>CM028230.1:12082195-13332195 GCA_016432845.1 Psidium guajava | reverse complement strand
GGTTCGGTTCGACCATTTATAACCGGACGTAACGTTTCAGTTCGTTGCGACCGACTTAACTTTTTAGTTCGTTGCGACCAAACGCAACGTTTCGGTTTGTCGCAATTAATACAACATTTCGGTTCGTAGTGATCAAACACAATGTTTCGGTTTGTCGTGACTTTTCATTACTTATTAGAATCGTGACTGTTTACTCCTCTTTTTTTTTTCAAAACGACACATACATACATACATACATCAGACACTCTCTCATACTTCAATTGTGCAATTATCCTATGAAGTTAAATTCGAAAGTTTCCTTTAAAGAAGTACCACTTTATAGGAAAAGCGATTTATTCTATCTCGGTAGGCAATTGTCCAAGAACCTTTAGTACAGAGAAATGGGACAAATTTGTTGTAAGGACATAACGTGAATTTGTTGGACTCAAATCATTCATCTACAATCGATTTACTCGTTAACACTTCATTTTAGGTTTGTCGAATAACTTTGTTTTGTTCATACGTACACCTAATGACAACAATCTTAAGACAAATTTGTGTGGTCTATTCGTATAGTTCTTTTTCTTTTCTATAATTTCTATTTTCGTAACAGAAATTGTTACAACATCGATGATGCCAATTACGTCTGTCTCGACTCATGGAGAGAAGTCATAAAAGTTTAATAGGGCTAATTTCAAAAGATGACAATAGAAAATATTGTTCAATCTTACAACTTTGAATCTGGCAAGGTTTCTTAGTGAGGACACTTCTAAGTTGGATGAAGGAGAGACAAACAAGGAAAAGGTTACTGTTGCAGATACATGAAAGCATTCTGATTTTGTGTCCAACTATATCCCCAATGGTTTGGATAATACCCTCTACAATGTTTATAGTCCACTAAAAACGGCTAGAGAGTTATGGAAAAATTTGGACAAGAAATACAAAATAGAAGATGCTGGCTTGAAGAAATTCATCATCGAAAAATTTCAGAACTTCAAGATGGTAGACTCTAAAACGTTTTAAGTTAAATTCAAGAATTTCAAGTGATCACGCATGACATTCATGCTAAAGGTATGATGATTAGTGAATCATTTCAAGTGGCTGCTTTCATTGAAAGTTAGCACCGTCTTCAAAAATTTTTAAGAATTATCTTAAACACAAGAGAAAGGAGTTATCACTTGAAGACTTAATTATTCGATTAAAAATAGAGGAAAATAATAGATTTTCCAATAAGAAAATTCGCAGCAATTTGGAGGTCTTAAGTGCCAATATTGTTGAAGAAGGACCGAAATCTAACAAGAAGGGAAAAAAGTACAAAGAGGGATCCACCCAACTCATAAAGAAACTAATTGGCAAATGCTATAATTGTGGAAATTTTGGATATCGTGCCAAAAACTATAGAGTCAAAAAAAAGCAATAAAACTCATGCTAATATAATAATTTCAGTGGTGTCGATAATATCAATCTTACTACTATGATATCCGAGTGTAATATGGTGGGAAACCCTAAAGAATGATGGATTGATATCGGAACAACTCATTATATTTGCACAAATAAATCAATGTTTTCATATTACACACATATGAGAGGTGATAAAAAAAAACTCTACATGGGTAATTCATCGATCTCTAAGGTTGAAGATGTTAGAAAAGTTGCTCTGAAGATGACATATGAAAAAATAGTGACACTAAATAATATGCTCCATGTGCTTGACATACACAAAAAATTAGTGTCCAAATCTCTCCTTAGCAATAATGGTTTTAAGTTTGTGTTTATATCTGATAAGTTTGTACTCTCAAAGAGTGAAATGTATATAGGGAAAGGTTATCTTAGTGATACATCTACTATGAATAAAGTTGATTATGCTTATGTGGTTGAGTCTCCTAATATATGGCATACTAGACTAAGACATATTAATTATAAGTCAATAAAGAAATCAATAAACATGATTTTATTGCAAAAATTTAATTGTTCAAGCGAAAAATGTCAAGTGTGTATTGATCCAAGTTTTTTAAGTCTCATTTTCATTCTATTAATAATGGAATCACATAACCTTTAAATTTAATACACAGAGATATATGTGATATGACAGAAATATCGTCAATGAGTGATAAGAAATATTTTATCACTTTTATTGATGAATGCTCGAAGTATTGTTATATTTATTTGCTTAGTAGCAAATATGAGGCTATAAATACTTTTAGAACTTATAAGTCTAAAATAGAAACTTAGTTAAATAAAAAAATTAAAATGATAAGAAGTGATAGAGGGGGTGAATATGAATTTCCTTTTGAAGAAATTTATTCTGAGTTTGGTATAGTTCACCAAATTACTCCTCTTTATATGTCACAATCTAAATGAGTGACCAAAAGGAAAAACCGATTGTTAAAGAAGACAATGAATGCATTACCATTGAATAGTTCCGATTTACTGCAGAATTTGTGAAGAGAAATAAATTTTATTTTAAATAGAGTACCCACAAAAATACACAACAAACTCCCTATAAGAAGTGAAAAGACAAAACGCCTAATTTGAAATATTTTAAAGTATGGGGTGCTTGGCTAAGATTGCAGTTCTTAAGCTTAAAAAGATTAAAATATGATTGAAAATTATTGATTATGTCTTTATTGGACATGCTCTTAAAAATAATGCATATTGATTTCTTGTTCATAAGTCTGAGATCCTCGATATAAATGTGAATATGACTATTGAGTCGAGAGACACTTCATTCTTTGAAGACATCTTTTCGTATAATATGATATATGAGCCAATTAATAATGACAAAAGGTCTTGGGATACTACACCTAAAAGCGATCTTATGAAAGATAAACCTAGAAATAGTAAAAGATAAAGAACTTCTAATTTTTTTGGATATGATTTTCCACCATATTTATTAGAAAATAAGCCTCAAACCTTTAAAGAGGCTATGACATCCCTAAAAGTTTCATTCTGCAAAGAAGCTATCAATAATAAAACTGAATCTATCTTATCAAACGATACTTGGAAATTGGTTGAACTTCCTCCTAATAATAAACCACTACAATGTAAGTGGGTTTTCAAGAGAAAAATGTAAGCAAATGGTACTATTGATAAATATAATACTAAGCTTATAGTGAAAGGATACAAGTAACGAGAATGTCTTGATTATTTTGACATTTATTCACATGTTACTAGAATCATATCTATAAGGCTGCTAATAGCTATAGCAGTGGTGTATAAACTTGAAATTCATCAAATGGATGTGAAAACGACTTTCTTAAATGGAAATCTAAAAGAAGAAATATATTTGAAACAACCTGAAGGGGTTATTGTTTTAGGATAAGAGAAAAATGTCTATCGACTTATCAAGTCACTCTATGACTTGAAACAAGCACCGAAATAATGGCATGCTAAATTCAATCAAGTCATGTTATCAAATGATTTTAAGATTAATGAGTGTGATAAATATGTATATGATAAGAATACTCATAATCGTTTTGTCATTTTGTACTTATATGTAGACGGCATGCTCATAATAGACAACAATAATGGGGTTATCAGGGCGACCAAACGCATGCTCACAAGCAAATTTGATATGAAAGATATAGAGGTCGCAGATGTTATTTTAGGGATTAAAATCCATAAGACATCTAAAGGATTAACTCTATCTCAGTCTCGCTACATTGATAAGATTTTTGAAAAATACAAGAATTTAGACATCTTTCAAGGAATATTAGTAAAAACAAGACTCAAAATGAGTATGCTAGTATATTAGACAATTTAATATATTTCATTAACTGTACTAGGCCGGACATAACTTATGTTTTAAGCAAGCTAAATCGATTTACAATTAGTCTAAATGAAAATTATTGAAAAACTATGAAAAGTGTATTGGGCTATTTGAAGCATATTCAAAATTATGTTTTGCATTACATAGAGTATCCAGCGGTACTTAAAGGATATTATATACAAATTGGATAACCGGCACAAAATTCACAAGTAGGTATGTGTTCTTACTTAGTGGGGGAGTAATATTTTGGAAATCAAAACAAACTTATACTACGAGGTCTACTATGGAAGTAGAATTTATTACTTTGGTTAAGACTGATGAAGAAGCAGAGTGGTTTTAAAATTTCTTAAAAGGTATTCATAATTGGTCTCATTCAGTACCAGCTGTATGTATTCACTGTTACAGTCTAGCGACAATAAGAAGGGCAAGGAATGTCATGTATAACAGGAAGTCCTAATATGTACGTGAGAGATACGATACTGTAAGACAACTACTTTCTAGTGAAATTATCACAACTGACTTAGTGAAATCAAAAGATAATGTGCAAATCCATTAACAAAAAACCTAATTAGAGAGATGGTTGTAAAAAATCAAAGGGAATGGGTCTAAAACCTATAAAATAAGTCATCATAGACGAAAATTCTACCTAGTTGACTAGAGATCCCAAGATCTAAATTCAAAAAGACAACCAAGTTATGCAGGCTGTGTAGAGTACTGTCAATTTTTACTCATTCCCGCATGAAGACAGTACTAACATGTAGAGGTTAAGCGTATGCTTTAATGATTTTGATTTGGGTATGTGATATACCACACATTCAGAAATCACCTATATGAGTGTAAAGTGAGGGCCGCTTCTATGAAAAATTTGAAAGGTCGAATTCTTAAAAGCACTCATGAAACTAAGCAATATGCATGACTAAAACGAACACGACAGTGAGAACCAACATTGTTTGAAAGGTAGTTGCATGATTCCTATTGTCTTGACTTACATCGAAGGTCAATAGTTCAAATACATTAAGTTTACTGATTAACCGACTAAGTCTGATGAGTCTTACTAGGGAAAGTTCAAAGTCTCATACTACTTATCCTAATGCAGCGTTCTCTTATAGAATAATTGCACATTGTATCTCATGCATACATGAAGAGTCATGATATCTAGACTTCTCATCCATGTGGGGAAATGTTGGGATTTAGTGTCCCAAATCCCACAAAAAGTGAATGAGAAGTGTAGATGAATGTAGTCTCATATTGGATAGAAGATAGATGTAAGATGTGTCTATTAAGTGGAGCTCTCAAATGGATTTGGGTCCCAAGGGAAACCTCACTTTTATGGAAGAGAGAGGACTTACACAAATTTGGGTAAGTCCGCACGCATCGCCGTCATCGTCGTCCATCGGCTCGGCTCGACTCGGATCGGGCCGAGCTCGGTCTGGGTCTATTTATTTATTTATTTATTTGGAACACATATTTATTTTTTGGAACTCAACTCATTAGTTCCCATCAGTTAATCTTTGATTTTTTTTTTCTTTTTTGAACAAATGTGTCTGTTCATAATCGCTCATTGATTGATTCAGTTTGACCATCTATGACCGAACACAACTTTTTGGTTCGTCGCAATCAAACACAACTTTTCGATTTGTCGTGACTCTTCATTGCTTATTAGAATCGTGACTATTTATTTCTCATTTTTTTTAACAAACAAATACATGCATACATCAGACACCTCTTATACTTCAATTGTGTGATTATCCTACAAAATTGAGTTCAAAAGTTTACTTTGAAGAAATACCGCTTTATAAGAAAGACGATCCATTCTATCTTAGGGGGTAATTGTCCAAGAACTTTTGGTATCGGCAAAGGGGACAAATCTGTCTTAAGGATACAACATGAATTCATTGGTCTTAGATCATTCGTCTACAATCGATTAACTTGTCAGCACTTCATTTCAGATTTGTTTGATAACTTTATTTTGTTCATACGAACACCTCGTGACAACAATTCTCCCTCAATAATATTACAGAGAGGCCAAAAGAGACCGAGCTTAACCTGTGGAGTTGAAACCCCAGATCTCAGTTCAAGTCAAAAGTGAGAGAGCAACAGAGAAGCCTGAAATCTTTTCCAAGGAATTACTTCTGAGCAAAGAGCAGCGGAGTGACGATTCTCCAACTCGCTTCTTGCTCGAAAAATTATTTGGGAAGGTCGACGCCGAACCCAATTGATGGAGAAAGAGAATCTCCTCCATAATATTCCCCACCCTATCTCTCTTTGGTTTGGAAAACTCGAGCAAGGAGAGAGAGAAGGGCACAACGAAAATTTTGAGGGGCCAAAAAATGGTGGACAGCTAACTGAGCTCTTGTTGTGACTAGAGCTCTCATATTTGTCTACTTGAAACTGTGGGAGATTAGCAATTGGGAATCGGACCGCTGGTCCAGTCCAGTCCAGGCAGTTTCCTATGCGATTGTTGCTCACCTCTACTTAGTTTTGAGTTGATCCCAAAATTAAGCTAATAAGTCTCTTGAATCATGCCTATAATAGACAAACGGAAAACTAACTTCCCCGTGCATATTTTTATTGTTTTGACGCAACTATGAAGAGCTTAATTAGTAAAGATCTCCCGTGGCCTAAAAGGATATATATAATACCAGTATCTAGGAAAAATTAGGTTAATTCGACATGTCATAGTAACATGTGAAGAAGTAAGAATTCATTCGACCTAAAATTATTGGAGCAAAGATATAAGTGCATGGAATTTAGCGAAAAGCATAAAAAAAGTCTTAAATTTATTGCACCAGTATCAATTCAATTATAAACCTTTCAATTGAACCAATTTAGTCTTAAACCTTTTTGCATTGATACTAATAAGTCTATTTAGTCTATTTTGGCCAGAAATCGCTAGTATGGATATTGGTCATCTTACGTGGCATGGGCTAACGCTAATATGGACATTTTTTAGTAATTTTTTTTTTGTCATTCTTGTTTGTCTATTCACTTTGGCTAGGGGCAAGGGCTGGCCAAAGTGAAAGATATATATATATATATATATATATATATATATAGAGAGAGAGAGAGAGAGAGAGAGCTATACCACATAGGATAGTCGACGTTTACGTTAACGATTTTCGAGTAAAATTAGTTGAATGGACTGAATTGGTATCAATATAAAAATGTTACTAAATTGGTCTAATTAAAAGATTTAGGACTAAATTGATGTTAATACAATAGGTTTATGACTCTTTTTTTTTTAATTTTCGCTAGCATTTTTTTCATGCAAAATTATGCTAGGATGTGTGTGCGAAACATTAAATTCTACATTCACATTTTGACAATTTTGCTCATATGTCAAAAGCGTCAAAACAACCTTTTCTTTGTAGGAAAATTTATATACAAGTATAGAGATATGGAATACGTAAATTCTCGAGATAAATGAATGTCCATTTACATGTTATATCCGGGCCATAACATAGCGTGCACGCAATAATTCCTCATCTTTCACAACATGTAAAAATTCAGGAAATAAATCGAATATAGAAAAGTAAATAAGTACTGAGTGATGATCACTCTCTCAAGAATAAATACAAGAAAACAGAAACAAGATTGAGGGATGAAGAACTGAAGATGTTCATTGAACGTACAAAGGATGAAAGTTATGACGCATGCACGAAAAGTTCTACGTATCGGATTGGTGGGAAATGTACCTCACAAAAAAATTTTGTGAACGGTGTTCCAGCACTCCGCAAGTCTTAGAAGCTCATCTCTCATTGCGGTGAGTTTTTCTGAAAGTATTTTGATCGACTATAACTATATTGTAGCTCTTCTATCCAGATTTAGTATTAAATATAAATTTGGGAGTTATTCTATCCCACTCTAGATATAGATTTGGGGTTTCGAAGATGTTATTTGTGTTTTTTTTTTTTCAATTTGTTAGTTTTGTTGTTATCTTTATATGGTTATGGTGCTGGGATACCAAACATGGATGCGCATCGCCTTTTGAAAAAGCTTATTTTCTATAAAGGAAAATTTCGGCGTGCGCTTATCATTGATAATGATGCCAGCTTTAGTGATCGGCATTCTATTGCTATGAAGCTATGACAAATTTCATCTTGTGAAAGAAAGGAGTTGCCGTAGAATCTATCAAATCGATCTATTTTTTAGATTTGCACTGGATTCTAGTGTTTTGTGATTGGATTTGTCTTGAAGTTGTGTATCCATCCTTTAAATGAAATGAAAATTTCCTTCTGGAAAAAAAAAACCCGGTACAACGTTTTAAAAATGTACACCAAAGTCTTTTAAAATCCATTCAATTGTGCCCTCTCCGACCCAAAAAAAAAAAATTGCGCCCTCAAGATGCATAAAAAATTACACATGCCAAAAATCCTCGAAAATCCTGAAATCTTGTTAGTGCCATCAAATTGTTTTGCAACTTATAGAAGGAATTAAAGTACCAAAAAATTTCTAAACTTATTATATTTGTATCAATTTAATCATAAATCTTTAAATTAGACTTATTTAGTTATAAATTATTTCACGTTTAAACCAATTCAATCCATTTAGCTAATTTAGGTGGGAAATTGATGACGTGGACGCCGACGCCGATCGTCTTACGTGACAAGATTGGTGCAAATAAATTATTTAGTTTTTTTTTAAAATTTCTAATTTTTTTTACTAATTTTTACTTTTCTTCTCTTTTCTTTCTTTTTTACCACCAGCCTCTGATGAGGGTCGTGGCCCTTGCTCGGCCTAGCCAAGATGTGGATGAGGTGCAGGTGGCCGCAAGCAAGGCTACCTCACCCAGCAGCCGACAAGCTTTGGCAATAGGTTTAGGATCAATTACTAATGCAATAGGTTTAGGATTTTTTTGGTACGTTTTCCAAATATTAGGTTCCATGATAATGGCCTCAAAGTTTATATAGGCAGGAAATTTTTTTTTCTTCATGTGATCAATGAAAGATAGACCTAATCAAAGTTTACAAAGTGGAGGCCAATATAGTAAGTGAGTCTGCTCCTCTAACCCTCAACTCATGGTCTTGGGTTCAAGCCTTGTTGGGAGCACTCCGCAAGTAAAATCCTGAAAGCACTGCATAATTGTGTGGAAGCGTGCCCTTAAGATCGTTCGGAAGGTAGATTTGTCAAAGTGCACGATGACTGGCTTGGACAATACCTAATCGCTAAACTAAAAAATCATCAGAATGTGATTAAGGAGAGACAAAACAGGATACAGTTAACATATCTCCATCAAGAATCTGAAAATATTATCATAAAAATTATCATAAGAACGATCATCATAGCGACCTTCGAAATGCAAAAAATAAAAATGCTTTGAAAAGTCTACATGTCAATATTTACAGATTTCAAAAGTTTTATGTGTTTGATTAGACAAAAATCAAAACACGGGAATCTCAATTTACCAAATTCGCTTGCTTGTTTCCAATCTTGTCAAATCATTCCAAATCTATAGAGATTTGGAGGGATTGTAAGAGATAGCACAAATATTCTCGTCTTTCTTCGACATATCCCCGTTATGTTGTCTATAAAATAAGTTGTCGATCAAACGATTGAAATAGTCGTATCGTCATAATTGGATTCATTTCTGCTCTTTCCTCTTCTTCAACCAAACACGAAATACCCAAATTTCCTCCATTTTCCTTTCTTTACTTACATGATGATCATGACAGAGATTAGGTTCTTGTTCTTCGTACGCTGGGGTTATGCAATTTGCTTAAGGTTTTCGATGTCGCGGCTGTTAACCTTTGTTAATGAAAGAATTTTCGCATATTAATGATTCGACACGTACGTGTGTGGATGAAGATGTGCTTGGCCCTTACACTGGCTTTTTGTTCTAATAGGGTAGCTATCATCCTTAATAGAAACACGCGCTCATTTGACATAACAACACGGGGAAATAATTTTAGTGAAAGAAAAAAAATTGAGGTTTGGTTTATTTTTGGGGGGACACAAATTCTAATTACGTGCGATGTCCTGGTGATTCAACTTCATTGAGAGCATCTCGAAGTGTATACTCCGTCGTCCCAAGAAAACTGTGGATGATAGAATGATCATGAAAGACACTCGGGGGTCAGCGGCCGGCGAGTGGAAAGCTCGCTTAGAATCAACTCGCATATACGCGGGAAAACATATGTGGATACCAGAACAATTTCACTAGCATATACGCCCATCACACAGTTTAAAAGGGATTGGAGACAGAAAAACTACTGGTTTGTTAGCTCTGCAATCTCTAGAACAGGTGTTACGACTTCCTGAAACAAGGCACTACTGCTTTCATCAGTACTCTCGGTACGATTTTCAGAGAAACAAAGAAACAAACATCATTTTTATCCGTTCTTCTTTCGAGGCGAAATAGTTTGAATGTCCGACGCTTCATGGTGAAACGTCGGTAAAAATTCAAGAACACCCATCATCTGCTAGAAGAAATCAAACCGCTGACTCCAGCATTCAAGAACTCTTCCAATGGACCACTTCAGCCAAAAGAAGTAGAAGCAAAGAAAAAAAATGGGACTAATCGCACGAAAGATGCTTTGGGAAAGATGGAACTGGGTTGTCATCACCCTCCATCCTTCGTGGTGTCTTCTGAAGGAATCGTTAAGCGAAACAGGGGACTGAAAAAAGAAGAAGAAGAAGATGATGATGATGACGCCGATGATGATGATGATATTACCTTCACTCATTACAAGTTCATACGCAATTTGGGCATCTGTTTTTGAAACTTCGCGGGTGGATTCCCTCCTGTCGACGCCTAACGGAGGCTCTCACCAGGAATCGGCAAGAGAATCGACTCTTCCATGCCCATCATGCGATCGCGAGAGCCGTCGACTCGAGTGAGGGAGAGAGAAGAATGAGAGAGTTCAAAGCTGCGTTGTGCACGGGGTGGCCACCAGGCCGGGATGGGCCGGGCACGTCACGGCTTGTCTATTTCGGGCCTATTTTTGGGCCTGTTTCGGGCCAGACCCATGGGCCCAATAATTGCCTTTCCCAAGTCCTCTGTCGACTCCACTCAACAGCAAAATTTAAAGGTTTACAAGCCGCGTCACCCGTCTCTCTCCCCGCTCTCCGGTTAGCCTCTGTGCGATCTGCTCCTCCCCGCGACCGCGACACTCACCCGGAGGCAGCCGCGACATCCGGTCAACGACAGCGCCACCCAACCACGAGCAGGTTCCCTCTCTCTCTGTCTCTCTCTCATCGATTCAGAATTTGAGCCGTTTTGCAGTTTTACTGTACGCTCAGATCGGGAGTTCTGATTGGTCACTGGTAATTGTGATTGCTAGCTCAATTTCACGGTTCGATCTCTTCATTTTTTCACCTCACGTGTTGTTGCGACTGAAGCTTATCGTCTATCTTTCGAGTAACCCGAGTATTCCTAGTCGATCAGCGTCGGCTAGAAGGTGAAGTTCGTACTGGAACTTCACGTACTATTAGGCAAACGTGTGACCTGGCAATGGGCTCATTGTGCTGGAGTGATTAGTCCTGAAAAAGAACAATGTACGCATTTGTGAATTTTAAATAAGGTAATTTACGGCACTCGAACGACAACGCATGAGAGCTGAAGTAGGTCCATGTGAAAATTACTTCCGGAAGATGTTCATTTTACGGTGCAAGTAAGCTTGAATGATATGTCTAGACGTTAACAAGAAGTCATGGGAGTCGATTTGTTGGTAGAGTCAAGAAAGAGGCACATTTAGTTGTTGATTCTAGTCAAAGGTTTTGGGCAGATAGTTGATGAACCGGTGGTTAGCAGGATGGAAGACAGAGAAGGTCGAAGTGGTCAGAACTTAGATTGGACTCATTTCCTAGTTCTCATCTTGTTGTGAATCTGTTGCACGAAAAGATGCGATACACTTTTATCTTACCCCCCTCCCCCCTTTCTCCCCCTCCTCTTTTCTCTCCTCTCTCTTATCTGAATTTACTGCCTTCTACTCCTTCTTCCTTTTTATATTTTTCGAACATTAAAAAACTTAAACATGCCATCATGCACTGGCTGCATTTGTAGCACCCATCAAAAAGCTTTTGTTCTTCAGGACAGTTTAAAAAACATTGGTTGCGGCGCCTTTTATACTAGAATTTTGATGACATTCAACATATGTAATAAAGGGGCATGGTAGAAATGCCTTTTCCAGCTCCCATTTCCTCTATTTTGCATAATCTCGTGTCGAGGGATCTATAATAAGTGCTGTAAATTGATTCTGTTTCCTCAATCCCAAAATTTTCCCAAGTCCACCCGATCTTATGTCAGAGTTTACATATCTATTTTAGCATGTCCTTGATCTTACTTGGCCAGAGTATTGGCACTCTTTGATGCATGAAGAATGAAACTCTGAAAGAAGCCATGGAAGAACCTCATTCAGTCAGCAGTCCGAGAAGAATACTCAGTCTATCAAAGAAGAAACGAGCCAGCGTTTCCTTTTCAGATCCAGATGATAAAGCTTCTGGCTTTGGATTGTCCGGAGAACATGGTCCCAAACCTTCAGAGGTTTATGGATTTGTAGGATCTATCACGACCGTTGTGGCTACAGGTCTACAAATCATGCTTCACAAATATACTGTGGCGCTTTGGTTTTATTTTCATGTTAATCTACTAGTATGCGAATGTGATGAATTCTTTGAAGCACAGAGGAGTAGGATTTTCCATCGTGTTTCTTTTGTGTTCAGTGGTGCATTCTCCACTAGTCTTTCCATTTTTGGAGCTAGGGATGTCGTCAACATCATCTGGTTGACCAAGTAAATTTTCCATGTATATATATGCTTTTGGCTTTTAAAAGAAAAGTTCTTAAGAAATCCTCAATTTGCACACAGAGGACTCTTTTTATAATTTTGGTGATTCTTTTGGGTGGATACTTGCATGGTTTCTATGATTCACAAAACATCTAGTTGCCTATGACATACCTGGTAGCAATATTATATAGTTCAGCTGCGCACGGCAACATGAAGGCAAACTTACAAGGTGGCTGTGGCTAATCTGTTTGATATGTTGACAAAGGTACTTATAGATACCTGTGGCATGTTTCTCTAGAGGGTAGGATGATCTAGAACTGGAGTTGGAATATGGGACTGACTATTATAATACTGAGAATTTCGCGAAAAAGTGTCAGAAAATTTCAATTCTGACTGCTAGAATTAGTACTGTAATAGAGAGGTATTTTCCATATTAATTTGAGACAACGGATGCCTTTCTGAATGGATTAGAAGTATTCTTGTTTGTTATGAGAGGTTTCACACTGACTTGGAGAGCTCCATAATTTATCTCAATTTATGCTTTGTGTAGTTATTTTCTTTACATGGGCATATGTTCCTGAGCATTGGCTACATGCTGTTGGGATCTATTACTATCCTAACAGGTCAGTAAGCTAATCCTTGTGCCTAGTTTATATTTGTTGAGCTTCAAGTTTTTTGTTCCTTGAATGTGAGATGAGGTTCTCCACACGAGTTATTTCACAAGGCAGGGGTGCTGCACAAATTTCAATTCCTATTTCTACGAATGCGATAAAGGTTGACCTATTTCAACCAGTAATTATGTGTTGAATGTACAAATAAAAGGAAAACATCTGGTTCAGTTTATCTTTGTGATTCATATATGTGATATACTATCACAATATCTTTGGGTAAGGCAAATTTTGCTCGTGTTAGTGTTCTTTAGCAACTTTATGTGGATGGTTCAAGTGATATGCTTTCCCCTTTAGAACTCACTTTGTTGGCCCCTTGCAGAAATTGGGCTCTGGCTGTGCCAACTTATATTGTCGTGACGGTTGCATTGGCTTTGGCATTTTATATTGGCCTCAACTTCCTTTCAACCCCTCCTCCAACATCCTTAAATACACTTTTTGGTAAGCCTTACATTGTCATTTTGGCTGTTTGTGGTACCACCTGATGTTTCTGGACTGAAGTCGATTCCTCCAGGGAATGCTATCAGCTTATCCCTTGCTCATTTAAAATTTTATCTGACCAGAGAGAGTATGTAACAGCTTACCTCTGGTGACTTTGTGATGTAATGATGGTACAACATCTTTGGTTTTTCCTTCCACAGTTCCACCAAATATGCACTTCACAAAGCTGAAATGTTTTCTTCCCGCCTTTTAAGACTGGGTTTAAGAAGTATATGGAATGTGTTATCGATCCCTTCAAAGAGTAAATATGAGAAAGATGAATCAGTGTATGCTAACGTTGTCGCCTCCTGTTTTCGCAGATGAGTTCACTAGAGATCCATCAACATTCAGTCATTTGGGAGAGGGAGATGAATTGCCCATAGAGCCCATATCTGACATTCCCATTGACGAAATTAATAGGCTGATGTTTGATGATGTTAATTGACGATCACCATTACTTCTGCCTCGGAAGTAATGCTCTTTGTTCAGTTTGCTTTGTGAAAACGGAGCAGTGGATCAAGAGTATGGAAGATTATTGTGAACCAACGGTAGTCTTCTTTGGAAAGACCATGTATTTAGCTTAGGCAGTATGTCTCATGGTTTTGAAGTACCACAAACATCAGAGATCTTTACTGTTATATTTAGTTTTGTGTTTTGGTCACAAATCTCACTTCACATAACCTAGCAGGTCGAGCTGGCGATATGCAAGTCCAGACTATAGAAGAACTTAAACAGAAAAGGACTGATAAAATCTTCTGCAAGAGACTTTAGACTACTGCCAAACCCACTCATATCATTAAAGTCGAACCAAATTCTCTGCAAATTCCGTAAACAAAAAGGTATTATGAATGTAATTTGGCAACCAGCATGCGTCGCCTTCTCGAATGTACTGCCCCCAATGAAACTCGTGGTTCCGACCATGAACCTGTAGGAATTTAACAGTGTCCTTAGCATCAACAAATTCAGTCTAACGTAAATCTGGCCTCTTCCTTATTTTGAAGCATCATAAGCAACGCGGTTTACAGGAGCTTAATGTCATCCCTTTGAACGGCCAGTAGCTTTGCTTAGACCTCTCTTGAGCCTAATGGTTTGTTACTTCTATCAGGCCTGTCGCGTTGCTTGTCGTCCCGCCAACATTTGCCTAGCCAATGAATTCTTCACCCACTAATCGTCGATAGTAAATAATTTGCCAGCTATGACAACGTGCCCCAAAGTGCCGTTTCTCTGAAATTCTATATCAACCCCTTCCCTTAGTCGACAAATGTTCATTTTTTATGTTCAACAAGTTATCCTTGAGCCAGAGATCCACAAGGAAAGCGAAAAAATTACGGGGAAATCGATTGATGATTGGTGAACCATCCAAGGCGAATGAACATGTCTAGAATAGTGAAAGTTCATTTGCAAAGAGGCAACAATAGTCACTTACCATCATATAACGAACTCGAACGACTGGCTAGAATAGCACAATGTTCGAAAATGGCCACCTTTTTTTTTTCCATGGAAGAATTGACACTTGGAAAGTTTTAATTGAATCTCTAAAACTGAAAGCCAGACGATAGAATGAACCCAATCACACGGACTACATATGGTTATTCTCCAATTCACTCCCTTCAGAACTTTTCCAATAGCCTCGTATCATAATCTTCCGGTTCCCTCACTCTCCCCCTCAAGCCCGGTAGGCTCGCGACAGTTTATAAACCCACAAAAAGCTCGCGTGAACTAAGAGGGAACTTTTCCAGTAAAGAAAGATGGCAATGGAGATGACGACTAGCCTGGAAAGAAGGAATCATTCCAGGTGCATCTTCTCATTCTGACTGGCCATACCTACATTATAGAAGCTTCTTCTCTCTGAAAAACCAGGTCCACCACATTGTACAACATAATTTGTTGAAGCAGCATCAGCATATCTTCTCATATTGATTTTTGTGTGGCCTATGCTTCGCTAACTTCTCAAAAATTTAGTGCATACATAATTAGAATCCAGTGCAGCAACTTTAATGTGATTACTATCATGGAATGGCAAGACTCAGATGAGGTAATCAGCCAAACAGCACAACATTTGAACTGACAACTTAGGACGACAACTGTTAGAGTTAACCTTCCCTTCGATTC
Organism: Psidium guajava; assembly: GCA_016432845.1. Lineage (NCBI taxonomy): Eukaryota > Viridiplantae > Streptophyta > Magnoliopsida > Myrtales > Myrtaceae > Psidium > Psidium guajava. Next base: position 13,316,463 of record CM028230.1, on the reverse strand, counting down.
ATACGCCCCAGCACCAAACCAATGTACTTTTGCACACTTCCAGCGTCTTGGTCATCAGTTTCAATGGTATGTCCTTAATGAGGGAAGGATGCGAATTAATGATCCTTGAAAACCAAACATGGGTAGTCGGGGCTCCACATGTTGTTCGACACAAACTCTTCAATTTCCTCCTGCGGATTGAAAATATTTCATTGCATGAGAACATAAAAATGCAACCAAAAGAAATTGAGTAGTAGGCAATGAAAATAGAAGTTTGAAGAAGAGTGATAAATTTGTTCAAGGACTGCCAAGCACTAGGGATTTAAGACGGAATAGGCACCGTGGTGCTTTCTATTTGATCTTTCTTTTTAGCAGGAAACTACTGTCAGCAAACTCTAGGTACCATCTGCACCTCACAAGAATTACCAGGTGATCTGGGGATATTTAGTAGGCATTCGAACTCAAATTATCTAAATCTACCTTTCTTCCATATTCTTGCTACAGAAAAATCCATACATACAAAACAATAAACGCTTGGTAACCCACTCAAATTGTCAGTGCAAGACAAAGAACACATGCCTAAGTGGCAAACACAGTAGATGAATTTTTTGACAACAGATAATCAGCAAAATGGATTAGGTAAATCCATTTTCATAATAAATATGCACCGGATTTAGTTTTTGAAGTTCTCGTGCATCCATATCACGGTATCCTTCTGCTAGATCCTCTTCTATAGCTTCCTTCACCACAGCTGTGGCAACCTCCTTTGATATATCTCTAATGCTGCATATAGGAGTCAAATAAGCAGACGGATGTGTTAATGAAGCATTCTTTCGGATGCTCAACATGGAGTACTAATTAAGCATCAATGAAGGAGTGTCCAGATAAGAAATCAAGACAACCTAGATATCGACGGATATATCACCCCTCTAAGGACCTCTTCTTCAGTCATGTAAGCGGCCAAGCTGCAATTACATTGGAAACACCATAAAAATGCAAAAGAAAATTAAAAGATCAGCCTTTCCAACATCCAAGTCATATTATTGAATATTCTTCAGTTAAAATATGAAAGCAAATTTCTTGTTTCCAAAAGAATGCACTCAGAGTGCAGAAGGTGGGGCTTTGTCCTATCTTTCCCAAGACATCCTGACCAGACACATATATGTAGCTTCTCTTATGTTTTAAGCAAACATCCACTGAAATCTACACTAACAAGTCAACGGAAAGATGCCCTGGTACATTTTTTTCCTTGAAAAAGAATTATCTTCATGGGCGAGGCAATGCCCATGAAGCTGGACCTATTTAGGAAAGTATGGATATACCATTCTGCAGCGGCCTGTAGCATGCCCTCAGAGACGATCCTAGATCCAGAGAGAAGTGTGCCAAGCCCAATTCTGCATATATAGCAAATAGATAGCTTAGGAAAATAGTCTGTCAACTTAACAAATAGTAAACCAAAAGGGGGAAAAAAACCTGACAAACAAATATTATGCACACTCAGAAAAATGTTCAAATCCATGAAGCAGATGGAATCCACCAAGAGATCATGACTGAAAAACTTACCCCGGAAAAAGATACATGTTATTTCCCTGGTTACAGTGCCCAGTATGACCATTGCCTGGGGAAAAAGAAATAATCTGAATGACCAGTTGAACAAGATTCTACTACAAACTGTAAATCCAAGGAAAATCCACATCTTACACCCTAAAATCTGAAATGGAGAAGCATAAGGAGAACCCAGACAGCAAATTAAACTCATGGAGTTGGCCTCATGTTCCAGGAACAAGCTTATATATATGATTAAACACATAACACAAGTTCCATCCTCACACCACCAAGTGTAGACAATTTCATGTTTAGGCCACTCACTAAACAGTCAAGTCAACGTCTTAAATCTTTTTTTTTTTTTTTGGTTGAAGTCCACGTCTTACGTGGCCCATTAGTTTAATGCAGGTATTCCAAGAACCTGAGTTTATCCACCTCAGTTGGAGTTCCATGCCATAAAGAAGAAGAAGCAGCACAGCCACAAGCAAGCAAGCAATTTGTACATCGTGGGAAAGCAAAACATACAATTTTAGACTTCCCATATATTAGTTGGGACAAAATGTGGATCACAAATGCTTGCCTTTTTAGTTTCTTCTCCCAAATAAGGAAAAAACATTTCTTCACTTTCTTTGACTATTCCAAACGATACTTCCTCGAGAGAAAGTTCTAATGTGCTCAACTTTGCACATATATAGGGAGTTGTAGCCAAATTCAAAAACTTGAAGTGGCAGAACCCCATAAGGATTCATGTCGAATTCCTTGAAAACCATCAGCAAGAATTATGAAAACTGCAAAAGCACATACTCATTATGTATTATTCTACATGAAAGGATACCAGAGAAACGTGGATAAAACATGTCTCTCTCATCAACAAAGCAAACACTCTCCAACCCCCCCCCCCCAAAAAAAAAACCAAAAATAAAAGCAAAAAAATAAAAATAAATACTCCCTCCAAGAAAGAAAATGGAACCATCTGATATTACCTAAAAGAATAAAAGGAAACAAGCTTCTATCCACATATAAACATGGTGCGAATTAGAGGCAGGTCTGCGGAAAATTTGATAGAAAGAAAGCATGAAATGGAGTGCTAGAATTAAACATAAATGAGAAATCAGTATCATTTAGTACCCACCGAGATCCACATCTTTGAAAGGACTTCCACTTGCAAATATAACATTCTCCCCGATGATAGAGAAAGCTTCTTCAGGAGTGCACTCGGCTAAGGGAAAGAGAGACGAATTAAAGTCTTGAAAAGCAATGGCGAACAACTTGTCCATGCAAGAGAATATGGCAACACAGAAAGCTTTATACCATTTTTTGTAGGGTTTGACATAGCAAAAACAGCTGGTCTAGTGGATGTTGACCCTTTCATAGCCTCTAATACCTGATGAAGGTGAATGCATCATGACATTGATCTCATTCAAAACATATAGCAATTCAACATCTCAACTCCTGTCAATAGAATTCTTCAAAAACTAGGCAGTTACCTAAAGCTTGACAACATTAAAATTGTTTAGTGGGGACCCTTCTGTTATACACAAAATGATTCTCCACATATTTTTGCACTACATACAATGGTGGAAGACAATTGAGGTGTGGTTCCTCCATTGTAGAGGGCCATGGCTTAAAGACATGCGAACAAGCAAACGCCAGTGGAAGGAAAGGTTCTGTGAACCATATATGTCCAAGGACAGCGTTTTCTCATGATTGCACTGTGAAGAGAATAATCTGACATTCCCTCAATTTTTTTTTTTAAAAATTTGGGGTCAATGGTGTTGAGGATACTGATTCAACGAGCTATCAAACTTCACATGCACTATAGCCCACAAAAAGCTCGAGTGAAATTGCTTCAATATTAAGGAAGAAGTGCCATTATGTGTTGTTTTTATCTTCAGCTGGTTAAAAAGGGATGAAACAAGTGACATGCAAAACAAGGCAAAATTTCCTCAGAACACTAAGTCTCAACAATGATTGAAGGTACATGACTGATACTAACATGTATATATCTGATTTGACCAGCAATAGCCTACTCTACTCCTTTGACATTTGAACCTCGCCAAAATTATGTCTTCCTTCCAAGCAGGTAAAAGGGTAATTCGTGTCATAATCATGTGGCATCGAATTTAGGGCTAAGCCAAGCAAGATGACATGTTCATTATCATGTCTATCCTTAACACACGAAAAGGACATATTTATGAAATGGATTACACGACACGACACAATTGAGGGAAAAAAGCCACGTTAAATATGACTAAGCGACACATGTTAACCCATTTAAGTAAACTTGTCTAAGACCGTGGATCTGGTTAGATATACTTTCATGAGTTCACCCATGCAAAATACATCCTGACTTCTATATACACAGTCCACCAAATAAATACAAATTGAGAGGACTGCAATCTTCTCGGCCCCTATCTTTAAAAAATGAAGAGGACAACTTGATACAGCCAAATTTATCTCACAGAAGTGTTGGAAAGTCAGTCAACGATCTCTATTTTGTTGAATATCATGTCCCGACATTGTACCACAGAAACTGCTTCAGCAGATTTTTTGTACCATCGGAACTGATTAAGAAGAATTTATCATGAACAGCAGGTTAATGCAGCCATTGACGGTATAAGCTTTTACATGACCTTTTTAGCACATTGTATCATACTTTTCTTTTAATTAATAAAGCTCTAGCCTACTGATTTTAGACAGTACTTTTCATCTGCAGGAAGAGAAAAACCTATCATGTTTGCAATAGCAGGCCCAGAATTTTAGGTCCAGGTATTGTACTCAAAATTTTCACATAATAAGAAAAACAGATACACTTACCACCAAACTTCAAGGGAACACCTAGTAACAAGGGGGAATGGGAACACCAAAATTGCACCCCACCACCATGTAGTCAGCCAGTGCATGTTTGTAAAACTAACAGCTTCTTCATGGGTTAATAAGTTTTTACTCTAGGATGTTCTAGTTGAACTACCCTAGGCTAATTCAAGACATACCAAACTCATAAACCTGGGCAACTAACCTATAAGGCAAAAAGTTATGTACCTCTTTTGAAAAAAGGCCCCCAACTGCAGATAATCCAAGTAGCACATCAGGCTTGACTTCTCGCACCTGGCAAGCACAAGGGTACCCAGGATCTTGAGAAGACGCGATAATCCAAGTCAATTGTCAAAGAGTAGATATTTTCATTAAGGAAAAATCCGTATGTATAAAAATCAGAATTGCAATCTTTATGATGGACAATCTCCAGTAACATTAAAGGATAACGTTGACATAGAACTTTGGCAGGAAGTAGGAAATCTCCAACAGGAAAGCAGAGTTGGCCCTGAAAGATACAATAAGGGTGATATTGCACGATACCCTCCATTGATCAATCTCAATCATCTTCCAGGCATGTCAAAGCTAGCAAGAAGTGCCAGAACAAATGATAATTTGAACGAAAGATATAGGACAAAGGACGAACTTTTGAATGGAGAATAATCTGAACATCATTGTGAGGATGTAAAGAGCAGATAAAACTTCAACATGGTCTATCATGCTTATCGTACAAATAAACAAAGTAAATTGATACAAACCACTTCCACAAGGGATGCGCCTTCCCTCAAGCCTTGACGATTAGCCTCTTTAACCTTTCTTGCAAATGGCCTAGCCTCTGGATCAATACTCTCACGATCCTCCGTGATTAGACCCTACATGTGCGTGGAAGAGAAAAGTCATACGTGTATCTTATCCTGAAATGTGGAATGAGAAAGTCAAGACGCATTCACTGATAATGCTGCAACAACTACCAGAGAAGCAGCTATTCTGCAACAAGTAATTAATGGATATAAAAATAATACGAAAACCAGAAGTAAAGAGACCAAAAAGTTGAGAAAGTAAATATACAACAGAAAAATGCTTAGATCAGCATAGATATGTCTAGTCAGATTAAATAGGTCAACATTTTTCCAGGTAGAAAATTAAGCAGGCATTATTCAGCCTTGTTATCTGGAGCAAGAACATCTGTGTGAGTTTACATTCCACAACTGTATGATGTATACCATAAAGAAGCCATGAAAAGAGAAGGGGAACTTAGCAGGACATTGTGAAAAGCCTAGATGCTTTCTAAGTAAACTGAAAATTCTCATTTGAATTGTTAATACTAAATGATGTGAGTGCATGCTTTACTTTCAACGTTCATATACCAGGTTAAGAAATAGTGATAAAGCTCCCTAAATTGCTCACATTTACAAACACTAGTTTTCTATCAGTAATAACATCTACTTCACAATTCAGTCTACAATGTCAACTAAATCTTAAGACAATATCTTAAGAGGTTTCATAGCCATTAGGGTACATAAACTTCATTCTCCATGATCAAAATGCTCCTAAGATGAATGGAGAGCAATGTATTAAACTAAGCACATATTTATGGCATTGATGCCCTAATACGTTTCTCAGAGGCTATTCTTTTAATCTTGCAAGTGGATCTTGGTAAGAAAATATGCAAGGTATACACCTATTCATTCCTTTTCACAGTTTCTTGCAATTTGATCTTCAACAAGCCAAAAGATTTTTCTATAAAAATTGTAAATAACTACTACAAATTTATTTCTACCCTCATAATAGAATGACTATTGCAGAAGTAATCTATCATCTGCTAAATAGTGTTCAGACTCTGCCAAACAAGACCTGTCAAACCATCATTTATTTGTTGCCATAGAATTTCAGGCCCCATTTTTTCAATTGTCAATTTCTATATGAAGAATTGCAACTGTGGCCTTGTCCAGAACTATCAAATTCCAATTATTACACTGATCAATGCAACCACTAACCTTGGCATCAACCACCCAAAATTGACTACTTGCACTGTCAAAAGCAGTTTCATTATTTCCCAACATCCTTGCCATGGTTTTTCTAGCAGCATTAAGAACACCTATTCCAGCGCTGCAACAGCATGAAGATTTGATAACTCGTGTTAAACATGCAGCAAAAGAGTCTTTATAAGAATTCTAATGTGTATATCTACAAGAAGTATCAGTATTCACATTGAGCGATGGCCTAACCACGGTGGCCATGAATACAAAAGATAGCCACCCCAAAAAATGTTAGCAGCTCAAAGATTGCAAAAGATTTTATGCCGCCAGAAAGGTTGGTAGATTATTTAGCTAATGAACAAGAATAGTGTTGAGAATGTAACTAAAATGTCCAACATAGTACCAATGTGCAAGAGGAAAATAGTACCAGAATCCAACAAATGACTTAACAAGTTTGTGTCTTCTTCTCGATTTTCAAGTTTAACACTCTCCTTAAGCTTTTCTTTGATGGGATAAGTGTGTTTGATGGCCAAATACTTACATGTGAAGTGCAATGAATTGCCAAAACTTTCAAATGATTTCTTACTAATTTGAAAGAGGGTGAGGAGTTGTACAACAGCAGTGGCCATCCAAACATTGGCATAGGTCCATTGGAAGAGCATGGCTCATGGCTTGGCAGCGGATATCATTGCACAACCCCTCTACCTGTCCCTCTGTTTTCTCCTTCCTCTTTCTCTCACATCTTTTCAATTAGGAACTTTCAAAAACATTGAAATGTCATTGACACTAATTCCAAGAGAACATAGATCCCTCCCTTCCTCCCTCCCTCCCTTTCTGTGCACTAATTACAGTTATCCCAAAACGTCATCGTTTTTCCGTCAAATCTATTAGCCAGTCCTGGTGGGTTACTGAATGATTTCTGGGTTCATGCTCAACTTCCAAGATATTCAAGCAGTAAAAGATACTAGCAAAATAGACTCAGAAAAGTAGTGAACCCCTTCAATATAAAAGAGTATGAGGAGCTGATTCAAGTAAAATACGGTCCCTTTTCTTAGCTTTTTGCCTGAAAGAGCAGTAAGACTCCCAATTCCACTAACTTGATAACAAAAGAGCATTGAGTACTGAAACAAGAAATATGTCGTCAAAATGAGACCTTAGGATAGAGAAAATAATACAATATTTCACATCAGGTTTTCTGGTCATCTAAAATAATGGACTTAATGGAATTACATGCTAGCACAAATTGGACTTAATGGAGATACATTATGCAAGTTCGAGGACTCAATTGCAGGATTCGAAAGTTTTAGGACTTCATTGCACTTGGGGTATAAGTTTTAGGACTTATGATGCGTATGTCCCTTTCTTAAATTCGATTGTATATCGCTCCAGGGGGGCTGAGTGCTTTGAGAGCCATTCATAGGACGTTCAAATACTAATGAACATTATTTGTGAGCTTGTAAACTGGCTGCTAGCTTAAGTAATTATAGCCACTTCACCATTAATACACTAGAAAAGTCACTTCTGGACAAAACTACAGAGGTCACTAGCCCATACTGTAATTTCTAAGTGCCAAGATGAAGATAAGTTATTTTCATCAAAAAAGTGTAATGGAAAAGTAAACTTCAGAATCAACGCAGTTTGCAGAATGGAGATATAAACTGCCACTAAAATACACAGGACAATGTCAACAAGAGACCCTCATGGCACTTATTGAGCAACATTTCATGAACCATGAAAATGGATTCTGGATGTTTTTCTGTTCTTGTTGTTCGAGAAATTGCTGCATTTTACGCATTAGCAATCCCTTGAAAACAAGAATCGTATTTGGTAACACTCAACAGAACCCAAATATATACTGTTGCATCCAAGGTCAGACAGTCCTCATGTGTGAACACTATTTACAAGACTCAAGACTCACCTTCCAGCACCAGCAACAACAATTTTCATTTTTGGAAAGTCAATCATTGGCCTTCCTTGAGCTCTAACTGCTCCTAAAAGACCAGCAAGTGCAACTCCTGCTGTTCCCTGCAATTACATTTTTCTCGAGACTATAAGCAAGGATGGAAGTGGGTCCCAACAGCAAAGTAGAAAAGATGCCCAGGCACAGGAATCAATGCATATCTTCCCTAACTTTGCATAGAAACAGGCTGCAAACGTGAATCGCAACAAATTGGGAATAGATACAGAGAAAATGTCAAATGGAAATTAGTTGAGTCTACATTTTACTGTACTTGAACTGAACCTATTGGCCTGTCAACCAAAATTTTTCCATAGGACAAAGTACTGGTGCTCTTCTTAAGTTTTTACCTACCGAGCTTGTTTCTCATTACAGAGGTTATATTTCCTTATTTTCTTTCTCTAAGGGCTACCTTAAGACCAACAGATTTCACTTGACCTGCGGCTCCATTTCAATAATCTATTGCAACCCTTTAATGCCATTCTTATCTTACATCAGCCTTTTTTTTGGTTAACTCATTGGCCTAAAGCATGTGACAAATATGATAAAGTCACACTCTTTCACCTGCTCAATATCAGTGCATGAACTTCCCAAGCTTTCTTGAGTACCTTCCCCTTTAAACTCATGATTCACCAAAATAGAACCATTATCTCTTTCTCAAATATAAGATTGGCCCAGATAAACCAGAAAAAACATTGTGCAACAAAATTTGATAGAGTAGGAGCACTGGCAAAGTAGGAAAATTTATAATTACGAGAAGGAAGGGAATGATCAGGAAAAATGATCAGAAACTATTCCCCAGCTCCAAAATCATGCCGTCTTTAATAGACATCGAACTTGTGCTCTCTAAATCCTTGTAGAAGCTCCTCACCAATTGGTGGCACAAAGGATAAATAATTAAAATCCAACAGAAGTTAATAGTCCCCATCAGGCACATGGAATAATAAAATACGGAGCCAGAATAATGCTCAACTGCAAGCTTTTGCAAACTAACTTCACCCTGGTGACCATGCACAAGTACGATTCAGCCTCTAGATTTCTCAGTGCCATTTCAATTTGGAGTTTCTGACATACTGAGCACATATATTAAGCAGAATCGGATTGCAATCTAATATTTACTATCCTTTTGATATATGGAGCAAGGTTTCGGCTTTGAGTCCTTATCTTTTTGCACTAGTTATGGATGAGCTAATAGAAGATATTCAAGATGAGGTGCCGAGGTGTATGCTATTCGTAGATTATATTGTGCTTATTGATGAGACTAGGGCTGTGGTCGGCGCTAAATTAAAATTATGGAGAATCAAAATAGAGTCTAAAAGATTGACATCAAGTCAGAGTAAGATGAAATACATAAAGTGTGAGTTCACCACGACAAGAGAAGGAGATCAAGAATCCATGAATATGCTTGGACAGAAGCTACCTAATAAAGATGCTTTTAGATATCTGGAATCAATATTGCAAAAAAGAGGAGAGATTGATGAGGATGTAAACCATAGAATCGGAACAAGTTGGATGAAATAGCGCAGTGCATCAAGGTTTTTGTGTGATCGCAAAATCTCTCTTAGGTTAAAAGGAAAATTTTATAGAACAACAGTAAGCAGTAAGACCTACGATGCTGAGCTGAATGCTGGCTAGCACATATGCAACATAAGCATAAAATGAGAATAGCGGAAATGAGGATGTTAAAGTGAATATGTGGTCATACAAGAATGGATAAGATAAGAAATAAAAATATTTGATGAAAAATTGGAATAGTACAAGTGGCAAGAGAAGATGAGAGAACATAGATTGAGATGATTTGAACATATTCTCCGTAAATCTCTAGATACCCCGGTAAGAACAGAAGTTTGTTATCGAGAGCATGACATGAAAGGAAGAGGTCAACCGAAACTTAGTTGGGGAAAGGTAGTAAACAAGATTTAATGAAGTGGGAAATAAAATGACGCACGGTCTGTTTTAGGACGGAGTAGAGGAAAACTATTCGCATTGTGGAGGAGCAGATTTCCTACGTTCCAGACTGCCCTTTTTAGTCCCTTTTTCCTCATATGTATTTATATTTGTATCCTCCCAATCGGTCTTTGCTTTTACTTTAGTTTATTTTATAAATTTCTATTTGGGTTCATTGACCGCCAACCCCAACTGGTTTAGGATAAAGGTGATATTAATGTTGATATATGGAGCAAGGAGAACTGTGACTATATAGATAAGGAGTGGTGAAATACCTGGACATCATCGTTGAACATTCTGTAGGAGTATCGGTAGCGCTGCAATAACTTGAAAGCCCACTTGCTTTGAAAATCTTCAAACTACAAGAAGATTTATTTCTTCAGAAAGAAATCATAATGAGTTTGTTTCTTTCACTAGCTTCTATATGTTTGGATAAGTACGTATAGTACCTGTACAACCACATTGGGCCAGCGAGTAAACACTGCTTCCATAAATTCATCAATTACCGCGATATATTCATCACCATCAAGACGATGCTGTTGGAGTCCCAAGTCTATTTTAATAAAACAAAAGCAAACAGGTCAGTTCTTCACATGGAAACTCAACCAAAAATACATGTACTTGAATACAGAAGCAGAAATCCAAAAGAGGGTAACAAAAATTAGTTGACAGAAAAACAATTGAAGATAATATTAAATAAGATGAAGTGGTTGTATACCATGTGACCATCCATATGTACAGACTAGGAAACCACATACAATATGTATACAAATTTTTTTCTTGGCCAATCATAAAATGTGTCGATCTGCTCAAATTGTTTTCTGCAGGCTTCAGACATCAACATCAACATCACCTTTATCCCAAGCCAGTTGAGGTCGGCGGTCGATGAACCCAAAGCGAAAAGCTTAAAATATACTAAAATAAAAGTAAAGAGACTGAGAAAGTAAAGAAGGCTTCAGAATTTGCAAAAAAAAAAAAGTTAAGAGTAATCGAAATCTAGTAGCTTCAAAAAGAAAGAAGCGCATAGTTTCATAAAATATGCAACTTCAGTTAGAGCTTCAGCAACAACCATTACCATACATGGAGCCTTCTAAATAGGTCAATATTGAGCATCATGCATAAGGTCCAGAAACTATCCACATCTTTCTTCTTTGCGAAAACCATCATACTAGACAATGCATTGTATGATTTTATGCTTACGGAGGAATTAAGTGTCCAAGTATGGTTAATAATTAAAATCCCTGACTGAAATGCAAGGGTCTTCAATTTTATTATTCATTTATTATTTGGTAATCAGGGAAATTGGATGCCTTCGGGACTCACATTGTAACATGCATTCTATACGCGCCATTATAGCAAGAGACTGAGATGGTCCCTTTTACTCCTAATTTTTTGTATAATGGGCGACTTGCCCGCTAAAGTCATTATCTGTAGGGCAATACCCACCTCAGTACCTTTATTTATAGAATTTTGTTTACCCTTGAAAAGTTATATAATAATAATAATAATAATAATAATAATAACAATAATAATAATAATAACAAGGCAGCTCAACAGGAGATAATTCGCTGCAAGAACTTACTCTCATCATCTCACATCTACTTGCTTCATCCTGATATATGCTGTCATTCTTCAAAAGTGAACCTCAGTAGTAAAATAAATACTAGCTCAGAAACTAAAAGCAGCACATCTTCCCCAGAGATCAAATAAGCCAATGTCAGCTTTTCTCTCAAACAACTAGGAAAACAAGTCGAATTATAGTTACCCAAGGAAATAGGTTCTGCAGACAAATTATGCTCACTCATTGTCCCAACAACGGCGTCAAAGAATTCACATGGGAGCTTTTCTCTTCATCTCCACAGTAAGAAGTCAGTTTCCTTAATCTGACTTCGTTCATTACATTGAATGCTTATCCCACAAGGGAACCTCACGTCACTTATTTAACGCTTTATCTACATGAAATATACTAGTCACAACTGTGCACACGCACGATCTTCTCCCACACTGACAAAGCATGAAAATAAAAAATTAAAGCATAATTATGAATGATTTAGGATAAGTCTAGTGGAAGAGCTGCATGCTCTTTTGGAAACAAATAAGATTTTTATTGGGAACTTGCAACATCTTGCAGCATGAATATTAATGTTTTAATTTATCAATGATATTCTATAAAGATCCAGTGAAGTGACAACAGAACTTACACAACGGATCTTTAAGAAGCTTATCATTATTAGTTCCAACATCAATCATTACAGGAAGCACCTGCAGTCCGAAAAGAACATCAAAAAGATATTTGTCAAGCACGAAATCTCCCAGTTCATCATGTAAAGCAGTCAGTTAACATGTGAATTTAGAATATTAACTATTAACAGTAAACCTCAAAAACTATAATAAAGCAAAAAAGATAGCAATTCATGACTCATCAGCAACTAAGCAAGTACCAGCATATTATCTATTAAGAGTACTACTTTACCAACAAGAACTATGAGCAGTACAAAAAGACAGATAAGAGGATTCAAAAGAATTTAGGGGAAATTCAAAATAAAGGCCTAATGTGTCCTCATTCTCTCAAATAAGGACTAATTCGGGTCCTTGTTTCAAATAAGGGTCTAAAGTGGTTATAGTTGTTCAAATAAGGGCATGACCTCACCGGCCGGCTAAATATTCCAATCAATCAAGGGCATTTTCGTCAAAACACAATTTTATTTTAATTTTCAGTTAAATTAAATTAAGAAATAAATAAAAACTAAAATTTAAAATACTAAAAAAATTTTAAAAAAAGTGATTCCTCTATTTTTTTTTTCAAAAAACATAAAAAGGGGAAAACAAAAAAATTCAAAAAAAAATTTAAATGACGACAATGCCTCCTAACCAACTAGTGAGAGGCCTTTTCTTGAGATTGATATGGCCATTTTAGGCCCTTATTTGAAACAATATCCACTTTAGGCCCTTATCCGAAACAATGAGAACACTTCGGGCCCTTATTTGAAATAAAGTCTACTTCAAACCCTTATCTAAAAAAATGAGGACACTTCTAGCCCCTTATTTGGAATTTCCCCCAAGAATTTATGCTAACAGGAAATTCAAGCTCTCCAAATGAATTCCATGACTTTGGCTGAGTCATCAATTTTTTATTCCTCGAAAGAAAGAAAGAAAGAAAGAAAGAATACACATATTAATCATACATCTCGCATTTTAAGAGAGCACATTTGCAGCAGACCAACAACAGGGTCACTTTGACCCCCCAAAAAAAAAACAATAGGGTCACTAATCTTTTCACAATAAAAATCAGAGTTAGAAAGATTCTCGAAGGATGAATACTGGATCTCCAAGACCCAATATTCTGCTCTGTATAAAGAACCTTTTTAGCACTTGTAGTTGTGACATTACCCCAAACCCAGATCTCCAAAACCTAACGATGGTATTTTGAAGGATGACCCAATATTCTGCTTGCAAAGGACCTTTTTACCACTTATAGTGGTGATATTACCCTACTTAACCTCATAAAAACCAAGATTCTCAAAAGCCTAAACCAGAATATTTTTGAGGATGGAAAGTGTTTTTTAAATCCAGATTTTTCTCTTTGCTTAGGTTAATAGTGTTAAGTTAGAGTCAGACGTAATATTTTTTATCTTGGGCATGGAAGCAACACGCACATACCCTTTGAGGGTTTATTCCAGCGGCAGCAACATACAGATCTAGCTTCCCTATTGCAATTCCAATTCCCTGAACTCCAAGATCTCCAAGACCCAATATTCTGCTCCCATCCGTGACAACAATCATGTCAACCTGCATAAAGGACCTTTTTAGCACTCATAGTGGTGACATTACCCTATTTAACCTGATAAGAGCCAAGCGTCTCAAAAAAATAACATGAAAGAAAAGTAAATACTGATCTATGTACCTAATTACAGCATGAAGGAACACAAAAACACTTTATGTACATCTAAGATTCATTTCTAACTTCAATCTTCGATTTTTGATCACAAGAAAGACAAAGGTTATAACCTTTTCAAGGAAAACATCCAAAAGTAATATAGGATTGATCAAGTGGAGGCCCGGCTCTAATACTACTGCGACTACTCACCCCTAATCTGCATTAACATAAAAACGCTTCATGTACATCCGAGATTCATTTGTAACTTAATTCTTTGATTCTTCATCACAAGAACTGTATGTACATCTGAAATTCATTACTAACTTCATTTTTCGATTCTTGATCACAAGAAAGCACCTTTTCAAAAAAAAAGTTCTAAAGGTGATATAGGATTGATAAAGTGGAGGCCAGTGACTACTCCCCCCGAATCCACATGAACTAACTCCTACAAATAAGAGAAGGAAATACCATGTGGGAGTGGGACCTGGGGTGTCATAACAACAGTTCTATATTCTCATGATTACTTCCGAGTCTTAAGTTCTCTTCGTTATTGCTTATGAAGAGAGAGAGAGAGAGAGAGAGAGAGAGAGAGCTAATGTGTAAAAGTACATTCAGGAAAAGTATAGTAGATCATATCATAACTTTAAAAAACCTACTTGTGCAGATTACTCCATGATAGTGCAATTTCCATATGGCAACAGCAAGAGAGCCATAAAACGAGTAGGGCAGGGCAAAGACAACATTCTTCAAAGAGATGGGGCTGAGACATGGCCTATGAACAGGTGACTGGTAGGCAACATTGACTTATAATATTGAATGAAAAGGATATCCATAGAATGATTAGAAGATGCCACAGACCTGCTCAGCTGGCCAGTTGTAAACCATCGACATCATTTCACCCCGATCTGCAGCACTGAAGTACATTCCCCTTGGTCGTCTAAACAAGCCACCATAATTTTGGCAAACAAGACCAACGGTGGGCGTATACACGATAGGCGCATATTCCTTAATATTTGCAATTAAAACCTGTTTGAAGAGTATGTTGCTAGATCATCAGTCTAACCACAGTCTCACAGGTGTCTTCACCCATGCCAAATTCTATTTGAAAAATGTAAGATGACAAGATAGTAGAGCAAAATAGCTTAAAGGAGTATTTTATTAGAGAGTAATACAATTTAAAGTACTAGACCAAGTTAGACTAGGACCAGTAAATTGGATGCTCTAAACCAAAGCAGTGAGATGCACTGAAATCTTATTTGAGGCGTAGCACCTTGACAAGTTGTCAATTCATTGATTGTTCTTAACCCTGGAATTCATTTAACATCCAGTGAAAGCCATGAATGGACACCATACATATGCAATCACACTAATTTTCTGTACTTGCAATAATCTGTACAATGGAGCTTGTCCCTGCTATGAGTTCCAGCCTCTTCAAGCAAAAAGGGCAGGACAATGAAAATTAACTAATTACGGAAAAATCCAGTAAAAGTTTTCAGTGGGTTCATAAACAATTAATAAATTGGTTGCAGTGTTAAGGCTTAGAGAAAGAGTATCAACAATTTCCTGGGAACATGACAATGCCTACAAAATGATACGAGAGAAAATTGCCTCATGAGTGGAAGTTAGCCAGCATTTAGATGATCACCTCAATACTTTAATCATCTTTGCTCAATGGTGGGAAGAAAGACCACAAACAAGGCATATCTAGAAACAGTCTCTAGCTTTAGTAACCGAAATCTATTATGCATTTTACTGTGGAAAATAGATCATTCTAACCATCAACAAGCCAAATCCCAGGAAACCCAGATGATAGATCCATAAGGTGCATTACTAGATGCTAAAACCAAGTTGAAGACATGGCCAAAGACGTAAAAGCTAAAGGCATGTCCAGATAGATTTTTACTTTTGGCTTTTTGCTTAATCTAAATCTTGCGACGACGAACGCAATTGAACTTTCTTTAATTGAACTTTCTTTAATCCTAACCACTTGAAACTTCCATAATATGAAATATTGATACATAGATTCCACATATATCCATTTCATAGTCTTTCTAAACTAGGATAACATTTTGGCAGGAATACGACCGCTACCATTGCTAATTTCCTTCTTGTTGGCAAATTCCATGGAAGGGGAATCTGGGAGAGAAGTTTACAGTTCTAATCAAGAACAATGAATTTGGCCAAAAGGTGGTCAATCGAGAAAAATGAAGGGTCACTTGTATACCTTGTTCACCTGAGCACTGTACCATCAATTCAATAATGCATGATCCTGATTAGATGCAATACCTTGGACAATGCCATGATAAAGACTACCAATATCTATGGAAACAGCTCCTTTTTGAAGGCTAAAGAGCACCAAACAAGTTATACTATTTACACAAGATGTGACATCAATCTAATAGGGTCAAGATCCAAAGTGAGACAGCAAGGCTTAAGCTTCGTCATCAAGGGAGCAGTCAGTTCGTGCTTAAGATTTCACAATGTTTTTTCATATCCTAACTGTACAAATCCAGTAAAAAAAAAAGCACTAACTCAAGGCTGAGACCTCTCTTTAGATTAATCTTTAATGAACCAGTAACTCTATAATACAAAGTCATGATAAGATTTCCCTCCCCTCCCCCCCCCCCCCCACAAAAAAAAAACCCAAAAAACAAAACACGCCCACACACAGTGCCCTGTTTAGTGGGCTAATCCACCTTCATCTACCACTAATCATCTATACATTTTGTCAAATAGAAGGTGCAATATTTATGAGGCAGGAAGAAAGTGAATATATGTCACATCAAACACCAACATTTTGACATAGACAATCCAGTTACTAAATCACCTTATAGTACATTGTCTCATTTCTGTCGTGCAGTCTGTTAAGAATGCGCCACTTTGCCAGAGCATTTGGATCCGCTGGTCCATCTCTTGCTTGCTCTTCGAGCCTCTTCAAATCAACCACTGTTAATGGACAGTTTTCAATTAATGTGGCACTGTAACATAAGCAAACCCCGTGCTGGAAAAATGTAACATCCAATTACAGTGAGACCTGCTAACCTTAAGCTAAGACTTAAACTAATATTTCTAGTTGGTTTACACAGTTATCCATCCACCTTATCAAGCCAGCTACATTGCTGTGGACGCCAAACTAATGGAGAGCCCTACTCCCCATTCCATAACCCATGCTATGGAATTTTTGCCAAGATCTGGACTCTCCTAAGATAATTTCATTACATAGCAGCTACAACGTCCCTTTCAAAGTTTAAGCAAGGAACTCAAGTTTACATTCACCACTGCATCAGAGATTTCAATCCAGTTAATAACCAGAAATGAATGAATAGCCGTTTCAATGTACCAACATGGAATACAAGCATCTATGTTTTCAAACAATGTATCACAGAATTTAATCCACCCAACATTCAATTTCCCAAGGTAGCAAATGTTTTCTAGCTTTGCGATCTCTATGGCACCACACCTTTACAAGCCCCCAAGCGAAGTGGAACATACAAAGTCATCATGCCTGAAACCCCAGTTTTACAGCCAAAAATTTTTGCCACTTTTGTCCCATCCACAATTCAAACCACTGGAAATCTCATCAGTCCACTCAAACATGCCTCTATTTTTTTCTATTTTTTTATTTTTTTGGGTCAAAAGCCTCTTTGGTTGAAGTGCTGGTAAAATGGAATTGAGAATTGATGGTCTGGATTTTGGGGGAAGAGTTATCCAGTCAGAAAGGTTATTATTATGGAGAAAATCATCAGTGCACATTTAAAATTATAAACCATGCTCCGATATGGCACATTTTCACTATCCTCCAATCAACTATATCTTCATTCTTAATTAGTCAATAAAGTTTACTTTCTCAATAATTTAAGTAGAACATGTAAGAAACCGCTTCCCACAAGGAGATTCCAGTATTGACAGAAGAATAACTTCATATCTTCCATGAAGTCAAAAAGCCAAGAACTCAGTGCTGAAGCGGAACTCTTGTGCTCTAATAGCGGATAGTGAATGAAGTAGAATCTAAAAGGATCTTCCCAAAAGCTCTTTATTTTATTTTCTCAGACAAATAGGTAATCTTGCCATGGGGATCTGATGTCCATGACAAATGCTGATTAGAGAAATTGGCCTTGGTAATTCTTTCACGAAGTCCTCAAGCCACGAACTCAGTGATGAAGTGGACCTATTGTACTTTTATAGTGGATAGCGAATGAAGCAGAATCTATAAGGATGCGCGTGAAAGCTCTTTTATTGGAGTTTCTTAGACAAAATAGGTGATCTTGCCATGTTGATATAATTTCCACAAAACAGCTGCTTGGAGCAAACAGGCTTGTTGTGAAGCTATATGCATTATATCAATTATGACAGGGCCTACCCACTCGAGTCCTTAAGCATCTCCTTCATGTACATGCAACATATCATAACACCCATCTGAAGTCAACATCTTAAGCCTCCACATAGAGGGTTACTTTGCCCTTGAGGACCATTATGCTTGAGAAGCCTCAATTGCATAAGCATAAATAACCCCTAACTTTGGTGAGCAGCAAGCTTTTTACATTATGCATTTGTGATATAACACATTTTGAAATCAGATAAATAAGTCCTATCAGAAAATGTAGGAAAAAGCACAAGAAACTACGGATTGCTTATATGTTCACCTAGAGAACAGATTTCCTTCAAGCCGGTACCATCGAAAGCTAAAATTAATACAATCCCAACATAATTGCACTAACAACAAGGAGAAGCATTCAGCAAGGTAATCGAAATCATAAACAAGTAGAATATGCTCCACTAGCCTCGTTATACTTTTGCATCGTCTACATTCTACAGATATTCTCAATAAAACTGAAAGGAGAGAGCCACTATGTAATGTGTCATTTGGTAGGTCAGATACAGCAGTGTGCAATCTACTATTGGACTGTCTACCAGGCATAATTTGTTAGATCATCAGGTTCTGCTGATGATGGCCTTCTCATGTAATTTGCATTATATAAGTGAAACACCCAGCAGAAAAATTGAATATCAAAGTAAGTTGAGAGATGAAAATCTGGTTTTACAAGACACGGGTCCAGCACCAAATGTTCACAAAATTAAATGAATCAAAGCAGTTTTTGAAGGGAAACCTAGGTAACTGAACATACTAAAGCGTTCAATTTGCTGCTCGGAAGACATAACGTTGGGAGGGAGAAGACCCCGAAGATCAAGTCGATCTCGTTCTGTCATAGAGAATGCTGTTCCCTAGAAATGCAAAAGGGGTCAGTCACAAGACTCACAACGCCAACTCCATTCATAAAATCAACCTAAAATCTAGAAAATATATAAATGCTGATGTAATTATTTATTTGGAAAACCTAAAGAACAAAAATTTAACCCATCCATTAGTAATTTCCTTACCAAAAAAAAAAAATTAACCCATCCAAGCCAAACCTTAAAAATGTAAAGAAAAATTTATTATCTACAAATAGAAAATTTGAAAATTTGAGTTATTGCCATTCCAGCTGACCATCTGAATAACAGATGCATAAGTTGTTGAATTTCAGCATCCTGCCAGCGCCACAGTACATCCACTTATCGGTTTACTTGGAAAAACCAAAACAACTAGAACTTAAACCTTGGCTGGAAAAGCTTATAATTGTAAGGGCACACAATCATGATCAAAATGAAATTTGGAATAACTACAGCTCCCTGACCAAAGGCAAAAGAGATCCAAATTGACTAGAAAACCTGACACGATACTGAAAACTAAGCAGAGGAAGGAGAACAGTCCATCAGAAAGACCAAAAACTAAACTACTTGCTGAACATTTCTTCATGAACAAGGACAGTAGGAGTAATTTCGGTTTTACAAACACACGGAACATTAAGACGCCACCGAACACTGCATTCCAGCCAAGCTCCACGTAATCCCGCCCGCGCTAACACCAACTCCTTTCTCGGGCCCGAGCGCTCTAGGAACGAGCGCCGAACGAAGCAACAAATCAGAGATTACCTTGTTGAACCAGGGATCGTGGAGGATGTCGAGGCTGCGCTTGTGCACCATGGTCGGCCGGTGCCCCTCCGTCGTGGTGAAGCATCGGGCGGGGCTCGGGCCTCGACGCCGGAGCAGCAGCAGCCGCCCGATCAGCGACGAGGACGCCCTGATCTGTCCTGACGGGCTCGGCATCGCGAGTGGTCGAGAAGATGGAGATCTAGACGGAGATCGGAAGAGAGCGTAGAGAGAGAGAGAGAAACGAGTTCAGCTAAGGAGGAGTGACAGTGGATGGAGCGGAGTAGGAACAGAGCAAGAAGGTGGTCCGTGATTGGTGGCCATGGAGGTCCGATAACTTGGTGGTCCCGCTAGTTTTGGTTTCCTTTCTCGGCGGGGTCAAAGTCAAACTTTTTGGGCTGTGGTGGTGGATAAAAATTGCCGTTGCTGCATGATCCCATGAGGAACCTCGCGAGGGGATGTACTGCGTCTCTTTTTGACATCGGATCTTCTCTACTCTAATGCGGGCCGGGCTTGTCTCGACCCGGATTCACTCGGATCGAACCAGCCAGAGCCGTCGATCATTTGTGATCGCAGGTCGCTCTCCATTTCGTATTGGCCGTTGGCCCATGGCACTGTGTGCCGCCGGCATGCGGTGGCGGTGGACTGTAAAATCTTCTTTTGAGGTTCTCCTATTTCGCAAAAAATAAAATACTTATAAAATATTTTATTTAAAACAATTGCTAATATTATTTATAAAAATAAATAAATGATATTTTTTCATTGCCCACGAAAATATTTAGACAAAAATTATTATTATTTTGATCGAAAAAACGTTATTGTTGATAATGTATACACAATTTATTGACTAATTATTTTCAGTAAAAGGGCAGCTCGATGCACGATAGCATTCCCACAAAGAGAGGGTCCGGTGAAAGGCACCACCACAAAGGTGAAAGGAGACAAGACTCACCACCACAAAGGTGAAAGGAGACAAACCTTACCCTGCATTTGCAAGAGGCTGCGTCCAAAGCTCGAACGTGACGGCAATACCTTAACCAGATGCGCCAAGATTTCCCTTTAATTATTTTCAATAAATAAAAAACTACTTTTAAAATATTTATTTTTTACGAAATAAATGAAAATTAAAAAAGCAAATATATATGTAGATTAAAAGTCAAAAATTTTGTTCTAAAGTGTTTTGACCTGTATGGCATTTTATCATGGTGACAAGTTTATGACTATTTGCGAATCTTGAAGTGAACCCATGCACCCGATATAAAGAGAGCAGTCAACTGTACCTGGAGCTAAAAACGTGAAAGTAGGCATTATTACTCATTACCCGTCGAGCGTCAACACAGTGTTAGTCAGCCGAGCTCGAACTGACACCTGAACAGGTCAACAAGACGAATGGATCGAAAAAATCTTTTCCATTGCTAAAAGGCCGTGCGATTTTTTATTAAAACAAATATGAAAAGTCACAAATTTATTATATTAATATCGATTTAACCATAAATCTTTTTATAGTGTCAATTCAATCCTATAACTTTTGAATTAATACCAATTCAGTCCTAAACCTTGAATTGGTACCAATTCAGCTATAAATATTTTGCATTTACCAATTGAGTCAATTCTATCAATTTTATTAAAATTAGTTAGCACATTTAAAAATATTAAAAAAATATCTACGTCAGCTCTAGCCGTGTCTCCCACATCAATAATTTATAATCAAAATTGATCAAATTGACTCAATTGATACAAATACAAAAAATCTTAAAACTAAAGTGGCATCTATACAAAAGATGTTAGATTAAATTGCCACCAATAAAAGGTTTAAGACTAAATTAACATCAATGCGATAAGTTTAGAACTTTTTTGCACACTTTCTTATCTTTAGAAGGCTTGTGTTAAAATATATCAGTATGGTAAAAAGATTGTGCATTTCTTTGGAACTTGGCCTAACATTCTCTTCCAAACCACCAACTGAAAGATATTAATCGCTGATAATCAAAGGGCCTTCAGCTCTCCAAACAACTAACATCCCTTCATGTGTCACCCAAGCAACGAGAATGCACCATCCTGATTAGGTACAAATTATCCTGAGCAAAACCATTGGTAACAACTCTAAATGACCAACATCTATGCTTAAGCAACTCCTTTTGTAGGCTAAAACAGCGGCCAGACCAAATTACTAATCTCCATTCCCTGTATATGATTCCCAGCTGATGAGAATCGTGATCCAAAGGGAGACAGCAAGGTGTAAAAGCTTCATCATCCAAGAGGGAACAAGCTTTTATAGAGATTTCAATGCACTTTCAGATTTCTAATAAATGCCCAGCCAGTTAGATAAATAACCCAGCATCTGTATGCAATGCAAAAGCATAAGATCACTTCAAATGTAGAAGACAATGACGAGCTCAGCTGTCAAACTGATCAGAGTATAGGCTACTGTATAAACTCGATGCTCATTAAGAAGACAGCATAACTGCAAATGAGAGAACATCAAGGAATGATGCAAGGAAGTAGATGAAAGTGGTCAGCAGATCACATTTTTCCAGGTAAACCAAAATCTTTCCACCTGTAGGAGGTATAACAACAACCATGAAAAGATCATTCAGAGTCCGGTCGTGTCTTAAAATCATGGCTCCTCATGCCTCTAACAGGCATTAGCCAAATCCCCACGATAAGCAGCATAAAAATCCATCATTGACTACTCAAACCAGGGGGAAATGCAAAGGAGGAGTTCGATAGGAATCTGCAGCTAATTCAAGACGTGAGCACACAAAGAACTTGTAGCACAGGTTACTTCTCAGAGATAATGTCCAGCAACCTTGGCAAAAGGGAACATCAGCAAGTCGCGCGTAGAGATACAGGCTAAATCAACTACAGTCAAGCCGAGCCAAAGAGCATAATATTTTAATGAGGCTAGGCTAACCACGGAAAAAGAACAACAAAAATGAGCAAAAAGAGTATTGACTCACATAGAGAAGGCTATGTTCTAGATAATCAAATCAAGCAATTGAAAGCGAAACCAAACTTCTTATCCTGCATCAGCAGCAAAAGTATGAGTGCACTACAAAATATATGCTCCGCGAGCTTTCAAAAATCTTTGCCCTACCACAAAGTTGTCTTGCATATGCTTCCGTATTAACTCCCTAGAACGGAATGATACCAGAACGCAATCATCTCTTCCTCTTCTTATTTCCTGAGGTATTACTTTGTTTGATGCCTCTCAAGTCATTGGTAGTCTCGGCAGTGTTTTGCTTCTTCATGCCTTTCTTCCCCCCAAACCCAAATTTGGAGTCTCTCGTTTCTCTCTTCTTCATCTTCTTGTCCATTCCCTTCCTTCCTTTGCCGCCGCTTTGCCTCAATTTCCCTCCAGATCGATCTCCCGGAGCCACACCGGGCCTCTTCTTTCCAGTCCTCTCAAAAGTCTTCCCATCTTCGAAATCAAAAGGCAGATCGCCGTCCTTATCGCCTCCCGAGAATCCACTCTGTTGCCTTTGCTTCCTCCACTTTTTCACAGCCTCTATCTCCCCTTTCTTCTGCTTAGCTCTCTCTTTCTGCTTCTGGGCTTGAACCTCTTTCGCCAGCTTCTTAGCCTCCCTTGCCTTCTTCCTCTCATCCGCCTCCTCCATCTTCCTCTTCTCAGCCAAAAGCCTGCCCTTCACCTTCTCCATGTGAGAATCGGTCTTCACCATCTCGGCGTAATAGTCCGAAGGCCTGAGAAAGGGAAGACCCATCGAGTGGAGCTTTTCAAAAGCCTCCCTCGTGCCCTCGAGGGCCTGCGTATAGAAAGAGAGCTCTCGGGCGAGGTCGTCATTCACGTCGACCTCTTGCTCTTGCCCACGATCGACATCCACAGAGAGCCTGTGGATCCAGGGCACATCCTGCGGCCAGCTCATGTCTCCAAGCTTATCCATAATACCGTCTCTGTCGTATATGGCGTTTGCCTTGGCCTCGGGCAACTTCACATCCTCTTCTTCTGCGTCTGATTCTGATTCAGAATCAGAAGCTTCATCGCCGAGATCATTCGCTTCATCCTCCGACATATCGTCCTCATCAAATACGCTAGTGTCTCTCGGATTTATGGCCATCCAACACGACTATCAAGAAAGATAAATGCAGCTACTTTCGATCAGAACGTGCAGAAGGCGCAGTCAGAAAACTCACTTCCCACCAATTCTTTTCTAGCGGTTCCCTATGCCACAGACAAGTGCACGAGCAGAAGGGAACGAGACGTACCTCGGTTTCGCCGGCGAATGGGAGAGCTAGGCGTGGCGGCGGCGGCGGCGAAGATTAGCGGCGATTCGGAGGAGGGAGGCGGAGCTGGGTCGCTGAGAGCGGAAGTCGGAGAGCGAGAGCGGAGACAGAGACCAGATCCGTTGGGGTTTAGGGTTTCCGGGCGAGACAATTATTTTCGTTTTTCATTATGTATTTTGTTGGGCTTGTTAAATACCCGAAAACTATAAAGAAAAATTGCCATTTTCATAGCCTGTATTTTTTTGGGCTTGTCACATACCCAAAGCAATAGAAATTTGTCATTTTGAAAGCACTTTCTATAAATAAAAAATAACACTTTCTATCCGGTGGTACCCATAATTAGTGCATTAATAATAATAAAAAATACTTCTTTATTAAATATATTTAACAATTGTCCCGAAAATACTGGCACTGAAAATCTAAAATGGCAATGCATTGAAAATGACTAAATTTCTCTATCGTGTTCAATAAGTCTCCTAAAAGAGGTTCGTAACACAAGTCAAAAACATAATTTTCTCACTTTTCCACCGAAATCTAAAATCCCGTGCAAATGTAAAAACCTATGACAAGCTTTGTATAGATATGCGTGGCAATATTTAAGTATTGTAAATAATTTGGGGGTTTAAGTAAAATGCATTCGTCACGAGATTTGTAGAAAATAAAAAGTAAAAAGGTAAAATTTACATTAAATAAACATATCAAATGCTTTTGTTTCCTTAAGCATCACAAGAATGATTGGTACTAGACATGGCCACGGTTCCGAACCGGACGGTTCCGGTTCGGAACCGGAAACGCCGCCACCGGTTCCGAACCGGCCCGGCTTTTTTTTTTTTAACTTTGGGAATTTTGATTTTCAAAATCAAATCAAAATTTTAAGTAATAAAAATTCAAATAAAATTTTACAAAATTGTAATCAAACTTAGAGGAAAAAAAAAGGGAGAGAGAAAGGGCTTGACTTAATGAATTATCATTAAGTGCCTACATATCTTCTTGGGGGATAGAAGAATCAAAACCCATGTAGTTCTTTTACCTTTGATAACCCCATACTTACCTCATCGTCAATCGTCGCTTCCGGCGGTGGTTCCCGTCACGGTGCTCGCTCCATCATCATCGAAAAATTGGGCTTCTACGTTGCGATCCATCTCTTGTTGTCGATATTGAGCCTTCGTCCAATCATCGACACAAGCTTGAGCCTCCACAGACTACGGAGATAATCTTGAACAGTGATCGTCCAAAATGTTGCCTCCAGCGCTAAAAGCTTGTTCAACCGCAACTGTTGAACAAGAAGTTGCTAAAACCTGTCTAGCGATGATAGAGAGAATTCGATATTGACTCGAATGCTCCTTCCACCACTCTAAAATTTGAAAATCTGTGCCACTTGCAAATGAGTTAGTCTCAAAGTTAGTGCTTAAATAGTGATCAAATTCGGAAATATCCGTGTGCCCCCTTTGTCTTTTTTGCCTACTCATTAGCATTTTATACCATCTACTCATTTTACCTCCGCTCTCGTTTTCTACGCGACTAAATTGAGAAGAAGATCCAATATCAGTGGCATTATATCTATTATAATAATCATTATATAATGCTACTATTGAGTTGCTAACCATCCCTTTTAATAAATTAATATCTAAATCCATTTCTATATGAAGACATCCATAATACATAGTCAAAAAATCTTTTACGCCTTCTAATTTCGTACGTGGATCGAAAACAGAAGCAACCAAATAAATAAAAAGAATATGTTTATAATAAGTTAGCCATTTTGATTTCATTACCTTAATAGTTGTACCTAATTGTTCATCGTCTTCATATTCTTCAAAAACACCAGCAATATTAACACACTCTATTATAAATAAATGAGTCGTAGGATAATAAACACCGGATAAAGTATAAGTTGCATCATTGAAAACTTTTAAACAATCTAAAATTTTGTGGCAAATATTCCAATATTGTAGTAATAACTCAAGTTGAGGAACATTAGTCGAAATAAATGCACATAATAAAACTTTATATTCAAAAGATTGATTAAGCAATTCGTACGTGGAATTCCAACGAGTTGGAACATCTCTTGAAAATCTTCTTGGCCTTTTTCTATTTTGTTTACAAAATCTACACCAATCTTTCATAATTTGGGGATGTCTCCATAAATATTGGATTGCGATTTTTATTGGGTCGAGAAAAACGTTAAGAGTTTGTAAACCTTCTTGTACACTTAAGTTTAAAACATGGCAAGCACATCTAACATGAAAAAATTCTCCACCAAAAGTGGGTTTACAAAGTTTTTCCAAGTCTTCAATAGAAGCGGTATTTGCCGCGGCATTATCAAAACCAATAGAAAAAACTTTTTCAACCAAACAATATTCTTCTAAAACTTGTCTAATTAATCTATAAATATTAATTGCCGTATGTCTATCCTCAAAAACTCGAAATGCAATAATTCTTTTTTGAATATTCCAATCGTCATCTATCCAATGACACGTAATACCCATATAAGAATGAATTTGCCAAGGATCGGTCCAAATATCACTACCTATATGCACACGTCTATTATAATTCATAAAAAAATATTTTTAATTCTTCTTTTCCTTTTTTATACAAATTAAAAATTTGGCGTTTAAGGGTATTTCTAGAAACAGGTTTTGCTTGTGGAGTGCATGCATTTTGTATAAAATTATTAAAACCAAATTTCTCACCAAAATTAAATGCTAAATGTTCTACGGCCGTAAATCTAGCTAATTCTTCTTTATAAACATTTTCGCTATAACGGAATAAAGGAGGAGCGTTAGTTTTGGCGTACTCGGAAATTTGTTGTTGACGAGTGTCGATCCCAGTTAGCATTGGATGTTTTGACCTCAAATGCCGTTGAAATGTTCCATAGTCTTGACCACTTACGAATTTGTAATTTTTTCCACAATGTTTGCAAGTAAGTTGATATTTGTTTTTTTCAACGCGCGTCTTCGTGAAGTGCTCCCATATCGAAGAAACAGATGACCCCCCTCGTTCCATCGTTATTGATGCTTCTTCGGTGAGAGGATTCATGCTACCTTGTGTTGGAACGGGCTCCTCGACATTTGGAATATTGTCGATTTGAATTTCGTCGTCGTCGAAGCCATAATATGCATAATCTTGAGGATTATGAGATTGAGGATAATTGGACGATCCCATCGGCGTCATCGGGCTCTTACCCCTCCCGCAACGGCTTCCACTTGCCATTTTTCGAGAATTTCCAACAACAAAGAAATGAAGAATTTCGAGAGAAATGAAAGTGGATCGAGTATCGCGACTTGAGAGAATTTGAGATTGAGAATTTGAGAATTTGAGAGAAGAAAATTGAGAGAAGTTGTGAATAAAATGAAGGGGGGATGGGGGTATATATAAGAAAATTTTTGATATTAAATTTAATTTTAAAAAAAAACAAAAAATAAATAAATAAAGGGGGGGCAACGGCTAAATAGCCGTTGGGCCCAGCACTAGCCGTTGGGCCGGCGGTTCGGAACCGGCCCGTGGCCATGTCTAATTGGTACATCTAAAAATAAATAGACGATGTCTTGATGATTGGTACATTGTTTTTGTATAACTAGGGTTTATTCGTTACCAATCTATTATAAATATCATTGACAAAAATGAATATTAATTAGGTAGTGCTTGATCACTACACGTACGCATGTAAGGGTGGCTGATGATTTTCTTCTACGAAACCTACGAAAACCGCTCTCGCTTTCCACAATCCTAAAAAAAAAATGAACACAAATAATATATAACAAAAGCCGTTTTCAGAATCCTTATCTAGAGACGATGAAATGGTTATAGAAATCTTTACAATTTCGTATCCAACAGGTCAAGTAATAAAATGAAACGCCTAAAATTTAAAGGATGGGCCGAAATGGATTTAAGAGATCAGAGCTTTAATAGGACGTGGGCTTCAATGGGTTGGGACAATACCCATTTCGAACTCATTTTAGTTGAACAGATCACAAATTAAAGAACAATTACTACTGGAAAGAAACGAATGAGAAATCAAGAAAAGTAAACAGAAGTAAAAAAAACCCCATCTTCTGACGGGGACAATAGCGGCCATTGGCAATGCGAGGAAATATTAGGTGGGCCGAGACCAATGCACCCTGGCCCACCTATCCTCTCCTGATTGGAGATAGAGCAGAGAGGAGACACTGGGGATGGGCTGCGAATCACGAGGGACAGAGGGCAGAGGACATGTGTCCTTCTTTTATTGGCCGGGGTGCAATGGTCCGGGACCACATAATATTTTTTCTTAGCAATGCTGCCCACGGCAGCAAATCGAGAAAATATTGCATGCAAACTTGGTAGAGCTAACGTGGTGCAGCTCACCATTAATTGGGTGACACGTGGCTATTAGACCCACTTGCCAATTTTTTTTAAAATGCGCAAGTGAAAGCTCTCTGATAGAAAAGCCAAGAGTAAAATCATTTCTCTCTCCTATCTCGACCCTCTTTATCTCCTATCTCATCCGATTTCTCCAGGACGCCTTCTCCCTCCTAAATCGACAACGCCGTTGCAGGTCCGACAAACGCGTCTGCCTCCGCCGTCGCCTCATCCCTCCTACAACACTCTGTTCTCTCTCTCTCCCTCTCGACTCAAGCGATGGCTCTACTCTCTCTCGCTCTCTACACGCGACGGACCTCTACTCTCTCTAGTTCGACAAAACACACCATCGCCTCCACCTTGGCTGTCGCCAAATCGCCGCCAATATCTCTTTCTCCATCCTTGTCTCTCCCGACTTGAGACCTGGCAAGCCCTAGCTTTACTCTCCCTCTCCTGTCTCACATCTCCCTCCCACATTGACTCATAACCTAGTAGAGAGCTCTTGTCCGATGAATGCCGAACAGCCGGTGCCAAATTGCAGCTCATCTCTCCTTCTCCATCCCTCGCCCTCGCCATCCATATACAACCCCCCTCTAGTAAATTCGTCTATGCATTATCGACAGCGGGTTGTAAAAGCCGTGTCAGCTCACTCCTTGACTGAAGATAGTGAGAGGTTTGTAAAGACCATTGTACTGACTAGGAACACAAAGCCATCTACCCTCTAGAGCGTGCTCACACCCGAAAGGTAAGGATGTGTGTGAAACTTTTCTTTTTTGGGTAAATAGTTTTCGAGCACCATTTTTAATTGACTTCCAATTTACGAAATTGGGGTATCCTGTTTCTGATGTTAGATTTGAAATAACTCGTGTATGTTGTGATATGTTGGTCATTGGTACAAGTGTTCCGTGCCTTATTAGATCTAAAATAATGCATATTCTTATATGCTACCTTTGTTTGTTGGAGAACTGCTTTCTTTATTAGCTTGTGCCTAGAATCTGATATTTACATGCCATGAATGTCTTTAAAAACGAACTCCAAATTTCTTCCAGCACTATGACTTTTATTGGTGAACATGTTCAGTTTGTGTGGCTACGTGTATTTTCTTTTTGAATTGGGATCAATTTTTGTTGTTTGTGGTGCTAATTGAATCGGCATGATTTAGGGTATTGCTTGATAGATGTATGTTTCTGCCGGTGCTATCATGGATTGCATGGTCGTTGTAGAAAAAGGAAGAACGTGGAAAAGAGGTAATGGTTTCTCACCTTCTTTATTGCTAGAAATGGAGATACATATATACAGCTAACTACGAGCCTAATAAGGAGAGACAATCCCATGAATCAAGGAAGATACTGCAAGCTAACAAACTAATCCCATAGAATGAGAAAACAAAAGAGAAAGAAAATATTATACAATATAATACACAAAAGATCTCCTCAATACTCCCCCTCAAGGTGGAGAATGAGGGTTGCGAATTCCCAACTTGCTGAGTAAGAACTGAAACCGATCTCGCCCTAATGGCTTGGTGAGCACGTCAGCAAGTTGTAGCCTTGTGGGAACGTGACATGTGGAAATCGCACGAGAAAGAATATGTTGACGAACGAAATGACAGTCGATCTCGATGTGCTTCGTTCATTCATGGAACACGGGGTTGACAGTGATGTGGAGTGCTGCCTGGTTGTCGCAGAATAGTGTCATGGGACGCTGAAGGGTAACCCCGAGAGAAGAAAGGAGACTGCGAAGCCAGAAAAGTTCAATAGTTACTGCCGCCATAGCGCGGTACTCGGCCTCAGCAGAAGAGCGGGAGACGGTAGTTTGTTTCTTGGTCCTCCAGGAAATGGGACTGCCTCCGAGCATAACGAAATAACCCGTCACTGAGCGACGTGTGAGAGGACAACTTGCCCAATCGGAGTCGCAATAAGCGGCAAGGTCTAAGGAGGAAGGTCGAAGAAGAATTCCCTGACAAGGAGAACCCTTGAGATATCGGAGAACCCGTAGGGCCGCATCCCAATGTGCTTAGCGAGGAGCCTGCATGAACTGGGATAGGATATGAACGGAGTAACTGATCTCAAGTTTAGTAATAGTCAGGTAAATGAGCCGTCCCACGAGGCGACGATAACGACCTGGATCAGAGTATACGGGTCCGTCGTTTGAGGCCAAACGATGCTATTGCTCCATAGGGAAGGAACTAGGTTTGCAACCTAGCATCCCAGTCTCTTTTAGAATGTCGAGGACATACTTCCTCTGGGTTAGGAATAAACTAGAATCTTGTGGAATGACCTCGATCCCCAAGAAATAATTGAGTCGTCCAAGATCCTTAATACGAAAGCAACCATGTAAGTACTGCTTGAATAAAGAACATTGATGAGAGTCATTGCCGACAAGAATAAGGTCATCGACATAAACAAGAACACCCAAAAATAGATTCCCTCGGGATAGAGTGAAAAGAGAGTGATCTGCCTCGGATTGACGGAATCCATAAGAGAGTAACGCGGTGGCAAACTTCGAGTACCAATTTCGAGAAGCCTGGCGGAGTCCATAGAGAGACTTACGAAGGCGGCAAACAGAACCAGGAGCCAAGGAAAAACCGGGCGGCAAGGTCATGTAAACCTCCTCGTCGAGATCACCATGGAGAAAGGCGTTATGGACATCCATCTGAAAAATGTCCCATTGTTTCCAAACTGCTACCGTTTGAAGACAGCGCACGGTGACGAGTTTGGTGACTGGGGTAAATGTCTCATGAAAATCGAGACCTTCAATCTGAGTATAGCCTTTAGCCACTAAGCGTGCCTTATATCGTTCGATGGAGCTATCTGCACGTCTTTTAAGCTTAAAAACCCACTTGCAACCAATCGGACGCTTATTGGGAGGTAACTGCTGGATGGTCCGAGTGCGGTTAAGTTCAAGTGCTCGAATTTCTTCGGCCATTGCAGCGACCCAACGGGGATCACGGATGGCTTCTCGGTACGTGCGTGGCTCAACGTCAGAATCAATGGCCGCTGAAAAAAAAACGTGGTGTTCCGAGCAACGATTATAAGTAACATAATGCTCAATAGGATAACGCATACTTGAGGATTTTGACAGGACGGAGGAGCCGGGGGGGTCGCTGAGACACGTTGTGTGGCAAACGTAGTCGGAGAGTCGGGTAGGCGGTTTTCTAATTCGAGCTAGCCTATCTGAAATAGAAGAGCGGGACTGAGCTGGGAGTGACGAATCTGTCCCAAAAGCTATCGAATCAGGCCGAACTAGGGCTATGGGCTGCTGTGCTGATCTGTCTAGGCCGGAATGAATAGGGCTCGACTGAACTGGGTCGAAGCTGGGCCCAGTATGTGCAGCTGGCGATGTTGGTTCAGTTGGAACTGCTGATGTGGCTGGAGCTGATGGATCGGGTGAGCTCAAATCGACTAGATTCTCGCCATCTTCCTCTAATTGGTTTATTCCTCTAGAATTAATATATTGCAAAGGACCTGACTCCAAATTATCAATGGACGAATAAGAGGAATAAGGAAACACATTCTCACAAAAATCAACATCACGCGCAGTGAAGATTTCATTTTTCACGAGATCGAATAACCGCCATCCCCTTTTTCCGTAAGGGTACCCCACAAAAATACATTTTCTGGAACGATCCACAAACTTATCACGATCCCTTGGCTGATTATGTGCGTAACATAAGGATCCAAATACCCTTAAATGATCATATGTGGGTGGTTTCTCGAACAAAAGTTCAAAAGGTGTCTTACCCGATAAAACCGGAGTAGGAGTGTAATTAATGAGGTAGGTCGCCGTTGAAACGCACTCGCCCCAAAATTTAGTCGGTAGGGACCCTTGGAAGAGTAGTGAGCGGGCAATATTGAGAATATGCCTGTGCTTCCGTTCGACTCGCCCGTTTTGTTGGGGGGTGTTGACACATGAAGTTTGATGAACCACCCCATTAATAGTAAAGAATTCCTGCAATTCTCGAGATAAGAATTCAAGACCATTGTCACTACGAACAACTTTAATGGGCCGCCCAAATTGTGTTTTCACCATGTGGAAAAAATTCATAATTTGTTGGCATGCACTTGACTTCTCGCGCAATAAGTACAACCAGGTAGCCCTACTGTAATCATCAACTATCGTGATGAAATAATGAGCACCAGTGATAGACGAAATCCGATAGGGCCCCCACAAGTCACAATGAATCAAGTCAAATAGGGCTTCAGCTTTATTAATACTAATTGAAAATTTCTTCCGTGTTTGTTTGGCACGAAAACATATGTCACACTCCTTATGTAAAACACCTCCTAAAGATAACCGAGAATCATAAAAATTAACCCGAGAAGATGGATGCCTGAGACGCCTATGCCAAAGCTGACCGTCCTCGCTGATTGTTCGAAATGCGAAAACCGACTTTGCCACACAGCGTAAATAGTAGACCCTGTCCCGGAATTCACCCAGTCCAATCGTCCTCCTCGAGGTGCGGTCCTGTATGAGACAAATATCACGTGAGAAAATAACCCGGCAATTTTGATTATTACAAAGTTGGCCCACTGAGATCAAGTTGCATTCAAACTTTGGGACGTAAAGAACATCACATAAATCAAAGTCACCACCAAGTTTGACTTTTCCAACTTTTGTAGCAGGTACAGAGGTCCCGTTCGGTATTCGAATGAGACGAGGGCGGTCGAGGAGCTTAGAATCAACGAGTTGGCCGACGTAACTCGTCATGTGTATGGATGCCCCGCTATCAATAATCCAGTCAACGTTGGAATTCACAGAAATAAAATCTTTACCAGAGAGTGGATCGTCAACTCCGTCCTCGGGTCCAAGCATGCTTAACAGACGCTGAAATTGTGTGTCAGAAAGCCCGGCAAGTTGACGATTCGTGGAATTACTTGCTCCATCGGATAGTGCCATATTTGCCTTTGCGGATGAATAATGAGAAATCCCAGCTTGCTGTCCTGTCTGATTGGGCTGCCTCCCATTCGGCCTAGTGGGTTGTCCTCCATTCGACCCACCAGCTTGTCTCCACTTAGGCTTGCTGGACTGCCTCTGTTTTGGGCCGGCTCCATGCCATCTGGTCGAAGAGGATCTTCTCCCCCTTCTAGCAGTGTTAATGTCCTCGACATGATCGGGCATCCCATTTAATTGCCAACACGTGGCTCGATGATGGCCATCTTTCCCATAATAATCGCACCTAGGTCGTCCTCTCAAATTGCCTCCACGACCTCCTTTAGCAAAGTACGCCGCAGCATCTGAACCTGTTCCGATAGCACGGGACACCGACCTTTGCCGTTCTTCATGAACAATCATCGAATAAATCTTACCGAAATTTGATGGTGGCTCCATGCTCAGGATATTCGACCGTGCCGTGCCAAAAACATCAGAATTAAAACCCATGAGGAATTGGTGAGCCTTCTCTTTCTCCCGTTGGGCCGTGTATTTTGTCGCAGCCGCACACGTGCAACCCAGATCACCGAGGTAGTTCTCCAATTCATCCCAGAGGCCCTTCAATTTGGAATAATACTCGGCCACGGACCTCCCTTCTTGCTTGAGGAGGTAAATCTCGTGCTTGACTTGATAGATCCTCGTCTCGTTCCCTTATGAAAAACGCTCTTTGAGGTCGTCCCATGCAACCTTCGCTTCCTCGATATTAACGATACTCGTCAATATGTCCTTATCAACCGAGTTGAATATCCACGCCGGAATCATTGAATTGCATGTCAACCAATGATTCGCATTCGGATCGCTAGAATCGGGACGCTTCACACTCCCGTCAATGAAGCCGAGCTTATTCTTAGCCCGGAGAGCCGTGCGCATCGCTCGAGACCAAGTGAGATAATTATCTCCATTTAATTGGCAAGATATCAAGACATTGCCAGGGCCATCAGAATTGTTCAAGGCATAGACTGCCGGAGTTTTCGACATAGAGGAAAAACGGTCCCAAAGCCAAATGCTCTGATACCATGTAGAAAAAGGAAGAATGTGGAAAAGAGGCAATGGTTTCTCACCTTCTTTATTGCTAGAAATAGAGATACATATATACAGCTAACTACGAGCCTAATAAGGAGAGACAATCCCATGAATCAAGGAAGATACTACAAGCTAACAAACTAATCCCATAGAATGAGGAAACAAAAGAGAAAGAAAATATTATACAATATAATACGCAAAATATCTCCTCAATAGTCGTTGTAATAGGTTGCAATTTTTTTTCATCTGAAGTGAAAGCAGGTGCTTGGTGCTGCCTGTGTTATACCTAATTGGTTAGGGCTTTGGGCTAGCAATACAAGCAATATGCTCTATATCGTTCCTACCAGCTTGGAACATTTGAGTGTGTCCAACGAGCGATGACATTTGCACAAGAACAGTGGAAGTAGAATGAGGGTCCCAAGGTGCAATTAGGTAGTCTAAATCGTTGTCCCTCTACTGGATCTCTCCAGTTGCGGTTGCCGCTACCAATGCACTTGCCAGCATTGTTGGCACTCTTCTGTGTCCCTTTGAAGTCCTCAAGGTATCTAAACTTATGATTCCATTCTGTGTGCATCAATGTCTTCGCTTACTTTTGCTTTTCATTATGTTTATACTCAGATGGAAATCTTTTCTTAGCTCTTATGGTCTTATGTTACCATATGAGCTTTTCAAATTGATATTGTGATACTTTTCTTGTAGGATTGGCTGACTATAAGTGCAATCATTAGGGAGGAGGGTCTGAAAGGGCTGTACAGAGGGTAAGGCACAAATTGAAAGTTATGCCCTCCTCAAGTATCGCCTAGATGTTCTACAAAACTTGGGAAGATACTTTTGTTTCAGTAGTCATCCCATGGAATGGCTTGAGAGCAAGTCCTTTTTGAGAATTTTACTGATGTAACGTGGGTCATTTCCTTTTCCCATTGATTAATTTGTTCCAGCAAATTTTTATTGGAAAAAATTGTTTTGTTCTCGAATTCTTCTTTTGCATGATTTTCATGCAATCCATAGATCTTTGGCGATGCTTTCTGATTGATTTCATACTTATCCAAAGAAAGAATATGTGTTCGGTGGTGGGTGCCGTGTTTGTTTGTTGATAATGTCACCTACGTTTCATTGTCACCTTAAATTTTAATTAAGAACCTAAGTTCCTCTAATTATAACTTTTTGTCCATAATAATCTGTTCACACAAAAAAATTGTTAAAAGTGCTGAGAAATCATGGATTAGAAGATGATCGGGCAAACGCATGAAAAAGCTATGGTCATGAAAGCCAAGGTGACATACTGCTAATTAATTACAACAATTGCAATGGTAGGCCGTCGATGTACCGTTTCTTATGTTTTTCGTTTTTTTGATGGGTTAACTTGGACTTAGGTGAATAGTCGGGTATGATTTATTTCAAGAAGCAATATTGATTTTTTAACTGAACAAATTATCTTCAGAGATCAACAGTCACATTAGTTAGCTATGCAAAATAGGAAACGGCTCAAAATAAAGATTGAAGAATGGAAAGATATTAACTTGGTTTTTATTGAACATGTTCTTCATCACTACACATGAAAGGTCAACCTGTTGGGACATTGCCCAATTCCCCATAACTTCGTCAAAATTTCAAGTAATAGCCGCT
The DNA here is from genome assembly GCA_016432845.1 of Psidium guajava. Classification (NCBI taxonomy): domain Eukaryota; kingdom Viridiplantae; phylum Streptophyta; class Magnoliopsida; order Myrtales; family Myrtaceae; genus Psidium; species Psidium guajava. The sequence goes on along the minus strand of CM028230.1, from coordinate 13,280,234 downwards.
AAAGCACTTGCATTGATCGACCATACTCCACAAACATAAATCTTAGACAGAAGCAGCATTGCCCATTCAAAAAGAAGCAAGTCTTTTCAAGTATTTCTATCTCTACACCAAGTCTAATCACCTAAATAATCTATGCCATGACATTCAACAAGGAAAAATAATAGGAGAAGGATCCCCATGCAACTTCCCATCAGACAAACACAATTTTTTTTACCTTTCTTTCACATCAAAACAATTAACCCTCGATGACCCTCTCCATGTTAAGAACGATGGAACATATTTCGGCATGCCACTCCGCAAACAGAGCAAATGAAGAGAGATCCAATCTAATTGAATGTCTTTCGTCCATTATCTCCTCGAGGAAAATGTCCAACCTTACGGAGACTAAGGGGGATTGCTGAAAAAGAGGTAGCATAAAATAAGGATATGCAGACAATGCACCCACGATATTCATAGAAAGCATCTTCGAACAATGCCACTTGTGTTGCAGGAGATGCCAGCCTATATGGGAGGGTCTAGCCTGCTTCTCGCTCGAAAGAACCACTTAGATCGTTTAACACCTCTGGCACAAACCCATTTTTGAACTATTGGTCCTAGTATCATAGGCGATCTAGGCAGAAATGTTCATAACTACTTCCGGATAGAGAAAGTAGCAATAGGGCAGATGATCCCTGATTCCATCTAACCGCTCTCTGGACTTAAAGTTTTGAAGTCTTGATTAGCTCCAGACTGCTGACACATATGATGTTAGCAACAGATGTTATGGTTAAGTATGTAAGTCATTGGCTCTAGAAGGCAATCTACCTTATGAAACCCCAGGACCACTTCATCCGATTCCTTTAATGTTGTCACTTTGTTCTTTCGAGAAGTAGTTACCTTGCGATCCTTCTATTTAGCTTTTCCTAGGACTTTAGAAGATCAAGAGAATATTACTTTTGAGTGATCTTCATTCCACTATATGAGCGCTCAACTTGTAAAATTAAGGGATTTTAAATCGCTTCAAAGAAAGTAAGAGCTCAGATCGATAGCCCCACTGGGACAATCCTTCTTGTTATAAGCATCTTGCAAAGGCCCTATGATTTCATAGCTCTTGGCTTGCATTCGATTATTATGAATTGCTTTCTAAGGTGCCAGGTGATAAGAAAGCGCATCCATAGAAAAGGGGTTTTGGGAAGAGGGGTAGTCTTGTGTATAAGCATAGCATTTCTAGTCGAACCCGCCCAACCCAACTAAGAAGAAGCGAACTTGACAAACACATCTTTTTCCTTTTTGGAGGGTACTCCAAGTAGTGGGTTCCCCTGTCGATCTCGCGGCAGCCTTATCTTTTCTTTTCCTTTGAATCCTCTCTCTTTTTTTTTCGGTAACTTAGCAACCACTCTAGCTTCGGATGTTAGAGCCTGTGATGGTCTCCTCAACGAAATGCCTAATGCTCCAAAGTTGGTATTCATACTCTTTGACTGACTGACTAAAGGCATTGAATGATGCTGAATGAAGGCCTAATTGAGGAACTGAAAGCAGCCTACGTTGGCTCGCTGAACAGAAGCTCTAAAATCTAGTTTGAACGCATCATTGCCCCTAAAAAATGATTTGTTTGGTCCCTTCAAAGAATCACAAGAGAAAACAACCTAAAAGCAAGGCATTAGGACTCTGTAAATCGTGAGAATGCATATTCTGATGCTTGCATGAGTGATGGCTCATCTGCTCGTGTCTATGAGGGCAAAGGGCAGCTCAACGTCATCATCTGTTTGAGGCTATGATTTCTTCTTCCACCCTTCCCTTTTCTATTACAGTTCCTTCAATTTCATAGCTTGTGGCACAATTGAGTGTAATGGCAATGAAGTGCCTCTCATGTTAAGCAAGTTAGAGCTACATAAGCTGTCTCGAGATCATTATAAGGACTACCCTCTCACTGTTGCAGCTTTTACATTTCTTCATCAGGCTCTTCAATTTTCTTCAAAGAAAGGTAACGAGGGGCGGAAGTAAGTTTCTTAAGTGAAGATCTAGGTGATGGTGTTAAGGGAACCTATAAGGCTATAAAACAATACAATACAAACTATATAATTGTTACCAAACTATACAAAAAAAAACTAGCTCCTTCCACAAGATGATCGAGCTAGACAAACAAAAGGCCACATAAAAACTAACCAAATGACCAAGAAACATCATAATCAAGGTCATTTTAAGCTTCTGAAATTGATGTTGCAACCCGTTTCATTGTTGCAAACTTGATGAGATGATTAGAGCTCCATTTCTCCTTTAAAAATTAGGAAAAGTGATGTTTTCAATACAAGATGCCCTCTAAAGCTGCGTGGCTTGATGGGTTATGGAGCAACCTCCATGAGAGCACTTGAAACATGATTTGGGATAGGTCTCACTTCCATAGTTATCTATAATTTTGCATTCATAAACATAGAGTTAGCCACACCATTTTTTTACGATATATAAGTAAAAATACATATAGGAATAGCTAAATCATCTAGAAAGCTATCATAATGCAACTTCAAAGCACCTATAATCATTCTACAAGAAGTAATGATATACTTATCTGAAATCGATTGCAAGAAAGAACTTGCTAAGCAACATTTTGATATTTGCAATGAGCAGTAGGCTACCTAACAATGTTAACATGAGTTTCCCCTTGTAACTAATTAGCATGGATGCGTTAGAGTTCTAGGAGAAGGGAAAACAGAAAAGGGGAATTCTGAGTGCATAAAGCAAAAGAAGTCATGAAGTTTGTACATGTTAAAAACTTTTGAACAAAGGTAAAGGCATGTCCATTCAAGAACAAGATTAATAAAAAGTGTGCAACAATGCATGCAATTACCAACAATGCGAAAATAGAATTCTATGTGAAATTACTCTTATAAAAAGCATTACTATCAAACTGGTAGCCACATGATCCATAACCCATATCAAAACTCTTTGGGAAAAGCAAAATATACCTTCTCAAGTGAATAGGCAATTTCGCCACAAGTTGCACATTTACCTTGTGTACCGGAAAACATACAAGTGCCTCAAGCAAAGCATTATGAGTTGCCCTTCGGCACATCAAATTGTTCACTGCGTCGCCAAGAGATAACAAGGCCTAACAACTATCAGACTCAACTCCTATAATCAAAGAAGATGGACACACGCAATTTCTAAAATGCTTGGTATTTTCATAACATCTCCCCATAAATTTTACTTACCATTTATATTATCACAAGAAGATTATCCAAAAGAGTAAAAGTCGCACAATATACATGAGAAACAAGGAAAATCAGTAAAATAAATCTCAACAAGCTATATTTTACCTTCTTTCATTGATAAACAAAGTGCAACTTAAGTTATGTCTATACAAACGTTTCTTAAAGCAAGATGTTCCATTTGAATATTATTCACTCTCATGAAGACAAGCTTATAACATAATTCTTTGTACAACGCAAGGATTAGACAGAACTACAATTCTTTACTGAAACTATCAGGATCACCAATAGAACAGTACAAGAAGATTGATATATAAATAAATTGGAGCCGAACAAGTTTCCAGCATCAATATCATAACTATTGCTTGCAGGATGCTCAAGACACTGAAAAGAGTTTGATGACCCATATACAAAGAATAACGAATTTCTTTACATTTTACTGAACAACATACCGAGACAATTATGTCTCAATAATATGTAATCAACATTACAGCTAATGCTAAATTGAGATTCCACAAGAGAAAACGTAAGTTGTACCTGACTGAAAATGGTTCCATAAGATTTATTATGGTACTCCAACATCTAATCTAGAAGAATTCATCAATAATAAATACTACAGTAGCAACAAAAAGATAAAATAATTGGAATCCAAAATGATTTCAAAATAAGTACTTGATTAATGAATGGGGAAAAATCACTCATAATCACTGGCGGCATGATATATGGTAATTGTATCTCCATAAAATAAATGGCCCTATTAGCATAATGTAATTAAATTATCCCAATGACTATAACTTTTGAGAAGGATGTTTTTTGAAGTTGTAGATAGGCACCGTCCATTATAACTAAATTAATACACCAAACTATTAAATACCCGACTAGGGAATGGGGGAAATCCATATATATTCCCCGGTGGTATAATGTATGGTGGCTACTGCATCTATATAAAAAAAAGACCAAAATAAAAAAAACGTAATTATAAATTGAGGACTAAGAGCGACAAACCTGATTATGAAAATTTAGATTCACTATAAGATCGCTTATGTTGTTGGGATAAAAGGCACTTCGAAACAAATTTGAATTACTCGAATAATTTGGGAAATAAGTTTCAACATGTGTTACTTGGACAATCAATTTTACATCACAAAATAATAAATATGTTAATTGAAATCATGTAACATAACATAATCAAAAAATTTAACTAAATAAACTTACTAGAATAGCATGTCACTCACTTTGACTTTTTATTTATGTTTTTTTAATCAATATTTCTATTCTTATTGAGCATGTCCTTTTCTTAGATGTTTTCTTCTTTTTCTCATTTGAGCTACTAAGGCTGCGTATGGTAACGACTCTGATCTCAAAAAATGATTCTGATTAAAATGACTTTTTTTATTCTGTTCCTAGATGAGTTTTGGAGAACCAGAAACACGTTTGATAACCGCACAAAATTTATTTCAAAAAACTGTTTCTCTTTTTAATTTTTTTTTCATTTAAGTCAAATAACTATGTAGTTACTTTATAAAATTTCATCCTAAATGAAGGCTAATTTCCAATGCACACAAAAATAATTTAAAATACATTTATTTTTTTAGTATATCATAAATGAAACACAAATTTTAATACATGATGTTTGAAGTTTGATTGAGGCATGAGACACGTTTCCATATTAAGTACTCATTTTTTCTTTAAATGTTGCGTTGTCCAAATACATACAAACATAACAACCAAATAACAAATTATCTACCGAAAAAAAAGACCAAATTGTCCTTTTTTATATGAAGTAGGAGTCCTTTACTATCATTTTGCAACCTCTATCCTAAATCCAAATGAGTGTTTGGCTCCAGCTCCACGTGTAGATGGCCACATTTTGCGATACACAGCTACGATTATATATGTTACCATTCGCATGTTGGATGCCCTCATCTTTTGCAATATTTTTTTTTGTAGAATAGTAAAATTTAGGAAATCTAGGAAATTTAGGCCATAATTTATGAAAATGAGGTCAAGCTAGCATAATTTAAGCTTTTTCTATTTTTAGGAAATTTCTAATTTTTTTGTGATTTTTTAAAAAAATATCTATTTTTTTTTTAAAAAAATATTTTTATTTTTATTAGGTTGAGAGAAAAGTGATGAAAAAACTAAAAGGGAAAAGTGAAAGATGTGAGATTTCATTATGTTTTGTGATTGTCAAAAGTGATTCTTTTTCAAAACCAACTTTTTTTTGTTCTGGATTTTACTCTAAAACTGATTCCGATTCTCTAAAACTGATTCTGGGAACAGAATCAGAATCAGAATTATTTGGGTTACCAAACATGATTCTCATTCTTTACTGTTCCAGGGAACAGAATCAGAGAATGAGAATGGTTACCATACGCAGCCTAAACCTTTCATGACCCATTCCCTTTCCTTTCCTTCAGAGAGGGTCCAATACCAACATCTTGCACACAGAAGCCTCATCATCATCATCATCATCATCATCACTAGCCCTATCATTAACAACCACACTTGATTTATATGATAAAACTTCAACCTTTTCTTTTTCCATGTTCTTTGTTAATATTTTCATAGTATTTCTGTCTTTAGCTCCCAAACTCATCGGTTCCAAAGATTGTTGCATTAACATGGAAAATCAATTAAACTTAGAGGCATCCGGTAACATTTGATGAGATTCATCATCCACAATCCTTTGTTTGGCACCCTTAATCCATCTTTTCAAAATATAGGAAAATCGAACACTTATAATCAAGATGTTCCCACCCAACACTTTCAAGGCATGCTGACACAACCACCCTTTCAATTTGAATAATTTACATTCATATGAAACTGATAAATCTGCAAGGTTAAATCTGGCTACATGTTCATGTTGAATCTCCAACATCTGAGAGTATACAAATAAACTAATCCATCAAACATAGTATCTGAAATAAAATAAACTTTGCAATAATTCTTCATTGAACCTTTTAAAAATTGTATGAATATATAATGAAGTAACATGCATCAAGATCTCTCTATTCAAAAGTTGCAATTTGGACTTCCCACGAGAACTGTAATCATCTTGACTTTCTATTTCTCTCATGTGTTTCACTTGTTTTTCGTATTGGTGAACAAATTCTACAATGGTCAATGTCTTGATCAATATATGTTAAAAGACATTATTGGCACTCTCACTCTTTTGGCTTGATCTTATACCACTTGAAAAAGTATCACGGTTAAAAGCTAAACTCCATTTGTGTCTAGGACCATATAATCTCTTAAGCCAATTGTTATTCTCAATACCTCACTCTTCTTTCATTTTCCTCCAAGTACATTCAAATTCGTCCACCGAGCTACATCTATATATAAGCACTTAGAAATATTTATCATTAAAATCCGACTTGTGGTAAAGATTTGAAATGTTTTCAATGGCATTTTTTATAACGTGCCAAGTGCATAAATGGTGTTGTGTATATGAAAACACAATTTTAATGGCTTTTGCCATGGCTTGGTCTTGATCAGGTGAACATTATTTTTGGAGTTGTATTTTCAATATACTTCAAAAATGCCTCAAATAAACCAAATAAATGATCCTACAGTCTCATCCAGCAAAAATGCATAACTAAGAATATTCTTCCAATGGTGATTAACCCCAATAAAATGTGTATATATCATGTTATATTTATTGGTACTGTGCATTATATTAAATGCCAACAAAACACCGAAACAAAAATCAAATTTGGACAAGCTATCTCTCTAAAATAAATTTATTAATTTACCATCTTGATCTATCTGTATAGCATAAGAAAACATTGGATTTTGCATTTGTATACAACGAAAATGATTTAGAAGGCTTTGACAACTCCCCCACTTATAGCATTGGATCTTTTTGTTTATATTATATTTTGACTATTAAGAAAGATAAAACCAAAGTTTTTTATTCTTCCAGCTCTATTTGCTAAACCCTTACATACCGTAGTTCCCCCAATGCTAGTGGCAATCAGTTGACTAAAGCACTTTTGCATGGATCAAATATCATTCTCCTACATCTAATCAAATACTTTTGATCATTTGAAACAAATGCATGATTATGTCAGAAACATACTCCATAACTTCATATGCACCATTGTCAATCTTAAATTTGATACGAGCAAGATAACTAAATCTACCTTCATATCTTCAAATTTCTTTTCTTGATCAGATTAGCTGACAAAATACCCCTCACAATTACAACAAAAGTACGTCAAGTAATTTTTCCTTTCCTATTTCTAGACAAATTTTCCTTTCTCACTCCAAATCCTTGGCCGATTGTTGACATCTGATTTTTAATCATCTTTTCTCTTTTAAAAATTTTTATTATTTTTCGGCATTTTTATTTTTTGAAAAATCCATAAAATTTCATAAAATTGAAAAATTAACTTTGGGGACCTTGGCCAAGTCTAGAGAACTAATTTTGACCAAAAAATGATTTTTCATATTTTCAGTATTTTTTAGTATTTTTATTTTTGAAAATTCATGAAAAATAAAGAAAAAATGAAAAAATTACAAAATCAACTTTGGAAGCATTAGCCAAGCCTAAGAAACCATTTTTGAACAAAAAATAAATTTTCATATTTTATATTTTGTTTTTTAAATTTTTTTATAAAAATAATACAAAAATACTTGAAAGTTTTGGAAAAATAACATTTGAGGCCAAAAAAATACACAAAGATAGTTAATATTTTTATTTTAAATCTATTTTCATATTGGCCATCGCAAATTCAGAAAAATCCAATGAAGAATAGAAGTTGGAGAAGAATGGATGAAGAAAATAAGATAAGAATAGAGAAGGGAAGATGGAGATGAAGAAGAGTTAGTGGAGAAATTAGAATGGAAGATAAGAATAGAGAATGGAAGATGGGGATGAAGAAGAGTTAGTGGAGAAATTAGAATGGGAGATAAATATGGAGAAAGAAAGATGAAGATGAAGAAGAGTTAGTGGAGAAATTAGAATGTGTGATAAAGATGGAGAATGGAAGACGAAAATGAAGAAGAGTTAGTGGAGAAATTAGAATAGGAGATAGAGTTAGTGGAAAAATTAGAATGGGAGATAGATGAGTAGATTATAAAAGGAGGAAGAAGTGAGCTTGAGAGAAAATTTATTTGGAGAGAAAATTTTGGATGTTTGAGAGAGTTTTGGGAGATTGAAGAAAAATTTGAGAGAAAGAAAATACCAAAAGAGAGAATTTTGAAGATGATGGGAGTTTAAAGCTAGGGGTTATCATCACAAATTCCTTCATCGATCAATATAAATCAAGAGTTCATCCTCGTCAACGAGCAAGCAAATTCGAGCTAAGTGTTTTTATTTATTCATTTATTTATGGTTTTACTCGCAAATTATCACAAATTGTATACACTTTCTCTATCTCCTTTTTTTCCCATATTTTATGTCAGGAGAAGGATATCTATATGTCAACAGCAAAAATCTCGTAGAGATGCAAAAATCGGCCCAGACAAGCTCCTAAGCTGTCCATCGATTTCTCAACTGATCTGTGACTAAAAGTCCCGCTTAATTCAAAAGAAACTCTCTATATTGGGAACATAGAGAGCGAAAATCAATTATATAAATCCCTCCAAAAAAAATGGGAGATAAGTACTCTTTCCACTCTTCTAGTTTTATGTGCAGATTAGCATATATTTTGTATACTGACACTTCACTCTATTTTATGTCAGGAAGCCGCAGCTCTATATTAATGGTCAACCCTATGGAAGCACAAAATCGGCTTGGAGGAGTCCTCAAGCGCGCACAAATTTCAAATTGTTGAATCAATTCGTTGTATTTCATTTTAAAGAATTCATACCCCAGAATGGGGAGGACAAAGTCCATCCGCAATTTAAATACCTGCACCATAAATCCCAAAGGGAAGAGCCAAGCCAATGCTTAGCCTCCCATTGGAGGTTTTTACTTACAGTAGTTAAATACCTGCAACTTAAATACATGTACCTTAAATCCCAAAGGGAAGAGCCAAGCTAATGCTTAGCCTCCCATTGGACGTTTTTACTTACAGTAGTTAAATACCTGCAACTTAAATACCTGTACCTTAAATCCCAAAGGGAAGAGCCAAGTCAATACTTAGCCTCCCATTGGAGGTTTTTACTTACAGTGGTTAAATACCTGCAACTTAAATACCTGTACCTTAAATCCCAAAGGGAAGAGCCAAGCCAATGTTTAGCCTCCCATTGGAGGTTTTTACTTACAGTAGTTTAAATACTTGCAACTTAAATACCTATACCTTAAATCCCAAAGGAAAGAACCAAGCCAATGCTAGGCCTCCCATTGGAGGTGTTTATTCACTCTTATGTATTTCCTATAATTTAATTTTTGAAACATCAGACCCAAAAGATGAGTAGGTCGTAATACTGTACAGAAGTCGTTAACACACTCCCTCTTTCGGCTTCAGGGAATCTTTAACACTTAAAAAAATATAACAAATAAAAATATATATCATCCATGCATCCTATTTAAAAAGTGAAAACACAAAAGAGAATACCTTACTAGAGCCTTAGGAATAAACCAAGCCTGAGTTGCCGAATTAGGATATCCATGAAATTAAGGTACCGAAAGGGCATTAGTTTTAATTAACTAGTGTAACCAAGTCCCCGAGCTCATAATCTCTGGTTCGCAGGAATAAATTAGTTCTCCTCGCTAATTTATTTAGGTTTCTAATCGACCTACCAAGAACGATTAGTGGCGACTCCAAATTTCAAAATCATTTAAACAAAAACCAAAGTTGCGATTTGGTAGGGCTTGGGAGGGTTCGCGTTAGGTTAGTCAAATCTAATTAACCTAATAATCCGTTAACCCCTTCCGAATTTAAAATTTTTTTAGAGGGTCGCGATAGCTTGGCGACTCCGCTGGGGACGAGATTTTCAAATTTTCGAAAAAAATACCTATTGGAATACTTAAATTTTTTCGAAATTTTAAAAGTCTTAGTGGACTTAAGCCAATGAAAATTTCATAGATATCTCGCTTCTGGCGATATTGTTTGGGATTCGTTCTATAGGTGTTATATGTTTTTGTAGGATGGGAGTTATAAGGGGCGGAGTGTTTGACTAACCCATTTGTTTTGCAGGCTCGGTGTTGGGATTATGTTTAATTTCGCACATTTTTAGAAGCGCTGTTTTGATATCAATTGTTGTGCATGTCTCGCATATTTTGAGGATCGCGACACCTGCACACACAAGCGTCTAAACCCAAGTCGCGAAATTTTCCTAGGTAACCATAGATAGGGATCGAATATGCAAAGCTCTTGCGTCGATTGTGCTTGGGTTGACCATATTTTATCCCGCTCATTATCTGAATTGACAATTCTTCCCATTGTCGTTTGATTGCACGGAGGGTAAGATTGTCAATTCAGATAGTAGGGGCCTTTTAGGTCCATACGCTGTCTCTCCTTCTTTTATTTTCTAGAGTCCACTCCTCACTTGAGTCATGCACATGACTATGTGATTTGCATTTCTCCAAGGTAAAAGTAAGTTCTCTAATTTTATCTTGTATTTATTTTCGGTCGGTCCATGCTAGGTGTTAGTTAGTTTTTGAGCTTGATATTACGACCATTCTTTTAAAAGAAAATAAAAATTAAATTTTTCCCTCATTTCTTTTTTAAAAAAATTTGAAAAAATGATGTGAAAAAATCCCTTCATGGGAATTTTATTGACCAATAAGGGATTTTTGTCATGTTTTTATTATTTCAATAAAAATGAAATTTTCCTAAAAAAATTTTCCTCTGAAAATTTATCTCAATAAAAAGAAAAATTCCTTTAAAAAAAACTCTAGTAGACATCAAGTGATTTTATCACATTTTTCAAATTATAAAAACTTGCAAGAAAATTCTTCTCAAGAAATTCGCTCATGTTTTTCTAAGAAATTTTTCTCTAAATAAAACTAGACTAATGTCTCGGGGGAATTATATTGACAAATAAGAAATTTTTGTCATGTTTTTCTTGCTTCAATAAAAATGAAATTTTCCTGACAAATTTTCCTCTGAAAATTTATTTCGATAAAAAGAAAAATTCCTTCAAAAAAAAAACTTTGGTAAACATCAAGTGATTTTATCACAATCTTTTAAATTATAAAAACTTGCAACAAAAATTCTTTTCGAGAAATTCGCTCATGTTTTTCTAAGAAAATTTTCTCTAAATAAAATTAGACTAATGTCTCGAGGGAATTTTGTTAACCAATAAAGGATTTCTGTCATGTCTTTCCTGCTTCAATAAAAATAAAATTTTCCTGACAAATTTACATCTGAAAATTTATTTTGATAAAAAGGAAATTCCTTCAAAAATTTTAGTAAACGTCAAGAGATTTTGTCACATTCCTTTAAAAAAATAATAAAAAAGAGAGTAATAAATCTGCAAAAAAAATTATGTATCAGAAATTAACCCATTTCTTCCTAAGGAAATTTTTTTTTTCTGATTTCTCTATAAAATAAAAAAATCAAATTGGACTAATATAGGAGTCATGGACCGACATTCCTTATGTCGCATACTAATTATATCCTTTTCTTTTGCAGGGAGATCCTAAATACCCCAGACGGGTGTAAAAATTAAGTTCAATAATATATCAAGAATCATCTTCAGAAATACCAAAAGACGAAAAACATCGAGGCTTCAACCGTTAATTCTGGGGGGCAAACGAACACTGTCCATCCTTGACAGACAGAGTTGTGTCAATCCGTAAACTTGTATGGGCAGTGTATTCTGATATGATGGTGGATTTATACTGATTAAACACGGGGGCATATTTAATGTATTGCAGAGGATCCCACGTCTTTTGAAAGACAATATGGATTATATAATCAGAAACCATGAAACAAGTACCTTAACCTGATTAAATCAACCAGAGACCGGTCTTAAAATTTCCTCGGATCCGAAACACGCGGAGGGTCTTAGAGGATCGAGGTTCTATTAATGAACGTGGCCCACGGACACTCCCCCGATGCTACAGGTGCCCGATACATACGAGTGGACGCCGAAAGCAACAAAACACGGTTGAAGTGGAGCACGTAACAAATGGCCGAATTTATTGGCACACTGATCGAGTGGTGGCAGCTTTATTAATTTACATGATTGAACGCGGGTCACTAGGCGGCTGGTGGAAAGCCACACTGAATGCCTCTCTAATGTTCTTGATATCATCGTCTACCACAACCCGCGAGAGCATCATGAAGAAGATTAAGCCTCAATATCTTCAGCACCCTAAATCGTTCTCCAGAAGAGGAGATGACAGCAAAATTAAATAAAAAATACGTAAAGCTTTTCTTTCATTTCATTCATCAAAAAGTATTACAATAGCTCACTTGGGAGGAAAAGTAAAGTCAAACTGAGCCCTGATAACCATTACAAAAGAGCTCAACTGACTCTCCAAACAGTTGATGCTCTGGATGCACCGGGCGTTCTGGGGATCAAGCTCTGCGAGCCTAAAGAAGAGACGATCGCACTTATCCTTAGCCTGGGCCATACTAGCCTCGTAATGCTCTACGGCAAACTCCAGGTCCGGAATCGCCGTCCTCTCGAAAGCAATGTCTGCCATAATGTCATCAAGTCTCTCCTGCAGCCAACCGCATTTGTACCTCATCACAATATTGCCCGGCTCCTGTTCGGCGTAAGTTCGGACCAAGGCCAGACGGTCCACCAACTTTCCCCTCTCACGAACCAGCCACGAAAGCTGATCGTTGGCAAACTTGAGGGCCTTATTATGATTATCAGCCACAAATGTGACTGTTTCCAGACGCTCGTGCCGGTCTTGATAACGAGCTTTCACGACGGCAGTCACAAGGACCGTCTCATAAGCGCGGTTATAGGCAGCCAGAAAATTGATGAAGAAGGTCGGGAAGTTCCGATACTCCCTCCCCAGTTGGGTACCCTCAACAGAAGCAGTGTCCACAGTCCTGAATAGACCGAGGATTTCAGCCTCAACGGTAGAGTTCTGGGCTATATGAGCATAACCTTTACCAAGAAGATTGTAGAGTTTCTCCCACCTAGCTAGGACTTCGTAGGAGAATTGGCCATTTTTTAGAGTGGAATACGAAAGAGAAAAGGACAAAGGTGAAGCGGAGGATTGGAATGCGAAGATGATAATCTACTTCGAGTTAAATATTGACTCTACATGGGCAGTCTTTATTGGCCAGATTTTTCCTATCTGCCATTCTCTGTCGGCAACACCTCCGCTGGCTCGAATTCCAGTCAGGCGGCAACCTCGAGCCAAGCGAATCTGACGTCTCTACGGAAAAGCTGGACGGGACGCCACCACTTTGAAAAAAGAAAGGACAAAAGAAAAACAAGCTGAGTGTGGGACAAAGACATTTTCGGCAAAAAAGGAGATATAACTCATCTTTATCGGATAACTCGACGGCAAATCGACAGTGGATATAACGACAGGGCCCCCCTACCACGAAAATATGGAAGAAGACGAGTTGGGCGAGAGATACGATGAAAAGAAAATTGAGAAAAACAGAACACTCGGGAGAGGCAATACAGTTGCTAAACCCACGCCTAATTCTAAAAGAGGCATCCTCTTGATAATTCTTAGAGAGACTCTTAAAGCATACGCAGTCTCCCAGAAAAATCCAGAGAGTGAAAATACAAGAAGTGATATCAAATTTTGAGAAATCGTTAACCAAATCGAAGATGTCTCAACCCAACACACTTGAAAGTTATCGTTACTTGCTGAATATGGGAGAGGAAGAGTTCGAAGCCATGTTTGGGATCTAGCCTATGGAGCCCGGCCCTTCCACCGACGACGTCCATAAGCCCGGTAAGGACAAGGACAACAACGGTAAATGTCAAAAGAAGCGTTACTGTCGCCATACTGAGGAGCAAGTACGAAAGCTTAAAGATTTCTTCAGAACGTGCCCTATGCTAGACGGCAAACAGAAAATGGAACTGAGTCAAGAGCTAGGACTTGAACCTTCGGAAATCAAGTTCTGGTTTCAAAATAGACGAACCCGAATGAAGACTCGTCATGAGCACAACGAAGCCGAGTTTCTAAGAGTTGAAAATGAAAACCTTCGAGTGGAGAACAAAATATATAAAGAGGCTTTTGACTCCGCCACTTGCCCCAACTGCAATACTCTCCTCACCCTCGATGAAATGCATTATCTGAGGATCGAAAATGCACGTTTAAGAGGTGAGTTAGATCAGTTCATAGCAGGATCAAGTTCTGTTGGAACAAGGTACGAAAAGACCGGGACAATGGGACCAGCATGGATGCCTTCTGAGGAGGAGGTGAGGTATCATCACCAGGCAAGTGGCATTGGCGACGAACTCGCCGCCATGATCAGGCAGTTTGATGCTGATGAAGCACCAGGGCGTTAATGTGCATACGGATCCTGTATGTCAAAACTAGTTATCATGGGACCTGCGACACGGCCGACGCGTACCTGATCCGGAACAACGCTAGCTGATCATTCAAGAGCTTGTAAAGGGAAGAAGATCAAGCCTGGACGAATACATCTACTTGGTTTCATCGCACGTTCTCGCCTTTTATCGATGTCCAAAATTGATGCACAAGCTAGAAGTAATCATTTCCCTTTCCCCCTATTAAATGCTCGGAGCCGTTACCACACCAAACTCGAAAAAATTAATATCGAGAAGAAATCCGCGTAAATCCGAAGGGTAAACCCGTATCGTTTCAAGTTACCCTCGAACTACCCAGGTTTTAAAGTTAATCCCTTCAATTTTCAGGAGTTTTCAAATTGACTCGAGAACGTAATTATACCCAAATACAAGTTGAACAAAATTTGGGGCAAAACAACTCATGGATATTACCACAGAGTGGACAGCTTCAGATAAAAGAAAATGCGAACGAGGGACCCGAACAATCTCAGACATGGGTAATTCTGTATCATTCTAATTTGCACATAATCATCTCCAGTCCTAAATTTTTTTATTCCATTCTTAACAGGGATTGCAAATTACCTCGAGAAATACCGTAACAAGGCCCAAGGTGATACAACAGGGCCGCGTTATCCCCAATGATTAACCTTTGAAAAGAAAACCCCATGGACACCTACGGTCCAATGGACCGAATGGAATAGGGGATGACAGTAGGTCTGAAATATCCCGAGTTCGATCCCCAAAGTGGGGAATGTTGTATGTATTATAAATAAATGAAACAACTTTTTGTGCATTTCTTTTTGCAAGCAGGAATACTCGACGAGTAATACCGAAGTCAATATTTTGCCACATTCTCAGCTTAATGGTGAAGCATCCAACAAAAGTCGAAGAAAACTCAATCCAGCAAAATTGGTAAAAGACTTGTCTAAGGCATTCAAGATGAAGGGTAAATCAGTATCGTTTCCAATTTACCCCTTTTAATACTGGTTGACATGTCTCCTTTTCTTTTTACAGGAAATATTTATACTAACATGTAACATGTTGAAAGTGACAAATTCAAAAGAAAATGATATCATCTGACAAGATCTATTCTGATGAAAAATGGGGCAAATTGATCGCAAGCTCTGAAGCGAAAAAGCAAATATGTCTTCTTTATCTCGTTTGATTTCAAGAATAATTTCTTTGCTTTTTGCAGGGGCATTTAACCGCTAAACCATGGCGGTCGCTGTCACTAAACAAACCAAAATGCTCCCTCACCCATATGCATCATCGTGCAGGGGCAAAACTTGAGACAAACCGCTCCTCGACATAAGGAGTGGGCTTCCCAATTTGTTCGATCCGCCCACATACCAGGGGCAATTCAAATCCGCCCATGTTTGCACATTATATAAACACACATGATGCTAAAAATTGTCACATCGGCATTGTGTTTACACATTTCATGAATTATGTATGACTATTCCGCATGTTTAATTTACCAACTCCAACTTAGAGCATAAATTGCATAGGAGACATCAAATGTGCAAAATGGGGCATAACAGGATGAGGAAAGGCAAACCATTTCCACACAGGTCTAACATTTTAATTTACAGATAAACAGCCTTTCTCCAGAGTGAGAGAAAGCTCTTTCGGAATGAAGTCCCCCATTCAGATTACATTCGAGGTGTTTATACTATAAGAACCTCCTTAAACAAAAGTGGTAATGCAACACATGATCCATATGTTGATCGTATGCATCATGAGTTATTACACAGACTGCCTTTAATCATGGCAAACTTAGCTGAACAATTTTGCATGAACCAATGAACGCATTGATGAAAATGCCTGCACATGTTACCTCTGACATTGCCTGACAGGCAACACATTCCCGGTGTTCGAGTTACTTTCCAAAGTCTTGAAATTCATTCGGCGATTATTGAATGAACAAGCCTAGTTGTCAAGAAGCCACCAAGCATTTTTTCCAAATTCTCAGGTAAGTATATCTTCAACCTGAACCTTTCAAGAGAATGAATTCTGACGGTTGTCGGGGTACTCGAATACATTGCGGTACATACAGGTATCCACCTTCTTCAATAAAGCATGATTTGTCTCAAGGACAGAAATGTTCGAGACCTTTTGATTTCTGCCTCTTTGGTTTATTCCTAAAGCGACAGGAGAATATAATTTGGGTTTGAGTTTCTGCAGGATTCCTGATCTTTCCAGATTCCAGAATGGCACCCTTTAAGGTACACCAAGTCCTTCTTACAGGCAAAATAAGTCCTTCTTACAGGCAAACCAAGTCCTTCTTATAGGCAAAATAAGTTCTTCTTACAGGCAAACCAAGTCCTTCTTACAGGTAAATCAAGTCCTTCTTACAGGCACAAAGTCCTTCTTACAGGCAAATCAAGTCCTTCTTACAGGCAAAACAAGTCCTTCTTACAGGCACAAAGTCATTCTTACAGTCAAATCAAGTCATTCTTACAAGCAAAGCAAGTCCTTTTTACAAGCAAATCAAGTCCTTCTTACAGGCAAATCAAGTCCTTCTTACAGGTATAAAGTCCTTCTTACAAGCAAACCAAGTCCTTCTTACAGGAAAATCAAGTCCTTCTTACAGGCATAAAGTCCTTCTTACAAGCAAACCAAGTCCTTCTTACAGGCACCAAGTCCTTCTTACAGGCAAATCAAGTCCTTCTTACAGGCACCAAGTCCTTCTTACAGGCAAATCAAGTCCTTTTTACATGCACAAAAGTCCTTCTTACAGGCACCAAAGTCCTTTCTACAGGCATCTAGTCCTTCTTACAGGCATTTTCATGGGGTGACCTACCATACAGGTCAAATCTCAATGAAATTTTAAATTAGTAGAATCCTTTTATTAGGAATCTACCATGGTACGACCCATCATATGGGTCAAATGGTACGACCCACCATACGGGTCAAATTTTAATTCAATTTTTAATTAGTAGAATCCTTTTATTAGAAATATATCATGGGTTGACCTACCATACGCGTTCAAATTCAACCACCCTAAGGTTTTCTTATAACGAATCTTTAGGTTCTCATTTCATTTTCAGTAGAACATTCATGTCACCACTCTTTTTATTTCATTGTGTTGAGTCAATTAGGATTCAGGTGTCATTTTGTCTTTGAAATGAACCTCTGCCGAGCTTCCTTTCAAAGAGGGGCAGCTGTTGACACCTGATTTTTAATCATCTTTTCTCTTTTAAAAATTTTCAGTATTTTTCGACATTTTTATTTTTTGAAAAATCCATAAAAATTCATAAAATTGAAAAATTAACTTTGGCGACCTTGGCCAAGCCTAGAGAACTAATTTTGACCAAAAAATGATTTTTCATATTTTTAGTATTTTTTAGTATTTTTATTTTTGAAAATTCATGAAAAATAAAGAAAAAATGAGAAAATTACAAAATCAACTTTGGAAGCCTTGGCTAAGCCTAGGCAACCATTTTTGAACAAAAAATAAATTTTCATATTTTTTATATATTTTTTTAATTTTTTAAAAAAAATAATACAAAAATACTTGAAAATTTTGGAAAAATAACATTTGAGGCCAAAAAAATACACAAAGATAGTTAATATTTTTATTTTAAATCTATTTTCATATTGACCATCGCAAATTCAGAAAAATCCAATTCAAGTCACGTGTTCTTTCACGAGTATAATCTCGAATCGGGCCTAAAAAAATTTAATTTGAGTCAACTTATTTTTAATTTTCACTTTTTATGAGTTGTGACATTGTCTTCTAATATTTTAAATTTTCATCTTGGCTCAATTATACCCAGAATGACTCAATTTTGCAAAAGGGCTTTAATTAAATTCTGCATTATTTTCAGCGGCAAGAAATGAGTTTAAATTTGACATGTGGTAAATTTTGGTGTGTCAAAAATTGTGAGGAGATTTAGACTCAAAGAAATATATTTTTTTTAGGGACTAAATTGTAAATACTTAAAATTCAAGGACTATAGTGCAAATACCTAACTCTTGAATGATTATTTTACAAATAACAAAAAGAAGAGTTAGTAGATAAATTAGAATAGAGAAGGGAAGATGGAGAAGAGGAGATGAAGAAGAGAAGTTAGAGAAGAATGGATGGAGAAAATAAGATAAGAATAGAGAAGGGAAGATGGAGATGAAGAAGAGTTAGTGGAGAAATTAGAATGGAAGATAAGAATAGAGAAGGAAAGATGGGGATGAAGAAGAGCTAGTGGAGAAATTAGAATGGGAGATAAATATGGAGAAGGGAAGATGAAGATGAAGAAGAGTTAGTGGAGAGATTAGAATGGGAGATAGAGTTAGTGGAAAAATTAGAATGGGAGATAGATGAGTAGATTATAAAAGGAGGAAGAAGTGAGCTTGAGAAAAAATTTATTTGGAGAGAAAATTTTGGATGTTTGAGAGAGTTTTGGGAGATTGAAGAAAAATTTGAGAGAAAGAAAATACCAAAAGAGAGAGAATTTTAAAAATGATGGGAGTTTAAAGCTAGGGGTTATCATCACAAATTCATTCATCGATCAATATAAATCAAGAGTTCATCCTCGTCAACGAACAAGCAAATTCGAGCTAAGTGTTTTTATTTATTCATTTATTTATGGTTTTACTCGCAAATTAGCACAAATTGTATACACTTTCTCCATCTCCTTTTTTTTCCCATATTTTATGTCAGGAGAAGGATATCTCTATGTCAACAGCAAAAATCTCGTAGAGATGCAAAAATCGGCCCAGACAAGCTCCTAAGCTGTCCACCGATTTCTCAACTGATCTGTGACTAAAAGTCCCGCTTAATTCAAAAGAAACTCTCTATATTGGGAACATAGAGAGCGAAAATCAATTATAGAAATCCCTCCCAAAAAATGGGAGATAAGTACTCTTTCCACTCTTTTGGTTTTATGTGCAGATTAGCATATATTTTGTATACTGACACTTCACTCTATTTTATGTCAGGAAGCCGCAGCTCTATATTAATGGTCAACCCTATGAAAGCACAAAATCGGCTTGGAGGAGTCCTCAAGCGCGCACAAATTTCAAATTGTTGAATCAATTCGTTGTATTTCATTTTAAAGAATTCATACCCCAGAATGGAGAGGACAAAGTCCATCCGCAATTTAAATACCTGCACCATAAATCCCAAAGGGAAGAGCCAAGCCAATGCTTAACCTCCCATTGGAGGTTTTTACTTACAATAGTTTAATTTTTGAATCATCAGACCCAAAAGATGAGTCGGTCGTAATACTGCACAGAAGTCGTTAACACACTCCCTCTTTCGGCTTCAGGGAATCTTTAACACTTAAAAAAATATAACAAATAAAAATATATATCATCCATGCATCCTATTTAAAAAGTGAAAACACAAAAGAGAATACCCTACTAGATCCTTAGGAATAAACCAAGCCTGAGTTGCCGAATTAGGATATCCATGAAATTAAGGTACCGAAAGGGCATTAGTTTTAATTAACTAGTGTAACCAAGTCCCTGAGCTCATAATCTCTGGTTCGCAGGAATAAATTAGTTCTCCCGCTAATTTATTTAGGTTTCTAATCGACCTACCAAGAACGATTAGTGGCGACTCCAAATTTCAAAATCATTTAAACAAAAACCAAAGTTGCGATTCGGTAGGGCTTGGGAGGGTTCGCGTTAGGTTAGTCAAATCTAATTAACCTAATAATCCGTTAACCCCTTCCGAATTTAAAATTTTTTTAGAGAGTCGCGATAGCTTGGCGACTCCGCTGGGGACGAGATTTTTAAATTTTCGAAAAAGATACCTATTGGAATACTTAAATTTTTTCGAAATTTTAAAAGTCTTAGTGGACTTAGGCCAATGAAAATTTCATGGATTTCTCGCTTCTGGCGATATTGTTTGGGACTCGTTCTATAGGTGTTATATGTTTTTGTAGGATGGGAGTTATAAGGGGCGGAGTGTTTGACTAACCCATTTGTTTTGCAGGCTCGATGTTGGGATTATGTTTAATTTCGCACATTTTTAGAAGCGCTGTTTTGATATCAATTGTTGTGCATGTCTCGCATATTTTGAGGATTGCGACACCTGCACACACAAGCGTCTAAACCCAAGTCGCGAAATTTTCCTAAGTAACCATATATAGGGATCGAATATGCAAAGCTCTTGCGTCGATTGCGCTTGGGTTGACTATATTTTATCCCGCTCATTATCTGAATTGACAATTCTTCCCATTGTTGTTTGATTACGCGGATGGTAAGGTTGTCAATTCAAATAGTGGGGGCCTTTTAGGTCCATACCCTGTCTCTCCTTCTTTTATTTTCTAGAGTCCACTCCTCACTTGAGTCATGCACATGACTATGTGATTTGCATTTCTCCAAGGTAAAAGTAAGTTCTCTAATTTTATCTTGTATTTATTTTCGGTCGGTCCATGCTAGGTGTTAGTTAGTTTTTGAGCTTGATATTACGACCATTCTTTTAAAAGAAAATAAAAATTAAATTTGTCCCTCATTTCTTTTTTAAAAAAAATTTGAAAAAATGATGTGAAAAAATCCCTTCATGGGAATTTTATTGACCAATAAGGGATTTTTGTCATGTTTTTATTGTTTCAATAAAAATGAAATTTTCCTAAAAAAATTTTCCTCTGAAAATTTATTTCAATAAAAAGAAAAATTCCTTTAAAAAAAACTCTAGTAGACATCAAGTGATTTTATCACATTTTTCAAATTATAAGAGGCACTGTGGATAAAATTCCATATTAGTACTGCTTTGTATCCTTAGATAGAAAGGGTTAATTAAATATTGGAGGATATGCTTTCCGCGTGTGCCATAGATTTTAAAGGAAATTGAGATGATAAGTTACATCTGGAAGAATTTGCTTACAATAATAGCTATCAGCAAAGCATTAGCATGGCTTCGTTCGAGGCGTTATATGGGAGGACCTGTAGAACACCCACATGCTATTCCAAAGTAGTGACAGAACTTAAGTTAATACAGATTACTTCGGATGCAGTGGTCGTAATTCGTAAACGTCTGCAGACAGCTCAAAGCAAACAGAAGAGCTATGTGGATAATTGACAATAACCTTTACAATTTCAAAAAGGTGATCATGTGTTTATGAAGGTGTCACCGAGAATTGGAATATCTAGGTTGGGAAAGAAAGGAAAACTTAGTGCAAGATACATCGGACCTTTTGAAATACTGAAAAGAATTGATGAGGTGGCATACCAATTGGTGCTTCCATGGAAGATGTCCAACATTCACAATGTCTTCCATGTTTTGATGTTAAGGAAACACCAAGCAAATCCATCTCATCTGTTGGATCATAATATTGTGTAAGTAGATGAAATGGTCAGTTATTTTGAAAGACCCATTAAAATATTAGATCAGAAAGGGCAAATACTACGAACGAAGGTGATTCCCATGGTAAAAATATTGTAGCAGCACTATGACCAAGTAGAGGTGACTTGAGAGAGTGAGGCCACCACGAGGCAACGGTATATATTTTTGTTTGAATAATGTAAGGAAATGGACAATTTCGAGGACAAAATTATTCAAGGAGTGAAGAGTCGTAATACCCCTTTTAAATAGTTCTAAATTAGTCAAAAATAACCAAAATGGATTAGAAAGCTTATTTGGGCCGTACAAACCAGAGTTCAATATGCATTGAGTCTCTAAGATTAGGTTATGGGCATGAAAAGGAGCGGGCCCAAGTGGGAGAAAATTGAGTTCGGCTCGTTAACAAGAACTTAGCCCGAAGGAAATTAACTTTAACGGACTCACTGAAGGATCACAGATTAATTGGACTTGAGGCAACGGGGGTGGTGTAGGGGGCCCAGTCCATAGAACCGATCCATCTCGAAAGGCTTTGTTGTTAGCCCAGCCTGCCAAAGGCCTGCACAGCTTAAGGCCTTGGTGCTCCACCACTAAGCCTAATTCTCCCCTTCTTGAAGTGGGCCAATGACCCATCTTAATTGCCTACGGTCCAGTTACACGCCCATTTCTTCCTCTTCTTTTACTCCCTTGGTGATGTCACCTGAAGAAGAGAATAGGGGAGCAACTTCCTTTCCACCGAGTAGCTGTCCACACCTTCGTGCCAACTCAGGGAGAGTTAACTCGACAACCAGTGAAGCGAAGGTGGAGAGAAAGCGTCGATTGTCGAACTCAGCAATGAGCTAGGGGAAACAATAGTTAGTCGAGACCTATTGCATATATGTCAAGGCGAGGCGTCGGAGGTTGAGGATTGAAACTGGTCATGAAAGCAGGGCGGCGTGGCGGAGGATGTAGTTTGGGTCGCGGACAGCCAGTATAATCTCATAATTTTCTTCTCGCGGGTAGTGAATTTTGCTGCATGTCTTAGAATCCAATGGAATGCAAACGTTTGGGGCACAATTGAATTGGTACAAGGATCAGGTTATCGTCGAAAGGGAGGCAATTTTGTTTCAGGCATGTAGGCTTGAGGTAGCAAGAGAGAAAGCAAGCTGGTCAGTTGTCAATGAATTTAACAAGGGTGTGTCGTTGCTGGGCTAATTTTCGCGTAGTCTTAGAGTGGTCAAGTAGTTAGGGAAGTTTAACTTAACAAGTTTTAAAGCGCGAATGCAAAATGATGGATTGAAGTGGCATGTAAGGAAGGCTCAGTACCTTATGTGCGATAGGCTTTGAGTATTGGTGTACGGAGTTCACCTGAAACTGTCGGCAATAGTTGATACAGACATATATAACTTGACGGATTTGTTACTTAGATGTCTATGTAAAATGGACGTTAGGATAGTTAAATTGGTTTAGTTATTAGTATCCTCACTCGCATGATATAATGCATATCCTTCTAGTGCTGATACTCATTGTAATTGAATGCGGCATGGCATGGCCATACATATAATGGGCTTATAACGAATGAGGTTCATGGATTTGAGCTCGTGCTCAAAATTTTATACCCTCATAGAGTTTATAAGAAGACCCTACTGTGTAACTAGGTCGATCTTTGAGGTGATATGAGATGACAGGGAATCTACCAAATTGGTCAAACTGTAACAGTATATTTCCACACGTTTTGTGCTATAGTATCGACCGTCATTCATTGCATTGTACTTCATCACGTTGCTATCCATAGTACGCTATAGAGGAACACTTAGTACCTGAATTACCTTTACCTGTTCATTTCATTGGCTTGACTTGTGGGTGATTTGGTGAATTAACTTACTGAGATTATTTCTCACTCTGTTCTTGCTTCATTTTCTCTAGGTAAATAATACGGCTAACCTCCTCGCTCTTCCCATTGCTTCGTATGGAATGCCTATCCACTTTACGTGGGACCTCACATGCTTTTCTGTACTCGAGGTTCCGGATCTAGAGTTCGTGCGTGTTACTTGTATGTTGTGGATCAATGGAGGCCTGAATGTGGGGGTGATCCCACATTGTTTTAAGGCTGTCTATGACCCACTAGAGGGTGGTTTAGGCCTCTTCGCTTTGTTACCTTTTGACTATGTAAGCAGTGGTAGCAATGGGGGAGCGAGTGATGGCTTAACCTAGGGGAGTGCGTCAGACTCTAATATGCAAATAAGCTTATGCTATGTAGCACTAATCAACACTTTTGAAGCCTTAGATCGGCTGACCATATTTACTTGGGAGCTTTTGGACTCGCTTTCTTTTGATCGTTGTGTAAATATGCCTGCATAGTTGCAGGGTAAAGGTGATAGGCAATTTTTTGAGGCCTCATGAAGTCATTCCCAGGTTGTACAAATATATATATATATATATATATATATATATATATATATTATAATCATGATAATTGAATCGTTGGTAACTCCACATTAGCAAATATGATAGGCTTGGAATGTCACACAGAGCTAGGTTGCTAAGCGAGCGAGTGGAGGTCAAAGGCCGAGAGTGGACTGACAATGGCGGCAAGGGTTGCCGACTTTGCCAACGAGCTAGAGGAGAGAAGAGCGACCTAGAGACAGACTGAGGGTAAGGTTACAAGAGAGAAGGTATGTTGGGGCTTAGGGTTTCACTTTCTCACTTCATATTTCAAAATGAGACTATTATAATTTGATTATTATTTTATTGGATTCGTTAAATACCCAAAAAAACAAAAATAAGAAATGCCATTTTTAAAGTACTTATCATTTACGTAGAGCCGATACCGATATGCTAACACATCACTTCTCAAAAAATAAATAATTTCAACACATGAGGACACGTGATATATGAAATATATATTTTTATATATACATAATAAATTACTACGCATATATAAAAATATATCAATTTCTTCTTCTTTTGTTAGGGATTCACAATTAGGTTTTTTGTTTAACTGGGTACCATTAATTTTGAGTGGCTGGGTATATGATTTAAGCATTTGTTTTTGATAGATTTACATTTTGACCCCCTAATTTATCGAAAATACTTAATATTGATCCCCGTGCATGGTAAAATAGCGAGTTGGGATGGTGGACTCGTGTTTCACTAGCGTGTCTAGAGTGCCAACCGTGTGTCAATTGCATGTAAAAGAGTGTTAGAGTGTCAGAGTATTAGTGAGTGTCCAACACAACACGTAGACCCTCGAAAAGTGCCGATGCTTCCTAGCCTACCATTCCGTATTACAAATAATTAGTACATTATCAATAAAAAAATATTTCTTCATTAAATATGATTAACAAGTACTCTGAAAATACTCGCACCATAACCTAAAATGACAATGCATTGCAACCTATAAAATTTTTGTATTGAGGTGTTTAACATGCCCCTTAAAAGAGGTTCGTCGCGCCGAAGTCAAAAAGTGATGTTCTCACTTCCCCACTAAAATATTAAAAGCCGCTCGAATCATAAAAATCTATTAAAAAAAAATTATGTACAAACATGCGACTCGATATTTAAATTTTGCGAAAAAATTGGGAATTTAAAAAAAATCACGAAAAATGTCTATATCGAACGCCCTTGTCACAGTCCTTATCTAGAGATAACAAAATGGATATGAATTTTTTATTTTTTTTTTTGCAACTCATATCTAATGGGTGAAGTGATAAAATGGATTGCCTAAAAAAAATTTTAAATACGGGATGAAATGGATTTCAAAGATCAGAACTTAACGGGACGTGGGCTTGAGCGGTTGGGACAATACAATACCCATTTGATATTTCCAACTCATTTTAGTTGAGCATATTTCATTTAAATAGTACAATTCAATGCAGGAAAAAAAATTGAAATTAAGAAAAGTAAACGGAGATACAAAAAGAGACGGAGGTCACGGCTGATCGCGATGGTAATTGGTAGGGGCCATTGGCAAAGTTGCCCCCAGCTGTGGATCTCGACACACATAAAGTTTGCATTCAAATTGTGACCTCATGGTGAGATTGTGCTCACGCATTCCAACTTCGATCCGATCGGCCGATCCACCTTGAGCGACTAGTTGGAGTCCGGTTTCAACATTACCGATTTGATTTTCTTACCGACGCAGCGCCTTCGATGGCGATCGTTTGCTTGATCGATCGATGTTCGAGAGATATCGCTGTGCTCCGCGACGACTTGATCCGATCATCCTGATAGAATCACTCATTTTATGAATGCTCTTCTAACTTTTATTTTCAAGTCTCCCTATCTCTAGTTTCAAGTTAGACGCAACGATACTAATAACCGCAGCAATAACCTTTCTGACCTCATGGAAAAGAGAAAAGGGCAAAACCTAGTGCATGCATAATTAACATGGATAAGGGCCTGCATGGTAATTATTTTAGTTATCTGATTTTATTCCCTAAAACAAAAAAGAATGAATATCATGTTTGGTAACGTAAATGATTATGATTATGATTTTGTTTTCGAAAATAGTGTTAGAGTGAAAAAAAAAATAACAAAAAAAAAGTTGGTTCTGAAAAAACAAAATCACTTTTGAAAATCATAAAATAGAATAAATTACCATATCTCTCACTTTTTCATTTTAGTTCTCTTATCACTTTTCGCTTAATATAAAATAAAATGATCTCTCATTTTCACAGAAAAATATATAAGATAATAAAAAATTTAAAAAAATTCAAAAAATTTCTTTAAAAAATCAGAAACATGCCTAAAAATAGAATAAGCTTAAATTAGGTTAGTTCGACCTCATTTTCATAAATTTGGTTCTAGATTCCCTAGATTTCATAGATTTCTTTTTAGGAAAGATTCCCTAGATTTCATAGATTTTTTTTATAGAAAAATCATAAACACCTTTGAACTTCAACACAAACCATATTTCTCTAAGCCCTTGGAGCCTCTTCATTAGGATTTTCTGATGCAATTTATCAACATCATGATTTCTTAATTGTGCACTTGATTTTATTAATTGTGATTTGCCTAGGTTTATATACTTTAAACTTAGTATAGTTTTAGAAAATTTGAAAAAAGACAAAAACAACATGCATGAATGCCTAACATTGTCTTACCTCATAGATTTAAAAATGAATTGAAAATTTTCACGAAACATGTTTAGAAAATACTCAGCTTCAATGTCGAAAGGGCATCGGTGGAAACGCTGATGTGATCAAGTCCCGGAACCGTAAATTTCTCTTGTTGCGTAGAATCAAACTGTCTCTCCCGATCGCTCAATAAGGTTTCTTGGTCTAGCTTTCTCAAATACTGACGGTTACTCCAAGTGTATGTACACATACACATGCCATTGATCACACTAAAATCAAATCCGATATTCTCTCGTTTGCGATTTGGTATGGACCTTAGAGGGTCCGAGTTAATTTGAAATCACACGTTAACCCAACATTATCTCTCCTTTTTTAAGTTTAAAATAGCTCGTTATGATACGGTAATTGGACGGAATAGTACGGGAAAAAATGTTATATACAATATCTTATATAAGAGAATTAATGTAAATTAATTTTCAATTAATTTGAAATGTTGGATGAAATTTCACAATGTAATTATATAATTATTTGACTTAAATGACAAAAATAGGGAAGAGAAATTATTTTCGGGAATAAAAATTTTGTGCAATCACCAAACATATTCTGATTCTCTAAAATTCATTCGGGGAACAGAACCAGAAAAAATCAATTTTTAATCAAAATCACTTGTTCAGATCAGAATTGTTGCAATGTAGGCCCTAATCAACCATTTTTCGTGCCAAGCATCAAATGTACGAAAGTAAAGAAATTCAATTCTACGCACCATGAAATATATTAAAAATATATATATTTTGCTCGTTTTCCTCCATAAGATTAGTAAGGTACTTATGTTAGTCCAAAGGTCTAATCATCATAATAATTCAAAAGATTTTTTTTTATGAAAACCTCTCTAACCTCATCCTCACTATACGATATATTTCCAAACATTTACTATCAAAATTAAATTGTCAAGCACATTAAAAAGGGCGGTACTCATGCCCATTTGAGAATATAATTTTCCACTCTTAATTCTAAGCTACTTATTACTCGATTTTGACTTCGAAATAGTTTTTATGAGCAAGTTCTAGCAAACTGAGTGGGTGAGCGTAAGAAAATCGCGGCTTAGTTTCGAGGATTGATAGATCCTTAATGCGGCAGTAAACCGTAGAATTATGAAGCAGCTTTTATTTTTATTTTTTTTACTGTTCTTTCATGCTTTGAGTATTTGGTGTTGTCGTGTATTTAGTATCGAACATATGGAATATGTTAAGAAAATTTAGGTGCGATCACATTTACCGTCACTTTTAATCTTCATAAATGTCATAGATTTTGATTTGGTTTTGAGAGTTGTCAGGCGTTTTTGGTTGATGTCCTTAGTACTAAATAACTAAAAGTAAGAGCCCCGATTGGGCATGGACAAAAGGATATATGGATTGTCAATATTTGTGTACGACGCTCACTTTACTGTCTATATATATATTTTTTTATCACTTAAGTACTAAATCGGAGAAAAAAATGAACACTTAAGTATTAATTCCTACCAAATAGTAACCGTGGCATTTCTTATTAATTTTTTAAAATTACATGGATTTTTTAAGGCAATATATATGGCAAAAGAAAAAGGCAAAAATTAAAAACAATTTTCACATAATATTGAATTTTTTAAAAAAAAATAAGCTAAATAACTAAGAAATAAGCTAATTTTTTTTACAAAATTCAGATGTTACAGCGGCAAGGGTCGATGCAAGTCGCCGAGCCTTGGCCAGTGTTCGATAATCCTTGTCTGTAGCTAGCAAGGGCTCGACCTCGCAAATATAGGCGAGGACAAGTCCCATTGGGCCCGGGCGATACTGACTTTACCATGGCTAGGACAGGCCGACCTCGCGCAGCAAC
This sequence comes from Psidium guajava, assembly GCA_016432845.1. NCBI lineage: Eukaryota > Viridiplantae > Streptophyta > Magnoliopsida > Myrtales > Myrtaceae > Psidium > Psidium guajava. The sequence continues at coordinate 13,251,483 of CM028230.1, read as the reverse complement.
AATCAGCCTACTAGGAATTTAGCTTATTTTTTTTAATTATTTTAATGTTATGCAAGCTTTTTTAAAAATTTTTGACTTTTTCTTTTGCTGACTTGGATCCTCCAGTCAATCACGTAGACGCCACACAAGATTTCCGACGACATTCAGCACTCAAATAATCATTTCTCAAAAAAAAATTTACATTTAAGTGGTCCAAAAAAATATTATTATCAAAATAAGTATCGTACATAAATATTAATAATTTAGGTGTCCTTCTTCTGTCGCAAAGAATGAGAAGAAAGGGCAAACATAGAAAGCCCGATGAGAGAAGGCCCGTTTTATAGGTAAGAAATCTTATCTTGTTAATTGCTGGGTCATTGCAATCACACTCAAACTCCACTAAACCGAAAGAGAAAGTCAACGCAGAAATGTCACATCGTGAACTTGCCACACACACGAAAAAAAAAAATCAAATAGATAAAAACAATTATCATTCAACCGAAGATCGCCATCATTTAATTATTCTTCAAAGTAAATCAGGTAGACCCCATTTGCTAAATGCTTCCATACATAGCTTTCCAATTCCAATTTCACTCGCCAAGCTAAAGAAAAGCTACTGAACTGACCCCGACGCATACTCGCGGAAATTCACCTCGGCCTAAATTCAGGAAACGGGGCAAGCTACCAATTTCTTACTAAACTCGAAATACATCATTCTTCGCGACATATCGAGTAAGACGATCGAAGGCTTTATAATAGAGTGTATAGCTCCCGCTCGAATTCGAGCGCTAGAATGCGAGAAAAAGATCTCGAACCGATCGTCTCAAAATGTCGCGGTCGAATTCGATGCGCCTCGCCAAAATTGAATAACGGTAACGAGTTTTGAATTTGGGGGGCATATGTCGAAACGCATTAAATAATCTATCGAGCAAATAACCATAATGCGCCTAATCTTCTTATATCATCTCTCTCTCTCTCTCTCTCTCTCTCTCTCTCTCTCTACAATTACATCAAGAAGGTGCCGCCAATCCCTCCCCAACACGCAGAGGAAGCACGAGCACAAAAAGCATCACTTTCTGGCTCGGTCGCTGGCTCGCTCTCAAACCTTCGTTTTCATTTCGGAGGGGACGAAGCGCGCTGTGGCTACACGGCGGATGGCGAAGCGCAGAAGCTTCTAGAAGGGACCGCATGTCAGCGTGTGATCGAGCGAGGGATGAAGTGTAAGAAGCACCCCGTCGACCTGAGCAGCGCCGTCGGCGTCTGCGCCACCTGCCTCCGGGAGCGCCTCTTCGCCCTCATCGCCGCCCAAGTCCAAGCCGAGGCCCTCGGCCACGCCCACGCCCACGCCCACGCCCGCCCTTGTGCCGCCGACGATCGCCTGAAACCAGACCCGCGGCCCCCGCCGCATCTGCCGTTCCCCCGCTCCGTCTCCCCCTACGTCAGCCACCGGAAGTCCGATGCCGCCGCGTGCGCTCGCGGCGGCGGCGGCTTCCACCACCGCTTCTACAGCACTCCGCAAGTAGGTCCGGCTTACAAGTACAGCGACGCCGTGGGAGGCTTCGTCCCGAGCGAGCCGCGCAAGAAGAAGCGAGGCAAGTTCTCCTTGTTCGCCATCCTGTTCAGCAAGTCCAGATCGGAGAAGTTCGATTCCGAATCGGATCCCCGATTCTCTTCGGTTTCGGATCGTGGCCGGAGAGGCGATCGCGATTCGTGCCGGGCGACGCCGTCCTCGACGTCGTGGTTCTCGTTCCTCCACCGCCGCGGGAAGAGCCAGCCGCGAGGGTTCTCCGCCGAAGACAGCGTCTCCGCCTTCGAATCCCGGCGGCCTCGCCCGGTATCGAACCGCGGGATGTCGCCGGAGCGAGGAGAGGAGTCCGACGACGAGGACCGCGAGAACCGATCGCCGTTCGGGAGCGGGTACGCGTCGGAGTCGTCTCGCGGGCCGCGGAGAACCCCGCCCGCCGGGCCGGCGCTTCGGGCGCGGACGGGGCTGCACTCGAGGAACCTCTCCGGGCTGAGCTTCTGCCTGAGCCCCCTGGTGAGGCCGAGCCCGGCCCGGCAATGGAGCCACCAGAAGTGCGGGTTGTTCCAGCCGGAGACGGGGTACTCCGGCGAAATCCGGGCCCCGGCGAATTACCCGCACCTGTCGACGGCGGCGAATTACCGCGGCAACCGGTCCCGGAAGCTCGCGGACTTCGGGAGAGTCAACCCCAACCGTTGAGACGCGTGCTCCGCCGCGGGGTTGACGCTGACCCCTCCGACATCGGCGGTGATTTCTGACCCGAGTTCTACTATGTTTTTAACCCCGGTCGGATCGAGAATCCTTCTTACTTACCCCATCCGACACAAATGCTCAGAGCTTTCACACAACGGGCAATTGTTGGGATTTGCCATTTACTCATGTACAGTCATCTTTCCATTACCAGAGCTACGCTTCTTCTTGGCGTGATGATTTCTCTTTTTTGCCCTTTTCTTTTCCCTTGCTTTCTCTACCATTACATGTACTCCGAGGTATACAAAAAATTAATAGATCTCACCCATTTCTTTTCTCCTGCGTATTTAAATTTTTTTTTTCCCCCTTACACGACTATGTTCTTGCTCTAGACTCCTGTCCCGGTGAACTTTCTTACAGCATTCGATTGTCGGAACGTGGTGGTCGCGTCAATTCTGCATCCTGTTGACGTTGTTGCTCTCAGTTCAGAAACCATTGAAAATTCTTCGTGGGACACTTGGCATAAAGGGGAGAGGGACACGTGTCAGGTGATACCACAATTCACTTTCCCGATATCCATTCCCCCCACTCGTTAAATTACACAGAGAGATGTCTCGATTTCTTAAAAAAAGAAATTGCAAAAGCGATTTGGTAAAATCATAATTTTATTTTTCGATTACTTAAAGAGTGCTCCGAAAGCACTCGTTCCTTGATGAGGTCGGTCGCTCCCTCCTTCCGATCTTCATTGGCTCCGTGATCTTAAGACGGATTCGATTAAATTTTCCACTCTCGTGCTTTTTCATAATTGAAGAAACGAAGACTGTATATAGAGTACCTGATTTCGGTGGGTTTTTTCATTTTTCTTGTTTGCACGTTGAAGGATTTTTGAAAATTTGTGGTGGGAAGAAGGACACATGAGAGGGGGAAGCAACGTCTGGATGACGCTGCTCGCCACTCAAAAGGAGGGTGGGCGACGGTGGTTGGAAGGCTTTTTGATCGGAGTGTGGTGGTGGGGTTCGGGGTCGGTGAGGGGCCGCAGCATCAGAGCCGTCCATTTACTGTCGGGGATGGTGGGAAAGGAGGGAGGGGGGGGGGGGGCCCACGGATTTAAGGTACGCCCCTGCAGCTGCAGGAGTGGGTGCACTCCGATGGCGTTGAATTGCCATTGAGGGATTGAGTCATAATGCTGGCCCGAAGACTCGAGCTTCTCGCCATTTATTATTGTCGCCGTGCCCGAGTCACCCCCCGCGCAGCGCGCACGTCACGCTTCGCTCACGGGTGGGCCCCACCCCCATGTTTTAAGGTTTATGGGGTCGGCGATCTTGTAGGTCTATGCTGTTTACTTACGCGTTCGCGATATTATAGAATACCGCCGAGATTGCACCACCAGACGTAGAATAAGAGAAGCATAAATATTTATTTCAAGTTCGAGGTATGTTTCCCATGTCCTAAGAGGTGGAATCTAAAACATGCTCAGACGGAACTGATTTCTCAATTTTTAAAATTTGGAGCATACCTAACGTATCTTGAAACTCAAGATATATCTCGTTTTCATATGTCCAATTTTTCGTGTTCTCGATTTTACATTAAAATCATGCTTACCCTTCCATGAACGAGAGTCGTTTAGAGTCTTTAGACTCGATTTTGCATGGATCGGACTTATTTCGATCATTAATAATCATGTGGGGTCCATCGTAAATTTGTCTTATGGCCAAGGCTGAAGGTAAGGTTTTTCCTCCCTCTTTTTTTTTATATATTTTTTGTTGGGATTTGTGAGGACAAAATCCATAAAATATGAATGAGAGTTGTGGGAGAAATAGTCCCACATGGGATAGAAGATAGAGGTATAATGGGTTTATATATTGGAGCATTTCTAATGGGTTTGGGCCTCAAGGGGCATCCCACTTTTGTGGAGGAGAGAGGTCTTGGACAAAGTCGGACCGGTCCGCGCGCCGCCGCCGCCCGGCCGGCTCGGTCCGGGTCCAGGTTAAACCCATCGATTTTATTTTTAATTGACACATCCGTTGAAATTTTCGTCGACGAAGTACCGGTGGCTTGAAGATAGATTACTAATAGAGGCCCACCGGTTCACCGATGGCGTTGAATTTTTTTTTAACTTTTAAATGTCTGCATAGATGTCGAATTTAGCTGTAATCCTCCTAGCTCATTGTGTTTTTGCAATTTGGTCATCTTGCTTTTATAAGGCACTGGGATTGCCACGTTGCCCAATCATCGGTCGGGGGTCGGTACAGACTTGTCGGAGCTCTAGCAAAAGGGCGATCGACCCTTGCTCGAACCAAAGGATCATCGAGGGTGAAATGGAGAGAGAGAGAGATGGATGTCCTCCCTCTAAAGTTCTCTTGCGACCCCCTGTCGTTGCCAAAGATGGCTAATGTACCCCCCATGTAAAGTTTTTTTTTTATAATCGGGGTGTCCAGCCGTGCCGGCGAGCTGACGCTCAAACCAACGGCGACCGACTAATCCCTTGGGAGGCACCGCAGGACCCCACCACCACGGTACTCCCCATGTAAAGTTGGTTGTCAAATTTAACTATTTTTTTTTTTTGACTTCATCACACCTCACAGCTATAAATATAATGCGTAGGAACATCGCCGTTTATGAACTCAAAAGTATTCTAAATACCGCCAGCGGAAAATTGTTCCTACACGAGCAATCTCATGCACAGTTGATTCAAGAAGGGGGACAATTATAATCATCCAATTAAAGTTGGCCTTTCCACTTGAAAAGGGAAGGTGGGGGGTTTCGATTCCCCACCTCGTCGAAGGGTTAGGGTAGGGATGCGTAAGTAATTTCACAACTTATAACGTACATAGTGTGACTTATAAAATAGAATATGATAAGATAAAATCAAATAAAAGATAAATTAAGGATGGACAAGGCCGTTTCTGCGAAATTTTCTTTGCACCAGCAGCATACGATTCGAATTTTTTTTTTTAAAATTATTTTGTTGTTTCTTCTCAAACCGGTTGCCTTCTCTCTCTTCCTTTCTTCTAATCCCTCCATTTTGCAGCATGGATTCTGTCATTCCTTCGAGTCGAGGCGGGGTCGGGTCGAATGATGGAAACGTATTGTTAAAAGAACACGATCTCGCCATCATCATCGTACCCCCACGAAGGTCAACTTCGCCGGTTTGAGGTTTCTGTTGATATGAATATATAAATGAAGGGTGTATTCTATTTTTAATGGAGAGATATGGAAGAACATAAATATAATAACTAATGCTGCAATCAAGGCGGAACATTGAAGTTGTAAAACAAATGTTATATGAATAGTTGTTGGGACCTTGCTAAACAAAATGTCTTTGTGATTTCGAAATGATTAAGGTCAGCTACGCACGCTCTCTTAGCATAGGGAGTTAATTTGTGGAGTCTGATTGGATAGTGAACCAACCCTCTTTTCTTAATTATGATTGCGCCCCTTAGCTATTTATTAGAGTATTTTTCCATACCGTGCCGCGCTTTCTTTTGATGGCTTGAGATTTCGAACGATTGGTAGTGATCTTACGTAAAGTTTCGAGGCCGGGATATATTTCGGAGTTTTCGAGAACCGCTTCGCCATGAGCTGTTTATGGGAAAAATCACCCGATCGATCCTGAACCTATTAGACGAATACCAATTCCGTCTTAAACTTTTCGATTTTGCCAATTCAGTTTGAAGCATTTATGCGAAGTTTCAAGGTAATCATTTCAGCTAATTTCTACCAAAAATTATCCACTTGACGACCAGTTACCGCAAGTTGTCCTACATGACGCACCACCATGTAAGTGGTATTCACGAAAATTGACCAGAAGAACTCTAATGTGATTTCGTATAAAGGTTTATGGCTAAATTAACAAAATCGATAAATTTAGAATCGAATTGGCATCATGAGTTCAGACTTTGGCCCTCTGATTCGTACCAGAAATTATGAGATCGTCCTTGGACAAGGAGCCAAATAACCTTAGATTTGATTTGATGCCAATGTTGACTCAAACCACTTCTTCTTCTTCTTCTTCTTCTTCTTCTTCTTCTTCTTCTTCTTGGGCATTAAAATCAATAGAGCTACCCTAATGGGAAGAGACGACATCGGCTAATCTGTTAAAATGGTCGGTACACGGATTATAGGAGAAAGACTACATGCTCTCTTGGACAAGTCAAATTTTAAAGCCGCTTCAATGTCTAAACAGGGAAAATAAAGACGAAAACTTCCCCCCATGCTACAGCGTGGAAATGATTCTAAATCAAGAGCAAACAATCTACATCGTGCAATAAGTTTAGGATGGGTCGGAAAACTTCCCTGTCGTTTACATGAATAGATCCCGCATGATGTGGTGAGAAAGAGAGGGATTTCACTCTTTTGTGAAAACCTTCAAACAAGGAACAGCATTCGCCATCATCACATGGCCTCATTTAATGGGTCGTTGAGTTATCTTCCCCCCCCCCCCCCCCCCCCCCCTCCCTCCCCCGTCGGTGGCGCATCCCGGCGCCGCCACGTCCTGCCGGTGGCAGATTCGCTGGAGCTGGCGGAGCAAATGGCGGCCTCTGCCGCCGCCGCCACCACCCCACCCCACCCCACCCACACCATTCAAAAGGTTGGTGGGTGGTTAAGAGCAGGAGTTTTAATGCGGGGGAACCGAATTTTTTTATTTTTCTTATTTTTCTTATTGTGGTGGTGACATGCAATGCGAGAAATTAAACAAGGCAGGGAGACAGCATCCACCATACTCATGAAAAGATTGAAGTGGGTAGGTGCGTGATTTTAGCGCACCATGCCCGGCTTCCCCGCTTCGTAGCCAAAGCAAAATTGGGTACGTCGAAGGGCCCGATCTGACCTTGTCATGAAAAATTCGAAGACTAGATTGAATAAATTGAAATTTTGGAGATTAAATCGCACGCCTCGCAATAGTTCGAGGACTCGCGGTCGACTTCCTTCCATGGTCGATCGAACAAATAAACTGCATCTCCGTACATATCACATCGAGCAAATCAAAAGTTGAACAACTGCCCGAACGAAGGCCAACGAAAAGTTTGACTTTGGTGTGTTTTCTTCCTTTTTTTGGGCACCACCCCTTGTCGGTCGACAGGTTCACCGTCTTTTCATTTTACCTTTCACTACCGACCCGTGAGCACGCCCGCAATGATTCTAAGTGGGAAGGAAGGATGAGATGATGAATCCTTGATACGCTTTGATTCAGGAAGTTGAAAGGCGGGGTGCGGTATCATGAGTGGATTCTTACCTTCCCCATGTTCTGCCCCGATTGAAACTTACGTTCGTGGGTTGGACTACTGGCTCGATTTCACGACACGAGGAAGTAATGTCCGATGCGCGACACGAGGAAGTGATTTTGGACATTGCAATCTTTGCACCGCACGTGGATTTCAAACCCGATCATGACGCCCACGACCACCCTCAACCGAAAGATGGACACCACATTCCCAGCAGCAGTCAAGTCACTGAACTCACTAGCATCCTCCGCCGTAGCATCAGCAGCACCATCTTAAAGACGAAATTAATTCAAGTAGCTAGCGCTGCAATCATTAACTACCACTGCAAGCCCTTCACCTAATAATTGAAGCGATCCAACTACGGACATAACTACGCATAGGGCACTTGTCGGAGAATTTCATCTAACGGTAAGGTCGAACCATAGGCCGGCTTTAGAGCACTGTCCTAAACCGGAAGGCGACCCATCTGCGTTAGGGGCCAGGACTAGGGGTGGTTGTCGACAGTTCGGGTTTCCACCGCATCCGATCCGAACCGACCCCAACATTTCTCGAGATCTGAATGGTGGTCTAGTGCCTGAACCCAAAACACGGGTCACGTCGGTTCGGTTCGGGTCAAGGTGCAGAAATTAACGGCGAAGGAGACCTTCTTGGAGAGGGTTCTCTCGGGGGAAGAATAATGTATGGTTTAAAATGGTTAGATTCGGTTCGGTCGAAATCGGAACCGTTTTTGCAACCCTTTTTTTTTTTTTTTCGTAAACCTAGTACCCGAACCGGAAGGAACCCTGCTAGAGTAGACACGAAACTTTCCGGTCGGTCGTGTCCGATTTAGGTATTGTTGACACCCCAAATTAGTATTGTTGAATTCTGAAGGAATTATTTTCTTGTAGCTCGACCCATTTGTTTAACGTCAGCGTAAATTGAATTGTGAGGCTCCACAGATTTTCCAAGCTCTCATATCCTCCCTTCATTAATTGTTTCTGTAATCTTCCCGTGAGTCTTGGCTTCGTCCAACTCCCATTAAAGTCAACTTGAGCCAACTAGTTATGCTGGAGTACGGTTGATGTTTACGTCAGTGATGTCCGATCAATTTCGTCGGAAGGATTAAATTGATAAATTATCGAAAAGCTTAGAACTATTGTCGAATCGAAAATTTTATAAGTGAATTGACATTCGTGCAATGAATTCGTGGTTTTTTTAAATAATTTTTCCTAATGTAATAAATAGCTAGAAAACTTTTAGACACTCTTAAAGTGTCGCTGGAACATTACTCCTACATTAATGAAATGAAATCAATTCGACGTCTATGCTATACAGAGTTTAGTATTCTCTCATGATCCAATTTCAAAATCTCTCTTTTTACTTGATTACTGCAGTACTTCGAAAGAGAGGCCGATGATTACCCAACACAGCTTTTGTTGGGTTTTGACGGAACATCCAGAGGCAAAGTGAAATATAAAACGCGGCGGAGATAAATAAATCCATACGCGGATCTCCACAAGCATCGTTCGTATGTTTCAATTGAAAATCAAACTAATTGAGTACGGTTGATGGATTACCTTCCGTAGCATGCCCAACACAATTTAATCAAGATGTTATTCTATTTGAGTCCCACAAGCATCAGACCTCTAGTTCAGACACATCACAAATCGTATTATGAATGAGAAGACGGAAGTCGCGGACGATCACCATCTTCGATCGTGCTAGCAATCTTGTGGATAAGACTTTCCGCACTTTTGATTTTTCGATCACAATGCCGAGAACGAAGAAAACAATTTTCTGCTTTCAACTCCTGATTTCTCTCGCAAAGGCACACCCCCATTGCAAACCCCCCCCCCCCTCTCTCTCTCTCTCTCTCTTCTCCTCTTTCACAAAAATGGCACACAAGCCATTATATAGGGGTCGGCAACTTGGTCAATAGTTTGCTCAATTTGGATGTGCAATCGGCACATGAACATGCGTCGAATTTCAGGTGTACGAGTGTATCACATGCACGAACGTTTATGACCAAAAATAAGAATCAAATACTTTAATTTAATTTCAATCCAACTATGTTGATAGTCATAATTGCAAACATATTTGCAATACCATCTTTTACATTTAACGGCGTCATTTATTAATTAATGTGTGTGACATCCTTAGTTCATCGTTAAACTGACAGTAAGACAATCATTAACACATTCGTTCTCTTAAGAGAATTGATTGTCCTAATCAATCTCCAGGTCCTACAAACTATGATTTACATTTAGCAATATATCATGACTATCTAGACAGTGTGAATGCTTCAAGGACATACTGAACGTGTCAGTTTTTGTTATAGGGTAATTCAATCCCTCTATCTTATTATGTTCCAATCAAAAAAAAGTCATGAAATGTTTGTCAAACCATCAATTCGATTATATACACAAATCTAATTGACATGCATTTATAAGAGACATGAACCTTTCATTCTCTATTAAAACCCTGAACAAGAATTTCAATGCAATGCCACGATTAAATCACATGGGACATCAATCTTACTTAGACAGATTCCATTTTGCACTCATGTGTGACTTTGCATGTGAGCGAACTATGACCATCAAGTATGGATACGGATCAACGAGTCGTCATATGCGCACTTGTGAACCATAGCCATCCAATGCACAAGTCCACACTATGCATTGGGTCTAAGTATTATTTGCACAAGATCAAAATATGAACGATTAGACATTAACCATATTCAAAATTTCGATGTTGCTAATCATTCAATGCATGTCATGTTCGATAAACTTGTCCGCTACAAGCACTTGTGTTTTAACTCAAGCATCACAGTACATAATAAATTACAACTCACATTCTCTTAAGTATTCAATACTTAATAGTGAAACTAAGAATATGTCGGTCTCAACAAGATCACTAATATCCACCCAATAATCCATCGATTGATAACAGTCTAAAGATTCGGTCTAATTGTGAACCTATCAAACATATTCTTGATATATCAAGAATATGTTTAGTCACAACTGATCTTGCAGAATCATTCATTTAAGTAATTGGACAGATGAATAAACACGTTTTTTACCATTAATGAAATTGAAAGCACAATTAAAATTCCTAGCATACATCTAAGAGCTTTCCTGTATCTAGAATTGCCTTTTATCTGTGGATAAATCCTCATGCACATACTCGTACACAGACGATACGTAATCAAATGATGAAATGCTAAACTCTGTCTGAAATTTTACTTTCACACCAAGAGACCACATCAACAAAAAAATTCCGCAGAAGCAAATATATCTTAAGTAAGAACAGAATTTAGGTGTTTAGTGAAAAGCAGATGCTTGCCCTATCTTGGATCGCTATAACAATGCTTGTTCTTCGGTCCTCCGACCATCAGTTTGCAAAACTATGGCGATTAGACTACGAAGGGATAATCACATAAATAAGGATAATCACATAACTAACACCTGAACTTTAACTCAATGTGCAATATAATTTCTGAACTTTTAATTTATTTAATATAAGCACTAAACTTTTGAACATGTTCAAATTAGTCATTTAACTATATGAAAGTATTCTGTGCCTCTATTACTTGCTTACACAATGGAGAAAGAAAAGCTGCTTCAGATAAGCTGACTCTAGATCCACCCTTCGCACAAAAGGTCCTCTGCAAACGTGAATCGCCAACTCTTCATATCCCTTAATATCAACCGTCCCATCCAATCGAAGTCGCAAGCTATTGACGCCAACCCAGGCCGAGCACAACATACTGTTCTCATTTCTCATAAGGTCCCTAAAGATAATACAAATGGGCAACCTTGCCAAGAGGAATGAGAGCCCACTGTGAGGTGCAGAAAATAGCAGAATTACAGAGTGAAACCTCACCATGAAGTTCATAATAGCTGCAGATCATTATTTCAGCAGACAAAAATGCTTGAATCCAAGAACGTTGCTAATCACAATTCCCTAGTAGTGATGAGGATCCATCCAAATACTTGAAGAGTTATTTACAAGATCAATCAACAGGAAAACAATCAGCAGACAGAATCATTATGAGTTTCGTCCACGTTGCAGACAGAATCATTACGAGTTTCGTCCACGTGACACTGCATTCTCCTTGCTTTAGAATCATCGAGATAGTTTTGATATATGTAGGATGCGAAACCCCAAAGAGCCAAAAGCATGGCAATCACCTTGACACCGTTCATCTTGTCGTGAAAAACTATCACTGAAGTTACCGGAGTAACGGCCAAACCAACAGTACTGATGACATTGGAAAACAGAGAAGACACGATGAATATCAATCCCACAACACCCACTGAACAGACCTGCCAACACACGGCGGTGAAAACCAGAGTCAGCACGTAAGAAGCTCTTCCCTCTCCAAAACTCTCCATCTCTCCATGCAGGGTCTTCCATTCCCCACTCGCAAATAGACCCAAAACAGAAACACAGGTAGCAACAAGGGATGTACATATTTGCATCTCCAAAACTACTGAGAACGTTTCCTTCTTAAGGACCTTCTGGAAAGAGAGTTGCATGAGGGAAAGCAAAAGAGAGTAGATTGCAGAAGCTCCAAGGGTGCATGAGAAGCCAAGGATATACTTCCACTTAGAAACTCCAGATGGTCCTTCGGAATCATCATTGACGCCAATGAGGGCCGCAGATAAGGAAAGAACAACCACGGAGTTCAGAATGAGTGCAGTAAACTTCTGAGAGTTCAAGAAATATGAGAAAATTGCATTAAATGCCAACTGGGTAGCACAGATAAGGGAGTATGTAGAGGCGGAGAGGTATAATAGGCCTGTGGAGTATAACATGTTATCCCCAGCTAGGAGCACTCCTAGGAAGAAGTAGACCGAGGCAAGAATTCTGAAAGAAGGTGCACTAGGAGAAGCTGAAGCTTCCTGCGATGATGGTATAAGGTATAATGGGATGACTAGGATTGGAAAAGCAGCAGTCTGAACAAGTGTCGACAACCATTTACTATTTCCACCCTGATCATAGTAAAATCTTCCGAGAAGAACAGCAGCAGCTTGTCCTGCTATGAGGAAGAAAATATTGATGAGGACTAAAATCCACCACTGCCAGCGTCCAAGCTTCAATAAATGTAGTTCAATAGTGAGTGGTCCATCATCACTCATGATTGGTTCCTCGCAATCTGACAACAAACAATCACATGTATTAAACAGTAAACAAATGACACAAATGTCTTACTTGATGTACTATTCGTAACATAAAAATATTGTTTGGCTACTCCAGAGAAATTAATATTGAAAATACTGGAGATCTAGATGTAGATCCCATCACTACCATCTGAAGTACAATACATCCAACTAGTTATATAGCAATACAAAATTTAGAATCACATAATCCCCAAGCAACAAAATTGTGCACAAATTGAAATATGTGATACTTGAAAGATGAGTTTCAATTTTTGCAGCAGGCTATGATAACATAGGCTAGATAGTCCATAGAATGTCGAGTATATGAAAATTCCAAAAGGAAGTCAATCAACAATATTTGGGACTGACTTAATGAAAAGACCCAGAAGCCCAAAGGGCTTTCAAGAGGAAAATCCAAGCAACTAGATGAAACTGTATTCTTGAAATCAGTTCATTAACTCTAATCCATGGAAGGAAATGAGTGCCTTTAGTTTATAAATCTCGAATATAGAAGCCAATCCCACAATACCATTTCATATAGCTGTATCATGTTGACAAAGGCTTCAGATAGTATTGATGATTAGATAGACTTGTTAATGGTAAGTTCAGGATCATATAATCTAACAGATTATGGAGCTTGTAAATGGGGATAAAAGATTCTCCACTAAAATGTATAAACGACCTAGGGAAATTCTGGACGTCCAAAAGTGTCGTGAAGACTACGAAGATGCCCACAGAAATGTCAGCAAATCATTACAGTCAACATGCATTCAAGCCCAATAGATTTATCTTAAAAGAAAAATTCAGTTTTTAAAAATATTCATGCACTCATACATATTCCCTTAAACTTTCTACAAAAATGAAACTTTGTAACGCTTTTAGAAATCACGATATTCACAAAGAGCACAGAAAACACTGATTTCCAGTCCCCAGAATTGATTCTCTTAATATTTTTTGGAAACTGGTCACTGGATATGCATGAGCTAATCTTCATCTACAACACAAAAAGAACTTCCATGCCCTGTAATATCGTAATTCACATATACACGAAATTTTCTGTCTATTAGTATAGATAAGAGGTCTAAAGAGGATCTGGGACAGTTAGCGACGGTATGCCTTTCACACCGTGTTTTCCATGGTAAACTTGATCTAATTTCCTTAAGAGGACTTCACTATTTTTGGCACTTGGTACCTCTAACTTCTGAATATTCTCCGCCAGTGACCTCCGCCATTGAAAATGCTTTCTGAATACTTGCAGAAAATTCCATAGAATCTGAAAGGATAATAAGAAAAGAGAAAAGGTCTATAATACTAAATTTAAAAATTCAAACCGCTTTTTGTTTTGGGCACTTTACTTTTCTGAGTCTTTAGATTTAGGACCAACAGTCAAACATATGCATAGTTGCTAAAAAAAGTCACATAATCACACGCAAAAACACTAAAGGTGATGCCGGCAAACGTCTCACATCAAGCAACTAAGGAGATATTCTGGGGCTTATAAAAGTTGGATTCCCTCTCCTGACAACATAGTTTTTTAGGATGAGTTCTTCTACCCCTTGTGACGCATCAACATGGTATCAGACCCACTCCTTGGATGCCCACCTTTTGGCAGATTGTCCTTGGGCTGCGGTCTCTTGGTGGGGGCTCGAGGTATGTCCTCAGGGCCATTCTGTGAGGTCACAGAATCCTGAAGAGGAGGAGGATGATGCGGGAAATAGTCCCACATTGGGCAACTAAGGAGATATTATGGGGCTTAAAATGGATTGGGCCTTGGCAAGCTCCCCTTTCAGGATGAGTTCTTCCACCCCTTAAAACACACCAAAAGGAGAAAGCTATCAAAATTCAGCTAAAAAATTTTACATGAACTAGCTTCAAAGAAACTGTATTGTTTACAGAGAGTTATCTTGCTCTCCAATCTGGTAATGTACTAGGGGACCATAACCTCATGAGAACAATTAACAATATGTTGCACTGCTTTCACTTATCAAGCTGCTTCAGTAATCCTCATGAAAGGGCCTAGGATCAAATTCCGCAAGACCTTTAATTTCCAAAACTGCAATTAAAAAGTGGATCCTTAGCACTGCCTTCAACATACAAAGTGCTGAACACAGATCCTTCCATCATAATAAGCTTTACCTGACCCCACTTAGAAACCATGACCACAAAGTACAACCCTACTCTGCCTCTCACATCAAACCTTAGCAGACACCAAATTCCTGGTTTCTAAATGTTTTGACTGGCAAGAATTTGTTGCAAGTTTCAACGCACGATAGCTCTCAACAGTTAATTCATCATCCATCCTAACAACAAGCCCATAGCCTGAATAATTCAGGACCATGCCCCATCATATTTGAAAGGCTTCATTACAATTTTAGGAAGCAACTTTGGCTTTACATCACCTCTTTTTTAGTTTGAGGGGATACGAGGGCTCTACATTGCTTGAAGGAGAAAAGTATGAGCTTCACAGAGAAAAGCAACTACAAATTTAAGCTAGTTTGTGAAAATGCAGATCTATCCTTGTAACCTCTACTTGTAAAGTCAATAAAAGAGAGATAACTGCCCGAGTAACAAGTTTCGTGATTCCTAATTCCACAGACATGATTTTTTACAACCCAAATTCCAAACGATCCGACTCCAAAAATTCTCAATCGAGATTGCACTTGTGACAGCTTCAAACATGTCATCATAATCCCAAAAAGCTCAAAAACCACACTTCTTTAGCTCAATTCATTAGTCCCCAATTTCTTATGAATACAACACTAGCAGAAGATTGCTTTTCTCCAAAAAAAAAAAGCATGCAAAGTAGTTTCCAAGATGAGCGCAATGTCTCTCAACAATGATTTGGATCATACAACAAACTTAAGCTTACTATTTAGGAAGCCATGCAGACACTTTTGGCCGCATGTGCGACATCTGAAAAAATAAACCAGAAGACGAATTAACTGTCTAGCTGGGAGGAATTTCCCTCCACATTGATCAAGAATTACACTTAAGCTTGCAATTTAGGAAGCTGTGCATATACTTTTTGCTGCATGTTCAAAATTTGACAAGAAAACCAAAAGCCTAGTTAACTGACCAAGATTAAATCATGGATACGCAACAAGAATGAGTTGACAATGTCGAATATATTAGACCATCGTCTTCTGCGTATACCATGTTTCAGAGAAAAGCCATGACTAGTCACAATTCACAACAAGTATCAGCAACTGGTGATGAGGAATAGCAAATCTCCACATCATCGACTTGAAACAATGTCTTCTTAAAAGTACGTTCATCCACTATCAGAAGAAACAACGAGCGTTCCTATAAACCAAGGCAATCCCTTGTAACAGTTCCTTCTACATGTAAACTACGAAAAAGCCCGTTACTCGTCCAAAAATCTTCCATTCAAACCACGACATCAACGTAACTAAGGTTCATTCTCGCTCCGAAGACGAACCTATGCACCAATTTCATCCACGAGAAACAAATTTACATCAGACAAATGAAAACCCATATCGAATTCGGCCCACAGGATTCCAAGACGCCAATAAATACACGGTGCGTTCTCGTTGACCCCGCCTAAACAAACCCCACAAGCGTCGCCACCGTTCATTCTCTACGTACTGGAAGCAAGAAGCATAGAGACGCAAAGGCATATGAAAATTATGCTCTTACCTCCCGCAGGAGCGAGGCTTGGCAATAAACACCGAGGCTGGCGGAGGCGGCGGCGGCGGCGAGATCGGTCGTTATAGCATGGGTCGACGACGGCGGAATCTCGACGCCTGGGTGACGTCAGGTGAAGCGCCTGGTTTCCTTTAGCGGGACTCGAGATCGATTTGCCCTTATTGCTCTTCGCGGGTTTCCCGGAAAATTGCAATCCAAGCCCTTCGACTTTGGGATAATTGCCCCAAATGCCCCTGAGCTTTGAATTTTTTGCTTTGCTATTCACTAAGTTAAGAAGTTTAAGCTGAGTTTGGTGAAAGCTGGAATGATTTATCAACAATCTACTACAAATGGGTAAAATCAAAATTAAGAAAATTTTAATGATCATTTTATCAAGTGAAACTTTACCTCATATCAAAACCATTACTTTTCTCATTAATTTAGGTCAATATACAACAATATTGTTCAAAATTAGCTTTGTCTCTTTTCTTATACTTTAATTTTATGTTATTGTTCCTTACTTTTTGCTTTTTATTTGACAAAAAAAAATTACAATTCATGCGGCTTGACTTTTTTCTAAATCTGTGGCACTCAAAATTATCACGAGACTTAAATGTTGATGCGAAAATTTATATAGGTTACAGTTTTTGGAAATCCAAACAATATTTTAAATTTGGGCAGGAATTCTTTTTTTTAATCTTTTACTTAATGCCAAACAAACAAGCTCTTAATTGAGTCTTTTAACCAAAAACTAGTTACTATTGTGAAATTTACTAAATTTAATTAAATATTTTTACTAGGTTCACTAAAAGCGTAAAACATAATCTACACACTCACGAATAGATGGCACAAGGAAGAATTTGATTACAAAGTTAACTCCACACGCATAAAATAACCATTCAATCATAAATCTCCAATTTTTTTCTTTGTATACCAATTGCGGACCTGACACCAAAATCTTTTGTTAAAACGTGTTTGATAAAATGTTCTATTTCAAATTTAAAGTATTTAATTGAGTTAAAAATTTACTCAATTGACGAAAAGTTATTTGATCCATTTGATTTTTGTTCGGGAAAATTTTTAATGAAAAAAATGATGTTAACAATCAAAAGTGGAGAAAATTCTAACTAAAGATATGTAGTGCCATTAATTTTTAAAATAGGGATCTTAAGTGCCATTATTATTTAAAAAAAGACTTAATCTATAATATTTTCGTTATTTTATAATTTGTTTTTCATTTTTTCTTTATTTTTTCTCAAGAAAGTGGAGGCTAGGGTGACCCTGGCATCCACGACAGCTTGGCAGCCTTGCCTGGGTGAGGCTACGCCAAGCCTTGCTGGTGGCATTCTTGAAGGGAATAAAAAGAAGAAAAGAAAAAATAATTAAAAAATGTAAATAATAAAATACCATAGATCAAATTCTTATTTAAAATAATTAAAATATTTTAAATTTTCATTTGAAAATTCGAAATGTTCAAAAGTGAATTGAGAAAAAAACTTATCATAATGCCCGCTTCCCGTAACCCCCTCGAAGAAAAAGAAAATCATTTTTAGATTTTATTTATTTTTCCCCCCCTGCTGCTGCTGCATCCCTCCTGCTTCCTCTGCCGTCAGAGAGAGAGAGAGAGAGAGAGAGAGAGAGAGAGAGAGAGATGGCAATGGCAATGCGAGCTGCGATTCTCCGCCACATCCGCCTCCCCGCGAGAGCCCAAACCCTAGCTGGCCCGAGATCGCGGGAATGGAGTCTCCTCGGAAGCTCCGCGTCCCGGTCCATGTCTTCGCACGGCGACGACCATCTCACCAAGGAGGAGGTCGTCGAGAGAGTCCTCTCCGTCGTCAAGAGCTTCCCCAAAGTCGATCCCGCCACGGTCAGCTTTCGTCCTCGCATGCGCTCCGCGATAGTTTGATTTCTCCTGTAGCGATTAGGTTGAGGTCACGTTCGATTGTTTCGTCAGCTTCTTTTCACTCTTCGTGTCAGTGGAGCAATTTGACCCGGGCTATATTTAGAGGTTGGCTAGTTCGCATTGCCTTCTGATGCGTGAGATGCTGCCGGCGGATACTGTGGTGTAATTCTTTTTTGGTTCTCTCAATCTCGATGAGGCTACGATTCAATTCTTAGGTCAGAGGAGCTGCAATTTTCATTCTTGTTGCCATCTCGGTAGATAAGTAGAATGTTTTTGAATTTTTGGGGTCGAAAGTTTACTATTTTCATGGTGAATTTGAAAAATCTGCCGTGTCTTTGGTGTTTTTGTTTTGCTTTTTGTGTGAAATATAGGTGAGGACGTCATTTCGTTCCTTCAAATTACTTTTGCGATTTACTACGCAGGGAGAAATAAAGTTTTCTCCTGAAATCTCAAGAAGTAATTTCCCATGAAAGCAATTTGGAGAAAATAATAGGTTTTTATTGACATAGCTTCCCCCACGTGATGATTGTTTGAACAGTCTCTACAGGTAGCTTTTTCGCTGAAGTTTGATTGTTGATCTTGTCTGCCCTGCAAGGGTAGCTTTTTCACTGAAGATTGATTATTGATCTTGTTTCCAAAGTCCTGCAAGGGTAGCTTTTTTCCTCTGGAGCATTTTGGGAGTCAGTTGGTAGGCATCCCTTTATTCTGATCCCGCTTGATACTTCCTAGGGAAAGCTACTCTAGAATGTAGCCTTAGGGTGACAAGGTGTGGGTATGCTCGCAGAGCTAATTGCATAACAAATGTGGAAATTTTTTCCGCAAAATAGGATTATTTTCTCCTCTTTGTCTCTTTGGAAAGAGAGGAGTAGCGTGTGAAATGATGATATTCAGAGCAGTTGCATCACGAAGCAGAGAGCTTCCAGGGGAATTTGTCAATGCTCTTTCTTCTCTTGGGTGCGTATAGGAGGAGGGACAATGGAAGGAGGGGTGGTATTGCATGAACAAAGGCTGCAGATTGTTTTGTAACTTCTGTTATACAGTGCGACGTCATCTAGGAGAATGCAATGCCACTTTGGCATAAATTGAGATGTTGGAATGCTCCTTTCAGACCCAATTGTTGGCTGTTTCCTCTAGCTAGATAAAGAGAGGTCATGAAGGACGTGTTTGGTGATAGATTGATCGAAAGTTCGGTGATAGATTGATAGAAAATGAAGCCTTTCCATGCCTACTGATTAATTATACTGGGTCAGACAAATCAGACAAATGAAATACTTAAGACTGGGTGGCAATGTTGTATGCTTGTGAAACCTATTGACTTAAATCCTCTTTCATTGAAGATATTCTCAATTGATTCATTCCTTAGGTTGTCTTGCTTGCTAGGGATCAGCATGATAAGGCTCCATATCTCGGATGACCTTAAAAAGAAAAGGGGGCCATAAGATAGTGATTTTATGCAATCAGCCTAAAACTTTCATGTTCCCCCCAAAATATCTGAGCCTCATCTCGGAAAGTTGCATTAGAAACTTTCCTTTTTGTGCATCTTGATTGCTAGAAGGCTGATGAGACATTAGCAGGGTATTGTGCTCTGTGAGAAGCCATGGCTAGTTGCACCGCATTACATCTGTCAAATTTGTTGCTTTTTCAGAATGGATTGGCATTGCAGGTGTTATAAGTTTAATAAAAAGGATATTCTTCATGTGTGTACATTGTCATAGAGTCTTTCTATGCTCTTTTTTTTTTTTTTGCAGTTTTATAATGATCAATATGCCTGTTGCTCCTAGAGGATTAACTCTTATAATGCAATAAGGAGGAAATGATGAGTTCTTGGTATCTTTTGCAAGTCGATGAACATTTTTCCCACATAAATCTCAAGTGCATTCCATCATTAATGTCTGTAGGATCTTTCCTCCTTCTTACTAGTGAAGTTCAAGCTCCTGCAAGAAGCTAACAAGGGAATCATCGTTTTCAGTTTAACAGATTCTCTGGTTCACTTTTGGCGGGAGAATGCTCAAGTTGAGATTCTAACCAAAAGATATTAATTTGCAGGCACCTAAAATTATTTGTAGGAATAGTCAAACATTTTTCCACAAAGTGTAACCTCTTGCAACTATGGCGACCCCCAAGTATGTTTATCATTGGACCTGGTATCTTGCATATGGTCATCTTGCTTCACTTCTTCAAAGACTATGGCTGTCCCACTGCAAACCGAACCAAGCGAGTCTTTTGGCCCATGATAAGCTCTCTTGGCAATTGCCTCCACTGCTGAAGTCTATTACAATTATGGTAAAAATGCAGAAACAGACAGATCTGTCATGAATGTCTTTATAGAATCTTAAATCTCATCTTAAGCATACTCGGCGCTTCTGGCTGCTATTTGTGATCTGAAATTAGCTGGGCATCCAAACTAAAGAGGGGCCGAGTGTTTCCCCTTCCAATACTTGTACAGCTAGTTTCCTCCTTTCTTATGGTGCTGTTTTTCTCATCCATGATAACAGTAGCGTCAAGAATCTCTGCGTTAAAGACCAGCAGCATAACTCGCCTCTTTATTTTTTATGTTTTTATCAAAGTTCCAGAGGTTGATGTATCAAAAGTTCCAGAGGTCCTTGTCTTGCTGGACATTAATGACTCAGCCTTAATTGTATCAACTGTCCAGCAAGTGAAAAAATCACCTGTTTTTCCTGTTCCTTGGAGATGGCATTTTGTTAGAAATTCCCCTCTTTCTTTATACAAGATCTGTCAGTGAAAGTAAAATTTTTCGTACTTACACACATTATACAAGAGAAACCACAGGACGAACTAAAATGAGGAAGAGGAAAGAGCCTGAATATTAAATGTATAGCATGTTGGACTGGATGTCCATTAAACTACATTAGTACAGATTGGTGCTTAAGGGAATTTTGAATAAGACCAGTTCTAATGGATAATCATTTGTATTTCCAAAGGCAATAAATGTATGATTTGCTATTCGAAAGATGTTGGAGTTCCACTGAAAATGCAAAGATCAGCTTTTTGCCATCAGCTTCTGAAATATGTCTGCCTGATTTCTGAAAAGGATTTACACATGGAATTCAAGAGCCTCTAATTGATTCCGTTGCAATTGGCTTTCTAATTTCTTTTGTCACAACTCTATTTTTGGTGAATGTTAGTTGATTTTCATCTTTCAATACTCATGTGTTGCTGCTGAGGATATTTATTTGTTCTCTCTCTCATTCTTTTCCCCTCCTTTTTATTTCTTTATGTTCATGTTTCTCATTTCCTTGAGTGCTTGGTCAATTTCTGTATTATCACTATGTTTGCTTCCTAATATAAATTGATGATGGAGTTCAAGCACACTATTGAGGGGGAGTTACTTATTTTATCCTCTTATTACAGAGGTTTTGTGCTTGATTACTATCTTCCTCTTCTCCATACAAAACTGTTGTTTTGGGGATCACAACTGGAAGATCCTCTACGAAAATAGTAGTGTTGGCTGTATGTAGAACATTTAGCTCTTCCAATCTCGTGTGATGATTAATTAAAGAATGATCACAACTGGAAAATCCTTTACAAAAATAGAAGTGTTGGCTGTATGTAGAACATTTAGCTCTTCCAATCTCGTGTGATGATTAATTAAAGAATGACATTGCAAATTGGCAAGGATTTCATAAGACGGAATTCCCTCTGTTTTTTTGCAGGTGTCTCCTGATGTTCATTTCCAGAATGATTTGGGTCTAGATAGCTTGGACACCGTAGAGATTGTAATGGCACTGGAAGAAGAATTTAAGCTCGAAATCCCTGATTTGGAAGCTGATAAAATTGACTCCTGTCGTCTTGCTATTGAGTACATCTACAACCATCCTATGGCTGGTTAATTCGAGCTGATGCATCTTTTGACTATCCTGTATCGTGTAGACAATGAGCTGCTCAGCTCCCTCTTTGCTTGCTTCGTTTTTGAAGGTGAATACAGGATGGAAAATAATCTCAACTTTTGTGATAAAAGATTAGCCACCAAGGAACTGAAATCCTCTTTTTGCCTTTGTGCAAACTATCAATCTTTCACTGGAAATTGATGATGATGAATAGCTTAATCATTTGTCTGCACTTGCAATTTTAGATTGGCTTATACTTTCCTTTTAACTAATTGCATGTGAGTGTCCTTGCATGATAAAAGCAAATGTTAGATCTTTTTCTTTATTTGCATAGCTTTCCCAACAGTTGAGGGTAACTGCAGGATTGGTGTGGTTAACACGACCCAATGCAGAGCCCATTTTGCACAGGGTTATCATTTCTCCGTCAATTCTTGGGTTCTTTGAGCTGCCTGCAAAACTAATTGAGCAAGAATTGGAGGGATGGGAAGCTAAACAGATGACATCAATAATTGAATGGATATCATATATGTTTGGAGTTAACTTTGTAATCAAATTCTTCCTCGTGCCATCTATTTGTGAGTGTGTAGATCTTGTTCTTTATTTGCATAGCTTTCCCATCAGTTGAAGTTAACTGCTGGATTGGTGTGGTTAACACAACCTAATGTGGAGCCCGTTTCGCACTGGGTTATCGTTTCTGTGTCTACTCTTGGATTCTTTGAGCTGGCTGCAAAACTAATTGAGCAGAATTGGAGGGATAGGAAGCTAAAAAGATGACATCAAAATGGCTTTGCATGTGTTTTATTGTTTCGGATCTCTTTTCCTTTGTAAATGTGTTTTACTAATGGTGCTTTCGTTTTATATTTTGCCCATGCGCTGCATTGTCATGTCCTTTCATAAAGTTGGGTTCGGTGCTTGTGAGGTTATAAGGAACCACCGTCTTAAACCACTCTAAAGGATGTGGTAAAGGAGACTCGGGAAATCTTGTGTATGATTCTGCTTAAGGTTCGAGTTTTGAAGCTGCTCATCATGTCTCACAAGATGAGCCGTTTCAAAACTCGAGCCTTCTGCATCCGCTATTACAATAATAGTGAATCAACAGGTTGATTTCTATTGAAATGTTCACTCCTTTGTGTTTAAAAGCTTAGGATGACTCACTGCTCGTTGCGTTAGCTCTTTTTTCTTTTTTCTTTTTTCTTTTTTGGGCTGAAGAAACCTTTTCGAGAAGTTTCCGGTTTTTTCGCTTCACGATTTAGTATCCAAAAGCCAAGGAAGCATTATGGTACTCAATTCAACATGTGTTTTGACTGTCAGCATTAGAGTTTCGTCTTCATCTTACTCTCAAGCACCAAAGGGCGACTCGACGGGTACACCATCACCTTAGGCAAAAAGTCATCACTTACTTATAGGTGGAGTTGTTCTGCGAAATGCGTGAGGAACACACTTTGGCGATAGAGGTGGGGAACGATGAGCCATGGACTACTTTTGACCTTTCCACTTGGACAAGTCACTCTGAAGTTTGCTAGTCCTTTTATAATACGTTCCCGTTTAGCTAGTTTTTCGACCTTGTTGTATGTGTGTGTCTATATACAGTGGAGGCATTCGAGGTCATTGGAGGACCGTTCGACTATTGTCAGCACCCCGGTTATAGATGACTGAGGCCAGCGTTTGCGGCATTCATTCCATCCATGAATGGAATTTCGTTGGAAGGAATGTCAAACCAAATCGGACGTTTGAAGTACCAAAGCTAGACGACCCATGACGGCGGCTTCAAGTGTCGCACCCAATAGAAGCTCAACACCTCGGCAGGTGGTGCCCCTGGTGCTGGAGCCATTGCAAGCGTGCTTTGCGACTCCAACCGCATCCTTATCGATGGTTTTGTTGAAAGGAAATCTCATCGTGCACTCAGGTTCAAGCGGAAGCAAGGGCGTTTGCTGGAAGCTTTGAAGTCTCTGGAGAGGAAGCGTCTGGAGTCTCAGTTCGAGAAGGACATGAAGATATCTATTAAAACTGACTGCAGTACCTTCAGTCTTTGTGAAGTGATTGGAGAAGTGGTGCTGGGGTGGGAAATGGAAGCCTTATTACTTGTAGCCCAAGACAGCAATACTTCGGTGGCTTGGTGCAGCAGAAATTCAAATTTGGTTGCGGATTGGTTAGCAATGACACACCGGTTAAATTACATCCCAACTTTTTGGGTATCTCGACCGCCTCAAATTCTTTGGGATCTTCTATATTTAGATGCCCCCTCTTGGGCTCTTCATGTACGAACTCTTAATATTTCAATTATAAAGTTTTTTTTTTCTGACCCCCCCAAAAACAAAAAGAAAAGATGGGAAGAACTACTCGATTCCACTGATGCAAGTATTGGATGTGTAGATTGTCATGTCTTCAATAAGCATCATTCCATGTCAGATTTTACATGCCCATTCAATTCACGAACACCATATTACTTCCCATTCATTGTATTACATCGAATTCTACACCGGCGAATACGCACAACTTTTACGCGTTCGACATGGGTTTCCGGTAATTTTTAGATTTTTCCCTCATTTCCATACTCACAAAGATTTTTAGTATTCTCATTGTTCTATACCCAAATTTCCAGTATTCCCATTAATCCTAGATACCAAACAAAACCAAACGAATCATTCCGAACGTAGCGGATATCGACAGCACGAAAAGGCCACGATTATAACTTGTAATTTCATTTATCCACGAGGAAAAACAGAGTTTTCACGTCGAAGCCGTCTGTACTCCAAGAATCAAATAATCATGTTGATGAAGGTAGTCGATACAAAACTAAATGCGAGCAAATTACATCGGCTATTCGTTCCCGTTCAGGATGCCACCTCGACAATGCAATAGTAGGTAATTAATTGCCATCATATGACACTGCGATAAAAAAAAAAGGAGAGTATTTTTGATAACGAGCGTTCGAGACATTTATTTAACATGTTAGCAAGAAAATATTTCTTTTTCAAAACATTGGCTAATGCACATCACGACGGTAAAAGTGCTTTTGATATCAAGTATTCGAACCGCTTATTTGGTATCCTTAAAAAATGGATATTCGATTTTCAAAATGAGGATAAGTCTTCAATGTGCAAGTACATCCCCTTGAACTTTTGATATATTTTTAATTTTATCCCTAGATTATTTCTCTCATTAATTCAAGTTTAGAGAAGGTATTTTTTTTTTCAATATTTTCATTCAATCCGGTGGCTAAATTGAACACCTATCAAAAATTCAGGATCTCACGAAATAAATTGAAAATTTCAGCAACCATATTTCAAGGACCATATTATACTATAATTCATGGACCGTTCAAAAATTCGAGGAATCATTTTACCCCTCTCTCGAGATATTGCCGGCCGGGACATCGCATTGCCCCTGCCAAACATTGGATTATTTTGGGCAGCCTCGATGAATGTGGTGGGGGCCCTTTCGTGGGCCCCACCAGGCAATTTTTCAAACCTCGGAATTCGCTCCATTTTCCTCCCCTTTCGGACAAAAGAGAAAAAGCCTCCCACACTTAACGGCTAGTGGGGACCACCCTTCCCTCCGCTTTTCTGGATCTCTGCAGCAAGGAAGCTCAATCATTCGATCATGTCCTGTAATGCAATTCCAATGTGAACAAAACCCTAATCAAATCCTCACCTCTCGCTCTGTAACATGAGCTTGGATCGACCCCCCCCCCCTTTGGCGTTTGCTCTCTCAAGCTCTTAAGGGTTTCCTCTTTCGTCGCCTTTTTTTTTCCTACCCCTGCGTCATCTCCACTTCACTCCCACCCTTTTTCTCGAGTTGAAGGAGCACCTTTTGTTTTTGTGTTTCCCTGTTGATCGGACGAGTTTTTTTTCTTGCGGGGCGGAAGATGGCGATGAAGTGGAGTCGCGGTGCGGGCGTGTGGGCTGTGCTTTGTCATTCGCTGCTCGCTGCGGCTCTGGTCTGCTCCAAGAATCACGGTGAAGCTTCCCCTCTCTTTTCACTTTCGCGCGTTTTAATGGATTCTGCCGTGGCGTTCTCTTTCGACTTTGCGTGTCGGCCAGTTGGGTTTGATGCTCTGTTGAATTGCCTCCGTTGCTTTGTACTGGCGTGATTGTGAAGAGGGTGTGTGTAGATTGTGCGCAGTTCAGTGGAATACGACGTGGGAATAAAAGTGCATTTAATAAACTAACGCTCGGTTATACTCCAGTGTAATGGGGGTCGGCTGCGGAACTCGTTCTTGGGAGGAAGTAAAAGAGTAGTATCCTGATAGTGTGTTATCTTGGCGGCAAAACCAAAGTAATTGGCTTTTCCAGTGAAAAGATGTGGACCTGTTTTGTTAATTGCTATTGGAAAGTTTGATTTCTTCGTTTTGCCATCTGAGGATATACAGCACTAGCATGTGTTCTTTGTTGTGGGAAAAATGGAAAAACTTAGAACCAAAAATCAACAGTCAGGATGCTTCGACCAAGTAGCGTTCTGTGCGCACTGTCTATTAACTATTGTCGGCAGCGGAGAGCAGCTTCACTTTTTTGGAGTTGCTTGGCTGCAAGGCAGGGCCTTTCTTAGGACTGCAACTGACCTTTCAATAAGTCAATTTCATGGAAACCGTTGTAAAGCATATAGCATGAATGGGGAGAGGGAACGTAATCGAGTCAAGTGTCCTTGGCGTTTTGGTGTTGCGTGGATGAATGTGCCATGTCTGAAGCGACGGAGTTGTTTTAATTAGCTTGCATTGTCTACACTTACTTTCTTCACTGGTGGAGAGATTCATCCTCATAAACAATGACCTATGTAGTTCACCACCATCGATACTTCATAACTCTATATCTGATCTATATCCCCAAGTTGCATCAGATGCAGCTTCCGAGATCAGTTGAAAGTAGCTTTAGGGGTCATATGATCTCTATTCATCCCAAAAGAAAACAAGCCATGATTATTTAGCATGTCGATTAATTGTTCATCTTCTCTCTTTTAAGAGGAGAGAATGATCCTCAAGTGTTAGGCTACTCAAGTCGACAAGGATTTTGGTTATCGTCCACAGGCAACTCTTGAGGCTTGCCTCCATTTTCAAAATGTGAAACCTCTTGTGTTGGACATTGAAACAATCTGCCATTTGTTTTCTGTTGTTTTCTCAACATTTTGCGTTTGGAAAAGAATAAAGTGGAGGAATCTGATATTTGACCAGAAGCTATCGAGGTTTATGAGCATGGTGTGTAGGTCAGGGCATAAGTACCTGAAGGAGGATTGGGGATTGGTGACAGGATAAATCTTCCATGGCCGACCAGAGCATTGCTAAAACTGCATCTATAGTGTTTCAGATGTAGATTAGATCGTGTGCTCATTTTAGATTAGTTACTAGATAGAATTAATTCGAGGGATGGTTAGAATCGCTCATCTCTAGCATCTTTAGCTCTGAGAAAAGTGAAAACTGCATTTTATATCTCTGCATCAGTCTAAATGCATAACCCAGTTTGAAAGCATCTCTTCTTATATGGGAACTTCTGTAAGTAGTCAAGACTTCCTGCTATTCGCTTCATCACACGTATGTGCTTACATGGTATTCCAATCATCTAATGAAAGCACATGCATGCATTATTACTGAAAATCCAGAGGCCATTGGCCTCTGTGAGTGGCCTGGTATAGACAATATGCAACTATTGATTGAATCAGACGATGTCGTGTACTTTAAAGAAGCGTAAAATGAAGGGAAAGAGCTATTCAATGTCTTGATTTTGTTCCAGATTTTGCCAAACAAAAAATAAAAGCTACGTAACGTTTGAAGCTGGGTGATTGTGCAGGCGATACCAAAAGTCCATACGTTGCTCTAGCAAAATGATCGACTACACTGGAAGATAGACAATGAACTTTATATTATCGAGCTTGTGCCGTTAGGGCATAGGCGTACATCTTCCTCAGTTTTCTAATGGTGGAGATCTGGCAGGAAACCCAGCAAATGATCTTGTGGAAATGATCAACAAGAACAGGACAGCCCTCAAGCTTCCAGCGCTGAATGACAGCCCC
This sequence comes from Psidium guajava, assembly GCA_016432845.1. Taxonomy (NCBI): domain Eukaryota; kingdom Viridiplantae; phylum Streptophyta; class Magnoliopsida; order Myrtales; family Myrtaceae; genus Psidium; species Psidium guajava. Next base: position 13,223,527 of record CM028230.1, on the reverse strand, counting down.
GGTATAGGGTGCATGGCCTTGCAATACATTGAGCTATGCAAGGGAAACTGCACTAACAACATTCCACACTGCAAAGTACCGGAAGATGACTTCACTGAGATTTTCGCTCCGAACTGCGGCGTCGAGCTACCGACTTTGGGTACCCTAACTGGCCAAATTGTGGGTTGTCATTCCAAGTACCTTGAGCCGTCGCTGGCCTTCTCACAGGTTCTTGCGAAAGACAAGACGAGTCTCTCTCTCCTGAGAAACAAGTCGCACACAGAGGTCGGGGTCGGCTTAGTTGGGGCTCACAAGGGCCCCTTCTTCTGGTGCGTCTTGTTCAGCAGTGACCGCGCCAATTCCACATTTGTTCTCGAAGATCAAGGCGTTGGGATCAAACAAAACAAGGGTTGCTTCAGCGGGAGTAGCAATCCTTGCAGCGGCGGTCTGAAGAGAACCGCAATGCTGACGAACACTTTAACGACGGCGCTCTACTGTTTGTGCATTCTTTTGTTGCATTTGTAATGCTAATGCCTCGTATTCTCTACTTACAGACAGCAATGTGGAATGCTCAAGAAGAGAATGCACGAATTTTGTTATCGAAGGTACTAAATAGAATTTGCACTTCGATGTTGCTTGACGTTGAGATGGACAGAGGAAGGGACAAGCAACAGGCTCCAGATGATATCCTTGAGAATTTGCAGCTAGCTGACGATTGAGCCACTGTCTAATTTAGGGTACGAGACTTCTTGTCTAATTATAGAGGCATCATCTTCGTCCCAACTGTTTCGGAAGAACTCGAGGTCGAGAACAAAAGCCGTGTCTTCGCATGGTCCCGAGCAGAGACTTATGAGAAGCACTCCTGCATTAGCGCCACCCTATCACCAGTCCGGGACCAACCAAACGCAAGCTTCCTTTGTGAGGAAGGAAGGAAGGAAAGCCTGCGACACCCTGGCTCTCCATACGCATTCTTGGGTCGAACCTGGCGTGCCGAAAAAGATATCGGCACCCTAGCCGAACCCGAGCACATTACGTGACATCCTTGGGCTAAAAAGATGGAGGGACCTGTGCCCGCGTTCCAATTCCTGTGCTAAGAACCATGGACCGTAACGCGATTCGACCGACGGTGAACCCATTGAACCGGGAAGACAGTGGCTGGATGCGCCGAGGCACTTCGAATCGCCGATAAAACGAGGACTTTTCTGATCCCGGTCAGGGACTAATTGAACTGTTCATCCGCAAGTTCGGACAGCCTATTTGGACTACACGTCGACCTTGGGTGTTCAAACTCGGAACCAATATAGCATGACGAGATCCCATCGAGGGGCATCACACGCAAGCTCGCGCGCTTTTTTTTCTCCTTCTTTCTTTCCCTGTTTCCTTCTTTTGGTTTTTTTATTTTTATTTTTTGTTGTTGGTCGGAACCTTCTTCTTTCGGTTATTAAAAGACGGGGAAAACAGAGGAGGATCCGAAGCAGACAATTCACGAGGGATGAATCCCGTGACCGCACAAAGAGTTAAAAAAGACTTATGCAAGAAGGCGCCTTTGACGGCATACGTTCCTCCCCCTTTGATCCGAGTATAGATTGAACCCACAAAGAAGACACGATACGGCGAGGGGAAAATTATCAAAAAAGTCCTAAACCTATTACACTTTTGCTGATTTAGTCCTAAACCTTTCAATTTTGCCGATTCAGTCCTAAACCTTTTCATATTTTGCCGATTCAGTCCTAAACCTTTCGATTTTGCCGATTCAGTCCTAAACCTATCGATTTTGCCGATTTAGTCCTAAATCTTTTCATATTTTTCGATTCAGTCCTAAAATTTTTATTTTTTTAAAAAATATCTTGGAAATAAATCCGAAAATTAAAAAAATTATAAGAAAATTATAAAAATATATTTAAAAAAAATTTAAAAAATTTTAAAAAATTTTAAAAAAATTTTAAAAAATTTAAAAAAAATTAAAATTTAAAAATATTAAAAATATTTTAAAAAATTAAAAAAAATTAAAAAAATTAAAAATTGAGTGAGCCATCGTCGCCACTGCTCCACCATCGCCGGCTCGCCCGTTTTTTTTCAGCTTTATTTCCAAAATATTTTTAAAAAAATTTAAAAGTTTAGGATTGAGTCGAAAAAATATGAAAAGATTTAAGACTAACTCACCGTCGCCGCTCATCTGTTTTTTTTTTATTTAGCTTTTTTTCAAAACATTTTTAAAAAATTAAAAATTTTATGATTGAATTGGCAAAACATGAAAAGATTTATGACTAACTCACCATTGCTAGCCGGTGAGGGGCCTAAAATTTTTAATTTTTTAAAATATTTTGGAAAAAAAGCTGAAAAAAAGAGAAAAAAATCGACGATTTAATCCTAAATTTTTTAAATTTTTTAAAATATTTTGAAAATAAAGCTGAAAAAATGGGCGAGTCGGTGATGGTGGGGCAGCAGCGGCGAGGGCCCACTCGTTTTTTAATTTTTTTTAATTTTTTTTAATTTTTTAAGTTTTAAAATTTTTAAATTTTTTTAATTTTTTTAAGTTTTAAAATTTTTAAATTTTTTTAGTTTTTTTAATTTTTTATTAGTTTTTTAAATTTTTTAAATATATTTTTATAATTTTCTTATAATTTTTTTAATTTTCGGATTTATTTCCAAGATATTTTTTAAAAAATAAAAAGTTTAGGACTGAATCAAAAAAATATGAAAAGAATTAAGACTAAATCGGCAAAATCGAAAGGTTTAGGACTAAATTGACAAAATATGAAAATGTTTAGGACTGAATTGGCAAAATCGAAAGGTTTAGGACTGAATCGGCAAAATTGAAAGGTTTAGGATTAAATCGGCAAAAGTGCAATAGGTTTAGGACTTTTTTGACAATTTTCCCTACGGCGAGACAATTTGCATGTAAGAACGAATCGATCCGGCCACGTGTTTCGACCCGATGTTCCCCGTACACAAGTGTACGAGAATTTTTTTTTTTTTAAATGAGGCTTCCGTTTGCCATTTTTCAAGCCTTGAGCGAATGAGTACGGGTGTCCCGATCGGCCGTCGAAGCAAGAATGGTGACCTAAATTCGTGCCAATTCGGTTTGGTTTTGTTGAACAAATCGAGCAAAAATCCTAGTTAAACAACCCATCTCTCTCTCTCTCTCTCTCTCTCTCTCTCCCCATGACGGCATCTGGCAATCAACTCAAATTCCAATTCCAATTCCAATTCAAACTCTTTCTATATTCGCCGGATTCGCCCGAAAGTAGAAGACAACATAGAGGGCAGGGATCTAATTGCCAAAAAAAAAGAAAAAAGTTAGAGAAACCGGACAGAATCTTAATTACGGAATTGAATTGGGGTCGTGCGGTTTTTACTACTGTCATCAATTTTGCAACCGCACCCTTCGGTTCTTAAGTGGTTGGTGACCTATCCGATGAGTACACACACATATATCCATTAATGGCCACCGCTGCCGTCGTTCCTTACGTGACATGACCGGACAGCAAATTCCAGGGACAGTTAATAGCGCCGCGTCACATCTTCTATATCTGATCTCAGCCGTCCAAACTCTTACAGGAATTGGATCTCGACCCTTCGTAGGAAATTTCATAGAGGGTGGTAATTGACAAGGAAAAAATATTTAAAAAAAAAAGAATTAATTGGGTCCGCGGCGATATGGGGGCGGAGCTCGTGATTCACGAGCGCCCCCCCATGGCTCTGTTGTTTCTGCTATCGCCGCTCCCGGTTTTAGCTACGGGGGCTCCGAGTGAGGTGGGAAGTGACGTCAGCAAAAAGCGAGTGGGGACGTGGCATGTGCGATGGCTTGGGTTGATCCCGTCTTACCGATTATACCCCTGAGACCCATCGGAAGAGCTCGCTGATTTCTTCGCCCACACGGCTGGCCTCCAGGTCCCACTCTTCCACGACGGCGGAGACCTCGCTCCGGCGGCTGCTGCCCGTGAAGAATCTCCTCGAGCTCCGCAAGGATGCGGTCCCCGAGGAGAGCGTCGCTGAGAGCCGATCCATGTACTCCCCGAGCCAGCTCCTGCCCGCGGCGACGTCCGCGGCGAGGGTCGCGTCCGCCGGCTGAGCCGCACCGTCCTCCTTGTCCGAGACGCTCCTCCCGTGCCGATGATCGCCGGCGACCGCGACCTCCGATTCTGCTTCCACGACGTAGTCGAAGGAGCCGATGGAGTAGGACCGCCGCGACTCGACTCCGCCGCCGTCGACGGAGGATCGGCGCCGGCTCACGGAGCCGATCTCGAGCCTGAAGCTCCCTGCTCCTCCGCCGTCGCCGGCGTTGATCCTCGCCGACGCTTGGAGCAGGGCCTCGAGGTCGGCCTCGCAGGCGTGGACGTTGGATCGGCAGAGGGGGCACGTGCGGTTCGTCTGGAGCCACGTGTCTATGCACTCCGCGTGGAAGGCGTGGCAGCACAGGGGGAGCAACCGGAGCAGGTCGTGGGGCTTGAACTTGCAGAGGCAGACGGCGCAGTCGCCGTCGGCGGCCGCGGAGGAGCGGCGCGTGACCGAGGAGAAGGAGAAGAGAGGGAGCGAGTCGATGAAGGAGTCGCTACGGGCGGAGTCCAGATGAGGAGGAGGAGGAGGAGCGAAGGCGCGGACAGTAGGCGAGGAGGAGGAGGTGGAGAGGTGGCGGTGGAGGAGGCAGCGAGGGAGGGGGAGGCGTTGTAGCTGACGGAAGAGGAGGCAGACGCAGGTGGTAACGATGATGGTGACGGAGAGGACCATGAGCGTGATGATGATGCTAGGGCTCAGGTTGGCCAGCGAAGGAGACGGCGGAGGAGGCGAGCGCATCTCCGCCCCGAAGAAAAGCGGCGGCCCGGTGGACATTTTTTAGAGAGGGAGAGAGAGGGAGAGGAGGTCAGTTGCACAACTACGCAAGACCGAAGGAGAGAGATATATATTAACATACAAGGACGACGACAGTAATGGGAAAAGCGGGAGGGGGGCGCGGCACGCGACGGGGCGAAGGAGATGGACGGAGAGCTGCCGCCGAGAGGGCCCCCGCGCAGCGTCGCTAATGGCGGAGGAGGACGAGGACGAGGAGGCGGCGGCGGGATAATTCCGGGGGCAATGAGATGTCGAAGGAGAGAATTCCGAGGGGAGCTCCAATAAATGGCTTAGTGGTTGCGGGTTGAACGAGGGAGAGAGAGAGAGAGAGAGAGAGAGAGAGAGAGAGAGTAAATGCAGCTAAGCGAACCCGAAGGGCTGCCCCTGTGAGTTGCAGACAGAGAGGGAGATGGAAAAAATGAATGAAGGCAGAGAGGGGGGGTGGGGGAGCTGGCTAACGTGCGCAGGGGACACGTGGCACCATCCCCCCTCTTCTCCCTCTCTCGTTCCCGATTCGCCCGAGAGGGACAAGGAAAGGGATCGTCCGTACGTGCTCTGTTCTTCGCGACCGTCTCGGAGTCGAGGTGGTGGTGCGACAAAGCATGTTTCTTTCATGACTTAAAGAGTGTGATGAGACGAGGTACAAAGTTTGTTCTTGTTGTCGAACCAAAAAAGCAACATCCCTCGCAAATCGACATTCCCACCCCCAACAAACATAAAAAAGCAAGGAAGAAAGAGAGAAAAAAAAAAACAAAGAGAAGAAATCGTACGAAAGAGAAACTCCTAATGCTCTCCCGTTCGTTACATCTTCACTTCGATTCGACAAAATCGGCGTTAAAATTCCCCAGCAAATTGCCGGAGTCCGATTGATTTAGAGACCAAGGCGATTTCTAATCGAGCGAGCTCGACTCGTTAGCGTAACTCGCCTACGCGCTTGTGTCGAGGATACTCTCTCTCTCTCTCTCTCCCGATGGGATGAGTAGAGTTCCGGATATAACTGCATGCCGTCGGTGCATAAAACTCCGATTGGGTAGTGGTTTTTTTTTTCTTGAACCGCCGACATACGATATAAACGTTCGGCAATTATATGCGATCCGATCCGAAACATGTCTCCGACATTTTCGCCCCGAGTCCCCACGTGATGTGGGGCGAGGTCGGGCACGCCGGAAGTGCCCCGACACGGGCGCAGAAAGAAGAGAAAGGGAAGAATTATTATTATTATTATTTAAAAAAAAAGGAGAGAGAAAAATACCCATAGACGGAAGATGCCTTTGGCCGTGGCTCGGAATGCTGCACGCAAGATGCGCGTGCCCGCCGGCGGGGCCCAGTCAGTTGGAGGCGCCATTCGAGACGAAATCGCCCGCTTCAGGACTTTATCCGGAACTCTTTTGAGAAAACGGTTCCGCCTCGGGGCCTATGTCCGAAACCTTCCCCCCAAATTCGGCCTATCTGTGCGTGCTAGGATGGTGAAACTTCAGTTCCTCCCTTTGATCTTAGGACATTTGATAAATTTTTTTTAAAATATATATATATATATATATATATATATATAATGTCGTAATCCGAGCTGCGCATAATGATGTTGGGAAAAAAACATTGGCGCAGCCTCAAAGGGGTGCCCCTACATTTGAGTCGTCCTATGACTCATGCGAAAAGCAGGGTCCCCTACTTTTGCGACGGTTAGGTGCTGTATTGTTTGGTACCGTCCTACAACGACCAATGAAGATCGATAGAGGTATCCTTGACTTGAATCCTTTTAGAACATAAAATTTTTTTTAAAAAAAAAATCCGTTTCGGTCCCGGATTTTTTTTTTCTTTCAATCCGGATAGGTCCCTGCATCGATCCCTTTCTATTTATATTTAGGTTTCGATATAAGAACGATAGTACGTTAATGTGATGTCAACGTGCTCGTTTCGCTCGTTGCCGACGTGGACGTAAAGAAAATAGTCGGCTTGAGAACCTAAGAAGTAGAGATTAACATTCACGAGGAGATGGGAGGACGGAAAGGCAAGGCAATGGCTACGCGGCGTGTTGTGTTCCACCCAACCAACTGTAAGGGGTCTCGTCGGTGTCCGATGATCCTCGCCGACCTTCGAACACACACACACTCTCTCTCTCTCCCTCCCTGTGCGTCATGAAAGTGGGGACAACGTGTTCCAAAATGTAAGAATTTGCAACTACCAAACATGTAACTCAAGATCGAATCGGATGAAGAAAGTTTTCTCTCTGCCTATCTCTTTCAAGGATTAGATTGAACAAATTACACAAAAAATTCAAGGATTATTGGTGCCTTTATAAAATTCTCCATATTACAAAAGATAATCAACCGAATTATCTTGTGAATGGTCATCGTCCCGCTACACGACGAAATTTCAATTTATGAAGGAATAGAAGAAAATATTATTCATGCAAAAAGCTACTATGTCCTAATTTGCTTTCTAGTTTTGCAGAGTTGCATTTTTTTTAATTTTCATTTTATTTTTCAGAAAATATCCACTCATCTTTTTTTTCACATCCGCTATATATAATGCTCACCCTAAAAATCAGGGTTGATTCCCTTAAAAAATCATCAACTTTATGTTCAATAACGATTCTAGCTAGAAATAATTTTTATCTCATAAAAAAATCAGTAACTTTAATTCAAATTCCAAATCTGGCCCCTGTTAATTTAGAACCATTAGTAATCCAACGTGGCAATTCCATGCCATCAACAAATCCACATGGCTTGTTGACGTGGAGTTAAGGCACTATTCATCATCTTTTTATCACGGAATCTGAAGTTGTTCATTCGTTTCACTTCGGTCATAGCTCGATGGATAACGGTTAAATTGTTCATAGTCTCACTTCACCGCAAGCCTTTGATGTCTTATGAATTCAAAGTTGTGTATTGCCACCCATGGGGAGATTGCATAGAAGAGATACACCAAGCTCATGACTAGAGTTTTTTTTTTTTTTTTGGAAGCAGTCCCAAGCCCTCCCCTAAAGCTTTGAATCGGCAAGCCAAGTTTGCTCCTTTCCTTTTGTATTTTCACTCCCGCCACTGTTCACCATTGATGTAGCCACAATATCATAGGCGCTTAGCCACTATTTACTCAAAATAATATCTTTGAAAAAAAAAAGCCTTGACTTATGGTTGCGAAGCTTCGTGAGATAGGGCTTGTTAAAAAAAAAAAAAGGCTCTAGTCGTGTGTTTGGCGGATCCGGTGTCTCACTAAACTCCAAAGATGTGTATTACTGCCCATCTTTTACCATCGTCCTTCACGTTGTGATCAAGGTAAAGCGGATGAACAAGTTGATTTTCCGTGCTATGAAGACATGAATATCGCTTTGCATCCACGTCAGCAAGCTACGTGGATTTGTTGATGATGTGAGATTGCCACGTTGGACAACTAACGGTTCCATATTAAGGGAGGCTAAATTTGAGACTCAAGTTAAAATTGGTGATTTTTTATGAGACAAAAAAAAATTTTAGGCCAGAATCATCATTAGACCTAAAGTTGGTGCTTTTAATACGGAATTAGCCCAAAAAATCATGACTAATCGCACCAACACCTCATTGTCGTTACCGCCACTCGCCGCCATTACCCTCCGAAGCACTTGCGGTTGCTGAGGTGCAGTAGCCTCTCCTGCCTCTATGAAAGGCGACGACGGTAAAATGTTGAATGGTCATGGAGAAACTTTAAATTTAGGGCGTTTATGATCGTTCCGCCAAAAAAGAAAGAAAAATCAACGGCTTGAAAAACAAGCTTCTAAAAGAGATAACTCGTATTGCCTACACAAAATGAATTAATGAAAAGTATTTTCATCGTGAGCGAAAACATCTATAAGTAATTGTTATGGCAATATTTCCTATCGATTAATATTTCTATGCGACAAAAAATAATTTGGGACTATGTCTTTGTGAATTTGCACGCATATAGGTTTTTGGACTAGAATTGAAGTGTTCTATACATATAAAATACCAATAAGAGCTCATCGATTCTGATAAAGAAGGATTCCAATATACCACATTTACGACAACGACGACAACAACAACAACAACAATTTCCCTAACAACCGATTTTTTTTTTCTCAGTAACTGATCGCACATAGATTGTAACACAATATTGAAGTTAGAAAACACAAGTCCTGTCCTATACTCTTCTTTCCTACATATGACCAAACATGTATTGGGATTCAACAAATTTCAGGCTTCTTTCGTTCGAATTATTATTTTCACCTAGAACTTTAACGATTTTGAAACAATCAGATGGACCCTCCTCCTATCAAGAATAGAATCAAAAGAAAAAAAAAATACACTTAGTGAAAGGAAAGTGCCCTAAAATGAATTGGATGTTCATGTAATTATGCAACGAATGATTGAAGTCAGGATTGGGTTATAATGCATAGTTTTATAATGCCACGCTACTTAGAGTTACAGACATGCGCAAAAACAAAAATTTGAGTGACTAAGACGGTCAAACCCGCATCCTAAAAGCTTCCCAAAGTCAAACTTCTTTTTTAAAAGATACATAGCTGTACTGGCTCAATGATAGGATGATGTTATGCTCTTCTTTTCTTTTCTTTTTTTATGGTCAAAGAGAGTGATTCTTGTCCCGAGTCCTAAGCAAGACATAAAATGGTTTTATCTAAATTCTGAGAGGTAAAATTCGAAGGCATTTTCGAGAGAGACGGAAAAGAAAAAGATTTGTCCTCGATTAAGGGAGCACAGCATGCGGGCCCCGACATATTAAAATAAGGTATGCATTCGGATTAACACATAGTTGAATGATGAGGATAATGTTATGCGTTTTTATGGTTAAAGAGAATGATTTTTGTCCCACTTAAGTACCATGATTTTTTTTTAAAAATTCTCAACAGCAATTAAATAAATTAACGAAGCCATATCAATAAATTGCAATTTTTAAATAAAGATGGAATATGCACGACAACCTCATTATCTTTTACTTTATAAAACTTAATTCGCGTTATTATCGCATGATCACATGATTTCCAGCACTTTGGGTTGCAAAGCAAGTGCATGCATACATGGAGCACGCCCTATGCTCGAGGTATTATGTTATTACGTTGACCCCAAGCCCTACTTCGACTTCGGCATCTAGGGTTTGCAATTCTTTTCAACGGGATTATACCACAAAAAGGAAGATACATTTCGACGAGATATATCGAGTTTTGATGTGTTGTCTTCATTTGGTTGGATAGAGGCGAATAAGATTTTCAGGGTTATTGCAATAGGTATATAAAAAGTATTCGATGGAACGTGGTAACGTGTAAATGACTTCTTGTGATATACTTTGATAAAGAGATGTTTTGGAAAAGGAGGAGGAGGAGGAGGATATACTGTGGAAAGATACTTCGAATTATTGATGTGTTGTCTTTATGTGATTGGATGATGGTAAATAAGATTTTCAAGATTTTATTAATGGGTATTTTCGGAGCACTTGTTCAAAAATCAAAGAAAGAAAAACTTTCGATTTTCCGGATATTGACTTTTTTTGATGACGCGTGTAAACAATACCCTTTTCAGATGTTGATCATCGAGAAGGGAACGTACATTCAAGATGTGCTTGTTTTGGGAAAAGTCCTTAATAAAGGAAAATGTGTCATGAGAAATAATTTTTAAGGAAAATGATTTCCCATTTTCATATTAGGAAATTCATTTTCTTAATTTTAGGTATGCGTATTTTCTTAGACCACGTGAGGAGAAGGTATTCATAAGAGGAGATCTTAATGAACATGTTGATCAAAGTAGTAAAGGTTTTGATAGAATTCATAGAGGTTTTGGCTATGCGATTAGGAATAAGGTTGGCGAAGACATATTGAGCATTGCATTAGCTTATGATTTGATGTCGGCAAATATCTTCTTTAGAAAAAAGGAGTCACATTTAATTACTTTTTCGCAGCGGTCAAAATTGTAATCAGATTGATTTCTTTCTTATTAGGAAAGAGGATAACACCTCATATGTAGATTGCAAAATCTACCCTGGAGAATGTGTGGCCATGCAACATAAGTTGGTGGTCCTAAAGGTTCAGTATAAAGTATAGAAAATGCAACGAAATACTCAAAACCCCAAAATAAGATGGTAGAAGTTAAAGGAGGAAAAACAAACCGATTTTCAAGAAAAGGATGCTTCGGGAAGGACTGTGACAACTAGAGGGAGAAGTAAATAGGATATGGAGCGAGATGTCTAATTACATACAGATAGTGGCAAAAGGAGTGTTAGGGAAAAGTAAAGGGAATGGATATCAAACAAAGGAAACTTGATGGTGGAATGAAGGGTGCATGAGACAATTAAACAGAAGAAGGAGTGTTTCAGATGTCTACATAAATGTCATAATGAAGAGAATTTGCAAAAGTTTAGATTTGCATGAAAAAATGCCAAGAAAGCTGTGTGAGAAACTATAGGCAAGGCTTTTTTCAATATGCAAAAAAAAAGGGAGTAAAGAGAGAGAAAAATGTGTCTATAGGCTTGCAAAGATAAAGGACAAGAAAAGTAAGGCCTTGACCTTAATTAGATGTATTAAGGATGAAAATAAAAAACCATTAGTAAAAGATACAGAAGTGAAGGAAATGTGGACGAGTTATTTTAGCAAGCTCTTTAATGGGAAAAGCAATAGAAGTAGTATGGATTTGGTGGACGCCTCTAATGATTTAAACATAATATTTGTGCGTAGAATTAGAGCGCATGAAGTTAATGAGGCATTAAAGGAGATGAAAACTAATAAAGCCGTGGGACTAGAAAGTATCCCTATTGAAGTGTAGAAATGCTTAGAGAATGTGGTAATAAGTTGATTTACTAAACTGTTTAACAAGGTACTCCAAACTAATAAGATGCTTGATGAATAGAGGAAGAGTATGATTGTGCCTATCTACAAGAACAATGAGGATATCTAGAACTGTTGTAATTATAGATTCATTAAGCTTATAAGCCATATAATGAAATTGTCAGAAAGAGATATTGAGCATCGCTTAAGAATAGAGATCAAGGTCTCTGTAAATCAAGTTGGATTTATACTAGGAAGATCCATCATGGAGGTTATCTTTTTGATACAACAACTAATGGAGAGATATCAAGAAAAAAAGAAAGATTTACATGTGGTGTTTATTGATCTCGAGAAGGCGCATAATAGGGTTTTAAATTTTTTTTAATGGGTCATTGGGAAGAAAAAAGTACCTTTAAAGTATGTAGATGCAATCAAGAACATGTATGATGGTGTCACTACATGTGTGAAGGCTTGTAATGGTACATCAAGTTATTTTTCAATCATAATAGGTTTACATCAAGATTCAATTTTGAGTCCTTATTTTTTTGCACTAGTTATAGATGAGCTAACAAAAGATATTCAAGATGAGATGCCGTGATATATGCTATTCGCAAATGATACCGTGCTTATTAATGAGATCGGGGTTGGAGTTGGCACTAAATCAAAATTACAGGGAAACATGTTAGAGTTTAAAGGATTTACATTAAGTCGAAGTAAGAAGAAATACATGAAATGTGAGTTCGCTACCATAAAAAAAGGAAATCAATAATTCGTGAATATGCTTGGACAGATGGTACCTAAGAAAGATGCTTTCAAATATTTAGGATCAATTTTGCAAAAGAATGGAGAGATTAATAAAGATGTCAATCATAGGATTAGAGCAGGTTAAATGAAATGGCGCAGTGCATCAGGGTTTTGGTGTGATCGTAAAATCCCTTTTAGACTAAATTTTTTTTTTATAGAACAACAATAAGATCTGCAATACTATATGAAGCTGAATATTGGCTAGCATAGAAGTGACATAAGCATAAATAGGTGTAGCAAAAATGAGGATATTAAGGTGGATGTGTGGTTACATAAGGATGGATAAAATAAAAAATGAAGATATTTGACGAAAAGTTGGAATAGTACTTGTGGCAAAAAAGATGAGAGAACATAGATTAAGATGGTTTGGATATATTCTCTGTAGATCTCTAAATGCCTCGATAAGAATAGAAGTTGGTTATTGAGAACATGAGATGAAAAAAGGAAGAGGTCGATCAAAACTTATTTAGGGGAAGGTAATAAAATAAGATTTAATGAAGTGAGAAATAGATTGTCGTACGGTTTGTCGTACGACGGAATGGAAAAAAAACTATTCGCACTATAGAGAGAGATTTTCTATATTCCAAATTGTCAAGTTTAGTCATTTTTCCTTTTTTCCTTTTATCCATGTTTTTGCTTTATTTTAGTATATTTTATGCTTTTTTATTCGAGTTCATTGACTATCGACCCCAACTGATTTGGGATAAAGGTGATGTTAATATTGATGTTGATGATGTTTTCCTTAACTGTAAATGATTTCCTGTCGACTCATCATTTTCAACAAATTAAACGCACAAAAGTTTGAAAAACTAATTCACAAAAACTTCTCACACTCAAACAAAAACACCATAAAAAGAAAATCATTTTCGATATCATGGTTTCAGTGGTCCTCGAAGGTTCGTCTCCATGTTATGTGGATCATCCAGAGAGCTCTGGCAAATTGATATTGGGAAGGTTATCTAGAACAAATGAAGTTTACATTTGACAAAAAAGACATATAAAAAAACAAACAAAAAAAGTAGAAAATGCTAACTGTAAACCTTTTGAAGGAGTCAGAGAGGGCTTTTGGGGATTGAATACAGGGTGCACCAAGGAACAGGTGAAGCATAGATGCTTTCTCTGTCCAAGGAAGACAATATTTGCAGACACTGACCGTCTTGCACAGAATATCATGAATGACTCGCCCACGGAGAGAGAGAGAGAGAGAGAGAGAGAGAGAGAGAGAGAGAGAGATGGTATGACGTGATTGCAAGGTGGAATGACTGGTCTCACAGCGTCCCCTCTTGCTTTCCTTGTACGCTTGGCGTGCTCCTGCAATGCACAACCTCTGTTTCTATTCTTCGTCGGTGAACGTGTATGTTTTTGTCACTTGATAAAAGTGTGTTCTTAGGTTTCAGTGTGCGTCAGCTTTTCGACATTTCTTCCTTTGATCGAGTGGGGGTTCTATCATGTCGTCTTCTTCTTCTTCTTCTTCTCTCTCTCTCTCTCTCGCTTTAAGACATGAGGAGGAGGAACAGAAACAGAGCCACGTCTTCTGTTTCAGAAACCTTCACAAATTTTTCTATTTAAGTTCAGATTAAGTTAATCTAGTCATTAGGGTTGTTTGTCTTTAAATGGATCAGTCATTAGGGTTGTTTGTCTTTAAATGGACTCAAAAGAGGAGATTTGAATCACACTCATATGCAGCTAGCATTTGGTCTGATCATGCTTTACTCCCAACTTAAGCTCCTCTCCGGGAAGGAAGAAATCCGCCAAGCGATGATCCGGATCTTTTTCCCCAGTTGAATGGTTAACATGCCCTCCAGAATTAGAGAGTCCAAGTTAATTGCACGAGATCATGCTCATCGACACTCTGATGTCTTATTTACTTGCAAGGCTTTTCTCATAATCATCGTCAAACTCACGACAGATGGATTTCTCCTTAACTGAATGTGAAGAAACAAGACAAATTAAAAAAGAAAAAAAACACTCCTTTGATTAGCCGATTCTTGAATAATTTTCTTGGGACAAAATAACATCATGTCATGTTCACTAAACTCACAAGCAACTTCATAGAGAAGTCACTGACTTTCTAACAGCTAATGAAACCTCAATCAAGGTGGTGGTTTTTTTCTGTTGATCCATCCCTTGCAGGAGTACCAAGCATTTAATCCAGTCAAATGCATTAAAAGGTGCGGCTGAACAACTTTTTCATTCTCATTCAATTGGGAGTTGCACTATTAGATCAATACAACAGAGTTCATCTACATAGAGAAACACAAAATCTGGAATTAATGCTATCAACTAGAACATCTCACAATCGATCTCAGTTGCCACAACCATGAGTACATGATACCGAATGCACAATATACGGATATCATCATCAGGGGCAAAAAAGGAAGCTTATTGCCGAGAATGTGAGGATGCAAGAACTGACCCCATGACTCGACGAGTAAAATGCCGAACAAATAACACTTTGTGATCCAACCAATGGTAAACCCTCCTTCCTTGGCCAGACGCGAGCTTCTCTTCTCTCCAGATTGATCACCTTTTCTAGACTCAGGACCAGTTGCTTTTGCTCTTGCACTCCCATCGAATAGCGCAGAGAAGCTGAGGAACATGGCCATGCAATGCAATAGCAGCAGCAACACTTTTATGGGATACTCTTGGGCTTCATAGAGAAGTGGGAAGAGTGAATAGCAGGATACTGCATGGCAAAGACACAAGAATGTTAGAACAGGCATTTGAGAGGTTTGGCTAATCCATAAAAGACATTAGATACGTCTATCCTTTGTCCACATCAAGAAGTATTTGATTATTCACAGGTGACGCAGAATCAAGAAACCGAATATGGAAGGGCTTGCAAACTCGAAGACAATAGAACAACTCAACCGGATAGTACATGTCATGACTAAGAGAAATTATTCAATGGAAGGCAATACTAACACTGCGCAAGCATGATTAAAGCGAAATTGACATAATAACGGTATTGACCCGTATAGGTTAAACTATCCACATTGTCTAAGCTTCTTTGTACTAGAATTTGAGGGAAACAAGTAGAAACATATATCCCAGCACACGGATTTACTGTCCAACAATCTGGTTTGTGTTCTAACAAACTTTCTTGGGATGATATGAATTGGTATCCATCTTTGAATCATCAAAATATGCACATTAAAAGGTATGCGTAAGTATGTATAAATGTATGTAAATATTATGCACAATTTAAGGATATTAAAAAGACAATCACGGACATTAGCCAGGAACTTCTCTCAAAGCTCCTCATTTTAAATTTTTATTGTATTATTCTACTGCCTTTCCTCTTCTTCTTCAAGAGAATAACATATTAAATGGCCAGAATGTGAAATAGCACACCAGATACACTTGGCTCCATAATCTATAGTTGATTCAGAACTTGATTTACACCATGCATTTGGGCAATATGACAACCAAAGAGCGTATTTTGACAAAATCCGGAATCTTCCTTGCTTCCTCACACACAGACACACACACACACAGATTGAAAGCTCAAAATTAACTCATCAAACCAAATAAGGCTACAATAGCAAAGCACACTATACAATGAGCGCAGTAGCAAAAGAGAATATACAAGATTGGATGTAAGCTGAATAACTTGATTGTGCAATGCCAAAAGTATCCTGAAGAGCATACCTATTGATAGACAGAAATAATGCTTTGCGTCTCCTAGACTTTGTGCTGCAGTGAGTGCTAGGGGGATGACAAAATGGAGGGATGCTTTTTCATGAACATGCCACCCAAACAGGAATCCACTTGTGTAGGCATATGCTATCCATCTTGCAGCGTCCTTTGGTTGGGGATTTCTCCAGGCCTTGATAAGACAAGGAGATAAGGCTAGCAGAACCATGATAAAGGTTGTCAAGGGGGTGATCTGTAGTTAACATATATATGCAACATCAGATGACAATGCTACAGGGAACTTATAGGTATCTGAAAACTCAAAAGATCAATGACTCCAGTCCCCACAATGTGTGCTAAATGCATCGTATTTTTGTAAAAAATTGCATTTCCCAAGTGTAAATTTGTGGGAGACATGGAATTAAGAACATGACATTTGGTCAACCCTCTGCCATAATATGTTTCTACAGAGAGAATAAGAAATCAATTGAACTGCTTAGAACATTACCAGGAAATTACAAATCAAAAAGCAACTTAATCAACTCCTTGTTGATTATACATGAGTCATCAGATTGGCAGAGCCTTAAGTACCAGATTAATTGCAAATTTAATGAAATTACCTGTGGAAGTACAGCAAAAGGTGATGAATTTCCCACTAGCCCACCAGTGAACGACGCTTCAGGCATTTGAATATCAAACCCCAATCTTCTCAGCACAAAAGACAGCAACTTGTCCATTATGATGTAGAAAACCCAAAAATTTGGTGCCCAGTAAGCATGACAAAGCCCCCTGCCAAATGGAAACATGCGGCGAATGACTTGTTGCATCTGCACAGATAGAGTTGAATACTTATAATACTTATGCA
Organism: Psidium guajava; assembly: GCA_016432845.1. Classification (NCBI taxonomy): domain Eukaryota; kingdom Viridiplantae; phylum Streptophyta; class Magnoliopsida; order Myrtales; family Myrtaceae; genus Psidium; species Psidium guajava. The sequence continues at coordinate 13,206,644 of CM028230.1, read as the reverse complement.
CTAATCAACTGTATTAACAAACACAAGCACAAAATCAGTTGTCAAATATGAGTGGCGCCCACAAAGTCAGCAGGTGAAAAGCACATCTATTCAATAAAAGCTATCTAGAGTCTCCAAGAAGGATCGAACAACACCAAATAAGCTTTAGGAAGATGTGATAGAAGGCCTGTCTTACAGCAGATTACACAGGCCACATGCATGTAGCATCTGCTCATGAGATCATCCAAATAGTTAAAGTTGATACAAAAGAGGAGTCTCCTATATTGAGTAGATAAACAATTCTATCCTGACTGTTCTAATAACATATTTACCAGACACAAAAGTAACCTTTAAGTCTGCATAAGCAAGCTTCAGTCAGCACAGTGTCCGCAATATAATTTACTATAATCTAAACCATAGGCAAGCTATGCATAAGTAAGCCTCCAAACTTTTCCATATGGAATCTTGGGAGCAACTGTCCTTGTAACATCATGAGCTGTAAAACATAGTTGCGTCGGCAACCAGATATTGCTGTACCCACAGGTGGAAGAGAAAAGGCTACATTTTTAACGAGATATAAAAATCCTAACACACAAGTAGATCTTGTCACGTGACTTCCAGGAAGTAAAGTAAAAACAGTAAGTACAAACTCAAGCCCCATAGACATGTTAAAACTTAAAATCAAAAGAATGATAGGCGCTCTACAATCAGGCTCAAATGACCCTGAGAACCAAAAATTGCCACATTCCTGTATCCCTTTCGACTTCTATACATAAAATTGCAGTTGCTGTGAGACAAAGTGGTGACTTTCTGGATAAGTTTTCCATTTTCCTACATCAATATTCACGTGCATACTCAAGAGAAATCCTGGTTCCACCATCAGAAAAGGTAAAGTTATGCACTTTCATGACCACAACGCCAAGTAAAAGCCAATAAACACACAAAACAGAAATAAAAAGGCCTTCATCCGAAAAATCCTCAGAGAACCTGTCCTTCACACTAAATGAATAGCCCACAGCAGCAACATCACCAAAAGCCGTCACCTCTAAATTATAATCTCACGCCAATGTTAAGATCAGATAATTAGCTAGTGATCTCTGCGATTCTTCGGTCAAAAAAAAAAAAAAAACTCTGTGATTCCACATTGCACGCGAGAAGTTGCCCCAGAGTAAAAGAACAGAAGTAAAGCAGCATTGCACAACAACTTCAGCACTTTGGAAATCAGGGCAGGCACTAACCTGGCCATGATAAATGAATGGACCATAAGCTGCCGCAAAAATCGCGACGACTGCCATCCCTAGAGCCGAAAGCCGACCAAAGCCTCTCGCAAACGTGCCTCGGAAGCACCGTCTCAACATGTATACAAAGTAAACCGGCGCAGCCACAGCAAACAAGTGCTTAAAGCACAACAATATCGCGAACAAACACCCACCCGCCAAGTCCTTCCCTTCGCTCAGGTACGAAATCGACAGCAGCAAAATCCCCAGCAAGAACCCATTATACTGAAAATGCACGTGGTCCACGATCAGCAGCATCGGCGACCAGATCACCAAGGCCCAGATCAATCTCCCCTTACACGGCTCCCATTTCCTAGTCAGCCGGTACACAGCATAAAAGAGGCACGAATCGGCGGCGATCACGGTGATTCTCTGGAAGAGGACGACGGAGTCGGAATCGTAGTTGAGGCCGCGATGGAGGTGGACGATGGCCGGGTCGACGACGCGGGCGGGGTAAGAGAGGAGGACCTCGAAGAAGGCAAAGAAGGGAGGGTAATCGAGGGTCCAGAGGCTGGTCTCGTCGGAGTACCAGCGGAAGAGGGGGAGAGAGCGGGTGAGGGCGAGCCAGTGGCGGTGGACCTCGAAGTCGGTGCTGCGGTAGGAGGGGATCAGAAGGAGCTTGAGGCAGGTGGCGACGGCTACGTGCCACCGGAGCTCGGAGATGGGCGGCGGCGGCGGCGGCGGCGGGGTATTCCTCATGGAGGTGGTGAGCTTGTGGATCGCCGGCGACAGCAGTCTAGGTCGAGTCTGGTGCACAGAAGAAGAAGCTCATGGAGCGGTAGTTTGGAAAATGGCCAAAACTAAAATTTGGAATTTTTTTTTTAATTTTATTTAAAAAGTATCTAATATTGAATTTTGCTTTAGATTATAAGTTATAAACTCGTTTAATGTAAATTTAACTATAAAAAAAATATTGCCATGATCAAATGAGGAAATATTATAATTTTTAAGGCATTGATGATATGCACAATCAATAATTTAAAATTTCTTTAAATACTTAATACGCCTTTTTGAGAGCATTTGTCGATAAAAATTTTAATTCAACAAGCAAATGAAGGATTAGACCCTCATATAAATGAAGGAGATATTCCCAACGGCCACTTATTTTGTGGCTAAAAAATAAATAAAATTGAGTGAAGTTATGCCTTGAATAACTTGGGCTTAGCTCGATGATCGCTTGTATTACCATTGACTCGCTCGATTTCTAATTCGATATAAGTTCTATATTATTTAAATATCTTGTCAAGTCAAGTTCTAACTCCTTAATATGCAATTAAAGAAGTTGATCAGCCCAATCAAACTTATACATTTTTATATACATGTACAGTGTTGCAGATATTAACAGGGAACTAGTGATATTTGGTTGAAAATTGCATTGGTGCCAAATCCCCCTTGAGAATTGATAATCAATCTATCGTACTCAATTTAGGCGCTCCACAAATAATTTATATAACATGCTGTATGATGCATAAATTGGGTATTGTAATCTTTTACATTTGATTTGAGCTAATTTGAATCTCTACAAATTATTTATATATCTCGAAATTATGATGCGTGAAATATTTAGAGTTAATATTATGAAAAATTCAAAATCGATAAATCCGTGATAAATTTATCTTAAATTATTTTTTGAACACCAAAAATTCTAAATTAGTGTGCTCATGACAAATTTATCAAAAAACATTTTTTCCGTCACCAAAAATTTCAAACTAGCACATTTGTAATAAATTTACCCCAAACTAATCATTTTGACCATAAAAATAATAAATTGATATACAAGTGACAAATTTACCCTTCGTTAATTTTCGTTAAATTAGATTAATATCACGAAAAATACCAAGTTGATTAGGGTAAATACTGCAAGCGTTTACATCCGACAATTGCCACGTATTATGCAATTTAGCAGTTTGACGATAAAAATTAATGGAAACTAAAAAATGGTAAATCTATCAGAAGTGTACAAATTTGAAGTAAATTTGTTAAAGATATATCAGTTTAGGATTTTTGGTGATTAAAAAATAATTTGAGGTAAATTTATTATAGACGTATCAATTAAAGATTTTTTGTGGTATTAACCCAAACATTTACAGGAAGATAAAATGTCGATTAAAAATGTAAATACAGAGTCAAAGATGTAAACATGGCCACGGTTCCGAACCGGATGGTTCTGGTTCGGAACCGGAACCGCGGCCACCGAAACCGGCTCGGTTTTTTTTTTTTTTACTTTGGGAATTTTGATTTTCAAAATCAAATCAAATTTTTAAGTAATAAAAATTCAAGTAAAATTTTACAAAATTATAATCAAACTTAGAGGAAAAAAAAAGGGAGAGAGAAAGGGCTTGACTTAATGAATTATCATTAAGTGCCTATATATTTTCTTGGGGATAGAAGAATCAAAGCCCATGTAGTTCTTTTACCTTTGATAACCCCATACTTACCTCATCGTCAATCGTCGCTTCCGGCGGTGGTTCCCGTCACGGTGCTCACTCCATCATCGAAAAATTGGGCTTCTACGTTGCGATCCATCTCTTGTTGTCGATATTGAGCCTTCGTCCAATCATCGACACAAGCTTGAGCCTCCACAGAGTGCGGAGATAATCTTGAACGGTGATCGCCCAAAATGTTGCCTCCAGCGCTAAAAGCTTGTTCAACCGCAACTGTTGAACAAGGAGTTGCTAAAACCTGTCTAGCGATGATAGAGAGAATTCGATATTAACTCGAATGCTCCTTCCACCACTCTAAAATTTGAAAATCTGTGCCACTTGCAAATGAGTTAGTCTCAAAGTTAGTGCTTAAATAGTGATCAAATTCGGAAATATCCGTGTGCCCCCTTTGTTTTTTTTGCCTACTCATTAGCATTTTATACCCTCTACTCATTTTACCTCCGCTCTCGTTTTCTACGCGACTAAATTGAGAAGAAGATCCAATATCAGTGGCATTATATCTATTATAATAATCATTATATAATGCTACTATTGAGTTGCTAACTATCCCTTTTAATAAATTGATATCTAAATCCATTTCTATATGAAGACATCCATAATACATAGTCAAAAAATCTTTTACGCCTTCTAATTTCGTACGTGGATCGAAAACAAAAGCAACCAAATAAATAAAAGGAATATGTTTATAATAAGTTAGCCATTTTGATTTCATTGCCTTAATAGTTGCACCTAATTGTTCATCGTTTTCATATTCTTCAAAAACACCAGCAATATTAACACATTCTATTATAAATAAATGAGTCGTAGGATAATAAACACCGGATAAAGTATAAGTTGCATCATTGAAAACTTTTAAACAATCTAAAATTTTGTGGCAAATATTCCAATGTTGTGGTAATAACTCAAGTTGAGGAACATTAGTCGAAATAAATGCACATAATAAAACTTTATATTCAAAAGATTGATTAAGCAATTCGTACGTGGAATTCCAACGAGTTGGAACATCTCTTGAAAATCTTCTTGGCCTTTTTCCATTTTGTTTACAAAATCTATACCAATCTTTCATAATTTGGTGATGTCTCCATAAATACTGGATTGCGATTTTTATTGGGTCGAGAAAAACGTTAAGAGTTTGTAAACCTTATTGTACACTTAAGTTTAAAACATGGCAAGCACATCTAACATGAAAAAATTCTCCACTAAAAGTGGGTTTACAAAGTTTTTCCAAGTTTTCAATAGAAGCGGTATTTGCCGCGGCATTATCAAAACCAATAGAAAAAACTTTTTCAACCAAACAATATTCTTCTAAAACTTGTCTAATTAATCTATAAATATTAATTGCCGTATGTCTATCCTCAAAAACTCGAAATGCAATAATTCTTTTTTTGAATATTCCAATCGTCATCTATCCAATGACACGTAATACCCATATAAGAATGAATTTGCCAAGGATTGGTCCAAATATCACTACCTATATGCACACGTCCATTATAATTCATAAAAAAATATTTTAATTCTTCTTTTCCTTTTTTATACAAATTAAAAATTTTGCGTTTAAGGGTATTTCTAGAAACGGGTTTTGCTTGTGGAGTGTATGCATTTTGTATAAAATTATTAAAACCAAATTTCTCACCAAAATTAAATGCTAAATGTTCTACGGCCGTAAATCTAGCTAATTCTTCTTTATAAACATTTTCGCTATAACGGAATAAAGGAGAAGCGTTAGTTTTGGCGTACCCGGAAATTTGTTGTTGACGAGTGTCGATCCCAGCTAGCGTTGGATGTTTTGACCTCAAATGCCGTTGAAATGTTCCATAGCCTTGACCACTTACGAATTTGTAATTTTTTCCACAATGTTTGCAAGTAAGTTGATATTTGTTTTCTTCAACGCGCGTCTTCGTGAAGTGCTCCCATATCGAGGAAACGGATGACCCCCCTCGTTCCATCGTTATTGAAGCTTATTCGGTGAGAGGATTCATGCTACCTTGTGTTGGAACGAGCTCCTCGACATTTGGAATATTGTCGATTTCAATTTCGTCGTCGTCGAAGCCATAATATGTATAATCTTGAGGATTATGAGATTGAGGATAATTGGACGATCCCATCGGCGCCATCGGGCTCTTACCCCTCCCGCCACGGCTTCCACTTGCCATTTTTTGAGAATTTCCAACAACAAAGAAATGAAGAATTTCGAGAGAAATGAAAGTGGATCAAGTATCGCGACTTGAGAGAATTTGAGATTGAGAATTTGAGAATTTGAGAGAAGAAAATTAAGAGAAGTTGTGAATAAAATGAAGGGGAGAGGGGATATTTATAAGAAATTTTTTGATATTAAATTTAATTTAAAAAAAATAAAAAAAAATAAAAGGGTTGCCCCCAACGGCTAATTAGCCGTTGGGCCGGCGGTTCCGACCCGGGAACCGGAACCGGCCCGTGGCCATGTCTACAAAGATGGTCAATCTCCCGTAAGAAAGGCAAAATCACTGCGACCTCACTCGCTTTCTCAAATCTCTTTTCTTCGTCTTCTCCGACCTCGCGACAGCCGAGCGAACTGCCCAACCTCGATCCGCCATGTTCCGGCAAGCCACGAAGAAGCTGCTCCACCGGCCCATCCTGACCTCCGCCGCTGCGAGGGGGCCCCCATCCCGTCCCTTCTCTGCGGATGTAACTGCGGCGCAGACGGCCGACGCGGCGTTCGTGGAGTCGTGGAAGAAGGTGATCCCCAACATCGACCCTCCCCAAATCCCTCTCTCCTTCATGCAGCCGAGGCCTCCCACGCCGTCGTCGATCCCCTCCAAGCTCACCGTCAATTTCGTCCTTCCTTATGCGTCGGAGCTGTCCCAAAAGGAGGTTCGTTTCTCGAGCTCGATTGGCCGAATCGGTCATTTCAGTCCGGATGCCTTGCTATTTTTTTTTTCTGTTGATTGTGGATTGGCTATGTGCGGATGATTGCGGGATAGAGGATGAGTTGAGTTTCTGGTGTTTGTTCTAGGGCGTGGTTGGTTATGTAGTGTTTCTGCTGTCCACAGTCGTGCTTTTGCAATGCGTTCTTTGTGTTGAATGTAGGATATTGAGGTTTTTTAAGGGCTAGTTGCATCTGTGTTTGTTGGATCCAACGGCGGCTTGGTGTATTCGTAGCTATTCCCTGTAAATTATCAAACCTTGAAAGCTGCCACCTTGACCAATGTCTAAGAGATCAATTATTCAGTTATTTGTGTGTTTCAGATAGTTCTCTAGTGTTGTGCTTTGCTCTTTGCGGGGGAAGGGGTGATGGTGGAGGGGTATGGTTGGATAGTGTGTGAATTAGAAGGACAAGCATCGACACTTATGCAATTTGCACGATTCTGAGGGTTTGCAGAGTGATTTTGTATAAGTAATGGGCGAATTTGTTCTAGGATATTTTACTACTGGAGAGGTAGTGCTACATTGAAGTTCCAATTCAAGATTAAACACCTATTTTGTTCGACTGTAGACTTGACTATAGGTGGTGCTTTTTGGAGTTCTGGTTTCTTTTTCTGGGTTTGCCTTTGTGCCATCTCTTCGACATGCTGATCCTTACTCAGTCGGCTTGTTGTTCATTGAGAGCTAAGTGAAACAAAACTTCACTGTGGAGGTGCTAAGGAAGGCAAACCCATATATAAGTAGAGATCAAGCCCTGGAAAGAGACCATTAACTAGAGAGAGAATATGAAATGCCATCAAAGCATTGATAATCCATTTGTGGGAAGATTGATGATAGCGCTATTCCTGTCGAAAGCTTTTCTACTCTTTTCTTCAACTAGCATAATACCAACAGAAATCCCACAAATTCAGACTTGCTCGAGACCAAAGGGTACACTGATTTAACTCTCTTATACTCTTCCAATATTCCAGGACCCAATTAATCCCCACAGAATCTTTAAAAAGTTGTAGAATCAGCGCGTTCAAGGATAGTGTAAAACTAGATAGAAGCATTTTTGTCTTCATGTAAGAAAAGGTCCTCTTTCTGAAACTCTACTCCTTTTTTGAAGGAGTCTGGGGTGAGAATCTGCCCCACACTTTTCCAAACAGTGAAAGAAAATTATGCTGGAAAGTTGCTTTCCCAAGTTGTCTTCTTGGGAAATATGAGTGGATTGCTTCGTCGACCCCAACCAAGGAATCCATTTGATATCATATTTAATAGTTAGGGTCCAGCTTGTTCTTGACTTTAGCTTTTGTGACTCATATACTACTCTGGTTTTTATGTTTCCCAATCTAAGTAGTTCACGGACTAAGTAGTTCCAGCTTGTTATGGTTTCTTACTGTTGTGGCAGACTTGGTAGTTGATTCCAGATTTGCTCTGGTCAGGTAGAATCCTTTAGAAGATTTTTTTTTTCCTTCAGGGATATTGGTATTTTCCTCCAGATTGGTAGTAGTTACTACTTTAAACATGATATTGTTCATGCTCTGATAGACCTTGTATTCTCTTCTGTCTCATTGTTTGATTGGTCATGCTCATTTAATCTGATTTCACTCCCACAACATATTAATGCTACTGAGGATAATGGAGATTGGAAGCTTGGAGTGGCAATACAAGTAGGGATTTATCGAAGGAGTGTGGTAGCTACTATTATTTTGGAGTACTAGGAGGAACAAATTTGTCTTTCGATGCTACATATATGTATTATGTCGCTGCAAGCTTTTAATGCATTTTTTAGCACAAAATTAAAGCACTACTTGGATCAACAAAGCTTCTGTTGCTGCCGCGGGAATGAATATCATGCTGTCCTTACATTTGCTGTTGTGGATAATCTCCCTTTCCTGTCTTTCAGGTGGACATGGTCATAGTACCAGCAACAACAGGACAACTTGGTGTTCTTCCTGGGCATGTGTCAACAATTGCAGAACTAAAACCTGGACTTATGTTGGTGCACGATGGAAATGAAGTGACAAAGTACTTTGTTAGCGGTGGTTTTGCATTCGTCCATGCAAACTCATATGCGGATATTATTGCTGTTGAGGCTGTACCGCTTGATCAAATTGATGCAAACCTGGTCCAGAAGGGCCTTGCTGATTTTACCCAGAAGCTGAACTCAGCCTCCACAGACTTGGAAAAAGCCGAAGCACAAATCGGAGTGGATGTGCATAGTGCTCTCAACTCAGCTCTAACCAGCTAAGCCTTCAAACTCTAGGCTGTTCTTGGTTGGTCATTTTCAGCATCACCCGTTTTTTTATTCCTTTAATGTGCTTGACTGACATCTAGAGCTGACGTGAAAAGAGATGTCTCCAACATTCTGTGCTGGTCGATCCTGCACGGTAATTTCTTTGATAAAATAATCCACAAGTGAAATTCTTTTGGCTTTCTGAATGGGAAAATGGACATCTTTGAAGCTGTGTGTGTCCCCCTCCCTCTCACACACGCAAGTGGAAGTGTACTTTATGATGAATGATGTAAACAACAGTAGCAAGGGAGATGCTGGTTTCTAATGATTGAAGAATGTCAATTAGGAAACGGGACAGAACCTCTTTACACCATTGGTAATCAAATTCTAATAGGAGGATATAGTCTTGTTTCATCGTTTTAGCTGTTTGGCGAACAGGGAAAAGCAAGTGAATGAGAGTTGGGGATGATCATTATTTAAGTATTTTTTTTTTCCTGGATTACGTGAGATGTAACCTTGATCTTTTTCCTTAAAGTGAGATATAAAAGGAACTAAAATCCACGATCTTTGTTTGACTCTTTTCTGAATCATTTGGTTTTGCTTAAATGATTGCGAATGTCACGTTTCACGAATAAAAGCTACGAGTTATGTGACTTGCCCCATCTTCAACTCAAAGATCTAAGAAGTGAATTGAACTCTTGATCTCGTGAAAGATAGAAGATCATTTATCACTAAACGAACCTTCTTGCTGGTTTCACCGGATTAGTTTTATGCCATCGACTTGACATGATCATGGACCGTTGGTGTTACTGCTTGGATGCGAATTGACTTCTTTGAACACAATACTACTCGACCTCATTCTATACGTTGCCGTGTACATATTTACTACAACTTAGATTCCTGGTACTACTTACTGTAAAAATTTGATTCACTGTGTATGATTCCTGATACAACCTCAGTCTGTGTTCATCCAATTTTCACCAGTCCTAAGATAAATGTTCCACGTAGCCCCACTTCTTGTCCATCTGCCGGTTTTGGTTCCTCATCTGCTCAGGAGAACTTCACAGGAAGCAGAAGCGCATCCACCTGTGGCTGTCCTGCTTGCTATCTCCTGTAACAACTTCCTTTGGCCCAGCATCATCCTAATTGCTCCTGAACTTCTCATTCGATTTGCCGGATCTCTCCCAGCGGATTCCATAGTCTCTGGTGCTCGTACTATCTTTTCTCGCTTCTGTTTGATGCGCCCCAATACCCTCTTCACTCGGCTTAGTCGAGATTCCACACTCTGTGCTTTCCTTTCTCTCTTCCTTCATGGTATTGTCACTGGCGCAGTGTTTCTGTTTCTCCGCATTTTCCTTCTCTATATCATCTTGAAGAAGCTCATCCCTGCCCCATAGGCAATTGGCGAGTTTGAAGAACTTATTTAACCATGGTTCACTAGCTCTCTCCTTCCTAGCCCTAGATATCCAATTGGCCCTAGAATCATTCTCGTCAACTCCATTTGCAAACGCTTTCTTGCCGCTGCAATCCTCATGCTTCCTCTTCTTTTGCTGTCGCTGGCTGCTACAGGACATGACCAAATCCCTCTCCTTTCGACCTTCTACTTTTGATGAAGTCGCATCTCGAATGACAGCATCAGAGTCTGCCTGTACATGCTTTCCATATATTTTCTCCTCCATTCTTCTGTTAACTCCAGAGACCTTGCTCCGGGAAGTCGATTTCGCTCGCCTCTGCTTCAGTTGTTCCTCTTCGGGCCCTCTAAAGTTTCCTCTTTCTTCCATCTCCCCCATCTTTCCCTTCTCCTTACCGAGAGAGACATCTGTTGCAGCATTCACCCCATCCAGCTCAATCGCTGCTTTGCCTTCCTCCTGCAACCGTTCATCATCATCTTCACCCCCACGTTCTGTTTCTTCCGTTTCCCTGGATCCTCTGCGCTCCGACAGACTAAAGCTTCCTCCTTCCTCCATCTGCCGACTGTATCCATCATCGTCATTTGAAGGACAGGCGATTTCTGCGTTCAATTGCTCGACATTAATTGTTTCTTCCTCTTTTTTCTCCTCCACATCATCTAGCAACCATTCATTGACCCACGAAACTCTATCTTCCGCATTCTCTTTCCTTCCCACATCGTCAATAATCGGATCATCTTCGCAGTCAATAGCGAGCTTCTTATTATTCTTACTTGCACTGTATAAACAGCTTGATCCGCCTTTGTCCTCACGTATTCTTGTTTTCCTTATCTTCATATTTTCCTCACGCCCTCTATACTCACCTGAGCTCAAAGAAGTTTCTCTCTCTGTGCTCATGCTTTCTGACATGCACGCAACGTAATCCTCATCGCTGCTGTCATCAGCCTCAGTTGAGCTCTCGGTTGAAGAGGTCAAATAACCTGAGCTAAGATCAGCCTCGGGATCTTCCGTCACTGATGGAGTGTTCTTCCGGGGCAGATTCTGCGCATAATGGTCACCCTCGGATCCGAAACTTCCGCAATTTCCCTCACCCCGTTCGCCAAAACTCCTGACTTCACCGCAGCATATCAAGTCATCATCAAACTGAAAGTCTGTGCTCTCCTCTTTATCAGAATCCCCACCAACATCATCAACAAAAACGTCCTTATCTTTTGGCGAAATCTGTTTAGGCTTGGATCTGCGCACTGTCTGAAGTCTGTAATCGCAGGGCTCTTCTTCCTCCTCAACACTCCCACTCACCGAAATAGCTTCGTCACTGCCGTCTTCATCGTCGGTAATGACGATGACCTCATGGCCGTCATCACCGGCTCCTGAGCCACCCGAAACAGAGGAGGCTCTTTCCCGAGCTCTGCTGCCACCAATCCCCGCTCCAGCACCACCTTTCCTTCTTCCGGGCTCTGCCTTGGAGAAATATCTAGCGAGGGGATCTTCTTTCTTCGTTCGAGCTCTGGATATTGACGCTACAGGAAACTGAGGAGCCATGATAAACAGCAAGAACCTTGAAGAGGGTGAAAAACAGACAGAAAAACTTCTTTTTGCCACTGGGAATGGAGGACGCTCCTCAGGCAAGAAGGGAAGGAGACCGAGACTTCAAGAGTAATTAAGCACCTAAGCTTTAATAGAGAGAGAGAAAGGAAAACGATAGAAAATCGGCTGGGAGGATGAACAGGCACTGGTTAGTCACAGAAACAGAGGAGAGATGATCAAAGCGCGCTCTAGCCAGAATCTTTCCATTCCGGGCTACAAAATATTTTCAGACCGGTTTTAAGGTTACAATGAAGTTTCTTCTTCTTTTGCGATGTTTTCCTATTTGGGTCGCGATCGATTGATTTAGCACCTTGTGTTTTACGTCTAATCCGAATTATGAAAATTAAGTTGCGCAGAGCCATAAGACAAGTTCATTTACTTTTATGGACTTAGACTTTGTCCGACGATCTCTTGCTATATTGTCGATTAAATTTTGATATGCATAAAGGGAAAATCACTATAATCGGCCTTAGGAAAGATCAAATTCTTAAGCCAAAAAAAAAAGAATAAATCTAAAAGCAAATATCAAATGTTCTCTATATGAATTTTAGTCCAATGCGCACCGTAGTCCGTGAACTTTTAATTTGACTAATATGGTTCCCAAACTTTTGAAACGTGTTTAACTTAATTCCTGAACTATAAGAAAATATTTAAAGTTATCCCTGAACTTGAATTAATGAAAGGATTACGTTGAACATCTTTCTATAATTTAGGGACCATATTGGTCAAATTAAAAGTTTAATGATCATAGCACATTTAAATTAAAAGTTCAGGGACCATTTGTGTAAGTACCCCATTTAATTTTGCGCTTGAGGCTACTGAGGTGGTCCTAGTCCCAGCAGATGGATAGAAGCCTTGCTTTTCAAGGAAAAATAAAAGGAAAGATGGCAGTCTAAGCCTAAAACCAAACCGATTTGAACATTTGATCTGGTATGGTACGAGGATGAGATAGGAATCAATGGAACTTTTTATGCTCATGTTTCCCACATCATTTTACCATAAGTGTTTCGACATGTTGATCTGATTTGGCGAGATCGAACAGAGTTCGAATCGTAAGTGCCAATGTGTTGAAGAATTGAAGTCTTGAATCGAATGCGTATGCATCACTGTGCATTGAACTGCTTTTCTTTACACGTTGTCGTATCTGTCATCTGCAACATTGCTTCCTTATTTTGCAAACCTTTCATTCTCGATTGATCGCGGAGTCCCTCGCTATGTTCTTTTGTGGCGACCCTTGTGATGCACTCTCTCACCATCTGCTCGATAGGAAAGCGAGTGGTGAGAGACGGGGTGAACAAAATTGCGACGCCGACCGACATTGTGATTGGCTAGAGCCGCCTACAGAACTCTCAGATCGACCGGGTCCGCAGCTTCAACGATGATGAAATCGACCTTTCCCGCCAATCGAATGGGGTAAGGAGTACGAGATTATGTGAATTCGGAGACGATGAATGAAATGTTGGATCACTCCTTTGCAATGGCAAAGTCTGTAAATGGCTTTCCTATCTCATGCTGATTGGCTGACGTTATGTTTGTGTTGATTGAATTTTACAGCAGAAATAATAAGCTCTTTTTGTTTTTTTGGGTTTTTACTTTGGGTTTTCCAAATTTGCTGATGAGACTGTAAATATCATAAATTATAATAGTAAAAAGAAGAAGCATGGTGCAAAAAAAGATGAAGGATTGTATAAATAGGCAATGGGTAGGCCACTCTCATTATTACTGTGGATACAATTGCATATCTACATTTAATACACGTTTCCATACTAGAAGATATCATAACTGGTAGGCCTGGTCAGAATTGTTCAGTTATAAAAATAGGGTTGCGCATAATTCATTAATTAATTATTCGAGATTTTAAGGAAATTTGACTACCAACCTAAAGATTTCGAGAAACCATGTCGACGTGGAAATTCGACGATATTCGAAATGATATGTCAGGTGTATCAAAATCATGCTTAGAAGCACGTGCTTCACCTAGAGGTTGCTACGTGCAACTAAAGTCATAAAGGCTTAGTTATCGTTAAACTCGCATTTCCTTTTTCGATTATATAAATGAGTACCAACTTATTGAATTTGACGCATTTGCAACACCTATCGAATTCATTGATCTTGCACCAATATTATAATTTAGTGTCATGAGTGTAACCATGTAGAGGGTCATATTAAACCAAAAAATCATAAACTAATTCAGAGATGATTAGCGAATCACACGAACTTCTCGTCCTACATTTTCACATATGAAGTTGAATTTGAAGGAATGAATGTTCGAAATCGAAATGAAAACTTACACGGATAGTCTCTTCTGATGTTTTTCCCATTTTCAACCATCATTTGAATTTGGGTGTTCTTTTGTTGGAATAATTTATGCAAAAGCATCATCATGTCACGAATTTTTGTGAATGTTAGTGTTGAAAATCGAGTCGTGTATCGTTAAAGGCACTCCAAGTGGAATTACCATTGCTCATCTTTGTGAAGATTGACTTTTTGCACAATATCCAGGGAAGCTTTCACACGCACACCTCTAGCATATTTTACATAAGATATGTGAAACGTCGAACCTATTGACCATTTAACTTGTTCCCATGTTCTCTTCCTTATGATATTCTGAGAATGGAGAAAGGTAGCTTGCTACCATAAGTCAAGGTCCTCCGTGCGGACAATAGCATGGAAACCTAGGATGGGGCTCTGGACATCTCCCTCATTCTGCTTCAGATGCGTTAGTTGGCAGAGGATGGCGGGCATAGCGACTACATATGAACGGATCGGACTCTATGGTATCCAAAAGCAATGAAGCAGAGCTTCCCACTGACGGACACATCACTTCTGCAAGAGTTCTTTGCCAATACTCCTCCACCTCTCTCAGCGCCTCGCGCTGTCTTTTGAAAAAAAGAAATCCAGACAGCATAATCATCATTTGAGATAGAGAGAGAGAGGGGAGAAAAGAGAGAGCTCTTACCAATAATGAAGCATTCTTTTGGTAAATCATTGATCCGACATTTTTTTACATGCAAGGTTGGAGTATGTGAGACCTGATCATGGATGCGTGTCAAAAGAGTTCTTTGAAGATGCGAGTGAGATATGGTGCTTGATGCTGTGTTTCCTAGGGATTAGGGTCTTGCTTTGAAGCACAAGAATGACTAGCTAGAAAGAGGAAGGATTTCCGTTGGCTAAGGCTTGGAGCACACACCAAAGATGAAGGGCTCGATATATAGGTAAATACTTAGGCATGCTCATTATTAATGTGGATAGACTCGCACTCTTTACATTTAACATATCCCTTACATTTAACATATCCCATAAAAAGAAATATCATCTGTGGCAGGTTTTGTTAGAATTGACTTCCTCTAGAAGCGCAACCGTGTACATCCTTTCGTGATGGCAATCACAATATCAAAAGTACCTATTACATTAGTGTGATAAAATCTTAAAGTACATAGGCAATTCGTTACATGTCGCCAAAAGTTATAGTTCATTAATATCGTTAGTTGCATTTACCATTAATCGAAAAGATCTCCAACAAAGGAAAATTACGTTGCAAACGTAACGAATGCCTTTTCAAGAAAATATGCGACTCTTATATGAATGGATAAACCGTTTCACTATTAAATAATCTCCTTAAAGAGATAATGCAAGTATATTAATAATGTCATCTCTGTTCTACTTCTTTTATATTTTCTTCTATCTACCAAGAATTATATGTACTACGAGTAAGGAGTAACTATATATCAGTGCATGGATTGTACTTACTCCTTTTCCATGATATTTTAACGGAGTTTTTGATATGTGAATCCCCAAAAATTTTGAGAGTATGAATAAATAAGAATCCACAGAAGATTATCGTCTTCACAATTAAGTGGAATATAAACACTATTCATAATGAACATTGAGAGCATTTTCTACCTGAGTCTCTAACCGTGGCTGTAGGAACTTCAAGGATGGCGAGCATCTGCTTATATTTTCTTAAATGAGGTTGAACTTGAAGGAACGAAATAACAATTGTAGAGCCAAAGGTTTAAAATTGAAATGAAAAACATACATGAATATGATCACATTGATCATCGCAAAACTTTGATTACTTGTCAAACTAAGAGAAAATTTAGCGTCATTTGAATTTGGGTGTTCATTGGTTGAAATAACTTACGTAAAAGCATCATCATGTTAGAATTTTTTTTTTTTGAATTACTTCATTAGAGTTGAAATAGAGTTGCACGTCACTGAAGTCACTGTAATTGGAATTACAATTGCTTGTCTTTTTGAAGATTAACTTTTTGCATAATATCGAGGAAAGCTTCCACACAAGACACTATTCAAAGTGAGCGGCTCTCGTACAATTTTACATGATATACATGAAACGTCGATCTATTGATCTATTGACCATTTAACTGGTTCCCATATTCTCTTCCCTTGTGATTGTCTCAGGAGGGAGAACGGTAGCTTGCCACCATGAGACAAGGTATTCCACGTAGACAATAGCATGGAAACCTAAGATAGGGCTCGAGACATCTCCCTCAGACACGCAATTTTTACGTAGGATAATGAGACGTTGAACCTATTAGCCATTTGAATTCTTCCCACTCTCTTCCATTGCGATTGCAGACTTCGCTTCTGCAAGAGTTCTCTGCCAATCCCCCGCCATCCTGATGCCTCACGCTGTCATTTACTAAAAAGAAATCCCTAACGTCAGAATCACCATTTGAGGGAGAGATCCATATATCTCACCAAGGCTGAAGCATTCTTTCTGGTAAATCAGTGATCCGACACTTATTTACATTCGAGATCCGAATATGTGAGACATGATCATTGGATGCACGTCAAAAGAGTTTTTCCAAGACTTGAGAGAGATATGATGCTTGATGCTGTATTTCGTAGGCGACACTAGGGCTTTGCTTTGAAGGACTAGGACTCGTAAGAAAGAAGAAATCCCGTTGGCTAAGGCGAAGAACACCAAAGATGAAAGGCTCTATTAATAGGTAAATACTTAGGCATACTCATTATTGTTGTGGATAGACTCTCACAATTTGCATTAATACATTCACACACAAAAAGAACATCATCCATGGCAAGTGTTGTTAAAATTTGTTCTCTCTAGAAGTGCGACCATGTAAACCCCCCTCATGGTTAATTTAACTATTTGAGAAAACTCAAATCTAGATCATTAGATCGGTGATTGTTGTGATGGATGGCAACATCAATGGCAATTTTATGCAGTCACGCCTCCCTGTCATTGGGCTTGGTGGCTGACTGGAGGAAGAAAAAGAAAAAGAAAAAGAAAAAGAAAAAGAAAAAGAAAAAGAAAGAAAGCCGAAAAAATGCCAAAATATTTTTAAAAATTGGCCACATCAATGCCAACCGGACAAGTGGGCTCAATTGGCATAAATGAAGAAGGTTTAGGACTAAATTGACAAAAAAAAAATTTAGGGCTAAATTTACATAATTATAATAAGTTTATGACTTTTTTGGTAGTTTGTCCAAATCTTAAAATAAGTAGATAATACACTATTCTATGCTACAAGTTACAATACGTTAATATTGCAGTTGCATTTACCATTGATCAGAAAGATTTCCAACAACCTTTGAACTCATTATGCACGTGAAAATTATGTTTTGCATACTAAACAACTGCCTTTTAAAGAAAATATTGACTCTTAAATGAATAGAAAGTACCCATTTCACTATTAAATATTAACCCTAAAAGGAAGATACAATAATATTAAATTACTTTGAAATGCATTAGTTTATAATATCTGAACAATGTCAAAATTTTAAAATGATCAGTACAAAATTATTCTTCTATTTATATTAAAGAGTGATGAAATGTTTATAAGTAGTTTGTATTTGTAACGAAAAATGTTTATATTATTTAAGCACATAATGCCATAACAGTATTCCTCAAATTTGATTTGTCGTGCTAGTGAAATATTCAATGCAACAAACTAATTGTGAGAAACGAACTAATCTTTTGGACAAAAATGAATGATTTTAAAAATATTTATTTAAAAATAATTATTTGTATCATTTGAAATAATTAGTTTATAGAAATTATTCTCATTAATGATAATAATTTTATGACCGAAAAAATAATAATTTTTGTTAGTTTGTTATTTTAACAAAACAAACTATCATTTATTAAAAAAATATAAATATTTATTTTTTGTGAAATAAATAAATGAAGGGTTATTTTTTTAAAGTTTTATAGGCAAACATATCAGCAGTGCAACACTTCAACTCACTCGGAATCTCTCTCCCCGCTAAATACCATTTCTCCTCGGCCGACCTCGCGAGAGCCGAGCGAACTCCGGTCTTGCTCCACCATGCTCCGGCGAATGACGAAGCTACTCCACTGGCCCATCCTGACGTCCTCCTCTGCCTCCGTCGCCAGGGCCTCGTCCTGGCTGTTCTCCGCAGATCTCCCAGGCGGCTCAGATGGCGGACGCAGCGTTTGTGGAGGCGTGGAAGAAGGTGGTCCCCAACATCGACCCTCCCAAAACCCCTCTCTCATTCATGCAACCAAGGCCTCCCACGCCGTCCTCGATCCCTCCAAGCTCACCGTTAATTTAGTCCTTCGTTTCGCCTCGGATTTGTCCACACAAGGAGGTTCGTCTCTCCACCGATTATACAGCTCGATCAGCTGAATTCTTGATCATTTCTGTTTGCTGCACTTTGTTTACCTGTTGATCGTAGATTAGTTGCGTGCGGAGTTGAGTTTTTAGTGTTACTTCTACGGCGAGGTTCGTTCTGTAGTGTTTCCGATGCCCATGGCCATGCTTTCTCGATGCATTGTGAGTGTAGAATGATATGACATGCGCGCTCGCCCGCACAAGTAGCACAAATCTGAGAGCTTTGCAGACTGATTTTGTGCGAGTAATCTGTTAGAGTTTTCCGTATGTGGGCTCGCCTTAATTGTAATTATAATTGATCGTATGCGGTATTAATTTACCGTATACGGTATTGGTTTAATAAAGTAGGATTTAAGGATTCTTAATGGGCCGTATATGGGCCTGGCTAGTGTGGGCCGAATTCCGGCCCGGCCCGTGATGGAAGGGCCCAGCTGGAAGTTAATATAAGGCAAGGACCCCCCTTTAGCCCTAACTAATGCCATTTTCCCTCTTCTTCTTCTCCATACGGCTTGTGGGAGAGAGAGTCACGAGGAGAGAGGTAGTTCCATCGACGCCAGGCGGCCGGAGGGCATAAAGGGGAAGTTCCGAGCTCATCTCGTCGAAGTTCCGAAGCCCGTTCGTCGTTTTGAGGAGCCGATCGACGATGGATGCGAAATCAGGTACGCAAGCACGATTTCATGGCTATTTTGTTGTTAGAATACGACTACGGAGGTCCTAGGGTGTCGGAATCGCCGGCCTTCAGTTGGTATCAGAGCCGCCGTAGCTCGGTTTTAGCACATACGGGTTCTGCCATGATTTCGTGATTTTTAGTATGGTAAAATTGAATTTTGATGGCATGTTTGCGTTCGTCTCGTCGAGACGAGCGTTTTGATGGGTCACGGGCCACCGGAGGATGCCGTACGCGCCCACACGCTCCGCCTGAAGTTTCGACGCCGCGGCGCGTGGCTCTGTTGACCATTAGCTGGCGCGTTGACCGTTAGACGTTGACCGGTTAGTTGTTGACTGTTGGACGTTGACCGGTTAGTTGTTGACCGTTGGACGTTGACCGGCTGTTAGCGGTTGACCATTAGACGTTGACCGGCTGTTGAGCAATTGACCATTAGAAACTGACCGGTTGTTAGCCGTTGACTGTTAGCGTTGACTGTTAGCCGTTGACCGGTCGTTAACTATTGGTCCGATTGGGGTGATTTTTTTCACCGTTGTGCTCGTATGGAAATTCCCTACACTGTGGTATTTTTGTTTTAATTTTTTGAGCCTTCTAAGGTCTTGAAAAATGCGAAAAACCCTTGTTCCAGTATGTAATTCATGGGTATTTTCATCATTTTCATTTTGTGAAACTTTTTCCATGCGGTTTTTGGGAAAAATAAGGTTGGCTCATTTATGGAATATCGCATAAGGATTGTGTAGAGCATTAATTGAGCAATGACACGTGTGGGACCCACACATACAGAAAATAATACTATTGGCAATGATTGTGATTTTAATGACAATTGCCCATGTCATCATGTTTAAAATCACACCGTATGGTAAATGTAAGCCATAAAGTTAATATCCCTGGTGTGAGAGAATTTCAAAAATTTGATTGGGTTGTGACCGCCAAAGTGGCATACTCAGTTGAATTGGAGAAATATCAGTCTTACATTGTGGTGGGATGTCTCCTGTTTTGATACATGGTCATACTCCCAAAGGAGGTGATTGTGTGTCAGACCATGGAGGGATACATGAACAACATATGACTGGGAAGTGACTGATTCTAGTGATTCATACACCCAAAGGTGGTGTTTCACGAAAGATTGGAAACATTCTCATGATCGTTGTCATGTAGAGAATTTACAATTATATGTCATGTATTCTGCCCTAAGGTGATTATATGATGATGTATGTAATTCTTTGAAATGTGTACTTTTAAGGATTTAAAGTTACACTGTGCTTACATAATGCTAATGGTGAATATTGTTTAATTTTCAGTCGCCTTTTCTGTGAGTGGCAACTCCGTAATAGAGGTTCTGAATGGTTTGAATTTCAAGAAATGGAGGCAGGATTTTCTGTTTGCCATGGAAATAGCCGATGTTCATATTGCCCTTACTGAAGATAAACCTGCTGTTCCCGAGGAGACCAGTGAAGGGTCTGAGAAGGCGCATATGGCTGCCTGGGAAAGGAGTAATAGGATCTGCTTACTGTCTATGAGAAGATCCATCCAGGAACATCTGCTGAGTGGTCTCCCAACTGACTGCACCGCAAAATAAATGATGGAAGCCTTGCAAGCCAGGTACCGAGTGTCATCTAATGCTCAGATTGGAACACTTATTCAGCAGCTCTTCAATATGAAGTATACGGGTGTGGGAGGTGTTAGAGATTACATCCTAAGAATGCTGGATTTGCACACTAAAATAAATGCCTTAGGTTCTGTAATCGCTGAAAATGTGCTAGTACACCAAGCCCTAAACACCCTTCCCTCTGAGTTTGGGATCCTTAAGACCAACTTCAACTCTCAGGATGAAAATTGGTCTATAAATGATCTGATCTCAAGAGCAGTTTCAGAGGAAGAAAAATTGAGGAAGGACACGGGAAACCTTACCTTGGTTGCCTCCAGTTCCACCAATAGGAAAGGCAAAGGTCTTAAATTACATACTCATAAAGGTACTCATGCTACCACTGGTCCATCAGGAAAACTGAGTCCAAAGAAAGCACCCTTTAAGAAGGGTAGTGACCGCTGTTTCTTCTGCAAGAAATCGGGTCACATGAAGAAGGACTGTGCTAAATATAAGAACTGGCTATCTAAACGTGAGCAGACAGGTATTGATTCTTTGGCACTGGTTTGTGAATCCAATCTATCTGAAGCCCCATCCAGTTCTTGGTGGCTAGATAGTGGTGCGACTAATCATGTTGCATTTACCATACAGGGGTTCATAAACCGGAGGAAGCCAAATCAGGATGAGTCAAAGCTCACAGTGGGAGATAATAATAAAGCTGCTGTTGAGTTCGTGGGAGATGTCATTTTAATTCTAGAGTCTAGTTTTAATTTGATGTTAAGAAACACTTTCTATGTACCTTCCTTCAGACGGAACTTAGTTTTTGTATCATGTTTGGACATGTGTGGTTACTCCTTTGAAATAAAGAACAATGTAGTTTCTATGTTCTATAATTCAAATAAGGTTGGGTGCTGCAATATGTCCAATGGATTGTACAGATTGTGTTTAACTCCCAATGAAATATACGCAGCTTATACAGCCGAAAGGGTTGTCTCCAAAAGGCATCTACCTAAAGAGCAGTCTTACAAGTTGTGGCATAAACGTCTTGGTCACATTTCCAGGGAAAGAGTAGAAAGGCTTGTAAAAGCCGACATTTTACCTACTCTTAAAGATGACCTGGAAACTTGTGTAGACTGTTGTAAAGGCAAGATGACCAAAATAAAGAAAAAGGGTGCAGTCCGAACTTCTGACTTATTGGAGGTCATACATACAGATATAAGTGGACCCTATACTCCAACCTTGTGTAGAAATTATTATTTCATCACTTTTATTGATGATTATTCCCGATATGGTTATCTGTACTTGATTAAAGAAAAGTCTGAATCTCTTGATAAATTCAAGATATTTCGGACTGAAGTCGAGAAACAGTTGGGGAAAGTCATCAAGGTTGTGAGGTCTGACCGTGGTGGTGAGTATTATGGCAGACATGGTGATGCTGGACAGCTTAAAGGGCTATTTGCCAAATACTTAGATGATTCTGGGATAGTAGCTCAGTTTACTATGCCTGAGAGCCCTGAGCAAAATGGTGTGGCCGAAAGGCGAAATCGCACCTTAATGGATATGATGAGGAGTATGATAAGTAGGACCAACCTGCCTAAGTTCCTTTGGGGTGAAGCTTTGAAGACGACGCTATACATACTGAATCGAGTTCCCACTAAAGCTGCTCCACTAACTCCTTTTGAGTTATGGACTGGACGGAAACCTAGCCTGAATCATTTGAAGGTCTGGGGTTGTCCTGCAGAGGTGAAGCTATATAATCCAGCTTTGAGTAAGTTGGATCCTAAGACCACTAGGTGCTATTTTGTATCCTATCCAGATCATTCCAAGGGATACAGATTTTACAATCCTAATGGAGGCCAAAGGATTGTAGATTCACAGACAGCCAAGTTTCTGGAATTTGACATAGCCGAAAAAGGTACCTGTTCAGAGACTATTGAAAGTGACAGTACGGCGGGAAACACTGCTTCATCGTCTCTACCATCACAGACTGTTATGGAGCTTCCCATACCGGAGACTGTGCCTGTTGAGCTTTAGGATCCTATGGTTGATACCGTTCTTGATGAAGTAAATCAAGCCCCACAGCCACAGCTTCAAGTTGAGGAAATTCCAATAAGGAGGTCTATTAGGCAAAGACGATCAGCGATTCCACCGGATTATATGGTCTATCTGGGTGAACAGGATTATGACATTGGCTGTGTAGTTGATCCAGTTACTTATAAGGATGCTATTAGCTGTGAACATTCAGACCTGTGGTTGGATGCTATGCAGGATGAGTTGCAGTCCATGAGACATAATGGAGTTTGGGATCTCATCAAGTTGCCTGCAGGTCATAGGGCGATCGGCTGCAAATGGGTCTACAAGATGAAGAAGGATTCCAAGGGAAAGGTAGAGAAGTTCAAAGCCAGACTGGTAGCCAAAGGTTTCACTCAAAGAGAGGGAGTAGATTATGAATCAACATTCTCTCCCGTCTCTTCTAAAGAATCTTTTAGAGTGATTATGGCATTGGTAGCTCATTTTGATATGGAGCTATACCAGATGGACGTCAAGACTGCCTTTCTGAATGGGGATCTTGAAGAAGAAGTCTATATGATTCAACCTGAAGGTTTTGAGGTTGATGATTCCAGTGACCTTGTATACAGATTAAAAAAGTCGATCTATGGCCTTAAACAAGCATCCAGGCAGTGGTATTTCAAGTTTCATAGCGTCGTCACTTCATTTGGCTTCGTTGAAAATAAAGTGGATCAGTGTATATATTGCAAGGTCAGTGGGAGAGAATACATTTTCCTTGTTCTCTATGTGGATGACATTCTACTGGCGAGCAGTGACGTTGATCTGTTACATGAGACGAAGCGCATGCTGTCAGAGAATTTTGACATGAAGGATCTTGGTGAGGCGTCTTTTGTCCTTGGCATTGAGATCCATAGGGATCGTTCACGCCATATTTTGGGATTATCTCAGAGGGCATATATAGATCGTGTTCTGGAGAGATTCAACATGCAGGATTGCAAGCCGGGAATAGTTCATGTCTGTAAAGGTGATAAGTTGAATCTTTCGCAGTGTCCTCAGACTGAGATGGAGAAATGCCAAATGCAGAATGTACCTTATGCTAGTGCACTTGGGAGCATCATGTATGCTCAAGTATGTACTAGGCCGGACGTCGCTTTTGCGACAGGACTTCTAGGCAGATACCAGTCGAATCTAGGACATGCTCATTGGATTGCTGCCAAGAAGGTCTTGAGGTACTTGAAGAGGACAAGGGACTACATCATGACATACAGGCGTGTTCAGAACCTGCAGCTTATTGGATACTCGGATTCAGATTTTGCGGGGTGTCAGGACGACAAGAAGTCGACTACAGGCTACATATTCATGTTAGCGGGCGGTGCAGTATCATGGAAAAGTGAGAAACAGAAATCCATATCCTCCTCGACCATGCAAGCGGAGTTCATAGCATGCTTTTCAGTGGCTACTCAGGCTATTTGGCTCCGGAATCTCATCAGGGAGTTGACCGTATTTGATTTTGTTGAAAGACCCATACAGCTATACTGTGACAACAGTTCTGTAGTGTTGTTTATCAACAACAACAGAAGTCTTAAGGGGTCTAAACATATGGAGGTCAAGTTTTTGACCATAAAGGAATCCGTGCAGAAAGGCGACGTTGCAGTAGAGCATGTTTCTACAGATGATATGGTTGCAGACCCACTAACTAAAGGAGTTCGCCCATGTGTTTTTGAACGACATGTCATTAGTATGGGCTTAATGGCATCATTGGATGCTGTGTTTTAGTGGGAGGCATATTTCAGTTTGCTCTAATAAAGTTTGCATTTGTATTTTATTACATTTTGTAATATAAAGATATGTATTGAAGTGCCTGCAGCACTATTAATGTTAAATACATATTCTAGTAAATCTTGAGATATGTGTAAGTCTCGAGTATTGGCTATGGGCATTTGGATATTAGCCATGTTTATATGTCTTGTTACACATAAAGAAAAGTTAACTATAAAGCTGAGACATATGTAGGTTCATTGGAACCATACAGATATTCTCTAGTGGTACGTCAGGTTTAGTGTCACATAAAGAAAGAGAATAATGTCCGACAAAGTGGATAACACATAAAGTACATCTCTTTTGAGGTGTTATCCAATTGCCACACTACCATATTAAATCCATATCAGTAAAGTTAAGAACATTCGTGACCATGGATGGCTTTGTGTCTGCTGACGCAGTTACTGGCATGATCCGGTGTTTAAGACTTTATGGGATCGGATTGGCCGTTAAGATTAATCCTTAAACCAATATAAAGGCGCGCACTAAAGTACAGTTTCAATTAAGGCTCGCCCAAGTGGGAGAATGTTAGAGTTTTTCGTATGTGGGCTCGCCTTAATTGTAATTGTAATTGATCGTATGCGGTATTAATTTACCGTATACGGTATTGGTTTAATAAAGTAGGATTTAAGGATTCTTAATGGGCCGTATATGGGCCTGGCTAGTGTGGGCCGAATTCCGGCCCGGCCCGTGATGGAAGGGCCCAGCTGGAAGTTAATATAAGGCAAGGACCCCCCTTTAGCCCTAACTAATGCCATTTTCCCTCTTCTTCTTCTCCATACGGCTTGTGGGAGAGAGAGTCACGAGGAGAGAGGTAGTTCCATCGACGCCAGGCGGCCGGAGGGCATAAAGGGGAAGTTCCGAGCTCATCTCGTCGAAGTTCCGAAGCCCGTTCGTCGTTTTGAGGAGCCGGTCGACGATGGATGCGAAATCAGGTACGCAAGCACGATTTCATGGCTATTTTGTTGTTAGAATACGACTACGGAGGTCCTAGGGTGCCGGAATCGCCGGCCTTCATAATCGACTTGAAATTGTTTTTTCCTGTTGAAGTACTTGCTACTGTGGTCTAGGATAGGCAATTTACTGGATAGATACTGCTACATTGAAGGTTCACTTCAAAATTGAACATGTATCGTTCCGCTGAAGACTCGACTATTGGAGTTCCACTTCTAAATTGAACATCTACTGTGTGGACGAAGACTCCACTATAGGTGATGCTTTTTTGTAGTTCTAGTTTTCCCTTTCGTGTTTGAGTTTGTGCCGTCTCCACATGCCGATCCTTGTTCTCTCGGTCATTCACAAAGGATAAAGAGAAAGGAAACTTCTCTCCAAAGGTGCCAGGAAATGGAAGAACACATAGAAGTAGAAATCAAAGCCCAGAAATAACCCATTTCTGGATACATTGACAAAAGCACTTTTCATCCGGAAAAATTTTCGGGTATGCCAAAAGTGGAACCATTCTTGTATGTGAAGAGTCTTTCCACGGGCAAAATGCTTCCATTGGCACCATCGTTTGAACTATTGCAAAGTGCTTTCATTAATGTGTTCTTCCTGGAGATGCGGCAACTATTGCAGAACTAAAACCTGGAGTTCTGTCAGTTCACCATGGAAACGACACGACGAAATACTTTGTTAGCAGTGGCTTTGCATTCGTTCATGCGTACTCATATGCAGATATTGTCGCTGTCGAGGTAGTGCCGCTCGATCTAATCTGTTCAAGCCTGGTGCAGATGGGGCTTGCCCAGTTCGCCCAGAAGCTGAGCTCAGCCTCTACTGACTTGGAAAAAGCTGAAGCACCGATTGGAGTGGGTGTGCATAGTGCTCTCAACTCAGCTCGAACCGGCTAGGACTTCAGTCCTCAAGAGCCGTTCTAGGTTCCCAACATATCAGCCTGAATCTTGATCCGACTTACGGTGAGATGTCCCTTTTACATTTCCGTACTGGTTAATCTTGCATGGAATTTTCTTGGATTCAATAATCCTCAAACACTCCCGACAGCAATTGCCGCCACGGGCAGATCAAAGGACGCCGACTCGATGCTACCTCAAATGCGCAATGTTTTCGGCATGACCGTTTCGCTACTGATCAACCGACAACTACCGTGGCGGTAACGGAAAGTCTTCGGATATGCAGTCGGCACTACTTAGAATATGGGGGGATAGCTAAGCACCATTGTCATTGTTGCCTGTTAGCCTTTCGGCAAGACCAGTTTAAAGCAAGATGACTCCATTTCCTCATTCCTTGTCGCACCAATCTCTGGGGAGAGATCTTTGCATTCCTAATTCCCTACCGTTGCGTTAGTGTAATTATCTCAAGTTTCACGATAAAATGACCTCTTAATTAGTAATGTGTCTACGGTAATCCAAAGCACAAAAATGAGACCAGTAAATGACCCGAACATGAGGATATAAGGAAAGCAAAGGAGACGAAGTTTGCCGGACATCTGTCATAGTTCTTAGCGGGCAATTACTAACGTGGTGACATAAACCCAATCGACTAATAAGAAATAGAATTGCTAATGTAGTGGCATAAATCCAATCGACTAATGAGAAATGGGACGACACGTTGGTGGTATCATCTCAACATGACTTAAGCTGGATGGCCACATCAACCCGAGATCTCTACCCCCGCGATCAGACTGGCGGAAGGACCAAATCGTGTCCCCTTAAAAAAGTATGAGGACGAAATTGAACAAAACCAAAAATTAAGGGCATAATTGAATATCGATAAGAGTACGAGGACCATTTCTATGTTGAACCCAAAAGAAAATCACTGTGAACTTTCACACTCTCATTCTCTCCCTCTTGCCCCCGGCAAATCGCGCTTCTTCGTCGTCTTCTGCTGCCTCTGCTTCTCCGACCTTGCGAGAACCGAGCGAACTCCGGCCTTCCTCCGCCATGTTCCGGCACGCCGCGAAGCTTCTCCACCGGCCCATCCTGACCTCCTCCGCTATGAGGGCCTCCACCCGCCGCTTCTCTGCGGATCTCCCGGCGGAGCAGGCGGCGGACGCCGCGTTCGTGGAGGCGTGGAAGAAGCTGGTTCCCAACATCGAACCGCCCAAAACCCCTCTCTCATTCATGCTACCAAGGCCTCACACTCCGTCTTCGATCCCGTCCAAACTCACGGTCAATTTCGTCCTCCCATATGCCTCGGAGTTGTCCCGAAAGGAGGTACCGTCTCCCGATCGATTCCCGAGCTCGTTTTAGCTGAATCCGTTGTCATTTCTGTTTGTCGCGCTCTCTTTCTCTGTTGATCGTAGATTTCCTGTGTGCGGATGATCGCGGGATCGTAGATGAGTAGAGTTTCCGGTGTCAGTTCTACGGCGGGGTTTGTTATTTAGCGTTTCCAATGCCCATGGTCATGCTTTTACAGTGCGTTCTTGCTTTGATTGTAGTATATTGAGGTGATTTAAGGGTTAGTTGCATTCGTGTTTGGCGAATTGAATTGCCGCCCCAATTTACATGTGCTTTTGGAAGGTTTTTATATCTTTCACTTTGCTTTCAGTGCGATAGGATTGGATGGTCTGTGAATTAGAAGTGCATGATTCGGCACACATAGAGTTACACGTTGAGAGGTTGTATTACAGAGTGATTTAGTGCAAGTAATCAAGTTGAAATTTCCGGGCTGAAGAACTTCCCATTGTGGTCTAGGGTAAACATACTCGAGATATGCACCTCAAGATTGAACATCTGTTGTTTGGCTGAAGACTTGATTATGAATGGCGCTTTCTCTTGTTGTAGTTCTGATTTCTTCTTCTATGGTTGTTTTTGTGCATCTGTTCACCATGTTGACCCTTGTTCCATTCTGTTTCTTGTTCACTAAGAGCAAAGTGAAAGGAAAATTGACTATGGAGGTGCTAAAGAACGAAACCGATATAAAAGTAGAGATCAAGCCCAGAAAAAAAAGCTCATTTACTAGAGAGAGGTTCTCCTATGTTGCTCAAAGCACTGACATCCGTGGAATTTTTTTGAAGTATACCAAAAGCATTAAAGCTTTAAACTATCCGTATCTGGAAAACGTTAGTAGAAGCACTTTTCGATTCGAAAGCCCATGTATTCGTTTCTTCTGAACATGGTGATAATACTGGAAGGTCTAGCAAGACAGACTCTCTATGGTGGAGGGGACACTGATTACACTCTCTTGCTTTACCTAACCTTCTGTGATACGATCAATTCCAGAATCTTGTGTTGTTGTAGAATCAGCACATCCAAGGGCAACGTTGAAGGAGATGAGCAGCAGTTTCCTTTCATGCATGATGAACTCTACTTTCCAAAAATCTACCCCTTTCTTGAAGGAGCTCAGAGTGAGAATGTGTCCCCACATGGTTTGAAACGATGAAAGTAACTTATGCTGGAAAATTTATTTCCCGAGTTGGCTTCTAGGGAAAATAAGATTGACATTGATTCTCTTGCCCAAACCAAGGATTCATCTAGATGTCACATTTAATAGTTATGGTCCAATTCATCCTAAGTTTTGGCTTTTGTGATTGGTAACCTGCATTTTGTTTTTTGATTGTATACTATAAGTAGTTCGAAGGGGAGCCTTGGCGCATCTAGTTAAGGTGTTGCCGTGTGACCTGGAGGTCACGGGTTTGAGTCTTGGACGCAGCCTCTTGCAAATGCAGGATAAGGCTTGCCTCCATTCACCTTTGTGGTGGGGCCCTTCCCCGGACCCCTGCCTCGTGGGGATGTTATAGTGCACCGGGCTGCTCTTTTTTTTTTACTATAAGTAGTTCACGGGCAAAGTGAGTGAGCGTCATGATTAGAAACTACACATCGAGCTACTACAGAAGTGTCTCACTGTGAAAACCCTTAATTTACTCCGTTTCCGTAGAAGTATGACATCTCTTTTTCCAATCAATTGATTGTCATATAGCTTATAATGATCCAATGACAATAAGTGGTGAAGACGGTGAGTGAGAGATAAGGTTTTGAACAGAAATATGAATACACAAATAACACAACTAGTTGTGGTGGTGAGAATCATTTAGGAGTTGTTTGCGTATCACTCTTTCCATTGTTTCTGAGCAGTTACATTGTGGTAGGTCAGTTTATAGATGCCTGCTTCCTTGCCTAGAAGCTTAGAAACTGCTTCTACTGTATTTTCGCCCTTAGTTTATCACTTATCTCTGAACAATCAATGAATGATTTCTTCACATACTTGCATTTGGTAGAGGTGATTAGAAATAATTACTAGAGAGAAGTACAGAAGGGAGATGGACGGAGTATCAATTTGTTTGGAGGCCAGTAAGGGAAAAGAATAGAATCAAATGCGTTATGACCTAATTGATCTTATATATATTTAGGAAAAGAGATAGTTATAAGTGAGAAGGAGAAAAGTTTTCTTTATCCACTGCAACCCATCCCAACCCCTACATATATTGATAGAGTTGGAGGGATTTAAGAAACTACATGAGAATATGTTGCTCACTGCATCAAATCCCAATCACTTTTAAAATTCTCTCTTCCTGCCTAATTAAATCCACCATACGCACTGTCATATATATATATATCTTCTCTGTATTCTATTTAGTCATCTTAAGTAGACTAATCCCCAAACTGTTAGTCTGAGGACAAGCCATTAGCACTTATTTTCGACTTAGTGGGTTTCTCTCATTGTGAACTTGATAGTTGATTCCATTTTTATTTGGTCAGTCTGGATCCTTTGAACAACTTATTTTCTGTGATATTGGTATTCTTTTTCCCATTGTTTGTCTTGTAGTGACATTAAACCTGCTACTAAACATGATCTGCAAAGTTGGACCGCCTTATCTTCTCTGTTGCCCTTTTTTCTGAGAGGTCATGGTCATAGTCATTTAATCTGTTCAATCTCATGACATCTTACCTAGGAAAATAAAGATGTGAAGCTTGGAGTGGCAATCCGAGTAGGGAGTATCAAAGGAGAGGGATAGCTCCTTTTCTAGGGTTCTAGGATGACAAATTTAACGGACTTTGAATGCTATGCACATCATATTGCATTGCTGCAACCTGTTAATGCATTTTTGAAGTGCCAAATCAAAGCAATAGTTGACTCCACAAAGCCTCTGTTGCTTCCGTAGGCATAATTGCTCCTAAAATTGACGTGGGGGCGATAGCTCCTATTCTAGGGTTCTCGGATGACAAATTTAACTAACTTTGAATGCTGTGCACATCATATTGTGTTGCTGCGAGCTGTCAATGCATTTTTGAAGTGCCAAATCAAGGCAATAGTTGACTCAACAAAGCTTCTGTTGCTTCCATGGGCATAATCGCTTCTAACATGGACGTGGTTGTGAATAAGCTCCCTTGCCCTTTATTTTTTTTCAGGTGGACATGGTCATAGTGCCAGCAACAACAGGACAACTTGGTGTTCTTCCTGGACATGTGCCAACTATTGCAGAACTGAAACCTGGACTAATGTCGGTTCATGATGGAAATGATGTGACAAAGTACTTTGTCAGCAGTGGCTTTGCATTCATCCATGCCAACTCATATGCAGATATTATCGCCGTTGAGGCTGTGCCGATTGATCAAATTGATGCGAGCCTGGTCCAGAAGGGGCTTGCTGAGTTCACCCAGAAGGTGAACTCAGCCTCCACCGACTTGGAAAAGGCTGAAGCACAAATTGGAGTGGATGTGCATAGTGCTCTCAACTTTGCTCTAACGGGTTAGGGCTTCAAACCCTAGGGGCGCTCTCGGTTGGTCATTTTCAGCATTACCATTTTGTTTTATGTGCTTGATTGACGTCTAGATCTGGCTTGAGGAGAGATGTGAAACATTTGGTACTGGTTAATCCTGAGTGAAAATTTCTTTGATGAAATAATCCTCAAGAAAATTGTTTTTTTAGCTTTCAGAGTTTAAAAAGGGCATTTATAAGGGGCTCCCTCTCTCTCTCTCTCTCTCTCTCTGCGCATGCATGCATACACAAACGGGTGCATACGCACTTCCCCACGGATGTTGTGGAAATGATGTGGACTATTGATCAAATTGTGGCCATTATAACTGAGGTGAAGTTATTATGGGTTTGCTGATGGTTGGAGCATGTCAACTAGGAAGTTGAATATAAGGACAGAAGCTCTTTGCACCACGTGAAATCAAATGCTGTAAGAGGATACTCTTTTCTACGCTGTTTCAGCAGCAGTATGGTAAGATTGCGTTGTTTTGGCCGTCTTCGTTTCACGTTGCACCCGACTCCAGGGCGTGAGTTCACCATGTAAATCAGTGAATTCAGCGAGTAGATTATCCAAGTTCATGAGTGCCAAGCTTTTCCTTGATGCTTCAGAACTTACAACTCCAAGTGGAAGCTTGAACGAAGAGAGTTCAAGCGGACCTCTCGAAGGTTGCGACAGCTCAGATCAAAGCCTTCGGTAACTCTTGATGCATGAACTTAAATCAACGGATAAAGTCTCGCCTAACATCAATGTCCCTGTGACGAAAGGCCGTGAAAATATAAAATGGCCAGACTTAAATGGTTTACTTTCTACTTTCGATCTGACTGCACCGTAAGAACAAAACAAGTGACCTTTGCTAAAATTGTAACCTAAGATCCAAAATCTTGAATTTATGTTGTCATTAGAATATACTGATGTTTTTCAATGTATGTATGTCCTTGCATGACGACTCTCCTAACCAAAGAAAGAGGGATCTTCCTTTGGATTGAAAATGGAAAGGGACGTAATCAGGATTTCTAATAAATTGTACATCCGCATAACATCAAAAAGTTGATCTGCTCGATCTATTACTTGCCTTTGTCTATAGTAGAGCCGCCATCTACATAGACTCTAGATGTAGGTAGAGATCAGGACTTCTTCCTCGAAGAAGTTAGATGTTAGGTAAGCAATTCTATTTGCGCCGTCGGGTCTAAGGCTTGTTTATGTTTATCCCTCATTTCATGTGCAATTAACACTTAAGCTCAAATTGAGAACTCAAAATAGGTGGTCTTATTTGTAATCGGCCCTTCTTCTATAAGGAGACTTGGTGCTTTTTCCAGGTAATTTGCTAGCAAGATATAAACATTCCATAACCTTTGGTATAATATATTGAAATGTTAATGTTCCCACTTCAAATTGTGCTCAATGATTATAAAGTTTGGAAAGTTCGATTAATTCAAAGTGGTCCTGCATTTGAATGATAGATCATGTAATCTATTAAAAAAGTAAGCAAGTGAAATTGTGATTAACTTGAAACCCTATTAAAATTAACCAACTTATCTCTTGATTGTAGGTCTTTCCGTTGTTATTGTTATTGTTGCTGCTGCTGTTGTTGACAATTGAACTTATCTCATCCCATTCTATTTAGTGGAACTCATTGTGCAAAGGATTCAAAACTAATTCTATTTAGTGCACGTAAACTTGCTGGCTATGATTCGTGTACGAAGAGAATAATCAGTGGGTCGTAAAGCAAAGAAAATAATAATTGATTTTGAATTAATGGAGAGGTAGACTGTTTACTTTGAAATGGTGAAGAGAGAGAGAGAGATGAAAGGGCTGGTGACCATTGGCCCAACCTTGTTGATTTTAAGGTTTGCTTTTATGATTTTCTAGGGCTAACATAAAAAAAAGAAAAAGATATGAAAGATACAAATATCAGAATTACAAAGTCACTTAATTCCCCTATACTTTCTTTTTTGTGTTGATGAATAATTCCAATGTAACATAAATTTGGGAGCCTATGTCCCTTCCAAGTTACGGTTTCTCTTCAAAAGAATTGATTCAAAAAGTTCGTAAACTTAATAATTTTCACTTAAATTTTTGTTAAATTTTTTAATAGCTTGAAATCATGAAAATTATCGGTGAATTTATTTGCAGATATATGCATGCTTTAAAAATTTCAAGTTGTTTCAAATAGTCACTTATTTTAACAAAAAAAAAGAAGAAGGCATATTTAAGGTTTCGGCACAATATCTCTTGTACTTGAATACCATATATTTACACAAAGGAGTTAGATTCTTTGTTTCGATAATAAGGTGTTTAGAGCTCTTAATTTTCACTGAACATGACAATACATTGCTTCTTTCCACCTTTCCATTGTCTTGTCTTCTTGAATTATTGATCCAAAAATCGTATATAAATACATCAATGTACTCAACTTGCACCGTACATTTTTAATTCTTTCTTTTTTTTTTTTTTGGGGTGGTGGGGTTGGTTAGACTACTAGAATTTTGCCAATAATTCAATAAACAATTAGGTGGCCGGACGCATATTTTGTCTCTCATGTTATGTGGACCACTCTCATATAATAACGCTATATTTATATGAGAGAATAAAGTATATCTCAAAATATATATCGTTTTCTCTAATGACACGTGGCTTCGAATATGTTTGCAATCCCAAATTATTCGATTCCCGAAAACAAAACTGTGTACTTTCCACGTATGTAGAGATGAGAAAATAGAGGAGAACTAAATAAAAATTTCCTATCTCGTGATGACATAATTTAAAAATTCTCCCAGCCTTTCTCACTCTTCTCCAGTCCAATCTCCTCTACCCACTTCTCTCCTAATCTCGGCCCACCCCACCTGCTTCCATTTCTTTTTGCCCTTTACCGCCCCTCCCTCCAATCTCACTCCCTGTCCCCCACTCGGGACTCCATTTTCGGCCGAATTCCTCCCACAATAGACCCGCAAATCCTCTCTGCATCTCTGTTCTCCTCCACTTCTGTTTCTTCTTCTCACTCATCCTATGCAGACTCGTGCCAAATCTAGAATTTCTAAACCTAAAGAATTTTTCTTTTCTAATTTCTCCCTCTCTCTCTTCATGAAGAGGTGCCGACTTGCTATTCTAAGGCCCATTCTGAACCCACGTTGAAAAGCGTTCATGGCATATAAATTTAATGACTTGGTACCAATCACACGTGGGATCTTGTACCACTTGATCTTTTTAAGAACTTAGTTGGTTACAAATAGGCTTTTAAGGTCAAAGTAAAATTCGATGGGACTGTCGAACACCTGAAAGCTTGTCTTGTTGCATTGAGATTTAAGCATTAGGCTGAACTAGAGTAATGCAAGACCTTTGGCCTAGTTGTTAAGCTCACTACAAGTTGGGTTGTTCTTTCTATTGCGATCTCTTTAAAATGAGCCATGCATCAACTTGATGTCAAGAATACTTTCTTGCACAACGTCGTTTATAAGGAAGTTTATATGCGCCAACTTTCATATTTCTCTCATCTTTAGTTCTCAAATGACGTGTGCCGTTTCCGGAAAGCCATCTATGTTTAGAAACACGCTCCATATGCATGGTTTCATTGCTTCAGCGACTTTTTATTATCTTTAGGTTTTATGGCAAGCAAAATCAATTCTTCGTTATTCGTTTATGCTTCTTCTCGGGCTGCTATCTTTTGGTGTACGATGATATCACCCATGTTACTTGCGATATTCCTCATTTATAAAGGTCTTTGCTTTCTCGAATCTCTCAGGAATTTGCTGTAAGGGATGTTGGAACACTTCATTATTTCCTTAGCATTGAGGCTCATCACCGATTTGTCAGTATGCTTTTATCCCAAGCCAAGTATGTCAAGAGGCTCATCACTTCTTGACATCCTCTTGACAGATAGTTTGTGTACTTATAGTACGCGTCCATAACCATACTTGATATTAGCTTGGCCGTGAACTTGGTTATTCTATGCATTCGTCAACCTAGATTATCTCATCTCCAAGCCATCAGCGTGTATACTGGCATTTAGCTACACATCCACCCAAGGATTACTCATCAAGCGGTGTTCTCCCACTTGATGCAGACCCGGCCCACTCTTGAGTTTTCGTGTTTTTCTTAGGAGCGACCAAAATGGACCTCCCGGACCGAACTAAACCGACGAGTTGGTCCGGTTCTCGAGGTCACCGGTCTGGTTCCTGGTTCTTCAAAGTGAAACCGGCGTTCGAGTGGTCCGGTTCTCGGTTCTAGAATGGAACTAAATTGTATTGCTTGGCCCAACGAATTTTCTTTTTTTATTTTTGAAAAATACATAAGTCAATTAAAATTTTAAAAAAACATCTTAATTGTGAATTTCCAAAATAGAAGGAAACCTAATATTCATTATTTAGAACTCAGAAGGCGCGGGTCGTTTTTTGGGCCACGGAATAGTTTGGGTTACTGGTGCGGCCAGGTTTCAACATTCTTCCATTGAGTTTCTTATTTTTGTTTTCATTTTATTTTTTATTTTCATTTTAGTAGTTCCATGGACCGAATTGGTCCAGTTAGTCCACGGTTCCAGGGGACATTCGGTCCGGTCCACGGCTCCTCAAAATTGAGAACTGATGCCACCAGTTCAGTCCATGATTGTTGAGGGAACTAGACCAACTTGGACTATGCTCGCACTTGGTTTTGCTAAGAACAATTCTTGTTTCATGACGCGCCAAGAAACCTACTAAAGCTTGCTCTAGTGTAGAGACTGAGTATCGTGCTGTGGCTCGCTATGTTGTTGAGACTATTTGGATTTGTCATTTATTTCTGCATATGAATTATGGAGAGTTTTTGTAATTATATTTCTCTATATATATATCCTGACAGTAAATAATTATTTTTAAATACAGATCATGTAACCCTAATTGGGGTCGAGCCCCCCTCTTTTCTCTACTATAAAATCAGCTCGAACTTGTATAACTGTCAAACGACTGGTCGAGAAATAGAACATTTGATAATTGCTTTAACGAGTCACTGACACGTTCGCTCGTGCCTCAATGTGGGGCCTGTTGGCTTGCTGTTGGAGGGGCGAAAATAGAAATATTTTGAAGGGCGTGTACTGAAAATTGACTTATTAATATTATTATTATGATAAGTGTTTTGGTAGAACTTTAGTAGGTTTTAACTGCGAACCACTTTCTGAAACATTTACTCTAAAATTGGCCTATTCATTCTTGTTGAAGATAGGATTTGATCTTCTAGATTGTTCGCGCAAATCTTAAATTGATTGAATTGATTGATTCAATCAATCCATAAGATTGGATTGTAGCCCGCAAAATAGGAACAAAATCATTTGTTTTCTTTTCGTAGTTCCATGTATCCTGTATTTATATATTCTTTTGTACATGTAAACCATTGAACATAACACAGTCTTAGTCCACCTTACTACGTCTTCATTCTCTACGACTTCCTTTTCATTTTTTTTTATCATGGTATCAAAACATTCGGTTATGGCCTTGCTTCCGCAAAATTTCTTTCGTTGCCTTGGGTTCGTTTTCTAATCTCGTTATCACAAAAAAAAAACACAGTAACCTACAAAAAAAAGGGAAATCAAGATTCAAATTCCGGAGATAGTTATGAGGAAGATCGCACCTCACCCCTCTAAATAAGACTTCGGATCAAACCGATCCAAATACCAATTGTTACTCAGATACCGTCTAGCCCGGGTCTGTCTCCACCAGTACAAGGCCAATGGACAGGCGGTCCAAGCCAACCTGTGGCTCAGCAAAGTTACCTCCGGAGAAGAATCAGCTGCTGGAGGTAGAGGTGGGACAAGTAACGGTGGTCAAAGTCCTTCTGTTTCAGATTATAATCCATGATCTGATGGCTATTATTCATCCAATGCCGAGCGATTGAATCGGACGGCCCATATCAAGCCACGCGCGCCTGCGTTTAAGCCATCCAATGGTCCACATAGTGCCACATCATCAAAGAGGAAATAGGCAGAATTTAAAAAAAATGTGTATTCTGTGATTTTTTCCAAACATCAGCATGACACTGTTGATACATGTTGGAAATCACATGGAAAATCACATGACAAAGCAAAAAGGAGGCAGAATTATCTGCTTATCAGGTCTCGGCATAAAAGATTGAAAGGGCAAATCAAACAATTAGTCATGATCAATACCAAAGTATCATGAATGCTCTAAATCAGTTGGGCTACTAACAAAGCTGGAAGCTTCATAGGTACTTCTTTTCGTTAGGAAAATTCAATTTCGGTTGATGCATGGACAATTGATTTAGATGCCAGTGACCATACTTCTCCCATGTTGACAAAAGAACCACACCCTTCCATATCCGTGTGACTTCCGAACGGGAATGATACCTACGTCACTAGAATTGGCACAATGTGTCTTAGTCCCAATATTATACTTAAGGATGTCCTCTACGTTCCTGAGTTCGAGTTCAATCTAATTTCTGTTTAAAAGGTATGTTAGGACAACTCTTGTTGTGCTATCTTCAATTCTGAAAGTTGCTTATTTCAGGTCCTTTCGATTGGCAAACCGATGGATTTGGGTAGTGTCGCACAAGGACTATATTTTTGGACCAATTTCTCGAAGGATTTTGATTTACCTGCCACTCTTTTGAATAAAGGCATTGCTTGTAACGTCAATGCTAGTAATAAAAATTTTCTTTTCCATCAACATCTGGGTTAAAGTGCTCGCGTTCCTCATCCCAAGTGTCTTATTTGCCCTTTGGCAAAACAACCATGAATATTGTTTCCTATCAATACATCTCGAGCCAATAGTGCATTCTCATTAATTCATGTCAATATTTGGGGACCCTATCATAACCCACATCTTGACGGAGCTTGATTCTTTCTCACCATTGTAGAAGATTATTCTTGTGCCACATGCGATCCAAGAGTCAAACCTTTTTTCGCTTGTCAAAATTTTTTCTCCTTGATAAAGAATCAATTTGAGAAATCTACACAGCACATTCCTATAGAAAATGGACGCGAGTTTTTCAATATTGAATATAGTTCACTTTTTTCTTCTCATGGATTCCTCCATGAAAGTTCTTGCCCTTACACTCCCCAACAGAATGAGATTGTTAAATGGAAACACTGTCATCTCTTAGAAGTAGCCAGAGCTCTTAAATGTGAAGCATTTACTCTTGAAGCCTTTTGAGGAGATTGTGTGGTCATGGTAGCCTATTTAATCAAATCACATGCCAACTCAAATTCTTGAAGGACGAACTCCTTTTGAAATGCTTTTTGGAAAAAGACTAGAAATTGATCACTTAAGAGCATTTGGTTGTTTATGCTATGTAACAACTATGGGTCCCCGGGACAAGATGGGTCCCCATGCCATTCGATGCATTTTTATGGATACCCTTCTATACAGAAAGGTTACCGAGTTATGGAGATATGTACGGGTCGGGTTGTTGTAAGCTAAGACGTTGTTTTGCACGAAGATGTATTTTCGTTTTAGGAAATGACTTTTTCCTCTTAACAATTTGCATCAACAACATATAGTCGCCAATTTCTATCTAAGGAGGATCTTTTTTTGAGTCCACCACATATTTTGGTTGCACCAAATTCAACGCCTCATACACCAACCATCAACAATTCTAGCCATTCATCACTATCGGGCTACGTGATTGAACATTTAGTATTGCCATCTAAGGAGAACTCTTCTCTCGCTTCATCAGTGGTATCCCCACTATCGATTATTGACGAATCTCCTTCATCGGTTCATGAACAAACGCCTACTTAACTACCTCGACACTCTGGTCATCATACTCGGCCTCATACATGGACCAAAGATTATATATGCCCCACTTTGGATTCTCTAGGTACACATTATCCAATCTCTTCATATGTCTCATTTAGTTGACTATCACCAGAGCATATGTGTTGCATTAGTCGTATATCTAAGGAAAGGGGATCTTCTTCCTATAAAGAAGCAACCCATGATCCACAATGGCAAAAAGTTATGGAAGCCAAATTAAATGCCCTCATAGAGAATCATACTTGAGATATTGTTCCACTTCCTTCACATCAAAAAGCAATAGGGTGCAAAGTATAGGGTAAATGGTGTTGTTGAGCATTACAAGGGTCAATTAGTGGCTAAAGGCTTCACACAAATGTTTTGGTTACCTTAAGACCTTCTCTCCAGTCGCCAAGGAAATAACTATTCATTCTTTTTTATCTATTGCTTCTTTTTCACAATTGGTTACTAAATTAGATGGACATCCATAATGCTTTTCTTCATGGAAATCTAGAAGAAGAAATCTATATGGATATTCCATACGGTTGGGAGAGTCTCGAGTATGGCGTCTCCGCAAATCCCTATATGGGCTTATGTAGGCTTCTCGGCAATGATACTGCAAGCTTACTACTGCACTGAAAAACACAGGTTTCCAACGTTCCAAATATGTCTATGCTTTATTTACATGGACTAATGGTACGACATCAACCTATTTGTTGATATTTGTTGATATATGTTGATGTTATACATATTATGGGAAATGATGAGTCTGTAGTTAGGGGTGAGAAAATCGGATCGATCGGACCAAGATTGGTTAATTTTTCTTAAATAAAAGTAATGCTAAATCTAAGTTTAGGGTTTGTTCTTTCTTTTGCACTTCCCACTTTCTTCTACATTGGTCCATGCATGAGTTCACATCATGGACAAACTCCCTTTTCTTCAATGAAAAACTTATATGTTGAGCCTTCGTTGGTGTGTCAACGTGTGTCACCCTCCAGAACTTGCAAAACACCCAAAAATTTTTCCCTCATGTTCCTCTGGCCAAGAGAACATATGCATTTTTTTTGGTCGAAGATATATGCATATAAATTGCTCCCTTTATATAATTGTGTGCAGGAGATTTTTTTTTGTGGTCGAAATTATGTGCAAGAGGTTATAGCTCCATTTTTTGGCATGTTTTCGCTCCAATGGAACTGCCCTGGAATCAAATTCAACCAATCGATCTAGTTCTTGGTTCTGAAAAATTGAGAGTTGGGACCATCGATCCAGTTTTCAATTTTTGAGGGGGATTGGACCTGACTAGGAACTGATCACCCCTATCTACAATGACCACATTTAAAGAATATATGCCCTCCAATTTTTCATATTAAGGATTTAGAACCTCCCAAATATTTTCTTGGCATTGAGATTGCTCAGTCGGATAAGGAAATTTCTCTTGGTCAATAGAAATTCGTTTCGGAGATCATATCAAAAGCAGGACCGTCCGGATGTAAACCAACTATTATTCCGATCGAACAAAATGCCAAATTGACAACACATGAATATGATGCGAGTTCTTCATCATCCAATGAAGACTCACTTCTTGAAGATCCTTTAGGCTATCGAAGACTTGTCGGAAAATTGGTTTGTCTCACCATAATTAGGCCTAATATATGCTATGCAGTACAATTGCTCAGTCAATTTATGCATAGTCCGAAGCAGTCCCATATTAATGCAGCAATGAAAGTTGTGAAATATTTGAAGAGATGTCATGAGATTGTGACATGAAAATGACAGCTTATTGTGATACGGACTATGCCACTTGTCCAATGACCAAAGATCCATAATTGGTTTATGTAATCCTTGATTTCATGGAAAACAAAGAAATAGTCAGCCGTTTCTTTATCTTTAGCCAAGTCTCAATATTGAGCTATGGCAAAGACTATTTGTAAAATAGTCTAGATACGAGGTTTACCTTCGAATCTTGGCACATAGGTTATGGGCCACCCATATTGTTATGTGACAATGATGCTGCACTTAAACTTGTGGCAAATCCAATTTTCATGAAAGGACAAAACATATAGAAGTCAATTGTCATTTCACTCGAGATAAAATCCAAGAAGCAATAGTTACAACAAGAGGAATTGGAACTATTGAACAACCTATGGATATATTTACCAAACCATTATGTCAAAGGCAATCACATATTTTCTAAGCAAGCTTGGCATCTTCGACATATACAAGCCGCAAGTTTGAGAGAGAGTGTTAAAGATAGGATTTGATCTTCTAGATTGATTGCATAAATCTTGGATTGACTGATTGATTGATTGATTCAATCAATCCAGTAGATTGGATCTGTAGTCTGCAAAATAGGAACAGAATTATTTGCTTCCTTTACGCAGTTCTTTGTATCACATTATCCTCTTGTACATGTAAATCATTGAACCGAATACAATCTTAGTCAGCCATACTACGTCTTCATTCTTTGCGACTTCCTTTTCATTTTCTGTCAAATCTATAGATTGATTCTATAAACTGATCTCAATTTTATATGAAGCGTCGGTCGATTTGATAAAATGAAAAAAAAAAACCCACAGTTTCACATGCTCATGAAATAAGAACCATCGCTATATTTTACGCTGTTTTTGTTGGCATTCTGCGCGACATGATTAGCTGTTTGTTCTCTCATATTAACTTCTCACTCAAGTGAAATTCACATTCTCATCCTAGTTGAAGGCAAGTCATCCACAAAAATATACTTGTCAAAACGAAGCATCGCGAGCCGACAATATCTTAAAATGACTGCACGATAGACTTTTTACCAGTCCAAGTGGACCTATAGAAATTTTATTTGTAGTGTTGGGTCTAAAGATTTTGTTTAAATAGTATTGACACTTGATTTTTGGTCATTTTATTTTTATAAAATTTTAGAAAATTCATAAAAATTTAAAAATTAAAAAAATCAACTTTTAGGACATTGGCCTAGCATATGGAATCAATTTTGAGTAAAAAAAATAATTTTTCATATTTTCACTATTTTCGTACATTTTATTTTCAAAAATTCATAAAAAATAAAAAATTAAAAAAATTAAAAAAATCAACTTTGGAGACCTTGGCCTAGCCTAGGGAACCAATTTTGGACAAAAAATAATTTTCCTTATTTTTCGCATTTTTAAATATTTTTTAGGAAATAGAAAAATACTGAAAAATTAATAAAAAAAAAATAGTATTTCAGGCCACAAAAATACAAAAAAAAAGTTGATATTTTTATTTAAATTTATCTTCATTTTGGTCAAAGAAATTTTGAAAAAATTTAATATGAAAATGGGGTTTACTTTGTTAATCGCATTTTTGGATTAATTAAAAAATTATAGAAATTTCATTTGAGTTTTGTAATTTTTGATTTTTGCATTTTTGAAGTCGTTTAATCCCCCTTTATTTCAAAAATTAAAATCCAGTCCAAAAAATGCATTGAATTGTCCAATTTCTCCAAAAAGGACCAGAATGAAATTTTTAGTTTTTCAATTTAATCCTTAAAAACACTTAAAATGCAATTAAAAGTTTTCTAAGGACTAAATTGAAAATCAGGGCACGTCACCCCCTATTTTTTGGCCTTCTGAATCCATTGGTGATGTTAATTTTTGCAAAAAAGGCCATTTAGAGTTTGAATTTTGCATGATGGGTCCTCCAATCAAAATTCGAAATTAGGGCTTTCATGCAAATACCCACATATTTTCGAAATAAAATTCCTTTCCAAATATAGTTCATCCCCCTAAGTCCAATTTTGGTGTTAATTTTGAGAAATTTGGGCTGATTTGGGGTCAATTCCAAGTTTTTAAACAAAATGGGTCAACCCTGACCCGGTCAACCCATTAACTAAAGAACCAAACCCAGATCTGGTTCTTCTTCTTCTTCCCCATTTGACACACATTTTTGATTTGAGGGGGAGGTTGATTCTGTTGAAAAAAAAATTGAATTGGTGAGGGGTATAAGAAGAGGGGATCCTCAGTCAGTTAGAAGGGGGAGAGGGAACGGATTTTGATTGACAGCGGTCATTGGAGAGAGAGAGAGAGAGAGAGAGAGAGAGAGAGTCATCTTCGAGCTCGCAGAAGAACGCCATTGAAGGAAGGTCTGAGTTCTAGAGCTCATGTCCAGAACGATTTGAGCAGCACGGAGCCGCACCATCGGGCCATGGAGCCATAC
Source organism: Psidium guajava (assembly GCA_016432845.1). Taxonomy (NCBI): domain Eukaryota; kingdom Viridiplantae; phylum Streptophyta; class Magnoliopsida; order Myrtales; family Myrtaceae; genus Psidium; species Psidium guajava. The sequence goes on along the minus strand of CM028230.1, from coordinate 13,163,580 downwards.
CATCAGGCCTCGAAGCTTCGCCTGGACACGAGGAACACTCTGCACTCGATCATTTTCGTCTACGACCGCGAAATAGGTAAACACCATTCTCGAGCTTGAAGCTTAGTGGCTATGGCAGATTTACATTTTGTCGATATTTCCTTGATATTACGTGTGCGTTTCCGTCTCTAGATCTAGTCGAACTCCTTTCCATTTCGTTTGAACCTTGATTATGCATAAAATGCCTCGACTGAGCATCGAAAAACTCCCAAACCTGTCATAGTCTCTCTAGCTCAAGCTAGCCCAAACCAGGTCAATCGAACCTGTAGGTAAGTCTCCTGAACTTCATCTGAGTGTGATTGATGCTGGAATTAGTCTGATATGGCCTGTGTTGCATACTCGAGCCGCCATGGAAGCTTTATGTGTAAGTTCTATTAGTCTAGTTCTATTGCTTGGAATGAGCCTATTCTTAAGTATGTTGTTCTGCTTGTTAATGCGAATCGATTGAGGTCAATTGCGTCCCATTTCATTGAAGTTTCACTGTTGAATGATTGCTCGATAGCCATGGCTGTCCGTCTGGTTTTGGCTAGAGGAAGAAGACGTTGTCTAGTCAGCTGCTAACTCGGTCAAAAGCCGACGTGGAGCTGACGTGGTAAGACACGTCAGATGCCGTGTTGGTATGTTAATCGAGTCAGAGGCTAACGTGGACACTTCATCAGCTTAGTCTATTATGATAGTTAGAACGGCCGAAACAGATCGAATGGTGGGGGATGATGCCACTTGTCGCAATCTGGATTTTTCTGGAGAAAATTAGATTTTCAATTGAAAGGCTCAGGTTTAGTCAAAAGTCAATCCTGGTCGTAGTCTTGGTAGTAGGTGTGAACGATGAGGATTTAGTCGGGGGTTAGATCTTGGCCGTAGGCTTAGAATGGGAAATAAGTGGTCAGGATTTGGTCAAGGTTAGATTTGACGGTTGGTGTCGGTCTCCTAATCCAAAGGACATAGTCTAGCCACGTGGAGGATTCTCGGCCATAAGATTAAGTTTAGGCAGGAGAATAAAAAAAGAATAAAAATATGAAAAATCTGAAAAATTCAAAACAAAAAATTTCGAAACATTCCATGAAATTGCGTCGTTTTTGCCGTTGGATATTTTGTTTGGGCCTCAAGCTGGGTTTAGGCTAGTGGGTCGGGTCCATTTGACCCTGTCCATATGACAAATAATAAACAAAAACAATAAAGAAAATAATAATAAAAAAGTCGTAAAAATCAAATAAAAATTAGTAAAATAGAAAATTAATAAAAATCGAAACTGTGTCGTTTTAGGCTAGGGTTCTAGGTTGGGGCCTTCGGGTCAAGTGGGCCGGGTCAACTCGACTCTATCCGGAAAATTAAATAAAAAGTAATAAAAAAATAGAATAAATAAATAAAAATCCAAAAAAGGGGAAAGATTTATAAAAATCATAAAAAAAATCTAAAAAGAATTAATAATGAATAAAAATTATAGTAATAAAAAATTTTGGGAAAGTGTTAAAAAAAAGGGAAAATTCCTAAAAAAACATAATAAATAAGAATAAAAAAAATAAAAAATAAAAATATATATAGAAATAAAAATAATAAAAAAATAACAAATAATAAATAAGTAATAAAAATAAATAAATTATTTTTTTTAAAAAAATAAATAATAAAAATAAATAAATAAATAATAAATAATCGAAATAAATAATAAAATAATAAAAACAGCAATAAAAAATAAATAAAATCAAAAAATAATAAAATAATAATAGATAATAAAAATAAAAAATTTCAATTAAAATTTTTTAATTTAATTAATAAAAAAATTTCAAAATTTGTTTTCCAAAAAATAGGAAAAGTCTTAGCAAATTCTTAAAAAATTAAGAATAATTCAGAAAAATTCGAAAAAATTCCCATAAATTGGGAAAATTAGGAAAAAGCCACATTCAATTGGTTTGACCTCTTTTCACATTTTTGACCTCTTAAGTTTTTCAAAATAAGCATTTTGCCTCTCTGGTCAATTTGACCCAAACTATCCAAAACCACCCCTGAACTTAGTTGGTGTATTTTCTAGACTTTTAAGATCCCTTTAGGCTTGTTGTGACATGGTTTGATGTGATTTCTCTCTGGATTGATTCTTTAATTGCGCACTTATTTCGATGATTTGTGATTGATAGAACAAATACTCTCGTTTGCATAAATCCATTAGACCCTTAAAACCTATTTTACCCAATCTCGCCTGTATAAATTCTCTAGATTATAAAATCACTTAATTTAGGTACCGAAAGGGCGTCAATAGTTGTGTTGGTGTAACTAAGTCTCTGAACCTATTTCTGTGGTTTTCGTAGAATCGAACAATCTCTCCCAATCATTCGATAGGGTTTCCAATCATACCCTTCAAGAAATGATTGGTGGAGACTCTTATAGCATGCACACTGATCACATGTCACCCTACCACATTAAGGTCAATCTCGATTTAAAAATCTCCTGATGCGATTTGGTATGGACCTAGGAGGACCCGAGCTAAGGTCTCGCGACATCTTAAAATGGGCCTAACAATCCATTAACCCTCCTTTCGAGAGGGTCATGACAAATAGGTCTTTGGGCTTTTAAAACTGTTAGGCTTTGGAATGGTTTGGATGAAGTGATGTTGTCAGCCAGTTAAGAAATCAGTATAATGTGAATCGAGACATGATAGGCCTCGTAACATGAGGGTAAATTGTCACATCAACTTCTGTCATGTGTTATCTAAATTTCACAAATGATTCACAGAGTGATGTGATTGGAATTACAAAAGTCGAATTGCTTGTTTAAAAAAGTTTTGAAAATTCAGTGTATTGAAAGTAAAGCAAGTAAAATCGGGATCAAATTGAAGCTTTGAATGGAGGTGGTTCCATTGTTATTATCATTATAATTGCTTTATTATTGCTAGAGAAATAATCATTATCATAATTATTATTTGTCGAGAATTGAAATTTCTCCATTTTTGTGGTGTTAAATAAGACTAGTGGGCCCATGCACGGTTGCCTTACGGGACCGCTGGTCCCATTCTTCTAGAATTCGTTGAAAAAAAAAGGTTCGACGTATTCGTGATAGAGGTTTCATTTATCGGTGACAATTCTTTGATCTTTTTCCATTTTTTTATGGGAATGTTCGTCTACACTTTAATATAAAATTAAAAATATCTTATTTTCTTTCAAAAATTATAAAAAGAAATACTTTCATAATTTTCTATGAATTTATAAAAAAAACCAATTAAAAATTGTGAATGTTTCAAGGGATGTTGAAGACTTATAACACACTCATCTTCTGCATTTAAGTAACTCTAAGTTCGCTCAGGATACGAAAATGAAGATAATCAACGGAATATCGTGTAAGTGTAAATTTTGGACTTCATTTGCTTCTCTTGTATTTAATTTTTTTTGGGAATTGAATAAACTAGGCATTCTCAAAAAATGCTCCTTAAAGATAAACATTCCCATTGATTTAAAGGTTGACTTGACTTCTAAGGGAATAAGTGATCTCATCAGATTCTATCTAGTGGAACTGCTTTTGCAAAGAATTGTAGACTGATTCTATTTAGTGCAATTAAACTTGGTGGGCATCATTTCGGTACGAAGACAAGATAAGTGGCTCATATGCAAAAGAAAAAGAAAATGATTTTGAGTAAATCGAGAAGTAGACCGTTTACTTTGAAAAGGTAAAGTTAGGAAATCAATGATCACCAGTCATTTCATTTCCCTACCATTTACTCTCTCTCTCTAAATATATATATATATATATATATATATATATATATATAAGAAGAATATAAACATTTAGATTTACAATGTTACCTAATTTTTGCATACTTTTTTCATATTGATCAATGATTCAAATGTAACATAACTTTGGGAGCCCATGTCCCTTCAACTCATGGCTTCTCTCCAACCCAATTTTCTGGGGAGAGGTGTCAAGCAAAAGCCATTCAAAAAATTCATAATACTATAAATTTTGACTTAAATTTTTATTAAATTTTTTTTTTCATATCTTGCAATCATAAAAATCATGGGTATCTTTTTTTTGAAGGAAAACTATTTCAAAAAAAATATTTTTTTGAATACAAAAAACTAATTGATTTATGAAAAAAGTTCACCATGAGCTTAAAATGATAAATTTAGATGAAGGGACAATGACTTATCTTTATGGCAAGATTGGAATTACTTTCGCTAAATCACCCAAAAAATTAAAGCTAACTATTTTCCTTGAAAATGATTTTCATGAAAAATATTTTCCTATATCGTTAAGTTTTCAATAAAACAAGTGTACCCTAAATGTCTCTTCAAATGCAAATATGCGCATGCTCCAGAATTTTGAGTCTTTCCCGATGGTCACTTATATTAACAAAAAATAAAAGGCATAATTGAGAATTCGACATAAAATCTCATATACCTGAATTCCATGTATTTACGCAAAGAAGCTAGATCCATCATCTCAACAAGGGATAATGACACAAATGGCCCTTGACTTTTGGTTTATTGTGCAAAATGATCCATAAATTTTTAATTGTTTAAAGTGGTCTATGAACTTTCTCTGATATTTAATATGGTCCTTAGAATTTTAATTTGTTCACTATGTTCCTTGGACTTCTAGCGCATGTTCAATATAATTCCTAAATTATATGAAATTATTCAATATTTTTCTTCTATCAATCGAAGTTTAAGGTCAACATTGAATGATTTCATATAGTCCATGGACCAAAATTCTAAAAACTACATTGAACAAATTAAAAGTTTAAAGACACAATCACACATTGGGCTAAAATTTAGGGACCACACTAAAATTTAGTAACCACATTAACATTTGCACCATGGGACATTTGTGTCAATTTTCCTTTCATTAATAAAGTGTCTAGTGTCTAGAGCTCTTTAAGCATCCAACAAGTTTCACCGAGTGTGACAATTCTCCATCCCCCGTCAAGGAGCTCAATTCCAATGACATGTGAACCATTAATACGTACATTTCTTCTCTCCTACCTTTCGATAGTATTGTCTTCTTGAATTATTTATTGAAAAATCTTATATGAGTACATCAATATATTCAACTTGCTATGTATAACAGTGTATGTAAGGGATTGTGTAAAATACACCAAGGAGAAGGGAACTGTTACAACACCATTTTATCCTGGCTTTTGTTAGGAAAAGGATGGTATATTCATTACTGGGAAATGAAATGAAATGTAGGACAATATGCCAAACACTCAATACCCAACTCCAAAGGATGCCAATAGGCATGCGACTCTCTTGGTAAGGGATTGGGAGGTGAAGATGCTAATATCATTTTTGTAGGTGTGGTATTCAACTTCCGTGCTGTGTAGAAAAGTAGAGCAAAAGTCAGAGAGATAAGAGTTCGAGATAAGGTAGACAAAAAAAAAACACTATTAGAAATTCGCCAATAATACAAAAAAGAAAAAAAACTGGGCAGCCTGAACCAAACTCCTTCTCTCACATGTGATGTGGACCTGTTTCGTTTAGTAGCTATATATTATGTGAGAGAAGAAAGTATATCTTAAAATATGTACCAAGTTATCTAATAATATGTAGTTTTGTGTGCGTTTATATTCTAGCCATTACTTGAATTTTTGCTCGTGAAAATAAAACTGTGTATTTTCTACATATACAGAGATGAACCACAGGAAAAAAAAATTCAAAATTTACCTAATTTGTGACAAGATATTGTGGAAATTTTGATTAAAATAATACTTGTAATGATTTCCGTTTCAATCATATTATCAAAACGACCTAGCTAATTTTCTACTTCAGTTGAGAGCATATTACAAATTTCCAACGATTGGACTTTATTGGGTGCAAAGGAATATGCAGATTTGGCTATCTTGGAGCGGTCGTACTTTGGATTAATAATAACTCAACAACAATTTTCTGAAAAATTTCATTTCTAAATAGACAAGCTTTTTTCAAGTAGCCTTCCATCGATTATGAATTAATCAATATTTGGATTGATTGGTTTGAGATTATCGACAAATTTCAAGAATGGAGCCATCAACCACTCGGCCATCTCTGCAAAAGACAATTTCTATGTATAATTTCCTCTTTATAATCAATGTTATTCACATTTGAGTTTAAATGTATGCAACCGGCTATACTAATATAGCCGTTTCAAGTTTAAATTATTGGATTATATTAAATTATTTTTATATGACAATCCATATGTTATTTTATATCAAATTATTGGATTATATTAAACTATTTTATTTTTTATTTTAACAATTTTTTATTCAAGAAAAAGAGATTTTATGCCATGAAAATAATAAATCTTGTCTACATTTATGTTATCTACGCAATGAGATATTTTTGTCTAGGCTATACCCCACCTATGTCTGGCTATATTCTATCTTGGACATGAATCAAGCACAAGATATAATAAATTTTATCATATTTTGACTTTTACCATGGTTACCAAACGTAGCTTTAAATCCTTGAAATTGCAATATTTAAGATCAGTTTGGCAAGATGTTTGAATGAGTAGTACAAATTCAGCAACGTCTGTTATATGATTAACCTAAGAGTATATTTTGGAAATCGAAGCTCTTAAAACTCGAGAAACTCAATGAAGAAGGCAGGCTGAACGAAGCAAAAAAAAAAAGGTGTACTCTCACGGCTTGGATTCCGAGCTATGGCCGTTATTGAAAGCATGAGTCCTATGATCAATAATTTCAAACCCTATATAAACTTCACTCTTATAGATTGATCACGTGAATACATCACATTCTATATTTCACTATAGAGTTGCTCGGCCACAGTAATTTCGGAGGTCCTATTTGCGGTCTCAGGATAATTTGCGGTCATTATGAAAGTTTAGTCTCGGTGAAATCATTACGGAGTACTAGTTCTAGTCAAAATTAGAGTTTTTTTCAAAGTTACACGTATCGCTTACTGACTGGTTGGACAAAGGCCCACGTGCCTTCTTCTTTGTTGTTACACGTGTCTAAATCGCAAAAAAAAAAAAAAAAAGGAATCGAGAGAACACCGACAAAACAAAGTAATGGCTTGCGTACGTTGATTGGGCAGACCGTGCCAATAGTAATGCCTTGCCGAGTCACTGACACGTTCCCCCAGCTCGCACGTGTGGACCCGGGCTGCTTTGGCTTGTTTATGTTTATCCCTCATTTCATGTGCAATTAACACTTAAGCTCGAAATGCAAACTCAAAATAAGTGGTCTTATTTGTCATCAGCCCTTCTTCTATAAGGAGAGTTGGTGCTTTTTGCAGGTAATTTGCTAGCAAGATATAAACATTCCATAACCTTTGGTGTGATTTATTGAAATGTTAATGTTCCCACTTCAAATTGTGCTTAATGATTAGAAAGTTTCGAAAGTTCAATTCATTCAAAGTGATAGATCATGTAATATACTAAAAAGAAAGCAAACGAAATTGTAATTATTTTGAAACCCTATTAAAATTAACCAAGTTATTTTATTGATTATACGTCTTTACGTTGTCATTATTATTGTTGTTGTTGCCGTTATTGTTGTTATTATTGTTGTTGCTGCTGTTATTGTTGACAATTGAACTTATCTCATCGGATTCTATCTAGTGGAACTGATTGTGCAAAGGATTCTAGACTAATTCTATTTAGTGCCCGTAAACTTGCTGGCCATCATTCGTGTACGAAGAGAATAATTAGTGCGTTGCATAGCAAAGAAAATAATAATTGATTTTGAATGAATTGAGAATTAGACTGTTTACTTTGAAATGGTAGAGAGAGAGAGAGAGAGAGAGAGAGAGAGAGAGAGAGAGAGAGAGAGAGAGAGAGAGAGAGAGAGAGAGAGAGAGAGAGAGATGAAAGGACTAGTGATCATTGACCAAACCTTGTTGATTTTAAGATTTGCCATTATGGTTTTCTCGGGCTAACATAAAAAAAGATATGAAAGATACAAATATCAGAATTACAAAGTTACTTAATTCTCGTATACTTTCTTTTTGTGTTGATGAATTATTCAAATGTAACATAAATTTGGGAGCCTATGTCCCTTCCAACTTATGGTTTCTCTCCAAAAGCACTGATTCAAAAAGTTCAAAAACTTCAGAATTTTGACTTGAATTTTTGTTAAATTTTTTCATAGCTCGAAATCATGAAAATTACCGATCAGTTTATATGCAGATATATGTGTGCTTTAAAATTTTGAGTCATTCCAAAGAGTCACTTATTTTAACAAAAAAAAAAAAAATAGAACGTTGTAATTAAGGTTTCGGTACAATATCTTTTGTACTTGAATACCATATATTTACACAAAGGAGTTAGATTCTTTGTTTCGATAATAAGGTGTTTGGAGCTCTTAATTTTCACTGAACATGACAATGCATCGCTCATTTTCCACCTTTCCATCGTCTTGTCTTCTTGAATTATTGATTCAAAAATCATTTATAAATACATCAATGTACTCAACTTGCCCGTATATGTAAGGAATTTTGTAAATTCACCCACAAGAGGAGAAGGATTTGCAGCACCTTTTCATCATGTTTCTGTCTTTTTTTTTTTGGGGGGGAGGCATTGGGGTTAGTGTACTAGAATTTTGCCAATAATTCACTACACAATTAGGTGGCCCGACACGTATTTTGTCTCGCATGTGATATGGACCACTCTCATGTAATAACGCTATATTTACATGAGAGAATAAAATATATCTCAAAATATATATCATTTTCTCTAATGACACATAGCCTCGAATATGTTTGCAATCTAAAATCATTCGATTCATGAAAAAGAAAAATGGTGTGCTTTGCACGTATGTAGAGATGAGGAAAACGAAATAAAAATTTCCTGTCTCATTTTTCTCCTCTTTTCCAGTCCAATCTCCTCTACCCACTTCTCTCCTAATCTCGGCCCATCCCACCTGCTTCCATTTCTTTTTGCCCTTTACCGCCCCTCCCTCCAATCTCACTTCCTGTCCCCCACTCGGGACTCCTTTTTCGACCGAACTCCTCCCACAATAGACCCGCAAATCCTCTCTACATCTCTGTTCTCCTCCACTTCTGCTTCTTCTTCTCACTCAGCCTTTGCAGACTGGTGCCAAGTCTAGAATTTCTAAACCTAAAGATATGTATTTTTTTTTATCTAATTTCTCGCTCTTTTCATGAAGAGATGCCGACTTGCTATTCTAAGGCCATTCTTGACCCATGTTGAAAAGCAGTCATGGCATATAAATTTAATGGTTTGGTACCAACCACACATGGGATCCTGTACCACTTGATCCTTCTAAGAATTTGGCCGGTTGCAAGTAGGTTTTTAAGGTCAAAGGAAAATCCGATGGAACTGTCAAACGCTTCGAAGCTTGCCTTGTTGCATAGGAATTTAAGTATCAGGCCAAACTAGAGTAAGGGGAGACTTCAGCCTGGTTGTTAAGCTCACTACAATTTGGATTATTCTCTCTATCCAGAATACTTTCTTGCACATATTCCTTTGTGAGAAAGTTTATATGCGCCAACCTCCCTATTTCTCTCATCTTTAATTCTCGAATCACGTGTGCTGTTTCCGGAAAGCCATCTAGGGTTAGAAACATGCTCCGAATTCATGGTTTCATTGGTTTAGTGACTTCTTTTTATTATTATTATTATTATCTTTAGGTTTCATGGCGAGTAAAATCGATTCTTCATTATTCGTCTGTGTTTCTTCTCGGGTTGTCTCTATCTTTTGGTGTATGATGATGATATCCTGGTTACTTGTGATATTCCTCCTTTATAAGGGTCTTTTGTTTCTCGAATCTCCCAGGAATTTGGTACAAGGAATCTTGGAACGTTTCATTATTTCCTTAGTATTGAGAGGCTCATCACCGATTTGACAGTATGCTTTTATCCCGAGCCAAGTATGTGAAGGCTCCTTTGCGCCAGTTTGACCTTAGTCTCAAAGACTCTATTGTCCGTTAACGATGGAGAGCATCTCACTTGTCGACATCCTATTGACAAATAGTTGGTGTACTGCAGCACACGTCCATAATCATACTTGATATTAGCTTGGCTGTGAACTTGGTTAGTCTATGCATTCGTCAACCTAGATTATCTCATCTCCAGGCCGTCAGCATATATACTGGTATTTAGCTACACATCCACCCAAGGATTACCCATCAAGTGGGGTTCTCTCACTTCATTGACAACTTATGGGGATGCAAACTGGGTTGGGTCTCGAGCTTTTGTGTTTTTCGTAGGGGTGAGCAAAATGGACTGCCCGATCGGACTAGCCCGACGGGTTTGGTCCGATTCTCGAGGTCACTAGTCTGATCCTTAGTTCCTCAAAGTAAGCTTGATGTTCGGGTGATCTGGTTCTCGATTCTAGGGTGGAATTGGACCGCCCAGATAGATAACTTTTCATTTTTATTTTTTTAAATACGTAAGTTAATTAAAATTTTTCAAAAAAAACATAACTTAATTTTGATTTTCCAAAATAGAAGGAAACCTAATATTCATTATTCAGAACTCAGGAGACGTGCTTCTTTTTTTGGGTCACAGAATAGGTTGGGTCATGGGTAGCCAGCTTACAACATTCTTTCATTGAGCTTTGGTTTTCTCTATTTCTTTTCCACTTTGCTTCAAAAAAAAAAATTCTATGGCAATGCCTCCTGGGAGCCATGTCATATGATGAAAATGATAGACTTTTCAAGGTCAGTTTGACAATTTCAGCTGCTGCAAGCTGCTGCAGATGTGGATTTTCACGAATGATCATTTTTGTTTTCACGCGTGCATATTTCCAGGTTTGTTGCATGCCTGAACTGCCCTGTGGGTTTCTTATTTTTTTTTCATTTTATTTTTTATTTTTATTTTAGCGGTTTCATTGGACCAGATCAATCCGATTAGTCCACGATCCCTGAAATTGAGAAACAATTTCACTAGTTCGGTCCACGATTCTTGAGAAAACCGGACCAATTTAGATCATGCTCAACCAAAATTTTTCTAAGCACCACTCTTGTTTCATGGCGTGCCACAAAATTTACTCAAGCTTGTTCTAGTATAGAGGCCAAGTATCGTGCTATGGCTCACTGTGTTGTTGAGACTATTTGGATTTGTCATTTATTTATAAATATGTATTATGGAGTACTTTTGTAATTATATATATCCCGATCGTAACTAATTACTTTTTAAATACAGATCATGTAACCCTAACTGGGGTCAAACAACTGGTTGACAAAGTCCCACTTGCCTTCTTCTCTGCTGTTCCACATGTCTAAATTGCAAAGTTAAGAGGAAAGGGGTACTTAAATCGAGAGAGCATCGAGAAAATAAACTAACGGCTCACGTATATTAATTGGGCAAAGCGTGCGAATAATAGAATATTTGATAATTGCTTTATCGAGTCATTGACACGTTCGCTCGTGCTTCAATGTGGGGGCTGTTGGCTTGCAGTTGGAGGGGCGAATATAGAAATATTTTGAAGGACGGGTACTGAAAATTGACTTATTAATATTTGCATGATGAGTGCTTTGGTAGAACTTTAGTAAGTTTTAAATGCGACCCACTTGTTAAAACATTTTGTCTAAATTTGCATCTTCAACCTGTAGGTTGATTCTATAAACCAGTCTCGATTTGATATGACGCAATGGTCAATTAGATTTTTCTAAATCAATTAAAAGTCTCATTGGTTGATAAAATGAACAAACCGCAACTGCACATGCTCGTGAACCATCACTGTATTTTACGAGGTTTTTTTTGGCACTCTACACGACGTGATTCGATATTTGTCTTCTCATATTAATTTCTTGCTCAAGTGAAATTCGCACTCTCATCCTAGTTGAAGGCAAGTCATCACAATAATATACTTGTAAAAATGAAGTATTGCGAGCCGACAATATCTTAAATTGACTGCGTGCTACACATTTTACTAGTCCAAGTGAACCTATGGCGGGTTAATGCAAGAAATAGTTATTAATAGATAGTTGCTGAAGTATGTATGTCCTTGTTTTTTTCTCAGCCAAAAAAAAAAATCAGTCCTTTCATGTTCTCGCTAGCATTAATTCTTTGCATGACGACTCTCCTAACCAAAGAAAGAGGGAATAATGGCTAAACGAGACGTAATGATATTCTCTAATAGATTGTAAATCCACGTAATATTGAGAGGTTTTAGAATTGTTAGATCTATTGCTTGCCTTTGCCTGTAGTACAATCCCCATCTCCATCGACTCCAGATATACATAGAGATAGGAATATCTTCCTTCCTCGAAGAAGTTAGATGTTAGGTAAGCAATTTTATTCAGGAAGTTGGGTGTAAAGATTTCATTTAATCAGATCATCGGACTTTCAAAACTATTATGCTTTGGAATGGATTGGATCAAGTGATGTTGTCGGCTAGTTAAGAAGTCAATATAACGTGGATCGAGACGTGGCATGCCGCATCGCACGGGGTAAATTGTCACATCAACTTCTGCCACGTGTTATCTAAATTTCACAAATAATTGATAGAGTGACATGATTGGAATTACAAACTTGTTTAAATTTTTTTTGGAAATTCAGTTTACTGAAAGTAAAGCAAGTAAGATCGGGATCAAATCGAAGCTTTGAATTTAGGTGGTTACGTTGTTATTATCATTATAATTGCTAGAGAAATAATCATTATCATAATTATTATTTTTCGAGAATTGAAATTTCTCCTTTTTTGTGGTATTTAATAAGACTATGGCCCCATGCACGATTCCCCTGCCGGACCGCTGGTCCCGTTCTTCTAGAATTCGTAGAAAAAAAGAGGCATAACGTATTCGTGATACAGGTTGCATTTATTGATGACAATTCTTTGATCTTTTTCCTTTTTTTTATGGGCATGTTTCTCTACACTTTAATATAAAATTAATAATATCTTATTTTCTTTCAAAAATTATAAAAAGAAATACTTTTATAATTTTCTATGAATTCACCAAAAAAAACTTATTAAAAATTGTGAATGTTTCTAGAGATGTTGAAGACTTATTACACACTCATCTTCTACATTTAAGTAACTCTAAGTTTGTTCAGGACACGAAAATGATGATAACTGACCGAATATCGTGTAAGTGTAGGGACTTCATTTACTTCTATTGTATTTTCTTTTTTCGGGAATTGAATAAACTAGGCATTCTCCATAAAATGCTCCTTAAAGATAAATATTTCCATTGATTTAAAGGTTGACTTGACTTCTAAGGGAATAAGTGATCTCATCAGATTCTGTCTAGTGGAACTGATTTTGCGAAGAATTGTAGACTAATTCTATTTAGTGCAATTAAACTTGGTGGGCATTATATCGGTACGAAGAAAAGATCAGTGGCTGATATGCAAAAGAAAAAGAAAATGATTTTGAGTAAATTGAGAAGTAGACCGTTTACTTTGAAGAGGTCAAGTTAGGAAATCAATGAAGTCAACGATCACCATTCATTTCATTTCCCTATCATTGATTCTCTCTCTCTCTCTCTATATATATACATACCCATATATACATACACACATACATACATATAAATATGAAGAATATATACATCTAGAATTACAATGTTACGTAGTTGTTGAATACGTTTTTCATATTGATAAATGATTCAAATGTAACATAAATTTGGGAGCCCATGTCCCTTCAACTCGTGGCTTCTCTCCAACCCAATTGTCGGGGAGACAAGTCATGCAAAAGCCATTAAAAAAATTCATAATCTTGTATATTTTGACTTGAATTTTCATTAAAATTTGTTTGCTGCAATCATAAAAAACAAGGGTACCTTTGTTTGAAGGAAAACTGTTTTAAAAAAATATTTTCTCAAATACAAAAAACTAATTGATTTATGGAAAAAGTTCACCATGAGCTGAAAATGATAAATTTAGATGAAGGGAAAACGACTTATCTTTTTGGCAAGATTGGAATCACTTTTGCTAAATCACCAAACAAATGAAAGCAAACTATTTTCCCTGAAAATGATTTTCATGAAAAATATTTTCCTTTATCGTTAAGTTTTCAATAAACAAGTGTACCCTAATTGTTTCTCTAAATGCAAATATGTGCATGCTCTAGAATTTTGAGTCTTTCCCAATGGTCACTTATATTAACAAAAATTAAAAGGCATAATTGAGGATCTAACATAAAATCTCAAATAACTAAATTCCGTACATTTATGCAAAGAAGCTAGATCCATCGTCTCAATAAGAGATAACGACGCAAATAATCCTCGACTTTTGGCTTCATGTGCAATATGATCTATGAACTTTTAATTGTTCAAAGTGGTCCATGAACTTTTTCTGATATTTGATGTGGTCCTTGGACTTTTAATTTGTTCACTATGTTCCTTGAACTTTTAGTACATGTTTGATGTAATCCCTAAACTATATAAAAATATTCAATATTGTCCTTCCATCAATCCAAGTTTAAGGTCAACATTGAACGATTTCATATAGTCCATGGACCACAAGTCTAAAAACTGCATTGAACAAATTAAAAGTTTAAGGATACCATTACACATTAGGCTAAAATTTAGGGACCAGACTAAAAATTTAGTGACCACATTAACATTTGCGGCATGGGACATTTATGTCAATTTTTCTTTCAATAATAAAGTGTCTAGAGCTCTTTAAGCATCCGATGGTTTTCGGCAAGTGTGACAATTCTCAATCCCCCATCAAGGAGCTCAATTCCAATGACATGTGAAACATTAAGAAGTACATTTCTTCTCTCCTACCTTTCGATAGTATTGTCTTCTTGAATTATTTATTGAAAAATCTTATATGAATTCATCAATATATTCAACTTGCTATGTATAACAATGCATGTAAGGGATTGTGCGAAATACACCAAAGAGAAGGGAACTATTGCAACACCATTTTATCATGCTTTTTGTTAGAAAAAGAATATTATATTTATTACTGGGAAATGAAATGAAATTAGGAGAATGTGCCAAACACTCAATACCCAACTCCAAAGGCTGCTAATAGGCACGCGACCCTATTGATAAGGGGCTGGAAGGTGGGGATGCTAATATCATTTTCGTAAGTGTGATATTTGACTCCCGCACTCTGTAGAAAAGTAGAGCAAAAGTTAAAGAGATGAGGGTTCGAGATAAGACAGACAAAAAAAAAACATACTATAAAAATTCACCAATAATACACAAAAAAAAAAAAAAACTAGGTAGTCCGAACCACTCATTCTCTCTCACATGTGATGTGGGCTTGTTTCGATTAGTAGCTATATATTATGTGAGAGAAGAAAGTATATCTTAAAATATGTGTTGAGTTATCTAATAATATGTAGTTTTGTGTGCGTTTATACTCCAGGCATTACTTGAATTTTTACTTGTGAAAATAAAACTTTGTATTTTCTACATATATAGAGACGAACCAGAGGGAAAAAAAATTCAATTTTTTCCTAATTTGTGACAAGATATTAGGGAAATTTTGATTAAAATAATACTTGTAATCATTTCCATTTCAATCGTTAATTTTATTTCATGATGATGGATATAATCATATTATCAAAACAATCTACTAATTTTCCTACTTCAACTTGGAGCATATTATGAATTTCCATGGATCAGAATTTGCCGGGTGTAAAGGAATATGCAGATTTGGCTATCTTGGAGCAATCATACTTTGGATTAATAATTACTCAACGAGAATTTCCAGGAAAATTTTGTTTCTAAGCAGAAGAGCTGTATTCAAGTAGCCTTTCCGTCGATTTTGTATTAATCAATATTCGGATTGATTGGTCTAAGGTTATCGATAAATTTTCAAGAATGGAGCCATCAACTACTCGGCCATCTCTCGAAAAGACAATTTCTACGTGTAATTTCTTTTCTTATAATCAATCTTATTCACATTTGAGTTTAAATTTATGCAACAGGCTATACTAATATAGTTGTTTCAAGTTTAAATTATTGGATTGTATTAAATTATTTTTATATTACAATCCAAATATTATTTCATATTAAATTATTGGATTATATTAAACTATTTTTAGTTTTTTATTTTAATAATTTATTATTCAAGAAAAATAGCTTTTATGCCATGAAGATAATAAATCTTATCCGCATATATGTTAGCTCCGCAATGAGATATTTTTGTCTAGGCTATACCCTACTTATATCTGACTATATCCTACCTTGGACATGAACCAAATACAAGATATGATAAATTTTATCATATTTTGACTTTTATCAAGGTTACCAAAGCTTTAAATGCTTTTTTTTTGTTCGTTTGTCAAAAACTTTAAATCCTTGAAATTGCTATATTTGAGATCAATTTATGAAGTTGTTTAAATGAGTTGTACAAATTTGGCAATGCATATTATAAGATTAACCCAAGAGCACATTTCCGAAATTCTTAAACTCGAGAAACTCGACGAAGGAGGCAGCCTACGAATCGGAAAAAAGTAGACTCCCAAAGCCTGGATTCCGAGCTATGGCCATTATTGAAAGCACAAGCCCTATGATCAATAATTCCAAACCCTATATAAAGTTCACTCTTATAGATTGACCACACGAGTACATCACATTCTATATTTTACTATAGGGTTGTTCGGCCAGAGTAATTTCGGAGGTCCTATTTGCGGTCTCAGGATTATTTACGCGCATTATCAAAGTTTGGTCTCGGTGAAATCATTACAGAGTACTAGTTCTAGTCAAAATTCGGGTTTTTTTCAAAGTTACACGTATAGCTTACTGACTGGTTGGACAAAGGTCCACTTGCCTTCTTCTTTGGTTTACACGTGTCTAAATCGCAAAAAAAAAAAAAAGGGAATCGAGAGAGCATCGACAAAACAAAGTAATGGCTTGCGTACGTTGATTGGGCAGGCCGTGCCAATAGTAATGCCTTGTCGAGTCACTGACACGTTCCCCCAGCTCGCACGTGTGGACCCGGGCTGCTTTGGCTTTAAGTTGGAGGGTGCGAAAGGGGAAATATTTCAAGAGAGGTGTACTGAAAATTGAATTGTGAAAACCAACATGATATGCGATTGGGTTGAAAATTTTTTTTTCTTTTTTTTTTAGATTTTAAGTAAGACCCATCTTTTTCTTGAATGTTTACATGTTTAATTTCCCTCCTTAACTTATCGATTAATTTCGTAAACCGACATTGATCAATAAGGATGTGCACGACGGACACATAACGTTACGCGAATGCATGTTTTTCATTTTTTGGTCCGAATCGGGGAACAAATTACAAGTCGAATCCTCGATCTCAAGGGTCATCGCGCAAATAATTTAACTCCACGGTTGGCCAATAAAAAAAGTGCCCAAACCCCGTACAAAAGAAGTTAAGTAGACATCGAGACGACGTGGCATCATCATCTCCCGTCAATTCAGGTGACGTTCCCCGATCGCGACCCGCACCAAGAGGACCGGAAGCCCGGTAGGCGACACTACAGCGTAGTAGCTCTCGCTCCCCCGACCCCACACGCGCGCGCACAACGGGGTTAGCCCGCCAGAGGCCACGTAGCACGTGCGACTAAATCATGCGCCTCTCCTCTCTCCAGCTGCAGCTCCCACGTGTCCCGGGCAGGAGCTGACCGGGCGACACGGGCAGCGGTCCCGGGCCCGCGGGACAAGGACCTTCGGCAAGTGGCGACACCCTGGTCGCGCGTCAGGTGGGCCCATCCCTCCTCCGCCCTTTTTTGCCCCGTTTTTTTTTTTAATTTTATTTTCGAGTCTTCGGCTTTTGTTCGTCTTTTTGCGAGGGGCGGCGTGGGCCCCGATCCTCGTCAGCTCCGACTCCGGTTTTGTTGCCGCTTTAATCGCCGTGGGCCCCAGACAAGGGCTCGTTGGGGGGACCCCCATTGGCCCGAGGAAAGCAACGGGCTGCCGCGGAAAATGCTCCCCTGCATGCTATCTCACCGTGAACCCGTTGAGCCACAGCCCCCTCGTAAGTTTGGTCGAAATGCGTTTCGTCCCCCCAACAATTTTCCTCTTTTTCGGATCAACCCCTAACAGGGGGCAGCCGATACCGTAATTAGGGCTTCGATTGCACGATCATGACGTAGATCATATCGGCAAGAACTCTCGAAATCGCCGTGGCCGGACGGGCTGAAAGCTTTTCGAGTCGCGCGCAACAAAAGGGACGATGCCTTGCCATGTGGTGTTTTTTAATATCGAGGTCAGGTTCAGTCGGCTTGAAGGCTTCCAAAACATATGTTAAATCCTAGATTCTAGGATTGGGTCACACGCGTTACAGCTAATACTACAATAATTGCTCCGCTACGAGCGTCTAGGTTACATGGATTGATATTAAAGCAAGTAGTCGAAAAAGGGCAAAAAATAAAAAATAAAACAGCGCCATCCAACATTTTTTTTTTTTTTGCAAAAAGTGCCAAAGCACCTGGGGGACCTAGCACTAAATACCACATTCTTGGAGAAAGGAGATCAGATGGATGACGCAGTCCCTCAAAACCTCCGGCCAATAGGGTTCCATTGGTTTTTTTTTTTTGGTTTTTTTGGGGGGGGGGGGGTAGGGCTCCATTTTATTTGAATATCATTAATAAGTATGAGGTAATCAACCGAAAGATCTGAGATGCGAAAGTTGATCCGCATTGTATAGAATTTTTTTTTTGCGTGTGTTTTTGAATATTGAATCACCACTGATTTAATATGCTCAATAAGTGCAACGAATGTCCTAATTGACTAACAAGAAAGATTCTGTTAAAAAGTAATTGAAAATGAAAATATTGCAATTCTATTCATTCATTCGAATATAGCGCTGGATAGCAATTGAATTATTTTGACATATTTTTTCGAGATATTAAATAATAAAATAAAAATTGTAATTTTTTTTTTGCAATGCACTCCTTTTTCTACACTTTGCGCGGTCCGCGACGCAGAGGATCACAGCACTTCTCTCTTCTCGTCCTCACCTTCCTGTCATTATATATTGGCCCGACCTCCATCGTTACGTTTCCCCCGCTCGCTCTCCAAAATCAATCACTCTCCTGGCTGCCGCCGCCTCCATCTTCTATCTTCTTCTTCTTCTTCTTCACGGTTCTTGAGCTCTTGTAGTCCTGGACCACCCTCCGCTGCTCAGCTTCTCAAAGCAGCTCCTTGCTTAATCTGCCGCCGCTGTCGTCTCGGGTAGCGATCCATGGCCGCTTCGCCAAGGGCAGCGATGCTGTACTACGCCGGGTGCGAGGATCGCCGCTGCGAGCCCCACTTCCTCCAATCCTGCTTCCTCTGCAACAGGCCTCTGGGGTTCAACACCGACATCTTCATGTACAGGTCAGTAGCCAGTCCAACGTCTTCTTGCCGGGGGCATGGATCTGATTTCGTCGGACATCTTTTTCCCTTGGGAAAAAGTGCTCCTGCAAAAGGCCATTTTTTGCCTTCCTTTTTTAAACGGGTCGGAATCGGATCGTGATGTGCTTTTTTTCCGCTTCTCTCTTTTTTCAGGGGCGACACGCCGTTCTGTAGCAAAGAGTGCAGGCAAGAACAGATAGAGATCGACGAGGCGAAAGAGAAGAGCTGGAAGAGGTCGCCATCGTCGTCGTCGTCGTCGTCGTCCTCCTCCTCCTCCTCCTCGAGGGCTTCGAGGAAATCAGAGTCGGCCAAGAGCGACAAGGCCGTACGGACTGGCACAGTGGCGGTCGCGTGAGGACCAATTCTTCAAACCCTGTAAAAGATCCCCCGGGGAGAATTCCTGGGAATCTGGTGTCTTAGTGACCTTCGATGTGTAAAGAGATTGGTGGTGGGGCGCCAGAATCTGGTTGTCGAGAAGAAATTGGAGCGACAAAAAAGGGCCAAAAAGAGAAAAAAAGAAAGATAGAAAAGACCCCACTTGGAAAATTTTGTTTTTTGTTTTTTTTCCCTTTTTTCCTTCTGTGCTGAATGTCTATTTAAAAAAAAAATGGATGGAGCATCCCTTTTATGAGAATTGCCAATATTTGTAATTTTGCTTTATTGTCGTTACCGCGGAAAAAAAATAGAAATTGGCATGCCCAATTAATTAAAGGTCGTGTACGCGCTCGAAACACGTGAAAATTGACATCCCAATATTGAGAAAGAAAAGAAATAATACTAATTTCGAGATTTTTATTTCTTTAAATTTATTGATCTAGAAATATATGATTGACAAAAACAAAATAGAAATATACCAGTTTCGCCAATCGGTCGATTATATCTTCAGTAAATTTCTTGTGGTCGAGTAAGTTAATCAGAATTAAATTAGTTGGGTTTTGTTTATTTTTCGAAAAGACAAAATTTTTTAAAAAATAGTTTTAAGAAAGTGATTTTGTTGAAAAATGACTCGATTTTTGGTGTTTTGCCAAAACTCAAAAATCAAAAGAAAAATATTATTCTGTGTTTTGGCAAAGAAAATATTTTGCTCTCTCTTTCCTTAGTGCCATCAAAGCCATTTGCTTGCTCCTCAGCAACGGGCTCGCTCCCTTCGACGACTTCCTGTTCCCATTGCCATTCTCGATTCTGCTGTCTCTGATGTCCATCCCCCACTTCTGATCAATTTTGCCATTCAACAACGAGAGCTCCATGCCTCGCGCTGCATGTCAACATCGCCCGTCATCCTCGCTCACCCGCGCGATCTCTGAAAATACAGAGCCAACAACTCAACCCAGGAATGGAATTCACTGGTTCTGCATGCAGTCGCCGAATTCCAAGGAGAAGCGAGATTTGCTGAACGAGAAGCGAAAGGAAGGGAAAGGCGCAAAATCGGGTGCACTGACAGACCGAAGGCTCAAACATGCTGGTGCGACTGGACAGATGGAGAGCGAGATTCGCCGAACAGAAGCGCAGTGCGGCGAAGATATCCCAGATATCGGAGTGGCAATCGTGGAAGAGATAGAACGAGCAAGAGGCAACAACAATGAGGAGAGAGAACGAGGAGGGAGGAAGAGGGAGAGATAGAGAAAGGAAGTTTTTTTTTTAAATATTTCAGAAATCAGGGCAAAGAAACGGGAAGGAAGTAGAATTTTTTTTTTTAATTTTTAATTTTTAGAAAAGAAACGAAAATAAGAACTTCTGTCATTGATCACTTCCTCTCTCTTCCTCTCTCATCCCTTTCACCGATTGCTATCAACCAACCGTTGTCCCTTGCGGATCGCCTCTTTTGCGTCCTTGTCGCCATTCGCCATCCGTTGGCTATCGGCATCCGATCGCTAGTTTTCATTCCTCTGACGCCCTTTTCTGGTTGTCCTATGCCAACCCTCGATCGATGATCTCTATTTGTCGGCAGCTAGTCACCATTTGCCGATTGCCGACCATCGGTTGCTAGCCATCAGTCTCTAGTCCTCAATTGCAGTTTATTTATTTCTGTTCACCTACCAACAGTTGTTATCCATCAGTTGCCCAACTATAGTAATATTATATTGTTGGCAAACGAATTTTTGTTTTAAAAATAGATTTTTTTGTTGTTGTTATTAAATGCGTGTCTCCGTTCAAAAACTCATCCGGGAGTAAAAATAGAAAAATCTATTTTTTGGACAGAAATAGAGCTCAGGAAGAGAATAGTTGTCATTCGTATCTTTATAATACTAGCAATGCAAACGATGTTTTTGAAGAGCTAATTTTTTTCATGGCAATCCGGCATGGTAGCTCAATGGTAAAGAGGTCACGATCTTCAACGAGGACTGCGAGTTTGTGCTCTGTTGTCGGCAAACCCCTGATCAGCTTGTGCCAAGGCTTGCCTGGCCACTTGTGACTCGTCATCATGTGTTAAATTATGTGTGGGCCTTGGACAATGCATTGGGCTTAACTTTCGGGCCAGGGTCTATTTGGGCCTGGATAATGACCACTTCTAAATGAAAAGTGTAACATACCTCCTAAAATGTCATAAACTTCTTAATTTTGGTAGAGTTTTTTTTTTGTCCGGGTTAAAAAAACAACAGCCCAATGCCATATGTTTAATTTTATTCAGAAAGATGTTTCATATTCCCTATTTGTGTATATACTATCCAAAATCTCAGAATGATATTAGTAAAAAGCTATTTTCTTATTGTGTGAAAGACCAGTTTATTATGTATAGTGAGATTGAATATAAGTGTGTAAGATAGAAAATTCGCTAGTTTACTAATGCAATAAATCTAATTCCAAAATATATAATTGCATTACTCATAACATAAATAAAAATATATCATGCAAGTACAACATAGTTTTTGTGTAGAATAATTTTATCATTAATTTTTGTGTACAGCATACAAGATTAAAATTAAGATAAGATCTTAAAACATTGAATTAACAAGCAATTCAAGTTTTTGTTTCCAATCTTCTTTAAAATGTACCTCTTATCTTTTGCATCGATGCAACAATCATGAGATACAATTTGAAAGCAATTTATGACTTTTCGGTCTATATATTGTTCTTTTTTAATTACAAACTAATGCATTTCAATGTTAGTTAATATAGCTATGTCTTCTTGTTAAGGATGACATTTTTTAGTAGAACGGCATATCCATTCATTTAAGAGTTGCATATTTTCTTGAAAATACAGTTGTTAAATACGGGAAACGTAATTGCCACGTGCAATGCTCGTGGTTTCCTAGTAGATTATTATAAAGACAAAATTATTTCTCTGCATTTCTTTGTTTACTAGCTCAGACAATGTTAATGCTCTCATTTAGAGATATATCAGACCATATGTATGCAAGATGAAGGAGTCTTTCCAATCGAAGCTAAGTGTAACTACTTTAATTTATAATATAAAAGAGATGTGACCCTGACATAGCGAATTATAACTTTCAGTAGTAAATAGTAGTTTATCTACATACTTTAAGGCTTTATCAGAAACATATAATAGGTACTTTCGATATTATGAAATTGTCATCGACGTTTCCATTTGTCAAAATCATCGACTAATCTAACGGTCTAGATTTTATTTGACAAAAAAAAAAAGGTCTAGATTTAATATCACCAAGGGAATGTACATGGTCGCGTTCTTAGATAAAATCAATTCTAACAAACCCTGCCGTTTATAATATACTTAGTATGGGAACGTGTTAAATGCAAATTATTCGAGTATATCCGCACCAATAATGAGCATGACTAAGTATTTACCTATTTATAGAGTCCTTCATCCCTTGTCGAACCACGTCTTAGGCAACAAAATTTCTTCTTCTTTCTTACTTGTCCTTCTGATGCTTCAAAGCAAGACCATTGTGATACCTCATCTTTGAAAACCCTTTTTTTTTTGTCATGCATTCACCTATCATGTCTCACATACTCCAACCTTGCATGTACATAAGTATCGGATTAGTGATCTACCAGAAAAAAGGCTTCATCCCAGGTAAGATTGTTGGTATTTTTTTGTAAATCAAACGAAGAGGTGCCTTGTCCCACTTGATGGTTATTTTATATGTTCAATTGACGAAAGGATACGAGCATGTATATGTCCAGTTGGTGATTATTTTCTGCCTAACGATTATAGGTGCTCTTACAACCTTTGGAAGGTTGTATCTGTTCAAAATTTTTCTTTATAAGTTGCTAAATGTCTCTGTTCAATTCACAATATCAAACTTCATTTTCATTCTCTTTCAAGAAAAATACAATTAATATTTTCAACTATTTTCCTTTGAGAGTTTTTGGAGAAAATATCATAATTACTATATGATATTCTCATTCCGAGGCTTTGTTTTATCCGGGAGGATTTTCGCTCGTAATTTATTAGCAACGTTATGGGGCATATAATTTCTTAAGAGAGAGTTATCACGTCTGAAATTATGATTCATTTTTTTTCAATTTGATCATAATAGTTTTGCCAACAATTTGAAGGAATTATTTCGTGCGACAATGGAGTCAGAGTCCAAAGTCAAGCTTTTGCTTGCTGATGATGGACAGAGAAGGCTCGATCTCATAAAGCCCGGATTACCAAATGGGGAATGCCTAACCGGTTTCCTTGGCTTCCCAGTCAACATGGTCAACATGGATACCATCCATATATTTCGTTCAACAGCCAATGGTCATGGTCTCCGAGAACCTCCATTTTTCCATCTTTTCTCGCGAACTCAAGTGTATAGCAGCAGGATGCATGTATTCCCCCGGCAACCAGGAGGATGTGGATGTGAGATTTCCAATACCGTCAGCGCCGGGTGCATCCAATCTTCCTGCAAATTACCACGAAATGGAAAATCAGATGAAGGACTTGGAGATGTTGTTGATTCGGCGTGTGATCTCTCCGTTGTATTTGAATATCGATTTTTGCAGGGTTTAATTGCAGGGGGCGAGATCGATGTGGGTTTGCTGTTTCGTTCTCGACGAATCCCGATGAATCCTTAGATAATAATAAGTTAGAAAATCATAGAGGAGAACAAGGAAACAAGCAAGTTAGATGGTGGATAGGTCTGACGTTTCACGTATTTGATATAAAATTGTCCAAGAGCTATTCATTTTGAATGGTGTGTGAGGCTGAGCAAGAGCTTTCCTCGACAGTAGTAAGAAGGGTATCTTCGAATATATGAGCAATGATGGTTTCTGCCACGTTGGCTTCGGTGACGTGCTCCTCTATTTTCAACTCTAATGAAGTAATTCATAAAAACTGCAATTAAATTTTAAAACTTGTCAAGAAAGTACAATTGAATCTTAAAATTATCAAAAAGTGTAATTATGTTCTAAAAATTGTGGGATAAGTGCAATAAAGTCTTAAGATTTTCAAGAAGTACAATTAACGGAAAAATTTGATTGGATTAATTTAACAAGTTTTAGGATTTGTTTATACTTTTTAAAATTTTAGAACTCAATTATGCTTTTTTGATTAGTTTTATGACTTAATTACACTTTTTGAAATTTTTATGACTCAATTGCACTTTTACGATAAGTTTTATGACTTCTAATGCAGTTATCTCATATGTAATTGATTAAGTAGTGTTTTTTTTTTTAAAATTTTATTCAATAAGAAGTTTGGTTTTGCCTATATATATATGTATTGACAAACATTTCAGAGGAAATTTCCTAGCCGGAATCTCTTCTTGTCGTACAAAAGGTTAAATTATTTTTTTACAGGTGGACTGAAGTTTTGTGTGCAAGATAAAAAGAAAGTGTTGCATTCAATATCAATCTAAACTTTGCTCCTCATATCAAACACCCAATTCTCACATTTCAGAACCTACGATTATCAATCTCGGAGTTATTTCGTACTATATTTCTCGAATTACCTCATCCTCAATGTCAGCTTCCACTTTTAGGGTGTCGATCTCAAGCGTGCATGATGGCCCTCTGCGGTTTGTTATAACCCAAAATGTGCCTGCCTTCGATCGCCAATTGCCGTTTGCTGGCCGTCGGTCCCGATCCTTGGCTGTAGTTTGCCGTCACTGTCATTGGTTGCCGTCCACCGGTCGCCTAACTATAGAAATTTCATATTGTTGGGAAACGAATTTTTATTTCAGGAATATAAATTTTTTATCATTATGAAATGCGTGTTTTTGCTCAAAAACTCATGTAGGAATAAAAATAGAAAAATCTATTTTCTAACTAGAATTAGAGCCTAGGAAGAGAATGATTGTCATTTACACCTTATAATAGTGAAAATGCGGACGACGTTTTCACGGTCTTCAATGAGGTCTGTAAGTTCGAGCTTTGTTGTGGGCAAACCTCTGATCAGGTTGTGCCTTGTACATTATCTACCTTATCTTTTTTGTGGCTTTCCTTGCTGATTCGGTAATAATCTCCCTGCTGTTCGATCTCTGGTTCAGACTGCTGTTCGGCGTTGAATCATCACTGATTCGGGTACGAGTTGAGCTGCTGTGTGGTGCCCATTCTTCCACTGTTTGGCATTGTAAAACTCTGCTGTTCAGGGCTATTTTCGCCACTGTTTGGCGCTGGAAAACTCTGCTGTTCGGTATCTAAAACGGTAGCTATTTCGCTCGTTTTTATTGGCTATTCAGTGCAGATTTTTTGTTTGCTTTTGGGGTAGATTACTACAATTTTCGGTGTAAATTCCTTGTCATTTTGTATTGATTGAAGTTCGAATTTGCTGCTGCGAATTCCTCTTGACCGAGCTCCTTGATCGCCGAAGCCTTTAGCTGAGAGTCTTCATCCACATGTCGATTTGGTTGGCACACGTATTTGGCAATTTGATTTGTCAAATTAGGTAACAACACTTATCTCAGAACATTTGTTTTTTTAAAAAGATAATTGCTTGATTTGGCTGGATTACCTATCAATTTGAATGTCCTGCATATCTTAATGTCTAGCGGATAAATATTACTTTGAATTGAAGATATCTTTTCTAATTTGAAAATTATCTCAAAATATTGTCAAAATCTCAAAAGATAATTATCTAATTTTTAAAGAGGTGAATCTTTTCCGGATAAGCCAAGATTGCATTTAAAATTCGGCCATCCCGTGTAATTTTTGAAATTCAAATTTGGTGGTTGATTTTTTTTAGCTTGTCCAGTAATGTTAGCTTATTTGGTGGTTGATTTTCACTATCATATTCAAATCATGTTTGTTTATCTCATGTAATCATTCTTTTTATAAATCTTTCACAATTATAAAAAAAATAGGTTTACAATACATGCTCCCTTATGTGCCTAGATCTTTTGGAACGTGCAAAAGGGCAATATCTGACTTTAATCTTAAAGTATGATTATTTTCACGCAGAAATTACACATCATGTCCTCAATCTCAATGGAATGGCTTGGTAATTTCATATGGAATCTCGTATTCTGCTCTTCCTAAAATGGGACGATGTTATTCTATGCTGTATTCGCTTACTGATCAAATCTAAGAGTACGTTGCAAATAAAAATCAGAATTTTCGAAATAAAAAGGAGTATTATGAGCATTTTTGTTTATTTTTCTCATACTTTACATTTTCTTAAGTTTAATTAAATTCCTAAAAAACCCCAAAAAGACGTTGCATTTTTCTAAGCTAAATCATGTTTTTTTTTTTCACACTTTTGAACACAAAATAACCCCTAATAAAGTTTAGGACTTTGATAAATCAATTTCTTGAATCAAATTGGGTGTTATTTGAATTTAGGATAGCTTTTTACTCTCATGTTTCATTAATCCGAAAATATACAAAAAAAAAACCTAAACATCAATCATATTGCATTGCATATAGTTTAGTTTCTGTTATCATAATTACCATGTCATATTTTACATGTCATGCATACTCACCACCTCACTCATGCACACATCATATCATTATTTGTATCTAATTTTTTTTGCATATACTATGGTTCTCGCATGATTTGTTTAATTCATCTTACTTTCTATGACAAATAGTGAGACTGCGTTAAGCATTGCGTTTAATACAAGAAAAACACAAAAAGTAATTCAAATAATCAAATCAAGGATCTTTAATGAAAATTGGTATCAGACGGGTGTTAATTGAAAGATTACTGTAACTGAATTCCTGGATTCATTATCTCTAGTTTATAGGAGTAATTTAGTTCTCTCACTAATTTATTTAGGTGTCTAATTGGCCTACCAATAAAATGATTAGTGATGGCTCCAAATTAAATATACATTTTCTAAATTTGAACATAAGTTGTGATTCAATCAGATTTGAGAGAATTTCAATTAGGCTAGTTCATTTAATTAACATGATAATCCATTAACCAAGAACTTTTAATTTTAGGTCATGATAGAGATTCGAGCTTTGTTGGAGATGATCCGACTTTAGTTTCGCTTTGTTTCAAACTTAAGACAAGTGAAGCCTCTAACTTTTTTGCTTGATTATTGATTTGTCGATTGATTGGGTGCAACGCATTGGTTTGGGTTTTGGGTATGCTCAAACGAAGACCTGCTTGCACGCGTTTGAAATTGGTTTGCATGTTGAGTCTATTGCTTGAATTATAGTCTATAGATCATGGGCAAGCTGAATCCATGGGTTGAGTGTTTTGTTTGTCATGGAAATGATGTGAATTGGATTTGTCTTGCTTGTGGGTGTTCGGCTGTGTAGCTTAAATTGTGTGTGAGGTCTATCTTGGTGTGTAGGTTGAAATTGGAAGTGAATATAATGTTCATTACTATGGATTGCCAAGTTGTGGTGTCAAATTACATTGGATATAAGTATCAAAGCATAAGTTATGTTTTAGCATGAGAAAGTGGGCAGTCAAGTACGTCTGGTTGATTATCTTGCCTGACGAGTTCAAAGTTGATTGTGTGTATGTGGATTTCATGGGGTTGATGGTTGCTTTGCATGAAACTTGGGTAAATAGAATGAATGAACTGAATATCCTATTGGCTCGTGTCTCGATGAGGATGATTTAATATTTTTCTATGTTTGAATGATGCCTTGTGGGAGCCGAAGGGAAATTGGGAAGTCTATGGCCTATGTCTAGTGGAAGCTCGAGGCTTGTATCATTGGAAATCCTTGGAGTAAGGGAGAAACCATGGTCGATATCTCATGGATGAAAAGCTGAGGTGCTTATCCCTTAGAACCGAGATCTGTGTCCCTTGAAGAATGAGACCCGTGTCCCTCAAGTAACTATGGCATGTGTCCCATGGAATAATGACTATGAAGCGGAAACTGAAAAGCTAAACTTTAAGTCAGAAGTGTGTCCACGTATGTGTGATTCATGATACAAGTAAGGGTTATTGTGCATGAGATGTGGAGTCATCGTTGGGTGTCATATCTACTTGTCTTTGATGCCGAGTCCTGCTTTATTGAGCGATGGATTGATGGTTAACTGTAAAGTTAGTTATTTCACTCACTGGGCTTTTAGTTCAATCCTTGTGGTTTAACTATTTGTCAGTTTAGTAGCGGGAATGAAGCCACGATTGGATACTATGGATGATGGTGAATATGGATCGAGAGGAGAAGCCTTGAGTTATTTCCTAGTTGTTGTCTTTGGATAAAAAATGATGGAACTAACTGGCTATACACGTGTAAATGTTTGTCTATATTAAATATAGGTAGCGAAACCCTATTGAAAACCATACCCTTTAGGTGTTATGCCTACGTCTTTTGAATGCAGTTGTATGTTAATATATGGCTGATCATTGTTTCTTTCATAGGTTTTTGCATAGCCCTCTATTATATACATAATATCAAATTAGAAGAGAGCTTATTTAGTAGGAATGCTTGATATGTCACACATGGAGCTTGGTACCAGTCTCTCCAAGCCCATACAAAATCACAACGGGAGATTTATAAATTGAGTTTGACCTTAATGTGATCGGGTAATATGTGCAAGGTGTACATACCATGGAACTAGAGATTTGGATTTAGGAATTTAATTACGTCAATATGTTCATTGACACCCTTTCGTTGTCTAGGTTGATTGATTTTTCTAATTATGATTTTTATGCAAATGATTTAGGTTAAGAAAAGTCATACAATCTAAGATTTCATGCATATGGGACTGTTTAATCCTAACAATCACAATTTGTAAAAGTAGGTGTGCAAATCAAGGAATTAGAAAGGTGCGGATAAAATACTTCAAATCACCATATGGAATTCCTAGTGAAACCTTAAAGGCTTAGTGTTGACACTTGATTTTTGGTCAATTTTATCTTTAAAACTTTTTAGAAAATCCTTAAAAATTTATAAAATTGAAAAATCAACTTTGGAGACCTTGGTTTAGCCTAGGGAACCAATTTTGGACAAAAAATAATTTTTCTTATTTTTTTGTATTTTCTGCATTTTATTTTAAAAAATTCATAAAAAATAAATAAAAAGTGAAAAAATTGCAAAATCAACTTTGGGGACCTTGACCAAGCCTAGGGAACCAATTTAGAGCAAAAAATAATTTTCCTTATTTTTCATATTGTTTTGCATTTTATTTTCAAAAATTCATAAAAAAATAAATAAAAAGCGAGAAAATTGCAAAATAAACTTTGGGGGACCTCAACCTAGCCTAGGGAACCAATTTTGGACAAAAAATAATTTTCCTTATTTTTTGCATTTTTAATATTTTCAAAAATTAGGAAAATAATAAAAAAAATAATAAAAAATAGCATTTGAAGTAATAAAATCACCAAAAAATAGTAAATATTTTTAATTTAATTTTATCTTCATTTAGGATGAATAAATGTTGAAAAATCAAGTATGGAATCTAGGGTTTCTTTGTTAATTTCATTTTTCAGATTATTGAAATAATCCTAGAAATTACATTTTAACTTTTTAATTTTCTATTTTTGTATTTTTAGAGTCGTGTCATCCTCCTATATTTTTTAAAATTAAAATCAAGTCCAAAAGCCCTCAAGATTGCCTAATTTCGCTAAAAAGGACCAAAATGCAATTTCTGATTTTTCGATTTAGTCCCTAAAATCACTAAAATTGAAATTAAAAATTTTCTAGGGACTAAATTGGAAAAAGGGAGATGTCACATCCTAGACTTTGACCTTCTGAATCCATAGGTGGTGTCAATTTTTGCAAAACAAGCCATTACGACTTTGGATTTTGCAAAATGGGTTCTCGGGTCAAACCCAAAAATTGGGGGTTTTGCGCAAATACTGGAGAATTGCTTGGAAAAATACTATTTTCAAGTAAATCCAATGCCCCTGAGTCTAATTTTAGTGTCAATTTTGGAAAAAAATGGGCAAATTTGGGGTCAATTTGAAGTTTTTATCCAAAGCGGGTCAACCGGGTCGGGTCGACCCGATCCAGTGACCCGCACTATTCATCGTCTTCCTCCCAAAGCCTCCTCACGCGCATGTGATTTTTGAAGACGAAGTTTTGTTGAGGACCAATAGATTTCCAAAGATTCTCGGGAGTGAATCAATGATGCGGTTTTCGTTCGGTTGAGGAAATTTTTGAAAAGATTTTTCGGCCCAAGATAATAAAAGGGGGGAGGAAGAGGGTTTTAAAGGATGAATTTTTTTGGAAGAGAGCTTGGCCGGGAAGCTTAGGGAGTTTTCGTCAGATCCCATTTGTACAAAACCGAGTTGTAAGACCAGCGGCCCGAGCTTAGCGACGTCACCACGAGTACCCTGAGTCCCGCCGTTAGCCGTTTCGTCACCGAGCCAGGTAAACGCCATTGAAGCTTTTGAGGTTGACCTTCAATGGCAACTTATTGGTTTGTGTATATTTCTTCGAGTTTCTTGTTCAGATTGAGTCCTAGCTATCCCCTAAGCACATCCTCATCTTCATTTTGCATTAAATCTCGATGAAACTCCATGGCCGACCTCGAACCCTGCCGAACCTTTTGAGCTTCATAAGTTTCGAACCCACCGTTAGATCTAGCTAGATTTCAAATATGTTATAGATCTCGTCGAGACGATTCCAACGATACCAAGATCGCCCAAATTGGAGACGATCTCACCGTTGGATGTCGTCGGGAAGTTCTCGACCGTCAATGATTTTCTTCAACCTCTTACACGTTGACCATTCAACTATATTGACCGGTCAATGGACGAGGTGGTGCTGATGTGGCTGCCACGTGGCATGCCACGTCAGCCGCCCTTTTCGAAATGAAAAATAATTTTTTTCAAAATAAAAAAATAATCAAATTAATAATAAAAATCATTTTTCGAAAATAAAAAAAATTTTGATCTGGTGGCCAGGAATTTGCCACGTGTCACCTCCGTGGCCTTTAGCTTAAAAATGGGAGGGAAACTAAAAAATTTCGTAAATTCAAAATTTCAAAATTTCAAAAAAAAAAAAAAGGCCAAAACTACGCCGTTTCGGGGAATAAAAAGAATAAAAATATTTTAAAAATATATATCAGAAATCGTAAATAAAAAATAAAAAAAAATCTTAAAATATAAAATAAAATAAAGTGAAAAATACAAAAAATCATGAAAAATTAGAAAAATCATAGAAAAGTCAAAAGTTTAGGGAATAATTGGATAATATATAATAAATAAATAAATAAATATAAAAATAAATAAAAAGGTCCATAAAAATTATTTTTAGAAAAATACAAAAAGTGTCGAAAATGATAAATTAATGACCAAAATATATAAAAAAAGGAAAAATCATAAAAACAATTCTGAAAATATAAAAAAATTAGGAAATTGAAAAAATCGTCATAGAAATTTGTAGAAAGGAAAAAAAAATAAAAATTATTATAAAATCCCAAAAAAATATAGAAAAATGTCCTAAAAATAGGAAAATTCTTAGAAAAATTTAGAAAAATTCCCAACAAAATTTAAAAAAATTCTAAAAAAAATTTCAAAAAATCCTAGAAAAGTTCAAAAATTCCCTAAAATTGTGAAAATTAGAAAAAAACCACATTCAACTGGTTTGACCTAATTTCACATTTTTAACTTCCTGAACCTTTCAAAATGATGATTTTGCCCCTTTGGTTAATTTGACCCAAATTATTCCAAACTTCCATTGAACCAAATTGACATGTTCTCTAGGCTTTCCTGAGACTCTTTGAGCTCGCCTTGACTTAACTTGATGTGATATGTTTGCTTCCTGATTTGATTTCTTGATTGCGCATTTATTTCTCTGGTTGTGATTGATAGGATAGATAATCCCACATGCATGAATCCGTTAGATTTTTAGAACCTACCTTATCCAATCTCGCCTGCATGAATTCCTTAGATTAGGAAATCACTCAACTTAGGTACTGAAAGGGCGTCGATAGCAGTATCGACGTAACTAAGTCCCCGAATCTAAATCTCTGGTTTTCGTAGGATCGAACGATCTCTCCCAATCGTTCGATAGGGTTTCCAGTCATACCCTTCAATAAATGATTGGTGGCGACTCCTATGGCATGCATACTAATCACATGTCACCCGACCACACTAAGGTCGACCTCGATTCAAATTTTCCTGACGTGATTTGGTATGGGCCTAGTAATCCATTAACTCCCTCGGGATCCCCGGAAGATCTCGGGAGGGTCGCAACACTTAGAGAGCATGCAATCAAGGTTTGGTAGAGATTTGGGACAAATTGTCCAAAGGGGCAAAAACATTATCTTTAGGAAGGATCGTGAATCAAAATTAATAAACATAGGCTAGGCAAGTTGAATGTGGCCATTTCTTTTCTTTTTTTTTTGGGAATTTTTCTGAATTTTTAATTTTTTTAGAATTTTTTTTTTATGAATTTTCCTTTTTTTTTTTTAATTTTTTCAATTTTTTTGGAATTTTATTATTAAAAATGTTATCTAGATTGGGTCAACCTAGCCTATGCCTCTCAAGCACCCAACCCATACCATGAGGGTTAGGGGTGAGCATGATTCTAGGGTAGAACCGGAAATCGAAGAATCGAACCTATGGTTTCGGTTCAGTTCCAGGTTCTAGCAAATTAGGGTTCGGTTTTTGGTTCTACGTTTTAAAGAACCGCCGGTTCTAGTTCTCGATTGTTGGTTCTCGATTAAAACCAAATTGGAACTGGAACCGGAACCGGAACAGAATTTTTACAAACCCTAATTTTTCTACTCTCTCTTTCACTTTTGCTTTCTATTTTAATTTTTCTTCATTTGACGCCACACACCCACCCAAGCTCGATGCCCTCCACTATCCTCTCTCATTTTTCCAAACTCAGTTCCTCACCCTTCTTCTGAGTAGTCTCAAGTCTCAACACATCACACCTACCAATGACCCACATATATTTTGTAACTTCTGCTCCCTCCCCAGCCCTTAAATGATGACCTTCCCTCACCGTCCATTGCTTTGTCAAACGGCTTCCCTTGCCGTCCATTGCCTCATCGGATGGCCATCCCTCAACGATGCCTGATGTTGTAGGTTCCTGAGTATCCTAGAACCGGACCTTGGAACCTAGGGTAGGTTTTAGGCTCCAAGATATACATGGTAGGTTCCAAGTTCCGAAAAATGAGGAGCCTGTACTCGCGGGTAGGTTCTTGGTTCCGAGTGGAACCTACCCAGAACTTGGAATCGCTCACCCTTAATAAGGGTCCTGGGTCGGCTCGAAACAACACTATTTCGTCCATATTTTTTTTAATTTTTGAATTTTCTAAATTTTTTTTATTGATTTTTTTTGTATTAAAGTCTAATTTGAGGGTTGAGAAGGCACCATGTAGCTAATCCATGACCATCGGATCATTTTTTTAAAATATAAAAACTTAAAAATCTAAGATTGCAACACATGGCCAAACTTGGGCCACACGATTGAAAATTGGATTTTTTATATTTTTGAAAAATCCTTTTATCATCAAAAAAACATTTTTTATTTTTCAAAAATTTTAGATCGCGTCACGTGGTCAAATCATGGTTGTTCGATTTGGATTTTTCTTTTATTTTGGAAAATATATTATAAACCATACTTGCTAACGTGGCATCCCACGTGGAACCACGTTAGCTTTGACAAAGTCAACAACCGTTAATTTGGTCAACTCCCTATCGAGAAGACGATGGATGGACAGCCGAGAACATTCTGGCCGCCGATTGACAGCGAAATCACTACCAATTATCTCGATCTTAGCACTAAACGAATCTTCAAAACATAAACTACAACATATCCAAATTTTAGGCCGATCTAATAGTGAAATCTGCCCTAGCTCGAGCTCCACAGCCTTAGCCATGGTGGAAGCTCAACTAGCATTTCATGCAAAATCAAATTAAACTAGGCAATTAGGAAGCTTCTATGGAGTTTAAGGAAGCTTACCTCAAGTTCCATCAAGCCGAGAATGTCCGAAATGAGCTAGGTAGGTCGCGAGGTTCAAGAAGTTTCAAAGCTCAACCATAGCGGTTTATTGAAGTTCTGCCAATTGCGTTCTAAACCTTTTACTTTTGTCATGAGTCATAGATCTTTTAATGTCTTGTCAATTAAGTTCATCTGGCCAATTTTTCCTGCTAATCATTGACGTGGATGTTAATCATCTCACGTGATATTACGGACACTGACGTGGACAATTTCCAATATCATTTTCATATTCTTCAAAGTTTTCCTTTTTATTCTTTTGTTTGTTTTTTTTTTCCCTTAAAGTGGCCGGTGAAGGTCATCAAGTCATCACCGGCCACTGGGCGAGGGTAGCGAAGCCCGCTCTAGCTACTGATGAGGGCCGCGATCCTTTCCAGCCACTTAGGTTAAGCATGTACTTTTGAGAATGAATTGGTACACCTAATAATTAAATTGCCATGGCTACAGTGATTTCATGAGTTCCTAAGAATCATAGCGAAATTTCCTTAAAATTTGAATATTCATCAATCGATAAATGTGCATCTCCGCTTTTGGATCGAACCATTCTAATAGACCTACCATTTATGACAATTGATAATATGGAAATGCGTATTAAATGCAAATATGCAAGTAAATCCACTATAATAATGAGTATGGCCAATACATTGCCTATTTGTACAATCCCCCATCTTTTTATGCACGATGCTTCTTTACTCTTGTTAATCATGCATTAAAACGACGACAAGAATTACCAAAAAAGCTCAAACATATTGCAATCATGCCAATTCAGTCATAATTTTTTTTTCTAATAGAGTGATAAACTTTTTGTATTTATGTCAATTTAGTCCATCCGACCATTTATGATTGAAAATCACTTACATGGAATCCTATAGGCGCATTACGCCTAGAAGCCTTTGTAAAAGATGGGAATGGGCAATGGATTTATATGGTACTTGCCCGGGCGAGGCAGATTTGTGGAAGGAAAACAAAGAACAGGCCGGAGGAGAGGAAAAATTTGCAGGGAGAGGCTACTGCTAACCTCTCCCCTCCTCACCCATCCGCCTTACCGAGGATATTAATGAAAAAAAAATATGTATTATGAAAAAAAAATATGATGGTGAATATGGATCGAGAGGAGAAGCCTTGAGTTATTTCCTAGTTGTTGTCTTTGGATAAACAATGATGCAACTAACTGGCTATACACGTGTAAATGTTTGTCTATATCAAATATAGGTAGGGAAACCCTATTGAAAACCATACCCTTTAGGTGTTATGCCTACGTCTTTTGAATGCAGTTGTATGTTAATATATGGCTGATCATTGTTTCTTTCATAGTTTTTTGCATAGCCCTCTATTATATATATAATATCAAATTAGAAGAGAGCTTATTTAGTAGGAATGCTTGATATTTCGCACATGGAGCTTGGTACTGGTCTCTCCAAGCCCATACAAAATCACAACGGGAGATTTATAAATTGAGTTTGACCTTAATGTGATCGGGTATATGTGCAAGGTGTACATACCATGGAACTAGAGATTTGGATTTAGGAATTTAATTACGTCGATATTTTCATTGACACCCTTTCGTTGCCTAGGTTGATTGATTTTTCTAATTATGATTTTTATGTAAATGATTTGGGTTAAGAAAAGTCATACAATCTAAGATTTCATCCAGATTGGAGTG
Organism: Psidium guajava; assembly: GCA_016432845.1. Classification (NCBI taxonomy): domain Eukaryota; kingdom Viridiplantae; phylum Streptophyta; class Magnoliopsida; order Myrtales; family Myrtaceae; genus Psidium; species Psidium guajava. The sequence continues at coordinate 13,127,512 of CM028230.1, read as the reverse complement.
TTTAATCCTAACAATCATAATTTGTAAAAGTAGGTGTGCAAATCAAGGAATTAGAAAGGTGCAGAAAAAATACTTCAAATCACCATATGGAATTCCTAGTGAAACCTTAAAGGCTTAGAGATCATGCAATCAAGGTTTGGTAGAGATTTGGGACAAATTGTCCAAAGGGGCAAAAACTTTATCTTTAGGAAGGATCGGGAATCAAAATTAATAAAGATAGGCTAGGCAAGTTGAATGTGGCCATTTCTTTTTTTTTTTTGGGAATTTTTCTGAATTTTTAATTTTTTTTAGAATTTTTTTTTATGAATTTTCCATTTTTTTTATTTTTTTCAAATTTTTTGAAATTTTATTATTAAAAATGTTATCTAGATTGGGTCAACCTAGCCTATGTCTCTCAAGCACCCAATCCATACCATAAGGGTTAGGGGTGAGCATGATTCTAGGGTAGAACTGAGAACCGAAGAATCGAACCTATGGTTCCGGTTTAGTTCTAGATTCTAGCAAATTAGGGTCCGATTTCCGGTTCTACATTTTAAAGAACCGCCGGTTCCAGTTCTCGGTTCTTGGTTCTCAATTTAAACCAAATCGGAACCGGAATCGGAACAGAATTTTTACAAACCCTAATTTTTCTACTCTCTCCTTCACTTTTGCTTTCTATTTTAATTTTTCTTCATTTGACGCCACACACCCACCCAAGCTCGATGCCCTCCACTATCCTCTCTTATTTTTCCAACCTCAGTTCCTCACCCTTCTTGTGAGTAGTCTCAAGTCTCAACACATCACACCTACCAGTGACCCACATATATTATGTAACTTCTGCTCCCTCTGCAGCCCTTCAATGACGACCTTCCCTCACCATCCATCGCTTTGTTAAACGGCTTCCCTTGCCGTCCATCGCCTCAACGGATGGCCATCCCTCAACGACGTCCGACGTTGTAGGTTCCTGAGTACCCTAGAATCGGACCCTAGAACCTATGATAGGGTAGGTTTCAGGCTCCAAGATAGACATGGTAGGTTCCAGGTTCCGAAAAACAAGGAGCCTATACTCGCGGGTAAGTTCTAGGTTCTGGGTGGAACCTACTGGGAACTTGAAACCACTTACCCCTAATAAGGGTCCTGGGTCGGCTCGAAACAACACTATTTCGCCCATATTTTTTTTTAATTTTTGAATTTTCTAAAATTTTTTTATTGATTTTTTTTGTATTAAAGTTTAATTTGAGGGTTGAGAAGGCACCATGTGGCTAATCCACGACCATCAGATCATTTTTTTAAAATATAAGAACTTAAAAATCTAAGATTGCAACACATGGCCAAACCTGGGCCAGACGATTGAAAATTGGATTTGTTTTTTATTTTTGAAAAATCCTTTTATCATAAAAAAAAAATTTTTTTCAAAAATTTTAGATCGCGTCACGTGGTCAAATCATGGTTGTTCGATCTCGATTTTACTTTTATTTTGGAAAATATATTATAAACCATACTTGCTAACATGGCATCCCACATGGAACCACGTTAGCTTTGACCAAGTCAACAACCGTTAATTTGGTCAACTCCCTATCGAGAAGACGATGGATGGATAGCCGAGAACATTCTGGCCGCTGATTGACAGCAAAATCACTTCCAATTATCTCGATCTTAGCACCAAATGAATCTTCAGAACATAAACTACAACATATCCAAATTTTAGGCCGATCTAATAGTGAAATCTGCCGAGAATGTCCGAAATGAGCTAGGTAGGTCGCGAGGTTCAAGAAGTTTCGAAGCTCAACCATGGCGGTTTATTGTAGTTCTGCCAATTCCGTTGTAAATCTTTTACTTTTGTCATGAGTCATAGATCTTTTAATGTCTTGTCAATTAAGTTCGTCTGGCCAATTTTGCCTGCTAATCATTGATGTGGATGTTAATCATCTCACGCGGTATGACGGACGCTGATGTGGACAATTTCCAATATCATTTTCATATTCTTCAAATTTTTCCTTTTTTTATTCTTTTTTATTCTTTTGTTTGTTTGTTTTTTCCTTAAAGTGGCAGGTGAAGGTCGTCAAGCCATCACCGGCCACTGGACGAAGGTAGCGAAGCCCTCTCTAGCTACTGATGAGGGTCGCGATCCTTTCCAGCCACTTAGGTTAAGCATGCGCTTTTGAGAATGAATTGGTACATCTAATAATTAAATTGCCATGGCTACAGTGATTTCATTAGTTCTTAAGAATCATAGCGAAATTTCCTTAAAATTTGAATATTCATCAATCGATAAATGTGCATCTCCGTTTTTGGATCGAACCATTCTAATAGACCTACCATTTATGACAATTGCTACTATGGAAATGCGTATTAAATGCAAATATGCAAGTAAATCCACTATAATAATGAGTATGGCCAATACATTTGCCTATTTGTACAATCCTCCATCTTTTTATGCACGATGCTTCTTTACTCTGGTTAATTATGCATTAAAACGACCGGGAGAATTACTAAAAAAAGATCTAAACATATTGCAATTGTGCCAATTCAGTCATAATTTTTTTTTTGCTAATTGAGTGATAAACCTTTTGTATTTTTGTCAATTTAGTCCATCCGACCATCTATGATTGAAAATCACGTACATGGAATCCTACAGGCGCATCACGCCCAGAAGCCTTTGTAAAAGATGGGAATGGGCAATGGATTTATATGGTACTTGCCCCGGTGGGGCTGACTTGTGGAAGGAAAACAAAGAACAGGCCGAAGGAGAGGAAAAATTTGCAGGGAGAGGCTACGGCTTACCTCTCCCCTCCTCACCCATCCGCCTTACCGAGGATATTAAAATATGTATTATGTAAAACACTTGGAGCGTTGAGCCGACCCAAGCCCACCCTTTCCTGCTTTTCCCCTATGTTGTTTATTCAATCTTTTATTTACAAATCTACGAAAAGAAAAGAAAATAAGCAAACTCAAAAGGATAATCCAAAATCCAACCTTTCCCATTTTGCCCCTTTTTCGTTCTGTAATTGTTATTATCTTCCTGGAACATTATGCAAAGGAGGCGAGACAATGAATTGAGGTCAAAGCACCAAATAATCTCTCTCTCTCTCTCTCTTTGGGAGCTACACAGATGGTTGTCGATGTTAGTGGTGGAGATTCTGATCAAACTGTTAAGCCCAATGGTCCAGAAACATATAAATGCATTATATTTCACTAATTCGATGAATCTAATTTGGAACACATAATTGCATCATCAAGTGCTTCATTAAGGATGAGTGACCTGGCCATATAATAGGAACATGTCAAAAGAATCCATATTTTCTGTGTAAAATTTTGACGTTGCTCAAAACAAAATATCAAATCAAGCTTAATATTAAGATTTTTTTTATCATGGAAATTAAAACCATTTATGATGTTTCCAATCTTCTTTGAGATTTACCTTTATCTTTTGTATAGATGAAATCGTAATGATATACAATGTTTGAAATCAATTTATGACTTTTCGGTCTATATATTGTTTTTTTTTCTTCTTATAAAGTGATGCCTTTCAAAGTTAATTAATATAGATGGGTCTTCTTGTTAACGATAATATTTTACTGATGAATATTGTATCTATTCATCAAAAAGTTGCATCTTTTCATAGTACTGTTCACTTCAATTAAATATTTTAAATATATATTGAATAAACAGTCGCTTTATACGGAAAACAAAATTTCCACGTGCAACACTCATGGTTGCCTTGTAGTTAATTACATGGACAAATTTATTTATTCGAATCTATATCCTTGCTTGCTTAGATAATGTTGATTCTCTCATATAGAGACAAATCGGATCATACGGATACAAGATGAATGAGTTTAAGTGCGTTGGAGATGCTTCCAATCAATGGTAAGTGCAGCTATTTTAATTATAATAGGAAAGAGATGTGAGTCCGATATATCTAACTATGACTTTCAGCTGCTAAAAGTGGTTTATTTACGTACTACAGGATTTTATCAGACACATGTAATAGGGATTTTCGATATTGTCAAATTGCCTTCAATGTTTCTATCCATCACGACCATCGACAATCTAAAGGTCTAGATTTTAAGTTCCTCAAATAGTTATGTAATCATGACGGGGTGTACATGGTCATTCTTCTAGAGAAAACCAATTCTAGTAAAATCTGAATATTTCTTACTTTGAGAACTAGTTGAATGCAAATTGTGCAACTCAATCCACATCAATAATGAGCTTGACTAGATATTTACCTAGTTATTTCTGCAAGTGTATCCACAGAAAATAATGAGCCTGACCAATTATTTACCTATTTATGGAGCTCTCCATCTTTTGGTGCTCCACGCCTAAGGCAACTGAATTTCTTCTTCTTTCTTACTAGTCCTTCAAGCGCTACAAAACAAGACCCTTGTGATGCCTACAAAAAAAAAATCCAGCATGTTGGGAAACCTCTTTTGCACGCATCCACTCATCATGTCTCCAGTAGTCGGACCTTGTGTGTAAATAAGTATCGGATCGATGATTTACCAAAAAAATGCTTTGTTCTTGGTAAGGTGTGTCAAAATTCATATGCTAGATGAATTAGTTTAACTGTTATGCTTCATCCTTGATAAGATATCTCTCTCTCTCTCTCTCTCTCTCTCTCTCTCTCTCTCTCTCTCTCTCTCTCCAATCATGATTATGATAGGGAAATGCTTTCTTGATAATACTATCAATGACAGTACAATCTCAATAGTGGATTCACACATCATTACCACATATTTTGTATAAAGTACTCATTGATTGAGAGATCGTGTGGTCAGAAATAACTCGCAGCACTGTCAGACTGCCAGGTTAGTAGCTCCCATTATGATATCATGATTTTTTTCCCAGAATAATAGCACGAGGCACTGAGATAGCATAATTCAGGAGCTACAGCAACAAGAACCTGCATTTCTTCTTGTTCGGATCTGTGAAAATGTGAAGCAGATACAAGTTTGCTCGTTGGTACTGGATTAGCTAGACCACATCGGATAACCACTAACAAGTCTGTGCAATCGACGGCTGCCAGTCGACCTTCACCAGGTTTTGACGAAGGTCTGCCACTGGGTTTCTTCATGCGACGAGGAAATTTTCGATAGGATCCTACATGGAAATTTCCTTTATTGAGTTGGTATCGATGACTAGTTCTTTTAATGAGATCTCTAGTTTATGGTAAATTATTGAGTATCATGTCCACCAGTAGATATTTTATGTACTAAGACATTTTCTACCTATGGGAGGGTGTAACGAAATATCATTCACTTGAAATTTCAAGCTAATTAATTCGCCTTTTTAGTTTGTTATCATGTATTATTTCCTGAAAAGTAAAAATTGTTTAAAAATGTTACACATGTCTCATAATGCTTTAGATCTTAAATCATGCACATTCATAAGTTGTCTCACGGTTCTCGCATTTGCATGACTTCAAAGAAAAGGGTAAAACTTTCTAAGTACTCGTTTGGGTTGTGCATAATATACAAATAAATTTGAATTGAAATAAATAAACTTGGATCGATCAAAATGCCAAATTGACATAATCAATTTGGCGAGCACCACCTTGCCGGATTTGTCGCCTCGTCCAGAGACCAGGCCATGAAAAACGATAAAAGAAGATAGAAGAAAAGAAAAATAAAATTAGTTAAAAAGAAAAAGAAGATGAAGGAGTACAAGGAGGAAATACAAGGCACAATGATGTACCTTTTTTCAAAAAAGCAGAAATCATTTTCCCCACTTTTGAAGGTGTTTCCTTTATTAATAAAAAATATTTTTCTTAACTAGTTTATTTTTTGTAAACCAAATGTCAAAAAATTATATATTTTTTATTTTTTATTTTTCGTGAAACAAATAAAGCCATGGTATGTTATATTTGAGATTGAGCTTGGTGAGGTTAGGATTGAAAGAGGATATAATAAAGGCCATTTATAGGCCATATTCGTGAGGTCCTAGTGTAGTCCATATTCGGACTGAGCCTCCGTGTCCACTTTAATAAAACATAGTAAATAATAAAGAATTGACATTATAAAAATAATGAAAATAAAAACTGATTGTGCAAACCTTGTTCAGACATAAGAGTAAAATAAATAAGAAATAAGAACCCTGGGAGATTTTGTGGGACCACTACCAACTGTTCCAAAAGCTTAAGCTGTTGAATGAAGGCGTGGTTTAATATTTAATTATTCTAACACTCCCCTTCACGCTTAGTCTAGTCCTTTTGCCTAGTACTAAGCGTGGAAATATATTATTAGGGAGACAAATAGGGGTCCAAAAGGATTTGAACTCACGACCTCTTGCTCTGATACCATACGAGATTTTGTGGGACCACTGCCAACTGTTCCAAAAGCTTAAGTTTTTGAATGAAGGCGTGGTTTAATATTTAATTATTCTAACAAACCCAATGAACAATTCTACTTTTTTTTGTGTGTGTGTAGGGACTCTTCCTTATTTTGTAGAACCATCCTTTGTAATTGTAGGGATCCTCTTTATTTTTGGCCATTCAATAACCCTCCTCCGTCTTTATAAAAGGGTGAGAGCACTGGTTGATGCAAGACAACCCATACACTCCAAATTTAAGTGGAGAAGTAAATATGCAAAACATGCCTCTGAACAACTAAAAATAAAGAGGCAAATAAAAAGGATTGTTCTACAAAATAAGGAAGATCGTCTCATACACGGCTTAAACTCGAGACAATAATTTAGTAGTTCTCTTGGACGATTTCAGTGGAGCGGAACAAGATAGATTCTGATGGGAAGCAATCTTTCCCTTCTATTTTTCTTGGAAATTGGCTTAAAATTATCCGCGTTTGGTGCAGTGGAGACTTGCATATATGGCTTTAACTTTTTGGGCTCCTTCTGCACATGGGTTCGCAGCCCCTTCGACCCTTATAGCTGATTTTTTTTTTTAATTCTATCAAAAAGAGAATACCGCCAGTAGATTTAGAATTGATAAGATGAGCGAAATCATGGGTAGGAGCACTAAGATTGAAATATTTGCTCTTGGCTGTGTTGGAATTGAGCTCTTGTTGTCTATCTAATCCACACATTCTCTTTCTAATTACTTTAAAAAAAATTTGTTGGATGGAAAATTCTTCATTCATAGTTCATATTGTGGGCTCAGTCAGATTTTGATTGTCTTTTGAACTTTTCCTTAGATTGAGGATGCATTTGGTTCAGCATTTATGGAAAGTTTTTGGCCTAATGCAAACATCTTTAGTCTAAAGGGCTTGGGAGAAATGCAAGACTGTTTGGTATACTGAAATTGAAAAGGGCTTTGATGAATTTACATCTCTTTCCTATTATAAATTCAAGTAGTTACCGTTACCATCGGTTGGAAAGATCTCCAATAATGGCTAAACTCATTCGTCTAGCATACATATTTTGACACACCTTATCAAGAACGAAGCATTTTTTTTTTGGGTAAAGTATTGATCTAATACTTATTTACATGCAAGGTCTGAGTACCAGAGACATGATGATAGGATGCATGCAAAAGAGGTTTCCAAAGATGCGAGGGAAATATGATGCTTGATTCTTCATTTTGTAGGCATGACAAAGGGGTCTTTTTTTCATAGCACTTGAAGCACTTGTAAGAAAGAAGAATTGTAATATTACGTCCATGATGGAGTGTTTTAATGAAAGTGTGTAATTGAGAGGCACCGTTTGAGATGCCTCACGAAGAGGAACACTTGAAAGGACGCCTTTTCCTTATTTATAATGAAATTAAAGATAACTTCTAAAGGGGTACATTATGTGAGATAACGAATGAATAGAAACGTACAAGGCGAACATACATTCTTTCCTCTTCTTTGCTCTCTCCCTCTCAAAAAGAACAAAAGCAAAAAGGAACAAAGGCAAAACATCATTACTTTGAAAATAGATCGCATTTACGTTGTGAAATGTGAATATCTTCTATGATCGAATTCGGACCATCAAGGCTTGAAGATTGGATCGATGATGCGTGGGTGATCCAATGAAATTCTTGGGTAATTCCGCAATCTAACGTTGATAGAAATTAGTCGTACTTCTCGATATTAAATTCTAACATTGGTATCAAAGCACACGTTTGAATCTCTGCCTCATTTCCATCGAGTTTTGTCATGATTATATGCTAATATTGCAATATGAATCATTAAATATGAACCAGGTACGAAAAGTGAGTCTCGTATGTTGACCCAATCTTCAAACTAGCTATTGAACATTTAAAAGTTCGCATTTAAGCAACTGAAGTAAATTCTACCTTTATATTTAACCAAAAAAAGAGAGTAACTTCTGCATTTATAACAACAATGATGTTACAAATTTTTGTGAATTACTTCATTAGAATCGAAATAGAGTTGCTTATCATTGAAGGCACTGTAGCTACAACTATCATTGCTTATATGCTGGTCGAAGATTAAATTTTTGCCTAATATCGAGGAAAGCTCTCACTCACCCACCATTAAAAATGACCAGCTCTCATACAATTTCATATCAAGTACACTAAACGCTATATCTATCAACCATTTAATTTGTTCCCATGTTCTCTTCCTCTATAATTTTCTGATGAGGGAGAACATCAACTTACTTTTCTAAGATGAGGAATTCCATACAAACACCAGCATGGAAACAAGAAAGCTCCTGAGGGTATGGCTTGAGACATCTTCCCGATTAGAGGTTTCATCTGCTTTTGGCTATAGAGTTTGACGGGTATAGCGACTACGTCAAACTAGATTGGACTCTAGGGAATCGTCTGCCAATAGAGTAGTGCTTCAACAGAGACTTCACTACTGTAAGAGATACCTTCCCTCCGTTAGCCATCTCATTGCCACCTCCTGTTATTCAGAAAATGAAAATCAAGATATCAAGATATTTTTGTGATCATAGTGAGAGAGAGAGAGAGAGAGAGAGAGAGAGAGAGAGAGAGAGAGAGAGAGAGAGAGAGAGAGAGAGAGAGAGAGAGAGAGAGAGAGAGAGAGAGAGAGAGAGAGAGATTACCAAGGATGCAACGTTTTTCTGGTAGATCACTGATCTGATACTTATGTACATGCAGGATTGGAGTATGTGAGACATGATAATTGGATGCATGTCAAAAGAGGTATTCCATGATGAGGGATCACATAGGTCTTGCTTTGAAGGCACTTGAAGGGCTAACAAGAAAGAAGAAATTCAACCGGCTAAGGCGTAGAGCGACAAGAGATGAAAGGCTCTATAAATAGGTAAATAATTAGTCATGCTCATTATTGCTGTGGATAGCCTTGCACAATTTGCATTTAACACATTACCATACTAAGGAATACTATTAATGGTAGGGTTCATTAGAAGTGATTTTCTATAGGAGCGCGAGAATATACACCCCTCAGTAATTACTTACCTATTTGAGTAATTTAAATTCTAGACCTTTAGATTGTTGATGATTTTGATGGATGGAAATTACAATGGCAAATCCACAATATTGACAGCACCTATCATATGTTTCTAACAAAACCTTAAAGTATGTAAATAAACTGTTATTTACTGCTGAAAGTTATGATTCGTTATATCAGGCTCACATTATTTTCCTATTATAAATTCAAGTAATTGCACTTAACATTGATTGGAAAGATCTGCAACAATGGCTAAACTCATTCATCTAGCATATACGTTGTCTAATAAGTTTTTGAATGAGAGAGTCAACATTGTCTGAGCTAGTAAACAAAGAAAGCGGAGATACAAATTTGTCTGTATAACTACTATATAACCACGAGCAAGAGATTATGTTTTCCATTTTACTAAAAAGTATTATCCTTACCAAGAAGACAACCATATTAATTAACTTGGAAACACATTAGTTTATAGTCACACACACACACACATCGAAAATTCATAAATTGATTTCAAACATTGAATCTCATGGTCATTGCATCTACACAAATGATAAAGGTAAATTGTAAAAAATATTGGAAACAACTTAACCGCTTTATACTCAATGTTTTAAAAACCAATCTTAATTCTAAGCTTGTATTGATATTTTTTTCATTTGACCAATGTCAAATTTTTAATCCAGACATTTTTCCATAGAAAATATGCATTCTTTTGACGTACTCCTAGGATATGCCTAAGTCACTATTCACTAATGAAAAAAAATTCTACACAAAAACTATGTAGTACGTGCATGATACACTTTTAATTCTATTTAAAATATAGAGTTATAAAATATTTATGAATTATTTTTATTTGTCTTGCAGAATGTTTTGTCATTGAAGCACCTAGCAATGTAATTATGCATTTTAACCAAGATTTATCGTATTAGTGAAATAGCAAATGCAACTTTCCCTTTTTCTTTGTTACACACGTATAATCGATCTCTCTTCTTTAGAATCGGGCACGACCCTAAAGTTCATGCTTTTTGAGGGAATTCGGTCATTATTTTCCAACCATACCTTCTGTGGCTTATGTTTTACCGATATGTAACACTTCCCATTTACGTGATCATTTGCAGGCCCAAATCAACTTAGGCTCGAAAGTTAAGTCCAATAAATCATTCAAGGCCCATCCATCATTTTAATAAATATGATGAAAAGTTGGGGTGCCCATGCAAGGCTTGGCCAAAAGTCAGGTGGATCGGGCCTTTTAGCAAGGCCATTGCTCAAAGTTGCCCATTTAGACCAACGTTGGGTGAAGCAGGCTGCTTGCCCATACATCTTGTCTATTTGTGTTCTACACTAAGTGAAATCATGATATATATTTTCATTGTAAGTCTCTTTTCATTTCGAAAAAAAATGGTTCTTTTTATGAGTTAAAGCGGTGGGAAAGGGCGATTAGGATAGCTACTTCTTTGGGTGTTACTTCGTGCAAAATGTTACATTTGAAATTTAACTATTCAATTCACTCAAAAGTATTTGAGTTTGTGAATCAAAAGTCGAGAAATCTCTTCACATGTTGTAGCTAAAGTTTAAGACACAAGCTGGCCAGAGGTTCGTTCACAATAAGGTTCGAGCTTGTAGCCCCATTAAAGATTGTTCTCTTGACCCTTGAGCCACCACGCTCGATAACTGCCAAAAACTAGCTATTGAAAAACATCGCCAGTACTCTCATTATTTTAAGTGTGCATGTGTAAAGCCTCTAATGGTTAAGGAGAGACGCAACAAAACACGGTGAAACATAAAATCTATGTCACTACAACATTAAAAAAAGAATGGGAGAAATTAACAAAATTAAAACTCCATTCGTTTCGCTAAAAATAATTTTTAAGAAAATCATTTTAGGATTTTTGGATGTTTGGTTCACAGAAAATAACAGGTTAGAAAACATTTTCTTCTCATAGAAAAAACACTTTCAAAGTAGGGAAAATGATTTCCTTTTTTTGAAAAGATGAAAATATTTTTCCCGTCACTCCTTCACCATTCTCTACTTTTTATTGCTTTAAAAAATTGATTTTCTTTATTTTTTTCTCTGTGCTTTTTCTTTTTTGTAGATTTTTTTCTCTTTTCTCTTCTTCTTAGCCGGCAATCCTGAGCCTCGCCAAAGGCTGGCAAGGCAGAGCGTTGCCAGATCTAGCGAGGTTTTTCCTTGCTTGACCTCGTCGACTATAACAAAAAAGAAAAGAGAAAATAAAAAATAATAAAAGAGATAAAATTAGAATTAAAAAATAAAAAAGAGAAATAAATAAAAAATAAAGATAAAAATAAAATTTATTAAAAGCAATGCATGGAGGAAAATCAAATCCGATTTTCCATACCAAGTGGCAGCAAATATTTTCAGGTCATTTTTAGGTTTCAACTGTACACCATAAAATATTATTTTCTTGAAAGTGGCTTTTTGAAAAATATTTTCTAGAAACACATCATTTTTTGCTTAGCGAACTAAGCCTAAACAAGTAAGTTTGGGCATAGAAAGGTGTTATCCACATGTTACCACATGACTCAAGATATGCCCCATCTTAGGAACGCCACACCATAGATGGCGCCAACTTCCTTTTCTAAGAAACTCTATAACATTAATGGATTTAATTTTGATTAATTTCGACCAAAAAAATACTTTGATTGATTGATTCAATCACAAAAAATTGCTGAAGATGGAATCAATCGATTGTGGAGATCCATATATTTATTCAACAAGATCAAAGTTTTACCTCTTTAAATTACTGTTTTGTTTCTTCTCCAATAATTTGGAAAAAGTAAATAGATTAAACTATTGGAAAATCAGATTGGCATATATGGTCAAAACCCACATCCTATGTACTACGAGAGATCATGGGAGGCGAGGCGACATGGGTGATGTCAGTTGGACTCCCTCTCTCGTCTCCCAATACGGGCTCAAAATCGCATATTGAGGTAATATTTTCGTGGAATTTGTGATGGTGGTGGTGTTGTCTACTCGTGGTTAATCGAGGTGTTTGTTGTTATTTCAATTTGTAATCATTCTATAAAAAAAATGGGCGCAAAAAATGATGAACGAGAAAGTACAAGAAATTTATTTTTTGTCCTAGTGATAATTTGGCTTTTTAGTTATAAATCACATCTTATTAATATTTAAGGTCATAATCATATATATGTTAAATTAATTTAAGTTATGATACATTCGGTATATTTTTAGTGTTAATATGGGTGTTGGCATATTAATCTAGGACAGAACGTTTTACTTGACCTCTAGTCTGACTTCAATATTCCCCGGGGAGAATTCCTGGGAATCTGCTATCTTAGAGACCTTCAATGTGTAAAGAGATTGGTGGTGGGCGGTTCAGAATCTGGTTGTTGAGAAGAAATTGGAGTGAAAAAAAAGGGCCAAAAAGAGAAAAAGAAAAAAGAAGAGACCCCACCAGGAAAATTTTGTTTTTTGTTTTTCCTTTTTTCTTCTGCGCTGAATGTCTATTTTTTTAAAAAAAGAAGAAGGATGGAGCATCCCCCTTTACTAGAATTGCCAATATTTGTAATTTTGCTTTATTATTGTTACCGCAAAAAAAAATGAAAATTGGCATGCCCAATTAATTAGTGTCCTGCGCGCGCTCGAAACATGTGGAAATTGACGGGCCCAATTATTGAAGTAGAAAAAAATAATAGTAATTTCAAGATTATTATTTCTTTAAATTTATTGATTTAGAAATACAAAATAGAAATATATGGGTTTCGTCAATCAGTCGATTCCATCTTCAGTAAATTTCTTGTGATCGAGTAAGTTAATCAGAATTAAATTAGTTGGGTTCCGTCTATTTTTCGAAAAGACAAGATTTTAAAAAAATATTTTTAAGAAAGTGATTTTTTCGGAAAGTTATTCGATTTTTTGGTGTTTTGCTAAACCTCAAAAATCAAAAGAAAAATATTTTTCTGCGTTTTGGCAAAGAAAATATTTTGCTCTTTCCTTTGTGTCAGTGCCATCAAAACCAGTGCTTGCTCCTCGACGGCGGGCTCGCTCCCTTTGACGACTTGCTGTTCCCATTGCCATTCCCGATTCCATTATCAACAACCTCCTCCTCTTTGCGGTGTGACGCGCCATCGTACGCTCTTAACCAGATCCTGCTGTCTCTGATGTCCATCCCACACTTCTGATCGATTTCGCCATTCAACAACGAGAGCTCCATGCCTCGCGCTGCACGTCAACATCGCCCGTCATCCTCACTCACCCGCGCAATCTCTGAAAATACAGAGGCAATGACTCAACCCGAGTATGGAATTCACTAATTCTGCATGCAGTCAGCCAATTTTCGAGCAGTGAACCTCAAACGAGAAGCGAAAGGAAGGGAAAGGCGCAAAATCGGGTGGACTGACAGATCGAAGGCTCAAACATGCTGCTGCGACTCGACAGATGGAAAGCGCAGTGCGGCGAAGATATCCCAGATCGCAGCTCCGTCGACTGAATCGGAGTGGCAATTGTGGGAGAGGGAGAACGAGCAAAGAGGCAGCAACAATGAGGAGAGAGAACGAGGAGGGAGGAATATGGAGAGAGATAGAGAGAAAGGAAATTTTTTCAATATTTCAGAAATGGGGGCAAATAAAGATACGAATATCCCAAGCCACGGAAAAATGATTTTTTTTTCTGCAAGTAAAGCAAAACATTTTCCTCAATTTTAGAATTTTTTTTTGGTTAATCGAAAAATATTTTCCGTTGACCACTCATTTTCTGCCTCTCAAAACATCAGAAATTAGAGAAAATATTTTCCGTAAACCAAACGAAGCCTTAATGTTATATTAGTTTCTTCAAAAAGCTGCCGGACGTCATTTATGGTGTTCCGATTGGGGCATATCTTGGATCATGCGGTAATGCACCACAGTTGACTCCATTTTATGCCCATTTTTTCCAAAATTATTTATGGAATTTTTAATTTATGCCATTCCTTTTCCTTGTGAAGGTGAAAATTAGTTTTTCTTTTGCTCAGATGGTAAAATTAGTTATTTAAGCCTATTTCCCCAAAACTATTTGTTTTTATCTTTCGTGGGTGGTATTATCCAATGAAAAATCATCATGTTTCGCCGTTTCACGTTTCCTCTCCCTGCGTAGCCCACTTACAAAGGCTTAGAAAACTACATTCGGATGGCTGGCTATTTGACTTCCATACTTAGGGCATGCGCGCATTTGACAACAGTCCTATTTCTCTATTTTTTATTTAAATTTTGTTTTGGGAATAGGTTTAAAACATAAATTTGTTTCGTAACGTAATTTTATTTTTCTATTTTTAGGATAAATTTTTTGCCTAGAAATAAGTTTAGAATAGAAATGAGAAGTAGAAAATTTTCTACTTTTTTATTCCTAGAGAGTTGCATTCGCTATTTTACTAATGCAATAAATCTAATTCCAAAATATATAATTGCATTACTCTATAAAATAAATAAAAATGTATCATGCAAGTACAGCATAGTTTTTGTGTAGAATCATTTTATCATTAATTTTTGTGTACGGCATACAAGAATAAAATTAAGATAAGATTTTAAAACATTGAACTAAAAGCAATTCAAGTTTTTGTTTCCAATCTTCCTTAAAATGTACCTGTTATCTTTTCCATCAATGCAACAATCATGAGATACAATTTGAAAGCAATTTATGACTTTTCGGTCTATATATTGTTCTTTTTTAATTACAAACTAATGCATTTCAATGTTAGTTAATATGGCTATGTCTTCTTGTTAAGGGTAACATTTTTTAGTAGAACGGCATATCCATTCATATAAGAGTTGCATATTTTCTTGAAAATACAGTTGTTAAATACGGGAAACATAATTGCCACGTGCAATGCTCGTGGTCACCTAGTAGATTATTATAAAGACAAAATTATTTCTCTGCATTTGTTTGTTTACTAGCTCAGGCAATATTAATGCTCTCATTTAGAGATATATCAGGCCATATGTATGGAAGATGAAGGAGTCTTTCCATTGGAAGCTAAGTGCAACTACTTTAATTTATAATAGAAAAGAGATGTGACCCCGACATAGCGAATTATAACTTTCAGTAGTAAATAGTAGTTTATCTACATACTTTAAGGCTTTATTAGAAACATATAATAGGTACTTTCATATTATGAAATTGCCATCGACGTTTCCATTTGTCAAAATCATCGACTAATCTAAAGGTCTAGATTTAATATCACCGAGGGAATGTACATGGTTGCGTTCCTAGAAAAATCAATTCTAACAAACCTTGCTGTTTATAATATTCTTAGTATGGGAACGTGTTAAATGCAAATTATTTGAGTATATCCGCACCAATAATGAGCATGACTAAGTATTTACCTATATATAGAGCCCTTGATCCCTTGTCAAACCACACCTTAGGTGACAAAATTTCTTCTTCTTTCTTACTTGTCCTTCTGATGCTTCAAAGCAAGAACATTGTGATACCTCATCTTTGAAAACCTTTTTTTTTTTGGTCATGCATCCACCTATCATGTCTCACATATTCCAACCTTGCATGTACATAAGTATCGGATTAGTGATCTACCATAAAAAAGGCTTCATCCAAGGTAAGATTGTTGGTATTTTTTTGTAAATCAAATGAAGAGGTGCCTTGTCCACTTGATGGTTATTTTATATGTTCAATTGACGAAAGGATACGAGCATGTATGTGCTCAATTGGTTTTTATTTTCTGCCTAACGGTTATAAGGTGCTCTTACAACGTTTGGAAGGTTGTATCTGTTCATAAATTTTCTCTATTAGTTGCTAAATGTTTCTGTTCAGTTCACAACATCAAACTTCATTTTCATTTTCTTTGAAGAAAAATACAATTAATATTTTCAACTATTTCCCTTTGAGAGTTCTTGGAGAAGATATCATAATTACTATATGATGTTCTCATTCGGAGGCTTTGTTTTATCTAGGAGGATTTTTGCTCGTAATTTATTAGTAATGTTATGGGGCAAATAATTTCTTAAAGAGAGCGTTATCACGTCTGAAAGTCTGATTCAATTTTTTCCAATTTGCTCATAATATTTTTGCCAACAATTTGAAGGAATTATTTCGTGCGACAATGGAGTCAAAGTCCAAAGTCAAGCTTTTGCTTGCTGACGATGGACAGAGAAGGCTTGATCTCATAAAGCCCGGATTACCAAATGGGGAATGCCTATCCGGTTTCCTTGGCTTCCCTATCAACATGGTCAACATGGATACCATCCATGTATTTTGTTCAACAGCCAATGGTCATGGTCTCCGAGAACCTCCATTTTTCGATCTTTTCTCGCGAACTCAAGTGTATAGCACGGGGATGCATGTATTCCCCCGGCAATCAGGAGGACGTGGATGTGAGATTTCCAATACCGTCTGCACCGGGTGCATCCAGTCTTCCTGGAAATTACCACGAAATGGAAAATCAGATGAAGGACTTAGAGATGTTGTTGATTCGGCGTGTGATCTCGCCGTTGTATTTGAATATCGATTTTTGCAGGGTTTAATTGAAGGAGGCGAAATCGATGTTGGTTCGCTCATTCGTTCTTGACGAATCCCGATGAATCCTTAGATAATAACAAGTTAGAAAATCATAGAGGAGAACATGGAAACAAGTTAGACGGTGGATAGGTTTGACATTTCATGTACTTGATATAAAGTTGCACGAGAGCTATTCTTTTTGAATGGTGTGCGAGCAAGAGCTTTCCTCGACAGTAGTAAAAAGGGTATCTTCGAATATATGAGCAATGATGGTTTCAGCTACGGTGGCTTCGGTGACGTGCAACTCTATTTTCAACTCCAATAAAGTAATTCATAAAAAGTGCAATTAAGTCCTAAAAACTTCAAAAAGTTCAATTAACGAAAAGGCTTGATTGGAACAATTGACAAGTTTTAGGGCTTGTTTGCATTTTTTAACAGTTTAGGACTCAATTACACTTTTTTTTATAAGCTTTAGGATTTAATTACACTTTTTGAAAATTTTAGGACTTAATTACAATTTCGCGATAAGTTTTAAGACTTTTAATGGACGTATCTCATAGTAATTGAGTAAGTAGTGTTTTTCTTTTTTTTTAAATTTTATTCAACAAGAAGTTTGGTTTTGCCTATATATATATGTATTGACAAACATTTCGAAGGAAATTTCTTAGTGGGAAGCTCTCTTCTTGTTGTACAAAAGGTTAATTTATTTTTTACAGGTGGACTGAAGTTTTGTGTGCAAGATACAAAAAAAAGTGTTGCATTCAAAATCAATCTAGAATTGCTCCTCATATCAAACACCCCATTCTCATATTTCAGAACCTACAATTATCAATCTTGGAGTTATTTCGTATTATACTTCTTGAATTACCTCATCCTCAATATCGGTTTCCACTTGTAGGGTGTCGATCCCAAGCGTGCATGATGGCACTCTCTGGCTTGTCATATCGCAAAATCCACCGGTCTTCGACTGCCGATTGCCATTCGCTGGCCGTCAGTCTTTGATCCTTGCCCGCAATTCGCTTGTCACTGTTCACCTGCTGCTAGTTGCTGTCCATTGATTGTCCAACAGTAGAAATTTCATACTGTTGGTAAACGAATTTTTGTTTCGGGAATAGAATTTCTTTTTTACTGTTATCAAATGCGTGTTTGTGCTAAAAAAACTCTTTAAGGAATAGAAATAGAAAAATCTATTTTCTAACCAAAATTAGAGCTCAAGAAAAGAATGGTTGGCGTTCACACCCTATAATAGTGGAAATGCAGACAATGTTTTTGAATAGCAAATTTTTTCGTGGCAATCGACCGTGGCGGCTCAATGGTAAAGAGATCACGGTCTTCAATGAAGTCTGCACGTTCGAGCTTTGTTGTGATGTGCCTTGAACATTATCTACCTTATGTTTTTTGTGACTTTCCTTGCTGATTCGGTAATAATCTCCCTGCCGTTCGATCTCTGGTTCAAACTGCTGTTCGGTGTTGAATCATCACTGATTCGGGTGCGAGTTGAGCTGCTGTTTGGTGCCCATTCTTGCAACTGTTTGGCATTGGAAAACTCTGCTGTTCGGGGCTATTTTTGTCACTCTTTGGCGTTGGAAGGCTCTGCTGTTCGGGGATTAAAACTCTGCTGCTCGGTATCTAAAACGATAGCTATTTCGCTCGTTTTTTTTTAACTATTAAATGCAAGTTTTTTGTTTTCCGTTCGGGGTCGATTACTACACTTTTCGGCGCGAATTCCTTGTCGTTTTGTGCTGATGAAGTTCAAGTTTGCTGCTGCGAATTTCTCTTGACCGAGCTCCTTGATCCGTGCGCCAAAGCCTTTAGCCGAGGGTCTTCATCTAAGCCAATTCGGTTGTCATACGAATTTGGCAATTTGATTTGTCAAATTAGGTAATGACCCTTATCTCAGAATAATTTTTTAAGATAATTGCTTGATTTGGCTAGATTACCTATGAATTTGAATGTCTTGCTTTTCTTAATGTCTGCCGGATAAATATTGCTTTGAATTGAAGATATCTTTTCTAATTTGGAAATTATCTGAAAATATTTTCAAAATCTCAAAATATGATTACCTAATTTTTTAAAGAGGTGAATCTTTTGCAAATAAGCCAAGATTGTGTTTAAAATTCGGCCGTCCCGTGTAATTTTTGAAATTCAATTTGGTGGTTGGTTTTTATTAGCTTGTCTAGTAATGTTAGCTTATTTGGTGGTTGATTTTCATTATCATATTCAAATCATCTTTGTTTATCTTATGTAATCGTTCTTTTTATAAATTTTTCACAATTATAAACAAATATGTTTATAATACATGCTCCCTTATGTGCCTAGATCTTTAGGAATATGCAAAAGGGCAATATCTAACTTTAATCTTAAAGTACGATTATGTTTGCACAGAAGTTACATATCATATCCTCAATCTCAATGGAATGGCTTGGTAATTTCGTATAGAATCTCGTATTTTACTTTTCCTCAAAAGGGATGATGTTATTCTATGCTGTATTCGCTTACTAATAAAATCTAAGAGTACGTTGCAAATAAAAATCAGAATTTTCGAAATAAAAAGGACTATTATGAGCATATTTGTTTATTTTTCTTATACCTTGCATTTTCTTAAGCTTAATTAAATTCCTAAAAAATCCCAAAAAGACGTTGCATTTTTCTAAGCTAAATCATGTTTTTTTTTCTCTCACGCTATTGAACATAAAATAACCCCTAATAAAGTTTTGGACTTTGATGAATCAATTTTTTTGAATCAAATTGGGGGTTATTTAAATTTAGGATAGCTTTTTACTCTCATTTTTTTTTATCAATCCGAAAATATACACAAAAAAAAAACCAAAAAGTCAATCATATTGCATAGAATATAGTTTAGTTTCTGTTATGATAATTACCATGTCATATTTTACATGTCATGCATACTCACCACATCATTCATGCACACGTCATATCATCATTTGTATCTCATTTTTTTGCATATACTATAGTTCTTGCATGATTAGTTTAATTCATCTTACTTTCTATGTCAAATAGTTAGATTGCATTAAGCATTGCATTTAATACAAGAAACCACAAAAAGTAATTCAAATCATCAAATCAAGGATCTTTAATGAAAATTGATATCGAAAGGGTGTTAATTGAAAGATTAGCGTAATCAAATTCCCGAATTCATTATCTCAGTTCATAGAAGTAATTTAGTTCTCTCGCTAATTTACTTAGGTGTCTAATCGGCCTACCAAGAAAAGGATTAGTGATGGCTCTAAATTGAATATACATTTTCTAAAATTGGACCTCAGTCGTGATTCGGTAAGATTTGAGAGAGTCTGAATTAGGTTAGTTCATTTAATTAACATGATAATCTGTTAATCAGGAACTTTTAATTCTAGGTTATGATAGAGATCCGAGCTTTGTTGGAGATGATTTGACTTCATTTTCTCTTTGTTTCAAGCTTAAGGCAAGCGAAACCTCTAACTTCTCTGCTTGACTATTGATTTGTTGCTTGATTGGGTATGATGCATTGGTTTGGGTTTTGGGTATGCTCAAACGAAGATCGGCTTGCTTGCGTTTGACATTTGGTTTGCATGTTGAGTCTATTGCTTGAATCATAGTATATTGATCTTGAGCAAGCTGAATCCACAGGCTGAGCATTTTGTTTGTCATTGAAATGATGTGAATTGGAGTTGTCTTGCTTGTGGGTGTTTGGTTGTGTAGCTTGAATGGTGTGTGAGGTGTGTCTTGGTGTGTAGGTTGAAATTGGTAGTGAATATAATGTTTCATTACTCTAGATTGCTAAGTCGTGGTGTCGAATTACATTGCATATAAGTATCAAAGCATGAGTTACGTTTTGGCATGAGAAAGTGGGCGGTAAAGTACATGTGGTTGATTATCTTGCATGACAAGTTCAAAGTTGATTGTGTATATGTGGATTTCGTGGGGTTGATCATTGCTTTGCATGAAACTTGGATAAATAGAATGAATGAACTGAATATCCTATTGGCCTATGTCCTGATTGTCGCGACCCTCTAAAAAAATTTTAAATTTTAAAAGGGGTTAACGGATTATTAGGTTAATTAGATTTGACTAACCTAACGCGGACCCTCCCAAGCCCTACCGAATCGCAACTTTGGTTTTTGTTTAAATGATTTTAAAATTTGGAGTCGCCACTAATCGTTCTTGGTAGGTCGATTAGAAACCTAAATAAATTAGCGGGAGAACTAATTTATTCCTGCGAACCAGAGATTAGGAGCTCGGGGACTTGGTTACACTAGTTAATTAAAACTAATGCCCTTTCGGTACCTTAATTTCATGGATATCCTAATTCGGCAACTCAGGCTTGGTTTATACCTAAGGCTATAGTAGGGTATTCTCTTTTGTGTTTTCACTTTTTAAATAGGATGCATGGATGGTATATATTTTTATTTGTTATATTTTTTTAAGTGTTAAAGATTCCCTGAAGCCGAAAGAAGGAGTGTGTTAACGACTTCTGTGCAGTATTACAACCTACTTATCTTTTGGGTCTGATGATTCAAAAATTAAATTATAGGAAGTACATGACAGTGAATAAACACCTCCAATGGGAGGCCTAGCATTGGCTTGGCTCTTCCCTTTGGGATTTAAGGTACAGGTATTTAAGTTGCAAGTATTTAAACTACTGTAAGTAAAAACCTCCAATGGGAGGCTAAGCATTGGCTTGGCTCTTCCCTTTGGGATTTAAGGTAAATGTATTTAAGTTGCAGGTATTTAACTACTGTAAGTAAAAACCTCCAATGGGAGGCTAAGCATTGGCTTGGCTCTTCCCTTTGGGATTTAAGGTACATGTATTTAAGTTGCAAGTATTTAACTACTGTAAGTAAAAACCTCCAATGGGAGGCTAAGCATTGGCTTGGCTCTTCCCTTTGGGATTTAAGGTATAGGTATTTAAGTTGCAGGTATTTAACTACTGTAAGTAAAAACCTCCAATGGGAGGCTAAGCATTGACTTGGCTCTTCCCTTTGGGATTTATGGTGCAGGTATTTAAATTGCGGATGGACTTTGTCCTCTCCATTCTGGGGTATGAATTCTTTAAAATAAAATATAATGAATTGATTCAACAATTTGAAATTTGTGCGCGCTTGAGGACTCCTCCAAGCCGATTTTGTGCTTCCATAGGGTTGACCATTGATATAAAGCTGCGGCTTCCTGACATAAAATAGAGTGAAATGTCAGTATACAAAATATGTGCTAATCTGCACCTAAAACCAGAAGAGTGGAAAGAGTACTTATCTCCCATTTTTTTGGGAGGGATTTCTATAATTGATTTTCGCTCTCTATGTTCCCAATATAGAGAGTTTCTTTTGAATTAAGAGGGACTTTTAGTCACAGATCAGTTGAGAAATCGGTGGACAGCTTAGGAGCTTGTCTGGGCCGATTTTTGCATATCTACGAGATTTTTGCTGTTGACGTAGAGATATCCTTCTCCTGACATAAAATATGGAAAAAAAAGAGGAGATGGAGAAAGTGTATACAATTTGTGCTAATTTGCAAGTAAAACCATAAACAAATGAATAAATAAAAACACTTAGCTCGAATTTGCTTGCTCGTTGACGAGGATGAACTCTTGATTTATATTGATCGATGAAGGAATTTGTGATGATAATCCCTAGCTTTGAACTCCCATCATCTTCAAAATTCTCTCTCTTTTGGTATTTTCTTTCTCTCAAATTTTTCTTCAATCTCCCAAAACTCTCTCAAACATCCAAAATTTTCTCTCCAAAAAAAATCCTCCCAAACACTTCAAATTTTCTCTCTCAAGAATCCCTTCTCAAGCTCACTTCTTTCTCCTTTTATAACCTACTCATCTATCTCCCATTCTAATTTTTCCACTAACTCTATCTCCCATTCTAATTTTTCCACTAACTCTTCTTCATTTTCATCTTCCATTCTCCATCTCTATCTCACATTCTAATCTCTCCACTAACTCTTCTTCATCTTCATCTTCCCTTCTCCATATTTATCTCCCATTCTAATTTCTCCACTAACTCTTCTTAATCTCCATCTTCCCTTCTCTATTCTTATCTTCCATTCTAATTTCTCTACTAACTCTTCTTCATCTCCATCTTCCCTTCTCTATTCTTATCTTATTTTCTCCATCCATTCTTCTCCAACTTCTCTTCTTCATCTCCTCTTCTTCATCTTCCCTTCTCTATTCTAATTTATCCACTAACTTTTCTTTTTATTATTTGTAAAATAATCCTTCAAGAGTTAGGTATTTGCACTCTAGTCCTTGAATTTTAAGTATTTACAATTCAGTCCCTGAAAAAATATATTTCTTTAAGTCCAAATCTCCTCACAATTTTTGACACACCAAAATTTACCACATGTCAAATTTAAGCTCATTTCTTGTCGCTGAAAATAATGC
This sequence comes from Psidium guajava, assembly GCA_016432845.1. Lineage (NCBI taxonomy): Eukaryota > Viridiplantae > Streptophyta > Magnoliopsida > Myrtales > Myrtaceae > Psidium > Psidium guajava. Next base: position 13,104,345 of record CM028230.1, on the reverse strand, counting down.
ATAATTTAATTAAAGCCCTTTTGCAAAATTAAGTCATTCTGGGTATAATGGGCCAAGATGAAAATTTAAAATATTAGAAGACAATGTCACAACTCATGAAAAGTGAAAGTTAAAAATAAGTTGACTCAAATTAAATTTTTTTAGGCCCGATTCGAGATTATACTCGCGAAGGAACACGTGACTCGAATTGGATTTTTCTGAATTTGCGATGGCCAATATGAAAATAGATTTAAAATAAAAATATTAACTATCTTTGTGTATTTTTTGGCCTCAAATGTTATTTTTTCAAAAATTTCAAATATTTTTGTATTTTTTTAAAAAAATTAAAATATATATAATATGAAAATTTTTTTTTGTCAAAATTCGTTCCCTAGGCTTGGCTAAGGTTCCCAAAGTTGATTTTTCAATTTTATGAATTTTTATGGATTTTCTATTAATTTTTGAAAATAAATAAATAAATAAATAATACGTAAAAATACTGAAAATATGAAAAATCGTTTTTTGGTCAAAATTGGTTCCCTAGGCTTGGCTAAGGTCCCCAAAGTTGATTTTTCAATTTTATGAATTTTTATGGATTTTTTTTATTACTTTAGCAATAGAAAAAATGATTAAAGATCAGGTGTCAACAGCTGCCCCTCTTTGAAAGGAAGCTCGGTAGAGGTTCATTTCAAAGACGAGATGACACCTGGATTCTTATCGACTCAATACAAGGAAATAAAAAGAGTCGTGACATGATTGTTCCACTGAAAATGAAATGAGAACCTAAGGATTCGTTATATAAAAAAAACTTTAGGGTGGTTGAACTTGAACCCGTATGGTGGATCAACCCATGGTAGATTCCTAATAAAAGGATTCTACTGATTAAAAATTGAATTAAAATTTGACCCGTATGGTGGGTCATACCATTTGACCCGTATGGTGGGTCGTACCATGGTAGATTCCTAATAAAAGGATTCTACTGATTAAATTTTGATTGAGATTTGACCCGTATGGTAGGTCACCACATGGAGATACCTGTAAGAAGGACTTGGTGCCTGTAGAAAGGACTTGGTGCCAGTAAAAAGGACTTGGTGCTTTGCCTATAAGAAGAACTTTGTGCCTGTAAGAAGGACTTGCTTTGCCTGTAAGAAGGACTTGATTTGCCTGTAAGAATGACTTTGTTTGCCTGTAAAAAGGACTTAGTTTGCCTGTAAGAAGGACTTTGTGCCTGTAAGAATGACTTGATTTGCCTGTAAGAAGGACTTTGTTTGCCTGTAAGAAGGACTTTATGCCTGTAAGAAGGACTTGATTTGCCTGTAAGAAGGACTTTATGCCTGTAAGAAGGACTTTGTGCCTGTAAGAAGGACTTGATTTGCTTGTAAGAAGGACTTTGTGCCATTAAGAAGGACTTTATGCCTGTAAGAAGGACTTGATTTGCCTGTAAGAAGGACTTTGTGCCTGTAAGAAGGACTTGATTTGCCTGTAAGAAGGACTTTGTGCCTGTAAGAAGGACTTGATTTGCCTGTAAGAAGGACTTTGTGCCTGTAAGAAGGACTTGGTTTGCCTGTAAGAAGGACTTAGTTTGCCTGTAAGAAGGACTTAGTTTGCCTATAAGAAGGACTTGATTTGCCTGTAAGAAGGACTTTATGCCTTTAAGAAGGACTTGATTTGCTTGTAAGAAGGAATTTGTTTGCCTGTAAGAAGGACTTTGTGCCTGTAAGAAGGACTTGATTTGCCTGTAAGAAGGACTTTGTGCCTGTAAGAAGGACTTGATTTGCCTGTAAGAAGGACTTGCTTTGCCTGTAAGAAGGACTTTATTTGCCTGTAAGCAGGACTTGATTTGCCTGTAAGAAGGACTTGGTTTGCCTGTAAGAAGGACTTTGTGCCTGTAAGAAGGACTTAGTTTGCCTGTAAGAAGGACTTGATTTGCCTGTAAGAAGGACTTTATGCCTGTAAGAAGGACTTGATTTGCCTATAAAAAGGACTTGCTTTGCCTGTAAGAAGAACTTTATTTGCCTGTAAGAAGGACTTGGTTTGCCTATAAGAAGGACTTGGTGCCTGTAAGAAGGACTTGGTTTGCCTGTAAGAAGGACTTGATTTACCTATAAGAAGGACTTTATGTACCTCAAAGGGTGCCATTCTGAAATCTGGGGAGACCAGGAATCCTGCAGAAGCTCAAACCCAAATTATATTCTCCTGTCGTTTTAGGAATAAACCAAAGAGGCAGAGATCAAAAGGTCTCGAACATTTCTGTCCTTGAGACAAATCATGCTTTATTGAAGAATGTGGATACCTGTATATACCGCAATGGATTCGAGTATCCCAACAACCGTCAGAATTCATTCTCTTGAAAGGTTCTGGTTGAAGATATACTTACCTAAGAATTTGGAAGAAATGCTTGGTGGCTTCTGGACAACCAGGCTTGTTCATTCAATAATCGCCGAATGAATTTCAAGACTTTGGAAGGTAACTCAAACACCGGGAATGTGTTGCCTGTCGGGCAATGTCAGAGCTAACATGTGCAAGCATTTTCATCAATGCGTTCATTGGTTCATACAAAATTGTTCAGCTAAGTTTGCCATGATTAAAGGCAGTCTATGTAATAACTCATGATGCAATCGATCAACATATAGATCATGTATTGCATTACCACTTCTGTTTAAGGAGGTTCTTATAGTATGAACACCTCGAATGTAATCTGAATGGTGAACTTCATTCCGAAATGGCTTTTTCTCACTTTGGAGAAAGGCTGTTTATCTGTAGATCAAAATGTTAGACCTGTGTGGAAATGGTTTGCCTTTCCTCATCCTGTCATGCCCCATTCTGCACATTTGATATCTTCTGTGCAGTTTATGCTCTAAGTTGGAGTTGGTAAGTTAAACACACGGAATAGTCATACATAATTCATGAACTGTGTAAGCACAATGCAGATGTGACAATTTTTTAGCATCACGTGTGTTTATATAATGTGCAAATATGGGCGAATTTAAATTGCCCCTGGTGTGTGGGCGGACCGAACAAATTGGGAAGCCTACTCCTTATGTCGAGGGGTGGTTTGTCTCAAACTTTACCCCTGCGCGATGAAGCATATGGGCGATGGAGCATTTTGGTTTGTTTAATGCCCCTGCAAGAAGTAGAGAAATTATTCTTGAAACCAAACGAGATAAGGAAGACATATTTGCTTTTTCGTTTCAGAGCTTGCGATCAATTTGCCCCATTTTTCACCAGAATAGATCTTGTCAGGTGATCATACTTTTCTTTTGGATTTGTCTCCTTCAACATGTTAAATGTTAGTATAAATATTTCCTGTGAAAAGAAAAGGAGACATGTCAACCAGTATTAAAAGGGATAAATTGGAAACGATACTGATTTACCCTTCATCTTGAATGCCTTGGACAAGTCTTTTACCAATTTTGCTAGATTGAGTTTTCTTCGACTTTTGTTGGATGCTTCACCATTAAGCCGAGAATGTAGCAAAATATTGACTTCGGTATTACTCGTCGAGTATTCCTGCATTCGGTCCATTGGATCATAGGTGTCCATGGGGCTATCCTTTCAAAGGTTAATCTTTGGGGATAAAGGAGCCTTGTTGTATCACCTTATGCCATGTTACGGTATTTCTCGAGGTAATTTGCAATCCCTGTTAAGAATGGAATAAGACAATTCAAGACTTGAGATGATTATGTGCACATTAGAACGATACAGAATTACCCATTTCTGAGATTGTTCGCGTCTTTCGCTTGTACTTTCCTCTGTCCGAAGCTGTCCATCCCGTGGTAATGCCCATGAGTCGATTTGCCCCCAAATTTTGTTCAACTTGTATTCGGATATGATTGCGTTCTCGGGTCGATTTGCAATTTCCTGAGAATAGAAGGGGCTTAATTTTAAAACTTGGAGCAACTGAGGGTAAATTGAAACGATACGGAGTTACCCTTCAGGTTTATCCAGATTTTTACTCGCCATCAATTCGTCGCGAGGTTGGTGAGGTGGCGGATTCGAGCATTTAATAGGGGGAAGTCGGATTATTACTCCTTGCTTTTACACATTCACAAAAGCAGAAAAACATATCACGCAAGGAAATAAAACACATTCACTCATTCAGGATCAGTTCTGCTTCCTCTACAGGCTCTCCCATGATCAGCTGGCTTCATCCCAAATTAGGTATGCATCGGCCATATAGAAGGTCTGGTGGTCACTGGCTGAACAAGTGCATCACAGTCCCGATGCTTTACCGATATCAAACTGGTTGATTATGGCGAAAAGATCATCGTCAATGTCCGCTTGGTGGTGATCTGTCCCTTCTTCCTCGGGAGGTATTGATACTGATCCAGTATCATTGGTCCTTTTGTACCCTGCTCCAACAGAACTCGATCCTGTTATAAATTGGTCTAACTCACCTCTTAAACGTGCATTTTCGATCCTCAGATCATACATTTCATCGAGGGTGAGGAGGAGGCTATTGCAGTTGGGGCAGGTGGCGGAGTCAAAAGTCTCTTTATACATCTTGTTTTCCGCTCGGAGGTTTTCATTTTCAACTCTTAGAAACTCGGCTTCGTTGTGCTCATGACGAGTCTTCATTCGGGTTCGTCTATTTTGAAACCAGAACTTGATTTGCGAAGGTTCAAGGCCTAGCTCTTGACTCAGTTCCATTTTTTGTTTGCCGTCTGGCATAGGGCACGTTCTGAAGAAAGCTTCAAGCTTTCGTACTTGCTCCTCAGTATGGCGACGGTAACGCTTCTTTTGACCTTTACCGTTGTTGTCATTGTCCTTACCGGGCTCTTGGACGTCGTCGGTGGAAGGGCCGGGCTCCATAGGCTCGATCCCAAATATGGCTTCGAACTCTTCCTCTCCCATATTCAGCAAGTAGCGATAACTTTCAAGTGTGTTGGGTTGAGACATCTTCGATTTGGTTAACGATTTCTCAAAGTTTGATATCTCTTCTTGTATTTTCACTCTCTGGATTTTTCTGGGAGACTGCGTATGCTTTAAGAGTCTCTCTTTCGAGCACGAATGAGAATTATCAAGAAGATGCCTCCTTTAAAATTAGACGTGGGTTTAGCAACTGTATTGCCTCTCTCGAGTGTTCTGGCTTTCTCGATTTTCTTTTCATCGTATCTCTCGCCCAGCTCGTCTCCTTCCATCTTTCCGTGGAAGGGGGCCCCTTGTTGCTGTCTCCACCGTCAATTTGCTGGCGAGTTCTTCAATAAAGACGAGTCATATCTCTTTTCTGCCGAAAATGTCTTTGTCTCCCACTCAGCTTATTTTTTATCCTTTCTTTTTCAAAGTAGTGGCGTCTCGTCCAACTTTTCCGTAGAGACGTCGGATTTGCTTGGCTCGAGATTGGAGACGAGTAGCGGAGGTGATACTGATAGGGAATGGTAGACAGGAAAATTTGGCCAGTAGAGACTTCCCCTGCAAAAATGAAAGAGAATGCGGCAGTATATGTTCTTCATATTCTAGAAAAATTGGAACGATACTGTTTTACCCTTGTGTATACTTCCATTGAATTTGAATTGAGGAAGTTCCTTCATTTGGATTGGATTGAATTGTATGTCCCGAGTTGCCCTTCACTTTGAGCTTGCCACATATGTGCTTTGCTTAGTTGGGCCTTGTTTTCTTTCGGGTTGCCTTGGACCATCATCATTTTCCATGCCATTGGGTCCGTGGACCGGAGGGCTCCTTTAATTTGAAGGTTACCTTGAAGGCGAATGAGTCCTATCGCATTCCATTGGGTCATTTCATTTTGCGACACTCTTGAGGCACTTTGCAATCCCCTGGGTGAGAATGGAACAAATCCAATTTAGCATTTTGCAACGATTGAGGGTAAATTGGAACGACACACAGTTACCCGTCTTCGAGCTCGCCTGGGCTTTTCACTTGAAATTTCCCTACGTGAGGCCATTCAACATTTCTCATTATGGCAGTTAGCGACGTTACCACAAATTGATCCGCCCTAAATCTAGCATAAAAAGGGATTCACGCATTCGACGGGATAAATAAATTGCCCCCTTGTCCTTGAATTAAATCGAGACACCTAGAAAGCTGGAAAATATCATACGCAGGGGAATTAAGCATGAAATGAAAGGTGCACTTATTCAAGTTCAGTTCTGCCTCTCCTGTGGCTCTTCGATAATCAGCTAGTCTCGTGTTGGTTCGGGTGTGGATAACCGATGTTTGAGAGTCCCTACTCACTGGCTCCTGATCGCGGCTTGGGACGTCTGTCAACCCTAAACTGGCTGACCAGGGCACTAAGCTCATCATCTGGGTAATCTCTTCAACCTTCCAGCAACTGATGCTCGAATTGGGCATTGTTGTTGGCAAATGCTGGCGGTAGATTTCTTATTCTGTCCTCGCCATGAGCAATTTGACTTCTCATGCTGGAGCCTTCATCATTACTCGAGAAAGTGTGGGGATCACCAACTGTCCTGCTGCCAAAAACTCCTTCCATTCGAGGATTAGAGAAGTGGAAGTGCACAGGATAACTTCTTGTCTGATTCTCTAGCTGCGCAGGCGCGCTGATCATGGGATGAGTTCTAGCCACAGGTTGGTGCTCAAACCAAGGAATCTGAATACACTGCTCCTGCGGTCTATACTCTTGAAGAGCATTAGGGTGATTCTGGGGGATACTTTGATTAACGCCTGGGGGATTGATGGCATGGCTACTAGCTTGGTTGATGATGGGAAGTGGCTCGCCCTATGCTAACCTGGGGAACTTATGGTGGCGAGGAGACTCGACGTTCAGGCTTGGATCAGTCCCGCCTTGGTTTTCTTGATTCTGAGCTGCATTGTGTTCTCTCACCCTTTTTCTGTACTTCTGAAGATGACTCGAAACATTTGCTTTAGTGAGTCCCTCTACCTTCATAATTTCCAGTATATGTTGCGGCCGTGCCGAATCTATTCCTAGCTGCTGAACTGCATTAACAAACATACGATGCAGCTCGGGAGACCAACTCATCTTCTTTCTCCAGTTGCTTGGAACAAAATTGAAGGCTTGATGCTTGTTCTCATGGTCGTGCAATTGCTTCCTTACCACGTGCTGCCATATGTTTTGAAGCATCTGAACTCTAACTGGTTTCGTTACGACGTCTTGGGCCCCATTTAAGACAGCCTTCATTAGGGCTTGCTGATCATCGCTTGCCGATATTACGAGGACTGGCATGTTTAATTTAGAATTGATGACTTCCAAGAGAGTGAAAACATCCATGTCAATCCCTACCATGGCGGTGAGGACGATATCAAACTGGTCACTACTCCTCCTTAATATCTCTAAGGCCTCTGTCGCCTTTGCTTGAGCTACAACCTTATACCGGCATTTTCTTAATACGGTAACAAGGATTGACAGAGAAACTGGATTACCGTCAATGGCCATGACCAGTAGACCCTCAGGGTAAGGAACTTCATCAGCTTTGACCAGGGTTGAACATGCGCCCGTTCCCCTAATACTCGACATATTTCTGGATCTAGGACTGCCGATTCGAGACCGCCTCGGGATGTCTTCTCGGACTTGAGGGATCACGAGATCGTTGATGCCTTCTCGTAACAGGCTTTGAAAGCCGATGCTTTGATGGTGAAGGTTTTGAATTCCTCTCCCACGAGAACTCCTTCCTCTTTATCTTTCTCCTGCGAGTTCTTGCGAATGAACTCTGACTATCAAATGGGGACAAGTTCTCTCTCTGGCAATAGCAACGACTTCCCTTTTCACGGGCAGCGCTATTAGATTTTCCGAGGGAGAAAATCTGATATTCAGCTTTTGATCAAAGGGGAAATCCTTGTTTCTCGCTCAGTTTGTCTTCTTTTTTCTTTTCGTGATAGAGGGCCCCTGTCAAGATCTCCACCGTCGATTTACTGGCGGGTCCTCCAATGAAGACAAGTCGTATCTCCTTTTCGCTAACGTTTGCCGTGTCTTCGACTCAGCTCATCTTTCCGTCTTCTTTTTCAAAGTTGCGGTGTCTCGTCAAACTTTCTGCGGAGATTTCGGACTCGCTTAGCTCGCAGTCGCCATCTGATGGGAATTCGAGCCAACGAGGGTGGTGCCAATAGAGAATGGTAGATAAGAGAAATCTTGACTGGTTGATACCGTCACTATGAAATCAATATTTACTTCAAAGCAGATTACCATCTTCGCATTCCGCTCATCTGCCTCATCTCTCTCCCCCTTTCTTTCGTATTCTGCTTTCAAAAATGGCCAATTCTCCTAACCATACGTTATCCGCCGAAGTCCTAGCTGGGTGGGAGAGACTCTACAATCTTCTTGGTAGAGGTTACGCTCATATAGCCAAAAACTCTACCGTTGAGGCTGAAATCCTCGGTTTATTTAGGACCGTGGACGCTGCTTCTGTTGACGGTACCCAACTAGGGAAGGAGTACCGGAACTTCTCGACCCTCTTCATCAATTTTCTGGCTGCCTATAACCGTGCTTATGAGACGGTCCTTGTGACCGCCGTCGTGAAAGCCCGTTACCGAGACCGGCACGAGCGTCTGGCAACAGTTACGTTTGTGGCTGATAATCACAAAAAGGCCCTCAAGTTTGCCAACGATCAGCTTTCGTGGCTGGTTCGTGAGAGGGGAAAGTTGGTGGACCGTCTGGCCTTGGTCCGAACTTACGCCGAACAGGAGCCAGGCAATATTGTGATGAGGTGTAAATGTGGTTGGCTGCAGGAGAGACTTGATGACATTACGGCAGACATTGCTTTCGAGAGGGCAGCGGTTCCGGACCTGGAGTTTGCCGTTGAGCATTACGAGGCCACTATGGCCCAGGTTAAAAAGAAGTGCGATCGCCTCTTCTTTAGGCTCGAGGAGCTTGATCCCGAGAGCGCCCGGTGCATCCAGAGCATCAACTGTTTGGAGAGTCAGTTGAGCTCTTTCGTAATGGTCATCAGGGCCCAGTTTGGCTTTACCTTTCCTCCCCAGTGAGTTGTTGTAATACTTTTTGATGAATGGAATGAAAGAAAAGCTTCACGTGTTTTGTTTTTTTTTTTTTTTAATTTTCCTGCTATCGTTTCTTCCGCATAGCATAACAGAACGATTTGAGGTACCGAAGATGTCGAGGCTTAATGTTCTTCTTGATGTTCTTGTTTAATTGCTCCAGACGATGATATCGAGAACATTGATGATGGGTTCGGCGGTGGCCCCCACTATCCATCTTGAGATCACGAACAATAACGCTATGACAACTCGATCAGTGCGCTGGTAGTAAATCCGGCCACCTGTTGTGTGCCCACTTTTATCCATATTTTGTTTCTTTCGGCATCCACTTGCTCGTGTCGGTCGCCTGTAGCGTCGGGAGAAATTCCTGTGGGCCACGTTCATTAATAGAACCTCGGTCCTCTAAAGCCCTCCGCATGTTTCGGATAAGAGGAAATTTTAAGACCGGTCTCTGGTTGATTTGATCAGGTAAAGGTATTTGTTTCATGGGTTCTGATTATATAATCCATATTGTTTTTCAAAAGACGCGGGATCCTCTGCAATACATTAAATATGCCCCCATGTTTAATCAATATAAATCCACCGTCATATCAGAATACTCTGCCCATACAAGTTTACGGATTGACATAACTTTGTCTGTCAAAGATGGACAATGTTCGTTTGCCCCCCAGAATTAACGGTTGAAGCCTGGGTGTTTTTCGTCTTTTGGTATTTCTGAAGATGATTCTTGATATATTATTGAACTTAATTTTTACACCCGTCTGGGGTATCTAGGATCTCCCTGCAAAAGAAAAGGATATAATTAGTATGCGACACAAGAAATGTCGGTCCATGACTCCTATATTAGTCCAATTTGATTTTTTCTATTTTATAGAGAAATCAGAAGAAAGAAAAAGAAAAAAAAAATTTCCTTAGGAAGAAATGGGTTAATTTCTGATACAGAATTTTTTTCAGATTTATTATTCTTTTTTTTTTATTTTTTTAAAGGAATGTGACAAAGTCTCTTGACGTTTACTAAAATTTTTGAAGGAATTTCCTTTTTATCAAAATAAATTTTCAGAGGTAAATTTGTCAGGAAAATTTTATTTTTATTGAAGCAGGAAAGACATGACAGAAATCCTTTATTGGTTAACGAAATTCCCCCGAGACATTAGTCTAATTTTATTTAGAGAAACTTTTCTTAGAAAAACATGAGCGAATTTCTCGAAAAGAATTTTTGTTGCAAGTTTTTATAATTTGAAAGAATGTGATAAAATCACTTGATGTTTTTTTAAAGGAATTTTTCTTTTTATCGAAATAAATTTTCAGAGGAAAATTTGTCGGGAAAATTTCATTTTTATTGGAGAGAAAAAAACATGACAAAAATCTCTTATTGGTCAATTAGTCTAATTTTATTTAGAGAAAATTTTCTTAGAAAAACATGAGCGAATTTCTCGAGAAGAATTTTCTTGCAAGTTTTTATAATTTGAAAAATGTGATAAAATCACTTGATGTCTACTAGAGTTTTTTTTCTTAAGGAATTTTTCTTTTTTTTGAAATTTTCAGAGGAAAATTTTTTCAGGAAAATTTCATTTTTATTGAAGCAATAAAAATATGACAAAAATCCCTTATTGGTTAATAAAATTCCCATGAAGGGATTTTTTTACATCATTTTTTCAAAAAAAAAAATTTAAAAGAAATGAGTGACAAAAATATAATTTTTATTTTCTTTTAAAAAGAATGGTCGTAATATCAAGCTCAAAAACTGACTAACACCTAGCATGGACCGACCGAAAATAAATACAAGATAAAATTAGAGAACTTACTTTTACCTTGGAGAAATGCAAATCACATAGTCATGCGCATGACTCAAGTGAGGAGTGGACTCTAGAAAATAAAAGAAGGAGAGATAAGGTATAGACCTAAAAAGGCTCTCACTATCTGAATTGACAAACTTACCCTCCGCGCAATCAAATCACAATGGGAAGAATTGTCAATTCAGATAATGAGCGGAATAAAATATGGTCAACCCGAGCGCAATCGACGCAAGAGCTTTGCATATTCGATCCCTATCTATGGTTTTCTAGGAAGAATTTCGCGACTTGGGTTTACACGCTTGTGTGTGCAGGTGTCGTGATCCTCAGAGTATGCAAGACATGCACAACAATTGATATCAAAACAACGCTTCTAAAAATGTGCGAAATTAAACAAATAAACCCAACACCGAGCCTGCAAAACAAAGGGGTTAGCCAAACACTCCGCCCCTTATAACTCCCATCCTGCAAAAACATATAACACCTATAGAATGAGTCCCAAACAATATCGCCAGAAGCGAGATATGCATGAAATTTTCATTGGCCTAAGTCCACTAAGACTCTTAAAATTTCGAAAAAATTTAAGTATTCCAATTGGTATCTTTTTTCGAAAATTTAAAAATCTCTGTCCCCAGTGGAGTCGCCAGTCTGTCGCGACCCTCTAAAAAAATTTTAAATTTTAAAAGGGGTTAACGGATTATTAGGTTAATTAGATTTGACTAACCTAACGCGGACCCTCCCAAGCCCTACCGAATCGCAACTTTGGTTTTTGTTTAAATGATTTTAAAATTTGGAGTCGCCACTAATCGTTCTTGGTAGGTCGATTAGAAACCTAAATAAATTAGCGGGAGAACTAATTTATTCCTGCGAACCAGAGATTAGGAGCTCGGGGACTTGGTTACACTAGTTAATTAAAACTAATGCCCTTTCGGTACCTTAATTTCATGGATATCCTAATTCGGCAACTCAGGCTTGGTTTATACCTAAGGCTATAGTAGGGTATTCTCTTTTGTGTTTTCACTTTTTAAATAGGATGCATGGATGGTATATATTTTTATTTGTTATATTTTTTTAAGTGTTAAAGATTCCCTGAAGCCGAAAGAAGGAGTGTGTTAACGACTTCTGTGCAGTATTACAACCTACTTATCTTTTGGGTCTGATGATTCAAAAATTAAATTATAGGAAGTACATGACAGTGAATAAACACCTCCAATGGGAGGCCTAGCATTGGCTTGGCTCTTCCCTTTGGGATTTAAGGTACAGGTATTTAAGTTGCAAGTATTTAAACTACTGTAAGTAAAAACCTCCAATGGGAGGCTAAGCATTGGCTTGGCTCTTCCCTTTGGGATTTAAGGTACATGTATTTAAGTTGCAGGTATTTAACTACTGTAAGTAAAAACCTCCAATGGGAGGCTAAGCATTGGCTTGGCTCTTCCCTTTGGGATTTAAGGTACATGTATTTAAGTTGCAAGTATTTAACTACTGTAAGTAAAAACCTCCAATGGGAGGCTAAGCATTGGCTTGGCTCTTCCCTTTGGGATTTAAGGTATAGGTATTTAAGTTGCAGGTATTTAACTACTGTAAGTAAAAACCTCCAATGGGAGGCTAAGCATTGACTTGGCTCTTCCCTTTGGGATTTATGGTGCAGGTATTTAAATTGCGGATGGACTTTGTCCTCTCCATTCTGGGGTATGAATTCTTTAAAATAAAATATAATGAATTGATTCAACAATTTGAAATTTGTGCGCGCTTGAGGACTCCTCCAAGCCGATTTTGTGCTTCCATAGGGTTGACCATTGATATAAAGCTGCGGCTTCCTGACATAAAATAGAGTGAAATGTCAGTATACAAAATATGTGCTAATCTGCACCTAAAACCAGAAGAGTGGAAAGAGTACTTATCTCCCATTTTTTTGGGAGGGATTTCTATAATTGATTTTCGCTCTCTATGTTCCCAATAGAGAGAGTTTCTTTTGAATTAAGAGGGACTTTTAGTCACAGATCAGTTGAGAAATCGGTGGACAGCTTAGGAGCTTGTCTGGGCCGATTTTTGCATATCTATGAGATTTTTGCTGTTGACGTAGAGATATCCTTCTCCTGACATAAAATATGGAAAAAAAAAGAGGAGATGGAGAAAGTGTATACAATTTGTGCTAATTTGCAAGTAAAACCATAAACAAATGAATAAATAAAAACACTTAACTCGAATTTGCTTGCTCGTTGACGAGGATGAACTCTTGATTTATATTGATCGATGAAGGAATTTGTGATGATAATCCCTAGCTTTGAACTCCCATCATCTTCAAAATTCTCTCTCTTTTGGTATTTTCTTTCTCTCAAATTTTTCTTCAATCTCCCAAAACTCTCTCAAACATCCAAAATTTTCTCTCCAAAAAAAATCCTCCCAAACACTTCAAAATTTCTCTCTCAAGAATCCCTTCTCAAGCTCACTTCTTTCTCCTTTTATAACTTACTCATCTATCTCCTATTCTAATTTTTCCACTAACTCTATCTCCCATTCTAATTTTTCCACTAACTCTTCTTCATTTTCATCTTCCATTCTCCATCTCTATCTCACATTCTAATCTCTCCACTAACTCTTCTTCATCTTCATCTTCCCTTCTCCATATTTATCTCCCATTCTAATTTCTCCACTAACTCTTTTTAATCTCCATCTTCCCTTCTCTATTCTTATCTTCCATTCTAATTTCTCTACTAACTCTTCTTCATCTCCATCTTCCCTTCTCTATTCTTATCTTATTTTCTCCATCCATTCTTCTCCAACTTCTCTTCTTCATCTCCTCTTCTTCATCTTCCCTTCTCTATTCTAATTTATCCACTAACTTTTCTTTTTATTATTTGTAAAATAATCCTTCAAGAGTTAGGTATTTGCACTCTAGTCCTTGAATTTTAAGTATTTACAATTCAGTCCCTGAAAAAATATATTTCTTTAAGTCCAAATCTCCTCACAATTTTTGACACACCAAAATTTACCACATGTCAAATTTAAGCTCATTTCTTGTCGCTGAAAATAATGCATAATTTAATTAAAGCCCTTTTGCAAAATTAAGTCATTCTGGGTATAATGGGCCAAGATGAAAATTTAAAATATTAGAAGACAATGTCACAACTCATGAAAAGTGAAAGTTAAAAATAAGTTGACTCAAATTAAATTTTTTTAGGCCCGATTCGAGATTATACTCGCGAAGGAACACGTGACTCGAATTGGATTTTTCTGAATTTGCGATGGCCAATATGAAAATAGATTTAAAATAAAAATATTAACTATCTTTGTGTATTTTTTGGCCTCAAATGTTATTTTTTCAAAATTTTCAAATATTTTTGTATTTTTTTAAAAAAATTAAAATATATATAATATGAAAATTTTTTTTGTCAAAATTCGTTCCCTAGGCTTGGCTAAGGTTCCCAAAGTTGATTTTTCAATTTTATGAATTTTTATGGATTTTCTATTAATTTTTGAAAATAAATAAATAAATAAAAAATACGTAAAAATACTGAAAATATGAAAAATCGTTTTTTGGTCAAAATTGGTTCCCTAGGCTTGGCTAAGGTCCCCAAAGTTGATTTTTCAATTTTATGAATTTTTATGGATTTTTTATTACTTTAGCAATAGAAAAAATGATTAAAGATCAGGTGTCAACAGCTGCCCCTCTTTGAAAGGAAGCTCGGTAGAGGTTCATTTCAAAGACGAGATGACACATGGATTCTTATCGACTCAATACAAGGAAATAAAAAGAGTCGTGAGATGATTGTTCCACTGAAAATGAATGAGAACCTAAGGATTCGTTATATAAAAAAAACTTTAGGGTGGTTGAACTTGAACCCGTATGGTGGATCAACCCATGGTAGATTCCTAATAAAAAGATTCTACTGATTAAAAATTGAATTAAAATTTGACCCGTATGGTGGGTCGTACCATGGTAAATTCCTAATAAAAGGATTCTACTGATTAAATTTTGATTGAGATTTGACCCGTATGGTAGGTCACCACATGGAGATACCTGTAAGAAGGACTTGGTGCCTGTAGAAAGGACTTGGTGCCAGTAAAAAGGACTTGGTGCTTTGCCTATAAGAAGAACTTTGTGCCTGTAAGAAGGACTTGCTTTGCCTGTAAGAAGGACTTGATTTGCCTGTAAGAATGACTTTGTTTGCCTGTAAAAAGGACTTAGTTTGCCTGTAAGAAGGACTTTGTGCCTGTAAGAATGACTTGATTTGCCTGTAAGAAGGACTTTGTTTGCCTGTAAGAAGGACTTTATGCCTGTAAGAAGGACTTGATTTGCCTGTAAGAAGGACTTTATGCCTGTAAGAAGGACTTTGTGCCTGTAAGAAGGACTTGATTTGCTTGTAAGAAGGACTTTGTGCCATTAAGAAGGACTTTATGCCTGTAAGAAGGACTTGATTTGCCTGTAAGAAGGACTTTGTGCCTGTAAGAAGGACTTGATTTGCCTGTAAGAAGGACTTTGTGCCTGTAAGAAGGACTTGATTTGCCTGTAAGAAGGACTTTGTGCCTGTAAGAAGGACTTGGTTTGCCTGTAAGAAGAACTTAGTTTGCCTGTAAGAAGGACTTAGTTTGCCTATAAGAAGGACTTGATTTGCCTGTAAGAAGGACTTTATGCCTTTAAGAAGGACTTGATTTGCTTGTAAGAAGGAATTTGTTTGCCTGTAAGAAGGACTTTGTGCCTGTAAGAAGGACTTTGTGCCTGTAAGAAGGACTTGATTTGCCTGTAAGAAGGACTTGCTTTGCCTGTAAGAAGGACTTTATTTGCCTGTAAGCAGGACTTGATTTGCCTGTAAGAAGGACTTGGTTTGCCTGTAAGAAGGACTTTGTGCCTGTAAGAAGGACTTTGTTTGCCTGTAAGAAGGACTTAGTTTGCCTGTAAGAAGGACTTGATTTGCCTGTAAGAAGGACTTGATTTGCCTGTAAAAAGGACTTGCTTTGCCTGTAAGAAGAACTTTATTTGCCTGTAAGAAGGACTTGGTTTGCCTATAAGAAGGACTTGGTGCCTGTAAGAAGGACTTGGTTTGCCTGTAAGAAGGACTTGATTTACCTATAAGAAGGACTTTATGTACCTCAAAGGGTGCCATTCTGAAATCTGGGGAGACCAGGAATCCTGCAGAAGCTCAAACCCAAATTATATTCTCCTGTCGTTTTAGGAATAAGCCAAAGAGGCAGAGATCAAAAGGTCTCGAACATTTCTGTCCTTGAGACAAATCATGCTTTATTGAAGAATGTGGATACCTGTATATACCGCAATGGATTCGAGTATCCCAACAACCGTCAGAATTCATTCTCTTGAAAGGTTCTGGTTGAAGATATACTTACCTAAGAATTTGGAAGAAATGCTTGGTGGCTTCTGGACAACCAGGCTTGTTCATTCAATAATCGCCGAATGAATTTCAAGACTTTGGAAGGTAACTCAAACACCGGGAATGTGTTGCCTGTCGGGCAATGTCAGAGCTAACATGTGCAAGCATTTTCATCAATGCGTTCATTGGTTCATACAAAATTGTTCAGCTAAGTTTGCCATGATTAAAGGCAGTCTATGTAATAACTCATGATGCAATCGATCAACATATAGATCATGTATTGCATTACCACTTCTGTTTAAGGAGGTTCTTATAGTATGAACACCTCGAATGTAATCTGAATGGGGGACTTCATTCCGAAATGGCTTTTTCTCACTCTGGAGAAAGGCTGTTTATCTGTAGATCAAAATGTTAGACCTGTGTGGAAATGGTTTGCCTTTCCTCATCCTGTCATGCCCCATTCTGCACATTTGATATCTCCTGTGCAGTTTATGCTCTAAGTTGGAGTTGGTAAGTTAAACACACGGAATAGTCATACATAATTCATGAACTGTGTAAGCACAATGCAGATGTGACAATTTTTTAGCATCACGTGTGTTTATATAATGTGCAAATATGGGCGAATTTAAATTGCCCCTGGTATGTGGGCGGACCGAACAAATTGGGAAGCCTACTCCTTATGTCGAGGGGTGGTTTGTCTCAAACTTTACCCCTGCGCGATGAAGCATATGGGCGATGGAGCATTTTGGTTTGTTTAATGCCCCTGCAAGAAGCAGAGAAATTATTCTTGAAACCAAACGAGATAAGGAAGACATATTTGCTTTTTCGTTTCAGAGCTTGCGATCAATTTGCCCCATTTTTCACCAGAATAGATCTTGTCAGGTGATCATACTTTTCTTTTGGATTTGTCTCCTTTAACATGTGAAATGTTAGTATAAATATTTCCTGTGAAAAGAAAATGAGACATGTCAACCAGTATTAAAAGGGATAAATTGGAAACGATACTGATTTACCCTTCATCTTGAATGCCTTGGACAAGTCTTTTACCAATTTTGCTAGATTGAGTTTTCTTCGACTTTTGTTGGATGCTTCACCATTAAGCGGAGAATGTAGCAAAATATTGACTTCGGTATTACTCGTCGAGTATTCCTGCATTCGGTCCATTGGATCATAGGTGTCCATGGGGCTATCCTTTCAAAGGTTAATCTTTGGGGATAAAGGAGCCTTGTTGTATCACCTTATGCCATGTTACGGTATTTCTCGAGGTAATTTGCAATCCCTGTTAAGAATGGAATAAGACAATTCAAGACTTGAGATGATTATGTGCACATTAGAACGATACAGAATTACCCATTTCTGAGATTGTTCGCGTCTTTCGCTTGTACTTTCCTCTGTCCGAAGCTGTCCATCCCGTGGTAATGCCCATGAGTCGATTTGCCCCCAAATTTTGTTCAACTTGTATTCGGATATGATTGCGTTCTCGGGTCGATTTGCAATTTCCTGAGAATAGAAGGGGCTTAATTTTAAAACTTGGAGCAACTGAGGGTAAATTGAAACGATACGGAGTTACCCTTCAGGTTTATCCAGATTTTTACTCGCCATCAATTCGTCGCGAGGTTGGTGAGGTGGCGGATTCGAGCATTTAATAGGGGGAAGTCGGATTATTACTCCTTGCTTTTACACATTCACAAAAGCAGAAAAACATATCACACAAGGAAATAAAACACATTCACTCATTCAGGATCAGTTCTGCTTCCTCTACAGGCTCTCCCATGATCAGCTGGCTTCATCCCAAATTAGGTATGCATCAACCATATAGAAGGTCTGGTGGTCACTGGCTGAACAAGTGCATCATAGTCCCGATGCTTTACCGATATCAAACTGGTTGATTATGGCGAAAAGATCATCGTCAATGTCCGCTTGGTGGTGATCTGTCCCTTCTTCCTCGGGAGGTATTGATACTGATCCAGTATCATTGGTCCTTTTGTACCCTGCTCCAACAGAACTCGATCCTGTTATAAATTGGTCTAACTCACCTCTTAAACGTGCATTTTCGATCCTCAGATCATACATTTCATCGAGGGTGAGGAGGAGGCTATTGCAGTTGGGGCAGGTGGCGGAGTCAAAAGTCTCTTTATACATCTTGTTTTCCGCTCGGAGGTTTTCATTTTCAACTCTTAGAAACTCGGCTTCGTTGTGCTCATGACGAGTCTTCATTCGGGTTCGTCTATTTTGAAACCAGAACTTGATTTGCGAAGGTTCAAGGCCTAGCTCTTGACTCAGTTCCATTTTTTGTTTGCCGTCTGGCATAGGGCACGTTCTGAAGAAAGCTTCAAGCTTTCGTACTTGCTCCTCAGTATGGCGACGGTAACGCTTCTTTTGACCTTTACCGTCGTTGTCATTGTCCTTACCGGGCTCTTGGACGTCGTCGGTGGAAGGGCCGGGCTCCATAGGCTCGATCCCAAATATGGCTTCGAACTCTTCCTCTCCCATATTCAGCAAGTAGCGATAACTTTCAAGTGTGTTGGGTTGAGACATCTTCGATTTGGTTAACGATTTCTCAAAGTTTGATATCTCTTCTTGTATTTTCACTCTCTGGATTTTTCTGGGAGACTGCGTATGCTTTAAGAGTCTCTCTTTCGAGCACGAATGAGAATTATCAAGAAGATGCCTCCTTTAAAATTAGACGTGGGTTTAGCAACTGTATTGCCTCTCTCGAGTGTTCTGGCTTTCTCGATTTTCTTTTCATCGTATCTCTCGCCCAGCTCGTCTCCTTCCATCTTTCCGTGGAAGGGGGCCCCTTGTTGCTGTCTCCACCGTCAATTTACTGGCGAGTTCTTCAATAAAGACGAGTCGTATCTCTTTTCTGCCGAAAATGTCTTTGTCTCCCACTCAGCTTATTTTTTATCCTTTCTTTTTCAAAGTAGTGGCGTCTCGTCCAACTTTTCCGTAGAGACGTCGGATTTGCTTGGCTCGAGATTGGAGACGAGTAGCGGAGGTGATACTGATAGGGAATGGTAGACAGGAAAATTTGGCCAGTAGAGACTTCCCCTGCAAAAATGAAAGAGAATGCGGCAGTATATGTTCTTCATATTCTAGAAAAATTGGAACGATACTGTTTTACCCTTGTGTATACTTCCATTGAATTTGAATTGAGGAAGTTCCTTCATTTGGATTGGATTGAATTGTATGTCCCGAGTTGCCCTTCACTTTGAGCTTGCCACATATGTGCTTTGCTTAGTTGGGCCTTGTTTTCTTTCGGGTTGCCTTGGACCATCATCATTTTCCATGCCATTGGGTCCGTGGACCGGAGGGCTCCTTTAATTTGAAGGTTACCTTGAAGGCGAATGAGTCCTATCGCATTCCATTGGGTCATTTCATTTTGCGACACTCTTGAGGCACTTTGCAATCCCCTGGGTGAGAATGGAACAAATCCAATTTAGCATTTTGCAACGATTGAGGGTAAATTGGAACGACACACAGTTACCCGTCTTCGAGCTCGCCTGGGCTTTTCACTTGAAATTTCCCTACGTGAGGCCATTCAACATTTCTCATTATGGCAGTTAGCGACGTTACCACAAATTGATCCGCCCTAAATCTAGCATAAAAAGGGATTCACGCATTCGACGGGATAAATAAATTGCCCCCTTGTCCTTGAATTAAATCGAGACACCTAGAAAGCTGGAAAATATCATACGCAGGGGAATTAAGCATGAAATGAAAGGTGCACTTATTCAAGGTCAGTTCTGCCTCTCCTGTGGCTCTTCGATAATCAGCTAGTCTCGTATTGGTTCGGGTGTGGATAACCGATGTTTGAGAGTCCCTACTCACTGGCTCCTGATCGCGGCTTGGGACGTCTGTCAACCCTAAACTGGTTGACCAGGGCAGTAAGCTCATCATCTGGGTAATCTCTTGAACCTTCCAGCAACTGATGCTCGAATTGGGCATTGTTGTTGGCAAATGCTGGCGGTAGATTTCTTATTCTGTCCTCGCCATGAGCAATTTGACTTCTCATGCTGGAGCCTTCATCATTACTCGAGAAAGTGTGGGGATCACCAACTGTCCTGCTGCCAAAAACTCCTTCCATTCGAGGATTAGAGAAATGGAAGTGCTCAGGATAACTTCTTGTCTGATTCTCTAGCTGCGCAGGCGCGCTGATCATGGGATGAGTTCTAGCCACAGGTTGGTGCTCAAACCAAGGAATCTGAATACACTGCTCCTGCGGTCTATACTCTTGAAGAGCATTAGGGTGATTCTGGGGGATACTTTGATTAACGCCTGGGGGATTGATGGCATGGCTACTAGCTTGGTTGATGATGGGAAGTGGCTCGCCCCATGCTAACCTGGGAAACTTATGGTGGCGAGGAGACTCGACGTTCAGGCTTGGATCAGTCCCGCCTTGGTTTTCTTGATTCTGAGCTGCATTGTGTTCTCTCACCCTTTTTCTGTACTTCTGAAGATGACTCGAAACATTTGCTTTAGTGAGTCCCTCTACCTTCATAATTTCCAGTATATGTTGCGGCCGTGCCGAATCTATTCCTAGCTGCTGAACTGCATTAACAAACATACGATGCAGCTCGGGAGACCAACTCATCTTCTTTCTCCAGTTGCTTGGAACAAAATTGAAGGCTTGATGCTTGTTCTCATGGTCGTGCAATTGCTTCCTTACCACGTGCTGCCATATGTTTTGAAGCATCTGAACTCTAACTGGTTTCGTTACGACGTCTTGGGCCCCATTTAAGACAGCCTTCATTAGGGCTTGCTGATCATCGCTTGCCGATATTACGAGGACTGGCATGTTTAATTTAGAATTGATGACTTCCAAGAGAGTGAAAACATCCATGTCAATCCCTACCATGGCGGTGAGGACGATATCAAACGGGTCACTACTCCTCCTTAATATCTCTAAGGCCTCTGTCGCCTTTGCTTGAGCTACAACCTTATACCGGCATTTTCTTAATACGGTAACAAGGATTGACAGAGAAACTGGATTACCGTCAATGGCCATGACCAGTAGACCCTCAGGGTAAGGAACTTCATCAGCTTTGACCAGGGTTGAACATGCGCCCGTTCCCCTAATACTCGACATATTTCTGGATCTAGGACTGCCGATTCGAGACCGCCTCGGGATGTCTTCTCGGACTTGAGGGATCACGAGATCGTTGATGCCTTCTCGTAACAGGCTTTGAAAGCCGATGCTTTGATGATGAAGGTTTTGAATTCCTCTCCCACGAGAACTCCTTCCTCTCTATCTTTCTCCTGCGAGTTCTTGCGAATGAACTCTGACTATCAAATGGGGACAAGTTCTCTCTCTGGCAATAGCAACGACTTCCCTCTTCACGGGCAGCGCTATTAGATTTTCCGAGGGAGAAAATCTGATATTCAGCTTTTGATCAAAGGGGAAATCCTTGTTTCTCGCTCAGTTTGTCTTCTTTTTTCTTTTCGTGATAGAGGGCCCCTGTCAAGATCTCCACCGTCGATTTACTAGCGGGTCCTCCAATGAAGACAAGTCGTATCTCCTTTTCGCTAACGTTTGCCGTGTCTTCCACTCAGCTCATCTTTCCGTCTTCTTTTTCAAAGTGGCGGTGTCTCGTCAAACTTTCTGCGGAGATTTCGGACTCGCTTAGCTCGCAGTCGCCATCTGATGGGAATTCGAGCCAACGAGGGTGGTGCCAATAGAGAATGGTAGATAAGAGAAATCTTGACTGGTTGATACCGTCACTATGAAATCAATATTTACTTCAAAGCAGATTACCATCTTCGCATTCCGCTCATCTGCCTCACCTCTCTCCCCCTTTCTTTCGTATTCTGCTTTCAAAAATGGCCAATTCTCCTAACCATACCTTATCCGCCGAAGTCCTAGCTGGGTGGGAGAGACTCTACAATCTTCTTGGTAGAGGTTACGCTCATATAGCCAAAAACTCTACCGTTGAGGCTGAAATCCTCGGTTTATTTAGGACCGTGGACGCTGCTTCTGTTGACGGTACCCAACTAGGGAAGGAGTACCGGAACTTCTCGACCCTCTTCATCAATTTTCTAGCTGCCTATAACCGTGCTTATGAGACGGTCCTTGTGACCGCCGTCGTGAAAGCCCGTTACCGAGACCGGCACGAGCGTCTGGCAACAGTTACGTTTGTGGCTGATAATCACAAAAAGGCCCTTAAGTTTGCCAACGATCAGCTTTCGTGGCTGGTTCGTGAGAGGGGAAAGTTGGTGGACCGTCTGGCCTTGGTCCGAACTTACGCCGAACAGGAGCCAGGCAATATTGTGATGAGGTGTAAATGTGGTTGGCTGCAGGAGAGACTTGATGACATTACGGCAGACATTGCTTTCGAGAGGGCAGCGGTTCCGGACCTGGAGTTTGCCGTTGAGCATTACGAGGCCACTATGGCCCAGGTTAAAGAGAAGTGCGATCGCCTCTTCTTTAGGCTCGCGGAGCTTGATCCCGAGAGCGCCCGGTGCATCCAGAGCATCAACTGTTTGGAGAGTCAGTTGAGCTCTTTCGTAATGGTCATCAGGGCCCAGTTTGGCTTTACCTTTCCTCCCCAGTGAGTTGTTGTAATACTCTTTGATGAATGGAATGAAAGAAAAGCTTCACGTGTTTTGTTTTTTTTTTTTTTTAATTTTCCTGCTATCGTTTCTTCCGCATAGCATAACAGAACGATTTGAGGTACCGAAGATGTCGAGGCTTAATGTTCTTCTTGATGTTCTTGTTTAATTGCTCCAGACGATGATATCGAGAACATTGATGATGGGTTCGGCGGTGGCCCCCACTATCCATCTTGAGATCACGAACAATAACGCTATGACAACTTGATCAGTGCGCTGGTAGTAAATCCGGCCACCTGTTGTATGCCCACCTTTATCCATATTTTGTTTCTTTCGGCATCCACTTGCTCGTGTCGGTCGCCTGTAGCGTCGGGAGAAATTCCTGTGGGCCACGTTCATTAATAGAACCTCGGTCCTCTAAAGCCCTCCGCATGTTTCGGATAAGAGGAAATTTTAAGACCGGTCTCTGGTTGATTTGATCAGGTAAAGGTATTTGTTTCATGGGTTCTGATTATATAATCCATATTATTTTTCAAAAGACGCGGGATCCTCTGCAATACATTAAATATGCCCCCATGTTTAATCAGTATAAATCCACCGTCATATCAGAATACTCTGCCCATACAAGTTTACGGATTGACACAACTTTGTCTGTCAAAGATGGACAATGTTCGTTTGCCCCCCAGAATTAACGGTTGAAGCCTCGGTGTTTTTCGTCTTTTGGTATTTCTGAAGATGATTCTTGATATATTATTGAACTTAATTTTTACACCCGTCTGGGGTATCTAGGATCTCCCTGCAAAAGAAAAGGATATAATTAGTATGCGACACAAGAAATGTCGGTCCATGACTCCTATATTAGTCCAATTTGATTTTTTCTATTTTATAGAGAAATCAGAAGAAAGAAAAAGAAAAAAAAATTTCCTTAGGAAGAAATGGGTTAATTTCTGATACAGAATTTTTTTCAGATTTATTATTCTTTTTTTTTTATTTTTTTAAAGGAATGTGACAAAGTCTCTTGACGTTTACTAAAATTTTTGAAGGAATTTCCTTTTTATCAAAATAAATTTTCAGAGGTAAATTTGTCAGGAAAATTTTATTTTTATTGAAGCAGGAAAGACATGACAGAAATCCTTTATTGGTTAACGAAATTCCCCCGAGACATTAGTCTAATTTTATTTAGAGAAACTTTTCTTAGAAAAACATGAGCGAATTTCTCGAAAAGAATTTTTGTTGCAAGTTTTTATAATTTGAAAGAATGTGATAAAATCACTTGATGTTTTTTTAAAGGAATTTTTCTTTTTATCGAAATAAATTTTCAGAGGAAAATTTGTCGGGAAACTTTCATTTTTATTGGAGAGAAAAAAACATGACAAAAATCTCTTATTGGTCAATTAGTCTAATTTTATTTAGAGAAAATTTTCTTAGAAAAACATGAGCGAATTTCTCGAGAAGAATTTTCTTGCAAGTTTTTATAATTTGAAAAATGTGATAAAATCACTTGATGTCTACTAGAGTTTTTTTTTTTAAGGAATTTTTCTTTTTATTGAAATTTTCAGAGGAAAAATTTTTCAGGAAAATTTCATTTTTATTGAAGCAATAAAAATATGACAAAAATCCCTTATTGGTTAATAAAATTCCCATGAAGGGATTTTTTTACATCATTTTTTCAAAAAAAAAATTTAAAAGAAATGAGTGACAAAAATATAATTTTTATTTTCTTTTAAAAAGAATGGTCGTAATATCAAGCTCAAAAACTGACTAACACCTAGCATGGACCGACCGAAAATAAATACAAGATAAAATTAGAGAACTTACTTTTACCTTGGAGAAATGCAAATCACATAGTCATGCGCATGACTCAAGTGAGGAGTGGACTCTAGAAAATAAAAGAAGGAGAGACAAGGTATGGACCTAAAAAGGCTCCCACTATCTGAATTGACAAACTTACCCTCCGCGCAATCAAATCACAATGGGAAGAATTGTCAATTCAGATAATGAGCGGAATAAAATATGGTCAACCCGAGCGCAATCGACGCAAGAGCTTTGCATATTCGATCCCTATCTATGGTTTTCTAGGAAGAATTTCGCGACTTGGGTTTACACGCTTGTGTGTGCAGGTGTCGTGATCCTCAGAGTATGCAAGACATGCACAACAATTGATATCAAAACAACGCTTCTAAAAATGTGCGAAATTAAACAAATAAACCCAACACCGAGCCTGCAAAACAAAGGGGTTAGCCAAACACTCCGCCCCTTATAACTCCCATCCTGCAAAAACATATAACACATATAGAATGAGTCCCAAACAATATCGCCAGAAGCGAGATATGCATGAAATTTTCATTGGCCTAAGTCCACTAAGACTCTTAAAATTTCGAAAAAATTTAAGTATTCCAATTGGTATCTTTTTTCGAAAATTTAAAAATCTCTGTCCCCAGTGGAGTCGCCAGTCTGTCGCGACCCTCTAAAAAAATTTAAAATTTTAAAAGGGGTTAACGGATTATTAGGTTAATTAGATTTGACTAACCTAACGCGGACCCTCCCAAGCCCTACCGAATCGCAACTTTGGTTTTTGTTTAAATGATTTTAAAATTTGGAGTCGCCACTAATCGTTCTTGGTAGGTCGATTAGAAATCTAAATAAATTAGCGGGAGAACTAATTTATTCCTGCGAACCAGAGATTAGGAGCTCGGGGACTTGGTTACACTAGTTAATTAAAACTAATGCCCTTTCGGTACCTTAATTTCATGGATATCCTAATTCGGCAACTCAGGCTTGGTTTATACCTAAGGCTATAGTAGGGTATTCTCTTTTGTGTTTTCACTTTTTAAATAGGATGCATTGATGGTATATATTTTTATTTGTTATATTTTTTTAAGTGTTAAAGATTCCCTGAAGCCGAAAGAAGGAGTGTGTTAACGACTTCTGTGCAGTATTACAACCTACTTATCTTTTGGGTCTGATGATTCAAAAATTAAATTATAGGAAGTACATGACAGTGAATAAACACCTCCAATGGGAGGCCTAGCATTGGCTTGGCTCTTCCCTTTGGGATTTAAGGTACAGGTATTTAAGTTGCAAGTATTTAAACTACTGTAAGTAAAAACCTCCAATGGGAGGCTAAGCATTGGCTTGGCTCTTCCCTTTGGGATTTAAGGTACATGTATTTAAGTTGCAGGTATTTAACTACTGTAAGTAAAAACCTCCAATGGGAGGCTAAGCATTGGCTTGGCTCTTCCCTTTGGGATTTAAGGTACATGTATTTAAGTTGCAAGTATTTAACTACTGTAAGTAAAAACCTCCAATGGGAGGCTAAGCATTGGCTTGGCTCTTCCCTTTGGGATTTAAGGTATAGGTATTTAAGTTGCAGGTATTTAACTACTGTAAGTAAAAACCTCCAATGGGAGGCTAAGCATTGACTTGGCTCTTCCCTTTGGGATTTATGGTGCAGGTATTTAAATTGCGGATGGACTTTGTCCTCTCCATTCTGGGGTATGAATTCTTTAAAATAAAATATAATGAATTGATTCAACAATTTGAAATTTGTGCGCGCTTGAGGACTCCTCCAAGCCGATTTTGTGCTTCCATAGGGTTGACCATTGATATAAAGCTGCGGCTTCCTGACATAAAATAGAGTGAAATGTCAGTATACAAAATATGTGCTAATCTGCACCTAAAATCAGAAGAGTGGAAAGAGTACTTATCTCCCATTTTTTTGGGAGGGATTTCTATAATTGATTTTCGCTCTCTATGTTCCCAATAGAGAGAGTTTCTTTTGAATTAAGAGGGACTTTTAGTCACAGATCAGTTGAGAAATCGGTGGACAGCTTAGGAGCTTGTCTGGGCCGATTTTTGCATATCTATGAGATTTTTGCTGTTGACGTAGAGATATCCTTCTCCTGACATAAAATATGGAAAAAAAAGAGGAGATGGAGAAAGTGTATACAATTTGTGCTAATTTGCAAGTAAAACCATAAACAAATGAATAAATAAAAACACTTAGCTCGAATTTGCTTGCTCGTTGACGAGGATGAACTCTTGATTTATATTGATCGATGAAGGAATTTGTGATGATAATCCCTAGCTTTGAACTCCCATCATCTTCAAAATTCTCTCTCTTTTGGTATTTTCTTTCTCTCAAATTTTTCTTCAATCTCCCAAAACTCTCTCAAACATCCAAAATTTTCTCTCCAAAAAAAATCCTCCCAAACACTTCAAATTTTCTCTCTCAAGAATCCCTTCTCAAGCTCACTTCTTTCTCCTTTTATAACCTACTCATCTATCTCCCATTCTAATTTTTCCACTAACTCTATCTCCCATTCTAATTTTTCCACTAACTCTTCTTCATTTTCATCTTCCATTCTCCATCTCTATCTCACATTCTAATCTCTCCACTAACTCTTCTTCATCTTCATCTTCCCTTCTCCATATTTATCTCCCATTCTAATTTCTCCACTAACTCTTCTTAATCTCCATCTTCCCTTCTCTATTCTTATCTTCCATTCTAATTTCTCTACTAACTCTTCTTCATCTCCATCTTCCCTTCTCTATTCTTATCTTATTTTCTCCATCCATTCTTCTCCAACTTCTCTTCTTCATCTCCTCTTCTTCATCTTCCCTTCTCTATTCTAATTTATCCACTAACTTTTCTTTTTATTATTTGTAAAATAATCCTTCAAGAGTTAGGTATTTGCACTCTAGTCCTTGAATTTTAAGTATTTACAATTCAGTCCCTGAAAAAATATATTTCTTTAAGTCCAAATCTCCTCACAATTTTTGACACACCAAAATTTACCACATGTCAAATTTAAGCTCATTTCTTGTCGCTGAAAATAATGCATAATTTAATTAAAGCCCTTTTGCAAAATTAAGTCATTCTGGGTATAATGGGCCAAGATGAAAATTTAAAATATTAGAAGACAATGTCACAACTCATAAAAAGTGAAAGTTAAAAATAAGTTGACTCAAATTAAATTTTTTTAGGCCCGATTCGAGATTATACTCGCGAAGGAACACGTGACTCGAATTGGATTTTTCTGAATTTGCGATGGCCAATATGAAAATAGATTTAAAATAAAAATATTAACTATCTTTGTGTATTTTTTGGCCTCAAATGTTATTTTTTCAAAATTTTCAAATATTTTTGTATTTTTTTAAAAAAATTAAAATATATATAATATGAAAATTTTTTTTGTCAAAATTCGTTCCCTAGGCTTGGCTAAGGTTCCCAAAGTTGATTTTTCAATTTTATGAATTTTTATGGATTTTCTATTAATTTTTGAAAATAAATAAATAAAAAAAAAACTTAAAAATACTGAAAATATGAAAAATCGTTTTTTGGTCAAAATTGGTTCCCTAGGCTTGGCTAAGGTCCCCAAAGTTGATTTTTCAATTTTATGAATTTTTATGGATTTTTTATTACTTTAGCAATAGAAAAAATGATTAAAGATCAGGTGTCAACACTGATGAGGACGATTTAATATTTGTTTGTGTTTGAATGATATCCTGTGGGAGCCAGAGGGAAATTGGGAAGGCCATGGCTTTTGTCCCGTGGAAGCCTGAGGCTTTTATCCCTCGAAATCCTTGGGGTAAGGGAAAAAACATGGTTGATATCTCATGGTCGAAAAGTTGAGGCGCTTATCCCTTAGAATCGAGATCTGTGTCCCTTGAAGAATGAGACCCATATCCCTCGAGTGACTATGGCCTGTGTCCCATGGAAGAATGACTATGAAACAAAAACTGAAAAGCTAAACATTGAGTTAGATGTGTGTTCATGTTTGTGTGATTCATGATACAAGTAAGGGTTATATTGCATGAGATGTGGAGTCATCATTAGGTATCATATCTACTTGTCTTTGATGCCGAGTCTTGCTTGATTAAGTGATGGATTGACGGTTACCTGTTAAGTTAGCTGTTTCACTCACTGTTCTTTTAGCTCACTCCTCGTGGTTTAAAAATTTATCAATTTAGTAACGAGAATGAAGCCACGATTGGATACTATGGATGATGGTGATTATGGATCAAGAGGAGAATCCTTGAGTTATTTCCTAGTTATTGTCTTTGGATAAAAAATAATGTAACTAATGAGCTATACATGTGTAAATATTTGTCTATATCAAATACAGGTAGTGAAACCTTATTGAAGACCATACCCTTTAGGCATTGTGCCTACGTCTTTTGAATGCAGTTGTATGTTAATATATGGCTGATGATTGTTTCTCTCATAGTTTTTTTTTTTTGCATACGCCTTCTATTATAAACATATTATCAAATTAGAATAGATTGTGTTTAGAAGGAGTGCTTGGGACGTCACACATGGAGCTTGGTACCGGTCCCCCCAAGCCCATACAAAATCACAGCAAGAGATTTATAAATCGAGTTCGATCTTAATATGGTCGGGTGACATGTGCAAGGTGTACATCCCATGGAACTAGAGATTTGGGTTTAGGAATTTAATTATGCCAATATTTCCATTGACACCCTTTTGCTACCTAGGTTGATTGATTTTTCTAATTATGATTTTTATGTAGATGATTTGGGGTAAGAAAAGTCATACAATCTAACATTTCATGTAGATGAGAGTGTTTAATCCTAACAATCACAATTAGTAAAAGTAGGTGCGCAAATCAAAAAATTAGAAAGGTTCGGATTAAGTACTTCAAATCACCATATGGCATTCCTAGTGAAACCTTAAAAGCTTAGAGCAAATGCAATCAAGGTTTGGAAGAGATTTGGGAAGATTTGGGACAAAGTGTCCAAAGGGGCAAAAACTTTATCTTAAGGAAAGATTGGGAATCAAAATTAACAAAAATAGGCTAGGCAAGTTGAATGTGTCCATTTTCCATATATATATATATTTAAATTTTTAGGATTTTTTTCTGAATTTTTAATTTTTTAGAATTTTTTTAAGAATTTTTCATTATTTTTATTTTTTCGAATGTTTTGGTATTTTTATTATTAAAAAATGTTATCTAGATTGGGTCGACCTAGCCTACGCCTCTCAGGCACTAGACCCAGACCATAAGGGTCTCAAGTTGGCTTGAAGTGACATTGTTTTGCCCATTTTTTTTGAATTTTCTAAATTTTTTTATTGATTTTCTTGAATATTGTTTTTGTATTAAATTCTTATTTGAGGGTTGAGAAGCCACCATGTGGCTAATCCACGACCATTGGATCATTTTAAAATATAAAAATTGAAAAATCCAAGATTGCGACACGTGGCCAAACCTGGGTCACGTATCAGAAATTGGATTTTTTTTAATTTTCAAATAATCCTTTTATCATCAAAAAAACATTTTTTATTTTTCTAAAATTTCATATCACTCCACATGGTCAAATCATGGCCGTTCGATCTAGATTTTATTTTTATTTTGAAAAGTATATTATAAACCATACTTGTTGACGTGGTATCCCACATGGCATCATGTTTGCTTTGACCAAGTCAACAACTATTAATTTGGTCAACTCCCTATCGAGAAGACGATGGATGGATGGTCGAGAACATTCTGACCGCCGATCGAGGCAAAATCACTACAGATTGTCCCGATCTTAGTACCAAACGAGTCTTCAGAACCTAAACTACAACATATCCAAATTCTAGGCCGATTTAATAGTGAAATCTGCCCTAGGTCGAGCTCACAACCTTGGCCATGGTGGAAGCTCAACTAGCATTCCACACAAAATCAAATTAAACTAGGCAATCATGAAGCTTCTACGAAGCTCAGGGAAGCTTACCTCAAGTTCCATCAAGCCGAGAATGTCCGATATGAGCTAGGTACATTGCGAGAGGTTCAAGAAGTTTCGAAGCTCAACCACAGCAGTTTATTGTAATTTTGCTAATTCCGTTCTAAACCTTTTACTTTTGTCATGAGTCATAGATCTTTTAACGTTTTGTCAATTAAGTTCGTCTGGCCAATTTTGCCTGCAAATCATTGACATGGATGTTAATCGTCCTACGTGGCATGACGAGCGCTAATGTGGACAAATTCCAATATTATTTTCATATTCTTCAATTTTTTCCATTTTTTTAATTCTTTTTTATTCTTTTGTTTGTTATTTTTTTTTTCCTTAAAGTGGCCGGTGAAGGTTGTTGAGCCATCACTAGCCACTGGGTGAGGGTAGCGAAGCCCTCTCTAGCTGCTGACGAGGGCTGAGACGCTCTCCAGCCACTTAGGTTAAGCATGCACTTTTGAGAATGAATCGATACATCTAATAATTACATTGCTGTGGTTACGGTGATTTCTTGAGTTCCTAAGGATCATAGTGAAATTTCCTTAAATTTTGAATATTCATCAATCGGTAAATGTGCATCTTCGTTTTTGGATTGAACCATTCTAATAGACCTACAATTTCTGACAATCGCTACTATGGAAATGCGTATTAAATGCAAATATTTAAGTAAATCCACTATAATAAAGAGTATGGCCGATATATTTGCCTATTTGTACAATCCTCCATCTTTTTATGCACGATGATTCTTTACTCTTGTTAATTATGCATTAAAATGATCGGAAGGATTACCAAAGAAAGTTCTAAATATATTGCAATTGTGCCAATTCAATCCAAATTTTTTTTTTGCTAATTGAGTGATAAACCTTTTATATTTATATCAATTCAGTTTATTTGGCTACTTAAAATTGGAAATCACTGACATGGAATTCTATAAGCGCATTATGACCAGAAGGCTTTGCAAAAGATAGGGATGGGCAATGGATTTATATGGTGCTCGCCCCGGTGGGGCTGACTTGTGGAAGGAAAACAAAGAACGGGGCGGAGGAGAGGAAAAAATTCACGGGGAGAGGCCAGTTAACCTCTCCCCTCCTCACCCATCCGCCTTGCGGAGAAATTAATGAAAGAAAACATACATTATGTCAAACACTTGGAGCGTTGGGCCGACCAACCTTTCCTGCTTTTCCCCTATGCTGTTCATTCAATCTTTATTTACAAATCAACGAAAAAAGAAAAAGCAAACGGAAAAGGATAATCCAAAATCCAACCTTTCCCATTTTGCCCCTTTTTTCGTTCTGTAATTGTTATTATCTTCCTGGAATATTATGCAAAAGAGGTGAGACAATGAATTGAGACCAAAGCACCAAATACTCTCTCTCTCTCTCTCTCTCTCTCTCTCTCTCTCTCTCTCTCTCTCTGTGTGTGGCAGCTACAGATGGTTGTCGATGTTAGTGGTGGAGATTCTGATCATACTGTTAAGCCCAATGGTCCAGAAACATATAAATGCATTATATTTCACTAATTCGATGAATCTAATTTGGAACACATAATTACATCATCAAGTGCTTCATTAAGGATGACTAACATGGCCATATAATAGGAACATGTCAAAAGAATCCATATTTTCTGTGTAAAATTTTGACATTGCTCAAAACAAAATATCAAATCAAGCTTAATATTAAGATTTTTTTTTATCATGGAAATTAAAACCGTTTATGATGTTTGCAATCTTCTTTGAGATTTACTTTTATCTTTTGTACAGATGAAATCGCAATGATATACAATGTTTGAAATCAATTTATGACTTTTCGGTCTATATATTGTTTTTTTTTCTTCTTATAAAGATGCCTTTCAAAGTTAATTAATATAGACGTGTCTTCTTGTTAACGATAAGAGTTGCATCTTTTCATAGTACTATTCACGTCAATTAAATATTTTAAATATACGTTGAATAAACAGTCGCTATATACGGAAAACAAAATTTCCACGTGCAACACTCATGGTTGCCTTGTAGTTAATTACATGGACAAATTTATTTATTCGAATCTATATCCTTGCTTGCTCAGATAATGTTGATTCTCTCATATAGAGACAAATCGGACCATACGTATGCAAGATGAATGAGTTTATGTGCGTTGGAGATCCTTCCAATCAATGGTAAGTGCAGCTATTTTAATTATAATATGAAAGAGATGTGAGCCCAATATATCTAACCATGACTTTCAGTTGCTAATAGTGGTTTATTTACGTACTACAAGATTTTATCAGATACATGTAATAGGGATTTTCGATATTGTGAAATTGCCTTCAATGTTTCTATCCATCATGACCATCGACAATCTAAAAGTCTAGATTTTAAGTTTCTCAAATAGTTATGTAATCATGAGGGGGTGTACATGATCATTTTCTAGAGAAAACCAATTCTAGTAAAATCTGAATATTTTCTACTGTGAGAACGTGTTGAATGCAAATTGTGCAACTCAATCCACAGCAATGATGAGCATGACTAGATATTTACCTAGTTATTTCTGCAAGTGTATCCACAGACAATAATGAGCATGACCAATTATTTACCTATTTATAAAGCTCTCCATCTTTTGGTGCTCCACGCCTAAGCCAACTGAATTTCTTCTTCTTTCTTACTAGTCCTTCAAGCGCTACAAAACAAGACCCTTGTGATGCCTACAAGAAAAAAAATCCGGCATCTCCGGAAACTTCTTTTGCACGCATCCAATCATCATGTCTCCAGTAGTCGAACCTTTTATGTAAATAAGTATCGGATCAATGATTTACCCAAAAAATGCTTTGTTTTTGGTAAGGTGTGTCAAAATTCGTAT
Organism: Psidium guajava; assembly: GCA_016432845.1. Lineage (NCBI taxonomy): Eukaryota > Viridiplantae > Streptophyta > Magnoliopsida > Myrtales > Myrtaceae > Psidium > Psidium guajava. The sequence continues at coordinate 13,071,204 of CM028230.1, read as the reverse complement.
GCTAGATGAATTAGTTTAACTGTTATGCTTCATCCTTGATAAGATCTCTCTCTTTCTCTTTCTCAAATCATGAATATGATAGGAAAATGCTTTCCTGACAGTACTGTCAAGAACAGTACAATTTCAACCGTGGATTCACACACCATCACCGTGTATTTCGTATAAAGCACTCATTGATTAGGAGGTCGTGTGGTCAGAAATAACTGACAGTATTGTCTGATTGCCAGGTTAGCAGCTCCCATTATGATATCATGGATCTTTTTTTTTCCCCGAATAACAGCACGAGGCACTGAGATAGCGTAATTCAGGAGCTACAGCAACAAGAACTTGCATTTCTTATAGTTCGGATCTATGAAAATGTGAAGCAAATACATGTTTGCTCGCTGGTACTGGATTAGCTGGACCACATCAAATAACCAGCATTACTACCCAACACCAACAACTGAACGCAATCGACCGCCGCCAGTTGGCCTCCACCAGCTTTTGACGAAGATCTGCCACCGGGCTTCTTCATGTGACAAGGAAATTTTTGATAGGATCCTACATGGAAATTTCCTTTATCGAGTTGGTATCGACGACTAGTATTTTAATGAGATCTATTGTTTATGGTAAATTATTGAGTATCATGTCCACCAGTAGATATTTTATGTACTAAGACATTTTCTACTTATGGGAAGGTGTAGCGAAATTTCATCCACTTGAAATTTAGAACTAATTAATTTGCCTTTTTAGTGTGTTATAATGTATTACTTTCTGAAAAATGAACATTGTTTTAAAAATTATACATATGTCTCAAAATGCTTTAGATCTTAAATCATGCACCTTCATGAGTTGTCTCACGATTCTCACATTTGCATGATTTCAAAGAAAAGGGTAAAAATTTCTAAGCACTCGTTTGGTTTGTGCATAATATATGAATACAGTTGAATTGAAATAAATAAAATTGGATTGATCAAAATGCCAAATACATAATCAATTTGGCAAGCTCCACCTCGCCAGATTAGGCGTGCTTGTCTCTCGCTAGTGGGCGGTCATCATCTGTCACCTCATCCAGCGACTAGGCCATGAAGAAGGATAAAAGAAGATATAAGAAAAATAAAATTAGTTAAAAAGAAAACGAAGATGAAGGATTATAAGGAGGAAATATAAGGGAAAATGATTTACTATTTTTCAAAAAGTTAAAAATCATTTTCCCCAAATTTAAAGGCGTTTCTTCCATTGATGAAAAATATTTTTCTTAACTAGTTTATTTTTTGTTAACCGAACGTCAAAAAATTCTAATTTTTTTATTTTTATTTTTGTGAAACAGTCGAAGCCATGGTATCGTTATGAGATTGAGCTTGGTGAGGTTAGGATTGAAAGGGGTTGGATATATTAAAGCCCATGTAGAGGCAATATTCGTGAGGTCCCAGTACAGTCCATCTCGGATTGAGCCTCTATGTCCACTTTAATAAAACATAGCAAATAATAAAGAATTGACATTATAAAAATAGTGAAAATGAAAACTGATTGTGCAGACCTTGTTCAGACACAAGAGTGAAATAAATAAGAACCCATTGAACAATCCTACTTTTTTCGTAAGGACTCCCCCTTTTTTTGTAGAACGATCCTTCGTCAATGTAGGGATCCACTTTATTTTGGGCCATTCAACAATCCTCCATCCGTCCTTATAAAAGGGTGAGAGCACCGGTTGATGCAAGACAACCGATCGCCCCAAATTTAAGTGGAAAATAAAGAGGCAAATAAAAAGGATTGTTCTCCAAAATAAGGAAGATCGTCTCATGCGCGGCTCAAACATGAGATAATAATGTAGCAGTTCTTTTGCTCGATTTCAGTGGAGAGGAACAAGATAGATTCTGATGGAGAGCAATCTTTCGTTTCTCTTTATTTTTTAAATTGGAAATTGGCTTGAAATTATCCGCGTTTGGTGTACTGGAGACTTGCATATATGGCTTTAACTTTTTGGGCTCCTTTTGTACATGGGTTCGCAGCCCCTTCATCCCTTATAGCTGATTTTTTTTTTTTTGTAATTCTATCAAAAAGAGAATATGAGCGAAATCATGGATAGGAGCACTAAGATTGAAATGTTTGCTCTTGGCATACATATTTTGACACACCTTGCCAAGAACGAAGCAATTTTATTTTTGGGTAAAGTATTGATCTGATACTTATTTACATGCAAGGTCTGAGTAGCAGCGACATGATAATAGGATGCATGCAAAAGAGGTTTCCAAGGATGCTTGATTCTTTATTTTGTAGGCATGACAAAAGGGTCTTTTTTCGTAGCGCTTGAAGGATTTGAAAGAAAGAATAATTGTAATATTACGTCCATGATGGAGTGTTTTAATGAAAAGGTGTGATTGAGAGGCCCCACGAAGAGGAACACTTGAAAGGGCACTGTTTTCTTATCTATAATGAAATTAAAAAAAACTTCTTAAGGGGCACAATATGTGAGATAATGAATGAATAGAAAGGTACAAAACGAACATAAATTCTTTTCTCTTCTTCACTCTCTCCCTCTCAAAAAGAACAAAAGCAAAAACGAACAAAGGCAAAATACCGTTACTTTGAGAATAGATCGCATTTACATTATGAAACGCGAATATCTTCTTTTGTGATCATATTCGGACCATCAAGGGTTGAAGATTGGATTGAGGATGGTGATTTGATGAAATTTTTGGGTAATTCCACCATCGAACGTTGATAGAGATTAGTTGTACTTCTCGATCTTAAATTTCAACATTGGTATCAGAGCACATGTTTGAATCTGTGCCTCATTTTCCATAGAGTTTTGTCATGATTATACTCTGATATTGCAATATGAATCATTAAATATGAACCGGGCACGAGAGGGAGTTTTGTATGTTGACCCAATCTTCAAACTAGATATTGAACATTTAAAAGTCCATATTTAAGCAGCTGAAGTAAATTTTACATTTATATTTGACCAAAAAGAGAGAGTAACTTCTACATTTATAACAACGTACTTTTTGGTCAAAATTGCAAAATTTTGATTAGTGGCCGAATTAAGAGAAAATATTGCATCATCTGAACTTAGTTCGTCTTCGGTTAATATGAGTTATACAAAAGCATCATCATGTTACAATTTTTTGTGAATTACTTCATCAGAATCGAAATAGAGATGCTTATCATTGAAGGCACTATAGCTACAACTACTATTGCTTATATGCTGCTCGAAGATTAAATTTTTGCCTAATATTGAGGAAAGCTCGCACTCACCCACCATTAAAAATGACCAGGTCTCATACAATTTCATATCGAAAGCATTAAACGCTATATCTATCGACCATTTAATTTGTTCCCATGTTCCCTTCCTCTATAATTTTCTGAGGAGGGACAACAACAGTTTACTTTTTCTAAGACGAGGAATTCCATACAAACGCCGGCACGGAAACAAGAAGGCTCCTGAGGGTATGGCTAGAGACATCTTCCCGATTATAGGTTTCATCTGCATTTGGCCATAGAGTCTGGTTGATGTAGCGACTACATCAAATTAGATTGGACTCTAGGGAATTGCCTACCAAAAGAGTAGTGCTTCGATGGAGACTTCACTACTGTAAGAGCTCTCTTCCCTTCGTTAGCCATCTCATTGCCTCCTTCTGTTATTCAGAAAATGATAATCAAGATATTTTTATCATCATAGCGCGCGCGTGAGAGAGAGAGAGAGAGAGAGATCTTACCGAGTATGCAATGTTTTTCTGGTAGATCACTGATCTAATACTTATGTACATGCAAGATTGAAGTATGTGAGACATGATCATTGGACGCATGTCAGGAGAGGTATTCCAGGATGAGGGATCACATAGGTCTTGCTTTGAAGCACTTGAAGGACTAACAAGAAAGAAGAAATTCAACCGGCTAAGGTATAGTGCGGCAAGAGACGAAAGGCTCTATAAATAGGTAAATAATTAGTCATGCTCATTATTGCTGTGGATAGCCTTGCACAATTTGCATTTAACACATTCCCATACTAAAGAATACTATTAATGGCAGGGGTCATTAGCAGTGATTTTCTCTAGGAGCGTGACAATATACACCCCTTGGTGATTACTTACCTATTTGAGTAGTTTAAATTCTAGACCTTTAGATTGTTGATAATTTTGATGGATGAAAATCACAATATGCCTCATCTTGGGAACGCCACACCATAGATGGCGTCTTCTTCCTTTTCTAAGAAACTCTATAACATTAATGGATTTAATTTTGATTAATTTCAACCAAAAAATACTTTGATTGATTGATTCGATCACAAAAAATTGCCGAAGATGGAATCAATCGATTGTGGAGATCCATATATTTATTCAACAAGATCAAAATTTTACCTCTTTAAATTACTATTTTGTTTCTTCTCCAATAATTCGGAAAAAGTAAATAGATTAAACTATTGGAAAATCAGATTGGCATATATGGTCAAAACCCACATCCTATGTACTACGAGAGATCATGGGAGGCGAGGCGACATGGGTGATGTCAGTTGGACTCCCTCTCTCGTCTCCCAATACGGGCTCAAAATCGCATATTGAGGTAATATCATCGTGGAATTTGTGATGGTGGTGGTGTTGTCTACTCGCGGTTATTCGAGGCGTTTGTTGTTATTTCAATTTGTAATCATTCTATAAAAAAATAGGCGCAAAAAATGATGAACGAGAAAGTACAAGAAAATTATTTTTTGTCCTAGTGATAATTTGGCTTTTCAGTTATAAATCACATCTTAGGAATATTTAAGGTCATAATCATATATATGTTAAATTAATTTAAGTTTTGATGCATTCGGTATATTTTTAGTGTTAATATAGGGGTTGGCATATTAATCTAGGACAGCACGTTTTACTTGGCCTCTAGTCTGACTTCAATATTCCCCGGGGAGAATTCCTGGGAATCTGCTATCTTAGAGACCTTCAATGTGTAAAGAGATTGGTGGTGGGCGGTTCAGAATCTGGTTGTTGAGAAGAAATTGGAGTGAAAAAAAAGGGCCAAAAAGAGAAAAAGAAAAAAGAAGAGACCCCACCAGGAAAATTTTGTTTTTTGTTTTTCCTTTTTTCTTCTGCGCTGAATGTCTATTTTTTTAAAAAAAGAAGAAGGATGGAGCATCCCCCTTTACTAGAATTGCCAATATTTGTAATTTTGCTTTATTATTGTTACCGCAAAAAAAAATGAAAATTGGCATGCCCAATTAATTAGTGTCCTGCGCGCGCTCGAAACATGTGGAAATTGACGGGCCCAATTATTGAAGTAGAAAAAAATAATAGTAATTTCAAGATTATTATTTCTTTAAATTTATTGATTTAGAAATACAAAATAGAAATATATGGGTTTCGTCAATCAGTCGATTCCATCTTCAGTAAATTTCTTGTGATCGAGTAAGTTAATCAGAATTAAATTAGTTGGGTTCCGTCTATTTTTCGAAAAGACAAGATTTTAAAAAAATATTTTTAAGAAAGTGATTTTTTCGGAAAGTTATTCGATTTTTTGGTGTTTTGCTAAACCTCAAAAATCAAAAGAAAAATATTTTTCTGCGTTTTGGCAAAGAAAATATTTTGCTCTTTCCTTTGTGTCAGTGCCATCAAAACCAGTGCTTGCTCCTCGACGGCGGGCTCGCTCCCTTTGACGACTTGCTGTTCCCATTGCCATTCTCGATTCCATTATCAACAACCTCCTCCTCTTTGCGGTGTGACGCGCCATTGTGATCGCCTACGCTCTTAACCAGATCCTGCTGTCTCTGATGTCCATCCCACACTTCTGATCGATTTTGCCATTCAACAACGAGAGCTCCATGCCTCGCACTGCACGTCAACATCGCCTGTCATCCTCACTCAGCCGCGCGATCTCTGAAAATACAAAGGCAATGACTCAACCCGAGTATGAAATTCACTAATTCTGCATGCAGTCGGCCAATTTTCGAGCAATGAACTCAAATGAGAAGCGAAAGGAAGGGAAAGGCGCAAAATTGGATGGACTGACAGATTGAAGGCTCAAACATGCTGGTGCGACTCGACAAATGGAAAGCGCAGTGCGGCGAAGATTTCCCAGATCGCAGCTCCGTCGATTGAATCGGAGTGGCAATTGTGGGAGAGGGAGAACGAGCAAAGAGGCAGCAACAATGAGGAGAGAGAACGAGGAGGGAGAAATAGGGAGAGATAGAGAAAGGAAATTTTTTCAATATTTTAGAAATCGGGGCAAATAAAGATATGAAGATCCCACGCCACGAAAAAATGATTTTTTTTTTTTGAAAATGAATGAAGCATTTTGCTCAATTTTAGAAAGTTTTTTTTTTTGTTAATCGAAAAATATTTTGCATTGACAACTCATTTTCTGCCTCTCAAAATACCAGAAATTAGGAAAAATATTTTCCGTAAACCAAACCAAGCCTTAATGTTATATTAGTTTCTTCAGAAAGCTGCCGGACGTCATTTGTGGTGTTCCGATTGGGGTATGTCTTGGATCATGTGGTAATGCACCACAGTTGACTCCATTTTTTTTTTGATAACCGAGGTGTCCGGAGGCTGGTGAGCAAAGCTCGAACCGGGGCCGTGAATCCAACTAATTCTCGGGGAGACACCGCAGGACCCCACTACCACGGCGCTCCGGGTAAGACACCAAGGGACGAGTAAGTTTCGACCCCGCGACCCGCGAGTACTACTCAGCGGGGGCCACAGCAGGTCTACTCCCTACCACGCGACCACTTGATCGGTTGACTCCATTTTATGCCCATTTTTTCCAAAATTATTTATGGAATTTTTAATTTACGCCATTCCTTTTCCTCGTGAAGGTGAAAATTAGGTTTTCTTTTGCTCAGAAGGTAAAATTAGTTATTTAAGCCTATTTCCCCAAAACTATTTGTTTTTATCTTTCATGGGTGGTATTATTCAATGAAAAATCATCATGTTTCGCCGTTTCGCGTCTCCTCTCCTTGCGTTGCCCACTTACAAAGGCTTAGAAGCCTACATTCGGATGGCTGGCTATTTGACTTCCACACTTAGGGTACGCGCGCATTCACAACAGCCCTATTTCTCTATTTTTTATTTAAATTTTGTTTTGGGAATAGGTTTAAAATAGAAATTCGTTTCATAATGTAATTTTGTTTTTCCATTTTCAGGATAAATTTTTGGCCTAGAAATAAGTTTGGAGTAGAAATGAGAAGTAGAAATTTTTATTTCAAGAAAAGAAGCGAAAATAAAAATTTTTGTCATTGATCACTTCCTCTCTCTCAAGTGCTCTCTCTCTCTCTCTCTCTCTCTCTCTCTCTCTCTCTCTCTCTCTCCCCTTCCATCGATCGCCATCAACTAGCCGTTGTCTCTTGCGGATCGCCTCTCTTGTGTCCTTGCCGCCGTTCACCATCCATTGGTTGTCGGCATTCGGTCGCCATTTTTCATTCCCTGGATGGGTTGTCGTACGCCAACCCTCGATCGTCGATCTTTATTTGTCGGCCGCTGGTCACCATTTGCCTATTGCCGGCCACCGGTCGCTAGCCATCGGTCTCTAGTCCTCAATCGCAGTTCACTCGGCGCCGTTTAGCCACCAACAATCGATGTCCACCAGTTGCCCAACTATAGTAATATTATATCGTTGTCAAACAAATTTTTGTTTCAAAAATAGGAAATTTTTTTTTGTTGTTATTAAAGACGTGTCTCTGCTCAAAAACTCGTCCAAGAGTAGAAATAGAAAAACATATTTTCTGAAAAAAAAATAGAGCTCGGAAATAGAATAGTTGTCATCCGTACCCTTATCATACTCGAAATGCAAACGATGTTTTTTGAAAAGCTAATTTTTTCGTGGCAATCCAGCATGGTGGAGTCTTTCCACCATGACATAGCGAATTATAAAGACGAAATTATTTCTCTGCATTTCTTTGTTTACTGGCTCAGACAATGTTAATGCTCTCATTTAGAGATATATCAGACCATATGTATGCAAGATGAAGGAGTCTTTCCAATTGAAGCTAAGTGCAACTACTTTAATTTATAATGTAAAAGAGATGTGACCCTGACATTGCGAATTATAACTTTTAGTAGTAAATAGTTGTTTATCCATGTACTTTAAGGCTTTATCAGAAACATATAATAGGTACTTTCGATATTATGAAATTGCCATCGACGTTTTCATTTGTCAAAATTATCGACTAATCTAACGGTCTAGATTTTGTCCGACCAAAAAAAAGGTCTAGATTTAATATCACCGAGAGAATGTACATGGTCGTGTTCCTAGAGAAAATCAATTCTAACAAACCCTGCTGTTTATAATATTCTTAGTATGGGAACGTGTTAAATGCAAATTATTCGAGTATATCCGCACCAATAATGAGCATGACTAAGTATTTACCTATTTATAGCGCCCTTCATCTCTTGTCGAACCACGCCTTGGGCAACAAAATTTCTTCTTCTTTCTTGCTTGTCCTTGTGATGCTTCAAAGCAAGACCATTGTGATACCTCATCTTTGAAAACCTTTTTTTTTTTGGTCATGCATCCACCTATCATGTCTCACATACTCCAGCATTGCATGTACATAAATATCGGATCAGTGATCTACCAGAAAGAAGGCTTCATCCCAGGTAAGATTCTTGGTTGTTTTTTGTAAATCAAAAGAAGAGGTGCCTTGTCCCACTTGATGGTTATTTTATATGTTCAATTGACAAAAGTATACGCATGTATATGTTCAATTGGTGATTATTTTCTGCCTAACCGTTATTAGGTGCTCTTACAATCTTTGGAAGGTTGTGTCTGTTCAGATATTTTCTTTATAAGTTGCTAAATGTTTTTGTTCAATTCACAACATCAAACTTCATTTTCATTTTCTTTCAAGAAAAATACAATTAATATTTTCAACTATTTTCCTCTGAGAGTTCTTGGAGAAAATATCATAATTACTATATGATATTCTCATTCCGAGGCTTTGTTTTATCCGGGAGGATTTTTGCTGGTAATTTGTTGGCAACGTTATGGGGCAAATAATTTCTTAAGAGAGCGTTGTCACGTCTGAAAGTATGATTCATTTTTTTCCAACTTGATCATAATATTTTTGCCAACAATTTGAAGGAATTATTTGGTGCGACAATGGAGTCAGAGTGCAAAGTCAAGCTTTTGCTTGCTGATGATGGACAGAGAAGGCTTGATCTCATAAAGCCCAAGTTACCAAATGGGGAATGCCTATCCGGTTTCCTTGGCTTCGCAGTCAACATGGTCAACATGGATACCATCCATATATTTCGTTTGACAGCCAATGGTCATGGTCTCCGAGAACCTCCGTTTTTCCATCTTTTCTCGCGAACTCAAGTGTATAGCAGGAGGATGCATGTATTTCCCCGGCAATCAGGAGGACGTGGATGTGAGATTTCCAATACCGTCTGCACCGGGTGCATCCAGTCTTCCTGGAAATTACCACGAAATGGAAAATCAGTTGAAGGACTTGGAGATGTTGTTGATTCGGCGGGTGATCTCTCCGTTGTATTTGAATATCGATTTTTGCAGGGTTTAATTGAAGGGGGCGAGATCGATGTTGGTTCGCTCATTCGTTCTGGACAAATCCCGATGAATCCTTAGATAATAATAAGTTAGAAAATCAAAGAGGAAGAGAACATGGAAACGAGCAAGTTAGATGGTGGATAGGTTTGACGTTTCATGTATTCGATATAAAATTACACGAGAGCCAGTCATTTTGAATGGTGTGTGAGCAAGAGCTTTCCTCGATAGCAGTTAAAAAAAGGGAATCTTCGAATATATGAGCAATGACGGTTTCAGCTAGGGTGGCTTCAGTGATGTACAACTCTATTTTCAACTCCAATGAAGTAATTCACAAAAAGTACAATTAAATCCAAAAATTTATCAAGAAAATGTAATCGAATCCTAAAACTGTTAAAAAGTGCAATCATGTTCTAAAAACTGTGGGAAATTTGAAATCAAATCTTAAGACTTTCAAAAAATACGATTAACGGAAGAACTTGATTGGATCAATTTGACAAGTTTTAGGACTTGTTTACAATTTCTAAAATTTTAGGCCTCAATTGCACCTTTTTTTTATAAGTTTTAAGACTTAATTGGATTTTTTTTGAAAGTTTTAGGACTTAATTGCACTTTCGCAATAAGTTTTAAGACTTCAAATCCACTTATTTCATATGTAATTGAGTAAGTAGTGTTTTTTATATAAATTTTATTCAATAAGAAGTTTAGTTTTGCCTATATATATATATGTATTGACAAACATCTCAAAGGAAATTTCCTTGTCGGAAGCTCTCTTCTTGTTGTACAAAAGGTTAATTTATTTTTTATAGGTGGATTGAAGTTTTGTGTGCAAGATAGAAAAAAAAAAAGTGTTGCATTCGATATCAATCTAAACTTTGCTCCTCATATCAAACACCCCATTCTCACATTTTAGAACCTACAATTATCAATCTCGGAATTATTTCGTATTATATTTCTCGAATTACCTCATCCTCAATGTCTGCTTCCACTTTCACGGTGTCAATCCCAAGCATGCATGATAGCACTCTGTGGCTTGTTATATCCCAAAATCTGCCAGTCTTTGACTGTCGTTGCCGTTTGCTAGCTGTCGGTCTCCGATCCTTAGCTGCAGTTTGCCCATCACTATTTGCCTACCGCTGGTTGCCGTCCACTAGTCGCCCAACTGTAGAAATTTCATGCTGTTGACAAACGAATTTTTGTTTTGGGAACATAAATTTTTTTATCGTTATGAAATGGGTATTTCTGCTCAAAAACTCTTTGAAGGATAGAAATAGAAAAATCTATTTTTCAATGAGAATTAGAGCTCAAGAAGAGAATGGTTGTCATTCACACCCTATAATAGTGGAAATGCAGAAGATGTTTTTTTTTAAATAGTAAATTTTTTTGCGGCAATCGATCGTGGTGGCTCAATGTTAAAGAGATCACAGTCTTCAATGAGATCTGCAAGTTGGAGCTTTGTTGTGGGCAAACCTCCGATCAGGTTGTGCCTTGAACATTATATACCTTATGTTTTTTTGTGACTTTCCTTGCTTATTCGGTAATATTCTCCCTGCCGTTCGATCTCTGGTTCAAACTGCTGTTCGGTGTTGAATCGTCACTGATTCGGGTGCGAGTTGAGCTGCTGTATGGTGCCCATTCTTGCAATTGTTTGGCATTGGAAAACTCTGCTGTTCGGGGCTATTTTTGTCACTCTTTGGCGTTGGAAAGCTCTGCTGTTCGGGATTAAAACTCTGCTGCTCGGTATCTAAAACGGTAGCTATTTCGCTCGTTTTTATTGACTATTAAGTGCAAGTTTTTTGTTTGCTGTTCGGGGTCGATTACTACACTTTTCGGCGCGAATTTCCTGTTTTTTTTGTGCTGATTGAAGTTCAAATTTGCTGCTGCGAAATCCTCTTGACCAAGCTCCTTGATCTGTGCCCTAAAGCCTTTGGCCAAGAGTCTTCATCTACAAGTCGTTTTGGTTGGCATGCGAATTTGGCAATTTGATTTGTCAAATTAGGTAATGACCCTTATCTCAGAATATTTTTTTAAAGATAATTGCTTAATTTGGCTGGATTACCTATCAATTTGAACATCTTGCATATCTTATTGTCTGGGGGACAAATATTGCTTTGAATTCAAGATCTATTTTCTAATTTGGAAATTATCTGAAAATATTTTCAAAATCTCAAAATATAATGACATAATTTTGAAAGAGTTGAATCTTTTGCGGATAAGCCAAGATTGCATTTAAAATTCCGCCATCCCATGTAATTTTTGAAATTCAAATTTGGCGGTTGATTTTTATTAACTTGTCTAGTAATGTTAGCATATTTGGTGGTTGATTTTCATTATCATATTCAAATCATGTTTGTTTATCTTATGTAATGGTACTTTTATATGATTTTCACAATTATAAACAAATATGTTTATAATACATGCTCCCTTATGTGCCTAGATCTTTTGGAATGTGCAAAAGGGCAATATCTGACTTTAATCTTAAAGTATGATTATGTTTGCACAGAAATTACACATCATGTCCTCAATCTCAATGGAATGGCTTGGTAATTTTATATAGAATCTCGTATTCTGCTTTTCCTCCAATGGGAAAATGTTATTCTATGCTGTATTTGCTTACTAATCAAATCTAAGAGTACGTTGCAAATAAAAATCAGAATTTTCGAAATAAAAAGGAGTATTATGAGCATATTTATTTATTTTTCTCATACTTTGCATTTTCTTAAGTTTAATTAAATTCCTAAAAAATCCTAAAAAGACGTTGCATTTTTTTCCCTCACTCTTTTGAACATAAAATAACCCCTAATAAAGTTTAGGACTTTGACGAATCAATTTCTTGAATAAAATTGGGTGTTATTTAAATTTAGGATAGCTTTTCACTCTCATTTTTCATTAATCCGAAAATTTACAAAAAATACCAAAAATTCAATCATATTGCATAGCATATAGTTTAGTTTCCGTTATCATAATTACCATGTCATATTTTACATGTCGTGCATGCTCACCACGTCATTCATGCACACATCATATCATTATTTGTGTCTCATTTTTTGCATATACTATAGTTCTTGCATGATTAGTTTAATTCATCTTACTTTCTATGTCAAATAGTTAGATTGCATTAAGCATTGCATTTAATACAAGAAAACCACAAAAAGTAATTCAAATAATCAAATCAAGGATCTTTAATGAAAATTGGTATTAAAAGAGTGTTAATTGAAAAATTAGCATAACCAAATTCCCGTTATCCCTAGTTCATAGAAGTAATTTAGTTCTCTTGCTAATTTACTTAGGTGTCTAATCGGCCTACCAAGAAAACAATTAGTGACGGCTCCAAATTAAATCTACATTTTCTGAAATTGAACCAAAGTTGTGGTTCGGTAAGATTTGAGAGAGTTTGAATTAAGTTAGGTCATTTAATTAATATGATAATCTGTTAACCAATAATTGCGGTTGATTATCTTGCCTGACGAATTCAAAGTTGATTGTGTGTATGTGGGTTTCGTGGGGTCGATGGTTGCTCTGCATGAAACTTGGATAAATAGAATGAATGAACTGAATATCCTATTGGCCCGTGTCTCGACGAGGATGATTTAATATTTGTCTATGTTTGAATGATACCCTGTGAGAGTCAGAGGGAAATTAGGAAGTCCATGGCCTTCGTCCCATGGAAGCCCAAGACTTGTATCCCTTGAAATCCTTGGAGTAAGGGAAAAACCATGGTCAATATCTCATGGACGAAAAGTTGAGGTGCTTATCCCTTAGAATTGAGATCTGTGTCCCTCGAAGAATGAGACCCGTGTCCCTCAAGCAACTATGGCCTGTGTCCAATGGAAGAACGACTATGAGATGAAAATTGAAAAGCTAAATATTGAGTCAAATGTGTGTCCGTGTATGTCTGATTCATGATACAAGTAAGGATTATATTGCATGAGATGTGGAGTCAACGTTGGGTATCATATCTACTTGTCTTTGATGTCTAGTCTTGCTTGATTAAGCATGGATTGATGTTTAATTGTTAAGTTAGTTGTTTCACTCACTGTGCTTTTAGCTCACTCCTTGTGGTTTAACTATTTATTAGTTTAGTAGAGGGAATGAAGCCATGATCGGATACTATGGATGATGGCGATCCAATCCTTGAGTTATTTCCTAGTTGTTGTCTTTGGATAAAAAATGATGTAACTAACTAGCTATACATGTGTAAATATTTGTCTATATCAAATACAGGTAGTGAAACCCTATTGAAGACTATACCCTTTAGGCGTTTTGCCTACGTCTTTTGAATGCAGTTGTATGTTAATATATGGCCGATGATTGTTTCTTTCATAGTTTTTTGCATACGCCCTCTATTATAAACATATTATCAAATTAGAATAGAGCGTGTTTAGTAGGAGTGCTTGGGACATCACACATGGAGTTTGGTATCGGTCCTCCCAAGCTCATACAAAACCACAACGGGAGATTTATAAATTGAGTTTGACCTTAATATGGTCGGGTGATAGGTGCAAGTTGTACATCCCATGGAACTAGAGATTTGGGTTCAAGAATTTAATTACGCCAATATTTCCATTGACACCCATTCGCTACCTAGGTTGATTGATTTTTCTAATTACGATTTTTATGTAGATGATTTGGGGTAAGAAAAGTCATACAATGTAAGATTTCATGCAGATGGGAGTGTTTAATCCTAACAATCACAATTAGTAAAAGTTGGTGCGCAAATTAAGGAATTAGAAAGGTGCAGATAAAATACTTCAAATCACTACATGGCATTACTAGTGAAACCTTAAAGGCTTAGTGTGACATTCTGAAATTCGACCATTTTTTCGGAATTTGAATACAGAATGGTTATTTCATGAAGGTGCTATAAATGAATCTCACTTGGAGCTGGCTACTCTAAGATGACTAATCAAAGGGGAAAAAGGCTAACCAGGAATATAAGCATGTGGACTAAATGGTCGATACGCGTGACTCCAAAAAACCACCCGTTAGCTTTAGAATTTGTTTAAAGTTGCCATTTTATGAATGAGGCCACGAATTGAGTTCCGGAATAGGATAATAGACTCTCATGACTGTCACGGTTGTGAATTTGGACCTTACCCAGAAAGGCGAAAAATGGGCAGATCGATCTCGGAATGCCTAGTGAAAAAAAGGGGCAAAATTGAAAATTTCTATCTTGCCCCTGGTTTGAGCTAGAATCCATGGCATGAGGGTAAGAATATTTTTAGAGAGGCTAGAAAAATTTTACAGCGAAATCTGGAGTTATTTTCCCATTGCGATTGAGCCAAATCAGCACCGATTGAATCCCACCCAATCCTGAAATTTCCCGAATTTTGAGAAATGTCTCGTCGGTCATCTTTTTAATCAATATATCCAGCTTTGACTGAAAATAATTGAGGTCCAAGCTTTATCAGTTCAAATTTCACTGATAGTCCAAAAATCAATCAATTCGTTCAGCGTTATGTCGCTTTCGGTGAATAGTCACCGCCAATAATTATCCTTAAGATAATTATGAGTTAAACCACTCTCTCTCCTCTATTATTTCAGCAGACTCTCTCTCTCTCTTCTCTCTCTTTAAACTCGGATCTCTCTCTCACAGCCTAATTTTTGCTGCCAACTTCAACTGGACGCCGATGGAAATCTGACCGTTGGATCGTCGCGATTTTTGGGTATGTTGTTTAATGTATTGTGGTTCTATTTCAACTTGAATCACTTCGATCGGAGGTTGTTTGATTTTCCAAATCTGCTTCGCCGTTTCGGTCGACAAACTAGTCTTTTGTTACCCGAATTTCATATAGGGCTCATATTGAAATATGTTTACCCCAACGACCTCTGGAGCTCATTTTCATGTGAAAACATTGATTTTCAGCTTGTGAACCAACTCGTTCAGCCCTTAAACAGCCCGGGTTCGAACTTAATCCGCTGGAATCCACCGTTATCATCGTTACCGCCGGCCATTGCTGCATCGTCAGCCCTGTTTTGACTTCGTTTAGGTAAGTTCAACCTCTAGACTTTGCTCATGATGTTTGACTTGCCATAGATTAGCTCTAGGGACCGATTCATGGTAAATTGGTTAAGGAAAATTGGCCGTAATCGGCGTATTTGATGGAAATAAATTTCTGTGGGCTATGAGTATGCTGTGGATTGATGAAATATTGCTGTCCATGCTTGAATAATGCTGTTGGTGGTGGTTGGTGTGGTTCCCGCGAGGTTCGGGTACCGAAAAATGGATTTTCGGGGTATTTAGAGCGAAATCGGGCCAAATAGAGTTTTGAGTCACTGTTCACGAACCTCTGAACACTGTTCACATGCTGCCCAATTTGAGTTTGGTTTGAAAATGACAAGTTTTGTGGGTTCCGTGTTGTTTGAGTACCGAAAAATGGGTTTATGAAGCATTTTAGGCAAAATCGAGCCCGAGTAATATTTATCTTACTATTTCAAATATTTGGGGCCTGTGTTTGGGTTCAAAATAATATCTGTGGATTATCCACGAATACTTAAAATTATTATTTGGGTCATTTTGGGTCCCACGTGTGAAATTGGGCATTTTTAATAAAATTGGCCACGTGAAAGAGATTGATTGATTTGGCCATTGTGTCAGCCATGTGAATTGAAATATTTGGGCACGTGTTTTAAGTTTTGGCCTAACGTACTTGGTCAAGGTTTTTGCCCAATTGAAACTGGCATTGTTTCGTATGCCTGATTGAAATATTTGGACTTGTATTTGAAATGTGGCCTAACATACTTGGCCGATTATTTCTGTCCAAATGAATTTAAAGGATTTTATTGCCTGAAAGACGAGTGCGACAATTGGGTTCGCAAAATGAGTTGATTGGTTTGGGCATTTGGCCGGAAATATGGATTGAATATTTGGACTTGTATTTGAAATGTGGCCTAACGTACTTGGCCGATAATTTCTGTCCAAATGAATTTAAAAGGGGTTTTACTGCCTAAAAGGCGAATGCGACGGTTTTTGCATGTTTGATTGCATATCATTGTGACTTGGCGTAAAATGTAGCCATAGAGGCGTAAAATGTAGCCTCAGAGGCGGAAAACGTAGCCTCATGCGCCCTGAAGCGTAAGACGCGGGGTAACTGGAGTGAAAAGGTGCCAACCTGAGACGTCCCACACGCGGGTTAATGCACGGACCTAATGCGTACGATACGCGGGTCGGACCTGATGCATCTATATGACGCGGGTCAAATTGGCTGTCAAGCCGAGGCTCAAGATTGAGCGTGCATACGTGTGTATTTGCATTGATTGCCTCGATTGGACGTGGTTTCAAATTGAAAGTTTAATTGCTTTTATTGAGCTCATGAGTGATTGTGTTATTTGGGTTTTATGTGGTCCTGGATTGGGTCTGTTAAAAAAATGCTTTATATGTTTGACCACTCTATGGCGACTTTTCTAAATTGAACGGATTTTGGTGATGGAATTTGGCCCGGTGATTTTGAGTATTTGAGTTAAGACCTGAGAGTTTGGTCTAGGGTTGGTTTAGCATCTTGAGGAGGGGATTAGAGGTTAGCTTGCTGAGATTTGTTCTCATAGGTGATTGCCCTTATTTTTTAGATCCTCGATCCCCCTAATGAATGCAATCCTGGCAAGACAGGGAATCCCTAGGAGCATTGACAGGGACTCGCAGTCGTTCCCTGGTCCTAATGGAGGAAGGTACATTAGATACCAAAGCACTGTCTGGATCAATATAGAAGGAAGACAGTGGCAGCCACACCTGTATGTGGCATGGTTATACAACTTAGAGGATATTTGGCATGGTCCATTGCAATGTTGGGAAGTTTCCGCTGAGATTGTAGCCTTATGGGATCCGATTAGAGATCAATTAACTGATGAAGGCGAAGTGACGAGTGAGGAGGCGCAAGAAGCTGAGCCTGATAACGAGGATCCCATGAATGATGTCATAGCATCTGATGATGGAAGGGAGGTTGAGCAACCGTCAACTGAGGAAGAGGAGGACCCAGAGGAACTAGCAACGTCAGAAGAGAGTGGGAGGAACGATAGAGGGACAGATGACAGCGAGTAAATAGGAGAGGAATCGGGTAAATGAGGAGGTAATCCTGTGAATAGCGTAAGTAGACTGTAATCGGAGTATCTTGCCGACCTTGTTCCTTTTTGTCAAAGGTCGAGCAATGGGACGTCAGGAATGTGGCTGAGATTTTGAATTGTAAGTAATCGTCATCCTGACTTTGGCTTGAAGGCTTTTAACTCGAGGAGAGGATAGAGAATTTTGAGTTGTAATTGGCCTCTATTCTCTATTTATGAACATAATGTGTAATATAAAGTGTGGTTTGAAGCATTGATTGATCTGTCTCTCTCTCTACCCATTTTTATGTGCATGCGTTGGAGGAGCTCGCTTTCGTTGTTACAGGAACTCTGAAGTTGTCTGGTCTACGATGAGTTTCCTGAGCCGTCGTTATTGTCACCATTCGACCGTACAGGTATGACAGGGATGTTGCGTGGCTCGTGAGTTCGGGGCGTGACACTTAGAGATAATGCAATCGAGGTTTGGAAGAGATTTGGGAAGATTTGGGACAAATTGTCCAAAGGGGTAAAAACGTTATCTTTAGGAAGGATTGGGAATCAAAATTAACAAAAATAGGCTAAGCAAGCTGAATGTGTCCATTTCCCATATTTGTTTTTTATTTTTCTGAATTTGTCCGAATTTTTAATTTTTTAGATTTTTTATGAATTTTTTATTATTTTTATTTTTTGAATTTTTTAGAATTTTGTTAGTAAACAATGTTATCTAGATTGGGTTGACTTAGCCTATGCCTCTCAAGCACTCGATCCAGACCATAAGGGTCCCGGGTCGGCCCGAAACGACATTGTTTTGTCCATTTTTTTTTTTTGAATTTTTGAATTTTCTAAATTTTTTTATTGATCTTCTTGAATTGTTTTTGTATTAAATTCTAATTTGAGGGTTGAGAAGGCACCATGTGGCTAATCGACAACCATCGGATCATTTTTTAAAATATAAAAACTAAAAAATTTAAGATTGCGACACGTGGCCAAACATGGCCACATGATCGCAAATTGGATTTTTTTTTTAATTTTCGAAAAATCCTTTTATCATTGAAAAAACATTTTTTATTTTTCAAAAATTTCAGATCGCTCCATGTGGTCAAATCATGGCCGTTCGATCTGGATTTTATTTTTATTTTGGAAAATGTATTATAAACCATACTTGCTTACGTGACATCCCACGCAGCATCACATTAGCTTTGACCAAGTCATTAATTGTTAATTTGGTCAACTCCCTATCGAGAAGACAATGGATGGATGGTTGGGAACATTCCGGCTGCTGATTGTCGCGACCCGAAAATTTTTTCGATCGGTGGAAAATTCTCAGGTTAACGGATTATTAAGTTAATTGGATTAAATAACCTAATACGGATCCTCCTAAGTCCTACCGAATTATAACTTTGGTTTTTGTTCAAATGATTTCAGAATTTGGAGTCGCCACTAATTATTTTTGGTAGGTTGAATAGAAAGCTAGGTAAATTAGCGGGAGAACTAAATTACTTTTACGAATAAGGGATTATGAGTTTGGGGACTTGGTTACACTAGTTAATTGAAACTAATGATCTTTCGGTACCTTAACTTCATGATATTCTAATTTGGCAACTCAAGCTTGGTTTACTCCTAAGGTTGTAGTGAAGTGATCTCTTTTTTATATTTTAACTTTTTAGATGGAATGCATGTGAATGACATTTTTTTTTTGTATTTTCAAAGCATTAAAAATTTCCTGAAGTTGAAAGAGAGAGTGAGCTAATGACTTCTGTACAGTGTTGCGACCTCCAGCAGGTGGTTCGGCCTATTCATTCTAGGGTCTCATGATTCAGAAATTAAATTGCAAAAAGTAATTTTAGCAAATAATGTAGAAATTAAATGTGGTAAATAAAGGTCATCCAACGAGAGTCTTAACCTTGGCTCGGCCTACCCATTATGGGGTTTTATGGTATATAAATTAAATTACAGAAATTAAATGTAGCAAATGAAAGACCTCCAACGAGAGACTCAGTCCTGGCTCGACCTACCTATTATGGGGTTTGATGGTGCAAAAATTAAATTGCAAAAATTAAATACTGTAAATAAATGACCTCCAACAAGGGATTCGGTCTTGACTCGGCCTACCCATTCTGAGGTTTGATGGTACAGAAATTAAATGTACTAAATAAAGGACCTCCAACGAGGGACTTGGCCTTGACTTAGCCTACCCATTTTGAGGTTTGATGGTACAAAAGTTAAATTGCAGAATTTAAATGCAGTAAATAACAGACCTCTAATGAGGGACTTGACCTTGGCTCGGCCTACCTATTCTAAGATTTGATGGTATAGAAATTGAATTACAGAAATTAAAGACAGTAAATAAAGGACCTCCAGTGAGTGAGTCAGCCTTCCCATTCTGGGGTTTGATGTTGCAGAAAGTAAAATACAATAGATCTTTATACCACAAAGTATGGGGTAGAATCTGCCACAATTTGGGATTCGAATCTTTCAAGCGAAAAATGTAGAAAATTGCAATACGAATACGACATGTGAATATGACACGGCATAATCAAAATTTAAATCAATTCATTGAGGTAACGACATTCTTGAAGATTTTAATGGTTAGAATCGTTACCTGATTTGACGGATTTGACTGCCAAATTCGAACCTCGTGTCACCTTATGGATCAAGATTGCGGCTCAAACGATAAGGATGAGCTCGTGACTTGTGTTGATCGGTGGAGAAATTGGTGATGGTAACACTTCGATTTAAATTTCCACCATCTTCAAGACTCTTTTTTGGAAAAGAATTCTCTTTCTTTTTTTCCTCTAATTTTTCTTCAATCTCCCAAAACCCTCTCAAACATCCAAAATTTTCTCTCTAAAAAAAATCCCCCATCCCAAGCTTACTTCTTCATCATTTTATAGCCAATTTATCTATTTTCCATTCTAATTTTTTCACTAACTCTTCTTCATCTCATCTTCCCTTCTCTATTCCCATCTTATTTTTTTCATCTCTCTTCTTCATCTTCCCTTCTCCATCTCCTTTTCTCCATCTTCCCTTCTCCATCTCCTCTTTTTCATCTTCCCTTTTCCATCTCTTCTTCTCCATCTTCCCTTCTCTATTCTAATTTCTCCACTAATTTTTTTTTGTTATTTACAAAATAATATCTCAAGTGTTAGGTATTTGTACTCTATTCCCTGAGATTTCAAGTATTTCTAATTCAGTCCACAGAGAAATATTTCTTTAAGTCCAAATCTCCTTACAATTTTCGACACACCTCCCCTATGCTTAGTCGAAATTCACTACATGTCTAGTTAAATCGCTTGTCAAATTTAAGCTCATTTCTTGCCGCTGAAAATAATGCAAAATTCAATTAAAGCCCGTTTGCAAAATTGAGTCATTCTGCATATAATTGGGCCAAGATGAAAATTTAGAATATTAGAAAATAATGTTCCTACTCCAGAAATGCAAAAATAAAAAATTACAGACAGAAAATGAATTTTCTATAATTTTTTCAATTAATCTTAAAACGAGATTAACAACGTAATTCCCGATTTCAGATTAATTTTTGGAGAGATTTTTTTTTACCAAAATGAAGAGAAGATCAAAAGAAAAATACATACTATTTTTTTAATATTTTTGTGGCCTCAAATGCTATTATTTTTTAAATATTTTCTTAATTTTTGAAAAATATTAAAAAATGAAAAAAAAAATGAAAACTTATTTTTTATTAAAAAATGGTTGCCTAGGCCTGGCTTAGGCTTCCAAAGTTGATTTTTTGTGATTTTGTAATTTTGTAAATGTTTCTTGATTTTCTATTAATTTTCGAAAATAAAAATATCGAAAAATGCTGAAAATATGAAAAATCATATTTTGGTCAAAATTGACTCCCTAGGCTTGGCCAAGGTCTCCAAAATTGATTATTTTTAATTTTATAATTTTTTTATGAATTTTCTATTAATTTTCAAAAATAAAAATATCGAAAAATACTAAAAATATGAAAAATAATTTTTTAGTCAAAATTAGCTCTCTAGGCTTGGCCAAGGTTCCCAAAATTGATTTTTTAATTTTATAAATTTTAAGAATTTTTTTTATTAATTTTAAAAATAGAAAAGATGATTAAAGATCAGGTGTCAACACCGATAGTTGGCAAATTCACTACCGATTGTCCCAATCTTAGTACCAAACGAATCTTCAAGACATAAACTACAACATATCCAAATTCTAGGCCGACTTAACAATGAAATTTGCCCTAGCCCGAGCTCCACAGCCTTGGCCATGGTGGAAGCTCAACTAGCATTCCACGCAAAATCAACTTAAACTAGGCAATCATGAAGCTTCTATGGAGTTCAAGGAAGCTTACCTCAGGTTCCATCAAGCCGAGAATGTCTGAAATGAGTTAGGTACGTCTCGAGAGGTTCAAGAAGTTTCGAAGCTCAACCACGGCAGTTTATTGTAGTTTTGCCAATTCCGTTCTAAACCTTTTACTTTTGTCATGAGTCATAGATTTTTTAACATTTTTTCAATTAAGTTCATCTGGTCGATTTTGCCTACAAATAATTGACATGGATGTTAATCGTCCTACATGGCATTATGGGCGCTGATGTGGACAAATTCCAATATTATTTTCATATTCTTCAATTTTTTCCATTTTTTTATTCTTTTTGTTTTTTTCCCCTTAAAGTGGCTGGTGAAGGTTGTCAAGCCATCACTGGCCACTGGGTGAGGGTAGCGAAGCCCACTCTAGTTGCTGACAAGGGCCGAGACCCTCTCTAGCCACCTAGGTTAAGCATGCACTTTTGAGAATGAATTGGTGCATCTAATAATAAAATTCCCATGGCTATAGTGATTTCTTGAGTTCTTAAGGATCATAGCGAAATTTCCTTAAATTTTGAATATTCATCAATCGGTAAATGTGCATCTCCGTTTTTGGATTGAACCATTCTAATAGACCTACCATTTATGACAATTGCTACTATGGAAATGCGTATTAAATGCAAATATGCAAGTAAATCCACTGTAATACCAAGGATATTGATGAAAGAAAATATGTATTATGTTAAACGCTTGGAGCGTTGAGCCGACCAACCTTTCCTGCTTTTCCCATGTGCTGTTCATTCAATCTTTATTTACAAATCAACGAAAAGAAAAACAAATAAGCAAAAATAAAAGGATAATCCAAAATCCAACCTTTCCCATTTTGCCGCTTTTTTCGTTATGTAATTGTTATTATCTTCGTGGAACATTATGCAAAAGAGGCGAGACAATGAATTGAGACCGTAGCACCAAATTCTCTCTCTCTCTCTCTCTGGGAGCTACAGATGGTTGTCGAGTCGAGTCAATGGCGGAGATTCTGATCAAACTATTAAGTCCAATGTATTTATGTCAATTTAGTCCATCCAACCATTTATAATTGAAAATAATTTACATGGAATCCTACAGGCGCATTATGCCCAGACGCCTTCGTAAAAGATGGGAATGGGCAATGGATTTATATGGTACTTGCCCCGGTGGGGCCGACTTGTGGAAGGAAAACAAAGAACAGGCCGAGGATATTAATGAAAGAAAATATGTATTATATAAAACACTTGGAGCGTTGAGCCAACCCAAGCCCACCCTTTCCTTCTTTTCCCAGGTGTTTTTTTATTCAATCTTTTATTTACAAATCTACGAAAAGAAAAGAAAATAAGCAAACCGGAAAGGATAATCCAAAATCCAACCTTTCCCATTTCGCCCCTTTTTTCGTTCTGTAATTGTTATTATCATCCTGGAACATTATGCAAAGGAGGCGAGACAATGAATTGAGGCCAAAGCACCAAATACTCTCTCTCTCTCTCTCTCTCTGGGAGCTACAAATGGTTGTCGATGTTAGTGGTGGAGATTCTGATCAAACTGTTAAGCCCAATGGTCCAGAAACATATAAATGCATTATATTTCACTAATTCGATGAATCTAATTTGGAACACATAATTACATCATCAAGTGCTTCATTAAGGATGAGTGACCTGGCCATATAATAGGAACATGTCAAAAGAATCCATATTTTCTGTGTAAAATTTTGACATTGTTCAAAACAAAATATCAAATCAAGCTTAATATTAAGATTTTTTTTATCATGGAAATTAAAACCGTTTATGATGTTTCCAATCTTCTTTGAGATTTACCTTTATCTTTTGTATAGATGAAATCGCAATGATATACAATGTTTGAAATGAATTTGTGACTTGTCAGTATATATATTGTTTTTTTTCTTCTTATAAAGTGATGCCTTTCAAAGTTAATTAATATAGACGTGTCTTCTTGTTAACGATAATATTTTACTGATGAATAGTGTATCTATTCATATAAGAGTTGCATCTTTTCATAGTACTGTTCACTTCAATTAAATATTTTAAATATATATTGAATAAACAGTCGCTATATACGGAAAACAAAATTCCACGTGCAACACTCATGGTTGCTTAGTAGTTAATTACATAGACAAATTTATTTATTCGCATCTATATCCTTGCTTGCTCAGATAATGTTGATTCTCTCATATAGAGACAAATCGGACCATACGTGTGCAAGATTGTTGCGACCTAAAATAATCGGTTTCCCAATTTTTTTTTAAGTTAATGGATTACCAGATTAATTAAGTAAATTAACTAACCTAGCCCGAGCTCTTCCAAGCTCTACCAATTCGCAACTTAGGTTTAAGTTCAAATGATTTAAATTTTGGAGCCGCCACTAATCTTTTCTTGGTAGGTCGATTAGAAACCTAAGTAAGCTAGCGAGAGAACTAAATTACTCATACGAACCAAAGATTATGAGTTCGGGGACTTGGTTACACTAGTTAATTAAACTAATGCCCTTTCGGAACCTTAATTTCATGAAAAGAGTTCAATTTGGCAATTTTGATGAATTTTCACTTGAGATTCAAATGTGCAATTTTTTAGTCTTCTTTTTATGAAATTTTTTTTGTATTTATTTTTTTTTGTAATTTTTGAAATTAAAAATTGAATGAAAATTAGAATGACTTGGTTCAAGATTATCTTGTAATTTTGGATTTTAATTTGTATTAATTCCCAAAAATTTTAAGAAAATCTTTTCACCTTGAATCTACATATTTAAACGCAACACATTAGATAGGATTTCTAGAAAATCCTATCTATCTAAAAACGATGAGACATGGTTTATAAGAAACCATGTCTTGCTAAATCTTTTTTTTTATTTTCTGGGATTTTGTTAAATGAAATTTAAAAGATAAATGATTTTTTGGATTTCTCATATTAATTGTCATATGAATGCAATGCAATTTTCGGCCAATTAAGGATAGGTACCGAATTTATTGCTAATCTAAAAATGCGAAATGACATTTAATTAATATAAGACTCATACGCAAACAAATATACGTGCAACCATACAATATGCAAAGACTTCACACGACATG
Organism: Psidium guajava; assembly: GCA_016432845.1. NCBI lineage: Eukaryota > Viridiplantae > Streptophyta > Magnoliopsida > Myrtales > Myrtaceae > Psidium > Psidium guajava. Next base: position 13,046,291 of record CM028230.1, on the reverse strand, counting down.
TAAAAATCATGATTAAACGAGGTAGCATGCAAAAATTAAATCTACGCAATTCATACGCAATTAGACTAATCTAGCACAAATGTCCTAAACGTGATGCTACATGACATGCAGGATGATATGGTATAATACAATGCAAGATAAACATGCAATTTCAAATACAACGAAACGATGTATCAAACAAAGTTCAATCGGAATTCAAATCAAACAATTTAAGCAACGAGATTTTTCGAATATTCTTAAAGATGAGAAATCGTCACCTAATTTGGTAGATTTGATCACCAAATTCAAAACGGCAATGGATGACGATCGGCTCGTAGATCGGCGAAAGGGCTCTCGGTAGCACACAATGGTGCTAAGTGAATTTAGTCCATGAGGTGTTCATGTTGACTCTTGGGATTGTTCATCAATGACAAATCGTATTGCCGAACATGAACTCCAGACCGGCTTATGGATTTGCTGAGGGCTCCCTGTATCGTGCCTAGAAACATGCCTAGAAACAGAGCACATCTCACTTTTTTTTTTTTTTGTTCATGTGCGTGAGGGAGCTCTCTCTCCATTTTTTTCTCTGCCTCTCAAACCCCCCGTATGTCTGTGTGTCAGTGTATGTGTGTGATTTTTTTTTTCTTCTGAAGTCTCCTCTTTTGCGTGAGTGGAGACCTCCACTTCACGAGGAACCCCTCTGCCCATAGCGCTTTCACGGTATCGGCGAACTTGCAGCTACGAATCGCCCGGCCTCCAGCTCTAGCAAAGCGGGCCATGATCGTTGTGTCATACTCCTCCCACGTCAAAAGCTATCGAAGTATAACTCCGACGAAGGCTACCGAAGTACTGAGTACGGCCACTTGGCGGTGGCACGGCGGTAACGATCTTAGCTCCATATCTCTCTCTCTATACTTCATTCCAACCATCCATGTTCTGCACACACCGACACCCGGCCCACCGGCGCCGAGACTCGGCTGCTCCGGCTCGACCTGGCCCAGGGAGCTTTCCCCCTCAGCTTCTCGGACATCCTTGCCGCTGATCACACGGTTGAAGCTGCTGTGCCTTGTAGATGTGGTCTTGATCATCGCCTCGAGCACGCACATGTGAACATCCACCAGCCTCGACACGCCCTTTCCTAACTTCGGAGAACTCGTACCGATATGGTGAAGTTTAAGCTCCAGCGAAGTTGACGATGCAGTTCCGCTGAAGTAGCGACGCGGTCTGTTTACAGGCAAAGGAGACGCTCGAGGGAACTATGGTCAGCTCCACGTTGATGCGGGTTGTCTGCTTGAATATACACGTCGTCTAGTTCTCTTTCTCGTGCATGTTCTTCCTCTTCGACTTCGCCTCCGCCACTGGGATGGTTATTAAAGTCTTGAAATACAGTGCCGCCATAGATTGTTGCGCAGCCTCCATTTGTTTATTCTCCACTTTTTTAGTGCTCTCCCCGCTCCCTCTTTCGGCGTCTCATCGCCCAGTCAAAGTTTAGATCAGCGGCGACTCGGGCAAAGCAATTCAGGTACCTGTTATTGTTCACGTTCGTGCCTCTCTGGTCGACGCTGAACTTGCTGATGGAGAGAAGCCACCACTGGAGGAGGAAGAATGAGGGCCTCTTGAAGTTGCCGGAAACCCAATCGGAGTCATCGGTGAAGGCGTACCAATGGAGCTCGAAAACGAGCTTACTGGAGAAGGAGAGGTTGACAGGGTGGTCAAGGTTGAGGAAGGAGAGGTCGTTGTCGTAGCTAAGACGGAAAAGATAACGAGCACGTCTGGATTCGATGCGTGAACTGCCTCCACTCCTCTTTGGATGTAATCCTTGATGTTCTACATAGGTCCCTGGAGCTCGCTCCTCAAACTCATGCCGACGATATTTCTGACCCCATTAAAGAGCGTCACCATTCGAGCAAGGCCGTTGATCCAGAGGTCGGGATCGAAGTATTGATCCCCAAAGAAACCGTTCCTGCCGTTGTAACCGCAGCGCTAACTCGGCTTGCTTACATGGTTGTCGAGGATCACCATCACGTCGTTGGCTCCAAGGCTGGAAACTAACGCCTAGACATGGCCACGGTTCCGGTTCCGAACCGGAACCGTGGCCACCGGTTCTTGTTCCGGTTCGGAACCGCCGGTTCCGGGCCGGTTCCGGTTCCGAACCGGCCCGGTTCCGAACTGGAACCGGAATCCTGAACCGGCCCGATTTTTTTTTTTTTGAAAACTTTGGGAATTTTGATTTTCAAAATCAAATCAAATTTTTAAGTAATAAAATTTCAAGTAAAATTTTATAAAATTGTAATCAAACTTAGAGTAAAAAAAAAGGGAGAGAGAAAGGGCTTGACTTAATGAATTATCATTAAGTGCCTACATATCTTCTTGGGGATAGAAGAATCAAAGCCCATGTAGTTCTTTTACCTTTGATAACCCCATACTTACCTCATCGTCAATCGTCGCTTCCGGCGGTGGTTCCCGTTATGGTGCTCGCTCCATCATCGAAAAATTGTTCTTCTACGTTGCGATCCATCTCTTGTTGTCGATATTGAGCCTTCGTCCAATCATCGACACAAGCTTGAGCCTCCACAGACTGCGGAAATAATCTTGAACGGTAATCGTCCAAAATGTTGCCTCCAGCGCTAAAAGCTTGTTCAACCGCAACTGTTGAATAAGGACTTGCTAAAACCTGTCTAGCGATGATAGAGAGAATTCGATATTGACTCGAATGCTCCTTCCACCACTCTAAAATTTGAAAATCTGTGCCACTTGCAAATGAGTTAGTCTCAAAGTTAGTGCTTAAATAGTGATCAAATTCGGAAATATCCGTGTGCCCCCTTTGTCTTTTTTGCCTGCTCATTAGCATTTTATACCCTCTACTCATTTTACCTCCGCTCTCGTTTTCTACGTGACTAAATTGAGGAGAAGATCCAATATCAGTGGTATTATATCTATTATAATAATCATTATATAATGCTACTATTGAGTTGCTAACCATCCCTTTTAATAAATTAATATCTAAATCTATTTCTATATGAAGACATCCATAATACATAGTCAAAAAATCTTTTACGCCTTCTAATTTCGTACGTGGATGGAAAACAGAAGCAACCAAATAAATAAAAGGAATATGTTTATAATAAGTTAGCCATTTTAATTTCATTGCGTTAATAGTTGCACCTAATTGTTCATCGTCTTCATATTCTTCAAAAATACCAGCAATATTAACACACTCTATTATAAATAAATGAGTCGTAGGATAATAAACACCGGATAAAGTATAAGTTGCATCATTGAAAACTTTTAAACAATCTAAAATTCTTTGGCAAATATTCCAATGTTGTGGTAATAACTCAAGTTGAGGAATATTAGTCGAAATAAATGCACATAATAAATCTTTATATTCAAACGATTGATTAAGCAATTCGTACGTGGAATTCCAACGAGTTGGAACATCTCTTGAAAATCTTCTTGGCCTTTTTCCATTTTGTTTACAAAATCTACACCAATCTTTCGTAATTTGGGGATGTCTCCATAAATATTGAATTGCGATTTTTATTGGGTCGAGAAAAACGTTAAGAGTTTGTAAACCTTCTTGTACACTTAAGTTTAAAACATGACAAGCACATTTAAAAATGAAAAAATTCTCCACCAAAAGTGGGTTTACAAAGTTTTTCCAAGTCTTCAATAGAAGCGGTATTTGCAGCGGCATTATCAAAACCAATAGAAAAAACTTTTTCAACCAAACAATATTCTTCTAAAACTTGTCTAATTAATCTATAAATATTAATTGTCGTATGTCTATCCTCAAAAACTCGAAATGCAATAATTCTTTTTTGAATATTCCAATCGTCATCTATCCAATGACACGTAATACCCATATAAGAATGAATTTGCCAAGGATCGGTCCAAATATCGCTACCTATATGCACACGTCCATTATAATTCATAAAAAATATTTTTAATTCTTCTTTTCCTTTTTTATACAAATTATAAATTTGGAGTTTAACGGTATTTCTAGAAACGGGTTTTGCTTGTGGAGTACATGCATTTTGTATAAAATTATTAAAACAAAATTTCTCACCAAAATTAAATGATAAATGTTCTACGGCCGTAAATCTAGCTAATTCTTCTTTATAAACATTTTCGCTATAACGGAATAAAGGAGGAGCGTTAGTTTTGGCGTACCCGGAAATTTGTTGTTGACGAGTGTCGATCCCAGCTAGCGTTGGATGTTTTGACCTCAAATGCCGTTGATATGTTCCATAGCCTTGACCACTTACGAATTTGTAATTTTTTCCACAATGTTTGCAAGTAAGTTGATATTTGTTTTCTTCAACGTGCGTCTTCGTGAAGTGCTCCCATATCGAGGAAACGGATGACCCCTCTCGTTCCATCGTTATTGACGCTTCTTCGGTGGGAGGATTCATGCTACTTTGTGTTGGAACGGGCCGCTCGACATTTGGAATATTGTCGATTTCAATTTCGTCGTCGTCGAAGCCATAATATGCATAATCTTGAGGATTATGAGATTGAGGATAATTGGACGATCCCACTGGCGCCATCGGGCTCTTACCCCTCCCGCCACGGCTTCCACTTGCCATTTTTCGAGAATTTCCAACAAAAAAGAAATGAAGAATTTCGAGAGAAATGAAAGTGGATCGAGTATCGCGACTTGAGAGAATTTGAGATTGAGAATTTGAGAAATTGAGAGAAGAAGAATGAGAGAAATTGTGAATAAAATGAATGGGGGAGGGGGTATTTATAAGAAAATTTTTGATATTAAATTTAATTAAAAAAAAACAAAAATAAAAATAAAAAAAGGGGGCAATGGCTATACGGCACCCAACGGCTAGTAGCCGTTGGGCCGGCGGTTCGGAACCGCCGAACCGGCCCGTACGGCCGGTTCGGCGGTTTTCACGGGCCGGTTCCGGTCCGGTCCCGGGCCGGAACCGGCCCGTGGCCATGTCTACTAACGCCTGATAAGCTTCCATCAGCGAGAGATCGATCCCATGATCGTGGCGAATCTGAACGTCCAAGGCGCTATCGACCAAACCATTCCAGAACGTCAAGAAATTCGTGAGGATGGGCTGGGGGTGGCCGGTGGTGAACTCGTATGCCACAGCGGGACTTCATGAACATGGCTGAATCATACGGTATGCTGGGGCTACAGCTACACAAGACCAAATCGAGAAAGCCTAGGAAGCTTCCTTCGCCGTTCTCCTCAAAGCTGGAAACCCCCCCCCCCCCCCCCCCCCCCCCCCCCATGAGACATAACATGAATAAGTTCTTATCTCAGGAGGCGCTAATGAGATTTAGCTTTTTGGGAACAAAGCTAAGCTTCTTGGGACGGGTCCCAAAAGAGTCTCGAAGGACCTCCAGCAGTAGAGGAAATGAAAACGGTCCAGAAGCCCCCCCTCCATTGCCGATGACGCCGCAGCTATTGAAGAAGAAGAAGAAGAAGCCGACGCCATTCTCTCTCTGTCATCTTCTCTCGAGGACCCCCTAACCTGTGTACAAGTTAGGACCACTTGAACGTTAAAGAGCTTGGACTCGCCACTCCCAGCATGGGATCGCTCGACTTTTTTTTCTCGGCGCGGAATCCTTATGCGAATTCACGCATCGGCTGGGCAAACTTCCCACGTGACGGCGACTTTGCGAGCGATAACCATCATTCATCCAGGTCTTGCCATCTCCCTCTTTCGGTCAACCGAGGAGCTTCTGATGGTAGACCTTCCCTTTTCCCTCTGACCGAGAGCCAGGATGAAGATATCAGTTGAGTGTTTGGTCCCCGTTTAACCCCCGAAAATCAAGCCTCTCCACCGAATGGATTTTTGTCTCCTTTCTCCCCTTGTTCTCCAGCTCAGTCAATGGTCTTTTCTTTTGTTTTCTTTTCAGTTTCTTCATGATTATGTGTCCCATTTCTCCTTTCTTGTCCCCGTAATGTGTCTTGGGTCTGCCGAAAATTTGCACTCAATATGCTTGCTCGGTGCTCCTCCCACTGTCACCAAAAGCGCTCACCCTTCTCTCTTTTCTATTCTCTCTCTTTTAAAAGTCATGCATCTCCAGTGAACTTGAGGAAAAATCTGGTCAGTAGCTCGAGGACCCGTTTTGTTGTGGCAATGTTTCCCGATTTGAACGCTGCAGATTTGATTCGGGATTGCGATGGACTTATGGATAGACTCCTCGTGGGATCCCCGGGACACCTCTCAAAGGGAATAAGTGTAGGGACTAAAATAATGGGGAAAATCGTTCTGATGTCTTGAATGGTCCCTAACTTTATGATTTTCTTCTCTCTTTGCCTTCCACCGGGAGCTTGAGAGCTTCCGTCTTTGTTATTATCCCCATTTCCTACTTTGCATGGTGTTGTTTGACCGAAAGGAGAGCTAACTTCCGTCCATTTTTCATTTCTCTCAGCTCCATCGTATTTTGCATCATAAGTCCAATAAAAATACAAAAAATGTAAATTCATGACTAAAGAAAATTAAATTTGCAATGCATGGAGAATTATTATTATTATTTTGCGAGAATCAATTCTCATTTTGCGTAATATAAATGGAATAAAATAAATGCAAAGGAAAAATTAAAATTTAGGTGTCAACAAAGATGAATGAGTTTAAGTGCGTTGGAGATCCTTCCAATCAATGGTAAGTGCAGCTATTTTAATCAATGGTAAGTGCAACGATATGAAGAAATGACGAGGTCGGCCGAAACTTACTTGGGGGAAGTAGTAAAACAAGATTTAATAGAGTGAGAAATAGATTGGCATATGGTCTGTCTTAGGGTGGAGTGGAGGAAAGCTATCCGCGTTGTAGAGAGGGGATTTCTTATATTCTAGAGTGCCCTGTTTAGTCATTTCTATTTATTTATATATTTACGTATTTATTTATTTATTTATTTTGGGGTATCCATATTTTTACTTTTATTTTAGTATATTTTAAGCTTTTCGCTTCGGGTTTATCGACCGCCGACCCCAACTGGTTCGGGATAAAGGTGATGTTGATGTTGATGTTGATGAAAGAGATGTGAGCCGGATATATCTAACTATGACATTCAGCTGCAGTGTAAAGATTTTATCAGACACATGTAATAGGGATTTTCGATATTGTGAAATTGCCTGCAGTGTTTCTATCCATCACGACCATCGACAATCTAAAGGTCTAGATTTTAAGTTTCTCAAATAGTTATGTAATCATGAGGGGGTGTACATGATCATTCTTCTAGATAAAACCAATTCTAGTAAAATCTGAATATTTCTTACTATGAGAACATGTTGAATGCAAATTGTGCAACTCAATCCACAGCAATAATGAGCACGACTAGATATTTACCTAGTTATTTCTGCAAGTGTATCCACAAACAATAATAAGCATGACCAATTATTTACCTATTTATAGAGCTCTCCATCTTTTGGTGCTCCACGCCCAAGCTAACTGAATTTCTTCTTCTTTCTTACTAGTCCTTCAAGCGCTACAAAACAAGACCCCTTTGATGCCTACAAAAAAAAAATCCAGCATCTTGGGAAACCTCTTTTGCACGCATCCAATCATCATGTCTCGAATAGTCGGACGTTGTATGTAAATAAGTATCGGATCAATGATTTACCAAAAAAATGCTTTGTTCTTGGTAAGGTGTGTCAAAATTCGTATGCTACATGAATTAGTTTAACTATTATGATTCATCCTTGATAAGATCTCTCTCTTTCTCTCTCTCAAACCATGATTATGATAGGGAAATGCTTTCCTGCTAATACTATTAATGACGGTACAATCTCATTAGTGGATTCACGCATCATTACCACGTATTTTGTATAAAGCACTCATTGACTGAAAGATCATGTGGTCAGAAATAACTCGCAGTACTGTCAGACTACCAGGTTAGTAGCTCCCATTATGATATCATGAATTTTGTTTTCCTGAATAATAGCATGAGGCACTGAGATAGCGTAATTCAGGAGCTACAGCAACAAGAACTTGCATTTCTTCAAGTTCGGATCTGGGAAATGTGAAGCAGATACAAGTCTTCCCGTTGGTACTGGATTAGCTAGACCACATCAGATAACCACTAACAACTCCATGCAATCGACGGCTGCCAGTCGACGTCCACTAGGTTTTGACAAAGGTCTACCACCGGGTTTCTTCATGCAACAAGGAAATTTTCGGTAGGATTTTACATGGAAATTTCCTTTATCGAGTTGGTATCGACGACTAGTTCTTTTAATGAGATCTCTAGGTTATGGTAAATTATTGAGTATCATGTCCACCAGTAGGTATTTTATGTACTAAGACATTTTCTACCTATGGGAGGGTGTAGCGAAATTTCATTAACTTGAAATTTCGAACTAATTAATTCACCTTTTTAGTTTGTTATCATGTATTATTTTCTGAAAAATAAAAATTGTTTTAAAAATGTTACACATGTCTCATAATGCTTCAGATCTTAAATCATGCACATTCATGAGTTATCTCACGGTTCTCACATTTGCATGACTTCAAAGAAAAGGGTAAAAATTTCTAAGTACTCGTTTGGGTTGTGCATAATATACAAATAAATTTGAATTGAAATAAATAAACTTGGAACGATCAAAATGCCAAATTGACATAATCAATTTGGCGAGCACCACCTTGCCGGATTTGTCGCCTCGTCCAGCGACCAGGCCATGAAAAAGGATAAAAGACGATAGAAGAAAAAAAAAGAAAAATGAAATTAGTTAAAAAGAAAAGGAAGATGAAGGAGTATAAGGAGGAAATACAAGGGACAATGATGTACTTTTTCAAAAAAAAAACAGAAATCATTTTCCCCAGTTTTGAAGGTGTTTCTTCTATTAATAAAAAATATTTTTCTTAACTAGTTTATTTTTTTGTAAACCAAATGTCAAAAAATTCTATTTTTTATTTCTCATTTTTCGTGAAACAAATAACACAACGGTATGTTATATTTAAGATTGAGCTTGATGAAGTTAGGATTGAAAGGGGATATAATAAAGGCCATTTATAGGCCATATTCGTGAGGTCCTAGTGCAGTCCATGTTCGGATTGAGCCTCTGTGTCCACTTTAATAAAACATAGTAAATAATAAAGAATTGACATAATAAAATAATGACAATAAAAACTGATTGTGCAGACCTTGTTCAGACACAAGAGTAAAATAAATAAGAACCCATTGAACAATTCTACTTTGTGTGTGTGTGTAGGGACTCTTCCTTATTTTGTAGAACCACCCTTTGTAATTGTAGGGATCCTCTTTATTTTCGGCCATTCAATAACCTCCATCCGTCTTTATTAAAGGGTGAGAGCACTGGTTGATGCAAGACAACCGATCCACCCCAAATTTAAGTGGAGAAGCAACTATGCAAAACATGCCTCCGAACAACTAAAAATAAAGGGGCAAATAAAAAGGACTGTTCTACAAAATAAGGAAGATCGTCTCATACACGGCTTAAACTCGAGACAATAATTTAGTAGTTCTCTTGGACGATTTCAGTGGAGCGGAACAAGATAGATTCTGATGGGAAGCAATCTTTCCTTTCTATTTTTCTTGGAAATTGGCTTGAAATTATCCGCGTTTGGTGTACTGGAGACTTGCATATATGGCTTTAACTTTTTGGGCTCCTTCTGCACATGGGTTCGCAGCCCCTTCAACCCTTATAGCTGATTTTTTTTTATTTTAATTCTATCAAAAAGAGAATACAGCCAGTAGATTTAGAATTCATAAGATGAGCGAAACCATGGGTAGGAGCACTAAGATTGAAATGTTTGCTCTTGGCTGTGTTGGAATTGAGCTCTTGTTGTCTATCTAATCCACACATTCTCTTTCTAATTACTTTAAAAAAACTTTGTTGGATGGAAAATTCTTCATTCATAATTCATATTGTGGGCTCAGTCAGATTTTGATTGTCTTTTGAACTTTTCCTTAGATTGAGGATGCATTTGGTTCAGCATTTGTGAAAAGTTTTTGGCCTAATGCAAATATCTTTAGTCTAAAGGGCTTTGGAGAAATGCAAGACTGTTTGGTATACTAAAATTGAAAAGGGCTTTGATGAACTTACATCTCTTTCCTATTATAAATTCAAGCAGTTACCGTTACCATCGGTCGGAAAGATCTCCAATAATGGTTAAACTCATTCGTCTAGCATACACATTTTGACACACCTTATCAAGAATGAAGCCTTTTTTTTTTTTGGGTAAAGTATTGATCTGATACTTATTAACATGCAACGTTTGAGTACCAGTGACATGATGAAAGGATGCACGCAAAGGAGGTTTCCAAATATGCGAGGGAAATATGGTGCTTGATTCTTCATTTTGCAGGCATGACAAAGGGGTCTTTTTTCATAGTGCTTGAAGTATTTGTAAGAAAGAAGAGTTGTAATATTACGTCCATGATGGAGTGTTTTAATGAAATGGTGTAATTGAGAGGCACCGTTTGAGATGCCTCACGAAGAGGAACACTTGAAAGGACGCCTTTTCCTTATTTATAATGAAATTAAAGATAACTTCTAAAGGGGTACATTATGTGAGATAACGAATGAATAGAAACGTACAAAATGAACATACATTCTTTCCTCTTGTTTACTCTCTCCCTCTCTAAAAGAACAAAAGCAAAAGCGAACAAAGGCAAAACATCATTACTTTGAAAATAGATCGCATTTACGTTGTGAAATGTGAATATCTTCTTCTATGATCATATTCGGACCATAAAGGGTTGAAGATTGGATCGATGATGCGTGGGTGATCCAATGAAATTCTTGGGTAATTTCGCAATCTAACGTTGATAGAGATTAGTCGTACTTATCGATATTAAATTCTGACATTGGTATCAAAGCACATGTTTGAATCTCTGCCTCATTTCCATCGAGTTTTGTCATGATTATATGCTAATATTGCAATATGAATCATTAAATATGAACCGGGTACGAAAAGTGAGTCTTGTAGGTTGACCCAATCTTCAAACTAGCTACTGAACATTTAAAAGTTCACATTTAAGCAACTGAAGTAAATTCTACATTTATATTTAACCAGAAAAAGAGAGTAACTTCTACATTTATAACAACAATGATGTTACAAATTTTTGTGAATTACTTCATTAGAATCGAAATAGAGTTGCTTATCATTGAAGGCACTGTAGATACAACTATCATTGCTTATATGCTGGTCGAAGATTAAATTTTTGCCTAATATCGAGGAAAGCTCTCACTCATCCACCATTAAAAATGACCAGCTCTCATACAATTTCATATCAAGTACACTAAACGCTATATCTATCAACCATTTAATTTGTTCCCATGTTCTCTTCCTCTATAATTTTCTGATGAGGGAGAACATCAACTTACTTTTCTAAGACAAGGAGTTCCATACAAACACCAGCATGGAAACAAGAAAGCTCCTGAGGGTATGGCTTGAGACATCTTCCCGATTAGAGGTTTCATCTGCTTTTGGCCATAGAGTCCGACGGGTATAGTGACTATATCAAACTAGATTGGACTCTAGGGAATTGTCTGCCAATAAAGTAGTGCTTCAATAGAAACTTCACTACTCCAAGAGATTTCTTCCCTCTATTAGCCATCTCATTGCCTCCTCCTGTTATTTAGAAAATGATAATCAAGATATCAAGAAATTTTTGTCATCAGAGAGAGAGAGAGAGAGAGAGAGAGAGAGAGATTACCAAGGATGCAATGTTTTTCTGGTAGATCACTGATCCGATACTTGTGTACATGCAAGATTGGAGTATGTAAGACATGATCATTGGATGCATGTCAAAAGAGGTATTCCAAGATGAGGGATCACATAGGTCTTGCTTTGAAGCACTTGAAGGGCTAACAAGAAAGAAGAAATTCAACCGGCTAAGGCATAGTGCGGCAAGAGACGAAAGGCTCTATAAATAGGTAAATAATTAGTCATGCTCATTATTGCTGTGGATAGCCTCGCACAATTTGCATTTAACACATTCCCATACTAAGGAATACTATTAATGGCAGGATTCATTAGAAGCGGTTTTCTATAGGAGCGCGACAATATACACCCCTTAGTGATTACTTACCTATTTGAGTAGTTTAAATTCTGGACCTTTAGATTGTTGATGATTTTGATGGATGGAAATCACAATCGTGAATCCACAATATTGACAGCACCTATCATACGTTTCTAACAAAACCTTAAAGTACGTAAATAAACTGTTATTTACTGCTGAAAATTATGGTTCGTTATATCAGGCTCACATTATTTTCCTATTATAAGTTCAAGTAATTGCACTTAACATTGATTGGAAAGATCATCTAGCATATACATTGTCTAATAATTTTTTGAATGAGAGAGTCAACATTGTCTCAGCTAGCAAACAAAGAAATCGGAGATACAAATTTGTCTGTATAACTACTATATAACCACGAGCAAGAGATTATGTTTTCCATTTTACTAAAAAGTATTATCCTTACCAAGAAGACACAACCATATTAATTAACTTGGAAACACATTAGTTTATAGTCACACACACACACATCGAAAATTCATAAATTGATTTCAAACATTGAATCTCATGGTCATTACATCTACACAAATGATAAAGGTAAATTGTAAAAAATATTGGAAACAACTTAAACGCTTTATATTCAATGTTTTAAAAACCAATCTCAATTTTAAGCTTGTATTTGATTTTTTTCATTTGACCAATGTCAAAGTTTTAATCCAGGCATTTTTCCATAGAAAATACGCAATCTTTTGACGTACTCCTAGTATATGCCTAAGTCACTATTCACTAATAAGAAAAAATTCTTCACAAAAACTATGTCGTACGTGCATGATACATTTTTAATTCTATTTACAATATAGAGTTATAAAATATTTATGACTTATTTTTATTTGTCTTGCAGAATTCTTTGTCATTGAAGCACCTAGCAATGTAATTATGTATTTTAACCAAGATTTATCGTATTAGTGAAATGTCAAATGCAACTTTCCCTTTTTCTTTGTTACACACGTATAATCGATCTCTCTTTTTCAGAATCGGGCACGACCCTAAAGTTCATGCTTTTTGAGGGAATTCGGTCATTATTTTCCAACCATACCTACTGTGGCCTATGTTTTAGCCGATGTGTAACACTTCCCATTTACGTGATCAATTGCAGGCCCAAATCAACTTGGGCTCGAAAGTTAAGTCCAATATATCATTCAAGGCCCATCCATCATTTTAATAAATATGATGAAAAGTTGGGGTGGCCATGCAAGGGTTGGCCAGATGGATCGGGCCTTTTAGCAAGGCCATTGCTCAAAGCTGCCCATTTGGACCAAAGTTGGGTGAAGCAGTATGCTTGCCCATACATCTTGTCCACTTGTGTTCTACACTAAGTAAAATCATTATATATATATATATATATATATATATATATTTTCATTGTAAGTCTCTTTTCATTTTGAAAAAAAAAATGGCTCTTTTTTTTTATAGTTAAAACGGTGGGAAAGGGCGATCAGGATAGCTACTTCTTTGGGTGTTACTTCATGCAAAATGTTACATTTAAAATTTAACTATTCAATTCACTCATAAGTATTTGAGTTTGTGAATCAAAAGTCGAGAAATCTCTTCACATGTGGCAGCTAAAGTTTAAGACACAAGCTGGCCAGAGGTTTGCTCACAATAAGGTTCGAGTTTGTAGCCCCATTAAAGATTGTTCTCTTGACCCTTGAGCCACCACGCTCGATAATTGCCAAAAACTAGCTATTGAAAAACATCATCAGTACTCTCGTTATTTTAAGTGTGCATGTGTAAAGCCTCTAATGGTTAAGGAGAGACGCAACAAAACACGGTGAACCATAAAATCTATGTCACTACAACATTAACAGGAAAAAGAATGGGAGAAATTAACAAAATTAAAACTCCATTCGTTTCGTGGAAAATAATTCTTAAGAAAATCATTTCAGGATTTTTGGATGTTGGTGCACAGAAAATAACGGTTAGAAAACATTTTCTTCCCATGAAAAAAACACTTTCAAAGTAAGGAAAATGATTTCTTTTTTTTGTGAAGATGAAAACATTTTTCCCCGATGTGCAATTAAAGTAGATTTTCAGAAGGCCTATGATACGGTCAATTGGGACTTCTTGGAGCTGGTGTTGATGGCTTTCGGGTTTCCTGAGATGTTTACTCGGTTGATTCTTAATTGTGTGAGATCCCCGATGTTTTCGGTATCTATTAACGGGGAGTTGCATGGCTTCTTTCCTAGTGGAAGAGGTATCCGTCAAGGGGACCCGATGTCTCCCTACCTTTTTACTCTCGTCATGGAGATTTTCTTATGAATCCTTGATGCCCAAACGAAAAGCCCTAACTTCAAGTTCTTCTGGAGGTGCAAGGCCACGAGGCTTTCCCATCTCTTTTTTGCGGACGACGTCCTTCTGTTCTCTGAAGCTAATTTGGCTTCCACCTCGCTGCTTAAAGCTGGCATTGACAGATTTGCTGGTTGGTCTGGGTTGAGACCGAATCTGACGAAAAGTGAGATATTCCTCTCGGGTGGTTTGGAGGCTACTCGAGCTGAGATTATTAGGTCTTTTGGCTTCAGCCAAGGTACGCTCCCCTTTCGTTACTTGGGAGTCCCGGTTATTTCATCTAGATTGAGCAAGTCGGATTGTGTCTCTTTGGTTAACAAGATAACTGCTCGTGCCCAGTCATGGTGTCATCGGTTCTTATCTTTTGCTGGCCGCCTTCAACTCATTAAATCGGTTTTGCATGCTATTAATGTCTTTTGGGCAAGTGTCTTTACTCTCCCTAAATCGGTTATTTCTGATATTGAGCGTATCCTCCGGCAATTCCTTTGGAAGGGCCCCGATCTGGGTTTGGGGGGGGCTAAGGTCTCATGGAGTGTTGTTTGTCATCCCAAGGAGGAAGGGGGGCTTGGTATTCGCAAGCTATCGGATTACAACCGTGCTGCTATGTTGAAGTACATCTGGATTCTTATCACGGACAAGGAATCCCTTGGTGTAAATGGGTTCACTTGAACTTCTTGAAACACAAGAACTTCTGGGTTGTTCATAAGCTTTCTTTCTGCTCCTGGGCCTGGAAGAAAATTCTGGACCTTCGTGATGCCATTGAAGCGATGTTTCGTTGGCGTATTGGTGATGGTAACTCTACATCCTTCTGGTTTGATAATTGGCATCCCCGAGGCCCGTTATTTAAGTAGGGAGATCTACCGTGCTGGCATCCCAAGGGAAGCTTCGGTGGCTGATTTCCTG
Organism: Psidium guajava; assembly: GCA_016432845.1. Taxonomy (NCBI): domain Eukaryota; kingdom Viridiplantae; phylum Streptophyta; class Magnoliopsida; order Myrtales; family Myrtaceae; genus Psidium; species Psidium guajava. Next base: position 13,031,111 of record CM028230.1, on the reverse strand, counting down.
TCCTCTGTCCCGCCCCCCTCTCGTGCTTATTCTACTATCTGCTCATGGCCGGAAGCTATCCCTGCGCTTTTTCCAGGTACTTCTGATTGTTTTCTGTGGTTGGGTCACCATTCAGGTACCTTCTCGGTAAAGTCTGCATGGGATGCTATTCGTGATAAGGGGCCTGTTGTGTCTTGGTACTCCTTCGTTTGGGATCGTTGTATTGTTCCCCAGGACGCGTTCCTACTCTGGATCATAATGCTCAATAGACTTCCTACTCAAATTCTTCTCCTCAGCAATCGCAGAATTGAGGATGGGTCTTGTGCCTTCTGTCGCCTTAGGCCTGACTCCGTTAACCATCTTTATTTCGGGTGTAGGATCACAGCGAGATTGGCTCGCTTCTGGGCATCCAGGAACAACCTGGTCTGGAGGAATAGGAGTTGGCTCGATAACCTTCAATGGGTTACTAAAGCCTTCGGAGGCCATCTTTTTCATCAGAAGATCGCCAGATTTTCCTTTGCGGCCTTGTGCAGCATCATTTGGAAGGAGAGGAACAACATAATGTTCCGTCACCAGAATCTCTTCTTGCCGGCACTGGAGAAGCGTCTCAGCAAGGCGGTGAGGGACAAGGCGATGTCTCTAAAACCGATTGAAGATTCTCCTTGCAATAGGAGGGTGCAACGCTGTTGGGATTTGCCTCCTGATGTCTTTATCTGATTTCCTTTCGGTCTGTCTGTTATTGCTGTCGTGGCCTTCTGTTTTTTGGTCGTGACTGGTTGGGTCGGCTTGGTGCCCTTTCGTCCTGATTCGTGTCCTGTTGGTCTCATTTCTGGTTGTTTTTGTGGTGTTTCTAGGCCGGTTGCCAATACACCCTCACACCCTCTATGACATCCGCATATGTCTCGTGGGGTGCGAGGTTTGTAAAGGGCTTTCCCTTTGTAATGCGACTTTGATCAGTTAATACTATTCGTACCTTACCAAAAAAAAAAACATTTTTCCCCATCTTTTATCCCTTCACTCCTTCACAATTCTCTTCTTTTTATTGCTTTGAAAAATTGATTTTCTTTATTTTTTTTTCTCTCTTCTTTTTCTTTTTTTAGATTTTTTTTCTCTTTTCCCTTCTTCTTAGCCTGCAAGCTTGAGCATCGCCAAAGGCTGGCAAGACAAAGCGTTGCCAGATCTAGCGAGGTTTACCCTTGCTTGACCTCACTGACTATAACAAAAAAGAAAAGAGAAAATAAAAAATAATAAAAGAGAAGAAATAAAATTAGAATTAAAAAAAATAAAAAAGAGAAGTAAATAAAAAATAAAGATAAAAATAAAATTTATTAAATGCAGTGCATGGAGGAAAATTAAATCCAATTTTCCGTACCAAGCGGCAGCAAATATTTTTCGGATCATTTTTAGGTTTCAATCGAACACCATAAAATATCATTTTCTTGGAAGCGGTTTTTTGGAAAATATTTTCTAGAAACACTTCATTTTTTGCCTAGCGAACTGAGCCTAAACAACTACGTTTGGGCATAGAAAGGTGTTATCCACATGTTACTACATGACTCAAGATATGCCCCATCTTAGGAACGCCACGCCATAGATGGCGTCTGCTTCTTTTACTAAGAAACTCTATAACATTAATGGATTTAATTTTGATTAATTTCGACCAAAAACATACTTTGATTGATTGATTCGCTCACAAAAAAAATTGCTGAAGATGGAATCAATCGATTGTGAAGATCCATATATTTATTCAAAAAGATCAAAATTTTACCTCTTTAAATTACTATTTTGTTTCTTCTCCAATAATTCGGAAAAAGTAAATAGATTAAACTATTGAAAAATCAGGTTGGCATACATGGTAAAAACCCTCATCCTATGTACTATGAGAGATCATGGGAGGCGAGGTGACATTGGTGATGTCAGTTGGACTCCCTCTCTCGTCTCCCAATACGGCCTCAAAATCGCATATTGAGGTAATATTATCGTGGAATTTGTGACGGTGGTGGTGTTGTCTACTCGTGGTTAATCGAGGTGTTTGTTGTTATTTCAATTTGTAATCATTCTAGAAAAAAAAATGGGCGCAAAAAATGATGAACGAGAAAGTACAAGAAAATTATCTTTTGTCCTAGTGATAATTTGGCTTTTCAGTTCTAAATCACATCTTACTAATATTTAAGGTCATAATCATATATATGTTAAATTAATTTAAGTTATGATGCATTCGGTATATTTTTAGTGTTAATATAGGTGTTGGCATATTAATCTAGGACAGCACGTTTTACTTGGCCTCTAGTTTGACTTCAATATTCCCCGGGGAGAATTCCTGGGAATCCGGTGACCTTCGATGTTTAAAGAGATTGGTGGTGAGGGTTTAGAATCTGGTTGTCGAGAAGAAATTGGAGCGACAAAAAATGGCCAAAAAGAGAAAAAGAAGAAAGAAGAGACCCCACCAGGAAAATTTTGTTTTTTGCTTTTCCTTTTTTACTTCTGTGCTGAATGTCTTTTTTATTTTTTATTTAAAGAAGGATGGAGCATCCCTTTTATGAAAATTGCCAATATTTGTTATTTTGCTTTATTATTGTTACCATGGAAAAAAAAAATTGGAAATTGGCATGCCCAATTAATTAGTGTCCTGCTCGCGCTCGAAACACGTGGAAATTGACCGGCCCAATTATTGAAGTAGAAAAAAATAATAGTAATTTCAATATTATTATTTCTTTAAATTTATTGATTTAGAAATATATGATTGACAAAAACGAAATAGAAATATATGGGTTTCATCAGTCGGTCGATTTCATCTTCAGTAAATTTCCTGTGATCGAGTAAGTTAATCAGAATTAAATTAGTTGGGCTCTGTCTATTTTTTGAAAAGACAAGATTTTAAAAAAAATGTTTTTAAGAAAGTGATTTTTTCAGAAAGTTATTCAATTTTTTGGTGTTTGCTAAACCTCAAAAATCAAAAGAAAAATGTTTTTCTGCGTTTTGGCAAAGAAAATATTTTGCTCTTTCCTTTGTGTCAGTGCCATCAAAACTAGGGCTAAGCATGGTTCCAGGGTAGAACCGAGAACCTGGAACCGGAACCTATAGGAACATGTCTGGTTCTAGGTTCCAAGGTATGTAGGGTAGGTTCTAGGTTCCAAAAATTGAGGAACCTGTTCTAGCGGGCAGGTTCCATCACTTGGAACCTAGAACCTGGAACCTGTACCCTGGATCCCAACATAAATTTTTTATTTATATATATCTTCACATGATCATACAATGTTCTATGGCGTCCAATGATGACTATATAATTTGGAGCGAAAAATAAAGAACCTGTTTTGATATGTAGGTTTTAGATTCAAAGTGGAACCTGAAATTGCTCACCCCTACTTGAGACTGATTGCTTGAAAGAGAGCGTGTGAAAAATGTAACTACCCTGCAAAATTTCTTAGGACTGCATCCTGTTTCTCGCATATCCCAACTTCATTAAAAGTCTTTTTTTTTAATAACAAGCCTCTCCATTGATTGATAGGTTCTCGGGTACCCTGGAACCGGACCCTAGAACCTGTAACATGGTAGGTTCTAGGTTCCGCGGTTTGAAGAGTAGGTTCTAGGTTCCAAAAAATTAGGAATCTGTATTAGCGGGTAGGTTCCAGGTTCCAGGTGGAACCTACTCGGAACCTGAAACTGCTCACCCCTAATCAAAACCAGTGCTTGCTCCTCAACGGCGGGCTCGCTCCCTTTGACGACTTGCTGTTCCCATTGCCTTTCCCGATTCCATTATCAACAACCTCCTCCTCTTTGCGGTGTGACGCGCCATCGTACGCTCTTAACCAGATCCTGCTGTCTCTGATGTCCATCCCACACTTCTGATCGATTTCGCCATTCAACAACGAGAGCTCCATGCCTCGCGCTGCACGTCAACATCGCCCGTCATCCTCACTCACCCGCGCAGTGTCCGAAAATACAGACTCAACCCGAGTACGGAATTCACTAGTTCTGCATGCAGTCGGCCAATTTTCAAGCAATGAACCTCAAACAAGAAGGGAAAGGAAGGGAAAGGCGCAAAATCGGGTGGACTGACAGATCGAAGGCTCAAACATGCTGGTGCGACTCGACAGATGGAGAGCGAGATTCGCCGAACAAAAGCGCAGTGCGGCGAAGATATCCCAGATCGCAGCTCGGTCGACTGAATCGGAGTGGCAATTGTGGGAGAGGGAGAACGAGCAAAGAGGCAGCAACAATGAGGAGAGAGAACGAGAAGGGAGGAATAGGGAGAGAAAGAGAAAGGAAATTTTTTCAATATTTCAGAAATGGGGGCAAATAAAGATATGAAGATCCCACGCCACGGAAAAATGATTTCTTTTTTTTTTTTTTTGCAAGTGAAGCAAAACATTTTCCTTAATTTTAAAAAGTTTTTTTTTGGTTAATCGAAAAATATTTTTCATTGACCACTCATTTTCTACCTCTCAAAACACTAGAAATTAAGAATAATATTTTCTGTAAACCGAATGAAGCCTTAATGTTATATTAGCTTCTTCGGAAAGCTGCTGGATGTCATTTGTGGTGTTCCGATTTGGGTATATCTTGGATCATGCGGTAATGCACCACAGTTGACTTCATTTTATGCCCATTTTTTTCCAAAATTATTTATTGAATTTTTAATTTATGCCATTCCTTTTCCTCGTTAAGTTGAAAATTAGTTTCTCTTTTGCTCAGAAGTTAAAATTAGTTATTTAAGCCTATTTCCCCAAAATTATTTGTTTTTATCTTTCGTGGGTGGTATTATTCAATGAAAAATCATCATGTTTCGCCGTTTCGCGGCTCCTCTCCTTGCGTAGCCCACTTACAAAGGCATAGAAACCTACATTCGGATGGCTGGCTATTTGACTTCCATACTTAGGGCACGCGCGCATCGACAACAGTCCTATTTCTCTATTTTTTATTTAAATTTTGTTTTGGGAATAGGTTTAAAACATAAATTCATTTTGTAATTTAATTTAATTTTTCTATTTTCAAGATAAATTTTTGGCCTAGATATAAGTTTAGAACAGAAATGAGAAGTAGAAAATTTTCTATTTTTTATTCCTAAAAAAGAAATGGAAATAAAAATTTATGTCATTAATCACTTCCTCTTTCTCAAGTGCAAATCTCTCTCTCTCTCTCTTCCATCGATCGCCATCAACTAGCCGTTGTCTCCTATGAATCGCCTCTCTTGCGTCCTTACTGCCGTTCACCATCCATTGGCTATTGGCATTCGATCACCAGTTTTCATTCCTTGGACGCCCTTTCTTGGTTGTTGTCCGCCAACCCATGATTGTCGATCTCTATTTGTCAGCCGCTAGTCACCATTTGCCGATTGCTGGCCACTGGTCGCTAGCCATCGGTCTCTAGTCCTCAATCGCAATTCACTTGTCGCTGTTCAACCACCAACAGTCTCTGTCCATCGGTTGCCCAACTATAGTGATATTTTATTGTTGGCAAACAAATTTTTGTTTCAAAAATAGGAATTTCTTTTTATTGTTATTAAATGCGTATCTCTGCTCAAAAACTCCTCTAGGAGTAGAAATAGAAAAATCTATTTTCTGAATAGAAATAGAGCTTGGAAATATAATAGTTGTCATCCGTACCCTTATAATACTAGAAATGCAAACGATGTTTTTGAAGAGATAATTTTTTCGTGGCAATCCAGCATCGTGGCTCGATGGTAAAGAGGTCACGGTCTTCAATGAGGACCGCAAGTTCGTGCTTTGTTGTCGGCAAACCTCGGATCAACTTGTGCCAAGGCTTGCCTAGCCACCCGTAGGGGTGAGCATAGGTTTCGGGTAGAACCGGGAATCGAAGAACCGAACTTGTGGTTCCAATTCGGTTCCCGGTTCTAGTAAAATAGGGTCCGGTTCTCGGTTCCGCATTTTTAGGAACCGTCGGTTCTGGTTCCGGTTCCCGATTCTACCATGGAACCAGAACCGGACCCGGAACCGGAACATATAAACCCTAAACTAAGCTTTCTAGTTTTTGACTTTCTATTTCTCTTTCTTCCTCTAAAGTCTCCCACACGGCCATCCCTCCCTAGCCCTTCGACGACGACGACCCTTCCTTCGCTGTCAACCACCTCGTCCTCGGCACCCACACCTCCGACGGTGTCCCCAAGTTCCTCTTGCTTGCCGAGTCGCCAACACCCTCCTCCCCACCAAATATGATCATTCCAGCGAGATCTGACCAAGGTGGGTTTATCTGGTAAGATTTTGAGAAACTCGAGCTTTCGACTTCCTTTCCTCTTCTCATTTCTGTCCTCACTCCGATCTTAGGTTTTGTTTTTCCACTTCCTTTGTCTATCTTGTTCTGTTCAATTTGTGCGCGAAAGTTTCGGAAGACTGTGGACGAGAAAAGAAGAGTAAGTCCTGGGGAGCACATTCCTTTGTCGAGATCTGTAGTAGCTGTGCCATTGAGCTCCTCCCTCATAGTTGGGGCGAATCTGTTTGTTCACAATGGGTACAAACGCTAGAGCGAAAGGGAGATCGCCAAGGGCACCGCGGAGTTCCCTGCTCAATGCTATGGTACACTTGAAAGGGATATTTGGGTAGAGTACGGTATGATCCGAGTGAAGGTCACTTGGACTTTAGATATTTAAAATTCATATGTTGCCAATTAAAGCTGTAAGACAGTGGTAGTATGAGAATTGAAATTTGGTTGTGGATTTTACTTTTTGGAGCGAGGTTATGGTTTGAAGAGAAGAGGTTTCTATCCCTATGGCGTTGAGGTTAAGTGTAGTTGTACTCTGTTTGAGGTTATTATGCTGGGCCCTAACTCTCTGAGTGCTCGAGTCCGAGGAGTGTTGTGTCGGTGACCCCTTTTTGGTGTGAGCTGGATGCAGTGAGGCGCTTTCGCATGCTTAAAAGCGCATTCAAATGCAGGTTACTTTAAAGCATCCGAGGACGTTGACGAGACCATTCCTGAATTCATAGTAACTTCTACTATTTTTGCTTCTGTTTGAAATGTTCCTATCAGAGAGTCTTGGAGTTTATGTATAATCTGAATGTGTTCAAATAAAAAGTGGGGAAACATGCTGATGCCCATTTCATCAGATGGGCCATTTTAGCCCTTGTGCCATGAATTCTGCTATTTTTGAGATGCTATGTTTTGTCCATTCTTTCCGAAGCAAACTATTAAGGATTATTCTTTAGGATTGTCGGCGAGCCGCAGACAGGCGATGTGGGGAATGTCAGCATTGATCTCTTCTTTGAAATGCTATTTGAAAGCTTGTCAAAGGTATCTTCTGCGGTGTGATTAGCTCATGCAACTGTGGCACCCATTAGCATTATAATCGCCAATTTTTATGATGCTTCCCATTTAGCTTATGTTTGTTGCCCCGCCTTGGCAGTCTTTGTTATTCTGTGTTGTTCGTCGAACCATTTCCCTATTGGGATGAAATGAGATCAATTGTTTGAGCACCTTTAAAAGGTTAAGTGCTGGCAGCTTGTGTGTCACGTGCCTTATTGGAGATGTGATCCTAAGTTCTAGCTGCTGAGACAATCCTATCTTATATCATCTACTTTTTTACCATCTTTGTTTACCATAAAGTATGCCACTGGTTTTCCATATTTTGGTTGCTGAATTTGTGTTGAGCATTACGAATCTTTGCTTTGTTTCTGGATAGGGTGGCATCGCATACTTCCAGTTTATTTTCTGAACATTGCAACTCTTTACTTTGTTTCTTGGTAGAGCAGCATCCTGTACTTCCAGTTTATCTAATTTGACCCTTCTGAATTCTCTTTAGTTCTGGGAGTGGCAGTGGAGTCTACATAATTTGTTTTTCTTTTGTGGATCTACATATTATAGAATGCGTCAAGGGAGAATGGTTTTACAAATAATTACTTAAAACTGTTTGGCAGGTTCTCGGGTACCCTGGAACCGGACCCTGGAACCTGTGATAGGGTAGGTTCCAGGTTCCAGGGTATGCAGGGTAGGTTCCATGTTCTAAAAAATAAAGAACCTGTACTAGTGGGTAGGTTAACCTGGAACCGCTCACCCCTAGCCACCCGTGACTCGTCATCGTGTGTTAAATTATGTGTGGGCCTTGGACAATGCATTGGGCTTAACTTTTGGGCCCGGACCCATTTGGGCCTGGATAATGACTACCTCTAAATGAAAAGTGTAACATATCTCCAAAACATAAGGAGGTGTGGTTGGAAAGTAACCGCCAAATTCCCTAAAATATCATAAACTTCAAAATCATGTCTTAATTTTGGTCTGATATATTTTTTTCCGAATTAAAAAACAACAGCCCAATGCCATATGTTTAATTTTATTCAGAAAGATGTTTCATATTCCCTATTTATGTATATGCTGACCAAAATCGCAGAATGATATTAGTAGAAAGTTATTTTCTTATTGTGTGAAAGACCAGTTTATTATGTACAGTGAGATTGAATATAAGTGTGTAAGATAGAAATAAAGAGAGTTGCATTCGCTATTTTACTAATGCAATAAATCTAATTCCAAAATATATAATTGCATTACTCTATAACATAAATAAAAATGTATCATGCAAGTACAACATAATTTTTGTGTAGAATCATTTCATCATTAATTTTTGTTTACAGCATACAAGATTAAAATTAAGATAAGATTTTAAAACATTTAATTAACAAGCAATTCGAGTTTTTGTTTCCAATCTTCTTTAAAATGTACCTGTTATCGTTTGCATTGATGCAACAATCATGAGATACAATTTGAAAGCAATTTATGACTTTTTGGTCTATATATTGTTCTTTTTTAATTACAAACTAATGCATTTCAATGTTAGTTAATATGGCTATATCTTCTTGTTAAGGATAACATTTTTCAGTAGAACGGCATATCCATTCATATGAGAGTTGCATATTTTCTTGAAAATACAGTTGTTAAATACGGGAAACATAATTGCCACGTGCAATTCTCGTGGTCACCTAGTAGATTATTATAAAGACAAAATTATTTCTCTGCATTTCTTTGTTTACTAGCTCAGACAATGTTAATGCTCTCATTTAGAGATATATCAGACCGTATGTATGCAAGATGAAGGAGTTTTTCCAATCGAAGCTAAGTGCAACTATTTTAATTTATAATATAAAAGAGATGTGACCCTGACATAGCGAATTATAACTTTCAGTAGTAAATAGTTGTTTATCTACATACTTTAAGGCTTTATCAGAAACATATAATAGGTACTTTCGATATTATGAAATTAGCATCGACGTTTCCATTTGTCAAAATTATCGACTAATATAATGGTCTAGATTTTATCCGACCAAAAAAAAGGGTCTAGATTTAATATCACCGAGGGAATGTACATGGTCGTGTTCCTAGAGAAAATCAATTCTAATAAACCCTGCCATTTATAATATTCTTAGTATGGGAACGTGTTAAATGAAAATTATTCGAGTATATCCGCACCAATAATGAGCATGACTAAGTATTTTCCTATTTATAGCGCCCTTCATCTCTTGTCGAACCACGCCTTGGGCGACAAAATTTCTTCTTCTTTCTTGCTTGTCCTTCTGATGCTTCCAAGCAAGACCATTGTGATACCTCATCTTTGAAAACCTTTTTTTTTTTTGGTCATTCATCCACCTATCATGTCTCACATACTCCAGCATTGCATGTACATAAATATCAGATCAATGATCTACCAGAAAAAAGGCTTCATCCCAGGTAAGATTGTTGGTTGTTTTTTTGTAAATCAAAAGAAGAGGTGCCTTGTCCCACTTGATGGTTATTTTATATGTTCAATTGACGAAAGTATATGCATGTATATGTTCAATTGGTGATTATTTTCTGCCTAACCATTATTAGGTGTTCTTACAATCTTTGGAAGGTTGTGTTTGTTCAGACATTTTCTTTATAAGTTGCTAAATGTTTTTGTTCAATTCACAACATCAAACTTCATTTTCATTTTCTTTCAAGAAAAATACAATTAATATTTTCAACTATTTTCCTTTGAGAGTTATTGGAGAAAATATCATAATTGCTATATGATATTCTCATTCTGAGGCTTTGTTTTATCCGGGAGGATTTTTGCTGGTAATTTATTAGCAACGTTATAGGGCAAATAATTTCTTAAGAGAGCGTTATCACGTCTGAAAGTTTGATTTATTTTTTTCCAACTTGATCATAATATTTTTGCCAACAATTTGAAGGAATTATTTGGTGCGACAATGGAGTCAGAGTCCAAAGTCAAGCTTTTGCTTGCTGATGATGGACAAAGAAGGCTTGATCTCATAAAGCTCGGATCACCAAATGGGGAATGCCTATCCAGTTTCCTTGGCTTCGGAGTCAACATGGTCATCATGGATACTATCCATGTATTTCGTTCAACAGCCAATGGTCATGGTCTCCGAGAACCTCCGTTTTTCCATCTTTTCTCGCAAACTCAAGTGTATAGCAGGAGGATGCATGTATTCCCCCGGCAACCAGGAGGACGTGGATGTGAGATTTCCAATACCGTCCGCACCGGGTGCATCCAGTCTTCCTGGAAATTACCACGAAATGGAAAATCAGATGAAGGACTTGGAGATGTTGTTGATTCGGCGTGTGATCTCTTCGTTGTATTTGAATATCGATTTTTGCAGGGTTTAATTGAAGGAGGCGAGATCGATGTTGGTTCGCTCATTCGTTCTTGACGAATCCCGATGAATCCTTAGATAATAATAAGTTAGAAAATCAAAGAGGAAGAGAACATGGAAACAAGCAAGTTAGATGGTGGATAGGTTTGACGTTTCATGTATTCGATATAAAATTACACGAGAGCCAGTCATTCTGAATGGTGTGTGAGCAAGAGCTTTCCTCGATAGCAGTTAAAAAAAGGGAATCTTCGAATATATGAGCAATGACGGTTTCAGCTAGGGCGGCTTCAGTGGCGTGCAACTCTATTTTCAACTCCAATGAAGTAATTCAGAAAAAATACAAATAAATCCTAAAATTTATCAAGAAAATATAATCGAATCCTGTTAAAAAGTGCAATCATGTTCTAAAAACTATGGGAAATTTGAAATCAAATCTTAAGACTTTCAAAAAATACAATTAACGAAAGGACTTGATTGGATCAAGTTGACAAGTTTTAGGACTTGTTTACAATTTCTAAAATTTTAGGAGTCAATTGCACTTTTTTTGGATAAGTTTTAAGACTTAATTGCATTTTTTGAAGGTTTTAGGACTTAATTGTACTTTCGCGACAAGTTTTAAGACTTCAAATGCACTTATTTCATATGTAATTGAGTAAGTAGTGTTTTTTATATAAATTTTATTCAATAAAAAGTTTAGTTTTGCCTATATATGTGTGTATTGACAAATATCTCAAAGGAAATTTCCTAGTCGGAAGCTCTCTTCTTGTTGTACAAAAGGTTAATTTATTTTTTTATAGGTGGATTGAAGTTTTGTGTGCAAGATAGAAAAAAAAAAGTGTTGCATTCGATATCAATCTAAAGTTTACTCCTCATATCAAACACCCCATTCTCACATTTCAGAACCTACAATTATCAATCTCGGAATTATTTCGTATTATATTTCTCGAATTACCTCATCCTCAATGTCTGCTTCCACTTTCACGGTGTCAATCCCAAGCATGCATGATAGCACTCTGTGGCTTGTTATATCCCAAAATCTGCCAGTCTTTGACTGTCGTTGCCGTTTGCTAGCTGTCGGTCTCCGATCCTTAGCTGCAGTTTGCCCATCACTATTTGCCTACCGCTGGTTGCCGTCCACTAGTCGCCCAACTGTAGAAATTTCATGCTGTTGACAAACGAATTTTTGTTTTGGGAACATAAATTTTTTTATCGTTATGAAATGGGTATTTCTGCTCAAAAACTCTTTGAAGGATAGAAATAGAAAAATCTATTTTTCAATGAGAATTAGAGCTCAAGAAGAGAATGGTTGTCATTCACACCCTATAATAGTGGAAATGCAGAAGATGTTTTTTTTTAAATAGTAAATTTTTTTGCGGCAATCGATCGTGGTGGCTCAATGTTAAAGAGATCACAGTCTTCAATGAGATCTGCAAGTTGGAGCTTTGTTGTGGGCAAACCTCCGATCAGGTTGTGCCTTGAACATTATATACCTTATGTTTTTTTGTGACTTTCCTTGCTTATTCGGTAATATTCTCCCTGCCGTTCGATCTCTGGTTCAAACTGCTGTTCGGTGTTGAATCGTCACTGATTCGGGTGCGAGTTGAGCTGCTGTTTGGTGCCCATTCTTGCCATTGTTTGGCATTGGAAAACTCTGCTGTTCGGGGCTATTTTTGTCACTCTTTGGCGTTGGAAAGCTCTGCTGTTCGGGGATTAAAACTCTGCTGCTCCGTATCTAAAACGGTAGCAATTTCGCTCGTTTTTATTGACTATTAAGTGCAAGTTTTTTGTTTGCTGTTCGGGGTCGATTACTACACTTTTCGGGGCGAATTCCTTGTTTTTTTGTGCCGATTGAAGTTCAAATTTGCTGCTGGGAATTCCTCTTGACCAAGCTCCTTGATCTGTGCCCCAAAGCCTTTGGCTAAGAGTCTTCATCTACAAGTCGTTTTGGTTGGCATGCGAATTTGGCAATTTGATTTGTCAAGTTAGGTAATGACCCTTATCTCAGAATATTTTTTTTAAAGACAATTGCTTAATTTGGCTGGATTACCTATCAATTTGAATATCTTGCATATCTTAATGTCTGGGTGATAAAAATTGCTTTGAATTGAAGATCTCTTTTCTAATTTGGAAATTATCTGAAAATATTTTCAAAATCTCAAAATATAATTACCTAATTTTTAAAGAGTTGAATCTTTTGCGGATAAGCCAAGATTGCATTTAAAATTCAGCCATCCCATGTAATTTTTGAAATTCAAATTTGGCGGTTGATTTTTATTAACTTGTCTAGTAATGTTAGCATATTTGGTGGTTGATTTTCATTATCATATTCAAATCGTGTTTGTTTATCTTATGTAATGGTTCTTTTATATAATTTTCACAATTATAAACAAATATGTTTATAATACATGCTCCCTTATGTGCCTAGATCTTTTGGAATGTGCAAAAGGGCAATATCTGACTTTAATCTTAAAGTATGATTATGTTTGCACAGAAATTACACATCATATCCTCAATCTCAATGGAATGGCTTGGTAATTTTATATAGAATCTCGTATTCTGCTTTTCCTCCAATGGGACGATGTTATTCTATGCTGTATTTGCTTACTAATCAAATCTAAGAGTACGTTGCAAATAAAAATCAGAATTTTCGAAATAAAAAGGAGTATTATGAGCATATTTATTTATTTTTCTCATACTTTGCATTTTCTTAAGTTTAATTAAATTCCTAAAAAATCCTAAAAAGACGTTGCATTTTTCTAATCTAAATCATTTTTCCCTCACTCTTTTGAACATAAAATAACCCCTAATAAAGTTTAGGACTTTGATGAATCAATTTTTTGAATAAAATTGGGTGTTATTTAAATTTAGGATAGCTTTTCACTCTCATTTTTCATTAATCCGAAAATTTACAAAAAATACCAAAAATTCAATCATATTGCATAGCATATAGTTTAGTTTCCGTTATCATAATTACCATGTCATATTTTACATGTCGTGCATGCTCACCACGTCATTCATGCACACATCATATCATTATTTGTGTCTCATTTTTTGCATATACTATAGTTCTTGCATGATTAGTTTAATTCATCTTACTTTCTATGTCAAATAGTTAGATTGCATTAAGGATTGCATTTAATACAAGAAAACCACAAAAAGTAATTCAAATAATCAAATCAAGGATCTTTAATGAAAATTGGTATTGAAAGAATGTTAATTGAAAAATTAGCATAACCAAATTCCCATATTCATTATCCCTAGTTCATAGAAGTAATTTAATTCTCTTGCTAATTTACTTAGGTGTCTAATCGGCCTACCAAGAAAACAATTAGTGACGGCTCCAAATTAAATCTACATTTTCTGAAATTGAACCAAAGTTGTGGTTCGGTAAGATTTGAGAGAGTTTGAATTAAGTTAGTTCATTTAATTAATATGATAATCCGTTAACCAATAATTGTGGTTGATTATCTTGCCTGACGAATTCAAAGTTGATTGTGTGTATGTGGATTTCGTGGGGTCGATGGTTGCTTTGCATGAAACTTGGATAAATAGAATGAATGAACTGAATATCCTATTGGCCCGTGTCTCGACGAGGATGATTTAATATTTGTCTATGTTTGAATGATACCCTGTGAGAGTCAGAGGGAAATTAGGAAGTCCATGGCCTTTGTCCCATGGAAGCCCAAGGCTTGTATCCCTCGAAATCCTTGGAGTAAGGGAAAAACCATGGTCAATATCTCATGGATGAAAAGTTGAGGTGCTTATCCCTTAGAATCGAGATCTGTGTCCCTCGAAGAATGACACCCGTGTCCCTCAAGCAACTATGGCCTATGTCCCATGGAAGAACGACTATGAAACGGAAATTGAAAAGCTAAATATTGAGTCAGATGTGTGTCCGTGTATGTCTGATTCATGTTACAAGTAAGGATTATATTGCTTGAGATGTGGAGTCATCGTTGAGTATCATATCTACTTGTCTTTGATGTCGACTCTTGCTTGATTAAGAATGGATTGATGTTTAATTGTTAAGTTAGTTGTTTCACTCACTGTGCTTTTAGCTCACTCCTTGTGGTTTAACTATTTATTATTTTAGTAGAGGGAATGAAGCCACGATCGGATACTATGGATGATGGCGATCCAATCGTTGAGTTATTTCCTAGTTGTTGTCTTTGGATAAAAAATTATGTAACTAACTAGCTATACATGTGTAAATATTTTTCTATATCAAATACAAGTAGTGAAACCCTATTGAAGACTATACCCTTTAGGCGTTTTGCCTACGTCTTTTGAATGCAATTGTATGTTAATATATGGCTGACGATTGTTTCTTTCATAGTTTTTTGCATACACCCTCTATTATAAACATATTATCAAATTAGAATAGAGTGTGTTTAGTAGGAGTGCTTGGGACATCGCACATGGAGTTTGGTACTGGTCCTCCCAAGCTCATACAAAACCACAACGGGAGATTTATAAATCGAGTTCGACCTTAATATGGTCGGGTGATATGTGCAAGTTGTACATCCCATGGAACTAGAGATTTGGGTTCAAGAATTTAATTACGCCAATATTTCCATTGACACGCTTTCGCTGCCTAGGTTGATTGATTTTTCTAATTATGATTTTTATGTAGATGATTTGGGGTAAGAAAAGTCATACAATCTAAGATTTCATGCAGATGAGAGTGTTTAATCTGAATAATCACAATTTGTAAAAGTAGGTGCGCAAATTAAGGAATTAGAAAGGTGAAGATAAAATACTTCAAATCACTTTATGACATTCCTAGTGAAACCTTAATGGCTTAGAGATAATGCAATCGAGGTTTGGAAGAGATTTGGGAAGATTTGGGACAAATTGTTCAAAGGGGTAAAAATGTTATCTTGAGGAAGGATCGGGAGGCTAGGCAAGCTGAATGTGTCCATTTTCCAATTTTTTTTAATTTTTAGGAATTTTTTTTCTGAATTTTTAATTTTTTAGATTTGTTTTTATGAATTTTTCATTATTTTTATTTTTTGAATTTTTTTGGAATTATTGTTATTAAAAAATGTTAACTAGATTGGGTTGACCTAGCCTACGCCTCTCAAGCACCCGATCCAGACCATGAGGGTCCTGGGTCGGCCCGAAACGACATTGTTTTGTCCATTTCTTTTTTGAATTTTTGAATTTTCTAAATTTTTTTATTGATCTTCTTGAATTGTTTTTGTATTAAATTCTAATTTGAGGGTTGAGATGGCACCATGTGGCTAATCCACAATCATCGGATCATTTTTTAAAATATAAAAACTAAAAAATCCAAGATTGCGACATGTGGCCAAACATGGCCACATGATCGGAAATTGGATTTTTTTTAATTTTCGAAAAATCCTTTTATCATAAAACAAACATTTTTTATTTTTCAAAAATTTCATATCGCTCCATGTGGTCAAATCATGGCCGTTCGATCTGGATTTTATTTTTATTTTGGAAAATTTATTATAAACCATACTTGCTTACATGACATCCTACACGGCATCACATTAGCTTTGACCAAGTCATTAATTGTTAATTTGGTCAACTCCCTATCGAAAAGATGATGGATTGATGGTTGGGAACATTCTGGCTGCTGATTGTCGCGACCCGAAAAAATTTTCAATCAGTGGAAAATTCTCAAGTTAACGGATTATCAGGTTAATTGGATTAACTGACCTAATACGGACCCTTCTAAGTGCTACCGAATCGCAACTTTGGTTTTCGTTCAAATGATTTCAGAATTTGGAGTCGCCACTAATTATTTTTGGTATGTCGATTAAAAATCTAGGTAAATTAGCGGGAGAACTAAATTACTTCTACGAACAAGAGATTGTGAGTTCGGGAACTTAATTACACTAGTTAATTGAAACTAATGCTCTTTCGGTACCTTAATTTCATGATATCCTAATTTGGCAACTCAGGCTTGGTTTACTTCTAAGGTTGTAGTGAGGTGATCTCTTTTTATATTTTCACTTTTTAGATGGAATGCATGTGAATGACCATTTTTTTTGTATTTTCAAATCATTAAAAATTCCTTGAAGCTGAAAGAGGGAGTGAGTTAATGACTTATGTGCAGTATTGCGACCTCCAATTGGTGGCTCGGTCTACTCATTCTGGGGTCTGATGATTCAGAAATTAAATTGCAGAAAGTAATTTTAGCAATTAAAGGACCTCCAACAGGGAAGCCCTACCTTAGTTTGGCCTCCCCATTCTAGGGTTTGACGGTGTGAAAATTAAAATGTAGAAATTAAATGTGGTAAATAAAGGTCCTCTAACAAGGGACTCGGCCTTGACTCGGCCTACCCATTGTGGGGTTTGATGGTACAAAAATTAAATTACAGAAATTAAATGCAGTAAATAAAGGACCTCCAACGAGAGACGCAACCTTGGCTCGGCCTACCTATTCTGGGGTTTGAAGGTATAGAAATTAAATTACAGAAATTAAATGCAGTAAATAAAAGACCTCCAACGAGAGACTCGGGCTCGGCTCGGCCTACCCATGATGGGGTTTGATGGTGCGAAAATTAAATTACAGAAATTAAATACTGTAAATAAAGGACCTCCAACAAGGGACTCGGTTTTGACTCGGCCTACCCATTCTGAGGTTTGATGGTACAAAAATTAAATGCAGTAAATAAAGGACCTCCAATGAGGGACTCGGCCTTGGCTTGGCCTATCCATTTTGGGGTTTGATGGCATAAAAATTAAATTGTAGAATTTAAATGCAGTAAATAATAGACCTCTAATGAGGGACTTGACCTTGACTCGGCCTACCCATTCTAGGGTTTGATAGTACAGAAATTAAAGGTAGTAAATAAAAGACCTCCAGTGAGTGGGTCAGCCTTCCCATTTTGAGGTTTGATATTGCAGAAATTAAATTGTAGAAAGTAAAGTACAAGAAATCTTTACACCATCAAGTATAGGGTAGAATCTGCCGCAATTTGGGATTCGGATCTTTTAAGCGAAAAATGTAGAAAATTATAATACGAATACGACATGTGAATATGACACGGCATAATCAAAATTTAAATCAATCCATTGAGGTAACGACATTCTTGAAGATTTTAATGGTTAGAATCGTTACCTGATTTGACGGATTTGACTGACAAATTCGGATCTCGTGTCATCTTATGGATCAAGATTGCGGCTCAAACGACAAGGATGAGCTCGTGACTTATGTTGATCAGTAGAGAAATTGATGATGGTAACATTTCGATTTAAATTCCCACCATTTTCAAAACTCTCTTTTGAAAAAGAATTCTTTTTTTTTTTTCCTCTAATTTTTCTTCAATCTCTCAAAACCCTCTCAAACATCCAAAATTTTCTCTCTAAAAAAATGCCCCCTCCCAAGCTTACTTCTTCCTCATTTTATAGCATATTCATCTATTTTCCATTCTAATTTTTTCACTAACTCTTCTTTATCTCATCTTCCCTTCTTTATTCCCATCTTATTTTTTTGATCTCTCTTTTTCATCTCCTCTTCTCCATCTTCCCTTCTCCATCTCCTCTTCTCCATCTTCCATTCTCTATTCTAATTTCTCCACTAACTCTTTTTTTTATTTACAAAATAATATCTTAAGTGTTAGGTATTTATACTATAGTCCATGAGATTTTAAGTATTTCCAATTCAGTCCTCGGAGAAATATTTCCTTAAGTCCAAATCTCCTCGCAATTTTCAACACACCTCCCCTATGCTTGGTCGAAATTTACCACATGCCTAGTCCAATCGCTTGTCAAATTTAAGCTCATTTCTTGCCGCTGAAAATAATGCAAAATTCAATTAAAGCCCGTTTGTAAAGTTGAGTCATTTTGCATATAATTGGGCCAAGATAAAAAATTTGGAATATTATAGAATAATGTTACGACTCCAGAAATGCAAAAATAAAAAATTACAGAGAGAAAATGAATTTTCTAAAATTTTTTCAATTACTCTGAAAACGAGATTAACAAAGTAATTCTCAATTTTAGATTAATTTTTGGAGAGATTTTTTTTGGCCAAAATGAAGAGAAGATTAAAAGAAAAATACTGACTATTTTTTTTATATTTTTGTGGACTCAAATGCTATTATTTATTAAATATTTTCCTAATTTTTGAAAAATATTAAAACATGCAAAAAAATATATGAAAAATTATTTTTTTATTCAAAAATGGTTGCCTAGGCCTAGCTTAGGCTTCGAAAGTTGATTTTGTGATTTTGTAATTTTGTAATTTTTTCTTGATTTTCTATTAATTTTCAAAAATAAAAATATCGAAAAATATTGAAAATATGAAAAATCATATTTTGGTGAAAATGGATTCCCTAGGCTTGGCCAAGGTCTCCAAAATTGATTTTTTTAATTGTATGAATTTTTATGAATTTTCTATTAATTTTCAAAAATACAAATATAAAAAAATACTAAAAATATGAAAAGTCATTTATAGTTAAAATTGGCTCCCTAGGCTTGGCCAAGGTTCCCAAAATTGATTTTTTTAATTTTATAAATTTTATGAATTTTTTTTATTAATTTTAAAAGAAAAAAGATGATTAAAGATCAGGTGTCAACACCGATCGTTGGCAAATTCACTATCGATTGTCCTGATTTTAGTGCCAAACAAATCTTCAAGACATAAACTACAACAAATCCAAATTCTAGGCCGATTTAACAGTGAAATTTGCCCTAGCCCGAGCTCCACAGCCTTGGCCATGGTGGAAGCCCAACTAGCATTCTACGCAAAATCAAATTAAACTAGGCAATCATGAAGCTTCTATGGAGTTCAAGGAAGCTTACCTCAGGTTCCATCAAGCCGAGAAGGTCTGAAATGAGCTGGGTACGTCTCGAGAGGTTCAAGAAGTTTCGAAGCTCGAAGCTCAACCACGGCAGTTTATTGTAGTTTTGCCAATTCCGTTCTAAACCTTTTACTTTTGTCATGAGTCATAGATCTTTTAACATTTTTTCAATTAAGTTCATTTGGCCAATTTTGCCTACAAATAATTGACATGGATGTTAATCATCCTACATGGCATTATGGGCGCTAATGTGGACAAATTCCAATATTATTTTCATATTCTTCAATTTTTCCCATTTTTTTATTCCTTTTGTTTTTTTTTTCCCTTAAAGTGGCCGGTGAAGGTCGTCAAGCCATCACTGGCCACTGGGTGAGGGTAGCGAAGCCCTCTCTAGTTGCTAACAAGGGCCGAGACCCTCTCTAGCCACCTAGGTTAAGCTTGCACTTTTGAGAATGAATTGGTACATCTAATAATTAAATTGCGGTGGCTATAGTGATTTCTTGAGTTCTTAAGGATCATAGCGAAATTTCCTTAAATTTTGAATATTCATCAATCGGTAAATGTGCATCTCCGTTTTTGGATTGAACCATTCTAATAGACCTACCATTTATGACAATTGCTACTATGGAAATGCGTATTAAATGCAAATATGCAAGTAAATCCACTGTAATACCAAGGATATTGATGAAAGAAAATATGTATTATGTTAAACGCTTGGAGCGTTGAGCCGACCAACCTTTCCTGCTTTTCCCATGTTCTGTTCATTCAATCTTTATTTACAAATCAACGAAAAGAAAAACAAATAAGCAAAAATAAAAGGATAATCCAAAATCCAACCTTTCCCATTTTGCCGCTTTTTTCGTTATGTAATTGTTATTATCTTCGTGGAACATTATGCAAAAGAGGCGAGACAATGAATTGAGACCGTAGCACCAAATTCTCTCTCTCTCTCTCTCTCTCTCTCTCTCTCTCTCTCTCTCTCTCTCTCTCTCTCTCTCTCTCTCTCTCTCTCTCTCTCTCTCTCTCTCTCTCTCTCTGGGGGAGCTACAGATGGTTGTCGATGTTAGTGGTGGAGATTCTGATCAAACTGTTAAGCCGAATGGTCCCGAAACATATAAATGCATTATATTTCACTAATTCGATGAATCTAATTTGGGGCATATAATTGCATCATCATGTGCTTCATTGAGGATGAGTGACATGGCCATATAATAGGAACATGTCAAAAGAATCCATATTTTCCGTGTAAAATTTTGACGTTGCTCAAAACAAAAGATCAAATCAAGCTTAATATTAAAATTTTTTTAATCATGGAAATTAAAACCGTTTATGATGTTTCCAATCTTCTTTGAGATTTACCTTTATCTTTTGTATAGATGAAATCGCAATGATATAGAATGTTTGAAATGAATTTATGACTTGTCAGTATATATATTGTTTTTTTCTTCTTATAAAGTGATGCCTTTCAAAGTTAATTAATATAGACGTGTCTTCTTGTTAACGATAATATTTTACTGATGAATAGTGTATCTATTCATATAAGAGTTGCATCTTTTAATTATAATAGGAAAGAGATGTGAGCCGGATATATCTAACTATGACTTTCAGCTGCTAATAGTGGTTTATTTACGTGCTACAAGATTTTATCAGACACATGTAATAGGGATTTTCGATATTGTGAAATTGCCTTCAATGTTTCTATCCATCACGACCATCCACAATCTAAAGGTCTAGATTTTAAGTTTCTCAAATAGTTATGTAATCATGACGTGGTGTACATGGTCATTCTTCTAGAGAAAACCAATTCTAGTACAATCTGAATATTTCTTACTATGAGAACGCGTCGAATGCAAATTGTGCAACTCAATCCACAGCAATTATGAGCATGACTAGATATTTACCTAGCTATTTCTGCAAGTGTATCCACAGACAATAATGAGCATGACCAATTATTTACCTATTTATAAAGCTCTCCCTCTTTTGGTGCTCCACGCCTAAGCCAACTGAATTTCTTCTTCTTTCTTACTAGTTTTTCAACCGCTACAAAACAAGACCCTCGTGATGCCTACAAAAAAAAAAGCCTAGCATCTTGGGAAACCTCTTTTGCACGTATCCAATCATCATGTCTCCAGTTGTCGGACCTTGTATGTAAATAAGTATCGGATGAATGATTTACCAAAAAAATGCTTTGTTCTTGGTAAGGTGTGTCAAAATTCGTATGCTAGATGAATTAGTTTAACTGTTATGCTTCATCCTTGATAAGATCTCTCTCTTTCTCTCTCTCTCTCTCTCTCTCTCTCTCAAATCATGATTATGACAGGGAAATGCTTTCCTGACAGTACTGGTCAAGAACGGTATAATCTCAACTGTGGATTCACACACCACCACCGTGTATTTTGCATAAAGGACTCATTGATTAGGAGGTCGTGTGATCTGAAATAACTGACAGTACTGTCAGACTGCCAGGTTAGCATCTCCCATTATGATATCGTGGATCTTTTTTTTTTCCCGAATAATAGCACGAGGCACTGAGATAGCGTAATTCAGGAGCTACAGCAACAAGAACTTGCATTTCTTATAGTTCAGAGATATAAAAATGTGAAGCGGATGCATGTTTGCCCACTGGCACTGGATAAGCTAGACCCCATCAGATAACCACCATTACCACCCAGCACCAACAACTCCGTGCAATCAACCGCTGCTAGTTGGCCACCACCAGCTTTTGACGAAGGTCTGCCACCGGGTTTCTTCATGTGACAAGGAAATTTTCGATAGGATGCTACATGGAAATTTCCTTTATCGAGTTGGTATCGACGACTAGTATTTTAATGAGATCTATTGTTTATGGTAAATTGTTGAGTATCATGTCCACCAGTACATATTTTATGTACGGAGACATTTTCCACTTATGGGAAGGTGTAGCGAAATTTCATCCACTTGAAATTTCGAACTAATTAAATCGCCTTTTAAGTTTGTTATAATGTATTACTTTCTGAAAAATAAACATTGTGTTAAAAATTATACATATGTCTCAAAATGCTTTAGATCTTAAATCATGCACCTTGATGAGTTATCTCACGGTTCTCACATTTGCATGATTTCAAGGAAAAGGTGAAACTTTCTAAGTACTCGTTTGGTTTGTGCATAATATATGAATACAGTTGAATTGAAATAAATAAAATTGGATTGATCAAAATGCCAAATACATAATCAATTTGGTGAGCTCCACCTTGCCAGATTAGGCGAGCTTGTCTCTCGCTGGTGGTCGGTCATCATCTGTCACCTCATCCAGCGACTAGGCGATGAAGAAGGATAAAAGAAGATATAAGAAAAATAAAATTAGTTAAAAAGAAAAAGAAGATGAAGGAGCATAAGGAGGAAATATAAGGGAAAATGATTTACTATTTCTCAAAAAATTAAAAATCATTTTCCCCATTTTTGAAGGCGTTTCTTCCATTGATGAAAAATATTTTTCTTAACTGGTTTATTTTTTGTTAACTGAACGTCAAAAAATTCCAATTTTTTAATTTTTATTTTTGTGAAACGGTCGAAGCCATGGTATCGTTATATATGAGATTGAGGTTGGCGAGGTTAGGATTGAAAGGGGTTGGATATATTAAAGGCCTTGTAGGGGCAATATTCGTGAGGTCCCAGTACAGTCCATCTCGTATTGAGCCTCTTTGTCCACTTTAATAAAATGTAGTAAATAATAAAGAATTGACATTATAAAAATAGTGAAAATGAAAACTGATTGTGCAGACCTTGTTCAGACACAAGAGTAAAATAAATAAGAACCCATTGAACAATCCTACATTTTTCGTAAGGACTCCCCCTTTTTTTTTTTTTTTTTTGGTAGAACGATCCTTCGTCATTGTAGGGATCGTCTTTATTTTGGGCTATTCAACAATCCTCCATCCGTCCTTATAAAAGGATGAGAGCACCGGTTGATGCAAGACAACCGATCACCCCAAATTTAAGTGGAAAAGCAACTATGCAAAAACATGCCTATGAACAACTGAAAATAAAGAGGCAAATAAAAAGGATTGTTCTCCAAAATAAGGAAGATCGTCTCATGCGTGGCTCAAACATGAGATAATAATGTAGCAGTTCTTTTGCTCGATTTCAGTGGAGAGGAACAAGATAGATTCTTTTTTTTTTTTAAATTGGAAATTGGCTTGAAATTATCGGCGTTTGGTGCACGGGAGATTTGCATATATGGCTTTAACTTTTTGGGCTCCTTTTGTAATTCTATCAAAAAGAGAATATGAGCGAAATCACGGATAGGAGCACTAAGATTGAAATGTTTGCTCTTGGCATACATATTTTGACACACCTTGCCAAGAACGAAGCAATTTTTTTTTTTTGGGTAAAGTATTGATCTGATACTTATTTACATGCAAGGTCTAAGTACCAGCGACATGATAATAGGATGCATGCAAAAGAGGTTTCCAAGGATGCTTGATTCTTTATTTTGTAGGCATGACAAAAGGGTCTTTTTTCGTAGCGCTTGAAGGATTTGAAAGAAAGAATAATTGTAATATTACGTCCATGATGGAGTGTTTTAATGAAAAGGTGTGATTGAGAGGCACCACGAAGAGGAACACTTGAAAGGGCACTGTTTTCTTATCTATAATGAAATTAAAGATAACTTCTGGAGGGGCACAATATGTGAGATAACGAATGAATAGAAACGTACAAAACGAACATAAATTCTTTTCTCTTCTTCACTCTCTCCCTCTCAAAAAGAACAAAAGCAAAAACGAACAAAGGCAAAATACCGTTACTTTGAGAATAGATCGCATTTACATTATGAAACGTGAATATCTTCTTTTGTGATCATATTCGGACCATCAAGGGTTGAAGATTGGATCGAGGATGGTGATTCGATGAAATTTTTGGGTAATTCCACAATCGAACGTTGATAGAGATTAGTTGTACTTCTCGATCTTAAATTTCAACATTAGTATCAGAGCACATGTTTGAATCTGTGCCTCATTTTCCATAGAGTTTTGTCATGATTATACACTGATATTGCAATATGAATCATTAAATATGAACCGGGCACGAGAGGCGAGTCTCGTATGTTGACCCAATCTTCAAACTAGATATTGAACATTTAAAAGTCCATATTTAAGCAAATGAAGTAAATTCTACATTTATATTTGACCAAAAAGAGAGAGTAACTTCTACATTTATAACAACATACTTTTTGGTCAAAATTGCAAAATTTTGATTAGTGTCTGAATTAAGAGAAAATATTGCATCATCTGAACTTAGTTCTTCTTTGGTTAATATGAGTTATACAAAAGCATCATCATGTTACAATTTTTTGTGAATTACTTCATTAGAATCGAAATAGAGTTGTTTATCATTGAAGGCACTGTAGCTACAACTTCCATTGCTTATATGCTGCTCGAAGATTAAATTTTTGGCTAATATCGAGGAAAGTTCTCACTCACCCACCATTAAAAATGACCAGGTCTCATACAATTTCCTATTGAAAACATTAAATGCTATATCTATCGACCATTTAATTTGTTCCCATGTTCCATTCCTCTATAATTTTCTGATGAGGGAGAACAATAGCTTACTTTTCTAAGACAAGAAATTCCATACAAACACCGGCACAGAAACAAGAAGGCTCCTGAGGGTATGGCTCAAGACATCTTCCCAATTAGAGGTTTCATCTGCATTTGGCCATAGAGTCTAGCGGGTATAGCAGCTACATCAAACTAGATTGGACTCTAGGGAATTGTCTGCCAAAAGAGTAGTGCTTCGATGGAGACTTCACTACTGTAAGAGCTCTCTTCCCTCCGTTAGCCATCTCATTGCCTCCTTCTGTTATTCAGAAAATGATAATCAAGATATTTTTATCATCATAGCGTGCATGTGTACGAGAGAGAGAGAGAGAGAGAGAGAGAGAGAGAGAGAGAGAGAGAGAGAGAGAGAGAGAGAGAGAGAGAGAGAGAGAGAGAGAGAGAGAGAGAGAGAGAGAGAGAGATATATCTTACCAAGGATGCAATGTTTTTCTGGTAGATCACTGATCTGATACTTATGTACATGCAAGATTGGAGTATGTGAGACAGGATCATTGGATGCATGTCAAGAGAGGTATTCCAAGATGTGGGATCACATAGGTCTTGCTTTGAAGCACTTGAAGGACTCACAAGAAAGAAGAAATTCAACCGGCTAAGGCGTAGTGCGGCAAGAGACGAAAGGCTCTATAAATAGGTAAATAATTAGTCATGCTCATTATTGCTGTGGATAGTCTCGCACAATTTGCATTTAACACATTCCCATACTAAAGAATACTATTAATGGCAGGGTTCATTAGAAGTGATTTTCTCTAGGCGCGCGACAATATACACCCCTCGGTGATTACTTACCTATTTGAGTAATTTAAATTCTAGACCTTTAGATTGTTGATGGATGAAAATCACAATGGCAAATCCACAATATTGACAGCACCTATCACATGCTTCTAACAAAACCTTAAAGTATGTAAAGAAACTGCTATTTACTGCTGAAAGTTATGGTTCGTTATATCAGGCTCACATTATTTTCCTATTATAAATTCAAGTAATTGCACTTAACTTTGATTGGAAAAATCTACAACAATGGTTAAACTCATTCATCTAGCATATACATTGTCTAATAAGTTTTTGACAGAGAGAATTAACATTGTCTGAGCTAGTAAACAAAGAAAGCGGAGATACAAATTTGTTTGTAGAACTGCTATATAACCACGAGCAAGAGATTATGTTTTCCATTTTACTAAAAAGTATTATTCTTACCAAGAATACACAACCATATTAATTAACTTGGAAACACATTAGTTTATAGTCACACACACATTGAAAAGTCATAAATTGATTTCAAACATTGTATCTTATGGTCATTGCATCTACACAAATGATAAAGGTAAATTGTAAAAAAATATTGGAAACAACTTAAACGCTTTATACTCAATGTTTTAAAAACCAATATTAATTTTAAGCTTGTATTGATATTGTCTCATTTGACCAATGTCAAAGTTTTAATCCAGACATTTTTTCCATAGAAAATATGCATTCTTTTGACGTACTCCTACTATATGCCTAAGTTCACTATTCACTAATGAGAAAAAAAATCTACACAAACTATGTAGTACGTGCATGATACATTTTTAATTCTATTTACAATATAGAGTTATAAAATATTTATGACTTATTTTTATTTGTCTTGCAGAATGGTTTGTCATTGAAGCACCTAGCAATGTAATTTTGTATTTTAACCAAGATTTATCGTATTAGTGAAATATCAAATGCAACTTTCTGTTTTTCTTTGTTACACACATACAATCGATCTCTCTTTTTCATAATCGGGCACGAGCCTAAAGCTCATGCTTTTTGAGGGAATTCGGTCATTATTTTCCAACCGTACCTTCTGTAGCTGACATTTTGCCCATTCATCTTGTCTATTTGTGTTCTACACTAAGTTAAATCATTATATATATTCACTGTAAGTCTCCTTTTATTTTGAAAAAAAAATTGGTTCTTTTTATGAGTTAAAACGGTAGGAAAGGGCGATCAGGATAGCTACTTCTTTGGGTGTTACTTCATGCAAAATGTTACTTTTAAATTTTAGCTATTCAATTCACTCATAAGTATTGGAGTTTGCGAATCAAAAGTCGGGAAATCTCTTAACATGTGGTAGCTAAAGTTTGAAGCACAAGCTGGCTAGAGGTTCGCTCACAATAAGATTCGAGGATGTAACCTCATTAAAGACTATGTTCTCTTTACCCTTGAGACATCAAGCTTGATAACCGCCAAAAACTAGCTATTCAAAAACATCATCGGTATCTCGTTATTTTAAGTATGCATGTGTAAATCCTTTAAGGGTTGAGGAGAGACGCAACACAACACGGTGAAAAACAAAAACTATGTCACCACAACATTAACAAGAAAAAGAATGAGAGGAATTAACAAAAATAAAACTCCATTCGTTTCATAGAAAATGATTCTTAGGAAAATGATTTCATGATTTTTCGATGTTCAGTTCTCAGAAAATAACGAGTCAGAAAACATTTTCTTCTCATAAAAAAATACTTTCAAAGTAGGGAAAATGATTTCCTCTTTTTGAGAAGATGAAAATATTTCCCCTCATCTTTTCTTCCTTCACTCCTTCACCATTCTATTCTTTTTTTATTTTTTTAAAAAATTGACAGCTTTATTTTTTCTCTTTGCTTTTTCATTTTTTTAGAATTTGTTTTCTCTTTTCCCTTCTTATTAGTTGGCAAGCTCGAGCCTTGCCAGAGGCCGGCAAGGCAGAGCGTTGCCAGATCTAGTGAGGCTTAGCCTTGTTCGACCTCACCAGCTATAACAAAAAAGAAAAGAGAAAATAAAAATAATAAAAGAGAAGAAATAAAATTAGAATTAAAAAAATGAAAAAGAGAACTAAAATAAAAAAATAAAGATAAAAATAAAATTTATTATAAGCAGTGCATGGAGCAAAATCAAATCTGATTTTCCATACCAAACGGTGGAAAATATTTTTGAGGTCATTTTTAGGTTTCAACCGAACATCAAAAAAATTATTTTCTTGGAAATGGCTTTTTGAAAAATATTTTCTAGAAACACTTAATTTTTTCGCTTAATGAACTAAGCCTAGACAACTAAGTTTGGGCATAGAAAGGTGTTATCCACATATTACCACATGACTCAAGATATGCCCCATCTTAGGAACGCCAAAAAAAAAAAAACTTTGACTGATTGATTCGATAACAAAAAAATGCTGAAGATGGAATCAATCGATTGTGGAGATTTAAAATTTTACCTCTTTAAATTACTACTTTGTTTCTTCTCCAATAATTCGGAAAAAGGTAAACAGATTAAACTATGGGAAAATCAGATTGGCATATATGGTCAAAACCCTCATCCTATGTACTATGAGAGATCATGGGAGGCGAGGTGACATGGGTGATGTCAGTTGGACTCCCTCTCTTGTCTCCCATATCCGGGCTCAAAATAGCATATTGAGGTAATATTATCGTGGAATTTGTGATGGTGGTGGTGTTGTCTACTTGTTCGTAGCTGCCCACTTGGTAATCTGCTAGCGGCCTCTGGAACTAACGTAACATATGCCGTCGAAAGTCAAGAAGCAAATTGCGGAATTATAAGAGCTTCTCATAGGAACGATAGTTTCATATTATCTCTAACCATGTGACATATTTTCTTCAATTGGTAGCAGATAAATTTCAAGAGATTGTTGGTCTTACACATTAAACCTGGAAATAGCGGTGGTGGTGATCCTTCCAAACAAATCTTCAGGAACTTGGAAGGACAGATCATCATGATTCACGTTCTCTCTCCCATTCCAAAAATCCTTTAATCAACACTTGGTCTTCTTCCCTGTTAATGTGCTTCGCCTTTATAAGCATTGCCCACTGAGCTCTTTTTTTCTTAACTCCATCAAAGTTTGGAAGGAGAGCTAAGTTTCTTACGTCCAGCTTTACAATGGCCAACCCCTCCATCCTCTTATCTTGAAAACACGAGATTATCTCACGTTAAACGGAAACTATTGTGCTGATGCGAATGAACATTAATGATGGTTGAGCTGCTTGACTGTGTGGTTAATGATCAGTGAAGAGATCAATTGGAGGATGATTGAACAAATTACAATGCCGAGCGTGTTATGAATTGCGCACCAACTCTAGAAAAATAATCCAAGCAAACAATCACCTCTAGCAGAATATAATAATTAAAGAACAGAATCGGTAGAACACACCAGAGAATTTATTATTGAAGTTTATCCAAACTTAGGTCACGTCTCTGCGTAGAGACACTCCACAAATTCACTAATCTTTCAGAAAGTAGGAACAGAATTAATGATATTCTTATAAGATTAGGACAGAAAGAAATTGAGAACGCATAGAATGCTATCATAGCCCCTCTCTCTCTCTCTTCTACGCTAAGTCTGCTGCATCTCTACAATAATATTACTGCATATCTATAGTAAATATTCTACTGCATCTCTATGCTAAATATTATTATATTCTTCTAGTGTAGATTGTTTGTTCGGAGTATTTTTCTGGAATTGATGTGCAATTTCTAACAACTAGTATTAGAGCCTTGGTTGACTAATCAAGAACCTTGGTGATGTTTGAT
The DNA here is from genome assembly GCA_016432845.1 of Psidium guajava. Taxonomy (NCBI): domain Eukaryota; kingdom Viridiplantae; phylum Streptophyta; class Magnoliopsida; order Myrtales; family Myrtaceae; genus Psidium; species Psidium guajava. The sequence goes on along the minus strand of CM028230.1, from coordinate 13,001,630 downwards.
TGAAAGCAAATGGTATGGCAGAAGATAAAATCAGAATCGATATCTACATTTGGAAAATAAAAAATAATTGTACATGCTTGTAACAATTGTTTGGAATCTGGTTGTTTTTTATGCATAATAACCTTGTAATGTGGCGTCCGACCAAAAAAAAAAAACTTGTAATGTGGGGTCGGACAGTGAGGCTAATTGACAAGGGTAAAGAAGCATGGTGCATAAAAAGATGAAGGATTTTATAAATAGGCAAATGTACTGGCCATACTTATTATTATTGTGGATAAACTCGCATATTTGCATTTAATACACATTTCCATAGTAGCAATTGTCATAAATGGTAGGTCTATCAGATTGGCTCAATCCAAAAATAGGGTTCCACATTTATTCATTGATGAGTATTCAAATTTTAAGCAAATTTGACTACTAACCTTAGAATTTTGAGAAATCACTACAAACACGGCAATTCGATGATATTCGACTTGGTTTATTAGATGTACCAATTCATACTTAAAACTGTGTCCCTAACCTAAGTTGTAGTAATGCAGCTAAATCTCAAAGAGGATTAATCTTTGTTAAACTCGCACTACTCTTCAAATATATACGTAAGCACCAACTTATTGATTTAGATGCATTTGCGTTGTTGATCAAACACATTGATCTTGCATTGATGTTATTATTTAGTAATTTTTTCATATGAAAAGTCATAATAAAGTTACTCTTTGGAGAGTCATGTTGATCTATCTGGTCGAAACCTGCTATTTATAGACTTCTCTATAGATCAATAGCTTATCTCGTTGGAGTTCAATAAAAAAATGGAGTTTCGCCTTTCCATTAAAGCATGTTATATCATCTCCTCTTTGGGCCATTCGAAGGCTTATCTCCAACAAAGCTTAAATAAGATCACATCTCTATTGGAATCTTTGGACATATTAACATTTTCAGGATAAATAGACAAAATGAATGTCGATAGGTACATGAAAGATTAAATGTATCCACCTTACAGTAACTCTAGTTCTTTAAACTCATAAAATCAAACATGGGACATGAGAATGTAGTTAGTACATAGTATAAGATGGGGAAATGGATGATTTTAGCTCTGCTAATATTTCGTTTATTCCATAGGGCTAATTTAAACGACAGATTATTGTTCTATAAGACTAAAATTGGGACTCTTCTGTGTTACATAAATGTATCCGCCTTACAGTAACTCTAATTCCTTAAATTCATAAAATCAAACATGGGACATGAAAATGTAGTTAATACATAGTATAAGACGGGGAAATGGATGTTTTTAAGCTCTGTTAATATTTCGCTTATTCCATAGGGCTAAGTTAAATGACAGATTGTTGTTCTATAAGACTAAAATTGGGACTCTTTTGTGTTACATAATTTCAGTTCAAGGTTATTGCTGAGTTCATAGGAAAAATTATTGCACATATTGGATGCGTGCATTTGACATCCATTTGAACTTGGGTCTTACTTCTAATTTATATACATGTGTAATAGGTAGTTTCTTATATGGTAAGCCAAATGCTTACTGAAACTAGAACAATGAAGTCATGTATTTAGTTAAGTTTCTTATAGTTTGAATTAATCATACATATGTATGGCACTTCTAAGCAACATAATTAGGAGAGTATCCACATCGGATTTTGTTGACTAGAGAAAAGTATGACAGTAAAGACATGCCAGGCTTGCCATTGCTTCGAGGTCAAAAGCTATGACAATGGCTTGAGATTCATGTCACATATTTCATTGTTGAAATAGAAAACATCAGGAAAATTTCACCAAAGATCTGCACATAATATGAGAAAGTAGAAGGATGTTCCATGTAAGTAAAATCTATTTCAGAGGGACGCAAAATTAAGGGAAGCTCACTCCCTACACCAAGCTCTTATACAACTTTTCAAATTGAATCTGTTCACCCTAAAGCAGACTCTATGTTCTCTTCCTCTGTCTATTCATTAAAGAGGGAGTTTGCTTTTCAAATTGGAGTTCCATGGGATAACACAAAGCCTGTGCAAAATTCACTTGCCGTTAATGGGTGGTGAGTCGGGAGGAGATACCTCTGGTGTACCAATTATCATGTCCATGGAAAATGCTGAGTAGCCAAGTGCGGAGCGGACAACCCTATTGGTTGATGCTACAAATTCCATATCCAAAAACCATATTTTCACTGTGCCTCAAATGAAAAAATTCAAACGTGCAGAGGATCTTTCTAATTCCCGAAAAATAAGGGGCTAGGAGATTGATCGAGAAAAAGATTTCATTAAAATTGTTGGCTTGGAAATTTCCTGCGTGTGAAATTGTTCATTTGGAAATTCCTCCATTAGAAATTCGGTTTGACTCCAAAAGTTCGATTATACTCCCAAACTTCTTTTCCTTTTTATGGTGTCATCTGTCCAGCACCTAACACCAAATCCGCCTAGAGTGAGACACCACAATCAGCAATTGGTGAGTGATGGAAAGTTGGATCCATCATTCAAATTGCACGCATGAACGATTTTCGGATTATGACAAAAAATAGTTAATCTGAAAATTTGTTACTTCACGGAAATTCACCCTTAAAGAAGTCGGCATTGTAAATAGATTATTTTGGTAAATCATTAATCCAACTTTTTCTGGGTTAAAGCATATGATGATGCATCTCCTACTCAAATCTAGAGCTTTTCCTATGTGGGCCATGATCTTTGAGGAAACAAATGGACAGCAATTTAGATGCTCTAATATGTTTCTTGAGGAAAATACTAGAAAGGTTGACAGAAAGACTTCATTATTTGTCAATAGATAAGAGTGGTACAGTGGCGCAAGAGGAATTACATATCGAAGCTTGGAGCATCACAAGGTGAGAGCTGTATAAATAGAAAAACAATTGGCCATTCTCATTATTGGTGGATACACCTGCATATTTTGCATTCAATATATTTCCATAGCAAGAAATATGATAAATGGTAGGTTAGGTAGGAATTGTATAATCCATCAATGTCTCAAGGAATATACTTACATGACAGTTTATTTTTTTCTATTGTGAGATTGACATCATGTTATGAGCCACAAAATAGATAACAAATCACTAAAAGTTGTTATGGAATCTACTCCTTTACGAATTTATGGCTCACAATATGGTGTTGTTTTTACAATCACCAAAAAATTTATTATGCCAGCAAAGTCATGTCTCAATGCACATCCTTTGAAAAACTCGATGATTAATATACAATATTAATTGTTGAAAGCTACGTACTTAACGTCAAGATTACTATATGTAATTGAAAGCCATAAAATTGTTCATTTATTTTCTACAATATAAGTACCTTCTTTGTCAATTAGAAGGATTTCCAACATCGAACATAGTCATTGATCTTGTTAGAAAGTCCAACAAAAAAACTTAAACTGATAGGTGAAGGGAGACCATATGAATGTAAAGAGTATATATGACTCGTGTGGAATTTACAATACTAATTTTCATACCATGTTAGAAAGTTCAATCCAAAAACTTAAGCTGATAAGTGGAGGAAGATCATATGAATATGAAGAGCAAATATGACTCGTTATCAAGTGACGTGGAAAAAAATTCAAGATATCTCACATATATTATTTGATATTGATCCAAGATAGGAAAGACTTATTAAGAATGAAAGATTGAGAGAAACACACTCTAAAAGCACTTAGGGACAAATTCATGAGAGAGAGAGAGAGAGAGAGAGAGAGAGAGAGAGAGAGAGAGAGAGAGAGAGAGAGGGGGGGTAGTGCTCATATCACTTATTGACAAAAGTAATCTAAATGTCTTTTTTAGCAAACACAAGTTTAAAATATCACTATGATCTCATTAACATAAACAAATGCAGTTATTTTCACTTGGGATTAAATAGTTCCATGATCATAATATTCATCTAAAAGATGTAAAAGGTTTTTGTTACTTTGTGTTTGCATATTGCTTGATTGGAGGAGAGTGAGGGAGATTGAGCTTCTGGGGTCGGAGTGTGCAACGAAAGCTGTCTGGCTTCCACTTATGTTTAGATTAATATTGCATTCTTGATTCGATTTATTTCTGAGGTTAACAAGCATATGATACGATGCTATTTGAGATATTGTTTGTGAAGGATGAGAATTGTTATAGATGTTAGTACTTGTAGAACTATGCGATCATCCAAAATGAAAGAGTTGGCGATGTCACTTAGAGTACCAAAGCAATTATTCATCGCGTAGATGAAGCAATGCCCCCGAATTGAGGGCTATACGGTAGACTTTGGATATGTGTTTTTTCATTGGCCGGACAGTAAAACGTATGAATGAGTCATATGTTATGGCATTGCCATTCATGATTAGATTTTTGTACTTTTGAAAGGGAGATGCTGACATGTACTAAGTAAGCTTAATTAAGTTTGCCAGAAATAAAATCATTACCACTTAAACCAAATGTTATTTACACGAGTCGCCTGTAAATGCTTATGACAGGTTCGAGACAATTGTGGACTATATTACATGAAATTATTCAGTTCATAAAATTAGGAGCACAGCAATTACTGACAAATTAACCATAATTAGCTCGCTAACTAAGAAAATGGCCGAAAATGGAGTAGCCTTGCTGTACTCACGATTGCATGAATGCCTCTTGCAATCTCATCTTAATTTAAGTGCTTTAGTGACATATAAAGGTTACGCAGAAACATTGGTTTTTTTTAATAATAATAAGAAATCTTTTGATTGCTGAGAATGACATAAAAGAAGTAGATACGAGGTAATTCCTCCGGACAATACAGCTAGATTGAGAAATACCTACCCACCCAAACATACACACATATATAGTGTGCTGGGAAATTTTTATATTCTTCAACAAAAAGAGGGGCCGATACCCAAAAAAAAAATTAACCTATATCTTAATTATATCCAAAACTTTCTTTTGTCTCATAAAAAAACCTTAAACTTTTACTTTTGTCCCAATTCTACATGCCTAATACAAAAAAAAAAAACCTTCAACTTTTACTTTTATTGCAATTCTGCTAGCCTAATACCCAAAAACGCCAAACTTTAGCATCTTTCTCAATTATATTCAAAATTAATTTTGTCTTATAAAAAATTATCCAACTTTTACTTTTGTCTCAATTCTACCAGTATTATCCTTTCGTTTATAATCATTATTAGTTAATCCTATGTGGTATTTCATTATCGTTAATGAACTACATCTCAACAAAGTTGACATGAAAAAAACCTTTAATTTCTTTTCTGCCATCTACTTCCCCTACAAATTGCCGGGAAATACAGAGTCATTCAAGATAGCGCGTTTCGAATTTTCCCTAGCCCTCAACAACTTAAAGAATGATTAGATGTGGATATTTGATTATTTGGACGAATGATTTTAAATCTTGTCGTCCGTGAAACCCACTATTTTTGAATTTAAAAAATTCATTGATAAGTTCAGCAAGACAATTCGAGCCACTTAGGATTAAAAAACGGTGATCATGGACGAATGACTGACGATAATAGAATTAAAATAAAAGTAAAAGTTTGAGATTTCTTATGAGATCAAAAAAAGTTTTGGGTATAATTCGGACAAATGCTAAAATTGGATGTTCTTTTGATATTAGATGATAGAATTGAGACAAAGTAAAAGTTTAAGGTTTTTTATGAGATAAAATTATTTTTGAACATAATTGAGATAAACGATAAAGTTGAAATTTTTTTTTTTGGTATTAGGCCACAAAAAGAGCATAAGCGTATGTCAATTGAAAAAGTAACCATTGTGAACACGTACGGGTAAATCATTCCCAGACTCTGATAAGATGGCTCAGACAAAAAGTGAATCGGCGGTTCCGTTGGCCCTCACAACCACTAAAAAAGGAAAAAAAAAAGAAAAGAAAGAAAAAACTTTTAAAAAAGAAAAAAAATGAAAAATGAAAAATCGAAAACTGAACCGAACCTTTACCAAAAAAAAAAAAAACTGAACCAAACCAAATTGAATTTTTGACTTAGTTCATATTCAATTCAGGACGAGATTTAGTTGGATTGATGTTTAAGTCATAATGGTTCAATTCGATTAGATTATCTTGAAAAATGGAACTAAACTAGACCATTAACACCCCCCAACAAATTACAAGAATGAATACTCATCAAATTATCACAAATTATATGTAGAAATCCATGTAACACATTGTCCTGATTTTAATTGTGTTTTCGGAGTAATGCCATTGGTGGTCTTCAACCTTTTTTTTTTTTTCAATGTTCAATTCCCTAACTTTTTTCTTTTGCATGATGTAATCGTTGAATTTATTGAAACCCGCTCATAGCCATTCGGTTAAATGTATCGCCACATCTCAGTGCATTTTTTCTAACGTGAGCTTTCCACATTAGCATTTAGTCGGTCAAAATAATGACGTGGACTGCCACGTTATTTTTTTAAGTCAACAAATCTTTATTCTTTTATTTATTTTTTCCTTTCCTTTTAGGTGAAAATAATAAGAGGGCTATATATGACGCGGAGTTCACCTGTAAGGAATGGCAAAGTTAATGTGAACCAAAGGTGTTGTAATTTTCTGGCGTAATATATCGGAATACGTTAAGTGTCCAAAAAAAAAAAAAGGAAAATCTTTGTGGAGAGGAAAAGTTTAAGGATGTGAAATTAGTTTTCAGCTGGAAGTTTAATATGAAATTACATTTTTACAAGAGTTGAGATAAAGTGAAACTTGGGTGTACTTCACGAAGGGGAGCACATATTAAAGATAAAGTACAATACAAAATCTATAATACGAAAAAAAGAAGAAGACTTATCCCTCTGAACTTTGGTGCACTTTTCCGACTGAAAAGAAAAACTACAGTAGATTTTTGACTTGATACAAAATACATCGGGCTCCTATGTAATTATCACATTAGATACTTGAAAGTGGAGGCTAATCTCGTCCCTTTTTTTTTTCCTCTTCCTCTACGATTCTCCCTCGCAATAAGTACAGGGGTTGGCTTTACACGTTGAAAGGAATTGCCCTTGATTGGCGCAGGTTCGAATGCCGCTCCATATGGAGTTCCATTGGGGTGGAGAATTGGACTGCAAGAACTTCATTCTGCATGTTATGAGAAAATTTACTGCAATAGGAATTGCAGAAAATTTCTATCATCTGTCGTGTACACAGAGAAACTAGGCCAATATTTACTCGGCTTGAAATTGAAAATATTTAGACGAAAGAAGTTTTGTAGATTCTAGTACCAGTAACCTCATGCGAATGAAGCATAAGCTTGCTTTCGACCCGGAGATGAAGGCCGATACCTAATATATCACTGATCCAATTCTTTTGCCTGCGTTGTGGGTGCAGGTGAGAAATCTATCAAAACTGGTACTCCAAAATGGTGGGAACGACATGAAATGCATGATTATCGGCTTCATTTGTTGTCACCGGGTATTGCATTGAAGAAAAAGACAGACATGAAAAGGTGAAGAGAAAACTTCATATACATGAGGGAAAGGAGTCAACTATTGTGACTGTTAGGAGAGAGTAGAATTGACTTAGGTTAAGGCATGAAGCACCAACAGTTGAAGGATACAACATTTTTCTAGTAGATAACTAATTCGATACTTATGCTCGTGCAAAGATGGAGTATGTGAGACATGATTGTTGGAAGCATGTCAAATAAGGTTTTCAAAAAGATCTTGCTTTGAAGCACTTGTAGGACCAATAAGAAAGAAGAAGCTCATGCGGCTAAGGCATGGTGCAATGGAGATGAACGGCTCTACAAATAGGTAAATACTTAATCATGATCATTATTGCTATAGATAGACTCGCACAATTTGCATTTAACATGTTCCCATACTAGGAAATATTATCTATGGCAAGGTTTGTTAGAATTGATTTTCTCTAGAAACGCGACTATATACAAGACCTCGGTGATTACTTAACTATTTGGGAAATGGAAAATCTAGACCATTGGATTATCAATGATTTTGATGGATAGAAACTTAAATAGCAATTTGGCAATATCCAAAGTTCCTATTACATGTTTCTGGTAAAACTTTAAAGTAAAAACTTAATGTAATTAGGATACCAGTCATTCTTATTATTGCCAAGTTGGTGGGTTTTGTTGGGAATGGTTGACTTTACAAACTTGACACCAGAAGTTTGCCCTCGATTGCTAGTACAATTTTAGAAGCATAATGGTCCATGAATCTCCGAGTTTCAATTTACATAGGTCATTTCATTCACTTCACAACGAATGTGGATCGAATTCGCCAATGACCGTGCAATTCGACTCCTAATCGAAAATGTAGTCATTTCATCATCTTGCGTTCAGTTTCTCTGCCAGACCTTTTCTGCAATTTTGAACTAGCGATATGATAGTTACGTTACGTGTTCTTAGCGCACTGTACAGCGGACTCTGTGACCTGTTACAACCTGTTTGGGGGTCCCGGGGGTCATCTCTATCACCTTGACAAGTCACTCGTTGCGCTTCGATGCGCTTGGGCACATCAAGAGCCCAAATAAGCCCTTATACTTGCTGTCCAGCAGCTTTAGTGCGCTCAACAGTGGGCCTCGAGTCCTTATTCGAATCCTATAATTGTTCTGATGATCTCAAGGCGTCGCTTTTAGCTAGTATAAGTTTCATGTTCAAAATCTCAAGTTTAGGTAATATTATGGTATAATTTGTGTTGTTGTTGTTGCTGTCTACTTGTGGTTAATTGACTTGTTTATTGTTATTTTAGCGGGTAATCATGCTATTTTAGAATACATAAAAAAAAAAGTGGGCCCAATGTTAGACGTTAGAAAATATACACAAATCAGATTGATTCCAAAAGTAAATTGCATGTTCATGGGGAGATCAACACTAGAAATGCCAAAAGTTATGTATGACGCTCATTTTAGTGCCAAAAGTTTCCCTCAAATCACCTAGTATTAAATTTTTTGAAAAACGATCACTTAATTGCTAACTCCGATCTGCTTGGCCAAAAATCCGACATGGCATTTCTTTTATTAATAGTTGAAGCTGATGTGTCTCGCCGGAGGTTTAGTCAATTTAAAAGCATAACAAAAAAAAAACACAAACTTAATTAGATTAAAAACTAAAAAACCTAGAAATTTCAAAAATAAAAATTTATCTAAATTTTTTATTTATTTTTTAAAAAATAAAATTAGATTTAAAATTTTGCTAAGAACTATTTTTTTGTAAAATAAAATTTTATTTAAATTAAATTTACAAATAGTCTTAAAAAAATTAAAGCAAAATGACAAAATAGTCCTTGAACTTTGGCCCAATGTGCAATATAGTTCCTCAAATTTAGCCCAATGTGTAATATGGTTCATGAATTTTTTTATTTAACTAATATGGTCCTTGAATTTTTGGAACATGTTCAAATTTTTTCTATGAATTTGAATTAATGGAAGGACTATATTGAACATCTTCCTATGATTTAGGGACTAACCTGATCAGGTTCCAAAAGTTTAGGCATCGTATTGGTTAAATTAAAATATCATGGATTACATTACACACTGAGTTAAAGTTAATGGACTATATATTAAAAGTTCATAGTCTACATTGTGTGGAGGAAACCCTAATTGATTTTAAAGTTGACAAAACAATCTTATACTATCTAAATATTTGAGTTAATACAATGAAATGCTATTTTGCAGATTATCCTAAAGTATATTTCATTGTTAAAGAATAGTTACACAAGATTGAATCTGTTTAAGGAGTTCAGAGCTTAAGCTCTGAGGAAGTGTTTCATATGCAATAATTAGATTATCATGAGATGCATTCGAGATTATATAATTGAGATATTTTATTATCACAATGGCTAGCAAATCAAGTTGAATTCGTCGTCGAAGATTATTAATCATGAAGATAATTCGAGGGCGTGGGTTAAGGAAGACAAGGATAGCTTACCATAACATGATCTCAATCTTGGGAAACCCTGATCACAATTATATGGACGATCTAATCAAATGAGAGATTCTTTGTTTTGATATTCTCCATGACTATAATATCCTTTGTGTATAATCTCATTCAGACAGGAAGTTGGAGATATTGCAATGGTTAATTTGAAGGTGAAGGAGTACAAAAGGAGATCTCAAGGCTAAAAAGAATACGAGAGTCCGAAATCTTAAATTCTGAAGTTTGAGAGAGCTTTACATTCTTCATATATTCTTGATCTAAATACTGTAATACTTAAAGGTTCATATCATAGTGAGTGAGTGTTAAAATAGGAAGTCTATTAACTCGAGAATCGCCATCGAGCTATAACCTCCGAGTTATTTTCCAGTGGAATATAGCCGATTAGTTGTCAGTGTAAAGAAATGGACGTATCTGGCCTATAAACACCAAAGCCTGCACATATCTATGGCAGTTGGGATTTGTCCCTTCAAATTCGATTATTCTCCAACAAGGTGAAGAAATCAAAGAGCAACAATCAACGAAAAAGGCGAAGCCCTTTGCTTTTTCGGTTCTTTTCAAGCCTTTGTTTCCTTGGCTTTCTGGATTAAGGAAAAAAAAAAAAGCTTAAGCACCCAACCGGCCAAAACTGTACGCACATGTGGGAAAATCTTGTACCTGACGAACTGCTTTCCCCTGTCGTGCTAGTAGTTCACGAATGCCCACCCAAACGCGTTAGTCGAGTTCATCGTCGGCCCCGGTTTAGCTCGACCCAACCTCCAGCAGCCCCGCCGTTGCCATCGTCAGCAGCAATGCCAACACGCTCCTCGATCCCTTCGTTAATATCGCTAGGGACTGATGGCGAACGTTAGCGCGCCATCAGCAACGGCGCCCCCCCTGCGATGGACGAAATTGTCCCTAGGAGGCTAGGATTGTGGCGGACCAGCGGAGATTTGGATGGCTACTAAGTTCGGGTTTTTATTGGAGACTAAATGGCTATTTTAGATCCTTATTTGAAATAAAATTTCATTAATTTTTATTTTTTCAGAAAATGGATACGTTCACTCAAAACCCTAAAACTTGTCATGAAAGTACAGTTGAATCCTAAAACCTGCAAAAAGTACAATCAAATTCTAAAACTTATTAAAATGATAAAATCAGAATTCTTCAGTTAATTCCATCCAATTTGGCCAGCAAATTCTTTTAAAAAAATATTTTCTCTCTCCTACATGACGATGATATAACTAAAAAGATATTGTTTTAGTTCGAATATAATTTTTAATGTAATTTTTATTTAAATTAATTCTAAAACATAAGCCAAAAAAAAAAAACCAACGATGAGCATTCCACCACCACCGGAAAGGGGCGGCAATAGAGGTGAAGAGGTCGGTGAAGGTCACCGGCACTAGCTTAGTTCTAGCCTAGTGCCGGCAACCCTCGCTCAATCTAGGTGAGGGCTGTAGTCCGCTCTAACCACTTCCCCACAACCGCCGACTCTTCCCAAGGATTGTGGGGCAGCTGTGGTGAGGGTCATTTTGTTTGGTTTTTTTTAAAAAAAATTTAGATTAATATGAATAAAAATTATATTAAAAGATTTAAGTCAAAATGATGTTGTTTTAGCCAAGTCATCATCACTTAAAAGAGAGAAAATATTTAAAAAAGTAACATTAATGTTTTTCTTTAGTCAAGTTGGGTGGACTTAGCGGAAGGACCCGATTTCCCCATTCTGAAAAATTTTAGGACTCATTTATAGTTTTCACAAATTTTAGACTCAATTATATTTTGATGATAAGTTTTAGGAATCTCAATGAACATATCATTTTTGAAGATCAAACTATTGTATTTGAAATTTTTCGCTTTCCTTTTCGGAGTGTTTCACGCAAAAAAGGTACGCAGACAAAAATGTATTTTAGTGAACCATGAGACTCCGTTGCAGTCCAAACAGTTGACGCACAACATCGGGTTCAGCTACCCTACGTTTCCCCTCAACGATCTAGAGAGAATGATTTTTCAGCCAAGATTACGTCGGTCTCTGGCCCCCTTTTTTTTTTAAATAGACTTCTCTATTTTAGGAAATTGAATCGAAAATGCATGATCAAAATAGATATATAATATTAAAAGAGAATATCTCAAATAAGTCCAAATATCTTTAGAACATATCACCAAAAATAAGGTCGAGTCTAACAATGAAGCTCCGCCAAAAACGACGATATTTTTCAGTGTTCAGCTACTATTTTTTTTTTTTTCAGCATTAGCCATAGTAAAAATAGTTTTTCAGATTCTGACGGAGGCAAATCTTACCCAACAAGTGGATTGCACTTGAATCTTACGACTTTCGCACTTTGACATTTGAAAATAATCCAAAATACTCAGAACTTCCAGTAACGCTCTAAATGTCGGTAAATAAATTCACACCAATTTTTTTTTATTTTTTTGTAATAGTTTCGAAACTCAAATTTTTTTTTAAATTTCAGGAGAAAGCAAAAGTACAACAGGCCCAGCTACACAATATCAATAGTGCTTGGAGTTTGTGTAGTATCTCATGATTTTAAAATCGATCGTTCCTGTCAAAGAAGAATTGTAACATTGTATACGAATTTTAGCGTTTGTTGGGTCGAACTGCAAGTAGAGGACCGATTCCACCGTATTTAATGTGAAGGAATGCAGAGAAAACTAATCCCCTCTCTTATCTTCTCTTCAGCAGGGGCCGGAGCATCAACCGCAGGAGCCAAGATCATCCCCTGGAGGAGGCGGAGCTGCAGTAGCCGGATCATCCCTCAACTTCTGAGCTACACTTAAAGCAACTTCTCCTGCAAGATTGGGCCTCGCACCTGCAAAACGCAAGTGATGAAGCAGAAGGATGATAACAAAGTTACCAAAAGATATTTATAGGTAGATAAAAATCAAAGCGGGGAATGGACCGACAAAAACTAAATCAACCCACATGAGCAGGGGGGAACCACAGTCCATTCTTATGCATCCTTGAATTTTCAATCTTTACCGACCTGGTTACATCTCTATCTATTGAAAAAGGTTTGGGTTCATTCCGCATCATCCTGCACTTAAATTTTTTTTTTTCATTTACCTAGAACTCCGCCTATGTGCTTACATAGCCTGTCCCAAGCCAGGGTAAAGGAGGAGGGTTGGCGTCAGGCGTAGCGAGCCGGCCGCAAAAAAAAGAGCTACCCCTTATGAGATGAACCCTAAAGATATTTCGTTGGAGCGTACCCTTCTTAGCGACGCGTTGCATCGGCGCCCGGGTGCAGCGAAAAATGGGCAAGGGTCCTTGCACCACGATAGGCGGGTGCGAGGGGTAAGGAAGTTAGCCTTGGGCCATCATTCCCAAAGTGATGCGCCACATTGCCCGGATGTGGTGAAAAGTAAGCTAGGGTCCTCACACTTTTATGGGCGAGTGTGGGGGGCAAGAAATGCCCAAGGAGTAAGGATTCGAATAGGGAGTTGGAACATAGGAACCTTAACGGGGAAGTTGAGAGAATTAGTAGATACTTTTGTTAGAAGGAGAGTGAATATTGCGTGCCTGCAAGAGACTAAATGGGTTGGAGAGAAGGCTAAGGAAGTGGAAGGTACTGGATTCAAGTTATGGTACACAGGCACAAAGAAGAGTCAAAATGGAGTTGGGATTTTGATTGATAAAAGTTTCAAGGATAAAGTTGTTGATGTTAAAAGATCAGGCGATCGGATTATCTTGATTAAGCTAGTAGTAGGAGAATTGATCTTAAACATCGTTAGTGCGTATGCCCCCCAAGTTGGATTGCCAGTAGCTGATAAGAACAGATTTTGGGAAGACTTGGAGGAGATTTTAAGGGGGATACCACGCGAGGAGAAAGTATTCATAGGAGGAGATCTTAATGGACATGTTGGCCAAAGTAGTGGAGGTTTTGACAGAGTTCATGGAGGTTTTGGCTATGGGACTAGAAATGAGAGTGGCGAAGACATCTTGAACGTTGCACTAGCGTATGATTTGATGTTAGCAAATACTTTCTTTAGGAAAAGAGAGTCACATCTAATCACTTTTCGTAGCGGTCAGAATCGTAGTCAGATTGATTTCTTTCTTGCTAGAAGAGAGGATAGAACCTCGTATATAAATTGTAAAGTCTACCCTGGAGAATGTGTAGCTACGCAACATAAGTTGGTGGTCTTAGAGGTTCGGTATAAGGCACAGAATATGCCGCGAAGGGCTCAAAATCCCAGAATAAGATGGTGGAAGTTAAAGGAGGGAAAAAATATCGATTTCAAGGAAAAGATGTTTCAAGAAGGACCGTGGAAACTAGAGGGAGAAGTAAATAAGATGTGGAGTGAGATGTCTAAATGCATACAGAGAGTGGCAAAAGAGGTGCTAGGTGAAAGTAAAGGGCACGGACTTCAGACAAAGGAAACTTGGTGGTGGAACGAAGAGGTGCAGGAGGCAATTAAGAAGAAGAAGGAGTGCTTTAGATGTCTGCATAAATGTCCTAATGAAGAGAACGTGCAAAACTTTAGATTGGCACGAAAAGATGCCAAAAAAGCTGTGAGAGAGGCTAGAGGCAAGGCTTTCTCTGATATGTATAAAAAACTTGGGAGCAAAGAGGGAGAAAAAGATATCTATAGGCTTGCCAGGACAAGGGACAAGAAAAGTAAAGACTTGACACAGATTAGATGCATTAAGGATGAAAATCAAAAACTATTAATAAAAGATGAAGAAGTGAAGGAAAGGTGGGTGAGCTATTTTAACAAGCTTTATAATGGGGAGGGCGATCGAGGCGAGGTGGATCTAGTTGACGCTTCTGATGAGTTAAACAGAAGGTTTGTGCGTAGAATTAGAGCACAAGAAGTCCAGGATGCTTTAAAGACGATGAAGACTAGCAAAGCTTTAGGACCAGATGGTGTCCCTATTGAAGTATGGCGATGCTTAGGGAATGTGGCAATAAGTTGGTTGACTAAACTGTTTAACAAGATTCTCCAAGCTAATAAGATGCCTAATGAATGGAGGAAGAGTATGATTGTGCCTATCTACAAAAACAAGGGGGATATTCAGAACTGTAGCAACTATAGAGGCATTAAGCTTATGAGCCATACAATGAAATTGTGGGAAAGAGTTATTGAGCATCGTTTGAGAGTAGAAACCAAGATCTCTGTAAATCAATTTGGATTTATGCCAGAAAGATCTACCATGGAGGCTATCTTCTTAATACGACAGTTGATGGAGAGATATCGAGAAAAGAAGAAGGATTTACATATGGTATTTATTGACCTCGAGAAGGCATATGATAGGGTCCCAAGAAAAGTTTTGTGGTGGATTCTTGAGAAGAAAAAAGTATCATTAAAGTATGTAGAGGCAATCAATGATATGTATGATGGTGTTACTACATGTGTGAAGGCCTGTGATGGCACATCAAGTTATTTTCCGATCACAGTAGGTTTACATCAAGGTTCGGCTCTAAGTCCTTATCTTTTTGCACTAATTATGGATGAACTAACAAAAGATATTCAAGATGAGGTGCCGTGGTGTATGCTGTTCGCAGATGATATTGTCCTTATTGATGAGACCAAGGCTGGGGTCAATGCTAAATTAGAATTATGGAGAAACACGTTAGAGTCCAAAGGATTTACGTTAAGTCGGAGTAAGACGGAATACATGAAGTGTGAGTTCGCCACGACAAGAGGAGATGATCAAGAATCTGTGGATATGCTTGGACAGGAGGTACCTAAGAAAGATGCTTTCAGATACTTGGGATCAATTTTGCAAAAGAGGGGAGAGATTGACGAAGATGTTAACCATAGAATCAAAGCAGGTTGGATGAAATGGCGCAGTGCATCTGGATTTTTGTGTGATCGCAAAATCCCTCTTAGGTTAAAGGGAAAATTTTATAGAACAGCAATAAGACCTGCAATGCTATACGGAGCTGAATGTTGGCCGGTACAAAAGCAACATGAGCATAAAATTGGAGTAGCGAAAATGAGAATGTTAAGGTGGATGTGTGGTCATACAATGATGGATAAGATAAAAAATGACGATATTCGACGAAAAGTTGGAATAGCACCGGTGGCAGAGAAGATGAGAGAACATAGATTGAGATGGTTTGGACATATTCTTCGTAGACCCTTAGATGCTCCGATAAGAACATAAGTGTGTTATCGAGAAAACGATATGAAGAGAAGACAAGGTCGGCCGAAACTTACTTGGGGGAAGGTAGTAAAACAAGATTTAATAGAGTGGGAAATAGATTGGCGTATGGTTTGCCTTAGGACGGAGTGGAGGAAAGCTATCCGCATTGTAGAAGGGGGGATTTCCTATGTCCCAGAGTGCCCTGTTTAGTGCTTTCTATTTATTTATACGTTTGTTTGTTTGTTTATTTATTTATTTATTATTTTTGGATAACCATATTTTTACTTTTATTTTAATATATTTTAAGCTTTTCGCTTTGGGTTCATCGACCGCCGACCCCAACTGGTTTGGGATAAAGGTGATGTTGATGATGTTGATGATGATTTACCTAGGAAAGAAAAAGGAAATCGCAAGTGAAAGCATTACCCCTCATATGGGTTTGCACTATATCCTCCGCTTAATCCCCCCATCTGTCGAAGAAGCTGCCTCCATGTTTCGATGGTGTCTGAGTCGACTTCAGCTGTCTTATGTAGACCGAAGGCCACTCCAAAATCCCCGGCCAGGTCTGTTACATCGGAGCGACTAATGCCATAGAAAATCGGGATAATAGTCCGTCCATCAAATTTTCTGCATTCCCACATTTGTACCAGTTCTTCAAGACACCCCGTACTGGAAGCATAATCCGTGGAGAGGATGGCTATCGAGATCCTTGACCCCTTGATGGCCTCCTTTACCCGCGGCAAGATGTCTTCTTCTTCTTCTTCTTCGGGACCGAGTTCCGAGTTCATCGACGCCTTTGAAGACCGAGATCCCGGCATCCAACAATGCTCTGTGAAGGGGATCCGCCAATTCTCGACTATCTGTACCTCTAAAATTCAAGTGTACATCATACTTGCATCTAGACGATGACGATGAGGTTGAAGATGATCCCTGTCAAATCAAGGAAACTTTTTCGGTAATACTTTCGAAATTTGAGTAATATTTTAAATTTTAGGAGAAAGCAGAAGTGCTAAACAGGCCCGGCTACACGATATCAATAGTGCTTGGAGTTTGGATAGGGTCTTAATTTTCAAAATTCGGTGGTTTGATCGTTCATGTCAAAGCGTAGACAAATTTTAGCAACCGTTGGGTCGAACTGCTAGCATAGGATCGATTCCGCCGTATTTAATGTCAAGCAAGTTTGAAATAACAATACAAATCCCAAAGATGCAGAGAAAACTAACCGGCTCGCTTCTCTTCTTTTCAGCGCCATCACCTGGAAAAGCATGAGCCTTAGCATCATGTTCAGAAGTAGTAATCGGAACAGCAACATGATCCCGAGTAGTCGGAGGAGGACCGCCGTCGCCACTGCCGCTCTGTTGCTCTTCTGTCGTCTTTCCTTTTTTATCAAATTGTTTAGCAATCTTTCCGATAACAATTAGAAACACCAGGCACAAATTCGGAGCGAATGTGAGAGACAAAACCACAACAACCAGTGTCATCGCCCTCCAAGCCAATGTACTCAAAGCCATTGCTCTTCCGTCGTTTTTCATTTTTTTATCTGAGAAGAAACGAAAAATAGGGAAAAACTGTATATTGTATATTGTATTTGATGAGGGATGTACACTTGTCTATATATAATCCTAGGAAGAATGAATAAATAGAAAGGAGAATATACAAGATTGTGACTTCCCTAATTAATTGTAATCAATCTAATTGCAATCTTTGACTGTAATCTTTGAGATATAATCTTCGATATTTCCAACATTATCAAATTGTTTAGCAATCTTTCCGACAACAATTAGAATCACTAGGCACAAATTCTGTTTCTTTTCGCCCCCTTTTTTTTTAATTTCTTCTTAGTCATACGTTACCTGAGATTCTTATCTGATCATCCAGGACAGGGGTTGAAGGAAGGGAGGCCTCTCTGTGCGCTTAGGGTCTGAACTGAAAACCTTTTTTCTTTTGCCACCCACTACCAACGGTGGTCGTGACAAGCAGCTGAAGGAGGTAAGGACACTCCATGCACTCCATGCACTTTCGTTCTTTTCTTCTCCAATTTAATTGCTCCCTCTGAAGAAGTAAAAGGAGAAAAGATTGTGCTGCTGCTCTAGATTTGATACTGACATGTTTTCGTATGCCTGTGAAAAAGAATATACGATGCCCTTATTTTAAATGCGAAAATCGTGGACAAAAAACAGTGAGATGTCGGTTAACTGGGGATGGTGGCCCGTGACAAAAGAAAAAAAAAAGACGAGATGTCGTGTTCTCCGGCGACAAAATTGTGCTTCAAGTGAGATGTCGGTGTTCCGGGGGAGGGAAAAAAAAAAGAGAACGACTTACTTTTAATATTTTAGAAGTTGCGCAAACAAAAATGTGGGTAATTTACCAAACTCACCGAAAAAAAAAAGTGGGTAATCACCTTAAGAAAACGAAAGCTCGCGGATTATTTTGATGAAAATGAAAATCGGTGAATTAGGGCGCCTATTTTGAAACGTTTTTGCTCTAGAAAAGTTATTCTCATTAGAATTAATTTTTTTTTATTTTGTTCTCTAAATAAATTTTAAAAAATTAAAATGTATTTGGTAACTATACAGAATTAGAAACATGTGCATTATCAAACATGTTTCCGATTCTCTTTTATTCTGAAGAATAAAATTAGAGGAAAAGGAATATTACCAAATAGTCCCATAGATTCTCTAGGACCAAGAGCAATAAAGCTAAACTTAAGGAAGTAATTATAACCAAAGTCCCCGTTTTATGCTTTATTATTTCTTTCTCACCTTTGACAACGAGGGTTGACTCCCCGCAAGCTAAACTTTTCAGTTTTGTTTATTTTATTTTATTTTCTTAGGTTTGTAAATATAGATTGAATAAACAGCATAGTGGCAAAGCGGGAAAGGTTGGGCTTGGGTCGGCTCAACGGTCTCTAAGTGTTTTACATATTACATATAAATCCGGTGCCCATCCCTATCTTTTACAAAGGCTTCTGGGCATATTGGGCGTCCTTGTGGGGGTGAGCACCACAAGTGTAAATAAACATCACATAATTGCAAAAAGACAAATCGAGGAAAATATATGTTATATATCGGTGGTCATTTTGAGGGTAAATTTTAGAAAATATATGATACGTATGGATGATTATTTTGGTCATGAATCTTTCTATTATTTGTCTCGAATTATTGAAGAATTTTTTTTTTCGGCACGATAATCCTGGATTTTCACACGATGTGCGCACAAAATATGTTGTAATATCTAATGAAAAGAGCGGCCATTGGGCCAGTGGTTAACTAATGAGAATTTGACGGTACAATATCTGATGTGGTTGTTGGGGCTCTATCTATTTCACGGAAAATAAATAATCTAAAAAATATTTTTCTAAAAATCGTTATTCATATAACTTGAAATAATTAGCTAATGAAAGAAAAATCATTGGCAATAACATTGTATGTCTAAACATTTTCGTGAATCATATTTTTTTTTTGTTAATTCATTTTTCTAAGCAATCATTTTTTAGAATTGTTTTTTCAAATTATTCATTTTTGCAAAAGGAGCCTAATTGTACCTGACAAATTCATTTACAAATAAATTTTGGCATTTTGAATTCTCCACTCCCTCCCCCTCCCCCTCATTTCGCCTCCATCTTAGCTTCTCTTCCTGCTACGAAGAATCAGTGTTGATGGCTACTTGCGCTTTGCCAAGTGGTGGAGACTATGGCATCAACATTGGTGACAGCAATGGCCATCGCGCGAGCTCGAACTTCCTAACCTCCTCCAACGTTGTCGGCAGTGGGGGCGGCAACGAGGTCGATCAGTGGAAATGAAGAGAGAGAAGAGAAGGGGAGCAAATTAAGAGATCTGTTTTATGTAATTCTAGCATTTTGGTTGAATGTGGGTTTACAATAAACTCATTTTTTTTTCTCTTTAGACCCATTTATGATTCACGATGTGACCAATATCTAATCCATTTGAACAAACTTGAGTCAAAACATGAGTTTGCAACCCACTTTGAGGGCCCTAGTTGTACACTTGTCATTTGAGCAAAGCCGAAATTAAGAAAAAACAAATCAAATCAAATTATGTTGTACGTGCATAGTACATTTTTATTATATTTCTATTATAGAGCCATAAAATATTTATGAGTTGTTTTTGTTTTTGTAGCAGAATGTTATATTATTGAAGCACGTGATGATATAATCGTATTTCTCAAACTGGATTTACCTTGTTAGTGAAATATTTAATGCAACGCTCGTTTTATCTATTTTGCATACATAACTTCGATCTAATTGTGAAAGACAAACTAATCTTGCGTACAACAAGAAGAGTGCTTCCTACTGGGATGTTTATGTGAGATTTTTGTCAATATATAATCTATACAAAAAAAATTAAACTTATTTTTGAATAACATTAAACGAGACTAATAACTCAACAATATTTTTCATAATACATTCTCTTGTTTATTCCATAGAAGTGTTTACAGATTCGTAAGAATATAACAATTTTGGAAATTGATCTTCTCATATGAAATGCAAGTACATTGACATTACCTCAATAATTATCGTGGCTAATATTTGATATGTCCAACTGAACTCTTTCAAAACCCTTTACGTTATATAGTTGAAAATGATACATATTTTTTTGTTTGCTTATGGCGATAACAACTTATGTTGACCCAATCTTTAAACTTGATATTGAACAATTAAAAGTCAATATTTAAGCAACTGAAGAAAATTCTACATTTATATTTGACCAAAGAAAAAAAGAGTAAATCCTACGTTCATAACAACATACTTTTTCGGTCAAAATTGCAAAATATTGATTAGTGGCCGAATTAAGAGAAAATATTGCATCATATGAACTTAGTTCTTCTTTGGTTAATATGATACAAAAGCATCATCATGGTACAAATTTTTGTGAATTACTTCATTAGAATTGAAATATAGTTTCTTATCATTGAAGGCACTGTAGCTACAACTACCATTGCTTATATATTGGTCGAAGATTAAATTTTTGCCTAATATCGAGGAAAGTTCTCACTCACTCACCATTAAAAATGACCGGCTGCCATACAATTTCCTATCGAATACATGTAACGTTATATCTATTGACCATTTAACTTGTTCCCATGTTCTCTTCCTCTACAATTTTCTGACAGGGGAAGCTCACTTTTATAAGACTAGGAATTCCATACAAACAACAACATGGAAACCTAGGCAAACTTCCCAACAAGAAAGCTCCTGAGGGTATAGCTCAAGGCACCTTCCCAATTGGAGGTTTCATCTGCATTTGGCTACAGAGTTTGGCGGGTATAGCGACTACATCAGACTGGATTGGACTCTAGGGAATCTTCTACCAACAGAGTAGTGCTTCAACAAAGACTTCACTATTGTGAGAGCTCTCTTCCCTCCGTTAGCCATCTCATTGCCTCCTCCTGTTATTCAGAAAATGATAATCAAGGATATTGTTATCATCATTAGTGTACGAGAGAGAGAGAGAGAGAGAGAGAGAGAGAGAGAGAGAGAGAGAGAGAGAGAGAGAGAGAGAGAGAGAGAGAGAGAGAGAGAGAGAGAGAGAGAGAGATCTTACCAAGGATGCAATGTTTTTCTGGTAGATCACTGATCTGATACTTATGGACATGCAAGGTTGGAAAATGTGAGACATTATCATTGGATGCATGTCAAAAGAGGCATTCGAAGATGAGGGATCACATAGGTCTTGCTTTGCAGCACTTGAAGGACTAGCAAGAAAGAAGAAATTCAACTGACTAAGGCGTAGTGCAGCAAGAGACGAGAGGCCCTATAAATAGGTAAATAATTAGTCATGCTCATTATTACTGTGGATAGACTCACACAATTTGCATTTAACACATTCCCATACTAAGGAATGCTATTCATGGTAGGGTTTATTAGAAGTGATTTTCTCTAGGAGCGCGGCAATATACACCCCTCGGTGATTACTTACCTTTTTGAGTAATTTAAATTCTAGATCTTTAGATTGTCGATGATTTTGATGGATGGAAATCACAATGCCAAATTCACAATATTGAAAGCACCTATCATATGTTTCTAATGAAACCTTAAAGTATGTGAATAAACTGCTATTTACTACTAAAAGCTGTGGTTTGTTATATCAGGCTCACATTATTTTCCCATTATAAATTCAAGTAATTGCTCTTAACATTGATTGGAAAGATTTACAACAATGGTTAAACTCATTCATCTAGCATATATATTGTCTAATAAGTCTTTGAATGAGAGAATTAACATTGACTGAGCTAGTAAACAAAGAAAGCGAAAATACAAATTTGTCCGTATAATTAACTACTAGATAACTACGAGCAAGAGGATTATGTTTTACATTTTACTAAAAAGTATTATTCTTACCAAGAAGACACAACTATATTAATTAACTTGAAACACATTAGTTTATACTCACACACACACACATCAAAAAGCCATAAATTGATTTCAAACATTGTTTCTCATGGTCATTGCATCTACATAAATGATACAGGAAAATTGTAAAAAAGATTGGAAACAATTTAAACGCTTTATATTCAATGTTTTAAAAGCCAATCTTAATTTTAAGCTTGTATTGGTATTTTTTTTTTCATTTGACCAATGTCAAAGTTTTAATCCAGACATTTTTCCATAGAAAATATGCATTCTTTTGACGTACTCCTAGTATACGCCTAAGTCACTATTCACTAATGAAAAAAAAATCTACGCAAAAACTCTGTAGTACGTGCATGATACATTTTTAATTCTATTTATAATATAGAGTTATAAAATATTTATGACTTATTTTTATTTATCTTGCAGAATGTTTTGTCATTGAAGCACCCAGCAACGTAATTATGTATTTTAACTTAGATTTATCGTACTAGTGAAATAAAAAAAATGTAACAAAGAAAAAGAGAGACCGAATTCTCTAAAAAAAATATTTTTTTCTCATGGAAAAAACATTTTCAAATTAGGGAAAATGATTTCCTCTTTTTTAAAAGATGAAAATATTTTCCCCCATCTCACTCAATCACCATTCTATTCTTTTTATTTTTTAAAAAAATTGAAATTTTTTATTTTTTCTCTTTGCTTTTTCTTTTTTTTTAGAATTTCTTTTTCTCTTTTCCCTTCTTCTTAGCAGCAAGCTTGAGCCTCACCAAAAGTTGGCAAGGTAGACATTGCCAAATCTAGCGAGGCTTAGCCTTGCTCAACCTCACCAACTATAACAAAAAAGAAAATAAAAAATAATAAAAGAGAAGAAATAAAATTAGAATTAAAAATAAAAAAGAGAACTAAAATAAAAAAAATAAGGATAAAAATAAAATTTCTTAAAAGCAGTGCATAGAGGAAAATCAAATCTGATTTTCCATACCAAGCAGTGGAAAATATTTTTTTAGATCATTTTTAAGTTCCAAACAAACATCAAAGAATATTATTTTCTTGGAAATGGCTTTTTGAAAAATATTTTCTAGAAACACTCCATTTTTTGCTTAACGAATTGAGCCTCCTTTTCTAAGAAACTCTATAACATTAACTGATTTAACTTTGATTAATTTTGACCATAACAACTTTGATTGATTGATTTGATCACAAAAAATTTCTGAAGGTGGAATCAATCAATTGTGGAGATCCATATATTTATTCAATAAGATCAAATTTTTACCTCGTTAAATTACTATTTTGTTTCTTCTCCAATAATTTGGAAAAATGTAAATAGGTTAAACTATTGAAAAATCAGATTGGCATATATGGTCAAAACCCTCATCCTGTGTACTATGAGAGATCATGGGAGGCGAAGTGACATGGGTGATGTCAGTTGGACTCCCTCTCTCGTCTCCCATATCCGGGCTCAAAATCGCATATTGAGGTAATATTATCGTGGAATTTGTGATGGTGGCGGTGTTGTCTACTTGTGGTTAATCGAAGTGTTTGTTGTTATTTCAATTGGTAATCATTCTATAAAAAAAAAATGGGCACAAAAAATGACGAACGACAAAGTATAAGAAAATTATTTTTGTGTCCTAGTGATAATTTAATTTTCAGTTATAAATCACATCTTGGGAATATTTAAGGTCATAATCATATATATTTAAGTTATAGTTGGTGAGGTTATGATGCATTCGGTATATTCTTAGTGTTAATATAGGTGTTGGCATATTAATCTAGGACAGAACGTTTTACTTGGCCTCTAGTCTGCCCACTACAAAAAAAAGCCATTTAGCCACGAAAAATTAGCGACGAAATTAATTCGTCGCTAATTTGCGACGAATTTTGCGACTGAAAAATATTCATCGCTAATTTGCGACGCATTTTGCGATGAAAAAATATTCCTCGCTAATTTGCGACAAAAAAATATTCGTCGCTAATGTGCGACGAATTTTGCCACGAAAAAATATTCGTCGCAAATTAGCGACGAATTTTGCGACGAAAAAATATTCGTCACTAATTTGTGACGACTTTTGCGACGAAAAAAATTTGTGACTAATTTGCAACGAATTTTGTGACGGAAAAAATTTCGTAATTTTGCGATGAAAAATAATTTGTCGCTAATTCGCAACGAATTTTGCCACGAAAATTGCTTTCATCGTAAAATTTCACAAAAAATTTGATTTTAGCCACGAAAAATTAGCGATGAAAACGAATTTTTGCCCATAGAAGTCATCGCTAATATTCGTGTAGCATGGCGCCAATTTTTGTGACAGCGCATTTGTGTCAAACTTTGTCGCTAAAGTTTCGACAAAGTATTTAGTCTCCAAATTAGCGACAAAATACTTAGTCATCGCTAATTGGCAACAAAATGTATTCATCACAAAATTAGCGACGAAATACTTAATTGTCACTAACTGGCGATAAATACTAATTAGCAATGACATTTGCGACCAATAATCTAAAGTATCCAATCCGTTAGATCATGTTGATATCACAAAGAACATACATGATCTAATGACTCACTTGTATGGGGCCTATATGTACCAAGAACAATTGATATTTTTTCTGACTCCTCTCTCTCTGCATAAAAATAAATAAATGAATCGAGATCTGAAACTCTTATGAATCGTAATTTATGCACTTTCTTATCACATCATGGATTTTTCAAAGATAACATATCAATGTTACCGAAATTTAAGTCACGTGACATTTGTTTATGTAAAACTATCACTAAAAAAAAAGATTTTACTTGCAAAAAATTAGCGATGAAAGTGAATTCGTTGTAAAATTGCGATGAAAATAACTTTTGTCACACATTTGTTATTCCAATCGAAAAATGCTTTCCCAATCTTGAATTTTTCGTGAACAGACACAACCTAATTTTGGAAGAAATTCCAATGTGATCCTTCTAGAGAGGCACTAGGTAGGACAATCGGTGATGACTGGATCGTCATGTCAGCTATTTCTAGCGAAAATTGATTGAAAGCAAGCACTACACAAATAAGGGCTTTTAGCCACGAAAAATTACCGACGAAATTGATTTTCATCGCTAATTATTAGCGACAACGTTGAAAAATACCTATTAACGAAGCAAATTCAATGAAGCAATAACTGGTACCATAAAGAAGCCCCCATAAACTAGAGAGCCTTGACCAATTTGAAAGATCATTTGATGTAGTTGAAATAATTGAATTTTGGGTTGTTTGAGCAAGCAAGGGAAATTCTATGAAATTCATAACTGTCTCAATGTTATTTTTGTTTTACTTTTTTATTGTCTAAATATTTAGGAACTAAGACCATTCCAATGCTCCTTTTCACCATGCATAAACTAAACCAACAATTAGGATAAGCACAAAAATTAAAGCTACTATAAATACGAATACCCCTCAATACATCGAAACTCATTGCCCATGGATAAAGAAAAACCATTTCAACATAAAAAACAACAAAAACTAGAGCAAACATACAATAATGGATTCGAAATTGTAACCAAGCATCGCCCATTGGCTCTATACCTGATTCATAACTCGAAAGTTTCTCTGGCCGTTTGCTAATCGGGGCTAAAATTCTGGAAATTAGAAATAAAATAGCGATGAAACACAATTCGTCAGAAAATTAGCGACGAATTGAGAAATTCGTTGCAAAATTAGCAATGAATACGGAAATTCGTCGCAAAGTTAGCGACGAATTCATAAATTCGTCGCAAAATTAGCCACAAACAAAAAATCGTCAGAAAATTAGTGACGAATTTAGAAATTCGTAGCAAAATTAGCGACGAATTTCCAAATTCGTCGCTAATTAGCCCAAACAAAATTAGCGACAAATTTTGAAATTCGTAGCAAAATTAGCGACGAATTTCCAAATTCGTCGCTAATTAGCCCAAACAAAATTAGCGACGAATTCATTAATTCATCGTAAAATTAGCCACAAACAAAAAATCGTTAGAAAATTCGCGACGAATTTAGAAATTTGTCGCAAAGTTAGCGACGAATTTGGAAATTCATCGCAAAATTAGCCACAAACAAAAAATCGTCAGAAAATTAGTGACGAATTTAGAAATTCGTAGCAAAATTAGCGACGAATTTCCAAATTCATCGCTAATTAGCCCAAACAAAATTAGCGACGAATTTAGAAATTCGTAGCAAAATTAGCGACGAATACATAAATTCGTCGCAAAATTAGCCACAAACAAAAAAATCATCAAAAAATTAGCGACGAATTTAGAAATTTGTCGCAAAGTTAGCGACGAATTCGGAAATTCATCGCAAAATTAGCCACAAACAAAAAATCGTCAGAAAATTAGCAACGAATTCAGAAATTCGTAGCAAAATTAGCGACGAATTTGGAAATTCGTCGCTAATTAGCCCAAACAAAATTAGCGACGTATTCATAAATTCGTCGCAAAATTAGCCACAAACAAAAAATCGTCAGAAAATTCGCGACGAATTTAGAAATTTGTCGCAAAGTTAGCGACGAATTCGGAAATTCGTCGCAAAATTAGCCACAAACAAAAAATCGTCAGAAAATTAGCAACGAATTTAGAAATTCATAGCAAAATTAGCGACGAATTTCCAAATTTGTGGCTAATTAGCCCAAACAAAATTAGGGACGAATTTGGAAATTCGTAGCAAAATTAGCGACGAATTTCCAAATTCGTCGCTAATTAGTCCAATCAAAATTAGCGACGAATTTAGAAATTCGTAGCAAAATTAGCGACGAATAGAACATTTTCGTCGCAAATTAGCGACGACGCAATAAGTTCGTTGCAAATTAGCGACAAAAATGTTCTGCTCGTCGCTAATGAGCGACTTTGAAATGTTAAAAATTCTCTCTCCGCCTGCATATTCACTTCTTGCTTGACCTTCTGTTACTGTTACCACGCTCAAAAAATTTGACCACGACGAAAGCGCCCTGTGCCAGACACCTCCGGCTTCCGCCTCCGCCTTCACCGTCGGCTCCCGATTTGTACGGCCAACGACCTCAACGAGCCCCTGACGTCTATTCACCCTTCCGTGTCGGGATCCTCTTCTCCGTCGGTTGACTTCCAGAGATGCCTCCGGCTCTGCTTCTGCCTCCGCCTTCACCGTTGGCTCCCGATTTGCACGGCCAACGACCTCAACGAGCCCTTGAGGTCTATTCACCCTTCTGTGCCGGGCATCCTCTTCTCTGTCGATTGATGTCCAGAGACCCATCGATGGCCGCAAATCCCGATTAGCCCTTCTGAGCCGCCTCCGCTTCTACGTTTGCCTTCCGAAGACCCATCCACAGCTTGGATTCGTCTTTTGCGTCCAAGGAACTGAAATCTGCGAGGTTAGGGTTTTGTCCATGATTAAAAAAAATGATTTGCGATTGGTGTCCTATTCATGCCTTAGGTGCGATCCGTGCCTTCTTACTCATTATTAAGAGGAAATATCGTGACTAACAGAGCAACGAAGGCCTTGACTGCTCTGAAGGGAGAGACAATGTAACCGCAGAAGATATTGCCACTGTGATTCCAAACTGCTTGAGGTATCCACTGTGAATACTCGCGATGGACGAAGCAAGTTTTCTTTTTGGATAAAAAGAAAACATGGCAAGTGTTAAAGTAAACGGGTGCAGTCATCTCCCAGGCAACCACATGTCTAAACACAACAGGCACCTAGACCTTTTCCAGTAAATGGGATTAGCCAGTGGATTTTTAAGTGATTATTTTTTTCATAATCTAGAAAGAGTTGCTATGTCCATATTGAGCCAGTTGGCTTTTATTACATGATGCTAGTCTATTGAGCAGAATGATACGTATTTTTGCAGGCTAATTATGACCTCTCGGGAGAAATAAAGCAGATTAACCAGCAACTTATACTCACCGTGGTCGATATTAGTGATGAAGAAGTTGATTCTCATGCAGCTTCTTTTTTTACTAAAGTAGGTGAAGGAACTATAATTAAGTACTCTTTCATTGGGGTGGGATAAGTCCAATTCAAATATCACAGACCACCTCCTTGAAAACGGTGAGATGTTTGTATGGGATTTCGTCGAATATGCCTTCTTTTCTGAAGTTCATACCAATCTCTCTCTCTGATTGTTGTGCAGTAATTGATTCAGCCTTTGTGGTTGCTTCTGCCTATGAACTATCCAAATTGCTCTCCCATACTTCTGGACAAGCTTCCAGTTGATGTCAGGTGAGAGTTTATCTAGCATTCTCGTTTGCATCTGTAGGAATCAACCTTAACGCTCATTTTAGACTAAAAAAAGAAAAACGTTAGCTCCAAATGCAGACTTCCCTTTCTTACCGATGCTCTCATTTTTTCTTATTTGACGGGTGAGTGATTGCCTATGGAAATTCTCGGCCTTCTTTGTGTTTGATAGACATCAAATGGAAAACTTGCTTCCTAAATATTATGTTTGTCTTCTTGGGTATAATGATGAACATGGATTGTTCAAAGTATGTGTAGAACATTGTGCTGATGTGGTGTTTTTCTCTTGTTTTATGTTCATTGTCCTATTCTTGCGGTGAGAGTGAATCGCATGGAATGGCCTTTGGTTACATGTGTTATTGTTTGGAAATTGAATAAAACTAATGGTCAAAACTATATCTTCTTTTCATCTTCTGGGTGCTTTTCTGGCAAGATAGTTTGTTCAAAGTTTGTACAGAAAGTTTGAGCTGGGTATTTTTCTGCTAGACAATGGATTTGCAAGCTCTACCATGCGAGATCAACAAGTTGGAAGTCTGAGACTTCTTCTAAGTTTGGAAAATGGAAATGGACAAGCAGCTAGCCCCCACCTGAATGTTCTGAGCGAACTGGAGTTTAGAAAAGCATTTCTCATCTTTCATCGGGGTCATTAAAGGCTTCATGATATAGACAGGTGAAAAGGAGCTTTCCCTCATGTTCTTCTATGGCATCCATCGCTTTTAGTATGGATTGTTAGTTTTGGTCATTTAAGTTGAAAAGGAGAACAATCCGTATGTACAAATACATTATTGACTTATACAGAAGCATTATATTTTCTTGAGATATTATGGACACATTTCTGTTAGGTTAGCTTTTGATATTTATGAACATTTTTTTGTAGAGAAAAGATATAATTGTGGTTGGGCAAGTATAACAAGAATTCTCTTTGTTTTATTGTCGGGAGGCCCTGGCTCTTCAAATATATGAAAGCTAATTTCTTTCCTAACGATTTTTTTAACGAACGGCATTCATGATAAATTAGTGACGAAAATTTTCGTGCAAATGTCGTTGCTCAATTTTGTTAAATTCATATTATTGCTAATCGGCATCGATGGTTCGTCGAAAATTAGTGACAAACAATTTCGTGGCTACCCTTACAAAAAACAAACATACCTTACAAAACAAAATTTCGTCGCAAATTAGTGCCGGCATTTCGGGCAGAATTTTTGTTGCAATTTAGCGACGAACGTTCCCACGAATTTATTTTTGGCGAAATATAGCAATGAAAGATACAAAATTTCGTCGCTAAATTCGTGACCGGCGATGAAATTATTTTCGTCGCAACCTCCGTGGCAAAATACGTTGCGAAGGCTTCGTCGCTAATTAGCGACGAATTTTACCACAAATGGAGTTCGTTGCCAAGTTGTGACGAAATATAATCGTGGCAAAAGCCGTCGCTAAGGGGGAACTTTTCGTCGCTAAAGCTTGCCGTGTGGAATTAGCGACGAAACTTTTTTCGTCGCAAAATCCGTCGCTAAATAAATTTGCGACGAATTCTATGAAAGTTTTCGTCGCAAATTCTGTGAATCAATTTGCGATGAAATTTTGTTTTGTTGCTATGTTCGTCGCAAATTTCGTGGCAAAAGCCGTCGCTAAAATTCGTCGCTAATTAGCAACGAATTTTGCCACAAATATGGTTCGTCGCAAATTAGCGACAAATTTGGCCACAATTGTTTTTTGTCGGAAATTAGCAACGAATTTTGTGACGAATTTATTTCGTCACAAATTAGCGACGAAATGTGAAATATTTCGTCGCTAAATTTTGCGACGCCGATTAGCGACGAAAAAAATTTCGTCGCAAAATTCGTCGCAACTTAGTTTAGCGACGAATTTTGTGAAATATTTCGTCGCTAAATCCGTTGCTAAAACCCGGTTTTTTTGTAGTGGCTTTCAATATTTGACCAAAAAAAAAATCGGCCTTCACTAGGTTATTGGTGGCTTTATAAGCAAATTTTTTTTATTTTTTATTTATAAATAATCGAGAAACCAAGTTGAGATAGGATAAGGTTTGGGAGAATTCGGGCCAAGTGTTAGCTCCTCCTCGCAAGGGGAATTGTACTTGCCCACTTGGTAATCTGCTAACAACCTCAGGAATTAACATAACATATGCCGTCAAAAATCAAGAAGCAAATTGTGGAATTATACGAGCTTCTCGTAGGAACGATAGTTTCATATTATCTCTAACCATGTGATATATTTTCTTCAATTGATACCTAAGAAATTCCAAGAGTTCGTTGGTCTTTGCCAATAAACCTAGAGAAAGCGTTGGCGGTGATCCTTCCAAACAAATCTTCAGGAACTTGGAAGGACAGATCATCAAGATTCACGCTCTCTCTCCCATTCCAAAAATCCTTAATCAACACTTGATCTTCTTCTTTGTTAATGTGCTTCGCCTTTATAAGCATTGCCCACTGAGTTCTTTTGTTCTTGTCATAAACGCCATCTAAGTTTGGAAGGAGAGCTAAGTTTCTTCCGTCTAGCTTTACAATGGCCAAGCCCTCCATCTTCTTATCTTGAAAACACAAGATTATCTCACGTTAAACTGAAACCATTGTGCTGATGCGAATGAACATTAATGATGGTTGAGCTGCTTGACTGTGTGGTTAATGATCAGTGAAGAGATCAATTGGAGGATGATTGAACAAATTACAATGCCTAGAGTGTTAGGAATCGTGCACCAATTCCAGAAAAATAATCCAAGCAAACAATCAACACTAGCATAAAATAATATTAAAAGAATAGAATTGGTAGAACACAACAGAAAATTTGTTATTGAAATTCACCCAAACTCGGGCCACATCTCCGCGCAGAAACATTCTACGAATCCACTAGTCTTCTAAAAAATAGAAACATAATTAATGATATTCTCACATGATAGGAGCATAAAGAAATTAAGAACACGCAGAGTGTCGTCACGGCCTCTCTCTATATATCTTTTATTCTCTCTCTTCTACACTAAATCTGTTGCATCTCTATGCTAAATATTACAGCATATGTACAATAAATATTCTGCTGCATCTCTGTGTTAAATATTCTGCTGAATCTCTTCGCTAAATATTGTGTTGCATCTCTGTGCTAAATATTATTATAATTTGCTAGTGTAGATTGTTTGTTTGGATTATTTTTTGGAATTGGCGTGCAATTAGTATCAGAGCCTAGGTTGGCTAATCAAGAACATTGAGTGCTTTTGGGTGAAGTTTGATTGAAAGAAAATGGTATAGCAGAAGATAAAATCAAAATCGATATGTTGACGGGCTCGAACTTGCGCTCTCTCTTGGCAATCTCTTCAGGTGAAAGGCATTATCAGGCTTCTAGTGTGTGCTCTCAACAAATAGTATTAGAACTCGATGATTAATATACAATATTAATTGTTGAAAGCCACGTACTTAACGTCAAGATTACTATATGTAATTGAAAGCCATACAATTGTTCATTTATCTACAATATAAGTACTTTCTTTGTCAATTAGAAGGATTTCCAACATCGAACAGAGTCATTGATCTTGTTAGAAAGTCCAACAAAAAAACTTAAACTGATAGGTGAAAGGAGACCATATGAATGTAAAGAGTATATATGACTCGTGTGGAATTTATAATACTAATTTTCATATCATGTTAGAAAGTTCAATCCAAAAACTTAAGCTGATAAGTGGAGGAAGATCATATGAAAGAGCAAATATGACTCGTTATCAAGTGACGTTGAAAAAAACTTCAAGAGATCTCACATATATTAGTTGATATTGATCCAAGATAGGAAAGACTCAGTAAGAATGAAAGATTGAGAGAAACACACTCTAAAAGCACTTAGGGACAAATTCATGAGAGAGAGAGAGAGAGAGAGAGAGAGAGAGAGAGAGAGAGAGAGAGAGAGAGAGAGAGAGTAAGTAGTGCTCATATCACTTATTGACAAAAGTAAACTAAATGTCTTTTTTAGCAAACACAAGTTTAAAATATCACTATGATCTCATTAACATAAACAAATGCAGCTATTTTCACTTGGGATTAAATAGTTCCATGATCATAATATTCATCTAAAAGATGTAAAAGGTTTTTGTTACTTTGTGTTTGCATATTGCTTGAATGGAGGAGAGTGAGGGAGATTGAGCTTCTGGGGTCGGAGTGTGCAACGAAAGCTGTCTGGCTTCCACTTATGTTTAGATTAATATTGCATTATTAATTCGATTTATTTCTGAGGTTAACAAGCATATAATACTATGCTATTTGAGATATTGTTTGTGAAGCATGAGAATTGTTATAGATGTTAGTACTTGTAGAACTATGTGATCATCCAAAATGAAAGAGTTGGCGATGTCACTTAGAGTACCAAAGCAATTATTCATCGCGTAGATGAAGCAATGCCCCCGAATTGAGGGCTATACGACAGACTTTGGATATGTGTTTTTTCATTGGCCGGACAGTAAAATGTATGAATGCGTCATATGTTATGGCATTGCCATTCATGATTCGATTTTTGTACTTTTGAAAGGGAGATGCTGACATGTACTAAGTAAGCTTAATTAAGTTTGCCAGAAATAAAATCATTACCACTTAAACCAAATGTTATTTACACGAGTCGCCTGTAAATGCTTATGACAGGTTCGAGACAATTGTGGACTATATTACATGAATTTATTCAGTTCATAAAATTAGGAGCACAGCAATTACTGACAATTACTGAAAAATTAACGGTAATTAGCTCGCTAACTAAGAAAATGGCCGAAAATTGAGTAGCCTTGCTGTACTCACGATTGCATGAATGCCTCTTGCAATCTCATCTTAATTTAAGTGCTTTAGTGACAAATAAAGGTTACGCAGAAACATTGTTTTTTTTAAATAGTAATAAGAAATCTTTTGATTGCTGAGAATGACATAAAAGAAGTAGATACGAGGTAATTCCTCCGGACAATACAGCTAGATTGAGAAATACCTACCCACCCAAACATACACACATATATAGTGTGCTGGGAAATTTTTATATTCTTCAACAAAAAGAGGGGCCGATACCCAAAAAAAAAAACCTATATCTCAATTATATCCAAAACTTTCTTTTGTCTCATAAAAAAACCTTAAACTTTTACTTTTGTCCCAATTCTACATGTCTAATACAAAAAAAAAACTTCAACTTTTAATTTTATTGCAATTCTGCTAGCCTAATACCCAAAAACACCAAACTTTAGCATCTCTCTCAATTATATTCAAAATTTATTTTCTATCTTATAAAAAATTATCCAACTTTTACTTTTGTCTCAATTCTACCAGTATTATCCTTTCGTTCATAATCATCATTAGTTAATCCTATGTAGCATTTCATTATCGTTAATAGACTACATCTCAACAAAGTTGACATGAAAAAAAAACCTTTAATTTCTTTTCTGCCATCTACTTCCCCTACAAATTGCCAGGAGATACAAAGTCATTCAAGATAGCGCGTTTCGAATTGTCCCCAGCCCTCAACAACTTAAAGAATGATTAGATGTGGAGATCTGATTATTTGGACGAATGATTTTAAATCTTGTCGTCCGTGAAACCTACTATTTTTGAATTTCAAAAATTCATTGATAAGTTCAGTGGGACAATTCGAGCCACTTAGGATTAACAAACGGTGATTATGGATGAATGACTGACGATGATAGAATTGAGATAAAAGTAAAAGTCTGAGATTTCTTATGAGATAAAAAAAAATTTGGGTATAATTAGGACAAATGCTAAAATTGGATGTTCTTTTGATATTAGATGATGGAATTGAGACAAGGTAAAAGTTTAAGGTTTTTTATGAGATAAAATTATTTTTTAACATAATTGAGATAAATGATAAAGTTGAATCTTTTTTTTTTTGGGTATTAGGCCACAAAAAGAGCATAAGCATATGTCAATTGAAAAAGTAATCATTGTGAACACGTACGGGTAAATCATTCCTAGACTCTGATAAGATGGTTGAGACAAAAATTGAATTGGCGGTTCTGCTGGCCCTCACAACCACCAAAAAAGGAAAAAAAAAAAGGAAAAGAAAGAAAAAAATTTTAAAAAAGAAAAAAATTGAAAAAAGAAGAATAAAAAACTGAACCGAACCAAATTGAATTTTTGGCTTAGTTCATATTTAGTTCAGGACGAGATTTAGTTCGATTGACGTTTAAGTCATAATGGTTTAATTCGATTTGATTATCTTGAAAAACGGAACTAAACTAGACCATTAACACCCCCAACAAATTACAAGAATGAATACTCATCAAATTATCACAAATTATATGTAGAAATCCATGTAACACATTGTCCTGATTTTAATTGTGTTTTCGGAGTAATGCCATTGGTGGTCTTCAACCTTTTTTTTTTTTTCAATGTTCAATTCCCTAACTTTTTTTTTTGCATGATCTAATCGTTGAATTTATTGAAACCCGCTCATAGCCATTCGGTTAAATGTATCGCCACATCTCAGTGCTTTTTTTTTCTAACGTGAGCTTTCCACATTAGCATTTAGTCGGTCAAAATAATGACGTGGACTGCCACGTTATTTTTTTAAGTCAACAAATCTTTATTCTTTTATTTATTTTTTCCTTTCCTTTTAGGTGAAAATAATAAGAGGGCTATATATGACGCGGAGTTCACCTGTAAGGAATGGCAAAGTTAATGTGAACTAAAGGTGTTGTAATTTTCTAGCGTAATATACCTGAACACGTTAAGTGTCCAAAAAAAAAGAAAAAGGAAAATCTTTGTGGAGAGGAAAAGTTTAAGAATGTGAAATTAGTTTCCAGCTGGAAGTTTAATATGAAATTACATTTTTACAAGAGTTGAGATAAAGTGAGACTTGGGTGTGCTTAACGAACGGGAGCACATATTAAAGAGAAAGTACAATACAAAATCTCTAATACGAAAAAAGAAGAAGACTTATCACTCTGAACTTTGGTGCACTTTTCCGACTGAAAAGAAAACTACAGTAGATTTTTGATTTGATACAAGGTACATCGGGCTCCTATATAATTATCACATTAGATACTTGAAAGTGGAGGCTAATCTCGTCCCTTTTTTTTTTTTCCTCTTCCTCTACGATTCTCCCTCGCAATAAGAACAGGGGTTTGATATATCCCACAAAACTGAAGATAACATAACCCCCTTCCAGTATCAAATCTGTTAGGGACCTGCGCATCTCACCTTTTGATAGCTGTCTTGCAGTTTTTGGGGTTTTTTTTGAATTTAGGTTTCAATTTTTTTTTTACTAAAATAGGATTAAAAAACATTATTTGCCAAATTGGGGGCCCCGCCGCACTCAAAATGCCGCGCGGGGCCCGGCGCGGCCCAATGGCCCACGAGGCCTTTTTTTTTACTTTTTTTTCAATAATTTATTATGTATTTTTAATTATATTTAAAACATTTATATTTATATAAATTATTAAATATAAATTTTTATTTTTAGGTTTATTTTTATAACATAATTATCAATAAATAATTAAAAAATTTCTTAATACATATGTAATTAATTTATTTAGTTCTTAAAAAATGAATAAATAAATATTCATAAAATTTATTTTTATTTATATAACGTTGTAAATATAAATAACTAACTTATCAAGATAAATTTATATATAATTTTTTATTAAGTATTTACATACTAAATTAATTAATTACATACATATTAATAAAATTGATAATTATGTTATAAAAATAAGCTTTGAAAAGAAAAAATAATATTATAAATATAGACATAAAAAAATTAAATATTTATATCAATATAAAATTATAAAAACATACTTCAAATAAAAATAAGAAATTTAAAAAAATAAAATTACCATTTAATATAATTTATTTAGTATGTAAATAAATAAATAATTTTCTAAGATAAATGTTTTATATAAATTTGTATATAAATTAACTTTAACTAAGTATTGATAATTATGTTACAAAAATAAGCTTGAAAAGGAAAAATAACATTAGAAATATAGATATAAAAAAATTAAATATTTATATAATTATAAAATTATAAAACTAAGTAAAACGTACGAAATTAAAGAAATTCAAATTAATATAATTTATTTAGTATGCAAACAATAATTAATTTATGAAGATAAATTAAATATTTATATAATTTAAAAAATTAATATAATTTATTTAGTATGCAAACAATAATTAATTTATGAAGATAAATTAAATATTTATATATTTTTTTAAGTTATATAAATATTTAATTTATCTTCATAAATTAATTATTGTTTGCATACTAAATAAATTATATTAATTTGAATTTCTTTAATTTCATACTTTTTACTTAGTTTTATAATTTTATAATTATATAAATATTTAATTTTTTTATATCTATATTTCTAATGTCCTTTTCAAGTTTATTTTTATAACATAATTATCAATAATTAGTTAAAATTAATTTATATATAAATTTATATAAAAAAATTTTATGTTAAAAAATTAATTATTTATTTACATACTAAATAAATTATATTAAATGGTAATTTTATTTTTTTAATTTCTTATTTTTTATTTTAAGTATTTTTTATAATTTTATATTGATATAAATATTTAATTTTTTATGTCTATATTTATAATATTATTTTTTCCTTTCAAAGCTTATTTTTATAACATAATTATCAATTTTATTAATATGTATGTAATTAATTAATTTGGTATGTAAATAATTAATAAAAAATTATATATAAATTTATCTTGATAATTTAGTTATTTATATTTACAATGTTATATAAATAAAAATAAATTTTATGAATATTTATTTATTTATTTTTAAGAACTAAATAAATTAATTACATATATATTAAGAAATTTTTTAATTATTTATTGATAATTATGTTATAAAAATAAACCTAAAAATAAAAATTTATATTTAATAATTTATATAAATATAAATGTTTAAAATATAATTAAAAATGCCTAATAAATTATTGAAAAAAAAGCAAAAAAAAAAAGGTCTCGTGGGCCATTGGGCCGCACGGGCCCTCGCGGCCTGTGCGGCATTTTGAGTGCCGCGGGGGCCCCAATTTGGCAAATAAATTTTTTTTAATCCTATTTTAGTAAAAAAAAAAAATTCAAACCTAAATTAGAAAAAAAGCCCCAGTTTTTGCTTCACTGGGGGAAGACATTATCAGTTCTGAGGTAATGTTCTCTATAGATGCGAGTTCTGTGGCCTTGTTTGACATAACTAGTTTTGTTTCATCTCATGTAGTCTTAAAAAGCAACAACATCATCCTCGCCTATGACCCACCGGTAAAGCATACTGTCTCTATCTATGTCCTGTTTTTCTTCCTATCCAGGTTATTGGACTTCAGGTCATCAATGTTACTGTATATTTCACATTAGTGTGGTAATATTTGTGCAGAGATTTAGAAGTGAAGTAAATGAGACCTTTCAACATCAACAGCACCATCTGCGGGATTAATAATATCAGCCACACTGCTTATCTGTAAAATTTTAGGTGATTTTATTTTGAATGTATGATTTGTGCTCTAAGGCACGCAAACATGCGTGCGCATTGACATGCACATGTACATGCGCCTCTGCTCAGGTACTAACTCATAAGATCAGGTCATCCTCCTCTCAAGGATTGTTATTTTACTGAAGTTTTGCTTCGTGGATGTAAAAAAGCAAAATCTTGAACTGGTCCACTTACTCGAGAGTTTGCTCTTGGTGAACATGGTTAGTAGATGCAGTTAATATGCATTTGGGCCCCTAATTGTTTAGGAGTAGAGTATCTGACCAATAATGCATTCAGGTTCTCAATTCCTGCTGCTCGGAAGCAGGAATCGAACTTCTGGACCAAAAATTAACCACGGCAGACCACTGATTCAACCATAAAATACATTTGCAATTGCTATTGTTCATGTTCTGCCTTTCTCTATAATTGGTTTTGTACTTCTTCCTTTGTATGATGCATGGCTGGCCTGTGTTATCCATGACTCTATTTTGCATCGAGTACTCTTCCAGTCATCGCACCCTGCCCCCAATACCCAACTGAAAGGCAGGGGATGTTTTGGGGCATGGGTATGTGGACTGATTTATACCTCAACTGTATCTTGACATTGCTTTTCCAGGCTGCTGCTTGTTCACATGGGAACTAAGAACATTAAAGACGTAGGAAATGTGAAACATATGAAAATTCAAAATTCAACCCTCAAGCCTTGCATTGCATCCAGATTGGTGCAATGCATTGAAACTCCAAAAGTGCAGCTCTTCCTCTTCTTTGGAACCTTTGGATCACCCTATGTTCCTTGGATGGCCCGAAATCTACTCCATTTCCAAGCTCTGATCCTCCTACATAACAGACTTGAAAGGCAGCTTAAACTATATTTTCCAGGTGTTCTTTAAGGAGTGCAACTAGTTCCTCTGTTTCGATAGTCATACTTCAACACCTGCAGAACATCATCAACAACTCTGTGTACGAGCTCGAACTCGTGCCTGGAAAACGATGAAGCATGAACATCACAAGAAAGTTGCCAAATTTATACCCGCCAAAAAATAAAAGACAAAAAACAAATTAGGGAATGAAGCGACAAATATCGAATCAACCCACCCTTTTCAAGATTTTTGTAAGATTAGCCAGGCACTCATCAAAAGAATTACCATAGACAGTGAAATCATCCATAAACACTTCTATGATATTTTCAATATAATCAGAAAATATGCTAACCATACACCTTTGGAAAGTGGCTGGGGCATTACAAAGTCCAAATGGCATCCTTCGATAAGCAAAAGTTCCAAACGAGCAGGTGAATGTTGTCTTTTCTTGATCTTCAGGTGCAACCGGAATTTGGTAGAAACTTGTATATCCATCAAGACAACAATAATGAATTCTACCAGCCAACCGTTCAAGCATTTGATTAATAAATGGAAGAGGAAAGTGATCTTTTCTAGTTGATGCATTTAATTTTCTGTAATCTATACAAACCCGCCATCCGTTTTGAACTCGGGTGGGCACCAACTCACCATCTGTATTCTCAATCACTGTTATACCTATTTTCTTGGGTACTACCTGAATCGGGCTTATCCATTTGCTATCCGAAATTGGATAAATCATACTAGCATCTAACAATTTCAAAATTTCTTTCTTTACAACTTCCATCATAGGCGGATTCAAACACCTTTGAGCCTCCCTACTAGGCTTGTTATCTTCTTCCAAAAGGATCCTATGCATGCATGTTGATGGGCTTATTCCTTTGATATCTGCACTTGTCCATCCTACAGCCCATTTATGTTCTTTTAACACTTCAATCAACTCTTTCTCTTCCTCCTTGCTAAGTTTATTTGAGATGATCACTGGGAGGGTATCTCCTTCACCTAAAAATGCATACTTCAAATGGCTGGGTAGAGGCTTTAATTCCAATTTAGGAGGCTGCAAAACAGAAGGTAAAAGAGTGGTGTGAGATGTGGGCAAGTCTACAGAAGAACTAGAACTTACCTTAGGCTTAAGTGCCTCTAATTCATACACCACTTCTTGCAATTCATCATCAATTAAAAACTTTCTTTCAACCTTACCAATGCTCTCCAAACTTATGCTTTTGCAAAGCGCAATAATCAACTTGTCATCCTCACTTAACTCAAATGTCTTTTGGGTTAATAGTTCGATAATGTCAATGCTGAAAACACAAGATATATCATTATGATATTTCATGGCATCATAAACATTAAATTTAATCACCTCACCATCAAATTCCATAGTTAATGTATCATCATGCACATCGATCTTTGCTCTAGCAGTACTAAGGAAAGGTCTTCCTAGCAGAATATCAGATGAGTTTGAGGATTTATCATCCTCCATATCTAAAACAAAGAAATCTGCAGGAAAAATCAGACTATTAACCTGAGCTAGCACATCCTCTAACACACATTTAGGGTAAACAATTGATCTATCGGCAATTTGAATTACTACCCCAGTTTCTTTTAATGGACCAGCATTTAAAGAAGAATAAATGGACCATGGCATCACATTAATTGAAGCTCCTAAGTCACACATAGCCCTTTTTATTCCTACATTCCCAATTGTGCAAGATATAGCAAACATACCTTGATCTTTGCATTTGGGGGGTAATTTTTTTTTTAAGAACAGCAGACACATTTTCCCCCACACTTACCTTTTCATACCCGATCAACTTTTTCTTATTAGTTGTTGACACCTGATTTTTAATCATTTTTTCTATTGCTAAAGTAATAAAAAAATTCATAAAAATTCATAAAATTGAAAAATCAACTTTGGGGACCTTAGCCAAGCCTAGGGAACCAATTTTGACCAAAAAAATATTTTTCATATTTTTAGTATTTTTACGTATTATTTATTTATTTATTTTCGAAAATTCATAAAAACAAAAAAATTAAGAAAATTGAGAAAATTGAAAAATCAAGTTTGGAGCCATGGCCAAGCTTAGGCAACTATTTTCAAACAAAAAAATAATTTTTTGTATTTATATATATTGTTTATATATTTTAGAAATTATGAGAATATTTAATAAATAATAGCATTTGAGGCTACAAAAATATATAAAAATAGTCAATATTTTTATTTTAAATCCCTTTTCATGTTGGCCATCACAAATTTAAAAAATCCAATTCGGGGTCGTGTATTCCTTCACGAGCATAATCTCGAACCGGGCCTAAAAAATTCAATTTGAGTCAATTTATTTTCATTTTTTCACTTTTAGGAGTTGTGACATTGCTCTCTAATATTTCAAATTTTTATATTGGCCCAAATTATACCCAGAATGACTCAATTGTGCAAAAGGGCTTTAATTAAATTCTGCATTATTTTCAGTGGCAAGAAATGAGCTTAAATTTGACATGTGGTGAATTTTGACTAAGTATAGGGAAGGTATGTCATAAATTGTAAGGAGATTTGGACTTAAAGAAATATTTTTTCAGGGACTAAATTGTAAATACTTAAAATTCAAGGACTAGAGTGCAAATACCTAACTCTTGAAGGATTATTTTACAAATAACAAAAAGAAGAGTTAGTGGATAAATTAGAATAGAGAAGGGAAGATGGAGAAGAGGAGATGAAGAAGAGAAGTTGGAGAATAATAGATGGAGAAAATAAGATAAGAATAGAGAAGGGAAGATGGAGATGAAGAAGAGTTAGTAGAGAAATTAGAATGGAAGATAAGAATAGAGAAGGGAAGATGGAGATGAAGAAGAGTTAGTGGAGAAATTAGAATGGGAGATAAATATGGAGAAGGGAAGATGAAGATGAAGAAGAGTTAGTGGAAAGATTAGAATATGAGATAGAGATGGAGAATGGAAGATGAAAATGAAGAAGAGTTAGTGGAGAAATTAGAATGGGAGATAGAGTTAGTGGAAAAATTAGAATGGGAGATAGATGAGTAGGTTATAAAAGGAGGAAGAAGTGAGCTTGAGAAAAGAATTCTTGAGAGAGAAAATTTGAAGTGTTTGGGAGAATTTTTTGGAGAGAAAATTTTGGATGTTTGAGAGAGTTTTGGGAGATTGAAGAAAATTTTGAGAGAAAGAAAATACCAAAAGAGAGAGAATTTTGAAGATGATGGGAGTTTAAAGCTAGGGGTTATCATCACAAATTCCTTCATCGATCAATATAAATCAAGAGTTCATCCTCGTCAACGAGCAAACAAATTCAAGCTAAGTGTTTTTTATTTATTCATTTATTTATGGTTTTACTCGCAAATTAGCACAAATTGTATACACTTTCTCCATCTCCTTTTTCTTCCATATTTTATGTCAGGAGAAGGATATCTCTACGTCAACAGCAAAAA
Organism: Psidium guajava; assembly: GCA_016432845.1. NCBI lineage: Eukaryota > Viridiplantae > Streptophyta > Magnoliopsida > Myrtales > Myrtaceae > Psidium > Psidium guajava. The sequence goes on along the minus strand of CM028230.1, from coordinate 12,959,337 downwards.
TCTCGTCGAGATGCAAAAATCGGCCCAGACAAGCTCCTAAGCTGTCCACCGATTTCTCAACTGATCTGTGACTAAAAGTCCCTCTTAATTCAAAAGAAACTCTCTATATTGGGAACATAGAGAGCGAAAATCAATTATAGAAATCCCTCCCAAAAAAATGGGAGATAAGTACTCTTTCAACTCTTCTGATTTTAGGTGCAGATTAGCACATATTTTGTATACTAACACTTCACTCTATTTTATGTCAGGAAGCCGCAGCTCTATATCAATGGTCAATCCTATGGAAGCACAAAATCGGCTTGGAGGAGTCCTCAAGCGCGCACAAATTTCAAATTGTTGAATCAATTCGTTATATTTCATTTTAAAAAATTCATACCCCAAAATGGAGAGGACAAAGTCCATCCGCAATTTAAATACCTGCACCATAAATCCCAAAGGGAAGAGCCAAGCCAATGCTTAGCCTCCCATTGGAGGTTTTTACTTATAGTAGTTAAATACCTGCAACTTAAATACCTGCACCTTAAATCCCAAAGGGAAGAGCCAAGCCAATGCTTAGCCTCCCATTGGAGGTTTTTACTTACAGTAGTTAAATACCTGCACCTTAAATCCCAAAGGGAAGAGCCAAGCCAATGCTTAGCCTCCCATTGGAGGTTTTTACTTACAGTAGTTAAATACCTGCAACTTAAATACCTGTACCTTAAATCCCAAAGGGAAGAGCCAAGCCAATGCTTAGCCTCCCATTGGAGGTTTTTACTTACAGTAGTTAAATACCTGCAACTTAAATACCTGTACCTTAAATCCCAAAGGGAAGAGCTAAGCCAATGCTTAGCCTCCCATTGGAGGTTTTTACTTACAGTAGTTTAAATACTTGCAACTTAAATACCTGTACCTTAAATCCCAATGGGAAGAGCCAAGCCAATGCTAGGCCTCCCATTGGAGGTGTTTATTCACTGTCATGTACTTCATATAATTTAATTTTTGAATCATCAGACCCAAAAGATGAGTAGGTCGTAATACTGCACAGAAGTCGTTAACACACTCCCTCTTTCGGCTTCAGGGAATCTTTAACACTTAAAAAAATATAACAAATAAAAATATATACCATCCATGCATCCTATTTAAAAAGTGAAAACACAAAAGAGAATACCCTATTAAAGCCTTAGGAATAAACCAAGCCTGAGTTGCCGGATTAGGATATCCATGAAATTAAGGTACCGAAAGGGCATTAGTTTTAATTAACTAGTGTAACCAAGTCCCCGAGCTCATAATCTCTGGTTCGCAGGAATAAATTAGTTCTCCCGCTAATTTATTTAGGTTTCTAATCGACCTACCAAGAACGATTAGTGGCGACTCCAAATTTCAAAATCATTTAAACAAAAACCAAAGTTGCGATTCGGTAGGGCTTGGGAGGGTCCGCATTAGGTTAGTCAAATCTAATTAACCTAGTAATCCGTTAACCCCTTTTGAAAATTTAAAATTTTTTTTTAGAGGGTCGCGACAGCTTGGCGACTCCGCTGGGGACGGGATTTTTAAATTTTCGAAAAAAGATACCAATTGGAATACTTGAATTTTTTCGAAATTTTAAAAGTCTTTGTGGACTTAAGCCAATGAAAATTTCATGGATATCTCGCTTCTGGCGATCTTGTTTGGGACTCATTCTATAGGTGTTATATGTTTTTGCAGGATGGGAGTTATAAGGGGCGGAGTGTTTGGCTAACCCCTTTGTTTTGCAGGCTCGGTGTTTGGTTTATTTGTTTAATTTCGCATATTTTTAGAAGCGCTGTTTTGATATCAATTGTTGTGCATGTCTTGCATACTCTGAGGATCACGACACCTGCACACACAAGCGTCTAAACCCAAGTCGCGAAATTCTTCCTAGAAAACCATAGATAGGGATCGAATATGTAAAGCTCTTGCGTCGATTACGCTCGGGTTGACCATATTTTATCCCGCTCATTATCTGAATTGACAATTCTTCCCATTGTGATTTGATTGCGCGGAGGGTAAGGTTGTCAATTCAGATAGTGGGGGCCTTTTAGGTCCATATCCTGTCTCTCCTTCTTTTATTTTCTAGAGTTCACTCCTCACTTGAGTCATGCGCATGACTATGTGATTTGCATTTCTCCAAGGTAAAAGTAAGTTCTCTAATTTTATCTTGTATTTATTTTCGGTCGGTTCATGCTAGGTGTTAGTCAGTTTTTGAGCTTGATATTACGACCATTCTTTTAAAAGAAAATAAAAATTAAATTTGTCCCTCATTTCTTTTAAAAAATTTTTGAAAAAATGATGTGAAAAATCCCTTCATGGGAATTTTATTAACCAATAAGGGATTTTTGTCATGTTTTTATTGCTTCAATAAAAATGAAATTTTCCTGAAAAAATTTTCCTCTGAAAATTTATTTCAATAAAAAGAAAAATTCCCTAAAAAAAACTCTAGTAGACATCAAGTGATTTTATCACATTTTTCAAATTATAAAAACTTGCAAGAAAATTCTTCTCGAGAAATTCGCTCATGTTTTTCTAAGAAAATTTTCTCTAAATAAAATTAGACTAATGTCTCGGGGGAATTGTATTGACCAATAAGAGATTTTTGTCATGTTTTTCTTGCTTCAATAAAAATGAAATTTTCCTGACAAATTTTCCTCTAAAATTTTATTTCGATAAAAGAAAAATTCCTTCAAAAAAAAAACTTTGGTAAACATCAAGTGATTTTATCACATTCTTTCAAATTATAAAAACTTGCAACAAAAATTCTTTTCGAGAAATTTGCTCATGTTTTTCTAAGAAAATTTTCTCTAAATAAAATTAGACTAATGTCTCGGGGGAATTTTGTTAACCAATAAAGGATTTCTGTCATGTCTTTCCTGCTTCAATAAAAATAAAATTTTCCTGACAAATTTACCTCTGAAAATTTATTCTGATAAAAAGGAAATTCCTTCAAAAATTTTAGTAAACGTCAAGAGATTTTGTCACATTCCTTAAAAAAAAAGAGTAATAAATCTGCAAAAAAATTCTGTATTAACCCATTTCTTCCTAAGGGAATTTTTTTTTTTCTGATTTCTCTATAAAATAGAAAAAATCAAATTGGACTAATATAGGAGTCATGGACCGACATTCCTTGTGTCGCATACTAATTATATCATTTTCTTTTGCAGGGAGATCCTAGATACCCTAGACGGGTGTAAAAATTAAGTTCAAAATATATCAAGAATCATCTCCAGAAATACCAAAAGACGAAAAACACCGAGGCTTCAACCGTTAATTCCGGGGGGCAAACGAACACTGTCCATCTTTGACAGACAGAGTTATGTCAATCCGTAAACTTGTATGGGCAGTGTATTGTGATATGACGGTGGACTTATACTGATTAAACACGGGGGCATATTTAATGTATTACAGAGGATCCCGCGTCTTTTGAAAGACAATATGGATTATATAATCAGAAACCATGAAATAAGTACCTTAACCTGATTAAATCAACCAGAGACCGGTCTTAAAATTTCCTCGGATCCGAAACACGCGGAGGGTTTTAGAGGACCGAGGTTCTATTAATGAATGTGACCCACAAGTATTTCTCCCAATGCTACAGGCGCCCGACAAGAGCAAGTGGGCACCGAAAGAAACAAAACACGGTTGAAGTGGGGCACGCAACAAATGGCCGAATTTATTGGCACACTAATTAAGTGGTGGTAGCTTTATTAATTTACATGATTGAACGTGGGTCTCTAGGCGGCCGGTGGAAAGCCACACTGAATGCCTCTCTAATGTTCTTGATATCATCGTCTACCGCAACCCGCGAGAGCATCATGAAGAAGATTAAACCTAGACGAATACGTCTACTTAGTTTCATCGCACGTTCTCGCCTTTTGTCGATGTCCAAAATTAATGCACAAGCTAGAAGTAATCATTTCCCTTTCCCCCCTATTAAATGCTCGGAGCCGTTAACTGCACCAAACTCGAAAAAATTAATATCGAGACGAAATCTGCGTAAATTTGAAGGGTAAATCCGTATCGTTCCAATTTACCCTTAAATTGCTCTGGTTTTAAATTTGATCCCTTCTATTTTCAGGAATTTGCAAAAGCGACTCGAGAATACAGTCGTATTCAAAAACCAAATTTCCTGGTCGGGCTAAATTGGGGGCAAATCAACTCATGGACATTACCACGGGATGGACAGCTTCGGTTAAAGAAAAATACAAGCGAAAGATCCGAACAATCTCAGACATGGGTAATTCTGTATCGTTCTAATTTACACATAATCATCTCAAGTCTCGAATTGTTTTATTCCATTCTTAACAGGGATTGCAAATTACCTCGAGAAAATACCGTAACATGGCCCAAGGTGATACAACAGGGCTGCGTTATCCCCAAGGATTTACTTTTGAAAGGAAAGCCCCATGAACACCTACGGTCCAATGGACCGAATGGTATGAGGGGATGACAGAAGGTCCGAAATGTCCCGAGTTCGATCCCCAAGGGTGGGGAATGTTGTAAGTATTATAAATAAATGAAACAACTTTTTGTGCATTTCTTTTTGCAAACAGGAATACTCGACAAGTAATATCAAAGTCAGTATTTTACCATAGTCTTGCCATAATGGTGAGGCGCCCAACAAAAGTCGAGGAAAATTCAATCCAGCAAAACTGGTAAAAGACTCGTGCAAGGCATTCAAGACGAAGGATAAATCAGTATTATTTCCAATTTATCCCTTTTAATACTGGCTGACATGTCTCCTTTTCTTTTTACAGAAAATATTTATACTAACATTTAACATGTTGAAGGAGACAAATCCCAAAAGAAAATTATGATCATCTGACAAGATCTATTTTGGTGAAAAATGGGGCAAATTAATCACAAGTTCTGAAGCAAAAAAAGCAAATACGTCTTCCTTATCTCGTTTGATTTCAAGAATAATTTCTCTACTTTTTGCAGGGGCATTCAACCGCTAAACCACGGCAGTCGCTGTTATTAAGCAAACCGAAATGCTCCATCACCCATATGCTTCATCGCACAGGGGCAAAGTTGAGATGAACCGCCCCTCGACATAAGGAGTAAGCTTCCCAATTTGTTCGGTCCGCCCACATACCAGGGGCAATTCAAATCCGCCCATATTTGCACATTATATAAACACACATTATGCTAAAAAATTGTCACATCTGCATTGTGTTTACACAGTTCATGAATTATGCATGACCATTCCGCGTGTTTAATTTACCAACTCCAACTTAGAGCATAAACTGCACAGGAGACATCAAATGTGCAGAATGGGGCATGACAGGATGAGGAAAGGCAAACTATTTCCACACAAGTCTAACATTTTAATCTACGGATAAACAGCATTTCCCCAGAGTGAGAGAAAGCCCCTTCGGACTAAAGTCCCCCATTCAGATTACATTCGAGGCGTTCATATTATGAGAACCTCCTTAAATAGAATTGGTAATGCAAACTTCACAGAATAGTTTTGCATGATCCACATTTTGATTGATTGCATCATGAGTTATCACACAGACTACTTCTAATCATTGCCAACTTAGCTGAACAATTTTGTATGAACCAATGAACGCATTGATGAAAATGCTTGCACATGTTAGCTCTAACATTGCCTGACAGGCAACACATTCCCGGTGTTTGAGTTACCTTCCAAAGTATTGAAATTCATTCGGCGATTATTGAATGAACAAGCCTGGTTGTCGAGAAGATACCAAGCATTTCTTCCAAATTCTCAGGTAAGTATATCTTCAACCTAAACCTTTCAAGAGAATGAATTCTGACGGTTGTTGGGGTACTCGAATCCATTGCGGTATATACAGGTATCCACCTTATTCAATAAAGCATGATTTGTCTCAAGGACAGAATTGTTCGAGACCTTTTGATCTCTGCCTCTTTGATTTATTCCTAAAGCGACAAGAGAATATAATTTGGGTTTGAGCTTCCGCAGGATTCCTGGTCTCCCCAGATTTCAGAATGGCACCCTTTGAGGTACACCAAGCCCTTCGTACAGGCAAATCAAGTCCTTCTTACAGGCACAAAGTCCTTCTTACAGGCAAACCAAGTCTTTCTTACAGGCAAAGTAAGTCCTTCTTACAGGCAAATCAAGTCCTTCTTACAGGTACAAAGTCCTTCTTACAGGCACAAAGTCCTTCTTACAGACAAATCAAGTCATTCTTACAGGCATAAAGTCCTTCTTACAAGCAAACCAAGTCCTTCTTACAGGCAAACCAAGTCCTTCTTATAGGCACAAAGTCCTTCTTACAGGCAAATCAAGTCCTTCTTATAGGCACAAAGTCCTTCTTACAGGCACAAAGTACTTCTTACAGGCAAATCAAGTCCTTCTTACAGGCACAAAGTCCTTCTTACAGGCAAATCAAGTCCTTCTTAAAGGCATAAAGTCCTTCTTACAGGCAAACAAAGTCCTTCTTACAGGCAAATTAAGTCCTTCTTACAGGCAAAGTAATTCCTTCTTACAGGCAAATCAAGTCCTTCTTATAGGCAAATCAAGTCCTTCTTACAGGCAAATCAAGTCCTTCTTACAGGCAAATTAAGTCCTTTTTAGAGGCATTAAGTCCTTTTTACAGGCACAAGTCCTTTTTACAGGCACCAAGTCCTTTCTACAGGCACCAAGTCCTTCTTACAGGTATCTCCATGGGGTGACCTACCATACGGGTCAAATCTCAATCAAAATTTAATCAGTAGAATCCTTTTATTAGGAATCTACCATGGTACGACCCACCATACGGGTCAAATGGTATGACCCACCATACGGGTCAAATTTTAATTCAATTTTTAATCAGTAGAATCTTTTTATTAGGAATCTACCATGGGTTGATCCACCATACGGGTTCAAGTTCAACCACCCTAAAGTTTTTTTTATATAACGAATCCTTAGGTTCTTATTTCATTTTCAGTGGAATATTCATGTCACGACTCTTTTTATTTCCTTGTATTGAGTCAATTAGAATTCAGGTGTCATCTCGTCTTTGAAATGAACCTCTACCGAGCTTCCTTTCAAAGAGGGGCAGCTGTTGACACCTGATTTTTAATCATTTTTTCTATTGCTAAAGTAATAAAAAAATTCATAAAAATTCATAAAATTGAAAAATCAACTTTGGGGACCTTAGCCAAGCCTAGGGAACCAATTTTGACCAAAAAAATATTTTTCATATTTTTAGTATTTTTACGTATTATTTATTTATTTATTTTCGAAAATTCATAAAAACAAAAAATTAAGAAAATTGAGAAAATTGAAAAATCAAGTTTGGAGCCATGGCCAAGCTTAGGCAACTATTTTCAAACAAAAAAATAATTTTTTGTATTTATATATATTGTTTATATATTTTAGAAATTATGAGAATATTTAATAAATAATAGCATTTGAGGCTACAAAAATATATAAAAATAGTCAATATTTTTATTTTAAATCCCTTTTCATGTTGGCCATCACAAATTTAAAAAATCCAATTCGGGGTCGTGTATTCCTTCACGAGCATAATCTCGAACCGGGCCTAAAAAATTCAATTTGAGTCAATTTATTTTCATTTTTTCACTTTTAGGAGTTGTGACATTGCTCTCTAATATTTCAAATTTTTATATTGGCCCAAATTATACCCAGAATGACTCAATTGTGCAAAAGGGCTTTAATTAAATTCTGCATTATTTTCAGTGGCAAGAAATGAGCTTAAATTTGACATGTGGTGAATTTTGACTAAGTATAGGGAAGGTATGTCATAAATTGTAAGGAGATTTGGACTTAAAGAAATATTTTTTTAGGGACTAAATTGTAAATACTTAAAATTCAAGGACTAGAGTGCAAATACCTAACTCTTGAAGGATTATTTTACAAATAACAAAAAGAAGAGTTAGTGGATAAATTAGAATAGAGAAGGGAAGATGGAGAAGAGGAGATGAAGAAGAGAAGTTGGAGAATAATAGATGGAGAAAATAAGATAAGAATAGAGAAGGGAAGATGGAGATGAAGAAGAGTTAGTAGAGAAATTAGAATGGAAGATAAGAATAGAGAAGGGAAGATGGAGATGAAGAAGAGTTAGTGGAGAAATTAGAATGGGAGATAAATATGGAGAAGGGAAGATGAAGATGAAGAAGAGTTAGTGGAAAGATTAGAATATGAGATAGAGATGGAGAATGGAAGATGAAAATGAAGAAGAGTTAGTGGAGAAATTAGAATGGGAGATAGAGTTAGTGGAAAAATTAGAATGGGAGATAGATGAGTAGGTTATAAAAGGAGGAAGAAGTGAGCTTGAGAAAAGAATTCTTGAGAGAGAAAATTTGAAGTGTTTGGGAGAATTTTTTGGAGAGAAAATTTTGGATGTTTGAGAGAGTTTTGGGAGATTGAAGAAAATTTTGAGAGAAAGAAAATACCAAAAGAGAGAGAATTTTGAAGATGATGGGAGTTTAAAGCTAGGGGTTATCATCACAAATTCCTTCATCGATCAATATAAATCAAGAGTTCATCCTCGTCAACGAGCAAACAAATTCAAGCTAAGTGTTTTTTATTTATTCATTTATTTATGGTTTTACTCGCAAATTAGCACAAATTGTATACACTTTCTCCATCTCCTTTTTCTTCCATATTTTATGTCAGGAGAAGGATATCTCTACGTCAACAGCAAAAATCTCGTCGAGATGCAAAAATCGGCCCAGACAAGCTCCTAAGCTGTCCACCGATTTCTCAACTGATCTGTGACTAAAAGTCCCTCTTAATTCAAAAGAAACTCTCTATATTGGGAACATAGAGAGCGAAAATCAATTATAGAAATCCCTCCCAAAAAAATGGGAGATAAGTACTCTTTCAACTCTTCTGATTTTAGGTGCAGATTAGCACATATTTTGTATACTAACACTTCACTCTATTTTATGTCAGGAAGCCGCAGCTCTATATCAATGGTCAATCCTATGGAAGCACAAAATCGGCTTGGAGGAGTTCTCAAGCGCGCACAAATTTCAAATTGTTGAATCAATTCGTTGTATTTCATTTTAAAAAATTCATACCCCAAAATGGAGAGGACAAAGTCCATCCGCAATTTAAATACCTGCACCATAAATCCCAAAGGGAAGAGCCAAGCCAATGCTTAGCCTCCCATTGGAGGTTTTTACTTATAGTAGTTAAATACCTGCAACTTAAATACCTGCACCTTAAATCCCAAAGGGAAGAGCCAAGCCAATGCTTAGCCTCCCATTGGAGGTTTTTACTTACAGTAGTTAAATACCTGCACCTTAAATCCCAAAGGGAAGAGCCAAGCCAATGCTTAGCCTCCCATTGGAGGTTTTTACTTACAGTAGTTAAATACCTGCAACTTAAATACCTGTACCTTAAATCCCAAAGGGAAGAGCCAAGCCAATGCTTAGCCTCCCATTGGAGGTTTTTACTTACAGTAGTTAAATACCTGCAACTTAAATACCTGTACCTTAAATCCCAAAGGGAAGAGCCAAGCCAATGCTTAGCCTCCCATTGGAGGTTTTTACTTACAGTAGTTTAAATACTTGCAACTTAAATACCTGTACCTTAAATCCCAAAGGGAAGAGCCAAGCCAATGCTAGGCCTCCCATTGGAGGTGTTTATTCACTGTCATGTACTTCATATAATTTAATTTTTGAATCATCAGACCCAAAAGATGAGTAGGTCGTAATACTGCACAGAAGTCGTTAACACACTCCCTCTTTCGGCTTCAGGGAATCTTTAACACTTAAAAAAATATAACAAATAAAAATATATACCATCCATGCATCCTATTTAAAAAGTGAAAACACAAAAGAGAATACCCTATTAAAGCCTTAGGAATAAACCAAGCCTGAGTTGCCGGATTAGGATATCCATGAAATTAAGGTACCGAAAGGGCATTAGTTTTAATTAACTAGTGTAACCAAGTCCCCGAGCTCATAATCTCTGGTTCGCAGGAATAAATTAGTTCTCCCGCTAATTTATTTAGGTTTCTAATCGACCTACCAAGAACGATTAGTGGCGACTCCAAATTTCAAAATCATTTAAACAAAAACCAAAGTTGCGATTCGGTAGGGCTTGGGAGGGTCCGCATTAGGTTAGTCAAATCTAATTAACCTAGTAATCCGTTAACCCCTTTAAAATTTAAAATTTTTTTTTAGAGGGTCGCGACATTAGTGCACAACTCTTTAAGAAATTTTGCATACCTGGGTATTTGCTTAATTGCATCAAGCAAGGGTATATTTACCTCTACCTTTCGGAATGTTTCAAGAATTTCTTTTTCTTCCTTTTCCTTTTTTGATTTGGCTAATCTTTTTGGAAAATGGGGCTTGGTCTCCAATATTTTGGGCTCCTCGGGTACAGACTTCTCAGACTGCTCTGTCTGTTCCTTTACTACCACCTTTGTTTCTGCTTCTGATGCCAAGCCATGCTTGCGTCTTTTTTCAGCAATAGGTTCCAACTCTTTTCCACTTCTCAAGATAATTGCGCTTGCATTCTCTTTTGGGTTCACTACTGTTTGGGAAGGCAGTTTTCCTTGAGACTCCAGCTTATTTAGGGATGTTGCTAATTGGCTAACTTGATTTTCCAAATTTTGTATGCTCGCCCTTGTCTCCTGTTGAAATTGCTGAGTGTTAGTTGCAAAAGACTTAACTATATCTTTAAGAGACATACTTGGTTCTGAAGATTTTTGTTGCGGTGGGCCTGATGGTCTTTGCTGAAATTGTTGAAAATTTTGCGCTCTTGATCCATAACTAAAGTTAGGGTGATCTCTCAATCCTGGATTGTATGTATTTGAGTATGGATCATACTTCCTTTGTGGACCAGGAAAATTTCCAATGGCATTTGCTTGACTGGGGGTATCATCTTGCAAAGTGGGGCACATATCTGTAGGATGATCGGTATAAGCACAAATCCCGCACACCTTGGCTTGTTGTGCATTCCCTATAATCAAATTCTGAACCAAAGAGGTTAGTTGATTAATTTTGCTTTCAAGGGAAGATGTACTTAACTCATTAACCCTTCTTGGGGGTTCTTGGCGAGACCCAAATTGCTAGGAATTTGCAGCCATGGTAGAAATTAAATCACAAGCAGCTTGGGGTGTCTTGTTGACAATAGCTCCTCCACTTGCGGCATCCATCATCCTCCTCTCCATGAGTAATAATCCTTCATAAAAATATTGAATAAGGGCTTGATCTGGAATTCTTTGTTGAGGACAGCTTGCACACAATCTTTTAAACCTCTCCCAATATTCATGGAGAGTCTCCGTATCCCGTTGCTTAATCCCACAAATGTCTCTTCTAATTCCAGCGGCTCGGGAGGCAGGAAAGAACTTGTCAAGAAAATTATTTACCATGTCTGTCCACGAAGTAATAGTCCCAGGAGGTAGATAAAATAGCCATTCCTTGGCCGCATCATCTAGAGAAAACGGAAAGGCCCTTAGCTTAATTTGCTCTTCCGTTACTCCTTGTGGTTTCATGGTGGAACAAACTACATGAAATTCCTTGAGATGTTTATAAGGATCTTCATTATCTAATTCACAAAAAGTAGGCAGTAAGTGGATTAAACATGATTTCAACTCAAATGGAGCCTCTAAATTTGGGTAAGTGATGCACAAAGGCTGTTGATTGACTGGAGGGCTGCTAATTCTCTCAAAGTCCTATTTTCTCTGGCATCTTTTGTTCTTGATCAGATTTGATGGAAGAATAAAGTGGTTCAAGAGATGCTTCGTCTTTGGGTGCTGAAATAGTAGATGAAGACGCTTGTTTTCTTAATTTTGCTTCTTTTCTCAACGTCTTAGCTGTCTTCTCTATCTTGGTATCGTACTGAAATTCACTTGTATGATCAGACCTGGTCATCAAAGAATAAAATCAATTAAAATCAGTCCCCGGCAACAGCGCCAAAATTGATGGATGTCGAATCCACCAAAAATAATTCCTACTCTTTATATTGCAAATAAATTGTACTTAGGGTGAGTAGAGTCGAATCCATAGAGACTGACAAATTGCTAATCCTTTGAAAACCAAGTAAACAATAATAATGAAATTTAAAGGGGGAAGGTTTATGCAAAATGTAACTAAAATAAAATAAGCGAACAAAAATAATAATAATAAATCAGATTATGCAACGTCTAGCAAAGGTAATCTCATTCAAGTTCGAAAGTTGATCATTGAATCAAAGGAATAATCTCAAATACTACAATAGACTGGTTACGGTTGTTGAAACGCTTCTAACAACCTAATCTTTCCTTAATATTAGATTAACCAGACACACGCCTATGATTTATCCCTTATTAACGAATAACCCCGACACGCACCAAGGATTCAATTCGCTAATAGCATGTAAACGAGAAAAACCCAACCCTAGCCAATAAATCATACGCATAACTTATTCAAGCTAGACCATATATTCTCATAATATAACCTGAAAATCTGATTTTAATCAAGTTATATTATCCGCCACTATTATTAAAACACCTAAACACTTACGGATTTGGATGTTTCAATTGGCAAATCATCACCCTGTCAATTGCACAACGAGCTCTTATTTTAACAACCAACAAAGCAATAATAAACAATAAAACAAAGAATACACAAATACTGCAGAAATTAAGAAGGAGAGTTAAGTTTAGATCTCACAACTTGAAGGAACTTGAACCTTGATAAACCTTTGCTAGATTAAAGAGAAGTTAGCCAAGCATGGCTTTAAAGTGCGCAAAAGAGAAAAAAATAATATGCTTCGCAATTTCTTGACGTTAGATCTGTCCTCCTTCTTACGTTCAGCCCCTTAAACTATAAGAAGAAGTCTAAAAAAGAAATTCTCTCCAACATGGAAAGAGAGAAAAAGAAAATAAAAACTTATCCGCAATATCCCTAATTAAGAGTTCTAATTAAGTACAAAGATCCTCCAAAATCAAATCTGAATAATATGGAAATTAGTGGCCAAATCATATCTCCAAATTCTGCACCAGCTTTGCATCCAAAATCTTCACAATTGCATCAGGCAACGACAGCAGCTGTGGTTGGAGTTCCAGCTGCCGAGAAGAAGAAACGCAGCAGCCACAGTAGCAACTGAACAAGTAGCGGCAGCAAAAATTCACAGGCGGCTGAGAAGAGTAGAAGTTCCAGCAGAGAATAGCCGAGAGATGAGAGGACAAAATAGCTACACCAAGTTCCTTTCATGCGTGCAGAGTGGAGTCAATGGTCAGAAAATCATTGCAGAATTGTCTTATGTGCATGGGGAAGTGTTGCTCAGCCGCAAGTTTGGCCAAAGAATCGCTTCCAGCTTAACCGAAAATGGGAGTGGGGTTTAAAGAGAGCACGTGGGCTCTTGGCCAGCAGAAAAGAGAGAAGAAAGTGTCGAGGGCACGTGGAGTTTTATGGGGGTTCTTCAGCTGAAATTTGAGAAAGGGAAGTGGGAGTTACAGGGGAGGAAAGTCAAGAAAGGTGGCTCAAAAAGTGTTGAATTTCTTTTTGTCCTTTAGTCACTGATTCGAGGGACGTCACAGAATTTACCAAATGAGAAGTTCCTCTTATCCCTGCACACGGCCAGCTACCTAGAATGATGTACTTTTACAGCCCTCGATCATTTTCAAAAACCCATAGATAATGATATCCTTTTTTCAGAAAAATATATTTTCCTCTAAGAATTTTTTCTTGGGATCATTTTACTTAAATCAATTACATTACTTTTCCTTTTCAATATGTCAATGCTACGTGTGAATCTGTAACTGATGTATGGTGAGACTCAGAAGAAGCTGAAATTGTGTGATGCAAAGTAACTTCGGGAGATGGAGTACACCACTAAAGCATGAGTGAGTTTTTCACCATCCAGAATAATAAGGTATTTACAAGTTTCGTCATCAAAGAAATAGATGAATAACCGAAATGAAGGAAGAGGAGAACATTGGATGCGTTGCATCCCGCTATGATCCGTGGATGGTTCACTCACTTCACCATCATCCCTCAACTTCCGCTCATCACTTAAAGCAACTTCTTCTTCCACGATCTGGCCCTCGTACCAGCAAAAACGTGGGCAAAAACCTTTCTTTGTCTCTTGTTCAGCAACCTTTCTTTTTTTTCTTTTTCACTTCCTGCACCAAACCAAGTAAGCCGTTCAAGACGCCGTGTACTGAAAGCGTCCTTTCCGCTTCCGAAGCCCAATCGGTTTTTCGACAAACTGCTTGATGTTCTTTAAGTACTCTATCTCCTACCGAATGTTCTTTAAGTCCTTCAAGTCCTTCAAGTCCATCCGCTCCAGAATCTTTAAGCCCTTCCGCTCTGGACGCCTAATCGGTTCTCTGACAAGCTGCTCCCTGCGCTTGACGTTCTCTTTCAGCTTCCGAAGCAAAATCAGTTCTCCGACAAGCCGCTTGATGTCCACTTCCCGCCCGAGATTCCCATCCAGTTCTACATACCGAATCAGGTATTCAAGCAAAGTCAGTTCTCCGGGACGGAGGACATCTACCAATCTTTTGCAAAGGAGATCCGTGTATTTCACAATGATTCTACTTCTCGAACCAAACCAAGCAAGCTCTTCAAAACATCGGGTACTGAAAGCATAATCTCTAGAGAAGACGCCTATTGGACTGATTTGGAGATCTTCTTCATCGAGATCTTCATCGTCTTCGAAGACCGAGATCCCTGGACCTACATCCGTGATTGTTGCGCGAGTGTCTGTCCCTAATCGCTTGAGTCCAGAGGGTGACCGAGATGATTCCTGTCAAACCAAGGCAACCTAATCGCTTCACATGGTAAACATAGTTTTTTAGACCAAAGTCTTCTATATCTGGCCCAAAGTATATAATAATCACATTAATCATCTTATGGTTCCGATGGAGAACTGCACATGAATCTTACGACTCACGCACTTTTGACTTTAGCTCAAATCTGAAATATTCAAACATTCGTAACACTTAAATGTCAACACATGAATTCACACTTAATTCTGATCATAATACTTTAGAAATTTAAATAACATTTTAAATTTTAGGAAAAAGCAGAAGTACTAAACCGGCCCGGCGTACAATATTAATAATGAAATTTGTAACATTCCAGACGATTTTTAGCATTTCTAGGGTCGAACCGCAAGCAGAGAACCGATACCACCGGATGAATGTAAAAGAAGTTTGACGAAGCAATCCAAATCCCAAAGGTGCAGAGAAAAATTAACCGGCTTTCTTCTCACCTTTCCAGCAGCCTCAACTGCAAGAAGAGCCAGACCATCATCTGGGTGGGCAAGAGCCGGAGGATCAACTGCAGGAGCGAGGTTTTTTCTCATCTCTTTTCCAGCAGCAATCATTCCGAACAAAATCAGAACCGCCATGGACCAAGTCGGAGCCAATGCGAGAGCCAGAAACACAAGAGCCAGTATTATCGCCGTCAAAGCTTTCCCCCTCAAAGCCATCGCTCGCTCTGGCGCTTTCTTACACATGACTGTATTATATTTTATAAATGACCAAGACCGTCAGCGTCTGGTGAATTTAAAAGCAGTGACGAGCTTTCTTTGAGCTTGCGTTACACTTTCGATTCTTGATTTTTGTGACCTTCCTCTTTTTCGACCGTGAAACCTCCAATTTATTTCATGTGTTGACGAGCCATCACGTTCTTATATTTCTTTTTTTCCTTGATTCTCGGTAGTGGAGTGGTAAAAAAGGGCAACACGGTAGCGCGTGGAATGCGAGGAATAAGCCCGCGTAGAGGAAGAATCCTAGAAGTTGAGAGGAAAGCCCGCTTGGATCATGCACCGCCCAAAGGGCAACACGGTAGCGCGTGGAAAGGGAGGAATAAGCCCGCGTAGAGGAAGAATCCTAGAAGTTGAGAGGAAAGCCCGCTTGGATCATGCACCACCCAATGCCAAGAAGACAAGGACTCAAAACTTTGCTGGATCCAGGTCAATTAACGTGTTAATTTTTTTTTATTTATTTATTACAGATTGCATTACATTATATGGGTTCATTATAATTACTTCACAATAAAGAAAAGTTGACTCATGTGAGCCTAGATGAATAATGGGAAAAATTGCCTGGCAAACCCTAAACTCTATTGGACTTTGCTCAATTCAATCCCATATTTTTCAGTTTTGTCAATTGAATTATAAACCTTTCAACACTTTGCCAATTAAGTCCATTCGGTCACTTTTATCCAGAAATCGCTAACTTGAATGTCGATGGTGCCAAATAAGATCACTTGTGCCGATGTGGACAATATTTTTTAATTTTTTTTAAATAGTTCTTTCGTTTTTTTTTCTTTTCATTTTTATTACCCTAGCCCTCCTTCCTCGTCAAAGGCCAAGGCCAATGACCATCATCAGACATTGAGCAAGGGTCGCAAAGCCTTTGCCGGCCATTGGGGAAAGTCATGGCCCTCTCTTGTGACCAGCAAGGGTTGGCTAGTAACCCTTGCTAAATTAACTGAGAATAAGGACAAGAAGGAAAAGAAAAAAGAAAAGAAAGCAATGTGAGATTTTGTTGAAATATTGTTAACTATTTTGAAAACTTAATCTGTTAGTGAATGCACGATTTAATATGAAATTAGTGTGTGAGAGTTTCCAAGACCACTGTTAATTGTTCCAAAAGTTTGAGCTATCAGATGAATGAGAAGTTTAATAATTAATAATATCATTACTTCCCCTCACACTTAGTATAGTCTTTTGTCTAGTACAAATTGTGAAAATATTTAATTGGGAAAGCAAATGGGCTTGAAAAGATTTCAACTTAGGACCTTGATGTGAAATTGTCAGCTATGCTAAAACATGCTTTTAGAACAGTTAGAATAGTTGGCAGTGATCCCATAAAATATCTTAAGAAGAAAAACAAAGCTTAACAAACTTAGTTTTGAATCTTAGTTCACACAAAAACAACTTTCTATGCACAATAGCTATAAAATCATGAACGAAATAGCCTAAAAGAATAGAAATGATTTCTTGGCCCAAATTGAATGACGCAAAGTATAACAAGCACAATTGGGATTTGTCACAAGACCCGTTTAAACAGTAAATTTGAAAGCTATATGCCTCTCGATGAAAGATATTTTGTTATGGGCATTTTTTGCGAGACATATTTTTGGCACATCCAATGGGACTATTTGTGGTTCGATTTGAGGAAGTATATGGCAAAAATCAAGAATCAAGTCAGCATCACTGGTGAGAGTCGTTCTCCTGAGTGGTCATTGAATGATGGCCAAGATAATGCTACTGTTGTTCCGAGTGGAGTTTTGGGTGATATACCCAGAGAGAGCCAGGTTTCTTCGCATCTCTTTTCTAGCATAATTATTTCGAGCAAAATCAGTACCGCCATGGACCAAGTCAAAGCCATTGTGAGAGCTGGAAACACAAGAGCGAATATTATCGCCGTCAAAGCCTTCCCCCTCAAAGCTATCGCTCCCTCTGGCGCTTTCTCCCCTAGAGACACAGGATGTCACATCCCAATCATCAAGCACATACCATCCCTACCAAAATGCCTCGGATCGAAAAGATAAGCATCCTAGGTGCGCTAATGACCAAACAAAAATTTTACGCATGCGAAAATGTTTAGTACTCCTAGACCGTTAGACAAACAGGAATAGAAAAGTATGGAATTCTATTTCCATTAATTTAATCAGATATTTTTAATACATCATTAAAGCAGAGAATCACTAGCCTTGTGGAGCTATACAATATAAATACAACCCCATTTTTCAGGGCGGCTCTCTAACACCAGCAAAAAGGTAGGTGAGTCGAGAAGGGTTAACTACTCATCTATTCCAAAAACAAAGGGGCCACTCCACCCTCATCTATCATCATCCGAAATCCAAAAAGGGACTACCATTCTCCTATAGTTATGGAGACATGGGGTTGTCATCGGAGACCTCGGAGTGGTCAGTCTTGATGGAAGTATCGGACTCTATGGGAGGATCGACCTCAGTGTCAAGCTCGAGGTCCAATATCTCTTCGTCTGGTGTGTCAAGATCCATTAGATCCCAAGCAAGGATATGAAGAGTCCGGTTAGGTGGCCCTTCAAATCCACAAAGTGGGCCATAAAGAATGTCATCGTCATGTAGGAACCAGGCCTTGAAGGTGTGAGCTACTAGGTAGTCAAATCCTTCATCAAGCTAGATCGTACTAATGTGCTACTCCGAGTCCATGCCTGTAATCCGATGGGATACGACATGAAACGACTGGTTGCTAGGAACTCAGAACTAGGCTGGCCTTTGCATCAGTTATGACTTGAAAATGGTAACCACAACGAAGGTGAGAAATAAATTTCAGTGAGTCAGCAACTTAAGCCCAGATAAGATAATGATTTGCTCAGGCGTCCCAAACGATAATATGCTATAACAGCCCATATATTTACAACATATCAATAAATTTCAAGTTTTTCTCTTGCAATCCAATTATGAGTGGTCACAGAGCTCATTACACACTACTGGTGTGACTAAACACTACGATTGGCAATGTCTTCTGATAGTCCGTAACATTCACACGACTAGCACAACACGGAACTATCAAGAAAAAACTACACACGACTGGTGTAACCAAACATTACGACTAGAAGTGTCTTTGGATAGTCCGTAAGATTCGTACGACTGGCACGACATGGAACTACATGAAAATACCGTGTGACTGCCATTGGTCGTACGACTAGCATGAATTTAAAACCCATTATGTGACCATGCCCACATATTAAACGATCAGTCAATTCACAATTTAAAACTAAACACGAATAACCAATTTCTTATTCAGTCAAACATAAGTCACTTTGATTATTCGACAATTAGACGTCGATCTCGACCTTAAGCAATCCGTAACGACAACATCATAGCAATTTTTAATTATTAAAACTACCACCAATGGCTTCTAGACTAGCAATCAATCATCCAAACAATTCACCAGTTGCTCAGCTCTAGTCCAACACTCACTCGCATTCACAATTTCAGTTAACCGGTCAGTATAATTTTCGACTAACCATTGACTACCTTGCTACTCGAGCTAACTTATTTAATTGTGGCCATTTAACCTAAACCACGTCTCTAGCTAATCTGGCCACAATTAAACTACTTGAATATCTAATTAAACTAAGTAATTAAATAAATAAATCTCGAATGTAATTAACGCCTTAGCCGAGAATTAGAGGCCGACTCACCCCGCGTCAACAACGACATGTAAAGGCAGATTGGTTTGCCCGACGGCGGCGACGATGGCAAGCAATGGTGGCAATAGTAACTGGGACGATGACGGTAACGACAACACGAGGTGGCTCGTGGTGGCGCTTCAGCAAAGGAGCTGGTGGTCGGACAATAAGCTGGTGGCTGGGCTTGTGACGGATAAGGGGGCTACTGGAGGTGCTAATACGACGGAGGAACAATGACAACTGCAAGCTCGGCTAGATGGCGACAATGCAAGTTGGATGACAGAGCAATGACACGAGCTGGAGGGTGTCAGGTGACAAGAGGAGCAGGTAATTCGAGCTGAAGGGTTAGCGTAGCTCGCAGCGACGAGTTGGTGCGAGCTTAGGTTCGGTTGAACTTGCGACAATTGACAGCGACAAAGTGGAGGACTAGTGGTGGTGTGAGCTGGAGCAAGGTGGTGGAGCAGCGGCTGTGGCTGGAGCGAGTTGGACAGCACGACAGGCAGTGGATGGAGGAGTGATAAAAGGAAACGGCGGCGATGGGGAAGCTTGGGTTGGTATCGAGGCGGTTCAGCGACAGCAAAGGAAGAGGACATCACCGGTAACAGTAGAAAAGGTGATGTCATGCCCCGAACCTCTACGAGCACGTGACATCTGTACAACGACGGTCAATACATGCGACATCCCAAGATTGTCGCCGACCTTGAAACTTTAATATCCAAATAAGCGTTAGCAGAAGCAATACCTTACCATTGACAACGTATGAATAAGGACTAACGCAACCATAACACCTCATATATTACATAATCTTGTCTCCATGTTACACTTGAATATCAGCATTACAAATATTAACAACAACAAACAACTTAGGGCGACCACATCCATCAGCAACTATCGATTTATTATCAATTGTTCTTGGTAACTGGGTACTCTACCACCTAGATATCAAATGTTATGGTATCCCTGCCATGCTTATGTTCTAGGGTATGAAAAATAAGGGCAATCACCTATGAGAACAAATCTCAACAAGCTAATCTCTAAATCCCTTCTCAAAATACCAAACACCCTCAGACCCAACTCTCAGATCTCAACTCAAGTATTCAAAACCGCAGGGTCAGAAAATATCAAATCAGGTCTAATTTGGGACCACAATATCAAGATTTCAAATAACAGCCAATCAATGGCTTGATATAAATAATCAGGCATTTAAATCAAACACATCCAATCCATCCTCAAACATTATTTTGAATACAAACACGGGCCCCAAATATTTGAAATAGTAATATAAAATATAGTTCGAGCCCGGTTTTGCATAAAATGCTCAAAAAACCCATTTTTCAGTACTTGATCCACACAGGATCCACAAAACTTATCACTTTCAAATCAAAATTAAATTAGGCAGCACATGAACAGTGTTCGGAGATTCGTGAACAGTAATTTCAAAATACTATTTGGCCCGTTTTTAAATAAAAGTTCCAAAAATCCATTTTTTGGTACCCGAATCTTGCGGGACCCACATCAAACACCACAAACAGCCTATATCCAGCCAAGATAGTAACATACCAAGCCCAAATAATATACCACAACCACATTACAGAATCGATTTGCACAAATACGCCAATTTCGGCAATTTTTCCTAAACCGATTTACCTCGAATCGAACCCTAGAGCTAGTTCATGGCATTTACAATATTCTAATCAAGAAATAGAGGTATAACTTACCTGAACAAAGATGAAACAGAGCTGAGAAAGCGGTGGAAACGGCGGCGCACGGCGGCAACCGAAAAGGGATGATGGATTCCGGTGGATTTCGTTCAAATCAAGGCTGATCAAGGGCCGAACGGGATGGTTCACGAACTGAAAATCAATATTTTCACATGAAAATAAGCTCTAGGGGTTGCTGGGGTCAACATATATCAACATGAGCCCTATATCAAATTTGGGTAACAAAAGACTAGTTTGTCGACTAAAACGAAAAAACAGATTTGGAAGGTCAAACGGTCTCGGATCAAAATGATTCAAAGTTTTGTGAACTCATCTCAATTAGGAGTACAACATATCCAAAAATCATGAAAATCCAACGATCGAATTTCCGTCGACAGCCGATTGAAGTTGGTTGCAGAAAACTAGAATTCAGCAGGGAGAGATAGAGAGAAATCCGAAAATTCTAGAGAGAGAGAGAGAGAGAAGAGAGAATATTCTGGTGATAATGATGGAAGAGAGAGAGAGAGAGAGAGAGAGAGAGCAGATATTATCTCTAAAGGCAATTATTAAAAATTACTATTCATTGAAAGCGACTTAAAGCTAAACGAATAGACTAATTTTTGGACTATCCGTGAAATTTGGACTGATAAAGCTTGGGCTTCAATTATCTTTAGTCAAAACAAGTCAAATGGGTCAAAAAGATGACCGACAAGACATTTCTCGAAATTCGTGAAATTTCAGGACCGGTAAGAGCTCAATCGGTGCTGATTTGGGTCAATCGCGATCGAAAAATAACTTGGAAAGCCACCGAACAAATTTTCTAGCATCACTAAAATTGCTAACACCCTATAGCCATGGATTCTAGCATAAATCGGGAGCAAGATGGAAATTTCCAATTTTGCCCTTCCTTTAAACACTTTGAAGCCAAACTACCAATTTCACGCTTTTCAAGGTGATGTCCAATTTTTATCTCTTAATCCTCGAAAATCTAATATTATTTATCTTATAGACAACCAAAATTTAGGATGTCACAGGTGAAGACCCTACCGAAGAAGAAGCAACCAAAAAAAAAAAGCAATTGAAAGAAGAAGAAGAAGAAGAAGAAGCTGGCTGCACAACAGATTAGGGGGAAAGTTTCACGTGTGAACAGTAGAAATTTTTTTTAGAAAGGACAAAGTTGGTGGGTGGAAATGATGGGGGCAGATCTCTTTCATGGGAAAAGAACTCGGCAGAAAGGAAAAGAAGAGAGAGAGAGAGAAAGAGAGAGAGAGAGAGAGAGGGAGAGAGGGGTTGGGACGGGGAAAAGTTATCATTTGACCACAGTGAAGGGGAGAAAAAAATTCAAAAAAGTCAAGGAGAGATAGGAGGAGACGTTGGGAGGTAGAAAAGTTATCATTCGACCACAGTGTAAGGGAGAAAAAAATTCAGAAAAGTCAAGGGGAGGATGCACGGCCAAAAGGTGGAGGCAATTGGGGGAGTAGTTGACCGACAGGAAAAGAGGGAAAACTAAAAAGAAAAAGGGTCAAATCAAATTTTAAATTTCTTGTCTTCTAGCTCATAAATTTAAGAACAAAAATGTAATTAGCAAATTTTGAACATGGTGAAAATTTTGAGCGGGGAATGAGATTTTTTTTTTTGAAATTTATGTGACGAGGATTCAAATACAATTGGGTTCAATGCGAAGGCAAAATTTTTTGGTGCGAACGAAAAATTTCCTACGGTGCGATTAAGTAAGATTCATACTTCGGACTGACGCTCCGACTAATTTAATATTTTTGTTCAAAAATTGACCCATTTTCCACAAAAAAATTCAAATTTTATTATAATTTCGAATTTTGAAATTTCGAGGCATCATAACTCTCCCCACCTTAAGGAATTTCATTCTCGAAATTAGACTACTGTTATAACTCTTCAAAAAAAAAAGGATGCAAATTTCTCATAACTTCCTCGCTTTTCGAAGTTGCTCCTTTAGTCCTGCGATGTTGCCTAACTACCTTGACCAATAGATTCATCTTTCGTGAAAGTATTTGCTCTTTCCTGTCTATGATCCTCGGAGGACACTCCACATACGATGCTCACTTATCCAACTTGATTTCTTCATAGCTCAACACATGAGCTAGGTCAGGCTAATATGTCCTTAGCATTGATACATGGAAGACATTATGCACTTGCACAAGTCCTGGCCGCAACGCGAGGTGATGTGCTAAAGTTCCGATGTGCTCGAGAATTTCAAACGGTCCTACATACCTAGGGCTTAACATTCCCTTTTTTACCAAAACGCGACGTTCCTCTGATTGGCGATACCTTTAGGAACACATGATCGCCAACTTGAAACTCCAAAGATCTACATTTCCTGTCAACGTAACTTTTCTGACGACTCAACACTGTCTTAAGTCTATCTCTAATAACCTTGACAGCTTCCACCGACTGCTGTACTAACTCAGGACTGTAATCCTCCTTTCACTCACTTCATCCTAACATAAGGGTGTTCTACAAGCTCTACTATAAGTGCTTCGAATAGTGCCATTTTAATGCTTTGCTAGTAGCTATTATTGTAAGCAAACTCAACTAGATGCAATTGCTCCTCCTAGCTACCCTTAAAATCCAGAACACAAGCTCGCAACATGTTCTCGAGCGTCTAAATTGCCCTCTCAGAATGACTATATATCTATGGGTGATAGGCTGTACTGAATTACAGCTTCATTCCTAACGCAACCTGTAGGCTCTTCCAAAACGTGGCGATGAACTTGGGGTCACGGTCTGAAATGTTCATCACCAACACCCAATGAAGTCTCACAATGTGCCTTATATAGAGTTCGACATACCTGTCTAATGCAAAATCCTTCCTTACTGGAATGAAATGTACTGACTTCGTTTACTTGTCAACCACGACCTAGATTGAGTCGTGCCCTGTCTGAGTCCTTGGCAATCCCATCATGAAGTCCATTATGATATGCTCCCATTTTCATTCAAGGATTTCCAATGGCTATAGCAACCCTCCTGGCATACAATGTTGAGCCTTGACTTCCTGGCAAGTCAAACACTTAGCCACATGCTTAGCTATATCCACTTTCATTCCTTTTTACCAATAGCGTTGCTTTAAATTCTGATACATCTTTGTGCTAACTAGGAGAATGCTATAATTGCTATGGTGTGCTCTCGATAAAATTTCTTCTCTTAAACCTTAATTAGCAGGTACGTACAACCATCATCGGAATCGAAGTATCCCATCCTCGATTACCTGAAAGTTGACTCTCCTCTTGGTTGAGTCTTCATGCAAGATCTTTTGGATTGCAAGGTCTGTCGATTGGATGGCTTTAACCTTAGCCTGTATTTATAGCTCTATCCTCAATGTAGTCATGAGACTTGACAAACGACCAACTTAAAATCCGAGTTTTACACTTCCTCTAAAAGAAGCCACTCTCTTATCATCATTTGGGCTATCGCTGACTTCCAACTTAGAGCATCTACGACTTTATTTGCTTTGCCCGGATAATACAAGATTTCACAATTGTAATCCTTAAGAAGCTCCATCTAATATCGTTGCCTCGTGTTCAACTCCTTTTGTGAGAACAAACACTTGAGACTCTAGTGATCAGTGCACACATGAAACCTTTCTCCAATTAAGTAGTGTCTCCATATTTTTAAGGCAAAGACGATTGCAGCTAACTCCAAATCGTGCACTAGATAATTCAACTTATGAGATCTTAACTGGCGAGACGCATACGCTATTATTTTTCCATGTTGCATCAAGATGCAACCAAACCCTTGAGCGAAGCGTCACTATAAATCTCAAAACCTTTGGACCAGACGGAATTGTCAAAATAGGAGCTGTAGTTAGTCTGTGCTTAAGTTCTTGAAAACTACGCTTGGACTTATCGGTCAATTCGAACTTCTTGTTTTTCTTCAACATACGCGTCAAAGGCATAGCCAACACAGAGAATCTTTCCACAAAACATCTATAATAACCTGCTAGATCCAAAGAGCTTTGAACTTTTGTCACAGTCGTGGGTCTTGGCCAAAATTTATGACTGCCTCAATCTTTGATGGATCCACTGCAATTCCTTCACCAGATATTACGTGGCCTCGAAACGCCACGCTAGTTAAGTAGAACTCCCACTTACTAAACTTGGCATACAACTGGTGCTCTTTGAGGGTTTCCAAGACTACCCTCAAATGCGATGTGAAAAGGAAAATAGACAGATGGAATAATGTTTGTCAGCATTTGTCAACACTCTATATTGCATCTTAACCCTATGTAGTTGCTTGAATGTCTTCTCCATAAATTGCATGTGGTCGGCTCAGTACTTTAAGAGCGTATTTCTATATCTTCTCCTTCGGTGCTTGTGCCATTAGAATGATTGCATTGAGTGCAATTTCCAGCTATTTATACGTATTGAATTGTTGGCCCATTTCTCTTGGGAGAATTTTATAGTCCTACGTGGGAAGCAAGAAATGATAGCTACAAAAGTCTTGAAGAGTTGGTTGTTCAAGTCTACAATTGTGAGTGAGAAGTCGGTGAAGCTTTGATTATAAAGAGTAGCTCTTCCTTCCATTTAAAGAATGATTGATGTCTCCAAAATTGAATATAGAGGTGTCAAATCTAAAAGAAGTACATGATAAATTTGTCAATTCAAAGTAAATACGACCTAACGTAGATTATTGAAGGTGAGTTATGTAATACATCATCCTTTAATCACCTCCAAGGATGGTTTAGTTTAAACCAAACTAGAAATTTGAAATATTATGTAATTGGTCTAGCATCTAATTCCGAAAAATCTTTAAATATACAACTACTTTAGTTTAAATTACACTAAAATTTAGGAAAAACTTAATCAAAAAACATATAACTTAATAAGATTCATCAATTAAAAATAGGTCTAATGCCCAAAAAAATCTCAACTTTAGTATCTATCTCAATTATATCCAAACAAAAATTGTCACATAAAAAACCTATAACTTTTACTTTTGTCTCAATTCTACCGACCTAATGTGGTGCTTTCTCGTCAGAGCCATGGCGTCCTAGGCTCACCATGTATACTATCGGCTTAACAATTTAATTTAAATGAGATAACAAAAACATTGCACATTTATTTACTATGACCAAGAAAGGTCGGATCAGTTTCAGGTACAACTAGGGAAAAACATCATGTAGGTCTCAAAAAGTCACCTATCCTACCCGATACATCAAGAACCCAAGTTAACATAACCATCAGTGCTAGCAAAAGCTCCCATAGTCTATACATTCGTCGAAACCTCTCACTCAAAAATTACTGTCGATCCATGCTATACAAGCGTAATTTACAGCTACTACCTCTACTGCTGACTCCTCAGGTCACATAGTCGAAAGGAAGCATACGAAAGAGTCCTAGATCGTCTTCCAGATGACTAGAGACCTCTACCAAACAATGTGGGATTTCTTCCACATCCAACCCACCATTGGCCCAAATTGTATAAATTACTCTCACACACTCTAGTTCAGGAAACCATGGTAAAGGAAAGGAGGAGATCTCCTATGATATATGAAATGGAGCCCCATAAGACACTATAGGTTATCTAGCCATGCTATTTATCTATAAAAATTTCAACAATAAAAGAGTGAGATAATAATCTCAGTAAGCTCAACTCTAAATCACCGACTAACCTACTCAACAATAAGTCAAATTCACAAACCTTTAGATATATCATGTTAAGATAAGAGCATCTGTCTAAATTCTCATCAAATCTAATGTTAGAGCGATAATCAAGTTACATAGAATCAAGTAAATAAATCGACTATAAAAAAAATCAAAACAACATATCAATAAGGGCCAACATTTCCAAATGTACAAATTGAATGAACATATCCTTGCGCTTATAATTTAGACAGAATCGCCTCATGTCACTCCAGAGGCTGGCTCAATCATACAACAGAGCCATCTAGTCACACAACAGGGTCTTCCCATATCTCCATGGGAAATATAAGTACTGAACATATAGTTCAAATACATTCTCACACAATCTACGTTCATACCATGTTATTTCCGCCATCCTTTAGTACATTAGTTTTTTAGCCCACATACCTAACCTGTCCTATGAACACAAATATCAATAGTGGGGTAATCTACATGCACAAAACGTCCATTGGCAATATCCTTAGTTCAACCTTGTCTTGCTTCTTATTTATATTCATTCACAGAAGAGAAATATATTTTCTTTTCCAACACAAAACATATTCATATTAGCTATCGATGATCCAATTATAACATTCTAATAACATGGGGTTAATCTATTGTCAAAATTATCCAATGTATGAAGCATAGCCACTAACCAGCACTGCTGCCCACAAACAATAGCCTTCTCCACAAGGTTTTCATGTCAATGAAAGTCCACTTATTTCTACTCAACCTCCACAATGGCTGTAAGTAAAAAAAAAAAAAAGCATGTTTTTCTTTCCTCACAAAAGTGTCTTTTACTCCCTTTCGTCCCAATGGAGCTCCATAGAGTTATTGGAGGGGTTAGCACTACTTGTTGCGTCAATATTCAAACACCGACAGCAACAACAAGAGAAAATTCCCCATTTCTCCTCTTGGCATTTTCTTCATCTCAGTCGAGGGTTATCACCACAAAGTCCCATGTTTCTAAATTTTTGCGCCACACTCCAACACCCCTCCAAATCCTCCACTTGCTTTGCACAACTATCTTTCTATAAGAACAAGATTACAGCTCAACTTTGGTGTTACAAACTTGCATTCCCTATTACTGCAGGTTATCCTCCCGAGTTCGCCCATTTCTCGAGTTTTTATTTCACACCAGCACCCCCAAATTCTCCCATTTGGTTCACCTGACTTTCTTTTCCACTAGAACAATATTTCAACTAGGTTCGAGATTGTGGTTTGCACTCCTTCAGTCTAAGCTCAAAAATTATAGACTCACATTGCATGAGCTAGTAGAAGTGTTAGAGGAGAGCTTACCTACGGTTGTAAATTTGCTCCACACCCTTGAAGTTGCTGACATAAAGCCGAAGTGGGTTGTTGCTCTTGATGGGTGAAACCAAAAGGAAGGACGATCTCCACGAGGTGAAACCAAAAGGATGACAACAACAAAAAAAGGAAAGAAAATGGCATAAGGTCAAGGGGTGATACGGTCGAGGGTCATAAAACTGAAGATGGGTTGTTCTAGATGTTCCCCTCCTTAGGCTCTCTCTGTTCATTCACGGCCAAGAGCTAAAATTGTCCAAGTCTGGGCTTTCAAATGTGTGCTATGCGGAGGGGCATTGCTGGACCCTCTTTTGATGCAAAGTCATACCAGTAGCAACATTTAGGCTTGCTCAATTCCTAATGGCCCATGATGACTAACTAAGGAGAAGAAAGTTTGGGCTTGGTTTTAACCAAATAATGGAGACTAAGCCTTGCTTCCCAACTTCTGCAACCCAAGTTGCTAATCAAAGGGGGCATACTCACTTTGGGCCACCAGTCACATGAGGCCCATCAGTAAAACAAAGGAAAAGGGGGCTAGTTCTCTATTTGGGCTCCTCCGAAATCTCCATGATGGGCCAATGCTTTTGCTCTTCGGCCACTTATCTGTCATTTATCCGCCAGCTGTCAATACTTTAACAATTTCTTCTCGATCAAATCCCAATCCATCCAGCCTAATTAGCTTTCTAATCAATTTGTCCATTTCTTATTTATTTAGAACCATACAAAGTGGGCATTACACCTAATACCCAAAAATTTAGCTTTTGTCCCATTTCTATTAGCCTAATACAAAAAAAATAATAATAATAACTTTAGTATTGTCACAATTATATCCAAAACATTTTGTTTCATAAAAAACCCCTAACTTTTACTTTTGTCCCTATCCTACTATTGTTAGCCTTCCATTTATAAGTCAATTAATAGTACATGATATTTCTACATCTTTAATGTTACACATTAGCAAAACTAACATGAAAAGACCTAGTAACTTCTCTTTTGTGTTTGCTTCCCATATGCATTGCTAGGAGATATAATGCCACTCAAGACAATGTGTTTCTATTTTTTTCGTAGTACTCAATATCCTAAAGAATGGTTAAACATGGAGATCTGATTATTTGGATGAACAATCTCAAATCTTGTCATGCCTGAAACCTGTTGTTTTCAAATTTTGAAGATTCATTAGTAACTTTGGCGAGAAAATTCGAGCCACGTAGGATTAACTAATCGTGATTATGCATCGAAGATTGATGATGGTAGAATTGGGACAAAAGTAAAAGTAAGGGTTCTTTATGAGATTTTTTTAATATAATTAATATAGATACTAAAGTTGAGTATTTTTTGGATAATCAGGTGGGTAAAATTGGGATAAAAGTAAAAGTTGAGAGTTTTCTATAAGACGAAAAAAATTGGATATAATTGGGACAGAGGCTTAAGTTGGGGGTTTTTCATGGTACAAAAAAAATGGACATAATTAGAACAGAGGCTGAAATTGGAATTGTTTTGGATATTAGGCCATTAAAAATATCGAAAGGTATTAATTTGTTTCGTAACTACCTCGATCTCTATGTATTGAATGATGGGCTAATGGATTTCCAATTCTCGAAGATGGGCTTTAGCTCGAACCTCCTAAACGCATACCGAATCACAGTAGGAGATAATTAAATTTGATCTTAGTGCGATCAATGACCTGTGTATGTGTAAATGCAAAGGAGTCACGACCAGTTTTTGAGGAAGGTAGACTGGAAATCTTATCAAGTGTCGGGAGAAACCATTCGATTCTATGCAACCAAAGATTAAAGGTTCAGGGACTTAGTTGTGTTGGTATTTCCACCGATGTCCTTTGGGTGGTGCAAAAATGGAGTATTTTCCCAAAAAATGTCCATGCAGGTTTTCAATCCATTTCCAAGCTATGAGTAAGTCTATGTCTAATATTCATGCAATTTGCTGTTGTTTTTTTTTAAAGTTCTTTTTTGATTTTTCTAAAATCTAGACTAAATCTAAAATACCTAAAACCTAGGCAAATCACAATTAATCAAATAAAATGTGCAATCAAAAGGAATCATGGCATTGATAAGTTACATCATAAAATCCTAGTGAAACCCTAGGGGCTTAGAGAAATGTGGTTCGGGTTTAATTTCAAAGGGATTTGTAATTTTACTAAAAAAGGATGAAACCAATGATATCTAGAGAATCTAGGCCCTAATCTATGGAAGACGTCAAATAAATCTAATCTATGCTTTTCTTATTTTTAAATACTTTTTGGAATTTTTAAGAATCTTTTTATTTATTTTTTTGTAATTCGAAAATTGCTCCAAACCAAGTCAGAAGACCTCATATAAATGGCTATGGCCTGATTCGGTCCTTAAGGGCCCAAGTTAGTCTAAGAAATGAGTTAATCTATGGGCTTGACCCAAATTCTAATTGATCAGAATAAAACGAGCCTCACATCATGTATATTGCCTTGCATGAGAAGCCAATGTGGGGATTCTGACATTACACGGATCCCAATGGGGAGGACTAGCATGATTGCTCCAAGGCTAATCATAGTAAGTTGCTTGAAGTTTGGGTGAAGTTTGAAGATAGCATAATTGAAGATGTAATTGAGGACGGTACCTAGGTTGATGAATACCTAAACAATTGAAATAATGTATAAAAAAGCAATCAGCGTAACAAGAAGAATGCATACAAAAATTGAGGATAAATAAACAAGGGAAAAAAAATTAGCATATCCGGTAAGGTGGCAAGGTAGCTGCACGAAAAGACGGGCGAGATTTTTGTGATATAAGTGGTGGCCATCATGGGGCCGAAGCCAGCACCGAGGTACTTGGAGGCGCAGCCCATTAGCAGTAAGGCATTGGTAGGAAAGAAGGGTATGAGGAGGCTCCCAACGAAGAAGAAAATCTCCATCCACCTAATCGTGGGAAGTTAGCCAATCCTGTTAGTGATCCATTGGACCCCCGGTTGCTACCGCGACGAGCGATAAGATATGTAGAATCGCCAATAGGATTTGAGGTGGTGGAGGCCATCTTGCACGTCTTATCATTCATCGTAGCAGCGGAGGTTGGGGGTTGGATTGCTGACAAGATTGGCCACCTTCACACATTAGGTGGACAGGGGTATTCTTCTCCTTTGGGAGCCTTCTCGTGGCCTTCTTTCCCACAAACACCTTACTCTTGTTGAGCTACACCTTCACCCAACTCGGTGTTGGCTTCAGCCCTATGATGGCCGCCACTTATATTGCCGATATCTTGCTTGTGTTTCCTCACGGTTGCCTCAACTCCTTGCTAGAGGTGCCCATTTTTCTTTCCCTAATTTTATAGGATCCTTTTCATTTGTTTATTTGTCCTCAATTTTTGTCTACATTCTTCTTGTTACACTCATTGCTTTTTTATACATTATTTTAGTCATTTAGGTATTCATCAACCTACCCACCCTCCTCAGCTATAGCTTCAATTATCCTACCTTCAAGCTCCCCACTCGAACTTCGGGTCAATTATCCTACCTTCAAGCTCCCCACTCGAACTTCGGGTGGCTTGCTATGATTAGCCTTGGAGCATCACACTAGTGCTCCTTTGCATCGGGATCTGTGTAATACCGGAATCCTCACATTGGCTTCTCATGCAAGGCAAGGTTCATTTTATTCCGACTAATTAGGAAAAACCTAGCAACCTAAAAAAATTATTTTTTATTCTGATTTTCTTTATTTTCTTTTTTTAAAACATTTTTTTCTCATCATTTTTTCATTGTTTTTTCTCTTTCATTTTTCCATTTTTTCCATCATTTCTTTGTTCTTCGTCCCCAGCCTTCTTCTAAGCTCCCAAGAACCATGAACACCAACTAACGCCCGTCATCGTCCTTCGCTGGCAACAACGAATGCTACCAATCCACTATCGGCCGGCCCCCACCATCACCACTGGTCATCTACCCGGCCGTCTACTTGGCCATCAACACCAGTCACAAAAACAGAATCTATTCTTCAACTAGGCCCTCAAATATCTCACACATTTACAGCAATCTACAACAAACAAAACATTCACATGCTCGAGAGGGGGGTACAGAAAACTAACACAGCGGTGCGGTTTCAACCACAAGCATCGCCAGTGGGACTTGTGACTCCGATTTACAAACTGGTTTGCATGCCGGAAAGCATGGCCAGTGGTCAGGGACGGCAGGGAGAGGAACCGAGACTTTCGTTTCCTTTCTGTGTTTTTCGCGTCTCCCCCCTGAAATGACGATGATGATCCCCTTCACTGAACCTGACGAAAGAGGACTTTAGTGACAATCTACAAATTCAAAAACGAAAAACAAAAAAATTCAAGATGAAGCTCAAGGAGAGGTAATATAGAACCTGAGTCGAGAGCGCGCTGAACTGATAGCGTCGATGGTTTCAACTTCGACCGCAGAAGGAGAGGAACCACAACGGAGGTGAAATCTTTTCTTCTTCGTGAAAGTGAGGACATGAAATAAAAGAGAGACTTTTTCTTTCTTCCCTTTCTACGGTTGTCCAATGAGAAATGACGATTCAGTCTATAACAAATTCTGTTATAGAACGTATTTTGCGTCTTCCCCGCCGATGGCGTTGTCCAGAAATTTTTGTTGCTTCGTTCAGTCCCTCTTTGTCACGTATCTCCTCTGCTTTACTCATCAGAGCTAACGGGGAAACGAACAACAACGCTCGGCTTTATCGACTGAAGCAAACGATTTTAAACTTTGGGGGCGATGCACGGGCACGGAGTTAGAAGAATATATCTGAAATGAAACAATCCCGTAAACTTGAGGCTATTTTTTTTTATACTTTGCTTATTTATTTCTTTGGCAAAATGAGGGTCTCAATCATGAAATTGGCCGTGCAATTGACAGTCTCTATGGATCAAATGTCGTAACTGACTCAAGAAAAAAAAAATACTTAAAAGAGATTCAATTCAGATGTTTGGCGGCCCGATTAAGGCAGGAAATCTTAAGATTAGAAAAACCATGGTTGCAATCGAATTTTGGACAAATAAAGTGGTCAAAATGAAACTGAAGTTAAAATAATTTTTTTGGCTTTTTATCTAAATTTTTATGAACGCATCTGGTATTTTTCTCATTTTTTGGCTATTTTTAAATTAAAAGAGATTCTAAAAATACCGAAAAAAATATGAAAAGTTCTTTTGGTCTAAATTGGTTCTTTAGGTGTAGCTAAGGATCCCAAAGTCAATTTTTGAATTTTATGAATTTTTCTTAATTTTTTATTATTGTTCTAACATTAAGATGACCAAAAATTACCTTACCAAAAAAAAAATCCTGATCAAAAATCAGATGTCAACATATTAATACATGAGCAGAGATTCTAATTGATATTTCCAAGACTTTCCAATTGGTACGTCCTCCTTTCAAAATAGAAACAAAATACAAATAATCTACGACAAATGAAACATTCACATGCTCGAGTGGGGAGCATAGAAAACTAACACAGTCGTAGGTTTCAACCGCGAGCATCGCCGGTGGGCGACGGCAGGGATAGGAACGGAGACGTTCATTTCCTTTCTGCATTTTCGGGTCTCTCCCGTGAAATGACGATGATAATCCCCTTCACTGAACCTGACGAAAGAGGACTTTAGTGACAATCTACAAATTCCAAAAAAAAAAATAATAATAATTCAAGATTAAACTCGAGAAGAGGAAATATAGATCCTGATTGGAGAGTGCTGCCGCAGTTGAGCTCCTGAACTGATGGCGTCGATGGTTCAACTTCGGCCGCAGCAGGCGACGAGCTACAACGGAGGTGAAATCTTTTCTTCTTCGTGAACGTGAGGACATGAAATGAAAGAGAGACATTTTCTTTCCCTCCCTTCCTAGGGTTGTCCAGCGAAAAATGACGGTTTCCCCTCTTCAAAACCAGATTTATTATGAGCTCAAGATTTTGTGATTCGGTCTATAACAAATTCTGTTATAGAACGAATCATGCGTCTTCCCCACTGATCGCGTCGTCTTTTTGTTTTTTGTTTTTCCTTCCGTTCAGTCCCTCCTCACGGATTGTGCGTCTTCCCCGCCGATCGCGTTATCTATAACAAATTCTGTTATTCAACGAATTGTGCGTCTTCCCCGCCGATGGCGCTGTCCAAAATTTTTTTTCTTTTTTGCTTCGTTCAGTCCCTCTTTGTCACGTATCTCCTCTGCTTTGCTCGTCAGAGCTAACTGGGAAAAGAACAACAAGGCTGGGCTTTATCGACTGAAGCAAAAGATTTTAAACTTTGGGGCCATGCATGGGTGAGGGTTAGAAGAATATATATATCTGACATGAAAGCATCTCGTAAACTTTTGAGCCCATATATTTTATACTGGCTTATTTATTTCTTAGGTAAAATGAGGGTGTCAATCATGAAATTGGTTCGACCCACATGCAATTGACAGTCTTTATGGATCAAATGCCCTAACTGACTCAAGACAAAAAAAAAAAAATAATAATAACTAAAAGCGACTCAATTCAGATTTTTTGTGGCTCGATTAAGGCAGTAAATTTTAGGATTCGGGAAAAACCATGGTTCCAATCGAATTTTGGACAAATAAAATGGTCAAAGTGAAATTGAAGTTGGAAGAAATTTTTTGACTATTTATCTAAATTTTTTTTACTGCATCTGGCATTTTTCTCATTTTTTGGCTATTTTTAAATGAAAAGAAATTCTAAAAATACCAAAAATATTGGAAAATATTTTTTTAAATCTGAACTGGTTCCTTAAGTGTGGTCAAGGGTCCTAAAGTCGATTTTTAAATTTTATGATTTTTTTTATTGTTTTTCTAACATTAAGATGACCAAAAATCAAGTGTTAACATCGTTTTTCTTTTTTAACAGAGATTGGAATTGATATTTCCTAGATTTTCCAATCAATATGTTTCAAAAATAAAAAAAATACAAATAGCGAAAAAACTGAAAAGAAAAGTCTCGATAACCATCGTTTTTCTTTTTTAACAAAAGGCTTGACCCATACGAGCCAGAGCAGCACGAAACACCAGCTTGGCCCATCAGAGGTTGAAAAGAATTTGATGCCACGTTGTACTCGATGGTGCGTGCGGTGCAGTCCATCTTCAAAGCGGTGTCGAGTGGATCTTTCCGGCAGCGAAAGGTTGGACTTGCCGAAGTCAGTGAGGTCGCATATGACCATGACGTTGTTGTGGAGGAGCTGCATGTGCGTGGTAAACACACCTATGCTTCGCTGGAACAACTGTCACCGACTGCCTTCGGCTGCGACAGGGAAGACGAGTGGGGGCAGCCATGGGGCAAAGAGGAGAAGAAAAAAAAATGAAGTATTGAGGAGGCCAAACTTGAGTGATTGGCATTGTTCTTATAGTAATTGTTTCAGCTCAGTGGCTGTAGGAAAGTAGCTGCCACACGCGAAAAGGGAGAAATTAAGGGTACAACCTAACTGGCAAGCGAAAACTGATGTTTGGACTTGGAACTATCATAGAATTTGATGTCCAATTTTGGATCCAACATCGGTGTGTTATGAATATGTTGGAGCAATAACTTAACACTCTGTGGAACTTTTTGGTGCCCACCGAAGTGCATAGACCACTAAAAAACTCAGCTGTTATCTTTTTAAGTTGACTAAAAACTTGGATCCATGTCGCCTCTAAAGTTTTAAGATTGTAAATTCTATTTCGTTGCCTTTGTATTATAATAGCATAGAAGACTTTGGTATTTTTATCTCCCAATTTTTGCCATTTAATTCTCAATAGTGTCCCTAGTATAATTTCTCCTGTCTCCAGAAATTTTTCATATTCCAAGCAAGCTCCTGCACCAATTCTCCCTCTGATGGCACGCTAGTACTGTTCATAAATATTCTGGATTTGCCCTTTCAAGAAGTTGATTTGCTGATGACCACCGAAGGGATTCTATTCGCTCCATTTCGCCAACGCTCTTGTCACTGTTTAGGGGAAAGTGAATGTAGGGTTTTGTTTTAGTATAGACCTATTTCGACACACTAGGGGGCGGCAAGTGTCGTTTTTGGACAATAAGAAGGGGGCGATGAAGAAGATGATGGAAGCAAATATATATAGAGTTTGGGCTCCATTTGATTTAGGAAGTTTGGGCTTGGCTTGGCATAGATAGGTTTCGGCTGATTAAAAACGGGAGTCTAATATGATAGAACAATTTTGAATCCGTGGCCCAGATCTGAGAGTTCACAATAGCTCATTTCTAACAAGGCTGAGGGCCGAGCCTAAGTCCTCTTTTCGGAATTAAAAACTGTTTAAAAAATCGAAAGAAATTTAAAATTTTAAAAATTAGAAAATGGCATAGAAATAGGTCATAATTCGATTGTGTGATTTTAGCAGTTGATTTAGCCTAATTTCATTTCTTCAGTATGCTTATTGTTTGGGAATTTTAGTGGCTGGCTTTGATATAGTTTAGATGTAGGTAGATTGATTTTTTGCAAAAGAAATCGCACACAATTTGAACTTAGCTTATGGGTCCTAGGCGTAGGACATAATAAGAAGGTCATGTGTATTATTAACTTGGCATTTGTCACTTTCATCTCATTCATTTTGATTGTCTGCTTTTCCTTGATTTCCAACTCATGCATGGATGTCGCTTAGTGGCATATGTTAATAAAAATGCTCAAAGATTGCCTGATTATTTAGGTAATAAATCAATAAAGTGGGATTCTGACGTCTTATGGTTGTTTGATTTCCCTAGGAAAATGCGAGTTGGCCATCCTTATTGTTAGCAAGGAAGGTTGCTATCATGATAGCATTGCTCAAAAGAAAACCCAAAAAGTGGATTTGCTAAAAATGTGCAGTTTTTCTAGGAAGCTAGTGGGATTTTAGTACCATCATAGTCCGATTTGCTTGGGGATGTGAGGTACAACTTCTTATATCTCTTTTTTCTTGAAAAAAAAAAGTCCAATTTCACTATCATGCAAGCATTGTTCATAAGAAAAACCTAGTTAGTGAGTTTGCTTCAAAAAGTGTTTCTTCAGAATAGCAGAGACTTTAGACTTTATATGATTTGTGGTGAATCTCAACACAAAAGAAGATTATATCCAACATGGCTTCACCTTCTTCAGTACTTGTTCTTGATGATGCTCCTTTTGTTGACAAAATCGCATTTGAGTGAAAAATGTTATTCAATCTCTTTCCTTCAAATATCCTTGCATCATGTCCCACCTAAATGATTAGGACAATCATTTGGGAGAGAGAGCAAGCGTAGATGATCGTCTGCGATATCTGGGTGGGATATGATGTGAGGATATTTTGAAGAAAATGAGATCAAACAACCTTTTCTACTCATACACAATTTTGTCAGCAAAAGGAGCATCATCAAGAACAAGTAGGGAAGAAGATGAAGCCATGTTGGATATGATATTCTTGTGTGTTAGGCTTTATTATAGATAATATAAAGTCTTAATCCCTGCTATATATTTTAAAGAAACACTTCTTGTGTATTGGGATTTATTTTGGGCTAAACAGGCTCTCTTTCTCTCTCCCACTCTCTCTTTAGATCAACTGAATTGATACTTGACGTCTTCTTTTGAGCAATGCTAGCATGACAATGAAAATGGACTTTCCTTCAAGAAAATAGGGAAATGGGAAGTTGTGCCTCACATTTTCCCTGGGGAAATCAAACAACCCTAGTATATCAGAGTACCACACGGTTTCCTAGGAGAACTGCACATTTTTGGCCAGTCAAAGTACATTCCGCTTTTTGGGTTTCCTTCTGAGCAATGCTAGCATAAAAACCCCTTTCCATGCTAAGAATGAGGGTGGCCACCTCACAATCCTTGGAATATATGTCTTTTACTCGGTTTCCTACAAAAACCACACATTTTTAGCAAGTTAAAGCAAATTTCAATTTTTGGGTTTGCTTTTGAGCAATGCTAGCATAACAACCACTGCCCTTGTTAACAATGAGGATGGCCATCTCACATTTTTCCTAGGAAAACCGCACATTTCGCCTTTTGGGTTTCCTTTTGAACAATGCTAGCATGACAGCCACCGGGTACTCACGTCATATTTTTCCCTAGGGAAATTTGACAATCCTTGGATATTAGGTTTGTAGCGGCTTACAGGTAGTTCAATGTTTACAGATTTTTAGGAATTCGTTTGAAGCTTTTTGTCAAAGGTGTAAACGTAACCAATGGATCGGGAAGGTAATGAATGTAAGCTTGGTTTCGAAGCAGATGAAGGTAATGTTGGTTTTGGAATTTGTAGTAACATGAATGTCTTTGGTGTGTGTGTGTGTGTTTATATATATTTTGGGTCGAAGTCTTCAATGTATTTGATTTGGTTATGGTTTGAGTTGAGACTTTCAGGTCCACTGATGCTGTGCTTTGGGATGAGTGGGATCTCAATTGACCAAGAGAAAGGGCCAAGTCTAAAATCATAACCTGATCAAGAGAAGTGCAACAATTACAAGCTTGCAGGGTCCACTGAATTGTACATGGCTAAAACCATAACTTGACCATGAAACTATCTAATACTGCCTACCCATAATTTGGGCACTCGATGAATCTAGCAAGCTTGAAAGATTGAATATTGCATTGTTTTTAAGAGTGAAGCTGCAAAAAATGAACGGGGGGCAACAAATGAAAATTTGTAAAATGCCAATTCATAAAGGACGAAGAAACACATCATTTACACGATATATGGTTTAATGCAGTGAAACGATAACTATACCACACCATCTGAATAGCAACAAAAACCACATTCTTAGATGTACCGATTCATGCTTACTAGCGCACTCTTAACCTAAGGGGTGCTAATGCACCTAAAACTCATAAAGGATCCATCTTTGCTAAACTCGCACTTCTTGAACAAAGGCTATAAAAATAAAACTCCATGGGGTGCCTTATTGATCGTGTGGTCGAAGCTAGGCTTACAAAATTTTCTATAAATCAATAGCTTATTTCGTTTGTATTTCAATAAAAAAAAATTAGCACAATGGCTGTCTATCTCGACAAAGTGCTCTATTATTTAACCTGATTTTCGCCCTACTGGATACATAGATTCCAAAGTCTGATGCTTGCAACTACTATTTGAACAGGTGATTCTGAGTCAAAATGACACATTGTGTACATATATTAGGTGTAACACTTCTGCCCTGGTCTTGTGATGCTCTTGTATACTTACGCCACCAAAGAAACAAGAAAAACACTTTCTTTTTCCATCTCAATAACTAAAATGAGACAAAGAAGATTAAAATGCTAAAAAAATGCCGTAACAAATACATGACTTAGACTTACAGAGTTTTTTTTTTTGGGTAAGGGACTCAGACTTATAGAGTTACCCCTCACTTTATCGAGAAAAATCTAACATATTTTTATCATGCTGTCATTTGGCAGCATCGAGAATCAGGTTTTGCTATTTTTGGATTTGAGGGGCTGCCCAATCCAACTCCTCATATCCCCGCTTGGGCTCTGATGGATCTCGACATACCCGACAGGGAGATAGTGGACCTCGAGCTTGACATTGAGGCCAATCCTCCCTATAGAGTTTGACATGTCCATCGATACCGACCCCTCCGAGGCCTCCAATGACGTCCCCATGTCTCCATAGCTATAGGAGCATGGTAGTCCCTTTTTGGATTTTGGGTAATGATAGATGAAGGTCGAGTAGCTCCTCTTTTGAGAATAGATGAGTAGCTAACCCTTCCTAACCCACTTACTTTTTTGCTGGTGTTAGAGAGCCACCTCGAAGAATGTGGTTGTATTTATGCTGTATAGCTTCATAGGGCTAGCAATCCCCTGCTTTGATGATTTACTACAAATACTCAGTTAAATTAATGAAAATAGAATTCTCTACTTTTCTATCCCTATTTGTCTAACAATCTGGGAGTACTAAACATTTTTGGATAAGTAAAATTTTTGTTTGGTCGTTAGTGCACCTGGGACGCTAATATTTTCAACCTGAGGAGTTTTGGTAGGGATGGTATGCGCCTGAGGATCGGGGCGTGACATCCCCACCCAAGGTAGTATCAAGCATAATTAGCTTGATCCATCCGATCGTGGCCTGGAGTGATAAGGAGCAATGGGAACTGGGATAGTTAGTATGATCATAAATTGTGCATTTGATTGTTGTTTTGTTTGATTGATTGAGGTGCCTTCTCTTTGTTTGTTGTTATGGGGTAAGCTGAACCCCATATGTCCTTGTGAAATGAGCAACCAAGATGGAAGAGCATCTCGAGGTAGGCTTGCTAGAGAGGATCCGAGAATTGATGGGATCTTGTAAGCACTGGGAGCACTAGGAATTTGATGGGACATCAAATAAGGAACCAAGTTACTGCCACGGGAGTTTCGTCGAGAAACGCACCAGTTGTAGTGGCGAATGATGGGCGCCAAACACAAAAGTTGGTAAGTTGAAGCCACCTAAATTTTCAGGAGGTGGAAATCCCAAGATTGTTATCTCGTGGATTGAGGAACCGGAGAAAGTGTTCACCTTGCTGAGGTGTGTGGATGAAGATAAGGTCATCTTGGCCATTTATCAATTGTAGGGAAATGCGAGCTCTTGGTAGAGAGCCTCCAAGGATAGGTGTCACGCCCCGAACCTGCACGAGCGCGCAACATCTGCACAACAACGGTCGATACATGCGACATTCCAGGACTGTCGCCGACCTTGAAACATTAATATCCAAATAAACGCTAATGGAAGCAATACCTTACCCCTGACAACGAATCAGCAAGGACTAGCTCAACCATAACACCTCATATATTACACAATTTCAGCTTCGTATTATTCATGAATATCAGTTTTAAAAATATTAACAACAACAACCAACCCAGGACGACCACATTCCTCAGCAACTATCGATTCTCCATCAATTGCTCTTGCCAACTGAGTACTTCGCCACCTGGATATCAAATCTTGTGGTATCCGTGCCATGCTTATTGTTCTAGGGACTGAAAGGTGGGAGAAATCACCGTGAGAACACATCTCAGTAAGCTCACCCATAATCTCGCTCAGGATATTACATACCGTCGGATTCAACTCTAACATGCTCTTCTAGATCCTTTTGTCCTTGTAATAGAAATAAGGGCAAGCGAGAAATAGCTCATCATTGAAATAATTAGGCACCCCAATAGTTCATATCTACATAGATATTAACAATGCAAGTGCGTGCACATTCCATGCTTAAATTCTATTCTCAACTCTCTAGCCGACTCGACCCGCGTTAAATGCATCAGGTCTGTGCCCTTTTTCCACTACAATATTTATTTTAGGCCCACGTTATCTCAATAATTGACCTTAAATACGAATGGACAGCATGTGAACACTATTCTAAGCTCGTGAACAGTAATTTCAGAACACTATTTGGCCCGTTTTTGCTCTAAATATCCCGAAAATTCATTTTTCGATACCCAAACCTCACAGGACCCATACCAACCATCACCAACAGCTTATATCCAGCCAAGACAGCAACATACCCAGCCCAAATAATATATCACAACCTCGCCACAGAATCGATTTACTCAAATACGTCAATTTCTGCAATTTTTCTATACCGATCTACCTCGAATCGCACCCTAGAGTCTATCCAAGAATCATCTAACATCTTACTCAAGGTTTAGGGGGTCGGCTTACCTCAACGAGGCTGATTCGAAGCCGGATGGGCGACAGAACGACGAACGGCCCGATGACGGCGCGGAATCCGGCAAAACCCAAGGAAACCAAGTCTGTTCAAGAGCTGAATGGAATGGTTCACAAGCTAAAAATAAATATTTTCACATGAAAATGAGCTCTAGGGGTTGTTGGGGTCAACATATATCAACATGAGCTTTATATGAAATTCAGGTAACAAAAGACTAGCTCGTCGATCGAAACGGCAAAGCAGATTTGGAAGGTCAAACGACCTCTGATCGAAGTGATTCAAGTTGGAATAGAACCACAAGACAATGCACTACAACATACCCAAACATCACGATGATCCAATGGTCGGATTTCCGTCGGCGGCCGATTGAAGTTGAGGCCAGAAAATTGGGCCGCGAGAGAGAGAGAGAGAGAGAGAGAGAGAGAGAGAGAGAGAGAGAGAGAGAGAGAGAGATCCGAATTTAGAGAGAGAGGAGAGAGAGAATCTGCTGGAAAATAATGGAGGAGAGAGAGTGGTTTGATAATAAATATCCTAGAGATAATTATTGAAAATTGCTATTCACTGAAAGCGACATAAGGTTGAACGAATTGACTGATTTTTGGACTTTCAGTGAAATTTGGATTGATAAAGCTTGGGCCTTAATTATTTTTAGTCAAAGATGGTCAAATTAGTCAGAAAGATGACCGACGAGAGGTTTCTCGAAATTCGTGAAATTTCAAGACCAGCAGGGTTCAATCGGTGCTGATTTGGCTCAATCGCGATCGGAAAATAACTTCGGATTTCGTCGTAAAATTTTTCTAGCCTCGCTAAAATTACTAATACATCCTAGTTATAGATTTTAGCACAAGACGGGAGCGAGATGGCAATTTTCAATTTTGTCATTCCTTTAGACACTTTGAAGTCAAACTGCCAATTTCGTGCCTTTCAAGGCGATGTCCAATTTCAATTGCGATATTCCTGAAAACTCAATTATTTAAGCTCGGAATCTGATTTGTGGCCACATTCATATGATAGTGGCTCCAGTAAATACTTAGACTAACGGGCAGCTTTTAGGAGTTACGCGTATCAACCTGAAATTAGGTCCACGTACTTAAATTCCTAGCTAGCCCTTCCCCTTTGGTTAGTCATCTCGAAATGATCAGTTCCGAGTGAGATTTAACTACAGTGCATCAATGAAATATATATCCATTCCATTATAAATTTCGAGAGTGGGTCGAATTTCAGGATGTCACAATAGGGTCTTTCCTCAAGGTACGGCCCTAATGTGAGATGCCTTCGTGAGGGCGTTCAATGGCAAGTACTACTTCGACACTGCAAGGGAGCCAGGGATGGATGTGTTCCTTCACCTGCGCCAGGGCTCGATATTAGTGGACCAGTATGGGGCCAAATTCGCTGGATTGTCTAAATATGCACCGAGGATGGTGGAAGACCCTATTGATAGGGCGAGAAAGTTTAGAGATGGATTAAAGCTCGACTTGAAGAGTGTATTAGTGCCACAGAATTTAAAGGACTATAATTAGTTGTATGAGAGAGCCTAGATGGTGGAGCGAGATTTAGTGGAAAAGGCAGCAGCATTTGGATCACGGTTTGCACCCTCAAGCCAAAACGATAGCCAACTAAGGAAAATGTTGATATTTGGAGGGAAGCTCCACATTCCGCCAAGCTGGAGAGGTGGCATTAGTAAGCTGGTACCCAATCGAAGTGATGTTTACTACCTGTACTGGTAGAGACATGGACCTATACGTTATATAATGGAGCATGTTTTGGATGTAGCCAGCATGTCCATCAGGTGAGGGACTGTCCCCAGAGGCAGTAGATCAAGCCGCAACTAGGAAGACAACCTGGAGGAAATGCGCAATAGAATTTTCGAAACCGACCTCAGGCGCAAAGAAGATTGTTTGCTGTCACCCAAGAAGAGGTAAAGGATTTGCCGACCGTTACAAGTACGGTCCTCTTGCACAACCAAGTTGCTTATGTTTTGTTTGATCTTAGTACTACCTATTCATTTGTGGCTGACCAATTTGTTAAACTTGTTGGACTAAGTCCGAAATTGTTAGGTACTGTATTTAGAATTTCTACTCTACTAAAAGATAGCATAGTGGCTGT
The DNA here is from genome assembly GCA_016432845.1 of Psidium guajava. NCBI lineage: Eukaryota > Viridiplantae > Streptophyta > Magnoliopsida > Myrtales > Myrtaceae > Psidium > Psidium guajava. The sequence goes on along the minus strand of CM028230.1, from coordinate 12,915,953 downwards.
AGTAGATTGCCCTGATTGTAAGCTAGTTATAAGTGACCATGAGGATAAGTTAGATTTGATTGTGCTAGAATATTCGATTTTGATTTGATCGTTGGAATGAATTAGCTGATGAAACAATGAGCCATGGTAGACTGCTATTGTAAAACAATTCAATTTAGATCGTTGGATAACTTGTTGGACTTGCCTATTGAAAGTGGCTGCCAAGGTTACCTAGAAATTTAGTGGATGTATCCGTTGGAGAGTCTAGGTTGGAAGATATTGCTGTTGTGCATGAGTTTTCGGATGTCTTTCCACAAGAATTGTCGGGTTTGCCTTCAGAAAGAGAAATAGAGTTCGTTATTGAACTAGCTTACAGGACAAAGCCGATTTCCAAGGCACCGAATAGAATGACATTATTGGAACTTAAGGAGCTTAAGGTACAAATGCAGGAGTTACTAGATAACGGATTTATTTGCCCCAGTATGTCGCCATGGGGAGCACTTGTATTATTTGTGACGAAGAAAGATGGCTTGTTGAAATTGTGTATCGACTACTGGCAGTTGAATCAAGTGATGATAAAGAATAAGTACCCATTGCCGAGGATCGATGAGTTGTTTGACCAACTGTAGGGAGCTTCGGTCTTTGCTAAGATTGATCTGCGGACAAGATACCACCAGTTAAGGATTAAGAAAAAAGGAAGATATACTAAAGATGGCATTTAGGACACCTCATGGGCACCATGAGTTCACTGTGATACCGTCTGGTCTAACGAATGCTCTTGCAGCCTTCATAGACTTGAATCTCATTATCAAGGTTGGGCAACCTCTTCAAGATCCTTTCCTTTTTTTTAACATCGGTCTAGTTGTCTCACCCTCTCTCTTGATTTGAATAACAAGAATCTTTAGTTTGGTCACGAGGATCTCCCTCTTTCATAAAGTTCTTTTTCGCTTGCTCCAGGATTCTACACTGACCCTTTAGACTCTTCCTTGCATGATGGAGTTGTTTTTGCTTGTCCCATTGTTCACCTTCAAAAGAATGGATGAAGGTGATTTGCACAATGTTGGACTTTAGGGTCCATAGGTTGTAGTCGAAGAGAAATTTGAACTCTTCCTATTTGTCTTGAAGTTTAGGGTTTTCAATACTACCAACGGCGTCAAATTCTGGCAGAAAGAAAAAAGAAAATGGGGAGTTCATAATTGCATAAAGGGAGTCTTCAAATTGTCTCAATCAATAGAGGCTTGGTGCCGGAGTGCCACAAATTGGGAGATATTGGAGGAGCAAAAGCGGGAAGGAAATATTTTTTGTTTATGTTTTTTTTGGAATGGATATCATGTAAAGAGTTTCAAATATTATTTGCAGCTTGATTCTTAAAAAGAATGCAATATTCAATCTTGCAAGCTTGCTAGATTCATTGAGTGGCCAGATTACGTGTAGGTTGCGTTAGATAGTTTCATGGCCAAGTTATAAATTTCATCCTTGTACAACTCAGTGAATCCTGCAAGCTTACAATTGCTGCATTTCGTTTGTGCCAAATTTTCTCAAGTTTGTTACAATTGAACGCATCCTTCTTTTCCTTTTTTCTCCAAGAAGATCAAGATTTTCAACTTCTCCAAGAAAATCAAGATCAAGATTTCTCTCTACCTTTGGTGTTGTTCTCTCTCTACCTGTTGTGTGGTTATGATTCCTATTCAACTTCAATCCTGATTTTTAATCACCTTTCCTTTTTAAAAATATAGTAGAAAATCCATAAAAATTTATAAAATTAAAAAATCAACTTTGGTGACCTTAACCAAGCCTCAGGAACCAATTTTGACAAAAAAATAAATTTTCATGTTTTAGTATTTTTTTAGCACTTTTATTTTTCGATAATTCATAAAACAATCAAGAAAAAATGAAACAAATTGCAAAATCAACTTTGGAAGCCTTGGCCAAGCCTAGGCAACCATTTTTAAATGGAAAATTATTTTTCATATTTTTCATATTTTTTAATATTTTTCAAAAAATACAAAAATACTTGAAAATTCTGAAAAAATAACATTTGAGGTAAAAAAAAAACACAAAAATAGTCAATATTTTTCTTTTAAATCTATTTTCATATTGGCCATCGCTAATTCATAAAAATCCAATTCGGGTCACGTGTTTCTTCACGAGCATAATCTCGAATCGGGCCTAAAAAATTCAATTTGAGTGAATTAATTTTTACTTTTCACTTTTTATGAGTTGTGACATTGCCTTCTAATATATTAAATTTTTTGATCTTGACTCAAATTTATTCGAAATGACTCAATCTTGTAAAAGGGCCTTAGTTGAATTTTGGATTTTAGCCCCTAAGTTAACAAAAAAAAATGAAATTAAACTTTTTCTAGGGGTACCCATGAGGTAAATTTCGACCAAAGCATAGGGGAGGTGTGCTGAAAATTGTGTAAAAATTTGGACTTAAAGAAATATTCCTTTGGGGACTGAATTGTAAATACTTAAAATCACGAGGACTAGAGTACAAATATCTAGTACTTAAGGGATTATTTCATAAATAATAAAAAGAAGAGTTGGTGGAGAAATTAAAATAAAGAATGGAAGATGGAGAAGAGGAGATGAAGAAAATAAGATGATAATAGAGAAGGGAAGATGAAATGAAGAAGAGTTAGTGGAAAAATTAGAATGGAAGATGGATGAATAGGCTATAAAAGGAGGAAGAAGTGAGCTTGGGAGGGGGGATTTTTTTGTGATATCCCTCATCCCACATCGCTTAGGGAGGAGATCCTGGCTTGGTTTATAAGACTTGGGTTTGCCTTTAATTACAAGAGGCCTTTTCTGAGAATTGTATGGGTGACCCTCAGAGAAACAAAACTGTGAAATATTTGTGTCCAAAGTGGACAATATCTTGTGAGTGGTAGGCCCAGGTCATTATAATTGGTATCAAAGCCGACTCCCGATAGCATGTGTGGATCGCAGTGGGCGCTCGTTGGTGCACGTGGTGCACAGCGGGGACACTATGCCGCTGAGGGGGGAAGTTTGTGATATCCCTCGTCCCACATCGCTTAGGGAGGGGATTCTGGCTTAGTTTATAAGACTTGGGTTTGCCTTTAATTGCAAGAGGCCTTTTTCGGGGATTGTATGGGCGACCCTCGGAGAAACAAAACCGTGAGAACTGTGTGACCGAAATGGACAATATCTTGGAGGTTTTTACTTACTGTCATTTAAATTCCTGTAATTTAATTCTTGCACCATTAAACCCCAAAGGGGAGAGCCAGGCTAATGCTAGGCCATCCATTGGAGGTCTTTATTTATTGTGATTTAATTTCCTATAATTTAATTCATGTACCATTAAACCCCAAAAGAGAGGGCCAAGCAAAGGCTGAGCTATCCATTGGTAGTTTTTATTTATTGTCATTTACTTTAGGTAATTTAATTTTTGAATTACTAGACCCCAAAATGAGTAGATCGCAACACTACATAGAAGTCGTTAACTCACTCCCTCTTTCGGCTTCAGGGAAATATTTAATATTTTGAAAATGCCAAAAAAATGTCACTCACATATAGTCCATTTAAAAAAGTGAAAATACAAAAAGAGAACACCCCACTAGAGCCTTAGGAGTAAGTCAAACCTGAGTTACCAAATTAGGATATCCATGAAATTAAGGTACCGAAAAGGCATTAGTTTTAATCAACTGATGTAACAAAGTCCCCGAACTCATAATCTCTGGTTCGTAGAAGTAATTTAGTTCTCCCACTAATTTACTTAGGTCTCTAATCTGCCTACCAAAAATGATTAGTGGCGACTCCAAATTTTAAAACCATTTGAACAAAAAAACCAAAGTTGTGATTCGATAGGACTTGGGAGGGTCCGTATTAAGTTAATCCATCTAGTTAACCTAACAATCCGTTCACCCGAAAAAGAAAATTCGGGTCACAACAAACTGGCGACTCCGCTGGGGACGGAATTTTTAAATTTTCAAAAAAAAAGACACCAATTGAAATAATTGAATTTTTTTCGAAATTTTAAATGCCTTAGTGAACTTAGGCCAATGAAAATTTCGTGGATATTTCACTTTTGGTGATCTTGTTTGGAACTCATCTTTAGGTGTTAAATGGTTTTGCAAGATGGAAGTTATAAGGGGTGGAGTGTTTGACTAACCCATTTATTTTGCAGGCTCGGTGTTTGAATTATTTATTTAATTTCACACATTTCTAGAAGCGCTGTTTTGATATCAATTGTTGTGCATGTTTTGCATATTATGAGGATCACGAAACCTACACAAACAAGCGTCTAAACCCAAGTCGGGAAATTCTTCCTAGAAAACCATAGACAGAGATCGAATATGCAAAGTTCCTGCGTCGATTGCGCTTGGGTTGACCATATTTTATCCTGCTCATTATCTGAATTGACAGTTCATCCCACTTGATGTTTGATTGCGCTTGTGGGTAAAGTTGTTGGCTTAGATAGTGGAAGCCTTTTTAGAGTCCATTCCTCACTCGAGTCATGCGCATGTCTATGTGATTTGCATTTTTTTTCCAAGGTGAAAGTAAGTTTTTTAATCTTATCTTGTATTTATTTTCGGTCAATCCATGCTAGGTGTCAGTCATGACCATGTTTTCAGAAGAAAACAAAAATCTAATTTGAACCCCATTTCTAAAAATTTTTGAAAAAAAAATGAATGTGGAAAATCCCTTCAACGGAATTTTGTTGACCAATGAAGAACTTTGTCCCATCTTTCTTGTCTTAATAAAAATGAGATTTTCCTAATAAATTTACCATTGCAAAATCATTACGATAAAAGAGGAAAATTCATTCAAAAAAAAATTTTGGTAAACATCAAGAGATTTTGTCACATTTTTTGAAGTTATAAAAATATGCAGGAAAATTCTGTATCAGAAATTAACCCATGTTCTTCCTAAGGAAATTTTTTCTGATTTCTTCATAAAATAGAAAAATCAAATTGGACTAATATAAGAGTCATGGACCGAGTTTCCTTGTGTCGCATACTAATTATATCCTTTTCTTTTGCAGGGGGATCCTAGGTACCCCAGACGGGTGTAAAAATTAAGTTCAATAATATATCAATAATTATCTTCAGAAATACCAGAGGATGAAAAATACCGAGGCTTCAATCGTTAATTCAGGGGGCAAACGAACAAGTCCATCTTTGACAGATAGAATTGTGTCAACCCGCAAACTTGTATGGGCTGTGTATTCTGATATGACAGTGGATTTACACGGATTAAACACGGGGGCATATTTAATGAATCGCAGAGGATCCCGCGTCTTTTGAAAGACAATATGGATTATATAATCAGAACCCATGAAACAAGTACCTTAACCTGATTAAATCAATCAAAGGCCGATCTTAAAATTTCCTCGGATCCAAAATACGCGGAGGTCTTTGGAGGACCGATGTTTTATTAATGAACATGGTCTACAAGCGTTTCTCCCAATGTTATAGGTGACCGACACCAATAAGTGGACGTCGAAAGAGACTAAGCATAATTGAAGTAGGGCACGCAACATGTGGCTTAGAGCATTTATCGGCGCTCTAATCGAGTGGTCATATTGTAATAATTCACATGAATAGCTCGCGAGGCTCAAGGTGGCCAGTGGGGTCCGCTGTCGAAAGTTGATCTAATATTACCAGATGGAGTGGCCAATATCAAGAAAAATGTTAAGCCTCGGCATTTTTGGTGTCTTGAATCGTTCTTTCATGCTATACGGGAGAAGAAATAATAAGAAGAGTAAAACACAAACATGTGAAGCCTTCTCTTCATTCCATTCATCAGCAAACTCTACAACAATCACTAGAGAGGAAAAGTAAAGCCGAACTGAGCCCTAATAAGCATTACAAAAGAGTTCGACTAACTCTCCATGAAATTAATACTCTGCCTACACTGAGAGACCTGGGATTCGAGATCTGCAAGCTTGAAGAACATGGGAGTACACTTCTCCTTGTACTTGGCTGCATTAATCTCATGGTATTCAACGGCGTGTTTCAGATTGTCGATCAAGTCTCTCTTGAAAGCTATGTTCACCGTTAAATCATCGAGCTACTCACATCGGAACTTCATCACGATGTCGCCCGAGTTATGCTCAAAGTAAGTCTGGTTCAAATCTAGGGACTCCACCAGTTTCTCCCTCTCATGAATCAACAGCGAGACCTGTTCATCAGCAAACTTGACGGCCTTCTTGTACGAACAACTGAACGCTCTACAAACTCTAGGCACTTAGAGAGGATTGGAGGTTAAATGTCAAAACTCTTTTTATTTCCCTAGGTTGAGTCGATTAGGATTTAGGTGTCATCTTTTCTTTGAAATGAACCTCTACCGAGCTTCCTTTCAAAGAGGGGCAACTATTGATACCTGATTTTTAATCACTTTTCCCTTTCAAAAATTTAGTAGAAAATCCATAAAAATTCATAAAATTAAAAAATTAACTTTGGTGACCTTGGCCAAGCCTTAGGAATCAATTTTGACCAAAAAATAAATTTTAATGTTTTTAGTATTTTTTTAGCACTTTTATTTTTCCAAAATTCATAAACAATCAAGAAAAAAATGAGAAAATTACAAAATCAACTTTGGAAGCCTTGGCTAAGCCTAGGCAACCATTTTTGAATGAAAAATAATTTTTCATATTTTTCATATTTTTTAATATTTTTCAAAAAATACAAAAATACTTGAAAATTCTGGAAAAATAACATTTGAGGCAAAAAATACACAAAAATCGTCAGTATTTTTCTTTCAAATCTATTTTCATATTGGCAATCGTAAATTCATAAAAATCCAATTCGGGTCACATGTTCCTTCACGAGCATAATATCGAATCGGGCCTAAAAAGTTCAATTCGAGTCAATTTATTTTTACTTTTCACTTTTTATGAGTTGTGACATTATCTTCTAATATTTTAAATTTTTATCTTGACCCAATTTTATTCGAAATGACTCAATCTTGTAAAAGGGTCTTAGTTGAATTTTGGATTTTAGCCCCAAAGTTAACAAAAAAAATGAAATTAAACTTTTTCTAGGGGTACCCATGAGGTAAATTTGGACCAAAGTATAGGGGAGGTGTGCTGAAAATTGTGTGAAAATTTGGACTTAAAGAAATATTTCTTTAGGGATTGAATTGCAAATACTTAAAATCTCGGGGATTATAGTACAAATATCTAGTATTTGAGGGATTATTTCATAAATAACAAAAAGAAGAGTCGGTGGAGAAATTAGAATAAAGAAGGGAAGATGGAGAAGAGGAGATGGAGACGAGAAGATGGAGAAGAGGAGATGGAGAAAATAAGATGATAATAGAGAAGGGAAGATGAGATGAAGAAGAGTTAGTGGAAAAATTAGAATGAGATTTGGATGAATATGCTATAAAAGGAGGAAGAAGTGAGCTTGGGAGGGAGAATTTTTTTAAAGAGAAAATTTTGGATGTTTGAGAGGCTTTTAGGAGATTGAAGAAAAATTTGAGAGAAAGAAAATACCAAAAGAGAGAAAAAGAATTTTGAAGATGATGTGAGTTTAAAGGTAGGGGTTATCATCAAAAATTCCTTCATTGATCAACATAAATCAAGAGTTCATTCTCGTCAACGAACAAGCAAATTCAAGCTAAGTGTTTTTATTTATTCATTTATTTGTGGTTTTTGTCGCAAATTAGCACAAATTGTATACACTTTCTCCTTCTCTCTTTCTCCCAATATTTTCATGTCAAATAAAAGGATAACCCCAGGTCAATGGTAAAATCCCATGGTGATGCAAAATTGGCCAGACAATTTCCAAAGTGTCTACCAAATTCTCAGTTGATCCGTCGAAGGATTTTGGCTCGAATTGTCGAATCAATTCCTTGTATTTAATTTTTGCATCCTCAAATCCTAGAATGGAGAGGGCAATCCCATCCACTAGAGGTTATTTAAATTCCTGCAATTTAATTCCAATACCATTAAACCCTAAAAAGAAGAGCCAAGCCAATGCGAGACTGCCCATTGGAGGTTTTTACTTACTGTCATTTAAATTCCTGTAATTTATTCCTGCACCATTAAATCCCAAAGGGAAGAGCCAAGCCAAAGCTAGGCCGCCCATTGGAGGTTTTTACTTACTGTCATTTAAATTTCTACAATTTAATTCCTGCACCATTAAATCCCAAAGGAAAGAGCCCAGCCAATGCTAGGCCGCCCATTGGAGGTTTTTACTTACTGTTATTTAAATTCCTGTAATTTAATTTCCTGCACCATTAAATCCCAAAGGGAAGAGCCCAGCCAATGCTAGGCCGCTCATTTGAGGTTTTTACTTACTGTTATTTAAATTTCTATAATTTAATTTCCTGCACCATTAAACCCCAAAGGGAAGAGTCAAGCCAATGCTAGGCCGCCCATTGGAGGTTTTTACTTACTGTCATTTAAATTTTTGTAATTTAATTCCTGCACCATTAAATCCCAAAGGGAAGAGCCCAGCCAATGCTAGGCCGCCTATTGGAGGTTTTTACTTACTGTTATTTACATTTCTATAATTTAATTTCCTGCACCATTAAACCCCAAAGGGAAGAGTTAAGCCAATGCTAGGCCGCCCATTGGAGATTCTTACTTACTGTCATTTAAATTCCTGCAATTTAATTTCCTGCACCATTAAACCCCAAAGGGAAGAGACAAGTCAATGCTAGGCCGCCCATTGGAGATTCTCACTTACTGTCATTTAAATTCCTGCAATTTAATTCCTGCACCATTAAACCCCAAAAGGAAGAGCCAAGCCAATACTAGGCCGCCCATTAGAGGTTTTTAATTACTGTCATTTAAATTCCTGCAATTTAATTCCTACACCATTAAATCCCAAAGAGGAGAGCCAAGCCAATGCTAGGCCATGCATTGAAGGTCTTTATTTATTGTAATTTAATTTCCTGTAATTTAATTCATATACCATTAAACTCTAAAAGAGTGGGCCAAGCCAAGGCTGAGCTATCCATTGGTGGTTTTTATTTATTGTCATTTACTTCCTATAATTTAATTTTTGAATCACTAAACCCCAAAATGAGTAGGTCGCAACATTGCACAGAAGTCATTAACTCACTCCCTCTTTCAGGTTCAAGGAAATTTTTAATATTTTGAAAATGCTAAAAAATATCCCTCACATACATTCCATTTAAAAATTGAAAATACAAAAAGAGAACATCTCATTAGAGCCTTAGGAGTAAATCAAGCCTCAATTACCAAATTAGGATATCCATGAAATTAAGGTACCGAAAGGGCATTAGTTTTAATTAACTCGTGTAACCAAGTCCCCGAACTCATAATCTCTTGTTCGTAAAAGTAATTTAGTTCTCCCGCTAATTTAGTTAGGTTTCTCATGAACCTACCAAAAATGATTAGTGGCGACTCCAAATTTTAAAACCATTTGAACAAAAAAACCAAAGTTGCGATTCGGTAGGACTTAGAAGGGTCTGTATTAGGTTAATCCATCTAGTTAACCTAATAATCCGTTCACCCGATCAAAATAAAACAATTTTCGGGTCGCGACAAACCCCTTCCCTGGAATGCTCATTCCCCCTCTGAATGTTGAAGCCTTGATGAATGTTGAAGCCTTGCCTATTCAATCTTCTTCATCTTTGACCTTGATGAAAAGGTACTGCTAATTTGTGATCTTTTAAGCACCCCTTGCTTTCCTATTAAATAATAGCAAAGTTCAGTAATGGACGAGGAAATTGGCGCCTCTCAGCGTCTGGAATTTCTTTGCAGCAAACTTGGGAAACTTTGGCACAAACGAAATACAACTATTGAGGATGATAAGCTATCGGAGAAGAAACTCCTTGAGTGTAGACATTCTATTATGGGGAAGCTATATCAGAATCCAAGTTTTAATTTTGAAGCTTTCCAGACAGCCCTAAAAAAAGCTTGGAAAAATGACAATGTGGTGATTACTCCTCAGGAGAAAGGCATATTCTATTTCTCTTTTAGGAATATAGAAGAAAAAATGAAGGTACTTCTCAATGGACCCTGGTGTTTCTCGAATCATTTACTCTTATTGAAGGAATGGGAACCAGACACCCCTCCTCATTGTTATGAATTTGATACGTGTGCCTTTTGGGTGAGCATTTTGGGTCTACCACCTAACTGGAAAACTATGAATATTATCAAGAAAGTAGCCAGCACAGTTGGAAAAGTGTTGGAGGTGAAAATCGAGGATAAAGGCCCTATTGGGCAACGTATTGGGAAGGCAAAAGTAGAGCTGAATATCCAAGATGAGTTGAAAGTGGGAAATTCTTTCACTCATAGGGGAAAAAGAATTTGGTTGGACTTTAAGTACAAACGACTTCCCTTTTATTGCTACTCTTGCGGAAGGATGGGGCATCATGCTAGCAATTGTATAGAAATCCCATATATAGAAGGAAAGTACACCTTGAAGATGGATAGTTGCTTTGGAAGTTGGCTAAGAGCTGAGAATCAAGAACATAGCCCATTCTGGGATGTTTTCTACGAAAAAAATCAGAAGGAAAGTGCAAAAGAAGTTGAGAAAATAATCCCAAAGACCCAAGACCAGCAAATACAGCCTACATTGTTTGGAAAAATTGATAGGAACTCATCAGACCATGTTATTAACCCACAGACAAAAAGGGTGAAATTCTTGGGAATTAACTCTATTGGTGATAATCAAAAGGAATTTGGAAAATCTGCTGCTGGAAAGGAGATCCTTATGCTACCAGCATCCCCTTTCAAAGAAAGCAAGATGAAGAGTTGCCAGGAACACAAGACTCCTTTGACCAAGAAACAGAAGAGGTTTGAGCCTTATGATTCTATTTCCTCGAGGAGTCCTTGGTTGGATGAGACTCAACTTTTGAAAACCCCTATAAGAATGACAGAAGAAATTGTTGGATAGGCTTTAGTGGCTAGCTCTAATAAGCCACTAGGCGATAAATGAACATCTTAAGTTGGAATTGTCAAGGGTTGGGCACTACCTTGACAATTCAAGAATTAAGAGCCCTTGTGGCTCAGTTCAGGCCTGCTGTGATTTTTTTGATGGAAACTAAAAATAAGGAGGCATTTATTCAAAGGATTAAAAGAAGGCTACAATTTCCAAATTATAGGGTAGTGAACCCAACAGGAACTGCGGGTGGCTTGGCTATTATGTTGAAAGAAAGAGCTGAAATCATCTTTGACTCCTTCTCAGAAAATTTCTTCAACTTGAGATGTAAAGATGTAGCAAGCAATAAAATAATGAGGGTTACCTTCATCCATGCTCCTTGTACTTTTCAAAAGATACTTCAATTTTGGGAGAAAATTCGAGGTATTTGTGACTCAAATAGGCTACCTTGGGTGTGCTTGGGGGACTTCAATGAAGTACTATTTTGTTGGGAAAAATGGGTAAACGTATGGCTGAAAATTCTCGAATGGAAGCGTTCCACAATTTTATGAATCAATACTCTGTTATGGACATATAAAGTAATGGTTGTGCCTTTACATGGTCCAACAACCACGAAGGGGTGGAAAACATAAAGGAGCATCTAGATAGAGTATTGTGCAATTTGGATTAGAGATTGGCATTCCCTAAAGCTGAAGCTTTTGCTCTTCTTGCAGTAGGGTCTGACCACAGTCCTATAGTGCTTTCTATTTAGCGAAACGGATAGATTAGAAAGAAAGAATTTAAGTTTGAGGCTTTTTGGCTTGAGAATAAAGAATGCAGAGAGGTTATAAAGAAAGCATGGTCTTCCCCTTTGCTGGTTGAGAGAAATTTGGCAGAAAAATTGAAGGCTGTAATATTGGCTTTGTCAAAATGGAGCAAGGAAACCTTTGGGAATGGAAGAAAAAAGGTTCAGTCCTTGAAACAGAATCTACAACAACTTACTAATGGCTGCACCAAGCCTTATGAAAAGGAGGAAGTAAAGAAGATCCAAGGAGAAATTGAGGCGTTATGGAGGTAAGAAGAGATGTATTGGGGCCTTATATCTCGAATTTAATGGAGACAAAAATACTAGGTTTTTTCATGCGACAACAATTCAGCGGAGGCAGAGAAATAGAATCTCTATGATCAAAGGGCTTGATACAACATGGATATCAAAACCACAACTAATTAATCAAGAGGTAATGACTTACTTCAGAAACTTATTTAAATCAAAAGGAAAAAGAAATTTCACCCATGTTGTTGATCAATGCCCAAAAATTGTTACTAAGGAGATGAATTTAACCTTATTGGCTGATGTAAGGATGGAAGAAGTAAGAATGGCTACCTTCCAGCTCGGGACTATAAAGGCTCCGGGCCCTGATGGTTTAAATGGGTTGTTTTATTAGCAAAATTGGGAAACATTAAAAGCTGACATTTATGAAGAGGTGAAAGAGTTTTTTAGAACTGAAATGATGATACCTGCCCTGAATAGAATTCAAATCTCTTTGATTCCAAAAGTCAATAATCCTGAGAAATTAGAACAATACCGTCCTATTAGCTTATGCAACTTCGGCTAAAAAATCATTGCAAAAATTTTGGCAAATAGGCTTAAACCCTTGCTGCCATAAATTATAGCTGAGGAGCAAAGTGCATTTGTTGGGGGAAGGCAAATACAAGACAAAATCTTTGTGGTTCAGGAAAAGAAGAAGAAAATTCCAAGCAATCCTCAAACTTGATATGAAGAAAGCCTATGATCGGATAGAATGGGATTTCTTAGAGGCTTGCATAAGGAGGTTTGGTTTTGCTGAAAAATGGGTTGATTGGGTTATGCAATGTGTCACTACTGTTTCTTTTAGTGTCAAAGTAAATATAGAACCCCTACCATACTTCACACCATCTCGAGGAATTAGACAGGGAGATCCTCTATCCCCATACCTCTTCATATTGGTGACTAATGAACTGACTTCTCTTATGAGGAAAGCCCTAGATGATGGGAGTATAAAAGGGATTAAACTAAACAAGTGGTGCCCTACTTTATCTCACCTCCTTTTCGCAGATAACTTCATCTTTTTCTAGATGGGAGAACTACAGAATGCCAAAACTTAGCATTGGTTCTAAACCAGTATTACATGACATCTGGACAAGAGGTAAATTTAAACAAGTTCGGAATTTTCTTCAGCAAGGATTGCCCTCGGCATTTGAAGGAGAACATAGCAGGGGTATTAAGAGTGCCAATCATAAAAAAGAATGGGAAATACCTTGAAATCCCTTCAGATTGGGGAGATCCAAAAAAGCAAATGTTTGCCTGGATTCTAAGCCGTGTTAGTGCAAAACTGGAGGGCTGGAAGGAAAAACTTTTCTCCAAAGCAGGGAAAGAGGTTTTGATAAAAACGATGGTACAAGCACTTCCCCAGTATGCAATGTCAGGTTTTAAAATTCCAGTCTCTGTTTGCAAAGCAATAGAACATAAAATTGCCCAATTCTGGTGGAGAACAAATGACAAAAAGGCAGGTGTCCATTGGATAAAATGGGAAGTACTAAAGATGAGGAAAGATCAAGGGGGTTTGGGTTATAAAGACCTGATTGACTTCAACAAGGCTTTGCTAGCAAAGCAAGCCTGGAGATTAAGCAAGAAGCCAGATTCCCCTTGGGGTCTCCTTTTTAAAGGCCTCTACTATCCTAATAGAGACTTTTGGACTACAGTGAGGGGTCAATGATCATCTTGGGGCTAGCAAAGCATTGTAATGGGAAGAGATTCTGTTTCACCCTCTATTTTATGGGCTGTTGGTGATGGAAAAGAGATTAGAGCAAGAAAAGACAAATGACTAAAAAAAGGAGTTCTATTTGGCCCTGTAAAAAGAAATGAAAGAGAACTAGTTTTTGATTACATTGCAAGAGAAGAAAGCCATTGGAAAGAAGAAGTCTTGAGAGAACACTTTGATGATCAAATAGTTTGTGAAATCTTGACAATCCCAATCAAACCTCAAACTAAAAAAGACAAGATTATGTGGACATGCTCACGCAATAGCCAATACACAGTGAAGACTGGGTACCACAGTATTCGAGAATTAACAAACCAACACAAACCAGACCAAGCATCATCATCATATAATCCACCCAAAAAATTATGGCCAACTATTTAGAAACTCAAAGTCCCCCCAAAGATAAAATTGTTCCTATGGAACCTATGTCAAAATGCACTCCCAACTAAAGATAATCTTTATCGGAGGAAGATCTCACCTGACCCTCTTTGTCCTATCTACGAGCATAACCCAGACATTGTAAAGCATTTGTGTCTTGTTTGTCCTTGGACCAAAGACATATAGACAAACCCAAAGCTAAATCTACAGATTTCAAGCAGTGAGGTAACTCGAATTGAAGAATGGCTATATAACTTAATAGAGCACAGAATTGACTCACCCAACCTGGCTAGCGTGGCTTCTGTGATATGGGGTATATGGAAGGCCAGGAATGCAGTCATGTTCAAGAGGAAGCCACCCGACCTAGAAGAGGTGGTAGAGTTGGCTTTAATCTCCCCAAAATACTTTCAAAAATGGCATATCTTACCATGTGCAGCACCGACTGAGAAGAAACTGAGCGAAAACAACATGGAAACGCAAGAAAATCACATCTTTGTATTTCATGTTGATGGAGGTTTTATCCCACGAACGATGGAAGGGGCGACGGCTTGGGTTTTTCGTGACTCAATGGGATACCTACTGGATGGAGACGCGAAATTGATCTCTACTTCGTCTACACTATTGACGGAAGCCATGGCGTTGCTCGAAGCCCTCAGATACAATCTCTCTCCTCAAGAAGGAAAAGCCTCAGCTTCTTCTCTTTATTTTGACCCCCAAAACGATGAATTGATCTTCTTCTCAGATTGTGCACTATTGACAGAGGCCTTATCAAGCCCATTAGCCATCTCGTGGGAGGCCCATGTTCCTGTGTTATTTTGCAAGGAACTTCTTACAAAATTCCCAAATGTTAAGGTACTATTTTGTCCTAGAAAAAATAATATGGTGGCGGATTGGGTAGCCAAGATGATGAGGAAAAAAGAATTGCCTCAAAATTGGGTATCCTCTCCGCCTCAAGCTCTTTGGGAATTAATTTGTACTGAAACCCATCTTTCGGGTGTTCCTCCGTGAACTTTGTTAATAGACCATTTCTATTTTGACAAAAAAAAAAGATTATGCTTTTAAACTTTGCCCTTTCTCTTGGTCAATTGAGATTACACTCATCTCATGGCACTACATCAATGGACCTAAAAGTTTCAACACAAACCACAAGAAAATCAAATACATCAAAGACATTCATGCTACTAGCAAATTCAAAACCAACGTTGCCTTCATCAGCTTCAAAACCAAGCTTACATTCATCACCTTCCCCAATCAATTGGTTATGATTGCACCTTCCACAAAAAGCTTCAAACAACTTCCTACAAAAGTAAACAATGAACTTCCTACCAGCACCAATTAGGGCAAGTAAGATTAAAGCCTCCTATCGACCTATGACTCTCACATAAATCTTCTCCTTCGCTTGCACTCTTGCGATACAATGTTTCTTCAACCTCGTCCACGGATTGTCTGATGATAGTTTGTTGGTGCTAGTGTTGTTAGAGCTGATTTGTAAGGTCTTAATCAGCCACTTTGGAGTAATAATGGTCCTAAAGGCTTATACCTATATTCTTCTTGTGACCATGATAGATACAAATCAATATTTCCTTCGAGAGGGAAGACAACTTCCAAGTCTATCACATAAATTCGGGATAAGTGCATCGCAAGTACCACAACTTTTCTACAGTGATTATTTAAGTACCATAACTTTTTTTTTGCTCACTTGAGTACCAAATTGAAACAAAATGGATCACTTGAGTCCACTTCTGGCAAATCATCCGACGTGGATTTTTCAATGATTTATTCATCACACATGGATTTTTTTATCATTATTTTATATTATTTTTCACTTTTTATTGTTCCTTTTTTTTTTTGGTTTTGGCATTGGCCAGTGAGGGTCATTGGCAACCCTTGTCAACCACGAATCTATTGTCGAAGGCTGAGGATGTAAAGGCCCTCACCAGATCTAGAAGAGGGCCCTCACAGCATTGCCAGCCATAGCCATGAAGGCCCTCACCTAGCTTTGGCAAGGCAGCCTTTAGTGACGAATCCATGGCTAGCGAGGGTCACAAATGACCCTCGCCAGCCAATGTCAAAAACCCAAAAAAAAAATCAATGGAAAATAAAAGGATTCAAAATAAATAAAAAACAATAAAGATATTCCAAAAAATATTTAAAAATTAAAAAAAAATCGTGTCGGCAATGCCACATCGACTTTCCCGGCATCCATGTAGGACTTTCGATTAGTCAAATCGCCAATGGTACTCAAGTGATCGATTTTTAAAAGTTATGCCACTCAAGTGAACGAAGAAAAGTTATGATACTCAAGTGATCGCCGTAAATAAATTATTACACTTATGGTGTATTTACCCCATAAATCCTCACATAGTTACAAACAACTATATACATGGTTATATGAGAATAAAACAAAAGAAGTATCTATCTCACATAAAATTACTAGACCAACAACATCATGACTTAGATAAGCAAACTGGGAAAATAAATAAGTTTGATACAAAGACAACATTTTGAAAAGCAGCTATTACGAAAGGTTTTATTTACCTACTCGGGTATTTATGAATTCGAAATTGGCCACTTTAGCGAGCCATCATCTGGAGGAAGTCCAACGCCTTAAACTCTCAACGGTGATAGTTCTTATTGTGATGCGGGTGATGGCGGTGGTGGCGACCACCATCCATCTCCAAGCTCATCTCCAAGTTTAACTCCCGTCCATTATCAAATCTCTCTTCATTCCCATCACCACCACCTTCCCTCAGCACCTGATGATAATGATGGTCCTTCACCTGATAAAGCCCAAGATCCCCATTCCCATTTCCCAACGGTGGTATAACTAATTTTTTGTTTAATGTTTTTGCTTCCATCTCTTCTTCATTATCCCCTTCTATATTCCTTTTTTCTTTTTTGTTTTTTTTCCTTCCATCTTCTTCTTCATTTACTCTCAACACTTACCGCCCCAAAGTGTTTTGAATCACGAACACCGGAGAATGTGAATGCACAAATCTGTATCTCCGAAGCATGCCCTTGTCATCGACCACCATGAGAACATCACCGAGTTGTGGAGATACCAAAACAAATCAAACATATAGACGTTTACATCTCAGCAACCATGATAATACCTCAAAGAAAAACTCACCAAGTTATCTACAAATCATCTTCTAACTTGTAACATACAGCTCATTTTCACTTTCAACAAAGCCGATAAGTATTTCATAATCATCTGTGAGAGGAATTTTATCGAACACTTCACAGGCATTCTGTTGAGGATCGAAACCGAGGGTAATGAGCTCTGGTAATAAGCCGAGTCCACACGAGATTGATTCAAAATGTGTACAATCACTGACATAAACTCGTATGGAGCCGATTCAATCCCCTAATCTGTAGGTGCAATTTTGGATCGTAATCTCCATCAAAAACAGGGTGGGACAAAGAGGAGGAATTACCCGGTTTAATCAGCGGGGCCCGAAATTCACGGTTCGTTTCTGCAAAGCAGAGGAGATAAGGTGCGGCTTCGAGATGGCAAGAAACGACGGCAGCAATGGCTAACCACGTGGAGATGGCGATGAGTGCCGAAGAACAGCGACAAATGGCAGGCGACTTTTCAGGCGAAACACCAAAGAGACCTCCAAGGCTCTTGTTCTAGCAATGTTTTCTCTCCTAATATCCTTCTCTGTAACGTCTATTTTCATCAGTAAACGACTCCTTGAACAAGAATGAAAGAGGACGAAGAATTGGAGAGCGGCTAAGAGAGATGACCATCGGGAATCACCGGGAGGAGCTGGGACCAGCGGCAACCGCAGGCTGAGATGGTGGTGGCCGGTTGATATGGTAGAGGCGTGTGGGAGAGCCAACCATCACTGAATTAAGAATTGGTCACAAACAGAAATTAAGCCACAACAGCATTCGTCCTCCCTTGCTCTTACTCTTTCCTGTATCTGACTCCAGAAATGGTCAAATTTTCTTCCCTTTTCTCCGTTCGACACCCTCCATCATCGTTGAGGCTTAGTTGACATAATTTGTTCCACCGAAAAAAGAACGAACGTATAAACAAGACCAGTCAATAGCGCCACGAAATGATTTGTATAGCATGTCGACTTTAGCCCATGAAATGATTTTGTTTTTGCTCACAAAATGATGGTAATTTGTTATGAACTCCACCAACAATGGAGAAAGGTACCTTCGTGGGTGCAATTCATACCGGAATTTTAGGACCAGAAAATTAACTTCCACCGGAAATGAACTAGTATTGTCCCTATAATATAAAAGTTGTCCCATTCTACTAGCTAGTAGGAGAGAGTGGCTCGGACGGCTGAGGAAACGGAGTGCGAGGCCTGGAGACATTTTCTTTCGAACGAAAATGTCCCTGTCCATACAAACTATGCTGCGAGGTATGTAAAAAAAAAAAAAAAATAGAACTTAATTCTTGATGCTGCCTAATAAGAGCATAGTAAAAATATCTTAGATTTTCCCGATGTCTTCCTTTCTCGATGGAGTTAAGAGGGTAATTGTAAGAGTCGAGTCATGTACTTGTCGCAGCATGCTATTTAGCATTTTAAGCTCCTGTTTTATTTTAGGCTTTGAGAAGAAAAAACAAAGTGTTTTTCTATTTTTTTGGGTGGCGCTGAGTATGCAAGAGCATCACAAGAGAAAGGTCTGTGGCACTGACGTTTTGTACCCCCCTTCTTTCTATGCTATTCAGAAGAGATCTGTTCACCATGTTGTGAAGTGGTAGCTTGCAAGACGACAGGTTTCGTGCAGCAAGCTTACGCACTCTAAAATCTGATGCTTGTATTAGTTGTAAATCTTTTCATGCATAGCTTTATCGACTGAATAACACTTTGAATTCTATTTACTGCTTTGAGAAGATCTAAAAGATTTAGAAGAATGAGAAACCACCGATCTGCTACTCTCTTCGACCTCTGGAAAATGTTGTCTCAACCCTACATTGCCTGTGTGCTTTCACGTTCCGCTTCTGGAGCTCATCTTCACTAGTTGGCGGTCTAATAAACTACCTTCCAATCAGGTTTCATATATCTCGCTCAAGCTAGTATTAGGCGCATCTCAAATATCCAATTTACTTAACTATTTTCGTAGATATGATCAAGGGAAGTTAGAGAAAAACAAAAGACAAGTACATGAAAATGCGTTAGGCAATCAATGACTTTTTCATAAATATATTAGGTGATCCACGTTATGATAAAGTTGAAAAATAGAAAATTTTCAGTAAAAGCTAATAAATTCCCGTCACTAAAATTACATTGAGGTGATCAACAATTTCTTCAGTCATTTGGGTAGATATGATTGTTTAAAATTAGGCTATTGCCAATCACATCTTCATAAAAATAGCCTAGCTATGCTCATTAATCATTTAATAAAGATTCAACAAAATCATATTAAATGGTCTAATAATGTTTGTTTCATCTGAAGGTGTCGGATGTGTATCATGCATCTAATTCACATGGAAAGTTTCGTTCCTTGGCTATGGACACGCGGTTTTCTACAAAGAAGTAAAAATGTTTTATTTTCGTAATTATAGTATCATCCACAGATTAAGCCCAACATCCTTGTAGATGAAACCTCTTCTTTTCATTGGAACTGTAGAAATTTCCAAGCAAGGACTTTTTATTGAGTAAATTAATTCCTTTGCGTCACTCAATAAATTACCCTAAGGACGCGAGTTAAAATAAGTTGCTATAAAAGTCCGGTTCTCTTGAATAATCCTTTGTTTTTCATGATTATATTTCTACTGCAACTGTAAACTATTGTAGATAATTGGAATTCTAAGCTTTCTATTGATTAAATTAATTCCTTTGTGTAACTCGATAGATTACCCTTAGGACGCGAGTCAGAAATAAGTTGTTATAAAAGTCCGGTTCGCATGAATAGTCCTTTGTTTTTCATAATTAAATTTCTACTGTAACTGTAAATTGTTGTAGATAGTTGGAATACTGAGCTTTGTCATTGGTGCGGGGTGCTGTCTTTTTTGTTTCCTTCTCGGAAAGAAAGTCCCTTTTTACTTGCTATTGGAGGTTGAAAGGGGAGACTTGAAGTAAGTGGAAACCTTGGCCATTTTCTCTTCGAAATTGTACCTTCTTGCAATTTTTCGTTCATGATTTATACTACTACATGGTTGGGAATCTGTAGGTGTGGAATACATCATCTAATACCTCTGTATCCCTGAGATTCGAAAACTATGGCTAGCCAGAAAAAGCAGAACCTAATTCTTGATGCTGCCCAATGAGAACATGATAATAGATTTTCTCGATGGCGGCCTCTCTCAAGGGGTACCTCCACGGGTCGAGTCATGTGCTTGTTACAGCATGTTTAGCATTTTAAGCTTCTTTGTCTTATATATGAAACCAATGCCATAGCGTTGTTTTGACTTAGAATCACATGTTCAAATAGTAGTTTCAAGCATCAGACTTTGGAATCTATGTATCCACTAGAGCAAAAATCATGTTAAATAGCAGAGCACTTTCTCAAGATGGACAGCCATTGTGTTCATATTTTTTTATTGAACAACAACAAAATTAGCTGTTGATTAATAAAATTCTATATAAATCTGGCTTCGACCACGTAATTGATAAGATGCCCCCTAGAATTTTTACTTTATATCCTTTGTTCATACTATGTTGTCTTATAGGAGAAAAGAATTGCGAGTTCAACAAAGATGGATCCTTTATGAGTTTTAGCTGCATTAGCACTCATGCGCTTTTAAGCATGAATAGGACGCCGAATTTTTGGGACGTCACAATTTTGATATGGGTAAATCGATTACGAATACAGAATATTGAAAAGCCATATTCGGTCTCATCCTACTTTGTGAGTAGAGTTGTGAGTGTTTGTGTGAGTCCCACATTCGATTTATCCCGTCATAAACCTTCCCATTAACTAGAATCACCACCTCCACCTCGGCCTCCATCTCTACCACTAGAAACAGAGCTCTAGCATCTAAACCTTCCCATTCGACCACTCTGACGAGTTCTGTAGTGTATTTTGCATCCTGGTCACTAGAAAATGTGTACACTAATCCACTAGCTCCTGCCCTTCCAATTCTTCCAATTCAATGAACATAATCCTTCACACGAGTAGGGAAGTCATATCTAATAACCATCCTGCAAAAGATATGGGTTACCTTTTTTTTTAGTAATTAAATAAAATTCACAAATGTCCAACATGCATGTGACACGGTTCGGGCGAAGTGCATCCATTCAAGAGGGTTTTCTAACCGAGACGGGCCGTGCTCTAACGGGGAATCTCCTAGGGAATTTTAGAAGGACCCTAGGAGTGGGTGGAATTGTAATTGTACACTCTTGTATTTATTTTGGGTATGTGGTAGTTGGGGAGATCTAATCTCTACCGTTAGATCAAGGGGAGATCTACGGATCATATCGTACGAGATATTGTATATAAGGGGCACCTCTCCCCCTCATTTGAATCAACTCATATCACGAGTAATAGAATTTCAGAGTTTCTTTCTCTAGTTTCTCTCTCTAGAGTGTTGTGAGGTGAGCGAGTAAGGCTGACTTGGGAAGGTTTTCCTAAGGCCGCACGAGTGATTGAGTCTTGAATCGATCGGCCCGTGACATATGCATTTAGAATGTTGATATTTCTATGTCTAGTTCAATGTTTTGTATATTAAAGGAATATATCTCCTTAAAATACTAGATACATTTATAAGTTATTTAAGAGTAAGGGTCATCTAAGAAGCCTATATAAAAGCAAGTCTTATGATCATTAAATATGAAAAGGAAAAAAAAGGAAAAAAAGACAGAAAAATTCAATTTCGGATTTTCTCCTATTTTTCTCAATCCCTTTCTTGATTAGAGTTGAGTTGAGTGTAATCCTAGTGTGTCCACCTTCAAATTATTCTATCAATATGGTATCGGAGATTTCAATTTGTGGTCATGGCCTCCACAAAGAATGATCTTCCACTTCAATACCCTTGTCTTGCCAAAGAAAATTTAGTAATTGGGCCGTTAGAAGAAAGCCTCACTCAGTGCGGGAACTTGACAACAAGGGATATGATGACCAGGATGAAGCCACATTGAGTCAAAATGTGAAGACTGCCTTGGAGAAGGTTTGAGCGATAGGCATCTTGCATCCTAAGCATCTTGGATGACTGCTCCTCTTGGGAAGGACATAGCGTACATAGTCTTCATAACCGGAAACATATTCGGACTCTTTGTGTCAATCCAGATATCATTTGCCTCACCAAAGATCTCCTGTCAAGAAGCCGCTATTACTCTCTAAGGCCGCAATGGTTCAAACTTACTATTACTATAGTTTTCTTGGAAGCGCTTTCTCGATTTGACCCCGTAGGGGTATGTACATCTAAAGACCTAATTTGTCGTTGTTAATCATGGTATTTCTCTTTCCTTAAGGTTGAGCTAAGAAATGCAAGCCTTCGGCGGTATAGGAGGGAGTTTGATTGACAAGGTCAGATATTGATTTGATGCGCTTAATGCTATGCAGTTGATTATGCCATGTCCTCGAGTGATTTAGTATTTTCCTAAGAAAATGTATCCTAACTTTAATGTTCTTGATACTCTGAAGTTGATTGTGCAGTGTCCGCCAGTGATTCATTGTATCATATTTTCCTTAGTAAAATGTGTCCTGAGTTTATAGCACGTCTGTAACTTTACAGAGAGCAGTCGAGATTCTAAGATGATGTTGCACGAGTTTTCTTCTTAATTTTTACCATTCAGATTTTTTTAAGCGAAAGTTTGATAAATAGTTTAACCCCTACGATTCGTTTCGTTGGTCTAGATTTTCAATCATCTAATACCGTCCCCAACAATATTTAAATGTTTACATGAACAAAATGTTACCATGGGACCAGACGCCACAAAACGCGGAGGAACAGATGTCCAACCCCTCTGTAAGCTCTCAATTTTTTTCACAAACAAACTGTTCTATAAGGCGATGCAATGGAAACATTCAAATACCCAGATTGAGCTTCGGGGGCTGCCGTTGATCGTGGCCCTTGACTGAGTTTTGTTCTGCAAACATCTCGAAACATACTTGGCTCGACAGCAAGAGTAAAACAGTAATCAACCGATGGTTCGTCAAGCGTGAACGACAAAAGGTGAATTCAGCATCGTTCAGGGCAAGTAAGATTGGAGCTTCGACATTGTCAATACAATCAAGGCTCCTATTCGTGCTAACGTGACTCACCTGAATCTTCCCCTTCACTGGCCCTCTTCGACATTGTGGGTTTCTTCAAAGAGAGAATAAAAATCGGATCTTGGGGAGCCGTTAACGTGAGAGTCCTTGATTGAATTGGTCATAACAGAATTCATCCCAAACGGAAATTATGCCATAACAGACTCTAGAAATGGTCATATTTTCGTTCGCAGCGTACGTCTTCAGTGAGTGAGAAACGGACACCCTCCATCATTGCCGTCATGGTCGCTGCAAGCCGCCTATTTAAACTGGTGTTATCACTATAGAGAGCCT
The DNA here is from genome assembly GCA_016432845.1 of Psidium guajava. NCBI lineage: Eukaryota > Viridiplantae > Streptophyta > Magnoliopsida > Myrtales > Myrtaceae > Psidium > Psidium guajava. Next base: position 12,892,537 of record CM028230.1, on the reverse strand, counting down.
CCATCATCACCCTTCCGACACCTTCAGTCAGATTTTCATTTGTTTCTTTCGGTCATTATGTGGCTGTGCGTGTGAGTATTGAAGGATTGGTAGCTGAGATGGTGGCCCGCGGAGGAAGTCCGGTGACGGCCAAAGGTATTGCGTACAGATGCTTCTAGCTTAGCAGATGGTGGAATCAACACTGATTTTGCTTGCGTTTGTTTAGAATAGATGAATACTGAGTAAGTTTGCTAGATTCTGTGAATAACAAAAGAAGGAGAAAAATGGATAATGCCAAAAATAACAGAAGAGAGAAAAAGAGATAATAGAAAATGGGATTTTTATTTTTTATTTTTTCCAGTTTTAGTATATGGTTACGATTTAGGTGCCACTATAGTGGTGATAAAAAGGATATTTTCTTTTCTGAACTTTGGCGGATATAGGAGTGGTGAGCTGAGCGATAATACACGTGAAGGAGCTGAAGATATAAAACATGCAGGCTGAGGTCTTGACGTCGATGGATCCTCAACGTGTTATTGCTCCTCGGGTCGTTGATGGCGGGGCGGACCGCTGACTTGATCGACCACCGCTGCACAATCGCCTTGGCAGGGACCGTCTTTTTTGCCAGGCACCTGCTTATGGGCTTCGTCCACAACTATGTCCAGGAGCAAAACGTAGTTGTGGGCGAAGCCCATGAGAAGGCGCCCGGCGAAAAAAAGGGCCCCCGCCAGCACATCGTGTTGCGGCGGCCAATCTAGTCGGACGTCCACCCCGCCAATAATGACCCGAGGAGAAATAACACGTTGACAATCCACACCAGGACCTCAACCTGCATGTGGGATATCTTCAGCTCCTTCATCTATATTATGCTCCACTCATCACTCTTATATTTGCCAAAGTCAGGAAAAAAAATTCTTATTTATCATCATGAAGTTCTCACGTAAGTAAATCGTATCATATGCAAGAAATTGAAAAAATAATAAATAATAAAAAACATTATGTGCCCTATTTTCCTCCTTTTTTATTTGAGTTTATTTTCCTAATATTTATTAGGTCTCGAAAAGCCATGTCGATTGCATCTCATCAAATGGTACAAATACGATATTACATTCCTGTTGGTGATAATTAAGTGTCAACAAGTCACTGCAAAAGAAGCCGCAGTATCAGTTTGTTAGGTCTCGTGCTTACTGTTGGAACATATAAGCTGAATTTATAATTAATCGTCTGTAAAAATATGTTAAAGCAATGTGTTAAGTATGGGTTTCCTTCTCATGTTTCCTTTTTTCCGATTAACTCTGCTTCACTTTTCTTGGAGGATAGGAGATTCGCATTCTCAATGTCCGCATAGATGTCAAAGCATAAATAGAATTAATCGGTGACGGACACAGAGTTCATGTCCACAACATGCGCATGAATCTGACATGACTTCCTGCAACAGTAAACATTGAACTACGTACCAGCATCATTCAGGGCAAGTAAACGGTGTTTGCCAAGTGTGCACTCTTGCGATTTCCATTTCTATCTATAATATTCCCTCGCGTGGATATAGGTACCAATACTTAAACTGAACCACATGAATTTTTGGTATCCTTTATTGTCCCACGTTTATTTCTCTAACATTTTTGCATTGACTTATTTGCAACGTCCATTAATGTTTCCGCACTGTTATCACAAGAATTGGTATATGATAATATTGGTATCAATTAAGGCGGAGTTCCTTCAAGTGAAATATCAATTATAAAATAAGTGCGTCCCTTATGTTGTCTTTTAAACTTCTCCTCCTCCTTTGTACAGTCAAACTGAATATTTGTCCAATCAGGTTAGGTTCGGTAAAGGATTCAAACTCGAGACATAATTTAACACAAAGACATATCAGGCCATATGTATGCTAGATGAATGAGTTTAACCATTGTTGAATATCTTTCTGGTCAATGGAATGTATAACTACGAATTTAACAATATGAAAGAGATGTGAGCCTAATGTGATGAATTATAACTTTCAATAGCAAATAGTAGTTTATCTACGTGCTTTAAGGTTTTATAAAAAAAAATGTAATTGGTACTTTGAATATTGCGAAATTGCTATTGACGTTTCCATCCATTAAAATCATCCACAATCTAATGGTCCAAATTTTCTCAAATAGTTAAGTAATCATCGAGGGCATGTATATGGTCGCGTTTCTAGAGAAAATCAATTCTAACAAACTTGCCCTTGATAATATTTCCTACAATGGGAACGCGTTAAATGCTAATTGTGCGAGTCTATCCACACCAATAATGGGCATAACTAAGTATTCACCTATTTATAGAGTCCTTCATCTCTTGTTGGACCATGCCATAGCTAATTGAGTTTCTTTTTTCTTAATGATCTAACAAGTGCTTCAAAGCAAGATCTTTCTGAAAACCTCTTTTGACATGCTTCAACAATCATGCCTCACATACTCCATTCTTGCATGTGCATAAGTATTGGATCCGTGATCTACCAGAAAGAAGTTGTGTCGTTCAACTTTTGGTGCTTCACACCTTAACCTAAGTCAAATTCTACTCTCTCCTAATAGTCACAATAATTGACTCCTTTCCCTCCTTGTATATGAAGTGTTCTCTTGACCTTTTTATGTCTGTCTTTGGCTCCAATGCAAGACTCAGTGATGACAATGAAGCCTAGAATCGGCCTAGCTTCGCTGTGGGAACGTCAGATAATAGAAATTTTCTTCAACTCCTATTGCAGTAGATGAGGCGACCCCCTACTGCTTACAACATGCAGAATGAAGTTCTTGGAGTCCAGCTCTCTACCACAATGGAATCCCAAGGGAGCGGCATTCGAACCTGCACCAATTGAGGTCAATTCTTTTCGCGTATAAAGGCAACCCGTGTTCTTATTGCGAGGGAGAATCTTAGAAGAAGAGAGGGGAAAAATAAAAGAAGGGACGAGTTCATAACCAAAGCCTCCACTTTAAAGTATCTAATGTGAAAATTGTATAAGAGCCTGCTGTACTTTGTATCAAATCAAAAGTGTACTATAGTTCAATGAGTGATAAGTCCTCTTCTTGTTCCTTATTAGAGATGTTGTATTGCACTTTGTCTTTTATATGTGCTCTTGCTCGTGAAGTACACCCGAGTCTCACTTTTGCAATAAGCGAGAGTGATTAGGGAAGTTGGTTGGATTTTGGCTAACAAACAAGGTGATTTGGGGAATGATTCTATCTTAGAGAGAGGGGGTTATCATTCTTCTTCTTTTTCGATTTAGTGTTATCAGTCTAATTATTAGATTTAAAACATAACTTCCAGTGGTGGTTACAGTTAATATTACATCGAAGTGCGATCTCAAAGTCTTTCTCGATTTCTCCAAAATGACAAATCTTCGATTCTTGCTTGGCTTACCATGCACAATCGATTGGTCACAAAAGACAGTGTGCTCAAGTGGATTATGCAGGTCTTCTCTATCTGCTGCTCCTGTAATTAATCTAAAGAAAATGGGAATCATAAATTGCCGTTCAAGCTATCTTAGTTTGCTTATGTCTACTGCATAAGGATTTGTGTGGTTAATGGGGACTTTTTGTTGCTGATTGAGTTTGTGAGCAATGGTTCACGTTTCGAGCTCGCCTTGGATAATACGCGATCACAAATATTATCTACTTTGATGACTTTTATTGCATATACTTATCCGAGCATACATACTTTGAGTTCAAATAATAGGAAAAGTTTTGCTATAATTCAACCGGTTGATTTATATTTTGGCTCGACTCTCTTATCTGAACTAGGGAATGATTACCTATATGATCGATCAAGCATAACGTGAAGATCTGAATACAAGTCTTGGTATATTTTCCCATATATGTGCACAATGATTATTCTTTCAACCGACATCTGCTTATGCTCTTTTTTTTTTTTTTGTCAAGAATCGGATAAAAGTAAACTATTCATAAAGAATATTAAGTCACCCCATCCATGAGGGATTCATGGAATGGTAAATACAGCAGGCCGATTCCATTTTCGGCCATTTTCTTAGTTGGCCAGCTAATTATGGTTAACTTATCAGTAATTGATGTTCTCCTAATTCGTGCAATATAGTCCAAAATTGGCTCCAACCTGTCATAAGCAGCATTACAGTAAAACCGTGAATAAGATTCCTGTAAAAGTAGGCCTAAATGGTCATGATTTTATTTAGGAAAAAATTAATTAAACTGTTTTTATTTCAAAATTACAACAATCAAATCGTGAATGGCGATGCCATAACATATGACTCATCCATACATTTACTAGGGAAAATTGTCCAAAAAGTCTTATACCTATGCCACTTTTGCCAATTAAGTCCTAAATCTTTTTTTCTATTGGACCAATTGAGTTCATTAAGTCAATTTTGGCTATAACTTGCTAATGTAGATGCTAGCCATCCAATGTGGCACGGTCGGCGTTGAAGTAGATAATTTTTAGGAATATATTAATATTTTCCTAATATTTTAATTAATTTTTCTTTTCTTTTTCCTTCTTTTTTTATTTTTTAATTTTACATCTCCAGTCAGTGAGGGTTGCTTGGTCTAGGTGAGGGCATTGCCGCCCTCACCGGCTATGAGCGAGTGCCTCCATTCCCTCGCCTAGATCTACTACACCCTCCCCAAAACCGAAGGTAGCTTGCCCTTGCCAGTCGTCGGCGATGGTCAATTGGTGACCTTGTCAGAAAATAACACAAAATTAAAAAACAAATATTAAAATATTGTTTAAAATTATCTAAGTCAAAGCCGCCCATGCCATTAGGACGGGTGGCATCCTAGCCAGTGATTTTCAGCTAAAAGTGATCAGATATGCTCAAGTGACAACACGTGAAATGTTTAAGACTCAATTGAAAAAATGAAAAGATTTAAAATTGAATTGGCAAAAGTTAAATAGGTTTATGACTTCTTTGATAATTTTTCCACATTTACAATCCGGCAATATCCAAATTTTATTGTATAGCCCTCAATTCTAGGCCAGTGCTTCATCTACACGATGAATAATTGCTTTGGTACTCTAAATGACATCGACAACCCTTTCATTGTTTTTTTTTTATAACCGGGGTGTCCAGTCGTGCCGGCGAGCTGACGCTCAAACCGACGGCGACCGACTAATTCCCGGGGAGGCACCGCAGGAGCCCACCACCACGGTACTCCGGATAAGACACCAGTGAATGTGGGCGAGTAAGTTTCGATCCCAGGACCATGAGTACTACTCAGCGGGGTCCTAGGAGTCTATTTCTTACCACGCGACCACCTGATAGGTGGGTTACAACCCTTTCATTGTTGATGATCGCATAGTTTGAAAAGTACTATTATCTATAATAATCCTTATTCTTCGCAAATTAGATGTCGAATAATATTACATCTTTTAGAAGAATATCATGATCACATAACTATTAAATCCTAAATGAAGATGACCGTATTGTATATGTAATAAGGTCACAAGACTCGCTGTTATTTTTACCTCGCCTTTGCTAAAAAAGATGTATAGTTTTCTTTTGCCATTAAGTGATATTAGAACTGCATGCTCTCTCTCACATAAATTTGTCACTAAATGCTTTTAGAGAGTATTTCTCTCCATCCCTTGTTCTTACTAAGTCTATCCTATCTTCGATAAGTATAGCATAATATACGCTAGACAAGTGAGTTTATTTGATGTCGGAAATCCATCTAATTGACAAAGATGTTACTTATACAGTAGAAAACAATTGAACTACAGCTTTTACTTGCATAGAGGAACCCAAGGTTAAGTACATTTTCAGCAATTTATCGGTGCATCCCATAACAATATGGAATACTAATCATCGAGTTGCCTCGTCCACAATTTCAATCAAGTAGAATCATCAATAATATGCTGTTTGATACATCGATTTTCTATAAAAGTCAAGTACAGATCAAAGGATTTGCATTGACACATTTGTGGATTATTCAATTCCTACCTAACCTACCATTTATCATATTTCTTGGTAGGAAACATATTGAATGCAAAATATGCAGCTTAATCCACCAATAATGGGAATGGCCAATTCTTTTCCTATTTATATAGCTCTCATCTTGTGATGCTCCAAGCATCTAATTCCTCTTGGGCCACAATATCACTCCCATCATATACGACTATCTCTATCGACAAAGGATGAAGTCTTTCCGTCAACCTTTGTAGTTTTTTCCTCAAGAAACCTATTGATGCATCTAAATTGCTATCCATTTGATTCCTCAAAGATCATGACCCACGTATGAAAAACACTCTTGATTTCAGTAGGAGATGCATCATCGTATGCTTGAACAGTCGGATCAATGATTTACCAAAATATTCACATTTACAATGGCGCCTTCGATAAGGTATGGATTTCCCAAAAAGTAACAATTTTTCAGCTTAACTATTTTTCATCTTAGTCCAACTAAATATCGTTCATACATACAATTTGGACGATTGATCTAACTTTCCAACACTCTTTCATTGTAGATTGTGTTCTCTCACTATAGGCGGATTTGGTGTTAAGAGCTGAACCGAGAACACCATAAAAAATGAAAAGAAATATCGAAGTTTAATCAAGGGCCAATTCTCCTTACCATGCTCGTGGGTAATTCCCCCCCCCCCCCCCCCCCCCCCCCCCCGGTCTGAATCACCATCGTGCGAAGGCAAATGAGGTTTGCGTAGGTTCCATGTTGTCCCATAGAACTCCAAGTTGCAAGGCAAACTCCATCTTTAGTGGATAGATAGAGGAAGAGTGCATAGGGTCTGCTTGAGTGTGAATAGGTTCAGTTGTAATTATTACATGTAAAGCAGTATAAGAGCTCAGTGTCGGGAGTGAGCTTCCCTTGATTTTTGCGTCACTCTGAAACAAATTGTTATTACACGGAACATCCCTTTACTTTCTCGTATAATCTGTAGATCTCTGATGAAACTGGTTTAATGTTTGCTATGCCGCTAATGAAACATGTGACATGAATATCTAGCAATTGTCATGTTAATCCTGCGACTATAGCATGACCTTGAAGCAATGGCAAGCTTGGCATATCTTTTCTTATCATTCTTTTCTCTAATTAACAAAATGTGATCTGGATCCTTTCCAAATTATGTTGCTTAGAAGTCCCATATAAACTTCTGATTATTTCAAACTAAAAGAAATTTAAATGATATATCACTTTGATTTTCTAGATTCAATAAATATTTAGTCTACAAGATAAGAAACCACATATTACACATGGGGAAAATTGTCCAAAAAGTCCTAAATGTATTGCACTTTTGTAATGGGCAATGCTATTTCCACAACTTTATGACTAAATCCACCCATTTTCAACCAAAAGACAAAATCAGCCTCAATCATTCTATTGCACTTTAAAGGAGTAGTCCTAAATTTATTTACTTACCTTCCTTTTTTATTTTTTCAATTTCTATGTAGGATCTAATTTCCATAATTAAGAGTTTTACATATTATAGCTTTGTTGATTGTAGGCACTATGTTTTCGTTTTGTTGTTAGAGTTTACTTTTGCAGGAATTAGTTTTGTCAAAAGGAAGAATTTGAAAAAAAAATCAATTTTTTCTACGTTGTTAAGAAAATTAAAGGGACAATTATCATGTACTATCTTGAAAAATTTGACGTATGCTTTTTTATAAAGCAATCACTTGCTTATAAACTTTTGCTTTTGTTGTGCATATCACCATAAAACCTTTTCTTATCAGATGTCTTTTAGACATATACAGATATAATGAGAAGATACGATGAAACACAAAAACTTTGTTGCATTCTCCAATATAAACATTTAAAAGACGCATTTTAATTAAATCAAAACATTTCATAAAAAAGAATTTCTTTTTTAAATATGCCAATGAGATCTCATCATTTTGGATGGACAAAAATTAACATCTTCCGATAAATGTTTGCAAAAAAAAATAGCAATATGCTTCATTCTACGTCACTTTTTCACATCAATTTTTTTTTTTTTAGTGTATTCTTTGTACTTCTATAACGTCCTGTATGATGTGTGTAGAAATATTTCGACAATAGTAATGAAAAGAGACAAATTCTTTCCTGTAATAATTAAGGGATTATATATATATATATATATATATATTTCCTTGAAAATTTCTCTTTTTGGAAAAACTTATTTCTATAGAATTAATATCCAAAAATGGAAAGGAAAATACAGTGCCTTTTTATGTGTGGGTACCCACGACATTAAAAAGTAAAACACGTGAAATGTTGCATTTCAATTACGGCAACTAGATCCATAGAAATAGAAAAAAATAAATAAATAAAAGAAGGAATGGGGCCACCGCTACAAATTGTAATTAAATGATTAAGGCTATTTTTGTCTTTTTATTAAAGAATGGGGTAAATTAGTCATATATGGGGTGGAAATAGCACCGCCCTTTGTAAATTCATTCCTAAATTTTTTTAATTTTATCAATTGATTCCAAATCATTTAATGTTTTACCAATTGAGTCTACCTTATCAATTTTGATCGAAAACCATTTAAATGGATGTCTGCTGTCCTACAGGCCATCGTCATTGTTGACGTGAACAAATTTAATAATATTTACTTTTCTTTTCCTTTTTTCTTTATTTTTTCCTTAAAGTGGCCGACGAGGGTCACCAGTCCCTCATCATCCATTACACATGGGCAGCGAAGCCCTCACCAGCCACAATAAGAAAAAAAAACCAAAGAAATTAAAAAGGAAAAAATTAAAAAAATATATATTCAAAAATAGAAAAAAGGCCACGCCATATAGGATAGCCAATGTCCACTTTAGCAATTTTTTGTTAAAATTAGTTGGATGGGCTCAACTAGCAATATGTAAAAAAATTTAAGATGACAAAATTAAAATGTTTCGAACTGAATTTGCAAAAGTGCAATAAGTTTATGACTTTTTGGATAATTTTCCCCTAACATGTATATCAATTGGAAACAAGGCCGGAAGTTCAAATGGATGTGAAATGAATGCAATAATTTTCATATGAACTCAGCAATATACTTGAACTCAAACAATAGTATGTATTGTCACACCCTACACCTATCGAGCGCGCTAACATCCCTTCTAGGCCATTAAGTTGTGACGTCCTAGAACTCATCATCGACCCATTGCTTTTATCTTTCAATTAAAAGCATGTGTAAACGCACTCAAGACTTCCCATACAAAAATGTAGCGAGGGATAGAAGGAGAAACTCATCGGTAGAAAACAAACAAACTATTTTTATTAAACAAATGGTTAACCCTGGGAGGTTACAATTATTACACGCCTCACACGAGGCTACTCCTTGGCAAACCACACATACAAAAAGGGATGAGGTGGTTAGGTTAACCTCGCTTCACTACCCGAAAAGGGCAACCCTAAAAGGATAAGCATACAGTACTTATCACCTCATTTGCCCATAACTAGGAGGAGGCTCGGGGTTTGACTCCTCTACATCTGTCTCGGCTCCCACGGTGCTTAGACCGACGTCCGAATCTATAATAGCACTGTTCGGAGGGTCAAGATCCATAGGATTCCAAATCTCATCTCCAAGACCACTAGGAGAGGGTCTGTCAAAATCTCTAAGCTAACCATATAGTTCATTCTCTATCTTAGCTAACTAGGGTAAAAACTCATGCAGTTGCCATAATGTAAACCCCTCATCAACCCAAATAGTTGTTGAGTGCTAGTAATACCACCTCTCCGGTCCTGCTAGATACTCTACTACTATTGTACCCATGTCCATGGGCATGCCAAAACGCGTAAAGCAAGGGTGGTCGATTCAAGCTCGGGGTTTTGAAATATTTAAACAACAACAATGAGATAAATCTCAATGAGCTAATAACCTAAGTCTCGATTAGGAGGTCAACTTAACTCGGATGCACATAATTCATGTAATGTAGTTCAATATTCACAAGCATGTCATCACACAATTATAGGCAACTGAACCTTGCCTTGGTACACGGCTGACAAGTCTTAAACCATGATACGCAAAATGTACACAACACAAACTAAACATAGATCAACATCCTCATGCACAATGTACTCAAGCGTCTTTTAATCATCATAGCCACTCAAGCATTCATTTGATTAATTACAGCTGATAGAGGGCACGCACATCCTCTCTAAGAGTTTTCTAGCTCCATTGGGCATTTACTCATTCGATTAATTACGGCCAGGTATTTGTTTGTTCGATCAATTACGACTAATTGAGGGCATGCCAATCTTTCTACATGGGTTTTTCAGCGTATCCGTGCATTTATCCTTTCGATCCATTACGGCCAATTGAGGGCATGCCCATCTTCCTACGGAGGTCTTCCAACTTATCTGAGCAGTTCTCACACTAAAGCGACCCTCATGCTCAAAATTTGTAGAAAATAAATCACATGATCACATATACAATTCATTCCTCAGAAAATAGCCGTTTAATTTAATTAACTACACTATTTAATCTATACAGCAATTTCCAACGTCGGCTTTGCAATTTCAAACATAGACTAACACAAAAATATCAATAAGACATTAATATTTAATCCCCAAAAATTTATTTATTTAATAAGAAAATATTGATCATATAATAAACCAATAGTTTATCACCTAAATAGCAATAACTTAGCAACTATTAGTGATAGCTTATCACTTCAAGCATCGATAGCTTATCGTACAAATCTCGATAGCCTATCATTTAAACATGATAGCTTATTGGTCAAACCATGATAGCTTATCACTCAAACCATGATAGCTTATCGCTCAAACTATGATAGCATATCGCCCAAACTATGATAACTTATCATTCAAACCATGATAGCTTATCAACTAATTCCCACTTAATTAGCATTACACATACTTAATCCAATTTAATCATATCCTAATCAAATTTAGCTTAATAATTGAGAGATTAGGGCGAGAACTCACCCGACGACGATTCTAAAGACACGGGCACGACGGCAACGAAGAGGGCTATGCGTGGCTTGCTTTAAAAACTATGTGGGATGACAATGGACAACAGGTCAACAGTTGCATAGAACCAAAGGGGCTGGTTGCGCATGGCGGAGCTTGAATCGGTGGCGAAAAAAGGCTTGAACGGGTCGCATACAGTGACAAGAGACCCTAGCGACGCTCAAAGATGATCCTAACTAGCAAAAACAGCCGCCAACTAGCTGAGAAGGCACTGGTAGAGGGCTAGCCATGAGAAAATATGAGAGAGAGAGAGAGAGAGAGAGAGAGAGAGAGAGAGAGACAGAGAGAGGATAGGAGGTAGCTGGCGGTTTGAGGGAGAGAGAGGAGGGAGAAGTCCAAGAAGACTTCCCCTTTGTAATCTTCATCCACAAGCCTAATTCAAGGTATAAATCCCTCATCAATGCATCACCACAAAAATCTTCATCCATTAATGCCTTTTGTCTCAAATTCATAAATGGAAGAAAGGTAATTTGGAATTTCTTATCAAGGGGGTAAAATGGTAATTTCACAAAGTATTGTATAAAGTACTATAAGTGTATATGGGAAAGTATTTTGTACGGGTTTGTAAAAATCAAATTTAGGCTTGAAATAATAAGGATTGGGCTTTAGAATGGCTTTTTGGGCTTTAAGGTTTATATGGGCCTAATTGGGCTCACTTGGGCTTGTCTTAGGCCCACTTGGCCAAATCCTATTGGGCTTGAGGCCCAATGGCTCTTTGCCCAGTCCAACTTCCTCATGGCTCCAAATCTCGATCTAATAATCCTTTTCTGAGAGTTTCGAGCAAATCGACAAATAGGTGGATTAATGAGGCCAGTCCGATAGTTTAGTCATAAAATCCTCGAAGGTTCGATATCCACATTTAGATTCTAATTCATTGTAGAAATCAATCGATCACAACTTTAGCATATCTCAAGCTAACAGGCTTCTTTTTGGAGTTATGTATATTCGACCCGTGATTGATTTGACACCAAACGACGTTCAAGCTTTCTCAAGCCATGGGTGATCTCGGTTGTCATGTAATTGTGAGGGGTCAATCACTAGTTCTAATATACACGATCATTATGGATTGGTTTAGGATCGTTCCCAACCCATACAATGGTCAAGTGGAAACACTCATAATCGAATTGTAAACCATTGACAAAACATTCTATAACCTTTCTTGGATCAGTCTGTAATGGCTCAAAATTATCCATTGTTAATCCTTATGGTTGAATTATCAATTCATGGATGAGTTCTTAAGTCGAATGCACATAATTCCTTAATAGCCTTTTCCTATTGGTTAGTCTCTCATGAGTGATCAATTTAGAGCGAGAATTACTAAAAATGCATCGATTGAAATCATCATTTCATTGCCACCCAAAATTGGGTTAAATTTGAGTATGTCACATGTATGATATCCTTCATCATTTATATTACGTAACATAGAAGAGTCCAAATTTTAGTCTTATAGAACATAATCTATAGTTTAAATTCGCTCTCTAAAGCGAGTGAAATTATTAGCAAAGCTAAAAAAATCTATTTTCCCATCCTATACTATGTACTAACTCCATTTCCATGTCCCCTTTTTGATTTTATGAGTCTAAAGGATTAGAGTTACTGTAAGGTGGATGCATTTAATCTTCCATGTACCCCTAAACATTCATTTCGTTGACTTATCATGAAAATGTTGATCTGTCCAAAATTCAAATAGGCACGTGATCTTAATTAAGCATTGATTGAAATAAGCCGATAATGGCACAAAGAGGAGATGATATAACATGCTTCCATCGGAAGGCGACACTCCATTTTTTATTGAACTTCAACGAAATAAGCTATCAATTTATAGAGAATTCTATAAATAGCAGGCTTTGACCAGAGACATGAACATGACACTCCAAAAGTCTAATTTTATTGTGGTTTTTTGTATGAAAGATTACTAAAAAAAAAATATTGATGCGAGATCAATGTGTTTGACTAATGATGAAAGTACATCCAGTTCAATAAGTTGTTACTTATGTGTATAGTTGAAAGTCGTGCGAGTTTGACGAAGATTAATCCTCTTTGAGCTTTAGTTGCATTAGTGCACTTAGGTTAAGTACGCGCTTTAAAGCATGAATTGGTATTTCTGATAAACCATGTCGAATATCCTCCAATTGCCATGTCTATTGTGATTTCTAGAAATCTTAAGGTTGGTAGTCAAATGTCCTTAAAGTTTGAGTATTCATCAATGAATAAAAAGGCAACTCCGTTTTCGGATTGAACCATTCTGATTGGACCTACCATTTCTGGCCATTATTACGAGGGTGTACGATTATTTTTTATTTTGCAATTTTACAATTATGGTAAATATTATCTTCATAAAATTATATCTCCTTTTCGCTCCTGCCGATGCTTTCCTCAGATAGATAAGAAGTGAGAGGTTCAACAAGCATATTTATAGCCTCATTAGCAGATTTGGAGAGCCCAAATGAAAACAAAAAAAAAAAGAGAAAAGAGCTTATTACTTGCGATTTAAAAATCGATCTACATAAAATTAATGTCCGAGACTCTACATGAAAAGGCAAAGTCTTTGAAAATTACCAGTTTCATGCGAATCATGTAATTAAATAAAAATTATATGCAGAAACTCATCCATCCATTCATCGTCTCTGAGTTTGGATATTTTATCTCATTCCTCGCCCCATTGATATGTGGAAAAGATCGGGTTCTATTTTTTTGAAGCTGCCACCTTACTCGATAGAGATCTCTCCATGCCACTTTTACAAATCATAATGTCCGATCAACATCGTAATTTATTCGATCATCTCTCTCCACTCGCCTTTCTGTCAAGTCGTCAGTAAGTGAGCACGAAGCTGATAGTAAGAAAGCATGTCATGAGGTTGCCATAAATAAAAATAAAAACATGGCAAGCGACAATTGAGAGTTGAGAATAAAAGGTTCCAAAACAATCGATTTGGTTAGAAGCTAACTACAAGCCATCTTAATCTATTTGGGATTTGTTATGTTTAGTGCATTCTATTATTTATGCTAGTTAAATGAAAATTAATTCGTATCGGAAAAAAAGAAAAAACTACAAGCTATCTTAATTAGCATGTCTGATTTCACTTCCATCTTTTCCTTTTCGGTCTTCGAAAGCAATGTTCGTCCAATACTCAGCACAAATACATTTCTAGGATGCATTTTAATGTTGCGACCACCTGTGATCTGACAAGGCTCAAGCGCAAAAACAGAAATTGCAGGAAAAACATGTGATGCTTCATGTCCCCGCATTGTTAATATATTAATTACACTTAGAATGGAATAAAATCGTCCGCAAATAATTTATTTTGCCACTTATAAATTAACGCAATTCCATTACCAAAGAAGATGAATACAGTAGTGTAGAAATTATAAGATGATATACATTTATAATAACAAGCGACATAACTTTTCGGAATTAAAAGATAGCTATACTATTATAACTAAGGGCGCGCATGAGAACGTTTCTGTTTCGCTATTTCTGTTCCAAACCTATTCTAGAAATAGGTTTGGAACAGAAACTCGTTTGGTAACGCACATCTGTTTTTCTATTTCTGGAACAAAAAACTGTTCCAAAAATAGATTTTGGCCCAAAACCAGAAACAGAAATTTTTTGTTTCTAGCAAAAATAGAAAAATCTATTTCTGTTTCAGAAATTATTTCTGGAACAGAATGGTTGTCATGCGCGCCCTAGTAATGCTATTATGATTAGTTAATAGCGCATAAGTAAGCATTGATTGTTATATCTTTTTGCTTATGATTTTTAAGAATATGATAATTAAACGACATAGGCTTCGACTATCTATCATCAAAGAGCGTGGTCTTGAAATAAATATTTCCTTTAGGAAACCAAACTAAATATTAATTACTCCATTCTTGCTTCCCTCCTTTCCAGTTTCCGCCAATGAACCGTACAATATCTGCATGGGCCTACAAACTAAACGGATGAAGAGGACCACCGTGCATGCATGATCCCTATCGGAAAAAGGTTACTAAAAAATTTGCTATGTCAATAGAACTTTTCGAAAAATAATTTTCTCAAATACAAGTCTTATGCCATGGCAGTGGATTATGAAAAATGACTTACACTTACCTGTATTTATAGAAGTAATCTGAGATTGATTTAAAGCTAAGCTGCCCTTTATAGTATAGTTTTTTATTTTCATTTGGCCCAGATTTTGTACTAGTAGAGGATACTGGTCATAAAGACGGGTCATATCTTGTTTTTGCTCTTTTTTTTTTTTTTTTGGGATAAGAAACTGATCTTTTCTAAGGCGTTATATACGAATCTTTAGCATACACAGTTGATATACAAGCGGAGTCAACTCATATAATTCAAAAGAACAACGACTTTTTCTTGCTGACGAGAATTTCTGTTAATAACGCTAATGTTGAGCAATTTTGTTTGACTGTTTAGTTTGCCAAATAGCGAGAGAAGAAGGAAGTTGCCGGGTATAGACTTCGTTTATAAGTACATGAACTTTGTTCTACGACCCTAACTAGAGTAATATAATATAGCTTTCATTATTCCGGTTAAATGTACGATGCTAGATGCTAAACCAAACCACAATTTTCCTTAAAACGAAATCATTGCTTTGTGTCACACCCCAAAACCACAATAATGGGGGTTGTGACACGGCCATCCCTTTCTCAAAAGGATGCAGCCACAACTTAACCAGAATTCAACCTAATAACAAATATGTATATCCATACATACGAGCTCAAGAATTTCCTTAGTTACAAACATCAGAACTTGCTACTAAACCATAAATAGATATACACACATATCCTTCCAAATGGTAGAAACGTCTAATATCCTCTTAAAAGGGCTCACCAAATACAAAAGAAACAACTCACAACTTATAATAAAAGCTTCCCCTCAACAAAATATCCTCCACTAACGATCGCTCACATTCTACGGGCGACTCGCTGGATTTAAAAAATAAAAAGATGAAAGGAATGAGTTAATAAGTAATACATTTCTTCTAAGCAGATCGAATAATTACTATGCACATTTAAAACACAAAACAAATACTAATGATTTAATCTATTGGTTAATCTCAGCAAAACACATGTCAATGGTCTATCCATTGACTAATCACGTGCTTAAGGCTCTAACCGTAGTCACGTATAATGCTCGTGACAAAAAACGACCAAGGTTTCCCCCTTGGCAAAGTCTTCACCTATAATGTCGGTGGCTCGGCCCACAAGGATATCCTAAATAGTATGCGCATACCCACAAATTCATCAGTCGGGTTCACAGTTATCTTGAGCAATACAAAATCACAACAACTCAAAACCAATAGCAGAAATCTGTCATAAATTATCTCAACTAGAATGAACATCACCATCAGCTCAAAATCAATAGCACAAAATAATCACAAAACCATCTTGAATAGACAAAACAGCAGTAAATGTTCGATCCTGTTTTATGCAACAAAAATATTCTAAATAACGCTTTTTCTTTCTTTTCAAAAGAACAAATCACATTAAAAACTCATATTATACCTTCTCAGAAAAACATGAGTTTATACAAGTCAAAGAAGAAATAGTATCACTCACTAGACGAAGGCAAAAATTAAAATGCGACGGTTACTTGAGTCGACGCATCCGAATTCCTATTAAAAACATACGAAAAATGGATCAAAACGAATAATATGACACTCTAATGGATGAATTAACTAATTTACACATATTTAACAATATAACGACGATCGTGCGTCAATGGAAGCTCGCCCAATGGCAAATTTCCTTTGCTGTCCTTAATGGGCAGTTTGTACTTCAGGATTAAAAAGGCCATAACTCATTCCACCGAGCTCCATTTCAAGCCATCTTATAATCCAAATTAAACTTATTCGATATACTACAAAAGTCTTAATATGGTTGACCTCAAATAAAGAACAAAAAATAAAGATATTACCTCTTGAAGTATGTTGTTCGCACATATATTGTAGGAAACAGAACAGCTCGCGCTTCCGGACTAAAAAGACCATAACTCACTCCACTGAGCTCTATTTCAATCCATCTTATAGTCCAAACAAAGATTATTTGACGTACTACAAATATTAACATGGTTGACCTCAAATAACGAACGAAAAATAAAGATATTGGCTCTTGAAGTATGTTGTTCGCGTTCATATTGTAGGAAACAGAACAGCTCGCGCTTCAGAAGTAAAAAAGTTATAACTCACTCCACCGAACTCTGTTTCAAGCCATCTTATAGTCCAAACGAAGCTTATTTGATGTACTACAAAAGTTCTAGCATGGTTGACCTCAAACGACGAACAAAAAATGAAGATATTGACTCTTGAAACATGCTGTTCGCGCTGGTACTGTAGCAATCAGAATTGAAAATTTTGTTTCGGTCAAACTATAAGTCCAAATTGAGATCCGTCAAATCCCACTGCTTCACAACATCCTAAATTTTCATTTCCATGTAAAAACGCAGCATAAAAACTCCTTAAATGAACCCAGCAAATTAAACTCGATCTAGGTCCGAAATAAAACTCTAACTCTGAAATTTATTCCCATATGAGGAACGAGGAATACGACCACTTACTGAACGTTATTAAACAGTGTCGGGGTCGTTTGGCGAGGCATGTGGCTTGGACCTCTCTTCCTCTTTCCTTCCTTTTTTTCTTCATCTTCTCCTTTCCTTCTTTCTTGTTTTTCCTCCCCTTCGTGCGTTTGTTCTTGTTGCAGAAGAAAAGAAGGAGAGTTATTACTGTCTCCTCCTTTCTTCTTTTGTTGACTTTCAACTTCTTTTTTTTTCTTTATGTGGGACCCATCACCATTTAATGACATAGTTAAAGAAACCTAGTTATCACACCTTGTGCACAGCCTCTGAATTCTAACCAAATTGAACGGTAATCCAAAAGCCATTTTCCTTTTCCTTATTTATTTTTGCCTCTTAATTTAACCATCAATACTATTTCAACAATCCGAGGAGATTGGCAATGCCATGACCGAGAAATGAATTAATTAGTACATTTGATATATGCCTAGAATTGCAGCAAAAGATAAAATATTTGCTGATGTTTTTCCTTGACTTTTCACCTCCCTACCATGCGAAACCAGCCGGTGCCTGTTCTTTCTCTGCAGGTTCCCTCCCCTCTGTGTCTTTCAGTCCCTTCGTTTTCCCTCGTTTTCCTTTTTTCTCTGGCTTTTCTTCTTCCGCTCTTGACCTGAGCATCCTTCGTCATCGTAGCTTCTCCCTTTGTTTTGAACCTCTCTAAGCTTCCTTCAGTCATTGGCCAAAGTCATGGCTTCTCACTCATCTGTAGCATCAAGAACCAGAGCCCGGACAAAGAAAGAAGATCCCTATGCCAGAGGTTTCTCCAATGCAGAGCTCGGAAGAAGGAAAGGCAGCTCTTCAGGAGCGAAGCATCTAGTGCGTGACATCCTCTTTCCCAAGTCTTCTGGCCCGAAGGCAGAGAGCAGTGGCAGAGGAGCTCGACCAAGAGTCTCTTCTTTTTCTGGTGGTTTGGGAGGCGGAATCAGCGCCGGTGATGGCAGCAGAGACGTCATTATTATTACAGACAGTGAAGATGACAGTGACGAAGTGATTTCAGTGAGTGGAAGGGGTGAGGAGGAAGAAGAGTCCAGCGATCACAACCCTGTGACGGCGCGAAGGTTTGAGCCTAACAGTGCTTTTCATAAATGTAAGAACATTGATATTGTTGATGATGTTAGTAGTGACTCTGATGAAGAGGAGAGTACAGACTTTGAGTCTGATGCATGTTCCGATGATGAATCGATACGCTCCGGTGAGGAGAAGGATTTTGGCAAACAGGGTGAGGGAAATGGCGGAAGTTTCAAATCCACAAATGATGATTGTGCGCCGGATATGTCCCAGAAGAGGACTCCACAAGTGACTGGAGATGGCCCTGAGGCCGATCTTAGCTTAGATTATTTGTCCTCTTTCTCCGACAGCTCAACCGAGGCTGACGACATTGACGATGAGGATTGGCTCGCAAATGTGTCAGAAAGCTTGAGCACAGATGGAGATACTTCTTCGAGCTCAGAAGAGTATGTCTCTGGGAGTAAGCGTGAGAAAATTACGGAGATAAGCAAGAAGAGAAAACGCAAGGATGGAAGCCCAGTGATTGACTATGGGGGAAAGAAAGAGGGTGTGGAGCGTAGAGTGTCGCTGGTCCATGAATGGTTGCAGCATGATTTGGAGGAGGAACATGAGAAAGGAGAGATTAATGTTGAGCATGCTATCGAGTGCATAGATGATCCGGTGATTGATGTAGCGGGAAGGACAGAGAAAGTGGAATGTGGAGTTTCGTGGGTCAAGGAATGGTTGCAAGGTGATGTGGAGGAGGTCAAAGAGGATGAAGCGATTAATGTTGAACGATCAAATGCAGAAATTGATTGTCCTTCCAATGATGAGAACGGAAATAGTGGGAAAATGGAGGAAAGAGGAAGTTTTAGCTTGTCGGATTTCGAAGGAACGAGGGAAAAGGAGGAAACACGACACGGGGGTAAAAATGCTGATGAAGGGTTGCAGGCTGATGATGATGAACACGAGGAGGAGGAGGAAGGCAAAGCAGAGACTGAGTTCAACGGAGTGAATGCTGGAACAGAAGTCTCTCCCGTTACTGAAAAAGGAACGACCAGGGAGATGGAAGAAAGAGGAAACTTTTGTGTGCCAGAGAAAGAAGGATCGAATCAGAGCCGAGAGAAGTCGACTTCCCAGAACAAGGTCTCTGGAGTTGACAGAAGAATGCAGGAGAAAAGATATGGGAAATTAGACAGTCGAAAGGAGGGGGATTCAGGCATGTCCTGTAGCATCCAACAACTGCAAAAGAAAAGGAAATATGAGGATTGCAGCGGCGAGAAAGCATTTGCAAGCAGAAATGCTGAGAAAGAGCAAACGTCGGCTAATGATGGTACCGTGAGGAATAACTGTAGGGGCGATTGGGAGTCCAGAACTAGGAGGGAAAGAGGTGGAGAATCAAGGGAAAATATGCTATTCAAACTCGCCGATTGCATATGGGGGAAGGACGAGATTCTTCAAGATGACATACAGAAGGAAAGGGCGGATAAAGGGAAACAGTTTGCTGGTGGCTTTGCCGTGAAGGAAGAGAGAAAGGAAAGCACGGAAGAATTCAAGACATTTGATACAGCAGCCAACGGCATCAAAGGAGACTGCTCAGATAATATGTACGAGCAGAAGAAAGCCGGTGAAATCTTGACTCAGCCAGGCAGAGAGGGTGTCGGGGGGCATCAAGCACAAGGGAGAAAAGATTGTCGGAGTACCAGCAACTATGAAATTCGTTGGGAGAGATCCGGTACGTCGAAAGAACTTAAATATTTCCAACGTCTTGCTCAGAAATTCAGAGATAACAAAGATGATGATGATCGGAAAGTTGTATGGGAAATACCAAGCAGCACAGAACCATGGGGAGAAGTGCCTCCGCTTCATGTGAAGTTTTTCTGGGCAGATGAGGAACCGCAACCAGAACCAGCACCAAAACCTGAAGCAGAGAAGGAGATGGACAATATGTGGAGCGACATGGAATTTTATCTTAGAGCTGGAGAACTTGGTTCTTCAGGATCCCCAGTAAGTTTCATGAAACCTGCTAGCAGCCTAAAGCACATAAAAAGAATGAGTAGGTTGTCTAAAACACTCACCGAATATAGATTTTATCTTACCTGCTGAGTGCTGACCAGCCCTGAATTTTCTGTGTATTGTTGAATATTTTGCTTAGTTACTAATGCAAATCAAATTGTCACAGTAGTGAAGTGGTTGTTTAAGCACATGTACTTACCTTTGTTTATACGAGAAGATGGTCCTTTGGAGTCAACTTGTCAATAAAAGTTCGTGTTAATGATTGGGTGAGAAGTACGATAGCTGAGCTCACCTCAAAATGAACAAAAAAACTTAACTTGCGGAAAATCCGTGTAAGATCCCCGACAATTTTTTTTTTTTAATTCGCTTGTGCTGTAATCAGCTCATCATGAGTTAAAATGTGTGAGCTGTGTCTATTTCTGCTGTTCCTTTTCCATTGTTGCTGATGTTAATGTGCATATCATCCGAATCATACAACTTGACATAGTTGAGCCATATGAACTTGACATCATTTGCTTGTGCTGTATTGTACCGTCTCTTTTTGAGCCATCTAAATTCAAAGATGTCGCTGTGGCAACTCTTCAAGAAGAGAACTCATGAGAAGGAAAACACAAGGAGAGGATGAGAAAAACATAGAGGAGAAACAGAAGAAGCCATGAGAAAGAGGGGAGAGAGTTGAACAGTTCTGCGAGCAATTCGAACTAAATGATCAGTCTGAAGCAGTTCGTACTCTCGTATATTTTGTTTCCAGCATTCTTAGCTTGATCCCATTCACTTTTTATTGCTGTTCTGCATTGACTTAGTTTTTGAAATCATTTCCAGTGCAAATAGCTATAGGAAAGCACCAAATGAGACTGACAGCATAATTTCATTAGAGATTTCTTTCATATTTAGTAGTACTAAAAGCACTCTTGTGATGCTCTTCAGCAGGAAACTAAAACAAGTCTAGCCACCCTTTGTGCACAAGGAAAGCATGAGCTCATTTGCAATGAGGAAATTGGTTTGATTTGTCTCTTATGTGATCAGATAGTGCTCGAGATAAAATATGTCGTCCCACCATTTCTACCATCTTTTGTAAGTTCTGTTGTTTTACAAACTACTGTGGCTTTTACTGTTACATACCATTTTCAAAATATCGTACACGCTTCAAAGTTGGACTAGTTATGTTATCGACCATCACTTTCCTAGATTAACTGTTTCACTCACCACCATCCTCGATAGATGTCTATGCACTAGAATCTTTGACAACCATCGTTTCCTTATTATTCTGTTTTTTATCTGACATTTATCCTGTAGGGAAAGTTCTCCACCGAAGGGTCAGGCACAAAAAAGTTGCCCAACGGAGGGAATCTGACTTTGTTTGAAGGGGTTTGTCTCCAGCCTTCTGGAAATGACTCCATCGAACTCTTTCACCAGAGCAGCTCTGTTTTGGATCTTATCCCCTGTGACCGGAGTAAATTGTATCCGCACCAGCTAGAGGGCTTTGAGTTTATGTGGGAGAAACTAGCGGGGTTTACTGATCTAAAAGAATTATCTGACTCTGAGCCTAGGGATGTTGGTGGGTGCATCATATCTCACGCTCCAGGCACAGGAAAGACTTGCTTGACCATACTTTTTCTGCACACGTATCTTGCACTCTTCCCCAATGCCCGCCCTGTGATTATTGCTCCTGCCAGCTTGCTTCTCACTTGGGAAGAAGAATTCAGGAAGTGGAACAAGAAATGGGACACCAGCATTTCATTCCACAACTTGAATAATCCAGAGTTATCTGGGGCAGAAAATCTGGAAGCTGTGAGAATGGTGGAAGCAAATACGCACCTCAAGCAAGGTAGCAATGTGATGCGGATGATTAAGTTCTATTCTTGGAGTAAAAGCAGCAGCATACTAGGCATAAGTTACAATCTGTATGAGAAGCTTGCTGTACAGAAAAGCAAAGGCATAAAGGATCCGGTGAAGAATCAACAGATTCAAAAGCAAGATGAAGAGATGAGAAAGATTCTTCTTGAATTGCCAGGTGTGGTGGTTCTTGACGAAGGGCACACACCGCGAAACCAAACGAGTAGCATTTGGAATCTTCTGCAGAAACTTCGGACTGAGAAGAGGATCATCCTATCAGGCACCCCTTTCCAGAATAATTTTCTAGAGCTCTATAACACCTTGTGCTTAGTGAGACCCAAAACAGCCAACGAACTCCCCCTTAGTCTCAAGAAATTCTGCCAGACAAGGACAAGAACAAGACGGCGGAAAAGAGCTAAAACAGATTATATCGATTCCCTTGTTCAGCCACATGACAAAGTGGCTGATGATGCAATTGTGAATCTCCGGTTAATCATGGCTCCATTTATTCATGTTCACGAAGGGAGCATTCTTAAAGAGAATCTTCCTGGTATAAAAGAGTGCATAGTGGTGTTAAACCTAGGGGATTGGCAAAAGAAGATTGTTGAGAATATTCAAAGATCTCAATGCACATTTGAGTATGAGTTCAAGCTGTCTTTGGCATGCATTCACCCTTCTCTGATCCTAAGCTGCAATGCGTATGTGCATGAAAAACCTGTTATTGGCCATGAGCATCAGAAGCTTGAAGATCTGAAGAGTAACACAGATGCTGGG
Organism: Psidium guajava; assembly: GCA_016432845.1. Taxonomy (NCBI): domain Eukaryota; kingdom Viridiplantae; phylum Streptophyta; class Magnoliopsida; order Myrtales; family Myrtaceae; genus Psidium; species Psidium guajava. The sequence goes on along the minus strand of CM028230.1, from coordinate 12,869,464 downwards.
GCAAAGACGAGGTTCCTAGTGGAGTTAATCCGGCTCAGCGAAGCACTCGGCGAGAAAGTTCTCATTTTCAGCCAATATATAGAGCCATTGTCCTTGATCAATGACCAACTGAGATCGACTTTCCAGTGGTCCTCCAAAGGAAAACAGATTCTACACATGCATGGGAGCCTCGATCTGAGGGAACGTCAGCATTTGATTGGAGAATTCAACAACCGACAGAGCCAAGCAAGAGTAATGTTAGCTTCAACCAAGGCTTGCTCTGAGGGCATAAGTCTAGTCGGCGCATCGAGAGTTGTCTTGGTAGACGTGGTTTGGAATCCTTCAGTTGCGAGGCAAGCAATCAGCCGCGCGTTCAGAATTGGCCAGGAGAAGGTAGTCTATACCTACCATCTGATCACAAAGGGAACGGCGGAATGTAACAAGTTCAGTAAACAGATGGAGAAAGTGAGATTGTCTAAACTTTTTTTCTCCCCCACCGGCAAGGATGGTGAGAGAAGAAAATCCCACGTGGTTGCTGAAGACAGGATAATGGATGAGATGACTACCAACGAAAACTTCAAGGATTTGTTTGATCAGATACTTTACCATCCAAAGGATTCCTATGCAGTCGATCAGATATTTTATCAATCATCTGTTTAAGCAATGTTCTAGGTATGGATTTCCTTCTCTTTGCTCTCCTCTGCTGATTCTTCTCTTTTATGATGATCCTCTCAAAACTCTTCTTCATTAATTCGGATTGCAACAGTGCTACTTTATCTAGTCTTTTGGAGGCAAGGAAATTTGCATTCTCAATGTCCAAAGAGCTGTGAAAGTACGTATAGAATTTCACCTTACCGAGTTCATTTCCATTTCTGGTCCAAACAACAAAGAGACTAAAATGTTGTCTACTAGACAAATTTTGCTTTGTGATTCTGCTTTTTTCAATTAAATCTGCACCTACTAATCTGAAGATTCCATCTAGTTTATAGTCAGTTTCCAGGTGATCCTCGATTGAGTGTAAATTTTTTATTTGTTTTTCTGGTCTCTTCCGGCGTAATCAGTGTTTGGACTTGCAAGAGGGTCCATAATTCTCCACAATGTCGTTCGATTCTGGGTTGAACGTCCCAGATTGTGGTTTGTGTGAAGCAGCAGAATCTGGAGCATATTTTTAGTCTTCTTCAATTGAAAACACTTGAAAAAAAAAATAATAATGTGTTGAAACCAAAGAAATGAGAGATAAGCTGCTCGACATTTTCCTCATGATTCTCCTTCACTACAAGGGCCCAGCACAGCTTTCTCTGCTCATACTCTTTCAGGAAAAAACATCACAAAATACATTTTCACCCACAGTACTCAGTAATCTCTTTCTATCAAACTTGGTGTCAATCTTATATGAAAGTTGATGCATCACTGACTTGAGCGAAGACTGGTTTTTGTGGTAGGTTAGTTCCATTTAATATCTACTGCTAATAGATGATTTGTGTTGATGTGATGCGTATAAGTGATTAAAGTCACTAGTTACTCTTATGTCTATTTAATTTTATTTTGTTTAATTTTGAAGAAGTTACCTGAATATTCAAATCTCTTCAGATTTGCACACCTCATTTTGCAACGTTGCAAATTCTATTAATTGTGAACACTTATGTTTGCATACACCTACAAAGCTAATTTGCACTTTTAGTATAAATGATGTTCTGAAAACAGATCTATCTTTATCTGCTTTAAAGAATCCAGGTTATTGTTGGTTGAGTTCACATCCCCTGAATCTGTTTCATTTTGTTCTACCTAGCAGTGGCATCGGTTCTAGTCTTCGAAGATAACTACCTCGTTCTAGTTAGACCATGTAATTTTTGTATGTCCTACGCAGGTAAATTTTCATATAAAAAGAAAATTAAAAACATTAGCTAAGTTTGATTGTGCCAATCGCTCAACTGTCTCTTCGCTAGACCTCTGTGTAGGTGATGGATTTGCTGAGGGAGTGAATGTGTCACGAAGGAACATCTCATGCTCTGGTAAAGACCTGATAAATCTCTCATAACTCATATGGTCTGGAAATGCCATGTCGAATCCGATAGTCATCAAGTGGTATGAATATGACATTACATGTCTGTTGATGACAATAAAGTGTTAGTTTGTTAGGTCTTGTGGTTACTATTGTAACCTATAAGCTGAATGTGCAATCAATCATCTGTAAAATGTTCTGTAGCAATGTGTAAAGTATGGATTTCCTTCTGATTTCTCTCTCGTGTTGAATCTTCTTTTCTCTGGTTCTCTCAAAATTTTGCTTCGCTATTTTTGCTTGCAGCAGTGAAACTCTAGCCAGTTTATTGGAGGCTAGGAGATTTGAGTTATTCTTATGAAGAAGTTTGAATATGATACGCAATAGTTTTCCTCGGGCGTTGAGATTGGTCCTCACAAACAGGAGTAGACAAACAAGGATCAGAGATTGAGAGCAATTTGTAAACGTAACAGACGAGAGATAGGATTCGAAGTATCTCATTTTTGAAAGTCATGTAACGAGCAATCGGGCCAGTTCCAAAAGAAGCCTCGTAGGTCTCAGAAATTTGAGAGTCTTATCTATGGCGAGTTTGATTAGATTGGTCAGATCTAATCATACAAAAATAGAGTCAAGCAAAGCCCGTCCGAACAATGAATGTGATTGGCCTCGTAACACAATAGTACCCTGATCAAGGCTAAGCTCTAATAGGACCCTCAAAAGCCCTAAAAGTGAGGAACATGACTATATATTTACCTCTTGGAAATGCATTTTGAGCTTCAGATATGTATGAGTCAGTTGACCATCCGCGGATGAAGAATTGAAAGTTCAAATTGCAGATATAATGTGATGTCCCCAAATCTTGCACGTGAAGACAAAAGAAATAAAAAAAAAAAAATTGCTGGACTCACTTTCTTCTTCTTTCCCTCGGTAGAAGCTCCCCCAAGACCATGTGCTCTCTTAATTTCCCACCTCCATTTGCAGTTGCGTTGGAACCTTTTCTTTGACTAAATTTGCGGCTGCTTGCTCCACTTTCTCGGCTGAGCTTATTCCCCATGCATGCAAGACAATTCTGCAATGATTTTCTGACCATTGACTCTACTGTGCCCGCATGAAAGGAACTTGCTGCAGCTAGCCTAGTTTTCTTCCGTTTCTGTTGCTTCAATCTTCTTCCTCCTCTCGGCTAGCTTCTTTTGTTGCTGCCACTGGAAGTTTGCTGCTGTTCGTCCCTTCTTCTCGGCTGAGCGTGGACTCCCAACTGTGTCTGCATCTTCTCAGTGGCCTAGACATTTGCCGCTGCTCCTTTTTTCTTCCTTTTTGCTGTGTCTTCTCCATCTCCTCGAGCAGCTGCTGCTTTGCTTCATTCTTCTCGACTGCACTTCCTCGGCCACTGTTGGTTGCTGCGACTGCCACCGTTGACCTCAACTGCAACTCGTGAACCACTGCTAGACCTCATCTCCTCTGGCTACGCGTGAATCAGTTTGCTGCTGCGTGTGGTTTCTCCCGCCGCGAGTTCGCTCAGTCATTGTCCATCGTCTGAGCTCATGGCCGTCCTACTTTGATCCGAGCTCATCGTTGCTTTGGCCCGAGCTCATCACTGCTTGGCTCGAGCACATCGCCGTTCGTGGCCGTGCTCGATCGTTGTCCGTGGCACGTGCTCAATCGTCGTCCATGGCTCAATCTCGTCGTTGCTCGACCTCGACACCGTTGCTCGTCCAAGTTCGCTATTCAACCAAGCCACAATCGTCCATCATCCCTGAGCTCGAACTCGATTTTTAGGTGGGCACATTTCAAAATTTGACTTAGAATGTCGAGTATGCTAAGGACTGGTAAGGAAAATTTTATGATAAAAAATATTAAATTTCTTAAACGTAGAATGTCGATAATTTGCTACTAGCCATAGGAGTAATTTGGTATTTTTACGAACTATAGAATTTACTGTGTGTGCCAGATTGCTTGTCCTTGAACCTAGATGATTAGAACGGAAACTTGGCCTTGAAACGCCAGAGTTTGCAACGTATGATGCTTGGTCATTTTATTCGACATATTTTGGGATGAATTGTGTGCTCATGCGAATAATCTTGAGAATTGCATGTAATAAAGCTGACTTGCATGAGTATTTAAAAGTTGAGTCAATTGAGGACTCTAGGTTGCTCATTATTAATCTACATGCTGGCATAAGACATGTGCGTTTGGCGGAGTACGTAGAACCGTGCGGGACGGCTCGATAATGTATAAGGGGACACTAGGAATGCAGGGTGATAAGGAGGTGCTGATTGCAGTGCTAATTAAGCCACGATTGTTGCATTCGTGCCTGAATGTGCTCGGCACGGGGTAGCTGGAGAGACAAGGTTGCCAACTTCAGTGTGATTAGGCACGGGTTTAGGCATAGATCTGAGATGTCTATGACATGGCTAGGATCGAAAGTGCTATTGAGCCATCAGGGACCCCAAGTGAATCATTGATCATATTACATTTGCATCTGTGTGATCTAAAGTCACAACATGCATGTGATTGTTTACGTTTTAGCCTGAGACATATGCTTCATTCTAAATAGAGTCTAGGCATATGCTTGTTGAGTTTTGACTCACATATTTTTGGCTGAATGCCATTTCAAACCCTCGACAATAGACTTGACTATTCCCGATATCTAAAAAGTCTGAATGGCCCTTGCCAAAGGAAGAGTAGTCCTGATGATGCATGGAAGGAGCTTAGTGACTTTTTGATTTGGTCTGTCCCCTTTTTTACTATGATTGACTTGTGTTCTGAGGTTCTAATGATAGATTCCCTCCCAGGTTGTATAGAACATTCACTGTTATATGCTATGTATGTCAATTCGATTTTCCCTATCTCTCTATCTTGCATGTGTGTTTGTCAAGGGTTGTTCGTTTCCGCTGTCGCATTTGTTGGCCGTCGTTTAGTCGCGATGAGTCCTAGGACATCATTAGTTTTGGCCAGGTGATGAGTGAATTGATAGCAGACGGGATGTTGTGCGTTCGATAGGTCCGGAGCGTGACATATAATGGTCAAACAGAATTTCTTTTGCAGACGATTGCTAGCTTCCAAAAACTTATAATTACTCACTAGCTTTGTACGTGACCAAAGTAGATACGGTTTGATCTTTATATGAAAAGAGAAGCAATAAAAAGAGCTCCTGTACTAATACTCCGCGAAAGGTTTGTGGTGACATTGTGAATTGTTCTTAATCAGTCTCACTGGAGAAATAAATCTTCAATCCCTTAACTTTGATTTTCTTGTTTTCATCTAGCACATTAGTTAATAGGTGAGAGATAGTGATAGAAGTGTCATTACCGAAGATGTCAAGTCAAACATTGAGCTAAATGCATGCATAGGCAATAATATATACCTCTTCCAAGTCTATCCTAGCAACCATGACTTAGTCATAGACAACCTTACACATGGTTATATGAGAATAAAACAAAAGAAGTTTATATCTTACATACAATTACTAGAACAACAACATTAGGTCTTAGATAAACAAACTGGGAAAATAAATAAGCTTAACACAAGGACAACTTTTTGAGAAGCAGCTATTATGCAAGAGTGTTTATTTACCTACAAGGATATTATGAATTCACAATCAGCCACTTCGGTGAGACATCATCATGAGGAATTCCAATTCTTTAATCTCCCCTCGGTGATCATGATTATGGTAATGAGGTTGATGGTGGTGGTGGCGATTACCACCATCTCCATGCTCTTCTTCAAGTTTAGCTCATGTTCATTATCAAATCTCTCTTCCCTTCCATTACCACCCCGTTCACTCAGCACCTAACGATAATGTTGGTCCTTCACTTGTTAAAGCCCAAGATTCCCATTTCCGTCAACCATTGGAAAACCAAAGTAATTGCTGGTTGGCCTCTGAACCGACGACGGCGGCTGGCTTTAGTGGTGGCGATTTGGCACCTGCTAGGGGCGCTTGGTTACTTCAGACTACACATTCGAGCCACTAGAAATGGCTTTGGCCAACAAAGACAACGACCACTTCTCGGTCTTGTGGTCGCAACCACAAGTCGATGCCAACCATTTAGTGGTGACATTCTTGATGTAGTCTTGCAAGAGATTGGAGTCATCGTTGTGTGGAAGGAACTTGTGCTGAAAGAGTCGCTTGCGTTTGGTGGCGTTGCAGTGGTTTTTTATGTTGTTATCTGCCCTTCGAGGCAATATCTTGGCTTTCTTGGCCCATTTGTTCCCAATCTGCGTGTGTGCCTCAATCAAGATCTTATCATCTTTGATGCTCCACGGGTCCATCTAGTAAGAAAATAATGAGAGCCAAATGATGAGTGTAAATTCATAAGGAATTCATCAAAAAGGCGGTGTCTTTTATTACTCTTGAGTTTTGTGAGTTTGGGTTTTTGGCGAAGTCCTTAATTTTGGTGCTGTCTTTGATTACTCTATCTTAATATTTTTCAGTTTGAATTGATCAAATAGGTTACAAAGTACATGGATTTACATGCAGGTATAAAATGCTTTCTTGATATATATTATGGTGTTCTTTGAGGAGAAAATGAGTGTAAATTCATAATGAATGTATTTACTCCCTTTAAATATAATTGTGGTAACGCTTAATTGTGGTGTATTCCCTTTTTTTGTGTGTGTGTTAAATGGAAGAAGTTGGAGTTCATCAAATGGACTTAACCTTTTCTTTTGTTCTTATGTAGCTGCCGAGCTACGGCATAGAAGTGCACAAAGCATTCATGACATTTGTTCTCGCTAAACGTTTGGAAAGAAATTTGCACTTAATAAGAATCAAAACATATTTTGAGATTTTTACGGCCATGCTTATAAGGCATGGTTTCCGGAAAATCCGGTTCGCATGGGCTCTTGTCCATGCATGCCCGTGAGTTGTCGCATATGGACTAAGTAACGCACAATGAGTAGCATAACAGCAAAACTTTAAGAAGTAAGTCAACCAAAAATTAAATAAAGACAAAAGAAAGAGATGGACTCATGAGTTCCATGCATTGACGACATTCTGAGGACAAGTAATAAAAGCAACACATATTCTCCATTATGGTGTGTAAATGAATTTATGATAGACCACAATGGCAAGTCACAATGAGTGTTGAATGCTCATATCCTTTTAATCTATATGCATGTCATATATCTGCCTTAGATATCGTTCTTATTTATGAGATTCATTTATCAAATTTGACTATGATTCTTTTATGAATACGTGACTAAATGAGTATGGAGGTGTGACGTCCCGAATTTTCGACTCTTTTTCGGAAATTTCAATAAAGAATGGATGTATTTCATTAATTGCGTTTTAGTCAAATCTCAGTCGAGACTGATCACCTCGGGATGGTCGACCAGAAGGGAAAGGCTAATTTAGGATTTTAAAGTACGTGACCCAACGGGTCGATACGTGTAACTCCTAACAGCCGCCCGTTGGCCCGAGTATTTACTGAAATTTGCAATTTAATGAAAGAGACCACGAAATTGATTCCGAATTTGGGATAACCGAATCTTCAGAGAGGTCGCAGGGGTGTTTCAAATTTAAAGATTGATGTTTGGAATTTTGGTTTCGGTTTGGGACGTCGCGAGGAGAAGCGACGAGAGATTCGACGAATTTGATCCCGGTTCGCTATGGGCTTCTCAGTAAATTATCTGTGGGTTTTTAGAGAGTTTAAATACTGGATTTGAGTTCGTCTAGTCATTAGCTTCGTTTTGACTATAAATTCCTATTTTCGAAAGAAAAAAAAATTCGCTCTAACGGGCGAGTCGTCGGGTACCGTTTTCTAGTCGTGAAGTTAATTAAATTTAATTCCTCCTAATCTTCCACGTGTCAACGCGTCATTGGCGGCTGGATTGACTTTCTTGCTTGAGAGATCCCCTAAGTGAACGTGCAACTGCTCCTATTGGTCAATTGGTTGACTAAATTGGCAAGCTTAGTGAGCAAGCTTCTTTTGGGCGTGAATAAGCTTCATTGGGGGCGTGTGGATGAAGCTTTGACTGGTCAATGGAGCTTTTCTTCTCTCTCCTCAGCTTGGACTTCCGCCGAGCAATTCTTTTCCATTTCGCACGCCCACGCTTTTTTTTTTCTCTCAGTCTCTCCCTTTCTTCTTCTCATGTTCAGTTGTGCCGCCGGTGAACTCTGGAAGCTCAGCCGGCTCTCTACCCTTCCGTGCCATTTCCAGCCTTCATTCAAGTGAGTAAACCTCCTATGCTTGGTCTAAAATGGTGTATGAAGTTTAGGTAGAGTCCTAAGCTAAGTTACGTTGATTTTGGTCTGAATGTTGGCTGAAAATGCTTTGTTCTGGTTCTGTGGAGCTGCTGTTCGGTTCTGCAGCTGCTGTTTGCTGCATGTTTGTTGCTGTCCAAGCTCATTTAAAGTGAGTAGACTTCCCATTGTTAGTCTAGGATGGTGTGTGAAGTTGAGGTGAAGTCCTAGGCTGATGCACGTGAGTTTCTGGGTTGAACGTGGGCTGAATGTGCTCTGTTTATGCTGGTTTTGGGTGCTGCTGTTCTGGTGTTCCAGCTGCTGTGCTGCATGTTTGCTTGCTGTTCAAGCCCAAATTAAGTGAAGAAATAGTGTGGGTCCATGGTAGAGCAACTGAGGTTTACGGGTGGGATGAGTAGAGGGGAAGTTGGTTGAGTTTTCTAGTTTTTCTTTTCTTTTCTTCCTGCTGTGCGTATGTTTTGTTCTTTGCTGCACCGGTTTTTTTTTTTTTTGTGATGTTGTTGTTCTTGTGTTGCTGTGGCTGTGTGCTGTCCAAATTTTGTGTGGACGTGTAGGTGTGAGCATGCTGATTTGTAGGGGGGGTGATTGAGTGGTCGATTGAGGGGTTTGTTGCCCGAACTTCTGTTGAAAATATGTCCAAAACCAGCCCTGTTTTGGACATGAACTGCTGGTATGTTTGGTCCCACTTCCATGCTGGCTTGTTGTGATCATTGAGTGGGTAGAAGTAAAAGAAAACTTAAGTATATTGTGAAGCTTGTGTTGACCAAAAATGATAGGGGAGGGGAGCAAGACTTAGGTTAGTTAATATTGGTTTATTTCAAAGAAAATCAGGAACGATGGCCCCATTATATCTAACCATGTACCGGTGATATGTGTAACCATGAAAATGCACGTTGGTTGGGGGCAACCGAGAGAAGTCTTTTTTTTTCTAGAATATAACTGATGTCCATAAGCGATAAAATGCCGAGAGCAGGGCATTGAGTCTATTTAATTGCTTTGAAACGTATAAGCATTCACACGCGTTTGGGTTACTTGCGGCTATTTGATTTTTTTTTATATAAATAATGCAATATTGCCTGTAATTAGATGAAGTGAGTTTGTGAATGCGCTCGGCCGATGGACTGGTGCGAGAATCGGAGTAACAAGGGTGAGGGTGGCTCGACCGACGGACTGGTGCGAGAATCGGAGTAACAAGGGTGAGGGTGGCTCGACCGACGGACTGGTACGAGAATGGGTGGTGTAGTAGTTCCGGCTTGCAAACGTACCTGCTTGCCGAGGGCGCCTGTACGTGCACGGCACGAGGTTGCTGGAGAGACAAGGGGGTTAACCTGAGGTATTTTTATAATATGCAATGAGGCACGGCCGCGACGTTAATCACGCGGGTATGAGACCTTGAGGGTCGGAAACGAACCACGAGAGCCTGAAATGGCGTTCAATATATGGCACGTGCTTGAATTTTCTTGTGAACCGCATGATTCGATTTGACTGTATGGAATGAGTTTAATAACGTACATTACATGTGGTTCTATTATGCATGTCTGATTTTAGTTGCATGAATGCTGTTTTATATACTGTCATATTTGTTTACTCACTGAGTATTAGACTCACTTGTGGCTGATCGCCTTTCAGAGTCGCGCCGTTAGCATGGAAAACTTGGGTATTTTGCATGGAATACCGGTGGAGATAGAGCAATGGGAGTCACTGTACCCTAGTTCCAATAATAATATTTATAAGCGAATAGAATGTAAGGTATGGGTCGATGAGGGTAGCGAGTTTCTAATGCCGCTGCAGTTTGAGGCATGGATGGAGCGTGAGCTTCAGGAGTTTGATTTTAGGGGACCAATAACAGGTATGGATGTAGACGTGCAGAGCGAGGACGAGTATGGAATACTAGACCCTGTGACTTTTGGAGGCGAGGTCATTGACCCAGAGCCTGTGGAGGAGGAGCTCGCAGGGCCTTTGCCGATGGATATTGATGGCCACGAGGCTGATCTTGATGACGCTGCACTGTTGGCAGCGGAGCCTGTACATGTGGAGTCCGAGGAGTCCGAGCCAGAAGAGTGGCCGCCTTCTGATGAGAGTGGAGTTGCGTAGGACTATACAGTGGGTTGTGGGTTTGTGGTTTTGAAGTAGGAGCACCCTGAGCACCATTTTTTAGAGTGTTTTTGTGGAGGCTCGTTTTCTTTTGAGAGAGTAGGCTCTTGGGATAATGTTGGGGTTGTCACATGTTTATATATATGTAAATATTGTAAATATGGTAAATATATATAAGCAAGTTTTTGTGTATCCTCTTTGAATTGGCTACTGTCTATTATTAGTCTCTCTATCTGCCTATATGCATGTATGTATGATTGTCAGGGGTGGTTATGTGGTTGACGCTTTTGCTTGCGTTTCTTGTTACCGTCGTTTGGCCGCGATGTTCTCCTGGGCGATCGCAAAATTTTAAAGTTGGCCATTCGACGAGGCATGTGGGTTTGAGCAAGTGGCTGTCGCGCGGTCGCTTAGGGAGGGCGGGACGTGACAGGAGGTCAATGTAAATTTATCCAATGGAAGATATAATGGTTGTAGGGTCTAGAGCAAGAGTAAATTACGGGCAAGAAAAAAAAGTAATTTTAAAGGATAAAAGGGGAGTCTTCTTTGCCAAACGATGCTGCTTGCTCGAGAGAGAGAGAGGTAAAGTCGGGATGAACTTCTCAACAAAGTTTTTTGTCCTTTTGCTCTTCATGTCGAAAAACATGTAAGTGCACAGCTTGATGCAATGATACCATAGCTAGCCCCAAAGCACTAAATATTTCGTAACGGATTAAATATTTGAGTTTAGAAATCACGTGAATACTCAGCAAAATCAATTCGCCAGGTCGCCAAATCAAATGGTTGAACGAGATAACTCCCCCGAGATGGTTTTAGTTATCACAAGACATAAGATTGAAAAGCAGACAAAGACCTGTTGGTATTTTTGTGTTCTTTTCCCAGTTAGCTCTTTTCGTTTTTTCTTTTTTTGGTCTTGAGTCAGTTACGACATTTGATCCATAGAGACTGCCAATTGCATGTGGGTCGAACCAATTTCATGATTGACACGCTCATTTTACCTAATAAATAAATAAGCAAGTATTAAAAAAAAATATGGGCTCAAGTTTACTGGATGCTTTCGTTTCAGATATTTTCTTCTAACCCAGACCCGTGCATGGCCCTAAAGTTTAAAATCTTTTACTTTAGTCCATAAAGCCCAGCCTTGTTGTTCTTTTCCTTGTTAGCTACGTGAGAAGGAGGGACTGAACGGAGTGAAAAAAAAAAAACAACCAAAACAACCTGGACAACACGATCGGTGGGGAAGACGCACAATTCGTTCTATAACAGAATTTGTTATAGACCGAATCACAAACCCGGAATCTTGTTATAGACCGAATCACAACCCGAACGACGTGATCGGTGGGGATGACGCACAATTCGTTCTGCAACAGAATTTGTTATAGACCGAATCACAAAATCTTGAACTTATAATAAATCTGGTTTTGAAGAGAGGAAATCGTCATTCTTCATTGGACAACCGTAGAAAGGGAAGAAAGAAAAAGTCTCTTTTATTTCATGTCCTCACTTTCACGAAGAAGAAAAGATTTCACCTCCGTTGTGGTTTGTCTCCTTCTGGGGTCGAAGTTGAACCATTGATGCTATCATTTCAGGAGCTCAACTGCAGCGGCGCTCTCGACTCAGGTTCTATATTTCCTCTTCCCAATCTTCGTCTTGAATTTTTTTTTTCATTTTTTTTGGAATTTGTAGAATGTCACTAAAGTCTTCTTTCGTCAGGTTCAGTTAAGGGATCATCATCCTCGTTTCACGGGGAGACCCAAAAAATGCAGAAACCCTGCCGTAGCCAACCCCTGGCCATTCTTTCCGGCATTCGGACCGGTGTGCAAACCGGAGTCACAAGTCCCACCGGCGATGCTTGCAATTGAAACTGCGGCTGTGTTAGTTTGCTATACTCCCTTCTCGAGCATGTCAATGTTTCGTTTGTTATAAATTGCCGTAAATAATGATAAGAACAAAATGTTTTTCCGAAAAAGAAAAGAAGGAAATAAGGCATGTCAGACTAAATTCAAGACCAGTCAAATTTGATTGTGGATTTGGCCAACAATTATCCTGTATTTCTCATCAAATCACACCATAAAAAAACCGAAAAAGAAGAAAAAAAAAACAATCATTGGATTATCGAAGAAGGGCCCAGTGGTTCTTTACTCAACCAATCAAGCATTTTCAAAGGGACCTATTCCTGCATAATGACCCTTCCAGGAGCAGCATTGACCAACCCTACAATGTTCTTGCGCTATAAGAAATGACTGGTCATCAGTCCATGACGCTTATTCTAAATTCAGTCTGTTTGTTCCGAAGGAAAACTGATTTTGGAAAATACGATTTTCGACTTTCGTCTTTTGATATTTGGATAACGAAAAACTAGTTGATTTACAAAAAAAAAAAAATATGGACTAAAAACAACAAATTAGGTTAGGGGAAAACGACCTCCTCTTAAAGAAGATCATTTTCTCTAAACCACAAAATAAATGAAAACTAGCTGTTTTTCTCGAAAATAACTCTTACAAAAAATGTGGTCTTTGATCAGAAAATTTTCAAGTGAAACAAATGGAAAAACCAGCCATTTAGTCTGACTTGCCTTATTTCCTTCTTCTTCTTTTTCGGAAAAACATTTTGTTCTTATCATTATTTAAGGTTATTTAAGCCGAACTTCGGGACGGCCTAATGATGGGAACCTAAAATATTCAACAATCAAATTTGGATTTAGAGTAGCACAATCCACAATTCTCACTACCTTAAAAATGCAGGATAATTGTTCAAAAAATCTAAACCTATTGTATGGTTGCCAATCTAGTCATAAATTTTTCAAGTTGGCCAATTCAGTTTTAAATTTTTGATGATTTTTCAATCTAGTTCGTTTAGCCAATTTTGGCCAAAAATCACTAATATGGACTCATTATATATGGCATGTCCGGTGCTGATGTGGTCGCATCGTCAATGACGGTCACAAGTGAAAAAGAAAAGAAATGAAAAAATATGATTTTTTTTAAAAAATGCAAAGAATCATCTACGTCTATCATTTCTGGCCAAAATTGGCTGAATGGACAATATAAAAAAATCGTTAAGAGGTTTAGGATTAAATTGACCAATTTTCAAAATTTAGAGCAGAATTGGTCTTCATCCAATGAGTTTAATACTTTCTGGATAATTTTCCCAAAAGGATGATTTTTCCCCTAAAATTTTCAAATTGTCTTACGTTGATCTGAGTAAGATTGTGTATGCACTAAGAGTAATTATATAGGAATTGAATGTTTAGAGCCACATTGTCAGCTTGATAAGATGAATCGGGTTATGTAAGTATGCTCTCCACTTGTCACTTTGTGGATCTATTAGATGGGAAAATTTCAAAATGAGAGTTTTAATGGGATAGATTCATGGTGTCTAGAGACTGTTTAATGCCAAAGGGCCATAGTTGTGAGATAACATACATGTCTCAGAGCATTTAGGATTTTACTCTTGTAATGGTCCCAACAAGGCTTGAACCAAAATAGCAAGAAGAAAAGCAAATTCCCTTACCAACTAAATTAATACCTTGTTGATGTCTAGAACTTTGATTTTGCTATCACTTATTGTAACAATATACTTTATCATTATTATGCTTGGGCTTTGTAGGTGAATAATGCACCTGCATATTGAAGGTGTACTCGATACACACTTATAAATAAAAAAAAAAGGCAAATAGGAAGAGTTCAAAGATTCTTTGCGATGATACTCTCTTAAATAATGCAATCCAAAAGTTTGAGCATCTAAAAAACGACACTCAATGTCTAACCTAGGAAAGGAAAGAGGAAGAAAAAATATCAAACGTAGGCGTTTCGAGATATATTTTATGGAAGCTAGAATGGACCGACACTATGAGATTAGAAAAGTGGTCTCATCTTGTAGCTAGGTATAGAAATTTTCTAATATTTTTGGGCTCTCCAGCTATCATAGAAACAGAAGAGAAAGATAACAGAAATCTTGATACTTCAAGACGACACTAGCTGTTGCATTTGCTTTTGGAGCCTATTAGGACCAAATATTTTGGGATGCAATGATCAAGGGAAAAAAGGAAATATTTTCAATACAAAGGGTATTAGTCATTAACCGTTATTGGACTATGTATTGATTGACTTTCGAATGCTGTACACAAGTTTTAACACTTGTAGTGTACTTTAACCTAGGAAATCTAGACCCTAATCTATGGAAAGAGGTCAAATAAATCTAATATATGCTTTTCTTATTTTTAAATATTTTTTGGAATTTTTTTTAAATTTTATTTTATTTTATTTTATTGTTTTCGAAAAATGCTCTGGACTAGGTCAGAAGACCCCGCCTAAATGACTATCCAACTTGGCCCTTAAGGGCCCAACATAGTGTAGGAAATGAGTAGATCGATGGGCTTGACCCAAATTCTAATTAGTTAGAATAAAACGAACCTCGCGTCACGTAGTTGCCTTGCATGAGAAGCCAACGGATTCCGACATTACGCGGATCCCAATGGGGAGGAGGACTAGTGTGATTGCTCCAAGGCTAATCATAGCAAGGCGCCCGAAGTTCTGGTGGAGTCTAACGGTAGCATAATAGAAGCTGTAGCCAAGAAGGATGCCCACGTTGACGAACACCTAAACAATATATGTTTAGGTGATATGTTTAAGCCGATTCCCTAGATATCATATGTTTCATCCTTTTTTAGTAAAATTACAAATCTCTTTGAAATTAAACCCGAACCACATTTCTCTAAGCTCTTAGGGCTTCATTAGGATTTTATGATGCAACTCATCCATGCCATGAATCCTTTTGATTGTGCATTTGATTTTATTGATTGTGATTTGACTAGGTTTTAGCTATTTTAGATTTAGTCTAGATTTTAGAAAAAATCGAAAAAGACAAAAAAAAAAAAGGAAGACAACAACAACAAAGAAATTTGCAGGGAAATTTACGTTCTCAATGTCCAAAGAGCTGTGAAAGTATGTATAGAATTCATCTTACTAAGTTCATTTCCATTTCCGATCCAAGCAACAAAGAGACTAAAATGCGGTCTACTAGAAAAATTTCGCTTTGTGATTCTTCTTTTTTTCCAATTAAATCTGCACCTAGTAGTCTGAAGATTCCATCTAGTTTATAGTCAGTTTCCGGTTGATTCGTGATTGAGTGTAATTTTTATTTGTTTTTCTGCTCTTTTCCGGCGTAAACATGGTGTTTCAATGTGCCAGATTGTGGTTTGTATGAAGCAGCAGAATCTGGAGTATATTTCTAGTTTTCTTCAATCAAAACACTTGGAAAAAAGAGAATGTATTGAATCAAAGAGATGAGAGATAAGCTGTTCGACAATTTCCTCATGATTCTCCGTCACTACAAGGGCCCGGCACAGCTTTCTCTCCTCATACTCTTTCAGGAAAAAAGCATGACAAGAGATATTTTCACCCACAGCACTCAGTACTGTGTCAATAATCTCTTTCTATCAAACTTGGTGTCAATCTTATGAGAAGGTTCATGCATCACTGACTTGCGGGAAAAATGGTTTTCGCGGTAGGTTTATTTGATTTAATATTTACTGTTAATAGATGCATATTGTTGATGTGATGCATATAAGTGATTAAAGTCACTAGCTACTCTTTATGTCTATTTTAAAAAAAAAATTGTTGAAGAAGTTATATGAATATTCAAATCTCTTTTCAGATTAGCACACCTCATTTTGCAACATTGCAAATTCTATTAATTATGAACATTTATGTTTGCATGCGCCTACAAAGCTAATTTGAACTTTTAGTATAAATGATGTTCTCAACCCTGAAAGGAAAATAGATCTATCTCTTATATGCTTTAAAGAATCCAAATTATTGCTGGTGGTTGGGTTAACATCCCCTGAATCTATTTCATTTTGTCCTACCTAGCAGCAGTTTCGGTTCTAGTCTTCAAAGATAACTACCTTGTTCTAGTTAGACCATGTAATTTTTGTCTATCCTATTGTTGACACTTGATTTTTAATCATATTTTCACTTTAAAATTAATAGAAAATTTCTAAAAGTTCATAAAATTAAAAAAAAATCAACTTTGGAGACCTTGGCCAAGCCTAGGGAACCAATTTTGACCAAAAAATGATTTTCCATATTTTCAGTATTTTTCGGCATTTTGAGAAGCAGCTATTATGCAAGGGTGTTTATTTACCTACAAAGATATTATGAATTCACAATCAGCCACTTCGGTAAGACATCATCATGAGGAATTCCAGCTCTTTAATCTCCCGTCAGCGATCGTGATTATGGTGATGAGGTTGATGGTGGTGGTGGCGATTACCACCATCTCCAAGCTCTTCTTCAAGTTTAGCTCATGTTCATTATCAAATCTCTCTTCCCTTCTATTACCACTGTCGCGACCTAAAAATCGGTGTTTTCTCAATTTTAGGTTAATGGATTACCAAGTTAATTAAGTGAATTAACTAACCTAGTTCGAGCTTTCCCAAGCTCTACCAAAATAGCAACTTAGGTTCAATCTTTAAATGCAAAAGATTTTCGATAGGAGTTGCCGCTAATCATTTAAGGTAGGTTGATTAGAAACCTAAATAAAATAGTGAGAGAACTATTTTATTCCTGGGAACCAGAGATAATGAGCTCGAGGACTTGATTACGCTAGATTACTCTAACGCCCTTTCGGTACCATTTTACTTCATGAAAAAATTTGATCAGGCAAGTTTGATTAAATCTTAACCTAAGTCACTAACAAGGTTATCAGACGGGAGCACAATCAATTAAATTAACAATCAGCATTCAAGATAATTAGCAAAGAGCATGCACCAGACAATCTTTTCTCTTTTTGTTTTCACTTTTCTTTTTAATGAAAAATAAACCATATGCAATGCATGAAATTATCCTAAGATGCCATGACATGAATTAAATGCAAGACTACTTTAAGCATGCATACGAGGTTAAATTAGACCAGATGACTATCCTAATGACATGCAATTTAATCAATTTAATTAACTAACATGATTAATCTATATGACATGCAATTAAATTAAACTAAGGTACAATGTTATGCTATGGTTTAATTAAATTGACTACAGTGTATTCGAATTAATTAAAAAAACTTAAACATGGAATTCTATATGTGATGCAAATCTAACATGCAATTTCAAAAAATGACATGGTAAAGATGACATGTAATGAATGATGACATTTTTTTTTTATGATTTTCGGATTTAAGGAAGACCAAAAATAAAACACCTCAAGAAAGTAGTCATTTTGAACTAGATTATGCATGGAATCTATCATAATCCTATTCTATCCAAAATAGATTATTTTAAGCATGCAAACTTACCTAAACATGCGAATTCTATTTTAAAATGCAATGTTTATCTGAATGGAAAGTTATCTAGAAAATCCTACTCTAAGAACTGAATGTGCTGTCACCTAGAGTGATATGCAAATCTATTTTAAAAGGAAAATTATCTGCATGTAGGATATTTTAAAATTTTGAAGCATGCAGATAAAGATATGCAAGACAACGATCCAATCCGAATCAATTCACATATGGAAAACCAAAATAACCAACTTGAGGATTTCGAAATTTCTTTCGAATTAAGTTTCGATCTAAAGCCTGATAGATCGTCCCTAAAAATTCGAAATGCCCGCTATGGAAATAATTCTGTCTAAAGCCTGATTGATAGACTTATTTCCATGTATGCAGTTGCGGATTAGGAAATTATCCTAATCGATCACTTTTTTTTAAAATATTTTGGATATCTTCGAGTATCTTTAAGAAATTTTCGAATTATCATGAGATTACACAAAATTCCCCAAAATATTCACAAATATTCCAAAGAATCATGAATGATATCTTTTCAAGATATGATTTGAATATTTCAGCAAAAATCAATCCACAAGATAAATATCCAAAATCAAATTGCATCAATCCTCAAGATTATTCAAGCAATTTCATGATCAAATGAATTAATCCGAAACAAAAATCAAGAATTGTTAGCAAAGAAACTCAATTTTCTGTTCTTAGCACAACTTAGTGAAAGGATTAAATTGCAAATCAAATACGCTCATCAAAACGATATAACGTACATGCATGTTCTCCAAGTAAACAAGCACGAATTGCAAAAAATTCAGAAATTTTACCCTTTTCCAAGCCAAATTCCAGCGCACATGCAATCTGAAAATTTTGTCCAAAGTTGCACATTTCGAGCTTGATTTACAGTCGAATGATGAGGTATTGAGCAGCGAACAGCAGTATTTTCGGCCTCTTATATTGCTCCAAAAATCAAGCTTAAGGACGAGCACTGAACGTCTGAGGGATTCGCTTGGCTGGACTCTACGATGGCTCACGAATCTGCGATAAACACCAACGTTGGTGTTTGGACTGCTCGTGGACGGCTTCGGGACAACACGATTTTTTGGACCCCTGGTTAATTGTGGTCTGGCCTCCTCTTCAACGTGGTGGACTTGATTTGGTGGAGGATTCGGTTAAAAGGACTTGTGGGCCACTTCTGATGTTTGAGCACAAGACATGGATTTCACATAGAAGACAAAAAAAAAAAGAAGGGACTTTTGACCTTTGACCATGCTCCTCTCCTTTCCAGCGAGCACTCCTTCTTTCTCATCAAAGTCTCACGCTTCAAACTTCTTTTGCTCTCCATTCTTCTCATCTATTGTCCCTGAATTTTCTGAATTTGCCTCTCCCTTGAACCCTACGCTTAGGCTAGTATTTATAGAGTTAGCTCAATCCTAGCCCTAGTAGGATTCATTAGGGACCATAGGATTAAGCTTAGCTAAAGTAGGATTAAATTAGAGCCATTAGATTAGAAATTCTGAATTTAGGAATTTTAATTGCTTAAAACTCTTAATTTTCAGAATATTGAAGAGTTTCAATGGGTTAGAACTCTTTGATTTAAGCTCAATCTACTGGTCCAAATCAATCCAAATGTAATGCATGAATAAAATAAATATGCAAATCATGAGGAAATATTTTTTTTGTGAGAAAAAATTCTCATTTTTTTACAATATATAAATGAAAATTAAAATTAAAATTTAGGTGTCAACAACCACCCCGTTCACCCAGCACCTAATGATAATGTTGGTCCTTCACTCGTTAAAGCCCAAGATTCCCATTTCCATCAACCATTGGAAAACCAAAGTAATTGCCAGCTGGCCTCTGAACCAACGGCGGCAACCAGCTTTAGTGTTGGCAATTTTGGCACCTGCTAGGGGCACTTGGTTGCTTCAGGCTACACGTCCGAGCCACAAGAAATGGCTTTGGTCGACAAAGACAGCGACCGCTTCTTGGTCTTATGGTCACAACCACAAGCCGATGCCAACCATTTAGTGGTGACATTCTTGTTGTAGTCTTGCTAGAGGTTGGAGTCGTCGTTCTGTGGAAGGAACTTGCGCTGGGAGAATTGCTTGCGTTTGGTGGCGTTGCAGTGGTTTTTTATGTTGTTATCTGCCCTTCCAGGCAATATCTTGGCTTTCTCGGCCCATTTGTTCCCAATCTGCATGTGTGCCTCAATCAAGATCTTATCATCTTTGACGCTCCACGGGTCCACCTAGTAAGAAAATAATGAGAGCCAAATGATGAGTTTAAATTCATAAAAGCAACACATATTCTCAATTATGGTGTGTAAATGAATTTATGATAAACCACAATGGCAAATCATAATGAGTGTTGAATGCTCATATCCTTTTAATCTATATGCGTGTCATATATCTTTCTTCGATATCGTTCTTATTTGTGTGATTCATTTATCAAATTTGACTATGATTCTTTTATGAATACGTGACTAAACGAGCATGGTGGTCAATGTCAATTTATCCAATGGAAGATATAATGGTTGTAGAGTCTAGAGCAAAGAGTAAATTACGGGCAAGAAAAAGACTAATTTTAAAGGATAAAAGGGACCAAAAAAAAAAGGGGCAATCTTCTTGGCCAAACGATGCTGCTTGCTCGAGAGAGAGAGAGAGAGGTAAAGTCGGGATGAACTTCTCAACAAAGTTTTTTTATCCTTTTGCACTTCAAGTTGTAAAACATAAAGGAGCACAGTATGGTGCGACGATATCATAGCTAGCCCCAAAGGACTAAATATTTCGTAAAGGATTAAATATTTGAGTTTAGAAATCACGTGAATACTCAGCAAAATCAATTCGCCAGGTCGACAAATCAAATGGTCGAGCGAGATAACTCCCCCGAGATGGTTTTAGTTATCACAAGACATAAGAATGAAAAGCAGACAAAGACCTGTTGGTATTTTTGTGTTCTTTTCCCAGTTAGCTCTGATGAGTAAAGCAGAGGAGATACGTGACAAAGAGGGACTGAACGCCATCGGCGGGGAAGACGCACGATTCGTTCTATAACAGAATTTGTTGTAGACCGAATCACAAAATCTTGAGCTCATAAATCTCTCCAAGAAATCTGGTTTTGAAGAAGGGAAATGGTCATGTTTCACTGGACCGCATCACAACCCGGAATCTTGTTATAGATCGAAATCTTGTCATAGACCGAATCACAACCCGGACGACGTGATCGGTGGGGAAGACGCACAATTCGTTCTGCAACAGAATTTGTTATGTCAATTGCATGTGGGTCGAACCAATTTCTTGATTGGCACCCTCATTTTACCTAATAAATAAATAAGCAAGTATACAAAAAATATGGGCTCAAGTTTACTGGATGCTTCCGTTTCAGATATATTCTTCTATCCCAGACCCGTGCACGGCCCCAAAGTTTAAAATCTTTTACTAATAGTCGATAAAGCCCAGCCTTGTTGTTCTTTTCCTTGTTAGCTACGTGAGAAGGAGGGACTGAACGGAGCAAAAAAATGAAAAAAAAAAGAAGAAAAAACAACCTGGACAACACGATCGGTGGGGCAGACGCAATTCGTTCTATAACAGAATTTGTTATAGACCGAATCACAAGCCGAACGACGTGATCGGTAGGGATGACTCACAATTCGTTCTGAAACAGAATTTGTTATAGACCGAATCACAAAATCTTGAGCTTATAATAAATCTGGTTTTGAAGAGAGGAAATCGTCATTTCTCATTGGACAACCGTAGAAAGGGAAGAAAGAAAAAGTCTCTCTTTTATTTCATGTCCTCACTTTCATGAAGAAGAAAAGATTTCACCTCCGTTGTGGTTCCTCTCCTTCTGCGGTCGAAGTTGAACCATTGACGCTATCATTTCAGGAGCTCAACTGCAGCGGCGCTCTCGACTCAGGTTCTATATTTCCTCTTCCTGAGCTTCCTCTTGAATTTTTTTTTTTCATTTTTTTTGGAATTTGTAGATTGTCACTAAAGTCTTCTTTTGTCAGGTTCGGTTAAGGGATCATCATCCTCGTTTCACGGGGGAGACCCAAAAAATGCAGAAAGGAAACGAACGGCTCCGTTCCTGTCCCTGCCGTTGCCAACCCCTGGCCATTCTTTCCGGCATTCTAACCGGCGATGCTTGCGGTTGAAAACTGCGGCTGTGTTAGTCTGCTATACTCCCTTCTCAAGCATGTGAATATTTCGTTTGTTGTAGATTGCCGTAAATAATGATAAGAACAAAATGTTTTTCCAAAAAAGAAGAAGGAAATAACGCAAGTCAGACTAAATGGCTGGTTTTTCCATTTGTTTCACTTGACCTCATTTTTTTGTAAAAGTTATTTTTGAGAAAAACAGCTGGTTTTCGTTTCTTTTGTGGTTTAGAGAAAATGATCTTCTTTAAGAGGAGGTCGTTTACCCCTAACCTAATTTGTTATTTTTAGTCCTTTTTTTTTTTAGATCAACCAGTTTTTCGTTATTCAAATATAAAAAGACGAAAGTCGAAAATCGTATTTTCCAAAATCAGGTTTCCTTGGAACAAACAGACTGAATTTAGAATAAGCGTCACGGACTGATGTATGAACACATTGACCGGTCATTTCTTATAGCGCAAGAACATTGTAGGGTTGGTCCATGCTGCTCCTGGAAGGGTCATTATGCAGGAATAGGTCCCTTTGAAAATGCTTGATTGGTTGAGTAAAGAACCACTGGGCCCTTCTTCGATAATCCAATGATTGTTTTTTTTCTTCTTTTTCGGTTTTTTTTTATGGTGAGATTTGATGAGAAATAAAGCATGTGTATAGCTGGATTATAACTTAGATTGTGGACACACATTTAAATTTTCAAGATAGTGTTTCAAGATTAGGTTATCAGGAGATAATTCCATTTGGCTACATGTCTGTAGTAAGTAATGACATGTATGCACATGTAATTGTGTGCATGGACATGGACGTTATTCAGAAAATAGAACCTAACTGCAGTGATAAATGATCTAATCAATTAACAGCATTATTCGGGACGGCCTAATGATGGGAACCTAAAAAATTCAACATTCAAATTTGGATTTAGAGTAGCACAATCCACAATTCTCACTACCTTAAAAATGCAGGATAATTGTTCAAAAAATCTAAACCTATTGTACGGTTGCCAATCTAGTCATAAAATTTTCAATTTGGCCAATTTAGTTCTAAATTTTTGATGATTTTTCAATCTAGTTCATCTAGCCAATTTTGGTCGGAAATCACTAATATGGACTCATTCTATATGGCATGTCCAGTGCTGATGTGGTCGCATCGTCAATGACGGCCACAAGTGAAAAAGAAAAGAAACGAAAAAATATGATTTTTTTTAAAAAAAATGCGAATAATCACCTTTGTCTATCATTTCTGGCCAAAATTGGTTGAATAGAGGTTTAGGATTAAATTGACCAAATTTAAAATTTAGAGCTGAATTGGTCTTCATACAATGAGTTTAATACTTTCTGGGTAATTTTCCCAAAAGGATTATTTTTCCCCTAAAATTTTGATATTATCTTACGTTGATCTGAGTAAGATTGTGTATGCACTAAGAGTAATTATATAGGAATTGAATGTTTAGAGCCACATTGTCAGCTTGATAAGACGAATCGGGTTATGTAAGTATGCTCTCCACTTGTCACTTTGTGGATCTATTAGATGGGAAAATTTCAAAATGAGAGTTTTAATGGGATAGATTCATGGTGTCTAGAGACTGAAAGGCAGTCCCTTGTTTAATGCCAAAGGGCCATAGTTGTGAGATAACATACATGTCTCAGAGCATTTAGGATTTTACTCTTGTAATGGTCCCAACAAGGCTTGAACCAAAATAGCAAGAAGAAAAGCAAATTCCCTTACCAACTAAATTAATACCTTGTTGGTGTCTAGAACTTTGATTTTGCTCTCACTTATTGTAACAATATACTTCATCATTATTATACTTGCGCTTTGTAGGTGGATACTGCACCTGCATATTTAAGGTGTACTCGATACACACTTATAAAAAAAAAAAAGCCAAATAGGAAGAGTTCAGAGATTCTTTGCGATGATACTCTGTTAAATAATTCAATCCAAAAGTTTGAGCATCTAAAAAACAACACTCAATGTCTAACCTAAGAAAGGAAAGAGGAAGAAAAAATATCAAACGGCATTTCGAGATATCTTTTATGGAAGCTAGAATGGACCGACCCTATGAGATTAAAAAAGTGGTCTCATCTTGTAGCTAGGTATAGAAATTTTCTAATATTTTTGGGCTCTCCAGCTATCATAGAAACAGAAGACAAAGATAACAGAAATCTTAATACTTCAAGACGACACTAGCTATTGCATTTGCTTTTGGAGGCTATTAGGACCTAATATTTTGGGATGCAATGATCAAGGGAAAAAGGAAATATTTTCAATACAAAGGGTATTAGTCATTAACCATTATTGGACTGTGTATTGATTGACTTTTGAACGTTGTACACAAGTTTTAACACTTGTAGTATACTTTTAACCCTAGGAAATCTAGATTCAAATAAATCTAATCTATACTTTTCTTATTTTTAAATATTTTTTGGAATTTTTTAAAATTTCATTTTATTTAATTTTTTTGTTTCCGAAAAATGCTCTGGACTAGGTCAGAAGACCCTGCCTAAATGACTATCCAACTCGGCCCTTAAGGGCCCAACATAGTGTAGGAAATAAGTTGATCGATGGGCTTGACCCAAATTCTAATTAGTAAGAATAAAACAAACCTCGCATCGTGTACGTTGCCTTGCATTAGAAGCCAACGTGGGGATTCCGACATTACGCGGATTCTAATGGGGAGGAGATTAGAAGCCAACGTGGGATTCCGACATTACGCGGATTCTAATGGGGAGGAGGATTAGCATGATTGCTCCAAGGCTAATCATAGCAAGGCGCCCAAAGTTCGGGTGGAGCTTGACGGTAGCGTAATCGAAGGTATAGCCAAGGAGCGTGCCTAGGTTGATGAATGCCTAAACAACCATCTCGGTTGTTTAGGTGTTCGTCAATGTGGGCACCCTCCTTGGCTACAGCTTCAATTACGCTACCGTCAAGCTTCACCCAAACTTCCGGTGGCTTGCTATGATTAGCCTTGGAGCAATCACGCTAGTCCACCTCCCCATTAGGATCCGCATAATGTCGGAATCCCCATTTTGGCTTCTCATGCAAGGCAA
This sequence comes from Psidium guajava, assembly GCA_016432845.1. Lineage (NCBI taxonomy): Eukaryota > Viridiplantae > Streptophyta > Magnoliopsida > Myrtales > Myrtaceae > Psidium > Psidium guajava. The sequence goes on along the minus strand of CM028230.1, from coordinate 12,844,721 downwards.
CGTACGTGACGTGAGGTTCGTTTTATTATGACTAATTAGAATTTGGGTCAAGCCTATAGATCAACTCCTTTCTTACACTAAATTAGGCCCTTAAGGCTCCAGTTGGTCCCTAATCCTTTAGGCCGAGTCTTCTGACCTAGTATGGAGCATTCTTTAAAGCATATAAGAGATAAATCTAGTTTCCTTTTAGGGTTAAGAACATCATTTATACTAAAAGTTGAAATTAGCTTTGCAGACGTATGCAAACATAAATTTTCAGAATTAATAGAATTTGCAATGTTGCAAAATGAGGTGTGCTAATCTGAAAATTGATTTGAATATTCAGGTAACTTCTTCAACAATTTTTTTTAAATAGACATAAAAAGTAGCTAGTGACTTTAAACACTTATATGCATCACATCAACACAATGCATCTATTAGCAGTAAATATTAAATCAAATAAACCTACCACGAAAACTAGTAAGATTGAGTGAACATATCTCTTGTCATGCTGAGTATGAGGAGAGAAAGCTGTGCTGGGCCCTTGTAGTGATGGAGAATCATGAGGAAATTGTGGAACAGCTAGAGATGAGAGATAAGCTGTTCGACAATTTCCTCATGATTCTCCGTCACTACAAGGTCCCAACACAGCTTTCTCTCCTCATACTCTTTCAGGAAAAACATGACAAGAGATATGTTCACCCACAGCACTCAGTACCGTCTCAATAATCTCTTTCTATCAAACTTGGTGTCAATCTCATGATTTAATATTTACTGCTAATAGATGCATTGTGTTGATGTGATGCATATAAGTGATTAAAGTCACTAGCTACTCTTTATGTCTATTTTTTTTTTAAGTTGTTGAAGAAGTTACCTGAATATTCAAATCTCTTTTCAGATTAGCACACCTCATTTTGCAACATTGCAAATTCTATTAATTCTGAACATTTATGTTTGCATACGTCTGCAAAGCTAATTTGAACTTTTAGTATAAATGATGTTCTTAACCCTAAAAGGAAAACAGATCTATCTCTTATATGCTTTAAAGAATCCAAATTATTGCTGATTGTAGGGTTCACATCCCCTGGATCTATTTCATTTTGTCCTACCTAGCCGTGGTTTCGGTTCTAGTCTTCGAAGATAACTACCTAGTTCTAGTTAGACCATGTAATTTTTGTCTGTCCTACGCAGGTCAATTTTCGTATAAAAAGCAAATTAAAAACATTAGCTAATTTTGATTGTGCCAATCGCTCAAATGTCTCTTCACTGGACCTTCGTGTAGGTGACGGATTTGCAATGAGAGTGATAATTTGTGTCACGAAGGAACATGTAATGTTCTGGTAAAGACCTGATAAATCTCATAACTCATAAGGTCTGGAAACGCTATGTTGAGTCCGATAGATATCAAGTGGTACGAATATGACATTACATATGTTAGTTGATGACAATAAAGTGTTATTTTGTTAGGTCTTGTGGTTACTATTGTAACCTATAAGCTGAATGTGTAATCAATCATCTGTAAAATGTTCTCAAGCAATGCGTAAAGTATGGATTTCCTTCTGATTTCTCTCCCATGTTGATTCTTCTCTTCTCTGTTCTCTCAAAATTCTAGTTCACTATTTTTGCTTGAAGCAGTGAAACTCTAGCCAGTTTTCTGGAGGCTAGGAGATTTGCGTCATTCTTATGAAGAAGTTTGAATATGATATGCAAGAGTTTTCCTCGGGCGTTGGGATTGGTCCTCACAAACAGGAGTAGACAAACAAGGATCGGATATTGAGAGCAATTTGTAAACGTAATAGTCAAGAGATAGGATTCGAGGTAACACATTTATGAAAGTCGTGTAACGAGCAATTAGGGCAGTTCCCAAAAAAGTCGCATAGGTCTCCGAATTTGGGATTCTTATCTATGGCGAGTTTGATTAGATTGGTTAGGTCTAATCATACAAAAATAGAGTCCAGCAAAGCCCGTCCGAGCAATGAATATGATGGGCCTCATAACACAATAGTACCCTGATCAAGGTTAAACTCTAATGGGACCCTCAAAGCCCTAAAAGTGGGGAACATGACCATATTTCCCTATTGGAAATGCATTTCGAGCTTCAGAAATGTATAAGTTAGGTGACCATTCGCAGCTAAAGAATTGAAAGTCCAAATTGCAGATATAATGGTCAAACAAAATTTCTTTTGTAGACAATTGCCAACTTCCAAAATCTTATAATCACTCACTAGCTTTGTACATGACCAAAGTAGATAGGGTTTGATCTTTACATGAAAGGAGAAGCAATAACAAGAACTCCTATCCTAATACTTCACGAAAGGTTTGCGGTGATAGAAATAATCTTTGATCCCCTTACCTTTTATTTTCATGTTTTCATCTATTGAGATACTCTTCCTTCTGAATATTTTGATTATGATAAAACTTTTCCTTTCTAGAATGAATTTGGTTGATGTCAATAAACTTATATTGCATGAATAAACACGTGAACAAAGCTCACGTTGTTCCAAGATTGGTGTTCAGAGCCAAGGTGTGGTTGTCTCATATTTGCTTATGGTATATGTTATTTAGATGGAGGAATATATTGCCTCTGAAGACTATATATCGTGAAGATTTATGTGACATGTTAGCATAGACTTTATTGAATCTTAGAGTCACTATTCTAGTCTGTTCAGAATCAAAAGAGTCTTCTTCTGAAGACTGTTTCTGAATAATATTTAGATTCTGCAGCATCTTTTTGATCAAATTCTAAAGACCGACATTTGGCAGATTATTGATTTGGCCGCAATTTTGGTGGAAGTCTATTGATTTGATTGACAAGATTGTTCTCCCATTAAATCAGGAGAATATCATTGATTGGGTATTACCTTCCAAGAACAAGATATCTTGGAGATTTGATTTAACTCTACTTATGAAAACTATGGATTTGGTTGTATGAACGACTGAATTTGAAGAGTTCGGACTCTACTCCAAGTGCTACTTAATCTTCCCAAATACAAACTCTTTCAATCAAGATTGATGGCGTTCAATTAGCGTTTGAGGAACAGTCCTTTGAAGGACCTTGGTAACTACTAGGTTGAGGTCAGAGAAGTATAATGGCGATCAATAGTGACTATTGTGAAAGAGTGAAGAACTAACGAATTCCAAAGCGATGACTTATTTTGATTTATGTTCTCTTATTCTCTAGAGCTGAAATACTTCACCTTTGAGAGGCTTCTTGTAAAAGTGAATAGTGTGGCATCTCTTGTAATCCAGCAATCGGCTGTCATCGTGGGAGAGTGCACGTAGACTTGTTAAAGCCGAATCATGATAATCTTGGTGTGCAATTCTCTTTATCTCTACACTCTTTTCTCTGTGTTTAGTATTTTGCACATTATGCTATTAAAATTATCTTGTTCTAATTTGAATCTGTTTAAATTTCGCATTTAAATTCAAATTATTTAGAATCATCTATCCACGCCCTCTAGGTGATATTGCTAAATCAACATCATCTAGCACATTAGTTAGTAGGTGAGAGATGGTGAGCGTCAATCCAACCGAAGATGTCTAGTCAAACATTGAGCTAAACGCATGCATAGGCAATAATATATACCTCTCCCAGGCCTATCACTTCAACCATGACATAGTCATAGACACCTTTACACATGGTTATATGAGAATAAAACAAAAGAAGTCTATATCTTATATACGATTACTAGATCAACAACATTAGGTCTCAAATAAACAAATTGGGAAAATAAATAACTTTTAACACAAAAGACAACATTTTGAAGCAGCTACTATGCAAGGGTGTTTATTTACCTACTAGGATATTTATGAATTCACAATCAGCCACTTCGGCGAGCCATCATCATGAGGAATTCCAGCTCTTTAATCTCCTGACGGTGATCGTGATTATGGTGAAGAGGGTGATGGTGGTGGTAGCGATTACCATCCATCTCCATGCTCTTCTCCAAGCTTAGCTCACGTTCATTATCAAGTCTCTTTTCCCTTCCATTGCCACCACCTTCACTCAACACCTAATGATAATGTTGGTCCTTCACCCATTAAAGCCCAAGATTCCCATTCCCTTCAACCATTGGAAAACCAAAGTAATTGCTGGCTAGCCTCTAAGCTGTCGATGGTGACAACTGGCTATGGTGGTGACGATTTGGCACCTGCTAGGGGCGCTTGGCTGCTTCAGGTTACACATCCGAGCCATGAGAAATGGTTGCAGCCAATAAAGACAATGACCACTTTTTAGTCTTGTGGTCGCGACCACAAGCCGATGCCAGTCGTTTGAGAGGAGATGGAGTGGTGACACTCCTGATGTAGTCTTGCAAGAGGTTGGAATCGTCGTTGTGCGGAGGAACTTGCGCCGAGAGAGTTGCTTGCATTTGGTGGCATTCCAATGGTTTTTTATTTTGTTTTGTCCTTCCAAGCAATATCTTAGCTATCTCGACCCATTTGTGACCAATCTGCTTGTGTGCCTGAATCAAGATGTTATCACCTTTGATGCTCCACGGGTCCTTCTAGTAAGAAAATAATGAAGAGAGTGAAAAAACTTACTCTAGGGTTTTGTGAGTTTGGGTTTTTGGTGAAGTCCTTAATTTTGGTGTTGTGTCTTTGATTACTCTAGCTTGGTATTTTTCAGTTTTAATTGATCAAATAGTTTACAAAGTATATGTATTACATGCAGGTGTAAAATGCTTTTTTGATATATATTATGGTGTTCTTTGAGGGGAAAATGAGTGTAAATTCATAATGAATGTATTTGCACCCTTTAAATATAATTGTGAATCTTATTCATGTGACAGTTAATTGTGGTGTATTCCTAGTTTTTTTTTTGCGGCTATTAATTAGGTGTATGTTATGCATTAAATGGAAGAACTTGGAGGTCATCAAATGGACTTAACCTATTCTTTTGTTCTTAAGTTGCTACTGAGCAACTGCATAGAAGTGCTCGAAGGATTCATGAAATTTGTTCTCTCTAAAAGTTTGGAAAGAAATTTACATTTAATGAGAATCAAAACATATTTTGAGATTTTTACAACCCTGCTTATAAGGCATGGTTTCCGTACAATTCGGTTCGCATGGGCACTCATCCCATGCATGCTCGTGAGTCGTTGCATATGGACTAAATGACACATAATAAGTAGCATAATGGCAAACTTTAAGAAGTAATTCAGCCAAAAATTAAATAAAGAGAGAAGAAACAGATGGACTCATGAGTTCCACGCATTGACGATACGCGTCGGTAAAGATAAGGAAATAAAGTCATTTTTTTCTGAGGACAAGTAATAAAAGGAACACATTCTCCCATTATGGTGTGTACATGAATTTATGATAAACCACAATGGCAAATCACAATGAGTGTTGAATGCTCATATCCTTTTAATCTATATGCAAATCATATATCTGCCTCTATATATCGTTCTTATCTATGGGATTCATTTATCAAATCTGACTATGATTCTTTTATGAAAACATGAGTAAAATAGCATGTTGGTCAATGTAAATTTATACAATAGAAGATATAATGGTTGTAGCATCTAGAGCAAGAGTAAATTACGGGCAAGAAAAAAAAAGTAATTTTACGGAAAAAAAAGGGACCAAAAGAAAAAACCTTAACGAAAACTTTACCCAAAAAAAAAAGAAAAAACCTTGATATCAGGCCTCAACTATTTATGCCATCTCTCCCTGCACTGTTTCGACTTTCCCCTCTAGCATCTGAGCAATCTGAGACCACTTTTTGGCTCCATGCATCTCAACCTACGTTGTCAAGAGCCTACACATAAATGAGAAGAAAATACAAACAATGAATAATTTTCTTCGTCATACATCACTCCCGACTTTTTTTTTTATAAAAAAAACATGCCTAGAAACCTTAACGAGGAAAATAAGCCAAAAACACATATATAAAAAGAAACCAATCAAAACAAGAAGAAGAAGCAAGAAAAAAGGGGGAATCTTGTTCAAGTCTTGACCTGTCTTCTTCAAGAGTCCATTGGCCTTTGACGACCAAGGGTTCCTTGTGAACCTTGCCATCCTCACTCTCTCTCCTCTTTGTCGCCGTTGTTGGATTTTACTGCTGCTGCGGCAGACCTATCACCACCTCTCTCTTGCTCCAATCATCACCTGAAGAGATCCCTTCATTGAGCCTCTCGTTCAGTGATAGCGGGTAATTCAAGTCGTTCAAAGGCATGATCTGGCAGTCCCCTATCACCAGATTGCGATGATGATAGTGATTGATTGGGCCGTAGTCGAAGATGCTCTTGAACTCGACCTAGCCATGTGCCCCACGCTGTCACTGTCGACACCACTCTCTGGCTAGGTTTCCATGAACGGAGGAGGAAGAGAAGGGGTCGCAGCTGTGGTGTGCAGTGGTCGAATCCTCTTTCATTAATACTTTCGTGGACAGGTTATTAGTGCGACGAAGAATGATACGCTAACAAAATACCAACTTGGTTTAGACAATTATAGGAAAATCATCATCAATCCTATTTTACTCTCACCACCATTGCCTCCGCTACCGCCACCGTAATCGCCACCCCTACCATGTCTTTCCCCAAAGACAAGCACCGGAGAAGGACTCTGTGATGGAATAGGACTTTGCGAAGGAACAGCTCACAAGTACTGGCAAAGTTGAGGCCCATGAGATGAACCAGTCTAAGACGAAATCCTTCTCTGTACCTTGGCTTGTGTTCAAGGAGAGACATGGCGGCGAAGGTGGTGGTAAAAGTAAAACAGGATTGACGATGATGTTCCTGTAATTGTCTGAACCGAGTTGGTAGTCTGTTAGCACATCATTCTTCATCCACTAATAGCCTGCCCACAAAAGTATTAATGAAAGTAACGGTCGGGTGAGGATCGGCGGATGGGTGATGAAATGGCAGGTCGAGCTAGGAGGTCGATTCCACCCTAGAGAAAGGGTTCAACAAGGAGGCTTTGATAGAGAAGCCATGGTCATCGTCGAGAATGTTAGTGTTACGGCTATGGAGGAGATTGTAGAAGAGGCCATTCACATTCGAAGGAGGAGCCTCGAGGTCAAGTGAGAAGCCGCGCTGGGATTTCAAGGGGGAAATTTCCAGGAAAGTGCCTGGATGAAAAGGGAAATCATCTTAGAAAGTATGGTTGAGCTCCATGCAGAGAGAGAGGGAGAGAGCAGAAGGAGTGGGTGAATGCTGGTTTTGGCTTTGGGAGTGAGTGAATTCTGTGAGTGAGTTGTGGCTTTGTAACAAGGGAAATGAGGGGCGGCCAAGAAGTTGCAATAGTGTCCACGTTCATTTCAAAAAAGTGCACTAGGAACCGATAGTCAGGATGCTATGGATTTGATTTTGAGCCTGGGCTTTGGATTTCGAACTATCTTGCGGGGCCCCTTCGCTGACGTAGTGCCAAGTTTTGATCATTGAGTGGTGGGGCGGGACCATCTATTATTTCCTACATTCCTGAATTTTATGTCAAGGAACAGTGGGAGTCCTATCGAGTCGCGTGAGAAAAGTGCACATTCTTGTATGGTTTATGTGCTCTAATCTAAGGTCATCATAGAATTAAAGTTTAGTTGATGCACTTTTATATCCACAACTCAACTCGAAAAGAGGGTGAGGCCGTAATGAAAATAGGGTGAGACGAGAAGTAAGAAGCAACTTTTTAAACTTATCAAATTGGTGGAAAAATATCTTCAGAAGTAAAAATTTTTACGAAGCAAATTTTTGCTTCATAAGTTAAATTACTAAAAGAAGTTCTATTTCAAAAGCACTTCTAGAGCAAAAATTCATTTCTAGAAACGTTACCATGCGCACCCTCAACATGGTAACAATGGTTTCATGGCAGGTAACAACTTGATATTAGCATGTTATTTTAATTAAAGAGTTATGATGAAAATTTACTATTAAGAATTTGCGGCAACTTACACTAATTTAATAAAATGATGCCGTCGCCAAAAGACAAGATTTTAGTTGCATTGTCATATCATTGATTTCTAATTGGAACATCCAATTTGCAAAAAGTTTTGATCATAGAAACCAGAGGAAAGGATTGAGAATTTTGTTTAAGACTCCGTTCATTTTGTAGAAAATGAATGATTTAGAAAATAAATTTCTAAAAATGATCATCTATATCACTAGGAAAAATTAGCCCATGAAAATATTTTCAGTGTCAACAAGAATTTATGTCTAAACATTTTCGTGAATAGCAAAAAGCATTTTCATTTGTGGATTTTTATATTAGAGTTGAAGGATTTTGATATTTTTAAAGAAGGCTCTAGAGAAAGGAATTATTGATCAAAATCATGACCATAATAGAGTTGAAGGATTCTATAATGCTGATTAGGCAGGATCTCCAAATGATAAAAGATCAACTACTAGCTATTATATTGCGTTTTTGGAAAGTTTATAATATTCGTACCTTACCAAAAAAAAAACTACTAGCTATTATACCTTGGTTGGAGGAAATCTAGTATGGAAAAGTAAGAAACAGAGTGTTGTTACCCGTTCCAATATTAAGTCAAAATATAGAGCCATGGCACAAGTGACATGTCAATTAATATGGATTCAACAACTCATGATTGAATTAAGCTTTAAAGCTTCATGTCACGCCCCAAACCCGGCGAATACGCAACATCCCGCCACCTACCTACTCGAACATCATCTGGCCAATATGAACGACGACGACTCAGGACTTGCCGCAAGCCAAACGACGGCTATCAAAAGCGACAGCGGAAAACACACAACCCCCAAAAAAAGCACATACAGGATAGAGAGATCGAGAAAATCAAATTTACATAGCATAACATATAACCATAAAAGTTCTATACAACAAGGAGGGAAAAGTTATCATTTGAACCTTAAAAACACAAGTTGGCCACAATCAAAAAGAGAACAGGCCAAATCAAAAAGTCACTAATCTCCATCTAGGCATCATCAGGACTACTCGTCCTCGGACAACGGAAACTCTTCCGAATCGAACTCCTTGGATATCAGACATCCAGGCTTGCCATCCGCTTGCTTGACAAATACGTTATCTGCTCCATCAATCTCCATCACTACATCCCCATTTGAGTTTAGTACTTCCATAGGCTCAGGGTCTACGACTTCGCCACCAAAAGTAGTTGTATTCATTAGGCCTATCGGCCCCGTCCAGAAGACCGGTACATCTAAACCCTGTAGATGACCCTGCTACTCTTCCTGACCTCTCCAACTCATCCACCCCTCGTATCTATATGGGATCAAAATGTCATATCCCTCGTCGACCCAGAAAGTACAATTATACTTCTCATATAAAATTTCATCCACGGCAGGATACTCAACTATCTCGGTCTCAATCTCTTGAGGGATCCCATAAGGGATTCGGGAAACAATCATATCTATGGTCAAGGGTTTGAAAGAGCGATCAACCACAAAATGTGAGTTGAAACTCAGTAAACACACGCCTAAACTCAATTTAGAAAGAAGCATATGCTAGAATGTAAACTGTCGTCACATACACATTATGATTTTAGATCATACAGATGCAGATGCATATGCATATGCTCAATGATTATATTGGGGTTCCCGATGGGTCAATAACACTTCCGGACTGAGCCCCACTAGTGGCTCAATAGAACTTCCTGTCCCGGCCACGTCAAAGACGCCTCAGGCCTGTGCCTTAACCCATGTCTAAACACATCGAAGCAAGCACCCTCGTTTCTCCAACTAACCTGTGCCAAGCACGTTCAGGCACAAGTGCAACGATTATGGCTCAATTAGCATTGCGATCGGCATCTCCTTATCACCCTGCATTCCCGGTGGCCCCCCTAGACACTGTCGGGTCATCCCGCACGGTTCTATGCACTCCGCCAAATGTATATGCCTCATGCCAGTTGTCGCGACCCTTTAAATTTTTCTCTTGGTGGAAAAATTTCCAGGTTAACAGATTATCAGGTTAATTAGATTAACTAACCTAATACGGACCCTCCCAAGTCCTACCAAATCGCAACTTTGGTTTTTTGTTCAAATGATTTTAGAGTTTGGAGTCGCCACTAATCATTTTTGGTAGATCGACTAGAGACCTAAGTAAATTAGCAGGAGAACTAAATTACTTCTACGAACCAGAGATTCTGGGTTCGAGGACTTGGTTATACTAGTTAATTAAAACTAATGCTCTTTCGGTACCTTAATTTCATAATTATCCTAATTTGACAACTCAGGCTTCGTTTATTCCTAAGATTCTAGTGAGATGAACTCTTTTTTTGTATTTTCCCTATTTAGATGGAATACATATGAATAACATTTTTTGGTATTTTCAAATCATTAAAATTCCCTGAAGCCGCAAGAGGGCATGAACTAACGATTTCTATGCAGTGTTGTGACCTCCAGCAGGTGGCTCCGCCTACTCATTCTGGGGTTTAATGGTACATCGATTAAATTGCAAAAAATTAAATTGCAATAAATAAAGGACCTCTAACGGGGGGACTCGGCCTTGACTCGGCCTACTCATAGTGGGGTTTAATGGTACTGAAATTAAATTGCAGAAAATTAAATTACATTAAATAAAGGACGTCCAACGGGGGAATCTGCCTTGATTCGGCTTACCCATTGTAGGGTTTAATGGTACTGAAATTAAATTCCAGAAAATTAAATTGCATTAAATAAAGGACCTCCAACAGGAGACTCGGTCTTGGCTCGGCCTACCCATCGTAGGGTTTAATGGTATTGAAATTAAATTAAAGGAAATTAAATTGCATTAAATAAAAAACCTCCAACGGGGGAGTTGGCCTTGACTCGGCCTACCCATCGTGGGGTTTAATAGTACTGAAATTAAATTGCATTAAATAAAGGACCTCCAACGGGGGACTCGGCCATGATTCAGCCTACCTATCGTGGGGTTTGACGGTATTAAAATTAAATTGCAGAAAATTAAGGACCACCAGTGGGTGGGTCGGCCTTCCCATTTTGGGGTTTGATGTGCAAAAATTAAATTGCAAAAAATTATAGTACGAATACGACATGTGGATATGTAGACATATAAGTACGACATGACATAATCGAGATTTAAATCAATCTATTTGGGTAACGAAATTCTTGAAGATTTTAATGGCTAGGATCGTTACTTGATTTTGACGGATTTAATGGCCGAATTCGAACCTCGTATCACCTTGTGGATTAAGATTGCGGCTCGAGCCACGGGGATGAACTCTTGATTTATGTTGATCGATGATGAAATTGGTAATGATAACCCCTAGCTTCAAACTCCTATCATCTTCAAAATTCTCTCTCTTTTTTGGTATTTTCTTTTTCTTAAATTTTTCTTCAATCTCCCAAAACCCTCTCAAACATGCAAAATTTTCTCTCCTCACAAAAAAAATCCTCATCCTAAGCTCACTTTTTCCTCCTTTTATAACACAATCATCTATCTCCCATTCTAATTTTTTCGCTAACTCTATCTCTCATTCTAATTTCTCCACTAAGTCTTCTTCATTTTCATCTTCCCTTTTCTATCTCTATCTCACATTCTAATCTCTCCACTAACTCTTCTTCATCTCCATCTTCCCTTCTCTTATCTTATTTTCTCCATCCATTCTTCTCTATCTTCTCTTTTCCATCTCCTCTTCTCCATCTTCCCTTCTCTTATCTTATTTTCTCCATCCATTCTTCTCCATCTTCCCTTCTCTATTCTAATTTCTCCACTAACTCTTCTTTTTTTTATTTACAAAATAATCCCTTAAGAGTTAGGCATTTACACTCTAGTCCCTGAGATTTGAAGTATTTGCAATTCAATCCCTGAAAAAATATTTCTTTAAGTCCAAATCTGCTCATAATTTTTGACACACCTCTCCTATGCTTAGTCGAAATTTATTGCATGTTAAATTTAAGCTCATTTCTTGCTGCTGAAAATAACGCAAAATTTAATTAAAGTCCTTTTACAAAATTGAGTCCTTCTAGGTATAATTGGGCTAAATGAAGATTTGAAATATTAGAGAATAATATCACAACTCCTAAAAGTGAAAAATGAAAATAAATTGACTCAAATTGAATTTTTTAGACCCCAAATGCTATTATTTATTAAATATTTTCCTAATTTCTAAAAAAATATAAAAAAATCCAAAAAAAACGAAAAATAATTTTTTGTTCAAAAATGGTTGCCTAAACTTCGCCAAGGCTTCCAAAGTTGATTTTGTAATTTTCTCATTTTTTTTAGTTTCTTATGAATTTTCGAAAATAAAAAATACCGAAAAATACTGAAAATATAAAAAAAATCATTTTTTGGGCAAAATTGATTCCCTAGGCTTGACCAAGGCCCCCAAAGTTGATTTTTTTAATTTTATAAATTTTTACAGATTGTTTTATTAATTTTAAAAGAGAAAAGATGATTAAAAATCAGATGTCAACAGCTGCCCCTCTTTGAAAGGAAGCTCGGCAGAGGTTAATTTCAAAGACGAGATAACACCTGAATCCTAATCGACTCAACACAATGAAATAAAAAGAGTCGTGACATTTGATCTTCAATACCCATCTTTGCAAGTTCCGATCCAAACCTGGCTTGAAGAAACTTTCACGCAGTGAGGGAGAGACAAAGAGGAGAGTTTACCTGGCCCTTACCTGCCCAGTGCGTGGCGGTTGCTTGACACGTGTGCTCTATTGAAAATGGAATAAGAGCCTAAGAATTCGTTATAAGAAAACCTTAAGGTGGTTGAATTTGGACCCATATGATAGGTCACCCCATGGTAGATTCCTACTGAAAGGATTCTACTGATTAAAATCTGATTGTGATTTGACCTGTATGGTAGGTTACCCCATGGTAGATTCCTAGTGAAAGGATTCTACTGATTAAACTTTGATTGAAATTTGACATGTATGGTAGGTCGTCCCATGATAGATTCCTAATGAAAGGATTCTACTAATTAAAATTTGATTAAAATTGGACCTGTATAGTATGTCACCGTATGGTAAATTCCTAGTGAAGGGATTCTACTGATTAAAATTTGAAATTTGACCTATATGGTAGTTATTCCATGGTAGATTCCTAACGAAATGATTCTACTGATTAAAATTCGAAATTTGACCTGTATGGTAGGTCACCCCATGGAAATGCCTGTAAGAAGGACTTTGCGCCTGTAGAAAGGACTTTGGGTGTATGTAAGAAGGACTTTTGTGTGCTTATAAGAAGGACTTTTAATGCCTGTAAGAGGGACTTTTGTGCCTGTAGGAAGGACTTTTGGTGCCTGTAAGAAGGACTTTTGTGCCTGTAGAAAAGACTTTGGGTGCCATTCTGGGATCTGTGAAAATCAGGAATCCTGCAGAAGCTCAAACCCACATTATCCTACCTTGAATGGTGCCATTCTGAGATTTGGGAAAACCAGGAACCCTGCAGAAGCTCAAACCCATATTAACTTACCATGAAAGGTCCTATTCTGAGATCTGGGAAAATCAGAAATCCTGCAGAAGCTCAAACCCGATTTAACTTACCTTGAAAGGTGCCATTTTAGGATCTAGGAAAACCAAGAATCCTGCAGAAACTCAAACCCACATTAATTTACCATGAAGTGTGCCATTCTGGGATTTAGGAAAACCAAGAATCCTGCAGAAGCTCAAACCCACATTATCTTACCTTGAAGGGTGTCATTATGAGATCTAGGAAAACTATGAATCCTGTAGAAGCTCAAACCCGATTTAACTTACCTTGATGGGTAAAATCCTGGGATCTGGGAAAACTAGGAATCCTGCAGAAGCTTAAAGCTACATTAACTTACCATGAATGGTGCCATTTTGGGATCTAGGAAAACCAGAAATCCTGTAGAAGCTCAAACCCGATTTCTGTTCTCCCGTCACTTTATAAATAAACCGATGAAACAGACATCCAATTATCTCAAGTTTTTCATTTTCGAGACGAATCATGTTTCATTGAAGAAGGTAAATACCTTAATGTGCCGCAACGGGATCGAGCACTCCAAGAATCGTCAAAATTCATCTCCTCGAAGGATTCAGGTTGAAGATATACTTACCTGAGGATTTGGGAGAAACACCCGAGGGCTTCTCGGCAGCTAGGCTTGTTCACTCAATAATTGTCGAGTGGATTTCGAGACTTTGGAAGTTAACTCGAACATCGGGAATTTATTACCTGTTAGGCAATTTTAGAGGTAACATGTGCAAGGATTTTCATCAATGAGTTCATTGGTTCATGCAAAACTGTTTAACTGAGTTCGCAATGATTAGAAACAATATGTGTGGTAACTCATGATGCATTCAATCAAAATGTGAATCACGCATAACTATTCTGTCAAGCTTGCATTACCAATTCTGTTCAAGAAGGTTATCATAGTATAAACACCTCGAATGTAATATGAATGGGGGATTTCAGTCCGAAAGGGCTTTCTCTTACTCTCAAGAAAGGTCGTTTATCCTGACAGCAGGATTGAAAAGGAATTACTCAATCTTATCATCATCGCATTCAGTAAAGGTCTGAGTAATCTTGCAATTGGTACGATCAAGCCAATCTGGGGGTCTTAATTAGGACCGTAATGTAGGCTAGGTCAAGGGCTTAACAAAGGGGTACTCTTTTAAGTCAAGGCCATCGACAGAAAAGTCTTCATCATTTGCTTTGGGTTTATAAGTCAATAACCCTGCAAAAATGCGAGAGTAATAGTCTTGCTCGTACCTTTTCGAGCGATGCTTAAAATCTTCCAACTTTACGTTAATTCAAGCGTCTTAATCAGAAAAGTCTTTCACGGGTTGTAATGTAGGTTGGGATTGTGGATCAAGGAAGTAAAAAGGCTTATTTTGGCCCAGAAAACATATGAGGTGGGTTTGACATTGGTGATCATCGTGTCTTTGTCACTAGCCTCGGCCCTCGGAATAGTCCTCAAAGAACACTATCGTTATATGAGGATGGAGTCAATTTCTACTGATACCATCGTTGCTCTCGAACGATGTAAACTACTGTGTATATTTTGCGATCTGACTCATTTGGAGAGTTTTCTTTCGTAATCAGATCCCATTGGGGATTTACTGAAGGAGATAGTATGTTTTCCCCAAGTTTTCAAAGGCATTCAAAAATGAATATTGATTTGAATGGGCATTGGCCTTGCTTTTGACTGGCACTTTGCTTTTTCATGCCAAAGGACTGGCTCTTTTTCTTTTGGTCCCATTTTTTTGCCTTTTTGTCTTTTCTTTCTGTTTAGGAAATGAATTTCTAAAAATTGCGCCATATACACATGTATATCAAAGATCTAGCGCATTTGAAGAGTTGACTCGAGAACTTTATGTAGACCACTTCTTCTGAGTTTTTCTGTCTTAAGGTGATGCCATCTTCATCTTGGAATTAGCGGTGATCACCAATGGGTTTTAAGAAACGAATATGTAGGCTCAATCAAGCAATACAAAGGATGAAAGTGTATTGGACAGAGAAACGAATGATTTTCGTCATCGTAAGGCACTTGAATTACCATATGAGGTAGAAAGTAAAGAAACACTCGAAAATTGATGTTAGTTTGAGCAAGAAAATTTCTATCCATTTACCTTGTGAAATTGCTGGGACTACCTTCATTTGGCCCCGATGTGGGGTGGTTCTTGACAAGGGTTATGAAATGAAACCATCGCTCAAATGGGTTATCAATGGTCACTTGTAGTATTTAGGATAGAGAAATGAATGTCTCTTTTCTTTCGGCTATCGTACCTTTTGCGAGAAAAGCCATTGCCTTGGGGAATGTGGAATCTGTTTAGCACACGACTCACTGTAGATTAAAATGTAGGACGTGTGTGGAAATGGTTTGCCTTTCATTGTCATATCATGCCCTATTCTACACATCCGATGCATCATGCGTGATTCATGTTCCAAGCCAGAATTGGTAAAATAAACATGCAGAAGAGTCACGCATAAATTATGGAATGTGCAAACACAATACGGATGTGGCAATTTTTAAGCATCATGCGTGTTTACGAAATGTGCAAGTGTATCAAGAATGGGAGAATTTGAGTTGCCCTTGGTCAGTGGGCGGATTAAACAAATTGGGGAGTCTACTCCTTAAGTCGAGGAGTGGCTTGTCTCTGACCTTGCCCCTGCGTAACGAAATGCATGAGTGAAGTGAAACATTTAGGCTTTACTATTGACAACCGTCATGGTTATTGATCGAATGCCCCAATTTACCCCCATTTTCATTAGAAAGGATCTTTTCAGATGATCATAATTTTTCTTTCTAGGGTTGTTTCCTTCAACATGTTAATGTTAGTGTAAATATTTCCTGTAAAAAGGAAAGGAAACGTGTTAGTTAGTATCAGAAGGGATAAATAAGAAACGATACTTATTTACCCTTCGTCTTGAATGTCTTGTATGAGTCTTGCTGGATTAAGTTTTCCTCGACTTTTGTTGGACGCTTCACCATCAAGCCAAGATTGTGGTAAAATATTAACTTCGGTATTGTTCGTCGAGTATTCATGTTTCTTACGGCAAAAAAGAAACATGCAAAAGATCGTGTTATTCATTCACAGCATTTACAATATTTCCCGACTTTGGGGATCGAACTCAGGCCATCTCGAGTCAATGTCATTCCCTTTGCCATCAAGTCCATTGGACTGTAGGCATTTATGGGGCTTTCCTTTTAAGGGTTAATCTTTAGGATAGCAAGGCCCTGTTGTATTGCCTTGGGCCATTCCACGTCCTGGTTCTTTTCAAGGCAATTTGCAATCCCTGTTAAGAATGGAATAAAACAATTCAGGACTGGAGATGATTATGGGCAAATTAGAACGATATATAATTACCAGTCTCTGATATTATTCGCGTCTTTCGCTCGTATTCCTTTTTTGTTTGAAGCTATCCATCTAGTGATAATGTCCACGGATCGGTTTACCCCAATTTAGTCCAACCAGGGAACTCTATATTTTTGGGTACGACTATATTCTTGGGTCGTTTTGCAAATTCCTGAAAATAGAAGGGATCTAGTTTAAACCGGAGCAATTCGAGGGTAAATTGAAACGATACGGAGTTACCCTTCAGGTTTACGCAGATTTTTACTCGTCATTAATTTGGTGCGAGTTTGGTGAAGTGGCGGATTCGAGCATTTAATAGGGGGAAGAGAGATTGCTTTTGCATTAATTGAGAACATTGATAAAAGTAGATAATATCCCCTGCCAGGAAATAAAACTTATGTATTCATTTAGGATCTGCTCGGCTTCTTTTGTGGGTCTTCCAGTGATCAGCCAGCTTCGCTCCATGTTTAATAAGCATCGACTATGTTGAAGGATCTGTAATTATCAGCTTCGAGATATAGGCTTCGGGTGCATGTTACAGTCCTAGTGCTTCATTAACATTAAACTGGTTAATCATGGCAGTGAGTTCGTCATCAATGCCACTTGCCTGGTGGTGATACATCTCCCCTTCCTCGAGAGGCATCAATGCTGATCCCATAGGCTCGGTCTTTTCGTGCTTTCCCCCAACAGAACTTGATCCTATCATAAACTGGTCTAATTTACCTCTTAAACGTACATTTTCGATCCTCAGATAATGCCTTTCATCGAGGGTGAGGAGGCTATTACAGTTGGGGCAGATGGTGGAGTCAAAAGCTTCTTTATACATCTTGTTCTCCACTTGAAGATTTTCATTTTCAGCTCTTAGAAATTCGGCTTCCTGGCGCTCATGACGAGTTTTTACTCAGGTTCGCCTATTCTGAAACCAGAACTTGATTTGCGAAAGTTCCAGCTCTAGCTTTTAACTCAGTTCCATTCTTTGTTTACCGTCAGGCATGGGACATATCCTGAAGAAATCCTCAAGCCTTTGTTTTTGCTCCTCGGTATGGCGACAGTAACTCTTCCTTTGACATTTATTATTGTTGTCTTTATCTTTATCAAGATCTTGGACGTCATCGGCGAAAGGTCCAAGCTCCATGGTCTGAATCCCAAACATGGCCTCGAACTCTTCATCTCCCATGTTCAGCAAGTAGCGATAGCTCTCAAGGGTGTTCGGTTGAGACATCTTCGATTTGGTTAATGATTTCTCAAGGTTTGCTGCCTTCCCTTGTATTTTTACTCTCTATGAATTTTTCTGAGTGACTGTATACTTTGAAACTCTCTTTAGAGTTTTAGATGAAGATTATCGGAAGGGTGCCTCCTTTTAAAATTTGGACGTGGGTTTAGAAAATTGTATTATTTCTCCTAAGCGTTCTGTCTTTCTCAATCTTTTTTATTGTATCTCTCGCCCAACTCTTCTTTTTTCCTCCTTTCACGGTAGGGGGCTTATCGTTATCTCCACCGTCGATTTGTTGGCGAGTCCCCCAATAAAGACGAGTCGTATCTCCCTTTCTGCCGAAAATTTCTTTGTCCCCCGCTCAGATCGTCTTTTCGTTCTTTCTTTTTCAAAGCGATGGCATCTCATCTAACTTTTCCGTAGAGACATCGAATTTGCTTGGCTCGAGATTGCAGACGAGTAGCGAATTCGAGTCAACAGGGGTGATACCGATAAGGAATAGTAGATAGGAAAGTCTGACTAGTTGATACTGTCACTACGAAATCAATATTTACTTCAAAGCAGATTACCATCTTCGCATCCCGCTAGTCTGCCCTGACTCTCTCCTCCAATACTCTCGTGTTCTGTCCATCTACCTTGATTTTCTCCTCGATAATGGGTAATCTTCCTACACACATCTTCCCGGCTGACGTTATATTCAAATGGGCGAGGCTCTATTATCTTCTTGGCAGAGGTTATATCTACATAGCCCATCATCCAAGTGTCGAAGCTGAGATTCTCTGTTTATTCAGGGAGATAAATGCTTCTTCGGTCGAAGGCACCAACTTGGAGAGGGAATACAGGGCGTTCCTACACATCTTCATCAACTTTCTGGAAGCTTGCCAGAACACTCAGAAAACGGTCACCTTAGCCCGTTTCGTGAGAGCTCGCTATTGGGACCGATCCGAATGCTTGGAGTTTGCAGAACACACAGTTGCCCGGTACAAGAAGGCCATCAAGTCTGTTGATGAACGAGCCTCGCTATTGATCCATGAGAGAGAGATGCTGGTGGAACGCCTAGCTTTGAACCAGACTTACTTCGAGCACGACCCGAGCAATATCGTGATCAAGTTCAGATGTGAGTGGCTGGAGGAAAGGCTCGACAATCTGAAATTCGCCGTTGAACACCACGAGGTCAATGCAGCCAGACAGAAGGAGAAATGTATCTGCTTGTTCTTCAAGCTTGCGAACTTTGAATCCCAGATCACTCAGTGTAGGCAGAGCACTAATTTCATAGATAACCAGTTAAATTCTTTTGTGATGCTCATTAGGGCTCAGTTTTGCATTACTTTTCCTCCTCAATGACTGTTGTAAAGCTTGTCGATAAATGGAATGAAGGAAAAGTTTCGCATGTTTATGCTTTAATTTTCTTGCCGTCTCCTTTCTTGTATAGCATGATAGAGCGATTTAAGGTGCTGAAGACGTTGAGGCTTGACGTTCTTCTTGATTTTCTTGTCGGTTGTGGTAGATGATGTTATCAAGAACGCTAAAGAAGCATTCGGTGATGGTCGCCACTGGCCACATCGAGACCCGTGAGCTAGTCACGTGAATTATGACAATTGGGTTAGTGCGCCAATAAATGAATTAGACCACCTATTGCATGCCCCACTTCACTCATATCTTATCTCTTTCGGCATCCACTTGTTTGTGTCGGCAGCCTATAATATCGGCAGAATTGCTTGTGGACCACGCTCAATAATAACTCTCCGATCCTCCAAAATTCTCCACATGGTCCGAATCCGAGAACGTTTAAAAGGCTGGCCTTTGATGGATTTATCCAGAAAGGCATCACAAGGTCAGGTTAATAAACTTGCCCTATGGGTTCTGATTACACAATTTCTGATTTTCTCAAAAAGGTACAAGAATCTCCCAATACATTAAGAATGCCCCCACGTCTAATCCGGATATATTTAGGCCCCATCAAAATACATAGCTCCTACATGCTCGTTGATTGACGTAATTCCGCCTTTGGAAGAATGGACTTTTCCGCTTGCCCTTAGGGTTATTGGTTAAGGCATCGGCAACTTCTCGTCCTTTCGCATCCTTCAAGATTATTTCTAATTTTGCTCCCGCCTAGGGTACTTATGATTCCCTGCAAAAGTAAATGGCATAATTAGTATGTGATCCAAAAGAGATCGGTCCATGATTACTACATTAGTCCAATTTTATTTTTCAATTTTTGGGATGAAATTAGACAAACTTTTCTTATGAAAACATGGTTAAATTTTTCAAAAGGGATTTTCTTGCAAGTTTTACAACTTAATGTGATAAAACCCTTTGATATTTAGCAAATTTCCCGAAATGATTTTTCTCTTTTATCAGAATGAACTTTCGGGGATAAATCTATTAAGAAAATCTCATTTCTGCTGAAATAGGAAAGATGTGACAAAATTTTTATTGGTCAACGAAATTCCCTGAAAGGATTTTTCAATATTCATTTTTTAGAAATGGGATACCAATTTAATTTTTATCTTCTTTTGAAAAAAATTGCCACGATATTAAGTTTAAAATTTGACCAACACCTAACATGGACCGACCAAAAATAGATACAATATGAAGTTAGAAAACTTACTTGCACTGTGAAGACATACCAACAATATACACATGCACATGAATCGTGAGTCTAAACCTTAGTCTATCTACTCTAAAGACTGAAAAATTGAAGCGAAAGACTTACGGCAAGGTGACAATCTCGTACACATAATCAAGATTAGCCGTGATCCCACGATATAATCAGGACTAGCCGGGCCTTCCCACTTCGGCTACTCGAGCTAAAAATTAAAACCACCGCTTTGGTAATCTTACCAAGCCTGAGGCCTAACTTTTAAAACTCATTTTTAAAAAGGGGGCTGGGAATTGAATCAGGACTAACTTTCGACGTGATTTCACACCGAATGTCAGAACCAAATCAGAATACCATCCTAAAACTAATGGCCCAGGTTCGGCCATGAGACGCGTGTGATGTAGCGCTAAAGCAATTAATCATGCACAATAATTAAATGTAAACACCGCTTCAAAAATGTAAAAAATTTAAATTCTAATTCCCACACACCAGATCTGCAAAACAAAGGATTAGCCAAATACTCCACCCTTTATAACTCTTGTCTACAAAACCATTTAACACCTAAAGATCAGAATCCAACCAAATCAAACCAAATGAATTTTCATGAAATTTTTCTAGCCTAAGTTCGCTAAGGCTTTTAAACTTTCGAAAAAATTCAAGTACCCCAATTAGTGTTTATTCTTTCGAAAATTCCAAAAAAGCAGTCCCTAGCGGAGTCGCCAAGCTGTCGTGACCCTTTTGAATTTTTCTCTTGGTGGAAAAATTTCCAGGTTAACGGATTATCAGGTTAATTAGATTAACTAACCTAATACATACCCTCTGAAGTCCTACCGAATCGCAACTTTGGTTTTTCGTTCAAATGATTTTAGAGTTTGGAATCGCCACTAATCATTTTTGGTAGGTCGATTAGAACCTAAGTAAATTAGCAGGAGAACTAAATTACTTCTATGAACTAGAGATTCTGGGTTCAGGGACTTGGTTATACTAGTTAATTAAAACTAATGCCCTTTCGGTACCTTAATTTCATGATTATCCTAATTTGATAAACCCAGGCTTGGTTTATTCCTAAGGTTCTAGTGAGGTAACCTCTTTTTTTGTATTTTCACTTTTTAGATGGAATGCATATGAATGACATTTTTTGGTATTTTCAAATCATTAAAATTCTCTGAAGCCGCAAGAGGGTATGAACTAATGATTTCTATGCAGTGTTGCGACCTCCAGCAGGTGGCTCGGCCTACTCATTCTGGGGTTTAATGGTACATCGATTAAATTGTAGAAAATTAAATTGCAATAAATAAAGGACCTCCAACGGAGGACTCGGCCTTGGCTCGGCCTACCCATAGTGGGGTTTGTTGGTACTGAAATTAAATTGCAGGAAATTAAATTGTATTAAATAAAGGACCTCTAACGGGGGACTCGACCTTGATTCGGCCTACCCATTGTGGGGTTTAATGGTACTGAAATTAAATGGCATTAAATAAAGGACCTCCAACGAGAGACTCGGTCTTGGCTCGGCCTACCCATCGTAGGGTTTAATGGTTCTGAAATTAAATTAAAGGAAATTAAATTGCATTAAATAAAGAACCTCTAACGGATTTGATGGCCGAATTCGAACCTCGTATCACCTTGTGGATTAAGATTGCGGCTCGAACAACGGGGATGAACTCTTGATTTATGTTGATCGATGAAGAAATTGGTAATGATAATCCCTAGTTTCAAACTCCTATCATCTTCAAAATTCTCTTTTTTTTTGGTATTTTCTTTCTCTTAAATTTTTCTTTAATCTCCCAAAACCCTCTGAAACATCCAAAATTTTCTCTCCTCACAAAAAAAAATCCTCCTCCCAAGCTCACTTCGTCCTCCTTTTATAACCCAATCATGTATCTCTCATTCTAATTTGTTCACTAACTCTATCTCCCATTCTAATTTCTCTAGTAACTCTTCTTCATTTTCATCTTCCCTTCTCTATCTCTATCTCACATTCTAATCTCTCCACTAACTCTTCTTCATCTTCATCTTCCCTTCTCCATATTTATCTCCCATTCTAATTTCTCCACTAACTCTTCTTCATCTTCATCTTCCCTTCTCTTATCTTATTTTCTCTATTTCTTCTTCTCCATCTCCTCTTCTCGATCTTCCCTTCTCTTATCTTATTTTCTCCATATTCTCTTCTCCATCTTCCCTTCTCTATTCTAATTTCTCCACTAACTCTTCTTTTTGTTATTTGCAAAATAATCCCTTAAGAGTTAGGTATTTGCACTCTAGTCCTTGAGATTTTAAGATTTTCAATTCAATCCCTAAAAAAATATTTCTTTAAGTCCAAATCTGTTCACAATTTTCGGTGGGACTCGCGGCGGAAACAACAACCCACAATAGCAACTGAACAAGTAGTAGCCGAGAGATGAACAGTAGAAGCAAAGTCACAAGCGACCAAGATGGAGGAGTAGTGGACAAAGACAGCAGCATCTCCAACAGTAACAGGTGCACGTGCAGCCAAGGAAATGGGAGTTAAAGTAGCAACAGATTCCAACTAGCAGCCGAGGAAAAAGCAACGGCGACAGCAGCAAGTTCAAGTTGCCGAGGGGAAAGGAGAAGCCGCAGCCAACGGACTGGAATAGGAGTGACCGAGAAGAACAACGTAGCAGCAGATCAGTTGATAAGCTTCAGCAGAGAAGAAACAGAAGAAGATGCAGCAGCAGAGAGGTAAGGGCAGCAACAACAGTTCACCACAGCTGAGAGGAAAGAGCAGAGGAACTTCCAGCAACGGCGGCAACAGCGACAACAGTAGCAACGTCCCAGGCAGCAGCAACAAGCAAGAAAGGAGCACCAGTCGAGAGAAAATAGATGAAGCAGCAGTGGATTCCAGCAACTGAGAGTCCCGGCAGCTGTAGAACACGCCCCCAGACGCAAAAGCAGTAGTTGTTAACCCCAGCGACAGCCGAAGGAGGAAGAAGTAGCAAATGGCAGCAGATTGAAGGAAGCTCGAGCAAAAAATCTAGTAGAGACCAGCCAAGTGGAACCGTGCAAGGAAGAGGAACGAAGAAGAAAGAGGAAGGAGGAACCAGCTGCAGCAGATTTTTGGTATGATTTCCCCACGTGAACAGTAGGAATTAATGGCCTCTAATCATGCAGATTTGTCCCACCTGCATGCGAAATGGGCTCAACTGAGATAGTGGAGCAGGCAGCTGCAATCTCACCCAAAGAAGATGTTCTAGCTCAGCCGAAAATGGAGAGAGCACGTGGGATTATGGTCGGCAGAAGATGAGGCAAGGGAAGGGGTCCACAAATTCTTAAATTTCTTGTCCTTTAGCTAACAATTTGGATGACTAAAAGGTAATTAGCAAATTTAGGACAGGGTGGAAAGTTTTACACAATGGATGGGAATATGTTTTGAGCTCACGTGACAACGATTTGGACTCGATTGGGGTTCGACGCGACCGAGAAATTTCTCGACACGAACAGAAATTTTCTTCGACGAAATCGAACGAAATTCGCATTTCGGACCGACGTTCAAACTATTATTCACGTCCGAAAAATCAATCCTCATTCCACGAAATCCAAATTTCATCAAGAAAATTCGGATACCGAATTTTTGAGACATCACACTTTAGCTCCTATGTTTCTTTGGTGTAATAACAAGGCAACAATACATATAGCTTCCAATCATGTGTTTTATGAAAGAACAAAACATATTGAGGTTGACTGTCACTTTATTCACGAGAAGCTCTAGAGTGGAATGATTCTTCACTGTTATATTAGGACTGGTGAACAACTTACAAATATTTTTACTAAACCTCTGGGTATCGGGAGAATAGGATATATTGATAACAAGTTGGGCATGATTGATATTTTTGCTCTAGCTTGGGAAGAAGTGCTAGAGATATAAAAATGATAGAATGGTCTTCGGGTCATCAGGGTTTATTGTGTACATATATATTGAGCTTTTATTAATAAAACAAGCAAACATTCTCTCTTACATTAATTATGGTATTTCTTTTTCCTTAAGGTTGAGCTCAGAAATACAAGCCTTGAGCAGTATCAAAGGGAGTTTGTTGGACAAGGTCAGATATTGATTTGATGCGCTTAATTCTCTGCAGTTGAATGTGCAATGTGCGCGAGTGATTCACTATACTGGATTTTCCTTATACAATTTGAGCTTGATACTCTGAAGTTGATTATGTAGTGTCCGCCACTGATTCACTATATCATATTTTCCTGATAAAATGTGTCCTCCTGGGTTTATTCCACGTCTGTAACTTCACGGATAGCGGTCAAGATTCTGAGATAAGGTTGCACGGGTTTTCTCCTAATTACTCAATGGGTGCTTCTTCAAATGAATTGGCCATCAAGAGAACATCTTTGTGAGGTTGAGAATTTCTCTGTGAGAGCAGGTGGAAGAATTTTTAATGCCCATAAGTACTCACTAAACTAATTGGATGGATATGAGACAAGCCGTGAACATAGAGTCGGAAGAAAAGCGTAGGATATGCAAAAAGTTGGTCAGATTAAATAGAATGGTGCCGATAAAAATTAAAATGAAATCGAAAGAACATGAGGCCGTTTTAGGCTGATAAAAGAGAGTAATTTCTTGGGAAGTTTCAGATCCAATTCTATAATACTCCAATCAATGAATAATCTTTTGATTTTCTCTCTTATATCGTGTACCAATGATATAAGGCTCATAAACAGATGAATATGAAGCTCATCGTTAAAGACAAAAAAACAAAAAAAAAGAAGGATTGCTTTTTGGGAATGTTCAAGTGAGCGGACGTCTTTTTCGGTTTTAACAAAAGGAAAATATTAGCTGCCTACTCTATGTGCATTTAAATGGGAATTAAAACAAAAGACAATGCATGAAAATACGTTAGGTGATCCACATTATAATAAGTCAAAAATTAAAAAGAAAATTCAAAATTTTCACCAAAAAAAAAAGAAAAACCATAACTAAAGCGGTAATCAAAACTTCTTTATTTATTAAGGTAGATATGATCATTTAAATGTGGAATTCACAGATAAAATTGAAATTAGTTTATTGTCAATCACATTTTCATAAAAATAACATAGCTAACCTCATTAATCATGTTGTATAGATTCGAAATGATATTAAATGGTCTAATATTAGTTACATCCGCTAATGTAAATAATCAATTATGTACCCTGCACCAAATTCACATAGTGTTGGAGTCCAACACCTCATACGTGATAAAGAAAAGTACTAATTGGACGTTAAGTCTTAACCGACTCTAGTAAAGAACAAGTTGTTTTTTCACATGAGTTGAAGAAAACTCCTGTCAAGTAGCAATGTAGGAACTTGGTCAAGAAGCAAACTCCTTTACTTTGGCAAGAAGAGAACTCCTTGGCTTGAGCAAGAAGAAAAGTCCTTGGGTTGGGCAAGAAGCACAGTAGAAGTATTTTCTATAAATAAGGATTAGAGTTAAGCATAAACTGTGTGGGGGAACCTCATAAAGATATAGAGAGTGAGAGAAAGCCTGTTGCAACGTCCCAGTATGCTACCTCAAGGCTTATTCATTACTCGCTCTCTTTTTAATCTTTTAGTTAAAGGTGGCGTGTGCGGAAGGCTTAGTTGGAAAATCAGATCAAATAGGACATCCATACTAAAACACAAATGTAAGACAAAAATGATAGAGGCAAGCCCACCAATATAGGGTACGGCCTTAATAGAGTTTGACTAATCAGACGACATGCCAATTCTCAAGTAAAAATACAACTAAGAGTATTTACATACATATAGAAAATATTTTGAATAGTTCTTTACAAAAGTTGAAATATTACTAACTATGATGACTACTTCGATTACTATGGCTCATTCACAATCTCATTGAAATCTGTATTCTCCCTCATACTTTCATCTTCATCAATTAGATCTAACTCTTCAAGGGCAGCACGTCTTGAAAACTGTTAATAACAGATGAGATAAATCTCAGCGAGTTAATGACCTAAGCCTCAATTAGGAGGCCAACTCAGCTCGAATGCATCTAATACATGTAATGCAGTACGCTACGTACTAGCATGCTATCACACAATTCTAAGTAACCTTGCCTTGTCTTGACACATGCCCAACAGGTTATAGACCACCATATGCAATGAGTAAACAGTACAATTAGAACATCTGTCAATGATCCCGTACACATTGCTTTCAAGAGTGTTCTAATCTCACGGCCACTCAAGAACTTATCTTTTCGTTCAATTATGGCCAATCAATGGCACACCCATCCTCTCACGGGGGTCTTCCATCTTATCCAGATATTTATCAAACTAATGCCACTCACATGCCAAAATGCAATAAATAAACCACATGTGGTCACATACACATAATTAAATCGTCAAACCTTGCATACTTTTCTATCTAGCATCCTTAAAAATAACCGTTCAATTTATTTAGCTACGTAAGCCAATATATAGCAATTCCCAATATAGGTATCACAATTCAAACATTGCACAATCACAAATTTGTATTAAAAACTACACAAACATATTAATAGTACAAATAAATAAATCAATAATTTTTGTCTAAACCCCAATAGCTTATTGTCAAAATCTCGATAGCTTATCATCAAAATCTCGATAGCATATTATCCAAATTTCGATAGCTTATTACCTAAGTGATAGCTTATCACTAAATTCTTGATAGTTTATCACATAAATTGATAACCTATCAAGTCTAGTTATCAACTATCAAGTTAACCTATCAACTAATCCCTAATTAATTAGCATATACTTAGCCTAAAATAAACTCATTCTAATCAAGTTTAACATATTAATCAAGGGAATAGGGAGAAAACTCACTCGACAATGATTCCGAAGACACGGGCATGACGGTGCCGGTGACAAAGCTTGACTTGCCTCGAACGATCTGCGAGTCTCCACCAACTAACTTCTGTCTATCCCAACTCATGAAATCCAACGATTTCTTCAACGATCAGCCTTTAAATCTAGGTTTCCATCGATCTTACAGTTGCCTAGGAGAGTAAGGAGCTCGATTCGCCCTTCGGACGAGCTCAAACAGACGATTTCATGTCGAGCAAGCGTAGAAATTTGAGAAGACAGGCTCTCGAGTTAGGTTTTCATGGCAATGGTTTGACTCAGGGGATGCCGTTCAAGTGATGGTGTATGGCTTGATGAGCGGTGCTGCAGTTCAGTGAAGCTTGAGGTGTGACATCCTCAGTTTCAATCCCTTTTTCTGGAATTTAAATACAGAATGCTTACTTCATGGAGACGCTATAAATGAATCTCACTTGGAGCTAGCCACTTTGAGATAACTAACCAAAGGGGAAAGGCTAACTAGAAATATAAGCACGTGGACCAAATGGTCGATACGCGTGACTCCTAAAAGCCACCCGTTAGTCTGAGAATTTGTTTAAAGTTGCCATCTTATGAATGAGGCCACAAATTGAGTTCCGAAATAGGACAATCGACTCTCATGAGTGTCACAGTTGTGAATTTGGACCTTACCTAGAAAGGCGAAAAATGGGCAGATGGATCTCGGAATGTCTAGTGAAAAAGGGGCAAAATTAGAAATTTCTATCTTGCCCCTGGTTTGAGCTAGAATCCATGGCATGAGGGTAAGAATATTTTTAGAGAGGCTAGAAAAATTTTACGGCGAAATCTAGAGTTATTTTCCGATCGCGATTGAGCCAAATCAACACCGATTGAGTCCCACCCGATCTTGAAATTTCATGAATTTCGAGAAATGTCTCGTCGGTCATCTTTTTGACCAATTTGACCAGCTTTGACCGAAAATAATTGAGGCCCAACCTTTATCAGTTCAAATTTCACTGATAGTCCAAAAATCAGTCAATTCGTTCAGCGTTATGTCGCTTTCGATGAATAGTCCCCGCCAATAATTATCCTTAAGATAATTATGGGTCAAACCACTCTCTCTCCTCTATTATTTCAACAGACTCTCTCTCTCTCTCCTCTCTCTCTCTCTTCTCTCTCTAAACTCGGATCTCTCTCTCTCTCTCTCTCAGCCCAATTTTTGCTACCAACTTCAATTGGACGCCGACGAAAATCCAACCGTTGGATCGTCGCGCTTTTCGGATATGTTGTAGTTCAATATCTTGTGGTTCTATTTCAACTTGAATCACTTCGATCGGAGGTCATTTGACCTTCCAAATCTACTTTGACATTTCGATCTACGAGCCAGTTTTTTGTTACTCGAATTTTATATAAGGCTCATATTGAAATATGTTGACCCCAGCAACCTCTAGAGCTCATTTTCATGTGAAAACATTAATTTTCAGCTTGTGAACCAACTCGTTCAGCCCTTGAACAGCCCCGATTTAAACTAAATCCTCCGGAATCCGCCGTTGTCGTCGTTGCCGCCGGTCATCGCCGCACACTCAGCCCTATTCTGACTTTGTTTAGGTAAGTTAAACATCTAGACTTCGCTCATGATGTTAGCCTTGCCATGGATTAGCTCTAGGAATCGATTCGTGGTAAATCGGTTTAGGAAAATTGGCCGTAATCGGCGTATTTGATGGAAATCAATTTCTGTGGGCTGTGAGTATGCTATGGATTGATGAAATGTTGCTGTCCATACTTGAATAATGCTGTTGGTGGTGGTTGATGTGGTTCCCGCGAGGTTCGAGTTCCGAAAAATGGATTTTCGGGGTATTTAGATTGAAAACGGGCTAAATAGTATTTTGAATCACTGTTCACGAACCTCTGAATAATGTTCACGTGCTGCCCAGTTTGATTTTGATTTGAAAGTAACAAGTTTTGTGGGTTCCGTGTAATTCGAGTACCAAAAATTGGGTTTATGGAGCATTTTATGCAAAACCGGGCCCGATTAATATTTTATATTATTATTTTAAATATTTGGGGGCCCGTGTTCGTTTTTAAAATAATATTTAAAGATATTTCTCATGTACTTGAAATAATTATTTGGGTAATCTTGGGTCCCATGTGAGAAATTAGGCATTTTTAATAAAATTGAGCATGTGAACGAGATTGATTGATTTGGCCATTGTGTCGGCCATGTGAATTGAAATATTTGCGCACGTGTTTTAAGTTATGGCCTACCGTACTTGGCCAAACAAATTTGAAATGTGGCCTAACGTATTTAGCCGTTGATTCCTGTCCAATTGAATTTAAAAGATTTTATTGCTTGAAGGGCGAGTGCGACACTTTCGATTCGTAAAATGAGTTGATTGGCTTGGCCATTTGGCCGGAAATGTGGATTGAATATTTGAACTCGTATTTGAAATGTGGCTTAATGTATTTGGCTGGTGATTTTGTCCAAATGAATTTAAAAGATTTTATTAGCCTGAAGGGCTAGAGCGATGGATTTCGCGTGTGAAACGTAGGCATAGAGGATGGCCCTAAGGTGCTTATATGACACGGGAAATTGGAGGGATAAGTGTGCCGACCTGAGGTGCCTATATGACACGGGTCGAGGATAGCCCTGAGGTGCCTATATGACACGGGGAATTGGAGAGATAAGTGTGCCGACTTGAGGTGCCTATATGACATGGGTCGAGGCACAGTGCACCCTGAAGCGTTTGACGCGAGGTAGCTGGAGTGATAAGGTGACAACCTGAGGTGTCCCACATACGGGTTGAGGCACGGCCCTGATGCGTACGATACGTGGGTCGGACCTGATGCGCCTATATGACGCAGGTCGAATTGGCTACTAATTCGAGGCTCAACATTGAGCGTGCTTGCAAATCTATTTGCATTGATTGTCCAGGATTGGACGTGGTTTCAAATTGCAAGTTTAATTGCTTTTATTGAGCCTTTAACTGATTGTGTTATCTGGGTTTTGTGTGGTCCTGGATTAGGCCTATTAAAAATGCTTTAAAATGCTTTATATGCTTGGCCACTCTATGGCGACTTTTCTAAATTTGAACTGCTTTTTGGCAATGGAATTTAGCCCGGTGAATTTGAGTATTTGAGTTAGGACCTGAGAGTTTGGTCTGGGTTGGTTTGGCGTCTTGAGGAGGGGATTAGAGGTTAGCTTACTGAGATTTGTTCTCATAGGTGATTGCCCTTATTTTTCAAACCCTCGACCCCCACAATGAATGCAATCCCTATAAGACAGGGAATCCCTAGGAGCATTGACAGGGATTCACAATCGTTCCTTGGTCCTAATGGAGGAAGGTACGTTAGATACCAAAGCACAGTCTGGGTCGATATAGGAGGAAGACAGTGGCAGCCACACCTATATGTGGCATGGTTATACAACTTAGAGGATATTTGGCATGGTCCGTTGTAAGGTTGGGAAGTTCCCGCTGAGATTGTAGCCTTATGGGATCCGACTAGAGATCAATTGCCTGATAAAGGCGAAATGACGAGTGAGGAGGTGCAAGAAGCTGAGCCTGATAACGAGGATCCCATGAATGATGTCATAGCATCTGATGATGGAAAGGAGGGCGAACAACCATCAACTGAGGAAGAGGATGACCTAGAGGAACTACCATCGTCAGAAGAGAGTGGGAGGACCGATGGAGGGATAGATGATAGCAAGTGAGCAGGAGTGGAATCGGGTAAATGAGGAGGTAATCCTGTGAATAACGTAAGTAGATTGTAATCGGAGTATCTTGCCGACCTCGTTCCTTTTTGTCAAAGGTCGAGCAATGGGACGTCAGGAAGGGGCGGAGATTTTGAATTGTAAGTAAATGTCATCCTGACTTTGGCTTGAAGGCTTTTAACTCGAGAAGAGGATAGAGAATTTTGAGTTGTACTTGGCCTCTATTCTCTGTTTATGGACATAATGGGTAATATAAAGTGTGGTTTGAAGCATTGATTGATATGTCTCTCTCTCTACCCATTTTTATGTGTATGCGTTGGAGGAGCTCGCTTTCGTTGTTGTAGGAACTTCTAAGTCGTTTGGTCTACAACGAGTTTCTTGGGTCGTCATTATTGTCGGCCATTCGACCATACAGGTATGACAGGGATGTTACGTGGCTCGTGAGTTCGGGGCGTGACATCACCGATTGAGTGGTATCAGAGCCAGGTCAGCTCGATCCAATGAGGATTTGAGATTTAGAGTGATAAGGACGATGGATATTAGGTAGATGGACAGAGAGATTATGAGCTTTGATTTGGTTAAGAAATGCTTTTGCATGATATTGTTTGGCACAGGTGGTTAAGTGAAATGATGGTGCTAGCGAGCCTGTGTTGCTATTGATATATAGCTATTTGACCTACTACTTGGATTAGTAAGCTTTCGTATGGGATTGAGTCTAGTTCCATGATGGAATTATTGCAGGTGTTGTGAGAAAGTTTTAGAAGCGTGAGCGGTAGAGGTGGAAGAGGAAGAGGTGCTGAAGTGCCTGATGTACAAATTAGGGTTACTGAGGGCCCGAGAGTTGCCTGAACCACTGAAGGTTAAAGGGCTGCGAGGAAATCCTCGAATGGAAAGAGTTATGAGAGCCCTAAAGGAAATTCAGAGTCTAATGGGTAGACAAGCTCGAGGAAGAGCTGCCAAGCTTGTCTAGACTGTTGTGGCAGCGATAGCTATAATGAATGTGAATGTGGGAGGTGGAAATGGAGCTCAATAGATGCATCAGGTAGTCGAGCAGTTTCCGAAGCTAAACGGCCAAAGTTCAATGAAAGTGGAGGACTTGAGGAGGCGTCCCAATGGATTGAGGAATTAGGAAAAAGGTTTTTACCTTATTGGGATGCGTAAAGGAAGATAAAGTTACGATGGCAGTGTACTAGCTGTAGGGTACAACCAGTGATTGGTGAAATGCTACTTAAGAGAGTGTATTCATTGAAGGAGCAATACATAATTGGACAGCGTTTTGTAAGACGTTCAATGGGAAGTATTTCTCATAGGCCACCCAAGAATGGAAAAATGGAAGAGTTCTTGCAACTTCGGTAAGGTCAGATTACTAGGGATTAGCATGAAGTCGAGTTCGCAAAGTTGTCAAAATTTGTCCAAGGGATGATAGAAAATCCCTGAGATAAGGGTAGGAGGTTCCGGTATGGCTGAAGCCAGAACTCTGTAATCAGTTGATCCTGACTGGTTTAAGAGATTATGGAATGAATTATGAGAGGGCGTAAGAGATAGAAAGGGGCATGATGGAAAGGGCCGCCGTATTTGGATCGCGTTTTATGCCTGACCGAGATAGTAGAATTTTGGGAAGAGACTGATGTAGATTGATAATCGGAGGGTTGTCCTTCATGTTTGAGGAAATTTAAGGAAACAAAGCTATTCTCCTAATATAGCCTGCTGTAAGTGTGGAAGGAGGCCTGCTAGAGGTTCTTGCCCAAGCTTGACTAGAGCATTGCATTCGTTTATATCTGAACAAATTGTGAAGTTGGCTAGTGTTGATGTGAAACCTTTAGAAGCGTTATTGGATGTGGTGACCCCATTGAAAGGTATTGTGATTACCTTGTTTGGTTGTTTCACATGCGAGTTGGTATGTGGTTGTAGAGAGAAATTGATAGATTTCGTGGTGTTGCCCATGTATGATTTTGATGTCATTATTAGAATGGCTGCTGGAAAATCACAACCTCTGGACGACTTTGATTTAGATCAAATTGACAGGATTTTGTTGCAAAGAGAGCTTGTCAATGAATTGGATTGGTGAAGGCGATGTGATCATGAAAAGACAGGCATCTGTGGATTTTATAGGCTTAAACCCAAAATCGTGTTCGATGGTCTTAGTTGCCAGAGTTGGTTGATGGCCAGAGCAAAGGCATGATTAAGATTCATAAGGAAGTAGAGAGGGCCAAGAAACCTTAGGCATGGATTCAGATGGATAGTTATACTTGAGGTTTGTAAATTCGGTTATTAATGAAAGACTAGTGGAATTGTATAAAAGTGATCTTGGATTGTCACTACCCAACTTGATGAGGTGACGTATTGATCGAGAGATAGGTTGGACGATAAACTTGAAAAAAATAAAAGTTTAGGATTGAATTGTGAGAACTTGATGGATAGCCGCTGTGACCTTTGTGATATAGAATTATGGCATTTGACGACAGTGGATCCTAAGTATTGATTAGCATGACGCATTGATGATTTAGGTCAAGAATTTTAATAGCAACCTCAATGGATATAGAGAAACTCTTGACAAAGATGAAATGAGGAATAATGGGGCGTAGAGCTGGTCGAATTCTCCGAGAATGACTTGAGGTGAATTAAATAATGACCAGAAGTGGAGTACACGGATTGAACACCGACAAGTGACCTCGAGTCATAATGGCTTTTGACAGGTTTGGAAAAACCTAAGGTTTAAGGATTACCTTGAAAGCGAAAGGTTATAAAGAATCGTCACGACGACATGTCGATGGACTTGAATCAGGAATTCTGGAGGTTAGCCATGAGAAACATATTATGGATACAAAATTGCGAAGGCTCGATGTTGAAAGATTATAGGCTTGAATTGTGTCAGACTTTAATGGTTTAGATGGGATCTTTACTAGGAATTTCAGATGATTGGATGAGACTCATAATGAGGCAGATGGTAACACTGGATTATGGGCCGATGAAATTACATGATTTTGACTTATTATGAGTGGCGACAAGGGAAGTGTTACGTTAACTTGAAGTTTAAGTATTTAATCTTAGAGATGATAGTCACCCATAGTATATGGATGTTGGTATTACAAGGGCCCATAAAATACGTGATTTGCAAGCAGGCAAACGACGATTATGAGTTGTTGGACGCGAATAGAGCTTGAGTTGGAGATTAAAACACCGACGATGAATGAAGGCTTAACCCGATATAAGAATGGTGATCCGGTCTGATTAAAGACCAAGAAGAGTACTCTATATAGGTTCTAAGTACCTGATTTTGAGCTGTCGGTCGTTTATAGTGTTTAGACATTTAAGAGGAAGAATTCTTAGTGATGAGAAGTAGATCGTTTAAGGAAAATGAAATGAACATTTTGCCCCGAGCGACACCAAGTGGATTGGTGATGATGGGGATTGAACTTGAAGTACTCCTAGTATAATGGAATTGGTACAAATTAAGTTGTGACCAAAAGGATCCGTGAGTATTAGTTTGATGACTACCTAAATTAAGAATTACAACTGTGGAACGAGAAAGGTAGTTACACTCAATGTGGCGTGCGCCATAACAAACGCCAACAAAGGATCAAGTTGGCGAAAAGAGTATAACGGGATTGGAATTTATTTGGTAGTTAGTTAGTGCTATTGGCCAAGGAAATGCAAGCCTGAGGTTGCTCTCGATCATGGAGCTATTAAAGTGAATGGCGAAGTCCCCCATATGAGAGAATTGGCACACAGGTAGCCTTGAAAAGGAATATTCTGGGAAGAGAAGATAGTGCCCTGAGCCAAAGTGGCTTGCAGAATATCATGAAACGAAAATAGCTATTTGAGAAAAGCGAAGAGAAGATAAAGCCTAAGAATTTGAGTCGCATAGTGAGATGCCCTGAATGAGAAGTGCCGAAATGGCTTGGAGATGTTGGTGAAAGTCGAGTGTTTGTTATATGCCTCCGTCGTGATCGGAGAGGACCCCTGTTGTGCGATCAGGGTGGGTTTATGATGAGACCCACATGAGCAGGTCGACAAGTGATCCTGTAGCGTCGTGGTAGGGTGTAAAAATTTTTCCTTACTTGAAAGACTATAACCAACAAGATCCCGAGCATGGCAAGTGGAATGGCATCGAGAAAAGGTTGAAATATAGTACGTCCTACGTGATAATGGACGCTTTGCTTAGAAAAGTGACATGGGCATGGTGGACATAAAAGATACTGTGTGGATAGGTAAAAGTAAGACCCAAACTGGACTTATGCCTTAGAAGTTTTTAATAATTACAGGCTGGCATTGCCAATGTAGTCTATGAATATTGGGGTCGAGAAGGATCCCTTTGAATAGTTAAGACTGCGGGACGTGACTATTAAGAAAGATGAATGATCGAGGTATGCAGTAAAGACGTGATTGGGTTACATGGTTAAAGGAAGTAACGACCATGGCGGTATTGCAATGATGGAAAGGAAGAAAAGGGAAATTTCGAGGACGAAATTTCTGTAAGGGGGGAAGAATTGAGACATCCTAAGTTTCGATCCCTTTTTCTGAAATTTGAATACATAATGGTTACTTCATAGAGACGCTATAAATGAATCTTACTTGGAGCTGGCCACTTTGAGATGACTAACCAAAGGGGAAAGGTTGACTAGGAATATAAGCACGTGGACCAAATGGTCGATACGCGTGACTCCTAAAAGCCACCCGTTAGTCTGAGAATTTGTTGAAAACTGCCATCTTACAAATGAAGCTAAGAATTGAGTTCTGGAATAGGACAATCGACTCTCAAGAGTGTCACAGTTGTGAATTTGGACCTTACCTAGAAAGGCGAAAAATGGGCAGATGGATCTCGGAATGCCCAATGAAAAAGGGGCAAAATTAGAAATTTCCATCTTGCCCTTAGTTTGAGCTAGAATCCATGGCATGAGGGTAACAATATTTTTAGAGAGGCTAGAAAAATTTTACGGCGAAATCTAGAGTTATTTTCCGATCGCGATTGAGCCAAATCAGCACCGATTGAGTCCCACCCGGTCTTGAAATTTCACGAATTTCGAGAAATATCTTGTCGATCATCTTTTTGACCAATTTGACTAGCTTTGACAGAAAATAATTGAGGCCCAACCTTTATCAGTTCAAATTTCACTGATAGTCCAAAAATCAGTCAATTCGTTCAGCGTTATGTCGCTTTCGATGAATAGTCCCCGCCAATAATTATCCTTAAGATAATTATGGGTCAAACCACTCTCTCTCCTCTATTATTTCAGCAGACTCTCTCTCTCTCATCTCTCTCTAAGCTTGGATCTCTCTCTCGCGGCCCAGTTTTTGCTACCAACTTCAATCGGACGTCGACGGAAATCCAACCGTTGGATCGTCACGCTTTTCAGGTATGTTGTAGTTCAATGTCTTATGGTTCTATTTCAACTTGAATCACTTCAATCTGAGGTCGTTTGATCTTCCAAATCTACTTTGAGATTTCGATCTACGAACCAGTCTTTTGTTACCCGAATTTCATATAGGACTCATATTGAAGTATGTTGACCCCAACGATCTCTAGAGCTCATTTTCATGTGAAAACATTGATTTTCAGCTTGTGAACCAACTCGTTCAACCCTTGAACAGCCCCGGTTTAAACTAAATCCTCCGGAATCCGCCGTTGTCGTCGTTGCCGCCGGTCATCGCCGCACCCTCAGCCCTGTTCTGACTTTGTTTGGGTAAGTTAAACATCTAGATTTCGCTCATGATGTTAGACTTGCCATAGATTAGCTCTAGGGACCGATTCGTGGTAAATCGATTTAGGAAAATTGGCCGTAATCGGCGTATTTGATGGAAATCAATTTCTATGGGCTATAAGTATGCTATGGATTGATGAAATGTTGCTGTCCATACTTGAATAATGCTGTTGGTGGTGGTTGATGTGGTTCCCGCAAGGTTCAAGTTCCGAAAAATGGATTTTCGGGGTATTTAGAGCGAAAATGGGCCAAATAGTGTTTTGAATCACTGTTCACAAACCTCTGAATACTGTTCACGTGCTGCCCAATTTGATTTTGATTTGAAAGTGACAAGTTTTGTGGGTTCCGTGTGATTCGAGTACCGAAAATTGGGTTTATGGAGCATTTTATGCAAAACCGAGCCCGATTAATATTTTATATTATTATTCCAAATATTTGGGGGCCCGTGTTCGTATTTAAAATAATATTTGAAGATATTTCTCATATACTTAGAATAATTATTTGGGTCATTTTGGGTCTCATGTGAGAAATTGGGCATTTTTAATAAAATTGGGCACGTGAACGAGATTGATTGATTTGGCCATTGTATCGGCCATGTGAATTGAAATATTTGGGCTCGTGTTTTAAGTTATAGCCTAACGTACTTGGCCAAGGTTTTTACCTAATTAAAACTGGCATTGTTTCGTATGCCTGATTGGAATATTTGGACTTGTATTTGAAATGTGGCCTAACGTATTTGGCCGATGATTTCTGTCCAAATGAATTTAAAGGATTTTATTGCCTGAAGGGCGAGTGCGACACTTTCGGTTCGCAAAATGAGTTGATTGGCTTGGCCAATTAGCCGGAAATGTGGATTGAATATTTGGACTCGTATTTGAAATGTGGCCTAACGTACTTGGCCGGTGATTTTGTCCAAATGAATTTAAAAGATTTTATTAGCCTGAAAAGCTAGAGCAATGGATTTCGCGTGTGAAACGTAGGCATAGAGGATGGCCCTAAGGTGCCTATATGACACGGGAAATTGAAGGGATAAGTGTGCCGACCTGAGGTACCTATATGACACGGGTCGAAGATGGCCGTGAGGTGCCTATATGACACGGGGAATTAGAGAGATAAGTATGCCGACCTGAGGTGCCTATATGACATAGGTCGAGGCACAATGCACCTTGAAGCGTTTGACGCGGGGTAGCTGGAGTGATAAGATGCCAACCTGAGGTGTCCCACACGTGGGTTGAAGCACGGCCCTAATGCGTACGATACGCGGGTCGGACCTGATGCGCCTATATGACGTGATCGAATTGGCTACTAATTCGACGCTCAACATTGAGCGTGCTTGCAAATGTATTTGCATTGATTGTCCAGGATTGGACGTGGTTTCAAATTGCAAGTTTAGTTGCTTTTATTGAGCCCTTAACTGATTGTGTTATTTGGTTTTGTGTGGTCCTGGATTGGGCCTGTTAAAAATGCTTTATATGCTTGGCCACTCTGTGGCGACCTTTTTAAATTTGAACTGCTTTTTGGCAATGGAATTTGGCCCGGTAATTTTGAGTATTTGAGTTGGGACCTGAAAGTTTGGTCTGAGTTGGTTTGGCGTCTTGAGGACGGGATTAAGGGTTAGTTTACTGATATTTGTTCTCATAGGTGATTACCCTTATTTTTCAGACCCCCGACCCTCACAATAAATGCAATCCTAGTAAGACGAGGAATCCCTAGGAGCATTGACAAGGATTCACAATCGTTCCCTGGTCCTAATGGAGGAAGGTACGTTAGGTACCAAAGCACAATTTGGGTCGATATAGGAGGAAGACAGTGGCAGCCACACCTATATGTGGCATGGTTATACAACTTAGAGGATATTTGGCATGGTCCGTTGCAAGGTTGGGAAGTTCCCGCTGAGATTGTAGCCTTATGGGATCCGACTAGAGATCAATTGACTGATGAAGGCAAAGTGACGAGTGAGGAGGCGCAAAAAGCTGAGCCTAATAATGAAGATCCCATGAATGATGTCATAGCATCTGATGATGGAAGGGAGGGCGAACAACCGTTAACTGAGGAAGAGGAGGACCCAGAGGAACTAGCATCGTCAGAAGAGAGTGGGAGGACCGATGGAGGGATAGATGACAGCAAGTGAGCAAGAGAGGAATCGGGTAAATGAGGAGGTAATCCTATGAATAGCGTAAGTAGACTGTAATCGGAGTATCTTGCCGACCTCATTCCTTTTTGTCAAAGGTCGAGCAATGGGACGTCGGGGAGGGGCGGAAATTTTGAATTGTAAGTAATCGTCATCCTAACTTTGGCTTGAAGGCTTTTAACTCGAGAAGAGGATAGAGAATTTTGAGTTGTAATTGGCCTCTATTCTCTGTTTATGGACATAATGTGTAATATAAAGTGTGGTTTGAGGCATTGATTGATCTGTCTCTCTCTCTCTCTGCCCATTTTTATGTGTATGCGTTGGAGGAACTCGCTTTCGTTGTTACAGGAACTCTGAAGTCGTTTGGTCTACGACGAGTTTCCTAGGCCGTCGTTATTGTCAACCATTCAACCGTACAGGTATGACAGGGATGTTGCGTGGCTCGTGAGTTCGGGGCGTTACATAAGGGGTGGCAAAAATGGCATGAGGGAAGGGGGTTCACAACCAAGGAAAGAAAAAAGAAGAAGAGAGGAAGAAGGAGAGAAAGCTTTGGGGAGGGGTTGTCATACAAAAGAAAAGAGAGAAGAGAGAGAATATGGGGCCAAGCCATTAATGCCCGTAATAACTTTTGTCTTTTTGTGAAAAAATCCAAGGGCAATTTGGTCATTTCATAATATTGTTAGGTTAGTCATTTGGCATAAAGGTTGACAGTATTTAGGTAATTTAGCATCAAGGGTAAAATAATAATTTGAAGATAAAGGGCAAAATTGTAAATTTACCTTTAGGGGTAAAATGATAAATTTACTTCTAAGGTTCAGTCATGACTAGGCTTGGGCGCCAATGGTCTCGATACTACGATTCTACAACTCGATTATCCTGGCTCGCTTAATCTTACTTGATTTCCCTTGTCCAAAGCCTTAGATTTTCAATCCCATTTTCAATTCAATAAATCAACATCCAACTATTGTCTCTTAAATCTCGAAAATCTAATCATTTATCTTACAATCAATTGAATTTTGGAATGTCACGCCCATAGTAACAAAGGTTGTAAGAGAAACTCTTATTGTATGTGTTCTATGATTTGTAAGCCCATGTAATAGGCATTTTGAATATCACTCTCTCATTTGTGTGCTTGTGTTATTTGCACACCAAATCCTCCAAAGCCTTCTCTATTCTTTCTTGTTCAAACACTGCATATCCTACAAGCGGTATACCTAGCAAAGTTGCGCACTCCACAATTGGTATCAGAACCAGCAGGCCAAGGAATGTATCAAAGGCTGGGTGGTCAGGAATCGAAGTATCAAAATCAGAGGCTGGAGATCGAGAATCTAAAGTAAACGATTGAGGATCGTGAACTTGAAGCTAGAAATGGCATCCACCAATCCGTTCAATTTCAACTTCCAAAGTTGAATGGAAAGAATTTCAACAACCGGTCCATCTACATGAAGGTTCTTTTCGAATCACAAGATTTGTGGAACCTGGTGGAGAATGGCCACACCGAAGTGGCTGATGCCGAAGAATTCAATGCTAAGAAAGGAGGAGAAGGATTCTTTGGTTGAGTCCTTGAAAAAAGATCAAAAAGCATTATATGTGATCTTTCAAACCATGGATGAGACGATATTTGAAAAAATATCGAGCTCTAAGACCGTGAAAGTAGCTTGGGATATTATGCAAAAATCCCATAAGGGCGATGATCGCGTCTGGCGAATTCAACTCCAAACACTTCGAGGTGATTTCCAATCTTTACGTATGAGTGACTTTGAATCTATCTCATTGTACTTTGATCGTGTCCAAACCATCATTAACCAACAAAGGATTTATGTTGAAAAACTCCAAGATGTACGACTCGTAGAAAACATCTAGAGGTCTTTGACCGAAAGATTTAACTAGGTTGTTGTGGAAATCGAAGAAGACCATGATATATCAACCATGATGTTGGAGTGGTTAATGGATTCATTATGCTTGCATAGCAAAGAATGAATCAGAAGTCCAACGATTCAAATCCCAAGCAAGTACTACAAGTCGGGTTGTTCAATAAAGTCAGAAATTGTCAAGGTGAAGGAGGTCACAGAGGTGCCCAAGATAGAGGTGGAAATTTGAATTTCACCAGAAAGTAAAAAACACGTGACAAAATCAAAGGCTGGGTATTTTAAGTACAACGAATTCAGACATTACAAATTTGAATGTCAAGCAAAAGTGACAGAACATGCCCATACTCATACCCTCTTTAGAAATAAAAGAGGTTTGAAGAGCCAGGAGACAAATAGTACTAACACAAGGGATAGCAAATAGTTTAACAGGCTTGGAGACTAGTAGAGGCGACTAGCAGTGAGAGCACTCAGCTAGGGGGAGCTCACCGAGATCGCGACAACAAAATAGAAGGCGTAGCAGACAATACTACATCTGTGGCAAAGTAGGAGACTTCGCTAGATTCTATTGACTCAAGCCGGTAAAATAAAATGATGTACCTTCTTCTAGGAAGGAGAACAATGGTAAAGAAGAGTGGAGTCTTCAAGTGAATGTTGCAACGGAGGAGCATGAAGAGTTCATAACCACTAGTATCATCAATACATATAACATGATAGGCATTGAGATGTCCCCAAAGACGAGTAAGCCAAAGGCAAACTCAAAGAAGAAAGTAGCATCTTCAATAAGCGGTCATGAAAAGGAGCTGCGAGCTAAGAAGCCCCGACACACTTCAAGGGTGAGCATGTCCGTGTCGGACACCAAAATGCATGTCGGATTTTCGACGCCGTCATTGCGCCCGACACACAAATGACACGCATGTCAAGCATAAAAAAAAGCCCTTTCACGAAAAAAAAATTTGATTTTAAATTCCATACTTCATTTTGGCCAAATTACCAAGAGAATGAGAGACTTCATTTTAGCCAAGGAGCCAAGATGAGAGGTTTGTAAGCCTCCAAGTAGATACTTCATCATAAAGAGAAATCTTACTTGTTATCTTTACTAAGCAAGTAATGTGGAATTCCTTTTTTCAACTTATAAGCCTCCAAGTCTCATCATTGGCTTTTTAAAGAGACTTCATGTTTATCTTTCTTCCTCACAACCAATGTGGGACTCATGAATCAAGTCATTTTGCTTTTGTCTCTTTCCCTCACCATCGATGTGGGACCAACTCTAAGATTTTTTTAATTATTTAGTTATTTGTAAATTTGAATCAAATTAATTTGCTTAAAATAATCATAAAAATGATAATTTATAATGTATATATAATATAAATTTATTATCCAGTGTGTTGAAATTCTCTATTTTTTTTTAAATGAGGAGTCGGCGTGTCGTGCTATATTGTGTGTAGCGTGTCTAGGTCGGTGCTACTTAGACTACAAGAGATGTTGAAAGAGGGACAAAATGTTGAGGCAAAATGACAAGGAGCTCAAAGTAAAAGAAAGAGAGCACGAGAAGCTCCGGTATGAGCTCAAGTTGTAGAAGCTCAAGAGAGGCAAGGATCAATGGTAGCGTGTAGAGAAAAATTCCTATGACAAAAAGGATCAAGATGTCTACACGGAAGTGCTCCATTTGGAGTTCAATCAATTGAAGCATGAAATGAAAATCATGAATGAGAGGTTTAACCACATGAGTTGTAATCTCAAAACTTTTGCGACTATGGAGACTGGAAAGAAAGAAAAGGAGAATAATGCACAAGTTGAAATGGCATTGATGAAAGCCAAGCTTTGCAAAGCCCAGTCGGAAGTCGCAATCGTTACAGCAATTGAAGATGACAAATACCATATTTCATAGCATGAAGAGTATTAGGTGTTGAGGGGAAGTATTGGAGTCCAGCACCTAATATGAGATAAGGAAAAGTCCTAATTGGACTTTAAGTCTTAACCGTCTCTATTAAAGAACAATTTTTTTTTTTTTGACATGAGTTGAATGAAGACACGTAGAAGCTTGG
Organism: Psidium guajava; assembly: GCA_016432845.1. Taxonomy (NCBI): domain Eukaryota; kingdom Viridiplantae; phylum Streptophyta; class Magnoliopsida; order Myrtales; family Myrtaceae; genus Psidium; species Psidium guajava. The sequence continues at coordinate 12,801,992 of CM028230.1, read as the reverse complement.
TCAAGAAGCAACATAGAAACTTGGTCAAGAAGCAAACTCCTTGACTTGGGCAAGAAGAAAACTCCTTGGCTTGAGTAAGAAGAAAAGTACTAGGCTTAGGCAAGAAGCATAGTAGAAGTTTTTTCTATAAATAGCGATTAGAGAGACTCATAGAGAGTGTGTGTTCTATGAGTTGTAAGCCTATGCAATAGGCATTTTGAATATTATTCTCTCATTTGTGTATTCGTGTTATCCTCACACCAAATCCTCCGAAGTCTCTATCCTTTCTTCTTCAAACGTTTCTGCATACTCTACGAGTGGTATACCTAGCAAGGTTGCGCACTCTACAAATACAAAATTGCGTTCCTCCATTATGAACATGAGGTTTTCTACGCTGTAAAAGTAAAAAAGGATTTTCTTATCGTAATTATAGGATCTTCAAACTGAGTGCAACATCCTTATCGATGAAACTTTTTTTTTTTTTTGTGGAATTGTAAAAGTTTTCAAGCAAGGACTTTTTATTGATTAAATTAATTCCTTTGCATCGCTCAATGGATTACACTAACGACGCAAGTTAGGAATCAGACGTTATAGAGTCCGACTCTCATGAATATTCCTTTGTTTGTCATCATTGTATTTCTACCGCAACTGTAAATTGTTGTAGACAATCCGAATACTGAGCTTTGTCATTGTTTGAGAGGTGCTGTCTTTTATGTTTCCTTCTCGGAAGATAGTCCCTTTTTACTCGCTATTGGAGGTTCAAAGGGGAGACTTTGAAGTAAGTGGAAATCTTGGCCATCTTTTCATTCAAAATTGTACCTTCTTTCAATTTTCCGTTCAAACAGTAGTTTCAAGGACTTCAGAATCTATATGTATCCAGGAGAGCGAAAATCATGTTAAATGGCAGAGCGCTTTGTCGAGATGGACAGCCATTGCCCTTATTTTTTAGTGAACAACAACTAAATAAGCTGTTGATGTATATAGAATTCCATACAAATCTGGCTTCGATCACATAATCAGTAAGACCCTCCTTAGGTTTTTCATTATATGCCTTCGTTCATACTGTGTTGTTTTGTATGACAAAAGATACAATTCATTTAGTTGTTACTAATGCATATAGTTGGGAAGAAATGTGAGTTTAAAAAAGATTGATCTTTTATGAGTTTTAGCTACATTAGCACAACTTAGGTAAGCATGAATGCGTACATCTAAGAATGTGGTTTTTGTTGCATCCTCAAGAAGCAAACCATGTGTTGTGTAAATAATGTGTTTCTGTTGATCTTAATGAATTGGCATTTGTTGTGGAAACATGGTACCTGACGCCCTGAAATGCGGAAGAGCAGATGACCAACCCCTCTCTAAGCGCTCAATTTTTTTGTGTGGAAATATTTCATTGGGGGGTCAACAAATAGAAATAGAGATCTGGATAGATTTAAACTTAGGACTTCCTACTCTGATATCATGCAAGATTTAGGTGGGACCATTGCCAATTATTATAAAAGCTTAAACTATTAGATGGAAACGTGGTTTAATGTCTAATATTCTAACAATACACAAATCGAGCTTTGGAGGCCATCGTTGACTGTGGCACTTGACTGAGTTTTCTTCTGCAAACGTATGGAAAGCACACTTGGCTCGCCAGCAAGACAAACAGCAATCAGTCGATAGTTCATCAAGTGTGAATAACAAACACAAGGTAAAATCAAAATGTCTGGAGCGGGTTTTGCTTAATCTCTCGACCTTGGCACACGTTTACAGAACAGGAACACCAAACCAAACTGACAACCAAAGTACCTTAAGCCGGACAACAACAACAAAAAGGAATGATAGCATGCATACACACGCTTTCTTAATTAGGATTTAGCACAACGTATTCGTACGGAATGCAAGAATGAACACGTACAAGTGCTACCATAAGGAAGACATTTCTTATCCAGTAGAGCCATTCTTTCCTCATCTCTCTCCAGATTTTCTCCTTCAATATTTCATCGGCATTCGTTATCGGAGGTCAACCCAATTAAAGAAGCCACAACCATCAAATTGCATAATGAGCATGAACGCGTCAATCCAATTTGTTAGCGAACTTTGATCAATCCAGATGCGTTGTTTTTTCTCTTAATTCCCCTTCGTCCTCCGTTACGTCTTTTTTTCCTCAGTAAATGACTCCTTGAAAAAGAACGAGAGAGGAAGACTATTCAGAGAACGACTAAGAGAGAGGACCGTCGGAAATCACCGGGAGGAGCTGGGACAAGCGGTGGTTGCAGGCTGAGACGGTGGCTGCAGTGCCGGTGTTCGCAGGTTGAGATGGCGGAGGGGTGTGGGAGAGTGAAAGCGCGAGAGTCAAAGAGAGAATAAGATTTGGATCTTGGGGAGCCGCTAACGTGAGAGTCCTTGATTGACTCCGTCATAATAGAATTCGTCACAAACGGAGATTGCGCAATAACAGAATTTGAATCCGTCCTTCTCTCGCTCTTTCCTGTAACTGACTCTAGAATTGGTCATATTTTCGTTCAAAACGGATGCCTTCACTGAGAGAGAAACGGGCGCCCTCCATCATCGCCGTCATTGTTGCTGAAAGCCGCCTATTTAAACTGGGGGTATCACTGCAGAGAGCCTCCATCGCCCTCCGGAAGCCTTCACTCAAAATAGATCTGCTCTGTGAGTTTAGGTTCTTGTTTGTTTCGGTCATGATGTGCTTGTGCGTGAGTATTGAAGGATTCGTAGTTGAGATGGTGGCCGACAGAGGAAGTCTGGTGATGGCCAAAGGTACTGCGTCTGGCTAAGTAGATGGAGGCTTGAACGATCTTGCTTGCATTTGTTTAGAATAGATGAATAATTAGTAAGTCTCTTCGATTGTATGAATAACAAAAGGAGGAGAAGGAGAGAGAATGCAAAAAAATTACAAAAGAGAGAAAAAGAGAGTGGAAAATGGGCTTATTATAGTAGAAAATGGGTTCTGACCAAAAAAAAAAAAGTAGAAAATGGGCTTTTTATTTTCGTATATGGTTCCAATTTACGTGGCTGTGTAGTGATGATAAAAAAGAATTTTTTTTTTCTTTTTTCAAGTTTGGCGAATATAGGAGTGAAGAGTTGAGCAGTAATACACATGAAGGAGGCAAAGATTTCAAACGTGCAGGTTGAGGTCTTGACGTGGATGTATCCTTAACGTGTTATTGCTCCTCGGGTCGTTGATGGCAAGGCAGACCTTCGACTGGATCGGCCGCCGATACACGATTGTGTTGGCAGCGGCCATCCAATTGGAAGTCTGGCCGGTCATCAACGATCCGAGGAGCGATAACATGTTTAGAGTCCACGCCAGGATCTCAACTTGCAGGTGAGATATCTATCTGCTCCTTCATATGTGTATTACTACTCTGCTCGTTACTCCTTTTTTTGCCAAATTCCAAAAAATAAATCTTATATATCATAGTATGTTCCCACATGAATCGTACCCGTATATCATAGTATGTTCCCACAAAAACTCAACCTGCATGTGGGATATCTTCAATTCCTGTATGTGTATTAATTACCGCTCCGCTCAACGCTTCTATATTTACCAAAGTTCAAAAAAGGAAATCTTTTTTATAATCACAATGTTCCCAAGTAACTCGTAGCCATATGCAAGAAATTGAAAAACTAAGAACAAAAAACATTATATGCCCTATTTTCCTCCCTTTTATTTGAGTTTATTTTCCTAATATATATGACTATAAGACAAGAATGATAAGAAATAATAAGTGCAATGGACTTTATACTTAAAATTAGGGGTTAATACCACGAAAAATCTCAAATTAGTACTTGTGCCAAATTTATCCCAAATCATTCTTTTTTGCGACAGAAAATTTCAAATTGGTATACTTATGATAAATTTATCTCAAACTAGTATATTTGTGATAAAATTTATCATTCATTAGTTTTCATTGAATTTAATGTCGAATTACTGAGTTAGATGACACGTGCCAGTTCGCGGATATATCAGTTCGAGATTTTTACTCTCAGTTCAATGGAAACGTCAACTGCTTTAATTTATAAAAAGAAAGAGACGTGCACCCGATATAACATACCATAGCTTTCAACAACAAATAGCGGTCTATGTACGCACCTTAATATTTTATCAGATACATGCAATAGCCATGTTCGATAGCGTGTAATTGTCATGGACACTTCCATCCATCAAAATCATCAAGAACCTATAAGTTCAGATCTTAGTTTTCTTAAATAGTCACGTAATCATGAGGGGATGTACATGGTCATGCCTATGGGGAAAGCCAATTCTTAAAAAAACCTACCATTGATAACATTACTTAATATGGAAACATGTCGATTGCAAATTGTGTGAATCTAACCACACTAATAATGTGCATGACTAAATATTTACCTACTTATATGTCCCTTCACGTTTTGGTCCTCCACGCTTTCGCCAGATGAAATTCTTCTTCTATCTTTCTAGTCCTCCGAGTGCTTCAAAGCAAGAGATGTGACGCCTTAATTTTGAAAACCTCTTCTGAAATGCATCCAACGATCAGTGATCTACCAGAAAATATCATCCTTAGTAAGATATATATATATATCTCTTAAATGATGATTTTAACATCTTGGATTTCTCTTTTGTAATTACAAGACGAAGCACTGAGATGACAAGGCGACGAGGCTCTGAATGCTCTACTTTGTTGCTGGACAATGCCGTAGAGTCCAACGCAGTACGATGTAGGCGTTGTACATGCCATTTATGCAGCCGGTATAAATGAAGCCAACAATTGGGAAGATGTCCCCTGGCCATATCCTCTCGTGAGTATGAGTGTGATCGTTGCCTAGGTTTCCATATTGTGTCTGCATGAAATTCTTTGTCTTGTGAAAAGCAAATTGCCGGCACTGCTGCTGCTTCTGCTACTGCTGCGGCGGAAGAACTTATGGAGGAAGAGAACATAGGAACAAGTTAAATGGTTGATATGCTCCACGCCTTATCTATATGATGTAAAACTGTACGAGAGCGGAACATCTTGTTTGGTGTGTGAGAGAGAGCTCTTCTAAAATACCATGCAAATAAAAGTTTTATCGCTTATATAAGTAAATGGATTAATTGCACATCTTCTTTGTCGCTTATGACAAATATTTTGTTGCTTTGTGTTTTAACTTATAGGCATGCTCTCGCTTGCGAAGCATATAGACGGTGAGGGCTCGAATATATAGAGTGATTCTACCGAGGGTCGGTCCCTCATAATTATGACGGAAAAAAAGTACCATCCAATTCCAAAATAGTGGTCATGGCGTGAGAGAAGTTTATTAATAATTTCTGCTATTTATTGAGTTAATTTTAAAATATATAATTATTGGTAATTGCAGTTACAGCGCCTTCAATTAATGTGTGAAATGAATAATATCATAAGTTAAAATAACACACACATATATATACATATGTGTATATACAGTTATGACCTTTAATATTCATAAAACGTGATATATCACTAAAATTCGAACTTATTGCTAAAGACACAATAAGTTTCGTGTGCTTCTTCGTTTATCATATTTAGTGTGCATTTTTAAAATACTCTAAAATAGCATGATTATACAGTAAAAGAACAACAAAAACACGTCCATTAACCACAAGTAGGCAACAACAACACCATTGCGAAGTCTACCGTAATATTGCCTAAACATGCGCTTTTGAACTTGAAACTTATACTAAACTAAAAGCGATGTCTCAAGACCACCGAAACCATTATCGGAGCCCAATAAGGACTCGAGGCCCGCCGTTCTCTAACCTAAAGCTGCTGGAAAGCCGGCCTCAAGCGTACCCTGAAATGCTCCGGATGACTCCGGCCCAAGAGCTGGGGGAGCTAAAGTGTGTGTGTCTCGGTAGGAGAGGGAAGAAGAGAGCGAGCGAGAAAAAGATGAGAGAGAGAGAGAGAGAGAGAGAGAGAGGAGATGAGCCCGGATGTCAGGGAGGAGAGAGGGAGTATATATACATGAGGGTTTCCACCATTTTTGACTAGAGAAATGGATCTCTTCAATTGATTTATTCCATCTTCAGCAATTTCTGTGATCGAAGTAATTAATCAAAGTTAAATCAGTTAATATTTGATAGTTTCTTAGAAAAGATATCAGACGCCATCTGTGGCTTTCCTCGGATGGGGTAAATCTCCAGGCATGTGGTAATATGCGGGTAACACTTTTTTACGCCCAAACTTAGTAATTTAAGTTTGTTAGTTTCTGCCATTCATTATCTCCCAAATGTTGTACTGAAATTGTTTTTTTTTTATTCATTTGTGATATTGAGCAAAGATAATCATCATGTTCCACCGTATTGCATCTCTCCTAAACCATTATATGCTTACACAGGCGAACTTAAAATAAAAAGAACGCAGATGATGTTTTCGAATAGGTTGTGTTAGGCGGTCATCGAGCGTAGTCAGTGATAAAGAGATCACGGTCTTCACTTCAATGAGATCACAAGTTCAAGTTATGTTGCGGGCGAATCTCTAGGCTGGCTATGCCTTGAGCTTTAGCTCTCGCATGTGGAGAAATTACTCAACTTCTAATTCGGTGGTGGGGCTAAAGTGACAAGCTTTGGCCACTTCAGCGTTTCAACATATATATTAAATGATGGGTCCGCCTTAAAAATATCATTCGGCTCGACTTCTAGGCCAATTGATCACCTTTAAATACAAAGCATTTGATATTCATAAAACATAAGATGTAGAATGCATGGCTGTAAAATGGCTGCCAAATGTCCTCAAGAAGTATCAACTTTACGGTCATATACCAATGGGCGGCGTTATTTCCACTCCTTATGTAACCAAATCCGCCCCCATTTATACTAAAAAGACAAAATAGGCCTCAATCAATCTATTTGTAAAGTGATTGCCCCATTCGTTCTTTTTCTTTCTATTTTTGCTCTTCCTAATTAGGATCTACTGGCCATAATTAAGCATTTCAAATATTTTCTTTTTTTTATTATATTCTTAGATAATTCTATAACGGCTTACATGCAATGTGCAAAAGTATCTCCAATAGTAAGGACAAAAGACAAATTCTTAGGAAAGAACTAAACGTTTCTTCTTCACCACTGTTTTTATATTAACTTATCTATTCTTTGTCTCTCTTATCTTGTAATTTTTTTATTTTTATTCCATTACTCTTAAATATATATAAAGTCTCTTTACTAACTATATTAACGGATTAATCTTTTTTTCCTTACGAATTGCTAGATATTTTTTACACAAAGCATGTAAAACATTATAAAAATATCTAGAAATATACTAAAAAATTATGCACAATAAGATATCTTGATATCATTTCATAAGCACTTTATAGATTAATTTAAATTTTATTAATTCAAAATAATGAGATTTCATTGGCATTTAACAAAAAATTTGTATTAATATGCAACTTTTTGTTTTATTAAATTTCATCTTTAAAGTTTCAAGTTGATGAGTTTGTGATTTTACTTTGGAAAATTCTCAAAGAACTTTTTCTTTTGTGAAAGAATGATGAGATGGAATTTGATGGCGATATGTACGACCAAAGTGAAAGTTTGTAAAGTAAATAATTGTGCTAAAATTGTCTATGCTAAACTATTTCTAGATTCTAGGTTTCTTAGAAATCTCTTTTCGACAAAAATAATTTTTGTGAAGGTAAAATCTATCGATTTGAAAAATATAGTGCCTTTTAATACATGGGAATTTTGTCTCTTTGGTAACTCAATCCTACATAGAAATCGAAAAACTAAAAAGAGATGAAAGTAAATAAATTTGAAGTCACTACTTTAATTTGTAATTGAATGATTGATTACTATTTTGTCTTTTTGCAAAAATTGGGTGGATTATGTCATATAGAGGGTGGAAATAGCATCACGCTATTCCAATTCTAAAAAAGAGAGACCGAATATATGCGTGAAAGACCAAAAAAAAAAAAAAGAGGAGAGAGTTGCATGGAATATTTCACTAATACGATAAATCTAAGTTGAAAGATATAATTGCATTACTAGGTCCTTTAATAATATACATTTTAAGTTATGATGCACATGTGAATTGGGTTAGAAAAGTCCCACAATGGTGTCATTTATTGTTCTTTACTTATTTTTATTTCTCTTTTTTTTTTAGCTTTTCGCATTGACTTATGTGAAAGATCCTGTTATTCCACGCTAATTTTGCAACATTGTGTGTGACAACAAAAATAAGACATAAATATTTCATCTCGATAATATAAATAGAATTAAAAATGTATCATCCATGTATAACATAGTTTTTGTGCAGAATCATATTTTCGGTAATGAAGAGTGACGTAGGCATATTCTAAAAGAATACATATTTTCTATGGAAAAATATTTGGATTAAAACTTTGATGTTGCTCAAATGAAAGGAAAAATCAATAGTAAAATTGAGATTAGATTTTTTAAAAACATTGAAATTTTATGGTGTTTCCGATCTTCTTAAAATTTACCTTTACCATTATGCATAGGTGCAATAACCATACAGTGTTCGAAATCAATTTAGGAGTTTGCGGTCTATATATTTTTCTTTTGTAAATATAAACTAATACGTTTTACGTTAATTAATATAGTTGTGTCTCCTTGGTAAGAATAATACTTTTTTGAGTTATCCACCCTTCTGTGAGTAGAATATTTTCTTGACAAAACGCTCGTTGTTAATGGAAAACATAACGTCTTGCTCGTGGTTACCTAGTAGTTAATTATGTAGACAAATTTATTTTCTGAGTTTGTTTGTTTACTAGCTTAGACAATATTAATTTTCTCAATCAGAGCCATATCATGCAATATGTGTGCTAGATGAATGAGTTCAACTGCTGTTGAAGATCTTTCCAATCAGTGGTATGTGTAACTACCAATTTGATAATAGGACAAATCGGTGAGCCCATTGTAACGAACTATAACTCTCAGTAGCAAGTAGTAGTTTATCTCGTATTTTATGGTTTTATTAGGAACATGTTATAGGTACTTTGGATATTGCGAAATTGCTATTGACGTTTCCATCCATCAAAAGAATCAACGATCTAAAAGGTCTAGATTTTATATTTCTCAAATAGTTAATTAATCACCAAGGGAGTGTATATGATCGTGTTCTTAGAGAAAATCAATTCTAGCAAACCTTGCCGTTGATAATTTTTCCTAGTATGGGAAAGTGTTAAATTACGCAAGCCTATCCACACCAATAATGAGCATGATTATGTATTTACCCATTTATAGGGCCATTCATCTCTTGTTGTGTAACACCTTAACCGAATGAGTTTCTTCTTCCTTATTGGTCCCGCAAGTGCTTCAAGGCAAGATCTTTTCGGAGACCTCTTTTCACATGCTTCCAATGATCATGTCTCATGTATTCCAACCTTGCATATGCATTCATATTGAATCAGTGATCTACCAGAAAAATATTGTATCCTTCAACTTTTGGTGCTTCACACCTTAACCTAAGTCAAGTCTACTCTCTCCTTGACGTGGGAGCACTGGATCTTGTCGACATGTTCATGTTGAAGATGTTGAAGATTGGGAGAATGACTTACGCATTCCTCGTGACAATGAGGAGAAATTTTAGTTTTGCTCTAACTCAAGCAAATGGTCATAACTCTATCAATTCAGATCAAATTAACCTGATTCCAAAGCCAAAATTTCAAGGATTTTAGATCTACAACTTTATGTTTGAATTTTTCTGAGAAAAGCACTGTAAGCTTGTCAATGATGAGGAGAAGTGGTTGATAACGAATGGACAGAATGGGGAAAAGAAACGAACTCCAATGTTTGCTCTTCTAAGCTAGCAAGACTGATGAACAAATTTATAGTCAATGTTCAAGTCTCTATGTGTCTAATGTACTTTCTAGTTCCTACATCTTTATTATATTTTCTAGTTCCTATGTCCTTAATGTTAGGTAGTTCCCATATTTGTAATGCTTTGTCGATTTCCTAGGCATTAATTCCTCTATATTTAGAGACAAATTCTCAAAATGTTTGGAGCTTTTCTCTTCCAATTTAGTCTAGATATAAAAGGCTTTCTCACCCATTTCAAGGAGATATCTTTCCCGATCTAGTCTAGATTTGGGTTATTTGCATGTATGATTTCGGTGTTTCGCTTTCCTTAGATCTCATTAGTGAACAATTTTAGTTTTGAAGGAGATCAAAAGAGCTTCATGAAGATTTCATTCTCATAGGCACTAGATCTATTCTCATTCATACTTTTTGCTTTGATCGGTGATGGTATTAGGGATGCCAAACATAGGCTCACATCACTGAAAGGTAAAGCCGTAGCATCAAATGGAGTTCTTAGTGTGTGCTCATTACTGAAGATGGATTCAGTGATTAGCCATTGATTTTGGTGTGAAAAAATCATATGAGTGTTCTTTGAGTATGATATCTATAATTTTTCTCTGATGATTTCTCTTGTTATCCACAAGTAGTTTTGTTTTGAAGTTGTCTACAATTTTTCTTGGTTTGAAGTTGTGTTCTTTGACTAAGATGTTTTTTTTTGTAAGCATTCTTTGAGCTAAGATGTTTCTCTCTTGTATTTTGATGGAGGAACTAAACAAAATATTATTTTGACCAAAAAAATGATGAGAAATGAATTTAGAGTCAAAGTTCAAGTGTCAAGATGTTGAATGTATTTTATAGTTCCTAGGTTTTTATTGTGTTTTCTAGCTCCTATGTCCTTAATGTTGGGCAGCTCCCATGTCTGTAATGCTTTGTCAATTTCCCAAGTGTTAATTCCTCTATATAAAGGGATAAATTCTCAAATGTGAGATAGAAGATTTTGATGGATGAAAATATATGAGGTTTGCCTCTATGTGAGAATATATCTATCCCCAACATCTGTATCATTAGAAGTTGGATTCTTCCCTAGTGGTGAGCCAAAGAAGCATTGTATCCTTGGCTAGTGAAATTTTGTAAGCTTTGGTGGTGAGATTCTTCTATTCTGAAGTCATGTCCTTGGTTACTGATATTATATAGCACCATGGAGGAGAACTTCACCAATCCTGGTCGTGATTCTCGGACAGTGATATTCTGTATGCCTTGGTTCTAATCGTAATCTATCCCTACTTCCATCATCAACATCACTCAAAATGATGTTCACCTCTCCCACACCTGCACCACTCCTAATTGTCACAATAATTGACTTCTTTCCCTCCTTATGTATATGAATTGTTCCCTTGACCTTTGTATGTCTGTCTTTGTCCACAATGCAAGACTCGGTGACAACGATGAAGCCAAGAATCATGCATTTCATGTCGTTCCCACCATTTTGGACGACAAGTTTTCACAGATTTCTCACATGCACACACAACGCATGCAAAAGAATTGGATCAGTAATCTACCAGAATAGGCCTTCATCCATGGGTCGAAAGCAAGCTTTAGCTTCATTCATATGTGTATTGGTACTAGAATCTACAAAACTGCTTTCATCTTAACTATTTTCAATTTCAAGCAGAGTAGATATTGGCCTAGCTTCGCTGTGTAAATGTCAGATAATAGAAATTTTCTACAACTCATATTGCAGTAGATAAGGCGACCCCCCACTGTTTTCAAGATGTGGAATGAAGCTCTTGGAGTCCAATTCTCCATCCCAATGGAACTCCGGAGGGAGCGGTATTCGAACCTGCACCAGTCATGCAATTCTTTTTGCAATTCTTACTGCAAGGAGAATCGTAGAGTAAGAGAGAAAAAAAAAACAACAAGGGGGGAGGAGTTAATAGCCAATGACTCCACATTTTAATTATCTAATGTGAAAACCGTATAAGAGCCCGATGTACTTTGTATCGAATCAAAAGTGGACATTCGTTCCATGAATAATATATCATCATTTCCCTTGTTAGAGATCTTTTATTGCGATTTATCTTTTATATGTGTTCTCGTTCACGAATTACACCCGAGTCTCATTTGTGCAATAAGCAAAGAGTGGAAGGGGAAACTCATTGGATTTTGGTCAACATAGAAGGTGATTCGGGGAATGATTCTATCTTGGAGAGGATAATCAATCTTCTGCTTTTTCAATCAAGTGTCATTAGTACATCAACACGATGCTCCAAAGAGTCTAATTTTATTATGATTTATCCTATGAAAAAATTACCAGATAATTGTATTAATTGAAGAAGATCAATGTGTTACATCAACAATGCAATTGTCTAAAAAGATCAATGAGTTGGTATTTATGTTTATAGTCGAAAAGTACTGCAAGTTTAAGAAAGATTAATCCTATTTGAGATTTAGCTGCGTTATTACCACTTAAGTTATGCATGCAATTTAAGTACTAATCAGTACATCTAATAAATCATGTCACATACTATCGAATTGCCATGTCTGTAATAATTTCTCGAAATCTTAAGGCTCGTAGTCAAATTTGCTTAAAATTTGAATATACATCAAATAGTAAATGGGCACCCCATTTTTTGGATAGAACCTTCTGATAGACATTCCATTTATGACAATTGCTACTATGGAAATGTGTATTAAATGCAAATACGCAAGTTTATCCACAATAATGATGAGTATGGCCAATACATTTGCCTATTTATACAATCCTTCATCTTTTTATGCACCGTACTTCTTTACTCTTGTCAATTAGCCTCACATTCCGCCCCCACATTACGAGGTTTTTGTGCATAAAAAACGACCAGATTCCAAACAATTGTTACAAGCATGTACGATTATTTTAAATTTTCCACATTTACAAACCCCGTAAAATTGAAGTAGTGTGAGGTTCAACAATTATATTTATAGCCTCATTAGCGAATTTGGAGAGCCCAAAATGAAAAACTAAAAGAGAAAAGAGCTTATTACTTCTGCTGTACAAATCAATCCACATGGAATTATGCCCGCCACTCTACATGAAAAGGAAAAGTCTTTACAAACCTCGCATTTAGATCTACCGGTTTCATGCAAAAAAAAAAATGTAATTAGGTGAAAATTATAGACAGAAAATCATCCATTCATCGTCTCTGAATTTGGATATTTCTATTATTTCTCGCCCCGTTGATAAGTGGAAATGGTCAGTCTCTATGTTGTTGAAGCTGTCGACTTAATTGATGGAGAGCTTGACAGGCCACTTTTGTGAATCATAATGTCCACTCAGCATTGTAATTTGTTTCATCGTCTCTCTTCCCTCGCCTTCCTATCAAGTCGGCGGTAAGTGAAGGGAAATCCGACTTTAAGGAAAAGGGTTGCAAAACAATTGGTATGGTTTCAAGCCAACTACAGCCATCTTAATTAGCTTGCGTGATTTCACTGCTGTCGTTTCCTCTTTGATCTTCAGAAGCAAGGTTGGTCCACTACTCAGCACAAGTACATTTCCAGGATACATGTTAAATAGTTAAGTAATCACGAAAGAGTGTACATGGCCACGCTTATAGAGAAAACTAATTCTAACAAAACCTGCCATTGATAGTATTTCTTAAAATGGGAACGTATTAAATGCAAATTGTGCAAGTATATCTGCACCAATAATGAGCATGACTAAGTATTTACCTATTTGTAGGCCCCTTCATCTACTGGAACTCCATGCCTTAACCAGCTGAATTTTTCTTCTTTCTTTCTAGTCCTTCGAAGAGCTTCAAAGCAAGATTTGTGATGCCTCGTCTTTGAAAACCTCTTTTGACATGTATCCAATGATCATGTCTCACATACTCGAACCTTGCATTTTCATTAGTATCGGATCAGTGATCTACCAGAAAATTTCATCTTTGGTAGGATCTCTCATCTCTCTCTCTCTAAAATGATTATTATAACATCTTGGGTTTCTTTTGTTGGGAAACCATATTTCCAACATCTTTTTCTTAATTACAGGACAAGGCATTGGGATGGAGGGACAACCAGACAATAAATGTGGTACTTTGTTGCTGGACAATACCATAGAGTCCACCCCAATATGATCTGGTCTCTGTACCTGCTAATCCTCCGCAATCATTTTATACGAAGCAGAGACTCGGGAAGATGTCCCCTGGCCATATCCTCTGGTGGATATAAATGAAAGATTTGCCTAGGTTTACATGCTATGTCTACACTGAATTCCTTGTCTTGTGAAATGCAAATTGCCTCCATGGCTGCTTCTGCAGCTGCTGTGGAGAAAATTATGGAGGAGGAGAACATGGGAACAAGTTAAACGGTCGATGGGTTGCACGCTTCATGTATCTAATGTAAATTTGTATGAGAGCAGATCGTTTTGTATGACAAGTATTCTGTTGTTTTGCGTTTTAACCTATAGGCATGCTCTCACTCGTGAAGCATATATACCATGGGGTGAAGCCTTGAATGACCAGAGTGATTCCACCTAGGGCTGGTCCCTCATCACTTAGGACAAACAAAAAGTACCATCCGTTTCCGAAACACTGGTCAAAACGTGAAAAAACTTTACTATTGACTAAGTTAATTTTCACATATATGATTAATGGTAATTGCAGTTACAATGCCTTCAATGATATGCAAGTCAATTTTCAACTCTAATGAAGTAATTCACTAAAATTTGCAGCATGATGATTCTTTTACGTATTTCAACCAAAATATCCAAATTCAAGAGATGGTAAATTTGTTATAAATAATTAATTGTGATCCCACATTAATAAAATACCGACATTTAAATTACTTCAACGTAATATTCCCCACATTAATTTGCGTGATAACCGTTTCGCCCGATAACCGTTTTGATGGGAAGCAGTTATCTGTAAGGGGCAAACGTCAGTTTAAATGAGTTATCTAAGCCAAGCCCCCTACGTTAGTTTTTTTTTTAAAAAAAAGGGTGGTTACTACGTGAGATAAAGGAGACGTCGGTTTCTCATCCAGTACGACAATTTGGAAAACTCACGTTCAAGAGAAAAACCACAAAGAACACACCATCGCTTCGGAGGGGGTAATTGGCTAGAGAGATCCCGTTTTGTCATACGCTCAACGCACGTATACGCGAAATCATCGTTTTCATCAATGGCTGGAGGTATGTTCGTATATTATCCACGTTTCCGCATTCTCGTTCCCGATACGCACGTTTTTCGTTTTGCGTTTAAGGTTTCGGGATCGAATTATAGTTCTCACATTTGGTATCAGAGCAGTCTTAATCTCTGCCTTGATGTTTAACGTATGATTTGCGTTGAATTATTGTGTTTTGGGTGAATTTCGTGGGAATTTTTGGGTAAACCATTTTTGGGGCATTCTGGCCGCGAGAGTTTTTAGCTGATTTCGGCCGAATTCCGGCAAGTCGCAGCACGATTTCAGGACCATAGGGTCGCCTCGCCATGAGCAACAAAAGCCCTAAGGTTTCTTGGCTTTTGGTTGCTCGCCGGAGGCTAATCGGGTAATGAAAGTCCGCGGTTAGGGTTCTTGAATCCCGAGTGATTTTCACTCAATTTCGAGCAAAATACTTCACCGTTTTCATTGATTCATGAACCTATGTGCTCGTGCCAATGTGATGTTCAAAACCCACTGTTTATTTTGGTCGGATGTGGGTTATCGGAAAATAATTGGCCGGTTGTAAAACGCCATGGAATTGGGCGGCCGAATGAAGAACGTTCTGTGTGCAAATCGTGGGAATGGAGAAGACCACGTGCGTGCGTGCGTAAAAAAAAAATAATAATAATAATTAATTAATTAAAGGTCGTGCGTTGGAGTTACGTGTGTGTGCAGCAGGCCATTCACCCACGTCTGCTTCCTTTATTTATTAACCAAAAAAAAAAAGATGTTCAAAACCCACTGTTTATTTTGGTCGGATGTGGGTTATCGGAAAATAATTGGCCGGTTGTAAAACGCCATGGAATTGGGCGGCCGAATGAAGAACGTTCTGTGTGCAAATCGTGGGAATGGAGAAGACCACGTGCGTGCGTGCGTAAAAAATAATAATAATAATAATAATTAATTAATTAAAGGTCGTGCGTTGGAGTTATGTGCGTGTGCAGCAGGCCATTCACCCACGTCTGCTTCCTTTATTTATTAACCAAAAAAAAAAAGGTGAAGAGTTGTGGGGAATGGGATTTGAACCCACGTTCAAGCCAACAGAATAGGCCCACCAGACCACTCAGCCATGTTAGCTTCTTGTGTCCAAGTTTGACACTTAATTGATATTATTATTAAAAAGTGCTGATTGTTGGGATTTACACGTGAATGGCACGTACTTGACCGTAAAATACCCATTTTATCCCTCAGCGCTAGATATTTACGGTTATGCCCCAATTTAATTTATTTATGGTTTTACCCATTCAGTTAATTTACGGTTCATCCATGCCCACGTAAATTTACAAATTTGCCCCTATATGCAATATTAAGTATATTTTGCATAAAATTAAATGTCTCGTGATCTATATATTTTTTATTAATTAGAGTTTAGCCACAGCAACTCTAATTGATTAAATTATATATTAAGAACCTCTAGATCACATATAGTAAATGAAATTTATTTGTAATTAATTATATTAATATAATGAATTTTATCCCACAGGAATTTTCATTATATTAATATGATTAATTATGTTGAAATATCATATTATTTTTCTTAATTTCCCCACAGGGATTAGGAAAAAGGAATATAATATGATAGTTTCATCATACAGTTTTTATGAATCTATTATAAATTAGAAACTTAGCCCACAGGCAGTTTTTGATGTTATTTGATTCATATTATATGACATGTTTTGCATGGGTAAAGCATGTATCAAGTGAATTTGCCTCAAATATTGTGACGTAAGCATGTTTATTTGTTTATTATGCAGTTTTACCACCTGTGAATATCTCTGATATTATTGTTCCCGAGCTGAACGGTGACAACTATAAGGCTTGGAAGGAGTTAATTCTCCTTCAATTGGGATGCATGGACATTGATTATGCTATTCGGAAAGATGAACCACATGCTGTTACAGAAACTAGCACTCCAGCTGAAGTTTCTCTTTATGAACAATGGGAGCGGTCTAACCGCCTTAGTGTAATGTTCATAAGGAGTAAACTTTCTGCTAGTATTCGTGGTTCAGTCGCTCAGCATAGTAATGCCAAGGCTTTGCTAGCTGCTATTGATGCGCAATTTGCGTCTTCGGAAAAAGCTTATGCCATGACCCTGATTATGAAGTTTTCATCGTTGAGGCTCACCAGTGTTAGAGGTGTGCGTGAGCACATTATGAAAATGAGGGATATTGTAGCTCAGCTCAGGAACCTTGAGGTTGAGATACCTGAGTCTTTCCTTGTATACTACATTCTGAACTCTCTTCCTCAGCAGTATACACCTTTTAAAATCTCTTATAATACACATAAGGAGAAATGGTCAATTAATGAACTCATGACCATGTGTGTTCAAGAGGAAGAAAGACTGCTTATGGAAGTGGGAGAGAGTGCTCATTTGGCAACACAAGGAAGGCATAAGGGGCAAGGCAAGCGTAAGGGAAAGGGTAAAATACCTCCCTAAGCTGACATTAAGAAGGAATCCAAATGCTTCTTCTATAGAAAGAGGGGGCATATAAAGAAGGATTGCGTCAAATATAAGGCTTGGCTTGAGAAGAAAGGTAATCCAATCTCTTGTGTTTGTTATGAATCTAATATGACTGATGTGAGTCACAACACTTGGTGGATTGATTCTGGATCTACAATCCACATTTCGAATTCCTTGCAGGGCTTTCAAAGCCACAGGAAGCCGGTGGGAAGTGAACAATGCATCTATTCAGGAAACAAGATGCGTTCGCATGTAGAAGCTATTGGGACATGTAGTTTAGTCCTAAATAGTGGCTTTGTTTTAAATTTGGAAAGGACCTTTTATGTACCTGGTTTCTCTAGAAACTTGATTTCAGTTTCAAGACTTGTACCGTTTGGTTATTCCTTTCACTTTTCAGATTCGACCTTCAGTTTGTCGTATAAATCTGAAATTGTTGGGAATGGTATCTTGTCTGATGGTCTTTTTCGAATTAATTTGCAAGACAATGCCTTTTATAATGCGATGCATGTTCATGATAACGCTGGTATAAAACGATGTGTTGTGAATGAAGATTCCTCTGCTTTGTGGCATCGGAGATTGGGACATATCTCCATAGAAAGAATTAAGCGATTGGTAAATGATGGAGTACTCAGTGCTTTAGATTTTACTGATTGCAATACTTGCGTGGACTGCATAAAAGGAAAGCAAACCAACAAGTCAAAGAAAGGTGCCCAGAGGAGTACAGAAATATTAGAAATCATACATACAGATATTTGTTGTCCAGATATGGACTCATATGGTCAGAAATATTTCATCACCTTCATAGACGATTACTCACGTTTCATGTATCTCTACTTGCTTCATAATAAGCACGAAGCATTAGATGCCTTTGAGGTGTTTAAGGCCGAAGTAGAGAAACAATGCGGTAAGCAAATTAAGATTGTGAGATCAGACAGAGGTGGGGAATACTATGGTAGATACACTGAAGATGGACAAGCACCTGGTCCATTTGCGAAATTTCTTCAAGAGCATGGGATAGTTGCCCAATACACAATGCCTGGTTCTCCAGACCAAAATGGTGTGGCGGAAAGAAGAAACCGTACTTTGTTAGACATGGTGCGTAGTATGCTTAGCAACTCAAAACTTCCTAAGTCCTTGTGGACAGAAGCTCTTAAGACGGCAGTGTACATATTGAACCGAGTTCCGACCAAGGCTGTCCCAAAGACGCCTTTTGAGCTGTTCAAAGGTTGGAAACCAAGTTTGCGACATGTACGCGTTTGGGGATGCCCGTCTGAAGTGAGAGTGTATAATCCACAGGAAAAGAAGTTAGACCCAAGGACTATAAGTGGGTATTTCGTTGGATATGCCGAAAAGTCCAAGGGATATAAATTTTATTGTCCATCTCATACCACTAGGTTTGTGGAATCGAGAAATGCGAAGTTTCTTGAAAATGACTTGATTAGTGGGAGCAATCGATTTTGAGACCCTATTCTTGAGAAAGATCATTCAGATGCTCGACCTTCCACTTCAAGTACCAGATTGATTGTTATTCATAATACCCCTCCAGTTCAAATGGCTATTGAACAACCAATCATTGAAGTTCCACAACCTGCTGACATTGGTCTAGTAGATCAAACTGTTCACCACTTACCAGAAACTGTTGAACAACTAGTTGAACAACACGCTCTTCAAGAGAATGTTGATACAACATTAAGGAGATCTGCTAGAATGAAGAAGTCAGCAATTCCTAGTGATTACATTGTGTACCTACAAGAATCTGACTATAATATTGGAGCTGAGAATGATCCTGAAACGTTTTTACAAGCAATGAATTGCGACAATTCCAATTTATGGTTCAATGCCATGAAGGAAGAGATGAGTTCTATGGCATCTAACGCAGTCTGGGATTTGGTTGAGTTGCCCGATGGTAAGAAGGCCATTGGTTGTAAGTGGGTCTTCAAAACTAAGAAAGACTCATTGGGCAACATAGAGAGACACAAAGCCAGACTCGTTGCCAAAGGATTCACTCAAAAGGAAGGAATTGATTACACGGAGACGTTTTCTCCTGTATCTAAGAAAGATTCTCTTCGTATCATTTTGGCATTGGTTGCCCATTTTGACATGGAATTGCATCAAATGGATGTAAAAACGGCATTCCTCAATGGAAAACTGGAAGAGGAGGTTTATATGAAACAACCAGAAGGATTCCTCTCTAGTGATGGTGAGCATTTGGTGTGCAAGCTTAAGAAGTCAATATATGGCTTGAAACAAGCATCCCGCCAATGGTACTTAAGGTTTCATGAAGTTATCTCTTCATTTGGTTTTGTAGAGAATATCATGGATCAATGTATATACCAAAAGGTCAGTGGGAGCAAGATTTGTTTTCTTGTCCTATATGTGGATGACATTTTACTTGCAACCAATGATAAGGGATTGTTATATGAAGTGAAACAATTTCTCTCTAAAAGTTTTGACATGAAAGATATGGGTGAGGCATCTTATGTCATTGGCATTAAGATCCATAGAGATAGAGCTCGAGGCATTTTGGGATTGTCTCAAGAAACCTATATCAATAAAGTCTTAGAGAGATTTCGGATGAAAGATTGTTCACCGAGTATAGCACCCATTGTGAAGGGTGACAGGTTCAATTTGAACCAGTGCCCGAAAAACGATTTAGAAAGGGAACAAATGAAAAACATCCCATATGCTTCTGCTGTCGGAAGCTTAATGTATGCTCAGGTTTGTACTCGGCCTGACATAGCCTTTGCTGTGGGAATGTTGGGAAGATATCAGAGTGATCCAGGTATGGACCACTGGAAAGCTGCAAAGAAGGTGATGAGATACCTAAAAGGTACAAAGGATTACATGCTTATGTATAGGCGAACTGACCACTTGGAAGTAATTGGATATTCGGATTCGGACTTCGCTGGTTGCGTTGATTCTCGAAAATCAACATCTGGATATATTTTTATGCTTGCTGGCGGAGCCGTTTCCTGGAGGAGTGCGAAGCAGACTTTGGTTGCTACTTCCACTATGGAGGCTGAGTTCGTTTCCTGTTTTGAGGCCACCTCGCATGGTGTGTGGTTGAAGAGTTTCATTTCAGGGCTTAGAATTATGGATTCTATTACTAAGCCAATGAGGATGTTTTGTGACAATTCAGCTGCTGTTTTCATGGCTAAAAACCACAAGAGTGGTAGTCGAAGTAAGCACATCGACATTAAGTATTTAGCCATAAGGGAACGTGTTAAGGAAAAGAAAGTGGTCATTGAACACGTTAGCACTGAATTGATGTTAGCGGATCCTTTAACTAAAGGCATGCCACCAAGGAGTTACAAGGATCATGTAGATAGAATGGGAATTGGTCCCATCATGTAAATTTTCTTTGTATGGACAAAGTTGTGAAACTCTCATTCAGTTGTGATGTTTTTCTCAATTAAGGTGCACATTCAGTTATTATGAGAAAAACGGTCATTTTGACCTAGAATAAACTTAAGGGTTTATTCATAAAGTAGACCCAGAATAAACATAGGGTTTATTCATCAAGTTATGTTATCACATATGGGCTGATTTTGATGAGATAAGATGCATTGTGATACATGGAAGATAATACTCGTTTTAAGAGGACTTATCGCCATGATTCATGTGTTTTGTCTTCAGCATGAAGTTAATGTGCATTTGGTTCAGAATTTCGTTGATGAATGTTGGGATCAAGTGGGAGAATGTTATAAATAATTAATTGTGATCCCACATTAATAAAATACCGACATTTAAATTACTTCAACGTTATATTCCGCACATTAATTTGCGTGATAACCGTTTCGCCCGATAACCGTTTTGATGGGAAGCAGTTATCTGTAAGGGGCAAACGTCAGTTTAAATGGGTTATCTAAGCCAAGCCCCCTACGTTAGTTTTTTTTTTAAAAAAAAGGGTGGTTACTACGTGAGATAAAGGAGACGTCGGTTTCTCATCCAGTACGACAATTTGGAAAACTCACGTTCAAGAGAAAAACCACAGAAAACACACCATCGCTTCGGAGGGGGTAATTGGCTAGAGAGATCCCGTTTTGTCAGACGCTCAACGCACGTATACGCGAAATCATCGTCTTCATCAATGGCTGGAGGTATGTTCGTATATTATCCACGTTTCCGCATTCTCGTTCCCGATACGCACGTTTTTCGTTTTGCGTTTAAGGTTTCGGGATCGAATTATAGTTCTCACAAAATTTTCTCTTAATTTGATGAATAATCAAAATATTGCCACACTTGTAGTTTTCGATTTTGGTTTCAAACCCTTGGCTCGACAACGACTAATCTAACGGCTGGATTTTAATTTTTTCATATACTAACTAGTCATCGGGGACGGACATTGCCATGTTTGTGGAATAAATCAGTTATAAGAAAACTCACCACTTATGTTATTTCCGCTTATGAAAATGTGTCATAAACAAAACAGGCAAGTGTATCCACCAGTAATGAGAAGATGTTCTTATGGTATGCATCCAAATGAATTTGAAAAGTCCGTGAGGCAATCGTTGAAAAGTCTAAAAGAATACGTGTGCAAATCCAGAGTAACTCGTACTTTGTTTTTATCAATTGAAGTAAATATATTACATGGGTAGAGAGAATATGAAGCTACAGTTCTTATGAGAAGCTCGTATAATTCCACAATTTGCTTCTAGACATTTCACGGCATAAGTTATGTTAATCCACGAGGTGGTTAGTGGATTACCAATTAAGCACGTTTGATTTGCCTCGCGAGGAGGGGCTAACCCTTGGCCCGAGCCCTTCTCATCACAGTTTGGTTTCTCAATTAATTATGAAAATTGTTTGTACTTTTGGCCCCCCCTCCCCCCCCTCTCACCTAATCGAAGGCTGGCTAGAGGCCAAGTGAAATGCAGGAGATTGTTTTGCTTCCACGAACCAGAAATTCGGGTTCGTGGACGTGGCCATGCTAAAGTCCATTAAACGCTTAATTTAGTACCTTTTCTCTTTGTTTTCAAAATATTTATTCCTACAATTTTGTCTATTTTAAAAGTTCTAGACACGAACATCTATGTGACTATGCCTTGTTAGTTTGCGCATGTCTTTCATTGACAAAACAACACCTTATCAAAATTAATAAAATGTGCTAATGAGAACGCAATGTCAATGCGAAAAGTAAAATCCCATACAATGCTGGCAAGAATATTACATCGCGATATTATGCAACCCCGAGACAGGGCTCTCGTGAACTATACCCTAAACTAACATGCATGTGTCTCACGCCAAATGATGCATGCTCCCTACGGTAGACTAAATATTATTCATGCAATATGATTAAAAAAACGATTTCATAAAGTAATTGTTTTTTGGAATAAATAAAGTAATATGCCAACACTTATATTACCCTAAAAATATGATAAAAACTGATTTCATAGCTTGAATTAAAAAATTACCTTAAATATTCATGAGATGTTATTTATCACTAAAACTCCAACTTATCACTGAAACGCGTTTTCTTGTGCTTTTTCGTTTATAACTTTTTATGGCCATTTTCTATCCATTCTAAAGTAGCACGATTATATACTAAAATAACAAAAAACGCGTCGATTAAGGTGAAGTAGAGATGATGGAGCATGTGTGTTCAAGGTAAAAATGAGGGCCAGGAGTGGGGAAAGTTCAAGTGCCCGTGTGTACGTCTCGGTTATATAGGGAAGAAGAGGGCAAGTAGGTTTCTTAAAAAGTGAAAAATGGAGAACAGAAAAAGAGAGAAGAGATGAGCCCCGGATATGGGAGAGGAACGAGGGGAAGGAGAGTTTTTTTATGTATAACAGTTAGCCTGTGATTATCTTGAAGAATGTAATCGCCATGATCGCCGAAAATCTCGGTAGTTTTTCTGATTTTGGGGAAAACAACCATTCTGGCATTTTTCTATACTAGGGAATTCGTGCCTGTCATTACTTTCATATATTCTATTTGAAAGATTTGGTTTATTAGATTTTATCTTTAATTATTCGGTTTCTATTAGTATTAGGAATCGTATCTTTATAAGATGTTCATCTTGTAATCGAAAAGATACAGTATCATTGAAATAAAATTTCGAGTTATTTGGAGTTGCTCCAAATTTACGCTTTCTTTCTACGTCATCTGATATCAGAGCAAGTTTCTCCTATGACGATGGTGAATAACATAAATGTTCATCTCCCCGCTGCTGAGGGCGATGAGAATGAGCCTATTACGCGGGCTGAGCTCAATCAGTTCATGGCTCAAATCAATCGGAGGTTTCAAGAGATCCTTGATGCCATCCAATGTTTATCCACAAACCATGCGTCTAGTGTTTTTCTAGCCGAGCGAATTCATGTTGCTCATGATCCCAAAGATGCTATGAGGCGTAGAGGAATGCCCCAACATAGGCGTCAAGACTATGTCGAGGATACAGAGGACGAAGATTTCCAGGAGATGTAGATTCGTGGCGGTCACCGATATAGGGGACTCCATGAGGAGCATGTGTCGTGGGGATCAATGGTAGGGGGGCTATCGACGAGATCCTGAGCAGTATCAACTAAAGGTAGATCTCCGTACTTTCAATGAGAATTTGGATATTGAAGATTTCCTAGACTGGCTTTGGGAGGTTGAGAAATTCTTCGACGCTATGGATATTGATGAGGATTGCCAAGTGAAACTTGTGGTGTACAAATTGAAGGGTGGCGCTTCAGCTTGGTGGGAACAGACTCAATTAACACGAAGTCGACAAGGCAAGGGTCCTATTCGATCATGGGGTCAGATGAAACAGAAGTTGAAGAATAGGTTTCTCCTAACGGACTATGAGCAACTGTTATTTCAGCAATTCCAGAATTGCCGACACTCGAATAGATCGGTCCAAGCTTATACGAAAAAGTTCCTTCGACTCTCCGCTCGCAATAACCTGGTTGAGTCCGAGGCACAACAAACTGCTAGGTACATTAACGGTTTGCGACTTAATATCTAGGATCGGGTTTCTTTGCATCAACTGTTCTCTGTCGAAGATGCCCAGGATATGGCGCGAAAAATTGAGATGCAATTGGAGAGGAATAGCCCTAGCACTCGTAGTAGCAATTATTCGGATTATGGGTCATTTAGGAGAGGACGACAGCCTGATATTACAAGTTCTTCTAGTCGATAAACCCCTGATCCGAGCCGAGTTCCAAGGGGTACTATGGGGATGCCTAAGGAAGTAGTCGCAGCAAGCAATCACACTCCTAATCAGAATATCCAAAATTCATATGCCAAACCCCAACCGATCAAGTGCTACAAGTGTAACAAGTTGGGCCACCATTCCAACAATTGTCCTCATCATAGAATGGCCAATATCATTGAACATGATGAAGATGTGTATGAAGAAGATTGGGAAAATGAAGAAGAAGTAGGAGTGGAAGATGTCTATTGCTTTCCATTGCTTGCTCCGTGGATAGAAGATACCCAGCCGAATTAGCTTTTTCGCGCTCGTTGTATTGTCAACGGCAAAGTATGCGATATCATTATTGACAACGGAAGTTGCGAGAATATAATGTTAAAGGCCTTAGTGGATCACTTAAAATTATGCCATTTACCTATTTCGATTGGAAAATGATATCAAGATACTATTGTCTGTGATGTTGTGGAGATGGATGTGTGTCATGTTTTACTGGGTCAACCATGGTAATATGATGTTGATGCTACACACCGAGCTAGGGAGAATACATATTCTTTTGTGTGGAAAAGAACTAAAATTACTTTGAGACCAAAGAGTAATTCCCCTCAGATTGTGAAGAAGCAGAATGCAGGGGTTATGATGAACATCCGAAAGCATGAAGGGATGTATATGATTGTGGACAAGGGCGACCAGCGAGTTGAGGTTCGTGTTCTCGACATTCTTAAGCCCTTATTAAAGGTATTAAATGATGTTATGCCTAAGGATTTACTTGACGAATTATCTCCTTTGAGGGATATCTAGCATGAGATTGATTTCCTTCCAGGTGCTAGTCTTCCTAATTTGCGTCATTGTTGGATGAATCCAAAGGACAATTAGCTTCTACAGGAGCAGGTGGGAGAGCTCCTTCGAAAGGGCTTCTTACGTGCAAGCAAAAGCCCATGTGCAGTTCCTGCACTTCTCACGCCAAAGAAAGACGGTACTATGCGTACATATGTAGACAGTCGTGCCATTAACCGAATTACTGTCAAGTATAGGTTTCCAATTCCACAACTTGATGATATGCTAGACAAACTTAATGGATCACGGATTTTTACGAAGATCGACCTTCGAAACGGATACCACTAAGTTCGCATTCGTCATGGTAATGAATGGAAAACGGCCTTCAAAACAAGTGCGAGTTTGTACAAATGGCTTGTCATGCCATTTGGACTTACTAACGCACGTAGTACTTTCATGTGTTTGATGACTCAGGTTCTCCAACCTTTTATTGGCAAGTTTGTGATAGTTTTTTTTTATGATATACTCATTTATAGTTTGAATGGGTGTCAACACATGGAGCACTTGAGGGATGTCCTACTAACCTTGCAGCAAAATAAATTGTTCATTAATCTGAAAAAGTGCAGCTTCATGACAGAACATCTCTTGTTTTTGGGTTTTATTGTTGGCACGGATGGACTTCACGTTGATGCAGATAAGGTGGCCGTGATTTGCAACTGGCCAATTCCAAAGAATGTTGGTGAAGCGCGATGATTCCATGGCCTTGCAACATTCTATAGGCGTTTCATTCGAGATTTCAGTACTATTATGGCCCCAATCATTGATTGTTTAAAGAAGCGTAAATTCCATTGGGAAGATGAAGCTTCAGCCAGTTTTGCTCTTATTAAAGAAAAGCTCTCCACAGCGCTGATACTGATGCTCCCTGATTTTGAGAAAGTGTTCGAGTTAGACTATGATGCTTCTGGCGTCAAGATTGGCACTATCCTTTCCCAAGAAGGTGATCCTATATAGCTTTCTTTAGTGAAAAAATTAAGGAAGTTCGCTGGTGATGGTCAACGTATGAGCAGGAATATTATGCTATTGTGCGAGCTATAAAGCATCGATAGTTTTATCTTTATCAATAGGAATTTGTTCTTAATATATGAAGAGTCAGAAGCACTTAAATTGAATGCATGCATTATGGATTTCTTTTCTGGAGCAATTTAATTTTGTGCTTCATCATAAAGCAAGCCATTTAAATAAGGTGGCAGATACGCTGAGTTGGCGTGCTGCAACACTCGTGGCCATGTGCACTGATGTTGTCGATTTTGATCACCTCTGTTCTCTTTATCCTGGGGATGATGATTTTGGTGAGATATGGGATAAGTGTTCTGGAACTAGTTGTCATGGCGATATGATAATTCAAGAAAATTTCTTGTTCTTTAGCAATAGATTATGCATTCCACATGGTTCCTTGCGTGAACAACTCATTCGAGAGCTTCATGGTGGTACTCTCGGCGAACATTTGGGTCGAGATAAAACTATAGCCTTGGTTGAGGAGCAGTACCATTGGCCTCAACTGGAGCAAGACATGGGGCGATTTGTCAATAACTGCGAAGGGCCACTCTCAGAACACTGGTCTTTATACCCGATTGCCTATTCCTTTGGGTCCTTAGGTAGACATATCGAGGGACTTTGTATTGGGACTTCCTAACACTCGACGGGGTTTAGATTCTGTTTTCGTGGCGGTTGACCGATTTTCGAAGATGGTGCTCTTCATCCCTTGTAAGAAAACTTCGAATGCTTCATATGTGGCAAGTTTATTCTTTCATGAAGTAGTCTGTCTTCATGGTGTGCGAAGACAATCACTTCCGATTGTGACACAAAATTTCTGAGCCATTTTTGGTGTACTTTATGGCGTTTGTTTGGGACTAATTTATAGTATAGTAGTTCTTTCCATCCCCAAACGAATGGTTAGACGGAAGTTATAAATCGTACTATGGCGGACATCATTCGCTGCCTCTGCAGTGATATGCCTAAGCAGTGGGACTGGTATCTTGCTCTTACTGAGTTCGCCTTCAATAATTCGGTTAACCGCTCTACCGGTACATCTCCCTTTTAGGTTGTTTATAGGCATACACCGCAGCATACTCTAGATTTGGTTCCCTTGTCCAAGATTCCTGGCTATAGTATCATGGCGGAGAATTTAGCGACCAAAATTAATGAAGTCCAAGCTTTTGTTGCTAGTCAATTAGCTATTTCTAATTCAAAGTATAAGGAGGATGCTGACAAACAGTGACGTTCGAAAAATTTTTAGGCAGGCGATGAAGTAATAGTTTTCCTACGAAAGGAGCATCGTCCTGTAAGTACTTATACTAAACTGAAGCACAAGAAGATTGGCCCTTGCCGCATCCTGAAGAAGATCAATGACAATGCCTATGTAGTTGACCTTCCTGGTAATCTCAATATTTCCCCTACATTTAATGTGGCAGACCTATTTGAGTATAATACTTCCGATACACCCCCCTATCCTGATCATAACTCAAGGAAGAGTTTTTCCAAAGAGGGAGGGAATGATGTAGAATAGTTAGCCTGTGTTTATCTTGAAGAATGTGATCGTCGTAATCGCTAGAAATTTTAGCAGTTTTTCTAATTTTGGGGAAAACAACCATTCTGGCAGTTTTCTATATTAGGAAATTTGTGGTTGTCATTACTTTCATATATTCTATTTGAAAGATTTGGTTTATTAGATGTTATCTTTAATTATTCAGTTTCCATTCGTATTAGGAGTCGTATCTTTATAAGATGTTCGTCTTGTAATCGAAAAGATACAGTATCATTGAAATAAAATTTCGATTTATTTGGAGTTGCTCGAAATTTACACTTTCTTTCTATGTCGGTTTTGACCTTTTTTTACTAGAGAAATGGAGGGAAACAAGGAAGAGAGGCGCCAGGCTAGAGAGCAATGAAGGGGTTGAGTCTGGCCAGTTTCTCCAAGCCCTTTAGTCCTAAATTAAGTTTGGAAGCTTGATGGGCCAATAAATTAGGCTTAACTAGCTTGGATTGGGCCAAAAATTTGGTCGAGCTTTGTCACCACAAGTCAAATTGGGTCGGTGGCATTGATTGGCTTTCGGGCCTCCATCGTTACCATGCCCTGGGTATAGAAGCTAAGAAATTTCTAGTTCAAAATTGCAGAAGAGGTCTGGTGGACAAAATGAACACACAATGATGAAATGATGAGATTGTTGATTAGGGGCCAAGTTGCATCATCATTGGTCAATTTGTTCCCCAATAATATGGGATCTAAGGTTGAGCAGCTATAAGGTCAGTCCAAGTTGTCTAATTTTTTGAGCTGAAAACCTATCCTACATACTATGAAACTTACCATGTCCATTGATTCAAGGGTCTACTTGAGAACCGGCCTTTTTTTTTTTTGCTCTTTCCTGTATTTTATTTGTAGTTAAGCAAAATGAAAGTGAACACATCACAAAAGCCCCTACTTGTCAATGGCAACAATTTATAAAAGATGATTACATAAAAAAAAATTTAATAATAAATAGTTCAAAACATGTAACATAAAACTAAATAGTAAAAAGTTGAGTCCTCAATCAATCATGAAAACTTATTGCAAATTCTAATAACCTAAAATAAAAAAAAACAATAAACATAGCTAATCACTTATTAATAGTTTTAAATGGAAATACTATTAATTAAACCAAAACAATTATTGGAAAAGTTGACCATATAAATTTATTCCACTTGAATTCGTAAACTCTATTTACTGATGATAATCTCCTCGTTAAGCTAATCCATATGCATAAAGAGCGGCAACAGTTGTTATTATAAGCAAGAGTAAAAAGAGAAAGAAGTGTTAACTCATATCCAGTTCATTGTTCTCCGTTCCAACTCGTGTTCTTATTGCAAGGGAGAATCATAGAGGAAGAGAAAACAAGGGACGAGTTAATAGACATTGCCCACACTTTCAATTATCTTATGTGTGGTTAATTACGCAAAAAATCCTAAATATAACGTAATTGTACCAATTCAGTCCTAAACTTTTTTTTGCCAATTGAGTCATGAATTTTTTGCATTTATTCCAATTCAGTTCATCCTGTTAATGTTTGTAATAAATCACCAACGTGGACGTCGGCCATCCTCCATGATGAGATAGGCTCTAAAGTGGACCAATTTTTTAATTTACTAATTATTTCAAATTTTTATTGATTTTTATTTTTCCTTTTATTTTTACTCTCTCTCTCTCTCATTCTCAAATGAAGTGGTTGGTAATTGTTTGAATGTTTCTTTGGATAAGTACAAGGATTTGTGTCGATAATGGGGACTCTTTGAATGGGTTTCTCCATTGCCGCCACTGCTATTAGGCTTGTAGGAATGTTGTTGCTGATTGAGTTTGTGACCGTTGGTTCTGGTTTTGGGCTTGTGGTAGGTCTTTGCTCGCCTAGGCTATGTTTCACTTACTCGAGATACGACATATGACACGACGCGACATGACATGACATGTAGATACGTGAATTCTCAAAAAATAGAGAATTCCAACATACTAGGACACGTTGTATATTATATGTATATTTTTATAGATACAAAATAATAATAACGTCATGATGCTGAAACTATTATTAATCCCCTCCTTAGAAAGGTCTCAAAATCTGAGGAGAAAAAAAGGAAAGGTCTCAAAAAATATATCATGTGTAAGCAAATCAAAACCATACCTTGCGATACGAAGGGCTTGTTTGATTTAGCATTTGGCCAAGGGACTTTGAGAAAATATAAACCCTTTTGAGCTAAAGAAGTTTGGTAAAATATAAATATTGTTTGGTAAACTGTAATTAAAAAGTGCACTTGGATGCAACTTTGACCTAAATGCCGTTTAGTTAAAAAAAAAACCTTTGTAAATTATTCGATTTTTTCATTATTTTTTATTATTTCAAAGAATTTTTTATATTTCAAAAAAATATTTTTAATTTTTATGTTTAATTATTATATTATTTTAATTTTAATTTTTTAATTAATTTTTTTAGCTAATTTTAATTTTATTATTTATATTTTAATTTTTTAATTAATTTTTTTAGCTATTTTTAATTTTATTATTTCTATTTTTAATTTTTTAAAATTTTTATTTTATTATTCAAAAAAAATTATTTTTATTTTTAATTATTTTTTAATTACTTTCTTAAAAAAGAAAATAAAAAATATTAAAAATAAAAAATTATAGTTGCATTTCGGAAATGTAACTTCCCAAAGTACCTCCTGAGGTACTTTGGGCTAAATACCTTTAAAGAGCATTTAAGATGCAATTGCATCTCTCCAAAGTGAGTTAAAAAAGTAACCAAATACCATTTGTATTTGACCAAGAGACTTTAAAGCCCCAAAACTCATTTCAAATGCTGAATAAAATAGGGCCTAAGTGACAAAGTTTACGCCAATTTCAACAACATAATAACACATTTCACCATTAAATTTAACATTTAACAATAGGTGGAAAACAATAAACAAAACTCATTTCACCATAAAAAAAAATAAAAAGAAGTCATTGATCTACATTATCCGCTCCTCCTGACAAAAGAACAGACTCTATATCCGACTCATCAAGTGAAAAACTTGCAACTTCAAGCACCCCCAATATCTTGAAACGTGTCAAATGTATCTACGCCAATATCCCACATCTTGGTCTCTCCTTCTAAATATCGTGGGTCTTTTATGGATAGAAGACAAAGGTTGCTATGAATGAAAACCAAATCTTCTGCACGTCTTGGAGTTATCCTATTTCTTCTCACTGAGTGCACACAGGAGTAGGTACTCCAATTCCTCTCGGCACATGATGAAGAAGAAGGTTGTGCAAGAAGCTTTAATACTATTTTTTGAAGCATAGATGCACATACACCATGTTCAACCCACCACATCTTAGATTCCATAAAATACCGATCTCGAATGGAACGAAGTTCTTGAAAATGTCCACTATTGGGCGCAAAATCTACATCTTCCACACTCACCTTGTAGAGCTCATTCTCATTAGGAAAGTATTTCTTAAGATATTTCTTTCTTTCTTCATTAATCTCATAATCCATATATGGAGAAACTCGAGTAGAATCTTCATCGAGCCATTGATCACTATAGTACCTTATTTAACAAAACATAAATAAGTAAGAGGAGTGTTATATCATTATGTCAAAGAAAGAAAAACCAATACAATAGTAATCTTATAAAAGTTTAGAACTTACTTAGGATTCAAGGTATGTGCCAAGCAATGAAGTGGAGTGTTGTTCCTAATCTAATGATCCACAAGAATTGTATGAACCACCTCATAAAATGTAACTCTTCATCTAGCCTTTTCACTTCATGCATGTATATAGCTTTCTTCACTTTTTCAATCATCAAATTCCACATGTCATAAATCAAGTGAAAACAAGGCTTGTCGGTGTCACAAATGCTAAGCATGTCATAAATAGGAGCCATGAAGGAAAGTATGTGATCAATTGAATCCCACCAAAAATCATCCAACACATTCTCCTTGACAAACCTAGCCCTCCCTTGATTATCATCTCAAGAGGTACTCCATTTCTCACAAATAACCATGTTTTAATGACTACTTCTTATCAACTTAAACCTTCTACGCATCACAATCATCGATGCAAATTGTGTATCTGCCACGGGAAGCAACTTCAAGTGAATAAACTCATTATATATTTCTAACCTCATGGAATGGTTCATGATGAAATTTTTTATTTGCATAACATCATTAACAATTTTTGTAATCCAACTACATTCCTCATATACTACTTCATGCCTCCACATTCTTTGCGGCACAAATATTCTTTAAAGCTAAATTAAGAGTATGCACCACACAAGGCGTCCAAATAATGGACAATAATTTTTGTTTAATAAGTTGTCCCGCGCCCTTACAATTTGAAGCATTATTCGTAATGGCTTGGATCACATTCTCATGTCCATCTTCAATGATTACTTCTTTCAATAAGTTGAAAATGAAATGCACGTCCTTCTTTTCATTCGACAATTTACCGATTTTATAAATATGATTTCCATCCAACGCTGCTATAAAGTTAATAAGTGATCTCCTTTGGGAGTTACCCCATCCATCACTTACAATACTTACACTCTTATCCTTCCACATCTTTTTAATAGGTGCACATAAACTCTCAATATTTGGCCTCTCTTTTTACAATAAAGTAGTCCTCAACAAATTATATTTTGGTGGTAAATATCCGCAATATTGTGATTAGCGGTATAAGTGAAAGCTTCATCAAAATAAGGGTTATTTTCTAGGTTAGATGGCAAACTGGCCGAATGGAACATCCTAGCATTCAAATGATCTAAATATTTCCATTGAGACATCTTGAATGCCTTCTCAATTGATCCTCTACTCCCACTTCCTATCTTCCTTTTCCTTGAGTCAAAGGATAAATTCATTTGGATACTACTATAACCAGAAAGGGGCAAAGGCACATTTCTGGGCACATTATTTTCTAATCTATCATTGACCTCTCCATCTAATCTTTCCATCTCCA
This sequence comes from Psidium guajava, assembly GCA_016432845.1. Lineage (NCBI taxonomy): Eukaryota > Viridiplantae > Streptophyta > Magnoliopsida > Myrtales > Myrtaceae > Psidium > Psidium guajava. The sequence continues at coordinate 12,769,191 of CM028230.1, read as the reverse complement.
AAAGATCTTGTTTCTCTACTTTTCCGCATTTTGCAATCTCTCTTCTACTTATCATAAAAAAATGAGTTCTAATTCTCGTGTATGAACTCTTAAAACTTTTTTTCACAAAAATTGCATTTCCAAGAGTAAGTGCCCCCCGCATCACCATGATTAGCCAACTTAGTAATAAACCTCCACAGTTGTTTATTTAAATCTTCAGTGCTACTACTGTCCATGCTTGATAAGTGGATATCACTCTACAAAAAATGCAATTAGAAGAACTATAAATTTCATATGTACGAGAGCATGGATTTATATTCAACATACAAGTTTTTCCCCTAAATAGACATGAAACATAGCCACAAAGAAAATGGACAATTAGTACAGATAATTAGAAACTGTGTTTTTTGCAAACAAAAGAATAAACAAAGAGAATAGTTTTTTTTTCCAACTTGACATACTCATTATCTTTCTGCTGCAAAGCAAATGGACGATTAGAATAGACACAAAGAAACTGCTTTCCAAAAGCGGTAATAGCAACACTATTTGAACAATGGATGAAGGCACACTATCTGAACAATGGATGAAGGCATCAATCTAATGACAGTGTTTTGGTAGTCCCAAGGTGCCACTAGCCTATTCACAAAATAGTTCCTATCAACCATATACTCAATAGAGTTACCCACCAACAAAGCGAGGTGGTAAGCTGAGGCCGGCGAAAGGAGTGAAGGCGGTAAGCAAGGAAGGCAAGTTGCATGGTAAGCCGACAAGTCACATGAGTCTCACGGAGAACCGATGAGTCTCGCTGGTCTCACGGTGAGCCGACAAATCGCGCGGTGAGCTGAGGCCGATGGGAGGAGGGGAGGCTAAGGCGAGCAAGGGAGCATGGACATGGAGGTGAGTAGCATGGTGAGCCAGTAAGTCTCACAGGTCTCATGATGAGCCAGCAAGTCGCGCGGTGAGCTGAGGTCGGCAAGAGGAGGGGAGGCTAAGGTGAGCAGAGGAGTGTGGACTATGGAGGTAAGTCGCAAGAAAGAGAGAGATGCAAAGAAGAGAACTCAGAGAAGAACACGAGGAGTAAAATTAGGTCCAAAAAATTTTAGATTTTCACTTTCTGACCCATTATGCACATTGACTTTCGATCAACAAGTCCCCTCAGTTTACAACATGTCGGACACGTGTCTGTGTTCGACATGACTAAATGCTGAAAATGAGCGAGTCCGTGTAACATAGCGCCTAGGATAACCCCGATCACAAAAAATTCTACTTTGATGTCTTTTAAACTTGACCAGGCTTACATACTTTTAAGTTCCAATAACAGGAAAGGTTTTGCCATAATTGAGCTAGTCGATTTACATTTTATCTCAACTCTCTTATCTGAATCAAGGACTAATTTACCCACATGAACAATCAAGTATATCATGAAGAGATATAACCAGCACCATTAGTTCTATATTAATCTCAATATAAGTTGAACTCACATAGCTTCCGCTACACGTTGTGATCCAAAAGGCACAATCCCCCCTACTCTCCTCAATTCAAGCAATATGGAAACACAAAGTAACATAAACATTTTGCAATTTTTAGAAGAATATTATAGCCACAGAACTATTAAATCTCAAATGGAGATAACCATATTTGTGTATGTAATAAGATCATAACAAAATTCTTACCTTGCATTTGCTAAAAAAGTGTATAGGTTTCTTTTGACAATAAGTGATATCAGAACTAAATGCTCTAACATAAATTTGTCACTAAGTCTATCCTATCTTGGATCAACATCGAATGATGTATGCGAGATCAATGAGTTTGTTTGATGTTGGAAATCATTCTAATTAACAAAGATGGTACTTATACAGCAGAAAACAAATGAAGAATTTGCGGCTTTTAGTTGTATATAATAAACCCTAGGTTGAGTACGTGGCTTTCAGCATTTTATCTATGTATGCAATAACGATATTGAATATAGATCATCAAGTTGTCTCATCCACAATTTCAATCAAGTAAAATCATTAATAATATGAGGTTTGATACATTGATTGTCTGTAAAAACCACATCAAGATCAAAGGATGTGCATTGACGCATTACTAGAATAAACAAATCTTGCATAACCTACCATTTACCATATTCCTCGATATGGAAATATGCTGAATGCAAAATATGCCAGTGTATCCACCAATTATGATGATGGCCAATTCTTTTCCTATTTATACAGCTCTTATCTTGCGATGCTCCATGCTTTAATATGTAATTTCTCTTGAGCCACAATATTATCACTCCTCTTATATGCAATTATCTCTATCACAAATGATGAAGTCTTTCTGTCAACCTCTCTAGTCTCTTTCTCAAGAAACCTATTGATCTAGGGGTGAGCGGTTCCAGGTTCCAGGTAGGTTCCGCCCGGAACCTAGAACCTACCCGCGAGTACAGGTTCCTCGTTTTTTGGAACCTAGAACCTACCCTGTGTATCTTGGACCCTGGAACCTACCCTGTCACAGGTTCCAGGGTCCGGTTCCAGGATACCCGAGAACCTACTAATTTCCCTAAGAACACTTGGGAAAAAAAGCTCCAACATCCACATAATCATGTTTGGAAAAATCTCATCAACCCAAATACTAATAAGCATAATCAAACACTATTTTGATTTGAACTTAAGGCTAACTTTATCACAAGATGAAACCACATCATATAAATAGCTGAGCCAGTAGCTCAATTTATTAGAATAAAGAAAACTGTAATTATGTGGAACAAAGCAATTTCTATCGAATGTCAGTCGAACTATGCCACGAAATCACGCGAATATGCATTTCGACAGATGATGTTTTAACCAAGGAAGAGAAAAAACACTAAAGACCCTCATCCAGAATGAATTTGCCCCACCCCCCATATGCTATCTAACACTCTTCAGCGTCAAGGGGAAAGGTAAACGGAAAGGTGAAGTTTTCAAACTATGCGATAGGCAGAATACTGATATATACACTCACAAACTTTAAAATACTAGTACTATAGGAAGACATATAGATAGAACAACTCGAGAAAGATTCTGTGCAAGCAATCACATCATACCTCAGCTTCGGAGCCTCATACCCTACACAAACAGATGAGCAAAGGATCAATCAAGCAGCAATTTCATGAGCCAATCGAAAACTACAAGAACAACAAAAACCAAGAAGAAGTACATAGTTAACCGAAAGAAAGACCCATCAGAGAAACGATACAGAATCAGAATCAAACAAATGGGCCTCTACCAAAAGCATCAGCGATAAAAAGAACAGCACGCTTGGAATCAGAATCCTACTAATCCCGAAGCAAATAAGCTCGACAAGGTGCATCACCCCGCAATCTCGATCCGAAGAAACGACTCTCCAACACGCAGGGTTTCGCATCCAGATCAAGAACATACGCTCTATTCTCGAGAAGACGCGAGCCCAAACTACCAACCATAGCACGAGCATACGAGAGAGAGAGACAGAGAGAGAGAGAGAGAGAGAGAGAGAGAGAGAGAGAGAGAGAGAGAGAGAGAGAGAGAGAGAGAGAGAGAGAACCAGCGCGACGACGGCGACGAGAGCTCTCCAGATCTTCCATTTCTGGGTTTTAGAGAACACCCGCCCAACCTTCTCCTCTGATCTTCGAATCGTTCATACTCCCTTGAAATTTCCAGGTTTCGCGTCGTTCTTCTCTTTCGTTTCGATCGCCTACGAGCTCTTTTGATTTTGCGATTTGCCGTGGGGGATCATTGACGGGGACATCTGCGAGGAAGTCCTTGGCTTTCATAGGAGCAAACGGAAATCTGTGTTTGCAGATTCCGAAGCTAACGTCATAGATCGATGCCTGTCGGCGTCGACGGTCCTCCTCCGGGAACTCCTTCGCCGACGGCGCCTCATATTCCATTGCCCACTAGAGCAGCGTCGTTGCTTTTACCTCTGTAGAAGAAGAGAGAGATGCAGAAGCAAAAGCAGACAGCAAGAGCAAATCACAGCACAAGGTCTTCCTGTCACGCCCCGGCTCCGCCTTGGGCACGCGGCATCCCGTTCATACCTTAAATCTTCGAACGCTCGCCTGGTTCTCCGGTACGATGGCCCAGGAAAACTCATCGCGACCAGACGGCGTGTAAATCGGTAATCGACTTGCAGAAGCGGCCTCCAAATCTTAAACATACATGCACACAAAGATGGGGTAGTGAACCATGGAACACAAGAGAGGAAAGTACAACACATATATACATATATCACGGAGCGTTAGATATAGACTGCCCAAAAAGAAATGCCCACAGTCTCCCCAAAAGCCTACGCTCTACTGGACACACTCAGGACCTAGACCTAAGCTCCCGACGCAGTCACTCCTTGGCATCGTCAGGCTCCTCGGGGTCCTCCTCTGGCTCCTCGGGATCCTCCTCCGGCTCCTCGGGATCGATCTCTGCCTCAGGGTAGAACTCGTCGTCTAGATCGGTGTCCATGGGATCGCCCTCCGAATGTCCATCTATGACAGACTGACCAGGCGAAGGCAGCTCTTGTGACGGTTCCGGGTCTACGACCTCTCCGGGATAGGTAACAGGACGGAGAAGTCCAGGGTCATCCTCCACTGGAATCGGGATATCAAAATCACGTACTGGTCCCTGCATGCCAAAGTCTCCCTCGACTCTCCAACCCTCGAAACGGTATGGGACAAGCTGGGGTCTACCCACATCTACCATGACAGTCGTCAGGTGTCGGTGCCACAACCGGCCATCGTCATCAACATGGTGTGTAACTTCCACAAAAACGTCTACTGGGAGACCAAAAATCGTCGGGGGCGGTGCAGCCATCACCTAGCTCCGGGATCTGAAATGTTGGCAACCAACGCCAATAAGTCGATGACTCAGTAAGCTCACCCCTAAGCCTAGCATAGGATAAAGTATACCAGCGGGTTTGGTCCTAACCAAAGGTCTAAGGTTCAGGTTACCTCTCAGGGACCTCACTCTCACCTCATCTATCACGACCACTAGAGTATGGACTAAGGACGACGTAATATTAGTTGCGCGTGACAATAAGCATAGCCCATCATGGGGAGTAGTTCTTCAATATCCAGTACTCCTACCAACAACCAACAACAGATACACCAACGTTCGATCTCAAGACATCATTACAAATACACATGCACTGTCCGCGTCTCAAACGCCTCAGGCTAGTGTCCCAACCCGCGTGCGGTACACCTCAGGTTGACACTCTTATTTCTCCAGTTCCCATCAGGGCTCATCCAACATGTCACACTTCCCGGTGACTCACACTAGTCTCACAATAGATAAGGCCCAGATAACAGCGAATCAATCACAGAGCATGCAATCATAAGGTACGTATGCACAAAAGTAGAGCATGCCAAGAAATCATCCGAGTAACCTCATACTAGCCAGGATAGACTACATGTCGATTCAGTGCCCTATAGACCGATCTCAACTAATCGCGTTCAATTGGATACCCCACATAAATTCCCGATGGACTATCTCTCGCCCTCAGGCAATTTCCCCAATTAAACCAATTCATGGGAATTATGGACATCAGAACCCGTATAAGTTAAACTCAATCTTAACAGACCCAGTAACCCAGCCTAAGCCCAGTGACCCTCATTAGTTCCTAGAGAGTCAGTAACCCATAATTACCGAATTAGTGTCTTGACATACCAATAGATTTCATTAAACTTGGCTTAATTTAAACTAGGGCCCAACTATTTAACTTAGGTTCAATTGGGTCTTAAGATTATTTTATAGCTTGGGGCCCATGATTTACTTCTTAAATTAAGGTCTAAATTAGGCCCATTAGTATTATTAATTTTCGGATTAGGCCCAAGCCCACTTTCAAATGTTAGTCCATTAAGTCCAATTTAACCATTTTAGGCCCAATTTGTCATCCTAAGCCCAAGTACATTATTGGACCCATTGTTTTTAAAACCAAGAGCATAATTTAGGCCCATTAATATCATATTTTCGTCCATAGATGGCCCACCATCTAAACTAAGCCCAATAAGTTATGTTATAGCCCAAATAGCTTGGAATTTAACTCCTAAGCCCAATCACATTCCTTGGCTCACTATTTTTCACATCCATTCAGCTATTGGCAGCCCATATACAATGTTTTCCAGCCCAAAATTAAATTACCAAGTCCATAATCTAGCCCAACAAAATAATATTCAAATTAGCACCATAGAACCCAAGGTTTAATCACACTTTTTCACCTTAACCTCCCATTAACTATACAAGGCAGCAACCACCCACTAATATGCCATGTCCTAGGCGAAGATTAGAGGAGTAGCTTACCTTAAATGGAGGGGAATGGCGACGACAACAACCAAGACACCAAGAGGCCGTTTGGGGCTCTCGGCCGTCGGAAAGAGGAGGTGGAGGAGCGGGCTGGACCAGAATGAAAACATGCTAAGAATCAATATTTGAACCTAGAAATGAGTCCTAGAGATCGCTGGAAACAAGATATATCAACATGAGCTCAATCTCAAATTCGGGTACCAGAAAACTGGTTCGTCGACTGATAGGAAAACGAACATTTGAAGGGTCAAACGACGTCCGATAGAAGCGATTCAAGTTGGGTTGGATTCAGAAGACAGTAAACTATAACATATCCAAAAATCATGAGAATCCAACTTACCAATCTCCGTCGGCGGCCGGTTGAAGTTGGCAGCCGGGATTTGAAGCCAGCAGAGAAAGAAAGAGAGAAAGATGAAGAGGAAGATGGTGATTCTCGGTGAAATGAGGAGGATAAGGGGCTGGCCGTGAGCTTCATGGAGGGAGGAGAGAGATTAAACAAAATAAAATAATGGAAATCAAGCTTATAGTGGGGTTAGGTCATGGGGTACAAGACAAGTGAGGTGATCTTGTACTTTTGAGTTGACATGGAGAAGACTTTGATTGACATTCTTGGAAATTGTGTCATGAAGTGATTGATGTGACAACTGATTTGACTTGCCTCGATTTGCGTGCCAAATGCACCGATCGGGTCCCGAGCGCGAACGAATTTCGGACAGGAATTAGTTTCGATCTACCGAATTCACTCTCAAAAATCCTAATTCATCTAATTCTAAGGACTGAGCATTTGCCGAGGGCATTTCGGTAATTTTCCATTCGCGTCTTGCTTCGCGACGCGCACCGGCTGTCTGCCCTTCTGGCGACATTTCTGAAACTGACTTTATTTCATAATTGCGTTCATCTTACTAATTCGATTATCCCAAGTCGGATTTCATTTCGTGGTCAATTTCATTGAATAACAATTCTGTCTCTGTCTCAGACCAACGGGCGGCCGTTTGGGAAATTCTTCCCATATAGCCTTTCCCCTTCGGTTAGTCATCTCAGGGTAGCTAATCCTGAGTGAGCGTCGATCAGAATGTATTAACGAAGTATTTCCATTCATTTAGAAATTCCGATAATTGGATCGAATTTTCAGACTGTCACACTTCCCAGTTCCCACATCTATTCACAATAGCAGTAGACGCGATTGGCATACCTCGAGAGCGATGGCCGTCGATTGTCGTTGAGGGATGGCCGTCCGACGAAGCAATGGATGGCGAGGGAAGCCGTTCGACGAAGCGATGGACGGTGAGGGAAGGTCGTCGTTGAAGGGCCGGGGAGGGAGGAAGTTGCAGAATGTAAAAGTGAGGTGTGCTCTGTTGACGGAAAGGGAAAGTAGAAATACTAGGGTTTCTAAAAATCCGGTTCCGGTTCCATCCGAGAACCGGGAACCGGAACCGGAACCGGCGGTTCTTTAAAATGTAGAACCGGGAACCGGACCCGAATTTGCTGGAACCGGGAACCGAACCGGAACCACAAGTTCGATTCTTCGGTTCCCGGTTCTACCCGGAACCTATGCTCACCCCTATATTGATCCATCCAAGTTGCTAGCCATTTATTTTATCAAAGATCATGTCCCACATGTGAAAAACACTCTTGATTTTTATAGGAGATACAACATAATACCCTTTAACCATAAAAAGTTGAATCAATGATTTACTAAAATAATCTTTTTGCAATTTTGTCTTCGTCAATGGTATAAACTTCCAGAAGTAACAAATTTTTCAACTTAGCTATGTTTGTCATAATTTGACTAATATCGTTCCAACATGCGATTTGGATAGCCTAACTTTCCATCACTCACTAATTGCAGATGGTGGTGTCTCACCCTAGGCGGATTTAGTATTAAGCTATGGAATGAAGACACCATCAAGGGGGAAAATATTTGAGAGTCTATTCAACAAACAATTCTCCTTATCATGCCCATGGCCAGTTCTCCTCTTGAATCACAATCCACTGAAGGGGAGTGAAGTTTGCAAAGGGTTACTAGTGGGTAAATGCTTACGATCAGGGTTTTGGGGGAAGGCTGCCCAAAACCCCTCTCTCTCTCTCTCTCTCTCTCTCTCTCTCTCTCTCTCTCTCTCTCTCTCTCTCTCTCTCTCTCTCTCTCTCTCTCTCCTTCTTTTTATCTCTATGGAGGGGAGGGCTTGAGTTAAATCTTTCCCTCCTCTCTCCTCTTCATTAACTTATTTAGTTCTCTATTGCTTTTTTTTTTTTTGCTTTCCTCCCATTTGTAGAGTTGTTTTCTTTTCGATCTAATCTAGATCTAAGAGTTTTTCTCTCTCGTTTGAGTTTTTTAGTATATGTTTTCAGGATTTGTCTTCTCTCGGGTATCATTAGCATATAAGTCTAATTTCAAAGGAGATTGGTGGAACTTCATAAAGGTTCCACTCTTCCTATGACATTTGCACTTGTTCAATCTTTTTATTCTGCCTGGTGAAGGTGTTAGCGACACCGAACCTTGGCACACATTGTCGAAAGGAAAAACTATAGCAAGTCTAAGCATATAGGTGTATCTTCATGACTAACATAATACAAAACATAGCCGAAACGGTAGAGTTTGTTATACAGTCAATTAAGGGCGTTGGATAGTGAGCTCTTAGGGCTCCTTTTTTGCTCGAACAGGCCCATATGATCGCGAAAAACATAATAGTACCGCTACGTTAACATGCTGTGAAGATGAAATACCATAGACGGTCTATTGGGTTAGAGCGGCGAAGAAGAGAGCAAGCGGGTTTCTCAAATATTGAAAAACAAAGGGGAGAGAGAGAGAGAGTCCAAGCCGGTAGAGGAAAGAGCGAGGAGAGAGACTGTGGTCCTCCAATTGAGACCACCTAATGAATGTGTTTGTCTCCCATTGTTACCTCACCTACCTTGGTCTCTCTCGGTACATACAATGAGGGTTTTGGCCATATTTGACTAGAGAAATGGAGGGAAATAGGAAGGAAAGTGAACTATTTTTCTTTGTATCGAATCAAAAGTGCACATTAGTTCCATGAAGTATATAAATCTTCATTTTCGTTATTAGAGCTCTTGAATTGCGCTTTATCTTTTATATCAACTGTTGTTCGTGAAGTATACCTGAGTCTCACTTTCGCAATAAAAAAGAGTGATCAGGGAAGTTCTTTGGATTTTGGTTTAACATGCAAGGTGATTTAGGAATGATTTTGTGACATCCCAATCTGCCACCTTTCTCACTAATTTCGATCTAGTTTAACCCGTTGTTACATATGATAGAGGGCGCATGCGAAAGACTGACACAAATAGACGAAGCCAACATGCAAGTGCATACAAGTGTAGACATGCCTAATGCGTATGGCCTCATGGGGTTCACTAACAAGACGTAAAATAAACAATATGATCATTCAGCATAATTGGAAAATACTTACTTTCATATTATCATAAGTGTTTACATACATCATCCATTTTTAAAAGATTAACCAAGCACCTAGGAACAACATCAAAAAGATACTCAGCTCCCTTCCTAAACTGCTAACATCAGCACCACTCATTGACGATAATTTGCAAAACTTCTCACGGCTACAACAAAAAGGGACAGCCATGTCTCTATCAGCCAAAAGCCTACGCCAACCTCTCAAGTTCGACTCCATCATGCTCTACCGAGAGCCACCATCTCTGGAAACAAATGGAAACGGACTCGAGAGACTGCCATCTTCACATTTCTCAAACATGGCTAAGAATCGGTACGTGACAAAACTATTTGGCCCTACAACTAACACTACAATGGTTACAAGCCTCAAGAAAGGTGTAACTAACCCACCTGGACCAATGATCTCCTCCTAAATGTACGAAAGTTCGATGGGGGCACCGTAGATGAAACTAAGCATCGCAAGCAATATCGACATAGCTACGAATCTAAAAATGATGTATCCCATAGCTGTGAGTATGAAAACTCAGTAAATAATACATCTAAACAAATTACTTGACCATCTAATCCATTAATCGTATAGGAAAAATAGTTACATAACATGACTAACCCACCTGGACCAATGATCTCCTCCTAAAGGTAGCTAGTTTGGCAGCGAGACGGGGCTTGTGGGAGGTTGGGTTGCTGTTGCTGACGCTAAGCTGGCAGTGCCACTAGTGGTTGGTGGGAATAGGAGGGAGGCAAGCCAAGAGGGGGAGGGGAAAACAGGCAAAGTGGCTGAGGGAGAGATGTTGCGATCCGATCTTGAAATTTCAACGGGCTAATGGATTATCAAGGCCTCATTCATTCAATGAGATAGTGAAACCAAAGTACGAGCCCTCCTAGGCCCATACAAAATTGCGGCAGGAGTTTTAATTGTCAAGTTCATCCTTAATGTGGTTGGGTGACATGCATAATGTATGCATGCAAATGGAGTCTCCTCTGGTCACTTTTAGAAGGTTGATCAGATAACTTACCGAGCGATTGGGGAGATTGTTTGGTTCTATAGAATTAGAGACTTTGAGTATAGGGACTTGGTTATGCCAGTATTGCTACCGATGCTCTTTCGATACCTAAGTCGACTAATTACCCTAACTAAGATTTCATATAGGCGCAACTTTCAGATGAGGCAAATCTAAATCTAGGCTATCATGCAAGTCAGGAAGACTAACCGCACCAATCACAATCAATAAAGTAGGTGCGTACTCCAAGGATCCAAGAACATATAGATAAAATGCATTAAGACAAATCGAGACATCCCTAATAAAGCCTTACCAGCTTAGAAAAAATGTTATTAAAGTTTGGGATCAAGAGTCAATATGCCTAAAATAGGTTAGGCCAGGGGCGCGCATGACAACCATTCCGTTCCAGAAATAATTTCTGGAATAGAAATAGATTTTTTTATTTCTGTTCCAGAATGAGTTTCTGAGCAAAAAAAAAAAGCGTTTGATAACAAAACTAATTTCTAATCCTAGAACAGAAATTCGTTTGATAAAAAATTGAAAATTTCTACTTTTTCGGCGTCCGGCGCGGTGGCGGATGGGCGGCGGCCGGCGACCGACGGCGGCGGTGGGGAACAGAAATCAATTTCTGTTTCTTTGAGAAACAAAAAATTTTTGTTTCTCATTTCTAGCCCAAATCTATTTCTAGAACAACTTTTTGTTCCAGAAATAGAAAAATAGAAAGAATTTATCAAACGGATTTCTCGTCCAGAAACCATTTTGTTCCATAGAAAGAATTTATCAAACGGATTTCTCGTCCAGAAACCATTCTGGAACAAAAATTCTGTTCCAGAATGGTTATCATGCGCACCCCAGTTGATTGTGACCATCTACTATTTTTGGGATTTTTTGGAATTTGTCTAAGTTTATTTTAGAATTTTTTATTTCAAAAAAATTTTCCAGACCAGGCCAACAGACGTGGCCCGCACCAAAGGTGCCCAACTCAAGCCCTAAAGTTAGTCTAAGACAAAAAGGCAATCTTGGGCTAGGCCCATTTTGGTATTTTTTTTATATTTTTTTATTTTAAAGAGGCCCTATTCTTCAAGCCCAATCTCTATTTTCATAGCCTAGGCCCGATCTGCATTCGATTAACCCAAAATCAAATAAACCTAGACAGCCCATTATGCCAAATCTTTTCTCTCACGCTCTCTCTCTTCTTCTTTTTTTTAATTTTATTTTCTGGTCTTCTTCTTCGATGTGAGTTTTGCTCTCTCGCGACACCTTCTTCACAGGGGACGCCGTGGGGAGCTTCACCGAGACCTTCACCTACGCCATCTTCGACCACCGACTGCCACCTCGAGTTACCGACACCGAGCTACCTTCATCACCGCAAGTCATGATCGGGTTGCCATTCGCTGAGGCTTCACTCTAGTCCCACTATACCTTGGATCAACACTTCTAGTCGCACCGCCGAGTCGTCGACGTCGGCACCGTCACCTTCAGTTTTCTCTTTGTTTTTCTCGAGAGCTCTCTCTCGTGTCCCTCTAAACCGAGCCCCCACTCACTTATCTCTTCATTTTTTATGGTCAAAAGCTCCCAAGTCGGCCTCCACTACGGTTAGGCGACACCACGGCCGGTGATGCACAACTTCCACAACCGAAAAACCTCCATCAACCAAATCCAGACGCCGGAACAACCAGTGTCGGCTCGACTCCGCCATCCACCAGCCAACTCGCGCACGCCAGTACAGGAAAAAAAAAAGGCAGAGACTTACTTGACTCTGACTTAGACATTAGCAAACAAGTATGCTTCAGGGACAGAGGGGAGCCGTTTCTAACCATTCGGAACTTGAATTCGCGTAAAAAAAAATCACGACAAACGGGTGGTAAAACTGGGCAATGAACGACTATCCACACAACCAAGCCCGGAACTCATGTCTAAGACGACGAATCCCTGTCCGGATCGTCCGAGCCAGAACAAAACAGAGGGGGGACGTACCTGGTTCACGGAGGTGTTAGAATTTTCCTGAGATGGGCTCACCTTAATTGAAATTGTGATTCACCAGTTTACGGTATTAATTTACCATTGTCGGGATTGGTTTAATTAAGACGGATCTAAGGTTTCTTAATGGGCCGAATATGGGCCTGGCTAGTGTGGGCCGAGTCCGGCCCGACCAGTGATGGGTGGGCCCCGCCGGAGATTAATTAATTGGCATGGACCCCCCCTCTACCCTCCATGACTTCACGCCATTTGCTCCTCCTCTTTGATTCTCCAATTTCTTCTTCTCCTTCTCAAGACAACGAGAGAAAGAGAGAGAGAGCCGTGAGACACAGAGACGGAGATTGGCTGCTCCATCGACGCCAGGCATTGCGGGAGGGTATAGAGGGGAAGGCTCCGAGTCCGTGTCGCAGTTACCGAGGACCGATCGCCGAGAATCCCGATCCGAACCACGATGGACGCGAAATCAGGTACGTCGACCGATCCTTTGGTTGTTTTGTTGCTAAAACTCGACTACGGCGATCTTGGGTAACCGTCATTGATGACGGACGGCCGTTTGGGCGGCCAACAGTTGGTATCAGAGCCGCCTTAGCTCGGTTTTGGCACGTTCTGTTCTTACCTGTTTTCGTATCTTTTCGCATGTTGAAATTGCATTTTGGATACATATTTGGGTTCGTCTCATCGAGACGAGCATTTTGATAGGTCGACGGCGGCCATCGGAGGCCGCACGCGCGCTCACACGCGGCTTGGAGAGACGGCGCGCGCGGCGCGTGCGTCTCACGCGCCCCACGCGCCGGCGCGCCTACCACGCATGCGCGCGTGGGCTTCACGCGCCTGACGTCACCCGACACAATTAATGTGTCGGGCAGCGCATTAAATGCGCGTGGGCCCGGTTCACCGGGTCAACCCGACCCGGTTTGACCAGGCCGACCCGACCCGATTTGACTGGGTCAACCCGACCCGACCCAACCCGGTCAACGACCCGACCCGTTGACCGACCCGACCCGGTCAACGGTTGACCGTTAACGGCAGTTACCGTTGACCGTTAGTCAACGGTCAATGGCCAGGCCGCCGCACGTGCGTCGCACGTGCGGCGCGTGGGGGCGCATGCGGTGGCCAATCGGGGCGATTTTTTCGCCGTTGTACTCGTATGGAAATTGTCTACACTGTGGTATTTTTGGTTTAAATTTTTGGAGCCTTTTAAAGTGTTAGAAAATGCGAAAAACCCCTTATCAAGTATATAATTAGGGGCATTTTTGTCATTTTCATTCTGTAAAAATTTTTTTCCATACGATTTTTGGAAGAAAAATAAGGTAGACTCATTTATGGAATACCGCATGAGGATAGTATAGAGCATTAATTGAGCACTGACACGTGTAGGACTCACACATACAGAAAGCAATACCATTGGCACTGGTTGTGATTTTAATGACAATTGCCCATGTCATCAAGTTTAAAATCACACCATACAGTAAGTGTGAGGCATGAAGTTTATATCCCTGGTGTGAGAGAGTTTCGAAGATTTGATTGGGTTGTGACCGCCAGAGTAGCACGCTCGATTGAATTGGAGAAATATCAGTCTCGCATTGTGGTGGGGTGTCTTCTTGTTCTGATGCATGATCATACACCCAGAGGAGGTGGTTGTGTGTCAGGCCATGGAGAGATACATGAACAACATTTGATTGGGATATGTGGCTGATTCTAGTGATTCATACACCCAGAGGTGGTGTTTCGCGAAAAATTCGAAACATTCTCATGATCGTTGTCATGTAGAGAGCTTGTAATTGCATGTCATATATTCTGCCCAAAGGTGATTGTGTGATGATGTGTGTGACTCTCTGAAGTGTGTACTTTTAAAGATTTTAAGTTACACTGTACTCACATGATGCTAATAGTAAATATTGCTTAATTTTCAGTCGCCTTTTCTGTGAATGGCAACTCCGTAATAGAGGTTCTCAATGGTTCAAACTTCAAGAAATGGAGGCAGGATTTTCTGTTTGCCATGGAAATAGCCGATGTTCATATTACTCTTTATGAAAATAAGCCTGCTGCCCTCGAGGATACCAGCACTGAGCCTGAAAAGGCACATCTTGCGGCTTGAGAAAGGAGCAACAGGATCTGCCTACTGTCAATGAGGAGATCTATAGAGGAACATTTGCTAAGTGGCCTCCCAACTGACTGCACCGCAAAACAGATGATGGAAGCCCTGCAAGCCAGGTACCGAGTATCCTCCAATGCTCAGGTTGGAACTCTTATCCAGCAACTGTTTAATATGAAGTATACGGGTGTGGGAGGTGTTAGAGATTACATCCTAAGAATGCTAGATTTGCATACTAAGATAAATGCCTTAGGTTCTGTAATCGCTGAAAATGTGTTGGTACATCAAGCCCTAAACACTCTTCCTCCTGAGTTTGGGATCCTCAAGACCAACTTCAACTCACAGGATGAAAATTGGTATATTACTGATTTGATCGCTAGAGCGGTATCGGAGGAGGAAAAATTGAAGAAAAATGGAGGAAATTTTTCCCTGGTTGCCTCCAGTTCCAGTAATAAGAAAGGCAAGGGACCTATGCTTCATACTCATAAAGGTACTCGTCCCACCACTGGTCCATCTGGAAAATTGGGTAAAAAGAATGCATCATTTAAGAAGGATAGTGACCGCTGCTTCTTCTGCAAGAAGAAGGGTCACATGAAGAAAGACTGCACTAAATATAAGAATTGGTTGGCAAAGAATGAGCATGCAGGTAATGATTCTTTAGCACTGGTTTGTGAATCCAACCTATCTGAAGCCCCATCCAGTTCTTGGTGGCTAGATAGTGGTGCGACTAATCATGTTACATTTACCATACAGGGGTTCATAAACCGGAGGAAGCCAAATCCGGATGAGTCAAAGCTCATAGTGGGAGATAATAATAAAGCTGACGTCGAGTTCGTGGGAGATGTCATTTTGATTCTAGAATCTGGTTTTAATTTGATGTTAAAGAACACTTTCTTTGTACCTTCCTTCAGACGGAACTTAGTTTCCGTATCATGTTTGGACATGTGTGGTTACTCTTTTGAAATAAAGAACAGTGTGGTTTCTATGTTCTATAATTCAAATAAAGTTGGGTACTGCAATATGTCCAATGGATTGTACAGATTGTGTTTAACTCCCAACGACATACACGTAGCTTATACAGCTGAAAAAGTTGTTTCCAAAAGGTCTCTACCTAAAGAACAGTCTTACACTTTGTGGCATAAACGTCTTGGTCACATTTCCAGGGACAGAGTAGAAAGGCTTGTAAAGGCCGATATTCTACCTACTCTTAAGGATGACCTGGAAACATGTGTGGACTGTTGTAGAGGCAAAATGACCAAAATAAAGAAAAAGTCTGCAGTCATAGCCTATGACCTGTTGGAGGTCATACACACTGATATAAGTGGACCCTATACTCCCACATTATGTAGAAATTACTATTTCATCACATTTATTGATGACTATTCCCGATATGGTTATCTGTACTTGATTAAGGAAAAGTCCGAGTCTCTTGACAAGTTCAAGATATTTCGGACTGAAGTCGAGAAACAGTTGGGAAAAGTCATTAAGGTTGTGAGATCTGACCGTGGTGGTGAATATTATGGCAGACATGGCGATGCTAGACAGCTTAAAGGGCCATTTGCCAAATACTTAGAGGATTCTGGGATAGTGGCTCAGTTCACGATGCCTGGGAGCCCTGAACAAAATGGTGTGGCCGAAAGGCGAAATCGCACCTTAATGGATATGATGAGGAGTATGATAAGTAGGACCAACTTGCCTGAGTTCCTATGGGGTGAAGCCTTGAAGACAGCGCTATATTTATTGAATCGAGTTCCCACTAAGGCTACTCCACTGACTCCTTTTGAGTTATGGGTTGGACGTAAACCCAGTCTAAATCATTTAAAGGTCTGGGGTTGTCTAGCAGAAGTGAAGCTGTATAATCCAACCTTGAGTAAGTTGGATCCCAAGACCACAAGGTGCTATTTTGTATCCTATCCAAAGCGTTCCAAGGGATACAGATTTTACAATCCTAATGGAGGTTCAAGGATTGTAGATTCGCAGACAGCCAAGTTTCTGGAATTCGACGTGGCCGAAAAGGGTACCTGTTCTAAGACTATTGAAGGTGACGGTACAACGGGAGACAATGTATCGTGTTCTCTTCCAACACAGACTTTGATGGAGCCTCTCATACAGGAGACTGTACCTGTTGAGCTTCAGGATCCTATGGTTGATGTTGTTCCTGATGAAGCTATTCAAGCCCCACAAATACAGGATCAAGCTGAGGAAGTTCCACTAAGGAGGTCCGTTAGGGAAAGACGATCAGCGATCCCACCGGAATATGTAGTCTATCTGGGTGAACAGGATTATGACATTAGCTGTGTGGTTGATCTAGTTACTTAT
The DNA here is from genome assembly GCA_016432845.1 of Psidium guajava. NCBI lineage: Eukaryota > Viridiplantae > Streptophyta > Magnoliopsida > Myrtales > Myrtaceae > Psidium > Psidium guajava. Next base: position 12,752,100 of record CM028230.1, on the reverse strand, counting down.
AAAGATGATGTTAGCTGTGAGCAATCAGACCTGTGGTTGGGTGCTATGCAGGATGAGTTGCAGTCCATGAAGCATAATGGAGTTTGGGAGCTCGTCAAGCTGCCTGCAGGTCATAGAGCAATCGGCTGTAAATGGGTCTACAAGACGAAGAGGGATCCCAAAGGGAAGGTAGAGAAGTTCAAAGCCAGACTGGTAGCTAAAGGTTTCACTCAGAGAGAGGGAGTGGATTATGAATCAACGTTCTCTCCAGTTTCTTCTAAGGAATCTTTCAGAGTGATCATGGCATTGGTAGCTCATTTTGATATGGAGTTACACCAGATGGATGTCAAGACTGCTTTTCTGAATGGAGATCTCGAGGAAGAAGTCTATATGATTCAACCTGAAGGTTTTGAGGTTGATGACTCCAGTGATCTTGTATGCAGACTGAAGAAATCAATCTATGGCCTCAAGCAAGCATCAAGGCAGTGGTATTTCAAGTTTCATAGCGTTGTCACTTCATTTGGCTTCATTGAGAATAAAGTGGATCCGTGTATATACTGTAAGGTCAGTGGGAGAGAATACATTTGTCTTGTTCTCTATGTGGATGACATTCTACTGGCAAGCAGTAATATTGATCTATTGCACGAGACCAAGCATATGCTGTCAGAGAATTTTGACATGAAGGATCTAGGTGAGGCGTCTTTTGTCCTTGGCATTGAGATCCATAGGGATCGTTCACGCCATATTTTGGGTTTATCTCAGAGGGCATATATAGATCGCATTCTCAAGAGATTCAACATGCAGGATTGTAAGCCAGGTATTGTTCCTGTCTGTAAAGGTGATAAGTTGAATCTTTCGCAATGTCCTCAGACTGAGATGGAGAAATCCCAAATGCAGAATGTACCCTATGCTAGTGCACTTGGGAGTATCATGTATGCTCAAGTATGCACTAGGCCATACATCGCTTTTGCAACAGGACTTCTAGGCAGATACCAGTCAAATCCGGGACATGATCATTGGGTTGCTGCCAAGAAGGTCTTGAGGTACTTGAAGAGGACAAGGGACTACATCATGACATACAGGCGTGTTCAGAACCTGCAGCTGGTTGGATACTTGGATTCAGATTTTGCAGGGTGTCAGGACGACAAGAAGTCGACTACAGGCTATATATTTATGTTAGCAGGCGGTGCAGTATCATGGAAAAGTGAGAAACAGAAATCCATATCCTCCTCAACCATGCAGGCAGAGTTCATAGCATGCTTTTCAGCTGCTACTCAGGCGATTTGGCTCCGGAACCTCATAAGGGAGTTGACCGTATTTGGTTTTGTTGATAGACCCATACAATTGTATTGTGACAATAATTCTGCTGTGTTGTTTATTAACAACAACAGAAGTCTTAAGGGGTCTAAGCACATGGAGGTCAAATTTCTGACCATAAAGGAATCCGTGCAGAAAGGCGACGTTGCAGTAGAGCATGTTTCTACAGATGATATGGTTGCAGACCCACTAACTAAAGGTGTTCGTCCATGTGTTTTTGAATGACATGTCATTAGCATGGGACTAGTGGCATCATTGGATGCTGTCTTTTAGTGGGAGGCATATTTCAATTTGCTCTAATAAAGTTTACATCTGTATTTTTTACATTTTGTAATATAAAGATATGTATTGAAGTGCCTGCAGCACTATTAATGTTAAATACATATTCTTGTAAATCTTGAGGTATGTGTAAGTCTCGAGTATTGGCTATGGGCATTTTGGTAATTAGCCGTGTTTATATGTCTTGTTACACATAGAGAAAAGTTAACTATAAAGCTGAGACATATGCTGAGACATATACTGATGTTCAGGTTCATTGGAACCATACAGTTATTCTCTTGTGACACATCAAGTTTCGTGTCACATAAAGAAAGAGAATGGTGTCCAACAAAGTGGATAACACATAAAGTATATCTCTTTTGAGGTGTTATCCAATTGCCACACTACCATATTAAATCCATATCAGTAAAGTTAAGAACACTTAAGACCATGGATGGCTCTGTGTCTGCTGATGCAGTTACTGGCATGATCCGGTGTTTAAGACTTTATGGGATCGGATTAGCCGTTAAGAATGATCCTTAAACCAATATGAATGCGCGCACTAAAGTACAGTTTCAATTAATGCTCGCCCAAGTGGGAGAATGTTAGAGTTTTCCTGAGATGGGCTCACCTTAATTGAAATTGTGATTCACCGGTTTACGGTATTAATTTACCATTGTCGGGATTGATTTAATTAAGACGGATCTAAGGTTTCTTAATAGGCCGAATATGGGCCTGGCTAGTGTGGGCCGAGTTCGGCCCGGCCCGTGATGGGTGGGCCCCGCCGGAGATTAATTAATTGGCATGGACCCCCCCTCTACCCTCCATGACTTCACGCCATTTGCTCCTCCTCTTTGATTCTCCAATTTCTTCTTCTCCTTCTCAAGACAACGAGAGAAAGAGAAAGAGAGCCGTGAGACACAGAGACGGAGATTGGCTGCTCCATCGACGCCAGGCATTGCGGGAGGGTATAGAGGGGAAGGCTCCGAGTCCGTGTCGCAGTTACCGAGGACCGATCGCCGAGAATCCCGATCCGAACCACGATGGACGCGAAATCAGGTACGTCGACCGATCCTTTTGTTGTTTTGTTGCTAAAACTTGACTACAGCGATCTTGGGTAACCGTCACTGATGACGGACGGCCGTTTGGGCGGCCAACAAGAGGTCCTCAAGGTCGTCGGGATTCAGCCATGGAGGAGTTGGTCGAGCTGTCTCCCCGGCCTATCTATCTAGCTTATGGTGGTTTCCTGGAATGAAGATAGGAATTCCTTTCCTTTTCAATGGTGCTCCTGTGACGTTCCCCCCGTTCTCCCTCTCGCTGGTTTCTCTATTTCTCTTTTTATTTTGCCTTCTCAGGAAGCTCATCGGCGACCTCTCTTTCTTTTGTTTTTATTTTTGGTTTCTTCTTCCCCTCTGACGACCTCTCCCCAAGAATGACGACCATCCTCCCGTACGTAATCCCCCTCCAACATAATTTTTGGCATCGTTTTTGCTATGCCAGCTCAGTCCTTTTTTATTTGTCTTCACATGGAAGATTCTAGAATAGTTTTTTTTTTTAGGGATTATTCATGAAAATCACAATTTTAAAGGTATAAAAATTAGTGAATTCGAATTTCAAATTATCACACTTTGCTAATCCAATCTTTCCGATGACTTTCAAATGGTGAGAAACCTTTGAACATGGATTTAAACCTGAACGAGAATGACCGGTTAATCTCAATTTGTAAATGAGAGACTAACTTAAAAATTCAATTAGGTCCATTTTTCAATTTGCATAATTCACGAAAGTGAGTGGACCAAAACACAGTTAAAGGTGTAATAACTAAATGTCATAACTGGACCGAAGTGAAAAGCAAACTAGAAGGGACTCAATTTGTGAATTTTTTTTTAGGACCTAATTGCAAAATTTTGGACATCAACGCTCTTGATCGAATTTTTGAGTCTTAGAGTGATCAAAATGTAATTCAAATTAAAATAAAACCAATGAATATTTCTTCATATTTTTCTGGTCACAAATGCTTCTTTTTTTTTTAATTTCGGGACATTTTTAATTAAAAATAATATTAAAATACCAAAAAAATTGAAAATTATTTTTCGTTCAAAAATGGTTCCTTAGGCTTGATGAAGGCTTTCAAAGTTATTTTGCTATAGTTGAACTGGTTAATTTACATTGTCTCAACTCTCTTATCTGAATTGGGGAATGATTTACCTATATAATTATCAAGCATACCATGAAGATCTGGATAATCTTGGTATATTTTCCCCATATGGGTGGGTGGGTGGATGGATTTGTTATTACAAGGTAAAAAAAAGACTTGTTCTTATTATTACAAGGTTAAAAAAAATACAATGTTCCGAGTAACCTTTACAAGATGAGATTGCAGAGATGAGGCATCCATGCAATCGAGAGTGCAGCAAGGCGACTCCATTTTGGGCTATTCTCTTATTTGCCGAGCTAATTATGGTAAATTTGTCAGAATTGCTTTGCTCCTAATTTTATCCACTGAACAAATTCGTGTACTATGTTCCCCAATGGGCTCCAACCTGCCATAAGCATGACAATTAAAAAATGGACAGCTCGTGTAGTTTATGTCGGCATCTTCCTTTCAGAATTACAACAATCGAATCACGAGTGACGACGCCAAAACGTATGACTCTAAACAATTGCTTTGGTACTCTAAAAGACACCGACAACCCTTTCATTTTCGATGATAGCATAGTTCTAAAATTATTAGTATCTATAACAATCCTGACACTTCACAAATTATATGTCAAATAATATCGTATTATACGTTTATTAAAATAAGACAATAAATCGAATTAAGAATGTAATATTAATCTAAGCATAAATGGAACTCGCATAGCTTTGGTTGCAGCGCTCTGATCCAAAAGGCTGCATCTCCCTTACTCTCCTCAATTCAAGCAACATGCGAACACAAAATAACAAACGCCTTTTACAACTTTTAGAAGAATGTCATGGCCAAAGAACTATTAAATCCTAAATGGAGATAAATGTATTTTTTGTGTAATAGGTTTAGGCCGTTTGTGCTAAAAAGGATGTATAGTTTTCTTTTGCCAATAAGTGACATTAGCACTACATGCTCTCTTTCGCATAAATTTGTCGCTAAATGCTTTAGGGAGTATTTCCCTCCTTCCTTTGTTCCTGCTAAGTCTATCCTATCTTGGCAAATATCGAATTATATACGTGAGACAAATGAGTTTGTTTGATGTTGGAAACCCATCTAGTTGACAAATATGGTACTTGTATAGTAGAAAAAAAATTCACAGCTTTTATCTGCATATAGTAGCCCCGAGGTTAACTACGTGGCTTTTAGCAATTTATCGGTGCATCCCAAAACAATATTGAATATAAATAATCGAGTCGCATCGTTCCCAATTTCAATCAAGTAAAACCATCAATAATATGAGATTTGATACATTAGTTTTCTATAAAAGTCAAGTAAAGATCAAAGGATGTGCATTGACACATTAGTAGATTATACAGTCTCTACCTAACATACCATTTATCATATTTCTTGGTATGGAAATATATCAAATGCAGAATATGCAGGTGTATCCACCAATAGTGAGAATGACCAATTCTTTTCCTATCTATACACCTCTCATCTCGTGATGCTCCTACCTTCGATATCTAAGTCCTCTTGAGCCACAATCTTATCATTCTCTTCATATACGGCTATCCCTATCGACAAATGATGAAGTCTTTCCATCAATCTTTATAGTCTTTTCCTCAAGAAATCTATTGATGCATCTAAATTGCTATCCATTTATTTCATCACAGATCATGGCCCACTTACGAAATGCTCTTGAATTCAAGAGGAGTTGCATCATCATATGCTTTAACCCTAACAAGTCGGATCAATGATTTATCAAAATAATAATATTTACAATGTTGTCTTTGTTAAGGGTATGAATTTCCAAAAAGTAGCAAATTTTCTGCTTTCTTTGTCTTAATCCAACTAAATATCGTTCATACGTGTGATTTGGATGATTGATCTAACTTTCCATCATACGATTTAACCATCTTTGACTGAGAACACCATTAAAAAAAAAAGGAAAAGGAAAAGAAGTTTGGGAATCAACATCCGTCAAAGGCAAGTGAAGTTTGTACAGGTTCTATGTTGTCCCATAAAACTCCAATTTGCATATCAAACTCCATCTTTAATGGATAGATGGAGGAAGAGAACAGAGTTTGCTTGAGGGTGAATAGGTTCCCTTGAAATTATTACATGGAAAATTGTTTAAGAGCTCGGTGCCGGGAGTGAGCTTCCCTTTATTTTTCCGTCACTCTGAAATAAATTTTTATTACACTAAATGTCCATCCACTGTCTCATATTATGTTCAGATCTCTGATGAACTGGGAAAAGTGTCAAAAAAGTGCTAAAGATATTGCATTTGTGCCAATTCAGTCCTAAACTTTTTAATTATATCAATTTAGTCTTAAACCTTTGGCATTTGTGCCACTGGAGTCCATCTAGTAAATTTTGACTAAAAATCGCTGATGTAGATACTGATCATCCTACATGGCATGGCCAACACAAAAGTGGACATCTTTCTAATTTTTCTCATTTTTTTATTTTTTCTTATTTGTTATTTTTTTTGTTTACTATTTACTCTCTCTCTTTTTTAAGATGGATGCTCGGCAAGGGTCACCAGTCAACCCTTGCTAGCCCTATGAGAGGGCCGGCAACCCTTGCTGGCACTAGCTAATGGTGTTGCACCCCTTGACAACTTTGGGTTAATAAAATAAAAAAAAAATTATCCACATCAGCGTCAGCCGTGTCACGGAGGACAACCAACATTCATTTCAAAGATTTTTACCCAAAATTGGTTGATTAACTCAATTGGAAAAATGTAAAAAGGTTTAGGATGACAAAATTAAAAGATTTATGATTGAATTGGTAAAAGTACAATAAGTTTAGGACTTTTGGACAACTTTCCCATTACACATGAATATCAACTAGAAACAAGACCATAAGTTCAAATGGACGTGAAATGCATCATCGAATACATGCAATACTTTTCATATGAACTCAACAATATAGTCGAACTCAAACAATAGTATGCATGATATACTTCATCATTTATAATACGTAATATCGAAGAGAATAAATTTTTGTGACATCCCAAAAATTCGGTCGTCTATAAGATAAATAAATTTGATTTTTAAAGTCTAAGGAGCAATTTTTGGACGTTGATTTATTTGGTCTAATGAGGATTTGGAAAATCTTGAAGCATTGGTCAAAGGAATCAACAAGTTTAGTTGAGCAATTGAATTGTAACATCATGACCATCCACGCCCTAACCTTGTCCTAGCCGAACTTTAGAAGTGAATTTATCATTTTACCCCTAAAAATAAATTTACAATTTTGCCCTTTCACCTTGAAATTACCATTTTACCCTCTGCAAAATTCCTATTTTGCCCTTCATACTAAATGACCAAAATACCCTTAACCTTTATGCCAAATGACTAACTCCATTTCCCATCTTATAGTATGTACTTACTCCATTTCCATGTCTCCTATGTGATTTTGTGAGTTTAAAAAATTAGAGCTTCTATAAGGTGGATACATTTAATCTTCCATGTGCCTCTGCACATTCATTTCGTCGACTTATCATGAAAGTGTTGATCTGTCCAAAATTCAAATAGAGATATGATCTTAATTAAGCATTGATTGAGATAAGCCTTGAAAATGGCACAAAGAGGAGATGATATAACATGCTTTCATTGAAAGGCAAAACTCCATTTTTAATTGAAATTCAACAAAATAAGCTATTGATTTATTAAGAATTCTATAAACAGCAAGCTTCGACCAGATACATAAACATGAGGCTCCAAAATGTCTAGTTTTATTATTATTATCGTATAAAAAATTGCTGTAAAATGATATTTATGTGAGATCAATATGCAAAGTTACCCGATAAAAAATTACCATTTTGGGATTGAACCATTCTAACTAGACTAACACTCGATAGAGAGCCCTACAGGCCACCTTTGCGAATTATAATGTCAGCTTAGCATTGTAATTTGCCCAACTGTCCCTCCACACTTGCCTTCCTATCAAGTCGCTCGTTAGTGAACGGAAAGCCGATAGTACGAAAGCATGCCATGAAAATTGCCCCCCACCCAAAAAAAAAAAAAAAACGATAGCAAGCGACGACTGCAAGTCAAGGCTAAAAGGTTGCAAAACATTTGGTTTGGTTTCAAGCCATCTTAAATTCATTTCTGCTACTTGATTCGCTTCGCACAAAACTACAAGCCATCTTAATTAGCAGATCTCATTTCACTGCCATCTTTTCCTTTTTAGGCCTTCAAAAGCAACGTTCGTCCGCAGCTCAGCACACGTACATTTCTAGGACTGCATGTTAATGTTGCCGTCCACTTTTGCGGTTGTCTCATCTGCTCTCCCGAGGACCATCTGTGATCTGACAAGGCTCAAGCCCAAAGACAGAAGTTGCAAGAAGAAACGTGTGAAGCTTCATGTCCCTGCATTGTTAATATAAATTAATTACATTTTAAAAAAATACAAGCCATCTTAATTAGCATGTCTTGACTTCACTGACATATTTTCCTTTTTAGGCTTCAAAAGCAAGGCTCGTCCACTCCTCAGCACACATACACTTCTGGGATGCATTGTTAATGTTGCTGTCCATTTCAGCCAATGGTTCATCTGCTGGGACCGGGACCATCTGTCATCTGACAAGGCTCAAGGGCAAAATTAGAAATTGTGGGGAAAAACCATGTGAAGCTTCATTTCATTGTTAATATTAATTACAAGTAAAATGAAGAAAATTTCAAATAAAGGCCTGAAGTATCATCATTTGTTCTGTTTCAAATAAAAACATAAAGTGCCCTCATTATTTAAAAAAAAAAAGCCTGACTAGAGACATTTTCATCTCTTACATTTTCTGTTTTTTCATTTTTTTTTTCACTTTTTCCTTTTTCCCCTCTTTTTCCCTTCATTTTAGTAGGTCATTGGTCTCAAGTGATGGTCGGTCTCTTCTGGGCAGGGTGAGGCCACCCAGCCCTCGCCGATCACCGGTCCGCACCCACCCCTTGTTGGCCACAAGCAAAAAGGAAGGGAGGAGAAAGGAAAAATAAAGAAAAATAAAATAAAATAAAATATAAAAAGACAAAAATGCTTTTGAATAGAACCTTCTTTAAAATAATAAGGACGTTTCAGGCCCTTATTTTTAAAAAAAAAACGATAGCAATTTAAGCCATTATTTGAAATTTTCCTATTAAAATGAATCAAAATCATCACCAAGTGATTTATGTTTCTTACCTATTACTTAACATAATTTTATTATAGTGCTAATATAAAACACTATTCGATTTTGAGATGAATTATAATCATAAGCGATCTGCTTTTCGTGATTAAAGGATAACTATAATGCTATTACTAAGTAATGATATTATGATTAGTTAATATCACTTTATTAGACATTAATCGTTATTTCTTTTGGTTTATGATTTTTACGTATCATGAGAACGGTAAAGGAAGACCAATTTCGTATACCAAACTAAACAATAATTATTCCATTCTTGCTTCTCTCCTTTCTGCCAAAGTGCCGTACCATATCTGAATGGTCCTACCAACTAAAAGGATGAAGAAGACCTTCCTGCCTGCATGACCCCTATTGGGAAAAGGTTATTCAAACACAAGTCTTGATTGTTTATTTCGCATAATGACGATGATTAGTACATTTGATACATGCATGGAATTAGTCTTTTTTGCTGCAGAAGAAAGAAAAAATATTGTTGCCAAAAATGGAAAGATTTGGTCTGAGAACTCAGCTTTAAGGTTTTCTCTCCTCTGTTTCCTTGACTTTCCCTCCTCTCTAACATGCGAAACCATTTAGTGCCTGTTCTATCTCTGCACATTCTCCCTCTCCTCTGTGTCTTTCGGTCCCCTTCATTTTTCCCCCGTTTTCCCTCTCTCTCTCTCTCTAGCTTTTCTTCTTCCGCTCTTGGCCTGAGCGTCCTTCATCCCCAAACGAAACGAGTCTTTCCATCTCCTTTCAGTCGTTGGCCAAAATCATGGCTTCTCATTCCTCTGTAGCATCAAGAACCAGAGCCCGGACAAAGAAAGACGATTCCTTTGCCGGAATTCTTTCCAATGCTGAGACCGGAAGAAGGAAAGGTGGTTCTTCAGGAGCGAAGCGCGCGGTGCGTGAAGTCCGCTCCCGTGAGACTTCGGGCCCAGAAGCAGAGAGCAGCGGCATAGGAGCTCGACAAAGAGTCTCCTCTGTTTCGGGTGGTTTGGGAGGCGGAGGCGGCACCGGTGATGACACCCATGAGGCCATTGTTGTTACAGACGGTGAAGACGACACTGAAAGTGACAAAGTGATTTCAGTGAGTGGAAGTGGTGAGGAGGAAGAAGAGTCCGGCGATAACAAACCTCAGACAGCGCGAAGGTTTGAGCCTAACCGTGTTTCTCATAAATTTAAGATCATTGATATTGTTGATGATGTTAGTAGTGACTCTGATGAAGAGGAGAGCACGGACTTTGAGTATGATGAGAGTGTAGGTGGCCATGAAAATGGAAGGTTTGGAGGGGAGGCGTTCTTGTCTGATGCATTTTCTGATGATGACTTGGTAAGCCCTGGTGAGGAGAAAGTTTTTGGCGAACAGGGTGAGGGAAATGGGGAAAGTTTCAAATCCAAGAATCTTGACAGTGTGCCGGATGTGTCCTGGAAGAGGACTCCATCGGTGACTGAAGATGGTTCTGAGGCCGATCCTAGCTTAGATTATTGGTCCTCTTTGTCCGAGAGCTCAACTGGTGCTGACGACGTTGGCTTTGAGGCCAATGTGTCAGAAAGCTTGGGCACAGATGGAGAAACTTCTTCGAGCTCAAGAGAGTATGTCGAGGCAAATGTATCAAAAAGCTTGAGCGCAGATGGAGAAACTTCTTCGAGCTCGGAAGAGTATGTGTCTGGGATTGAGCGCGAGAAAAATGTGGAGATAAGGAAGAAGAGAAAACGCGAGCATAGAGGCGAGTTGAGTAGTTTACACAGCACAAGGAAAACTACTAAAGATCTTGATATTGAGTGTACGGATGATCCGGTAGTTGGCAATGCCGGAAAGAAAGAGGATGTGGAACGTGGAGTTTCGTGGGTCAATGAATGGTTGCAGGATGATGTGGAGGAGGGAAAAGAGGAAGAAGCCATCAATGTTGAGCAGGATATCGGGTGCGTGGATGATCCCGTGATTGATGAAGCAGGAAGGAAAGAGAATGTGGTATGTATGGTTTCGTGGGTCAATGAATGGTTGCAAGGTGATATGGTGGAAGTCAAGGACGAAGAAGCGAGTAATGTTGGATGGTTAAATGCAGAAAACAATTGTCCTGCCAATGATGAGAATGGAAATAGTGGGAAAATCGAGGAAAGAGGAAGTTTTAGTGCGTCGGAGTGCGAAGGAATGAGGGAAGAGGAGGAAACAGGACACCAGGGTGAAAATGACAATGACGGGTTGCAGGTTGATGATGATGTCCAGGAGGAGGAGGAGGAGGAAGTCGAAGCAGAGATTGAGTTCGACGGAGTGAATGCTGGAACAGATGTCTCTTCCGTTAATGAAAAGGGAATGATCAAGGAGATGGAAGAAAGAGGAAACTTTTGTGCACCGGAGAAAGAAGGATTGAATCAGAGCCAAGAGAAGTCGACTTCCCAGATCAAGGTCTCTAGAGTCGACGGAAGAGCACAGGAGAAAAGATTTGAGAAAGTAGAAGGTGGAAAGGAGAGGGATTCAGGCATGTCCTGTCGCATTGAACAACTGCAAAAGAAAAGGAAATATGAGGATTGCAGCAGCGAGAAAGCGTTAGCAAACAGGAATGCCAAGAAAGAGAAAACGTCTGCTACTGATGGTACTGTGAGGAATGAGTGTAGGAGCGATTGGGAGTCCAGAACTAGGAGTGAGAGAGCTGGCGAATTAAGGGAAAACATGCTATTCAAATTCACCGATTGCATATTGAGGAAGGATGAGATTCTTCAAGACGACATTCTGAAGGAAAGGGCGGATAAAGAGAAACAGTTTGCTGGTGCTGTTAAGGAGGAGAGAAAGGAAATATTCGAGGCTTTTGGCACGACAGCCAGCAGCATTGAAAGAGACTGTTCAGATGACATGTACGAGCAGAAGAAAGTTGATGAAATCTTGACTACGTCAGGTGAAGAGGGTGTTGGGGTGCATCAAGCACAAGAGAGAATAGATCGCAGGAGCAACCGCGACTATGAAATTCGCTGGGAGAGATCTGGTGGTTCGAAAGAACTTAAGTATTTCCAACGTCTTGCTCAGAAATTCAGAGATAACAAAGATGATGCTGATCAGAAAGAAGTTGTATGGGAAATTCCAAGCAGGACAGATCCACGGGCGGAAGTGCCTCCACTTCCTGTGAAGTTCTTCTGGGCAGATGAGGAACCGGAACCAGAACCGGCACCAAAATCTGAAGCAGAGAAGGAAATGGACAAGATGTGGAGCGACATGGAATTTTATCTTAGAGCTGGAGAACTTGGTTCTTCCAGACCCCCGGTAAGTTTCATGACATCTGCTAGCAGCCTAAAGGCAAATCAAAGATGAGTAGGTTGCCTAAAAAACTCACCGAATATAGATTTTATCTTACCTGTTCAGTGCTGATCTGCCCTGAATTTTCTGCATATTGTCAAATATTTTGCTTAAGTTCCTAATGCGAATCAAATTGTCAAAGTAGTGAAGCGGTTGTTTAAGCATATGTACATACCTTTGTTTATTCAAGAAGATGGTTCTTTGGAGTCACCTCGTCAAAATAAGTTCGTGTTAATGATTTGAGTGAGAAATACTACAGCTGACCTCACCTCAAAATGAACAAAAAAAGTCAATTTACTGAAAATCTGTATAACACCATTGACGATCTTTTTCAATTCGCTTGTGCTGTAGTCAGCTCATCATGAGTAAAAATGTGGGAGCTGTGTTTATTTCTGCCGTTCCTTTTCCATTGTTGCTGATGTTAATGTGCATATCATCCAAATCATGCTTGTAGTTGCCCTTCATTTGATGATGAGGATATTACATTCTTCCTCGGTCAATGAGAAGCAAAACACAAGAAGAGAATGAGAAACAAATGGGGAGAAACAGAAGAAGCCATGAGAAAGATGAAAACTAAGTTTCGTACTTACTTGATAGTTGATCCTCACTACACATGATTTGAATATCTGAGACTACCAAACTCAGTAGCCAAGAAAGTTGAACAGTTCTGCAACCAATTTGAACTAAATGATCAATCTGAAGCGGTCCATACTCTCGCATAATTTGTTTCCAGCTATCTCAGCTTGACCCCATTTACTTTTCTATGCCTCATGGGACTTGGAGTAATGCATGACACAATCACTCCTAGTATCGTCACTTTTTTGCTGTTGTATTGGTGTTCTGCGTTGACTTTGCCGTTTTCTTAGTTTGGAAGTCAATTCCCACTGAGGCTGCAAGAGCATAAACAAAATATAATTTTCTTGCCATTGCAGCTGGTCCTTATTCTAGTGCAAATAGCTATCGGAAAGTAGAAAATTAGACTGGCAGCATAATTTCATTAGAGATTTCTTGCATATAATTTTGTGATGCTATTCAGCAGGAACCTGAAACAAGTCAAGCCACCCCTTGTCCAGGAGGAAAGCATGAGCTCATTCGCGATGAGGAAATTGGTTTGATTTGTCTCTTCTGTGATCAAGTAGTGCTTGAGATAAAATATGTCTTGCCACCATTTCTACCATCATTTGTAAGTTTTGTTGGTTTACCAAGTACTGCGGCTGTATTGTTACATACCGTTTTAAAAATACCATCCACACTTCACAGTTAGACTAGTTAGGTTATCGACCTTCAGTTCCCTAGATTAACTGTTTCACTTACCGCCATCCTCGATGGATGTCTATGCACTAGAATCTTTGACAACCATTGATTCCTTATTCTTCTGTTTTTTTTTTTTTTTTTTTTTGCCTTTTATCCTGTAGGAAAAGTTCTCCACCGAAGGGTCAGGAATGAAAACATTGCCCAACGGAGGGAATCTGTCTTTGTTTGAAGGGCTTTGTCTTCAGCCTTCTGGAAATGACTCTGCCGAACTCTCTCATCAGAGCGGCTCTGTTTTGGATCTCATCCCCTGTGACCAGAGTAAATTGTACCCACACCAGCTAGAAGGCTTTGAGTTTATGTGGAAGAACCTAGCAGGGTCTACTGATCTAAAAGAATTGTCCAACCCTGAGCCTAAGGACTCTGGTGGGTGCATCATATCTCATGCTCCAGGCACGGGGAAGACTTGCTTGACCATACTTTTTCTGCACACGTATCTTGGACTCTTCCCCAATTCCCGCCCTGTGGTTATTGCTCCTGCGAGCATGCTTCTCACTTGGGAAGAAGAGTTCAGGAAGTGGAACAAGAAATGGGACACCAGCACTTCATTCCACAACTTGAATAATCCAGAGTTCACCGGGGCAGAAAATCCTGAAGCTGTGAGAATGGTGGAAGCAAATAGGCACCTCAAGCAATGTAGCGATGTGATGCGGATGATCAAGCTCTATTCCTGGAGTAAGAGCAGCAGCATACTAGGCATAAGTTACACTCTGTATGAGAAGCTTGCTGTACGGAAAAGGGTAGGCATAAAGGATCTGGAGAAGAAGTTAGAGATTCAAAAGAAAGATGAAGAGATGAGAAAGATTCTTCTCGACTTGCCAGGTGTCGTGATTCTTGATGAAGGGCACACGCCGCGAAACCAAAGGAGCAGCATTTGGAATCTTCTGCTGAAACTTCGAACTGAGAAGACGATCATCCTCTCAGGCACCCCTTTCCAGAATAATTTTCTAGAGCTCTATAACACCTTGTGCATAGTGAGACCCGCAACAGCCGATGAACTCCCCCTTAGTCTCAAGAAATTCCATACAAGAACAAGACAGCAGAAAAGAGCTAAAACAGATGATATCAATTCCCTTGTTCAGCCACATGACAAAGTAGCTGATGATGCAATTGTGAATCTCCGATCTATCATGGCTCCATTTGTTCATGTTCACAAAGGAAGCATTCTTAAAGAGAATCTTCCGGGTATAAAGGAGTGCATAGTGGTGTTATACCCAGGGGATACGCAAAAGAAGATTGTTGACAACATTCAAAGATCTCAGTGCGGTTTTGAGTATGAGTTCAAGCTGTCTTTGGCCTGCGTTCACCCTTCTCTGATCCTAAGCTGCAATGCATATCCGGATGAAAAGCCTTTCATCGCCTGTGAGCGTCAGAAGCTTGAAGATCTGAAGACGGACACAGATGCCGGGGTAAAGACAAGGTTCCTAGTGGGGTTAATCCGGCTCAGCGAAGCACTTGGGGAGAAAGTTCTCGTCTTCAGCCAATACAAGGAGCCTCTGTCCTTGATCAGTGACCAACTGAGATCGACTTTCCAGTGGTCCCCCACAGGAAAAGAGATCCTACAAATGCATGGGAAGCTCGATCTGAGGGAACGTCAGCGTTTGATTGGAGAATTCAACAACAGACAGAGCCAAGCAAGAGTAATGTTAGCTTCAACTAAGGCTTGCTCCGAGGGCATAAGTCTAGTCGGAGCATCGAGAGTTGTCTTGCTAGACGTGGTTTGGAATCCTTCGGTCGAGAGGCAAGCAATCAGCCGCGCGTTCAGAATTGGCCAGGAGAAGGTAGTCTATACCTACCATCTGATCATGAAGGGAACTGCGGAATGTGACAAGTACCGCAATCAGATGGAGAAAGAGAGATTGTCTAAGCTGGTTTTCTCCCCAACGGACAAGGAAAATGGTGAGAGAAGAAAATCCAGTGTGGTTGCTGAAGACAGGATATTGGATGAGATGATTTCCAGCCAAAACTTCATGGATTTGTTTGATCAGATACTTTACCAGCCAAAGGATTCCAATGCAGTTGAGAACTGCGACTGAGGCCATCCCACGACTGGTTGTGTAAGTGTTACCAGCAGCTTGATCTGAAGTTTGAGACCTGGTATCTTACGGCCGTTAATAATTAGTGCAAAAGAAGTTGCAGTATCAGTTTGTTTAAGTAATGTTCTAGGGATGGATTTCCTTCTCATTTCCCTCCTCTGCTGATTCAATGATCCTCTCAAAACTCTGCTTCATTAATTTGGATTGCAACAGCACTACTTTAGCTAGTCTTTTTGGAGGCAAAGAAATTTGCATTCTCAATGTCCAAAGAGCCGTAAAAGTACGTATAGAATTCATCTCTGCAGACAATGAATTCATATCCATTTATGGTCCAAGAAAAAAAGAGACTAAAACGTAGTCTGCTAGAAAAATTTTGCTTTGTGATTCTGACTTTTTTCAACTAAATCTGCACCCACTAATCTGAAGATTCCATCTAGTTTATGGAAGTGGAACCCATAATCTAGTCAGCTTCCAGGTGATTCTCGTTTAAGTGTAAATTTTGATTTATTTTTCTGGTCTTTTCCGGCCTTATCATGGTCTTTGGACTAGGAAGAGGTTTCACAATTCTCCACAATGTTGTTCGATTCAAGGTTGAACTTCCCAGATCATGGTTTGTATCTGGAGTATATTTTTAGTTTCCTCGTGATTTCTCCTTCACTACAAGGGCTTGGGACAGCTTTCTCTGGCGATATTCTTCCGAGGAAATGCATGACCTGAAGAGAGGCCAAGCCAAGAGATTTGTTCAGCCACAGCACTCAGTACTATCTCAGTAATCTCTTTCTATCAAACTTGGTTTCAATCTTATGAGAAGGTTGATGCGTTACCGCCTTGTTTGCATCCACACTAGTGAAAATCTGGATATAAGCTTACAAGTGTAGCGTGGTGCATCTCTTCATCTTTTGAAGTCACATCTTTTATTCCTGGAGAAGTTATTTTGGTTTAATATCTAATGCTAATAGATGCGTTGTGTTGATTTGATGCTTATAAGTAATTCAAAGTTACTAACAACTCTTACGCCTACTCTTTTTTAAATCTTTTCAAAAAGTTACCAGAACATTCAACCTCTTTTCCAGATTTGCGCACCTCATTTTGCAACCTTGCAAATTCTATTTATTCTGAACATTTATGTACTCATATAAGTGAGTGCTAAGTATTGGAGTGGAGGCGATTTCGGTAGCTGCCCTATTTATAGAGTTGAGGTCATTTGTCTTTTGAAGGGATGATATCGCCGATATATTGGGCCCCTACAGGGGCTTCGAAGGGGGTCCCCGAGGTGGCCGAACCGCCTTCCAAGGAGGAAGTTGAAGAGATTTTGACAAGTGGAGTTTTGGAAAGAAGGCTAAAAAAGGTCTTTCGTGTTTGGCCATGTGTCCATTTTTGGCAACCTGCGGCTGGTTTATGGTTGTTTTGTATGATTTTGGTGAGCTGAGTGTGTGCCGGTTCTAATGACTGATGTGAGGTTTGGCGCGTGGATTTCAGGTTAAGCTCTTGAAATATTTGTTTAGATCAATGGTGTCCTCTAAGGTGGACTGTCGTTCTTGGTTATCTTCAGCGAAAGTAAGTTGAATCAGTGACCAAGAACAGTGCAGTGGAGTCGGAGTGCTCACAATTAGCCAGGAGTGCCCAATAAAGCTGTATAAGTATATTATATTAGTTAATCAAGATAGAATAAAGGTCAGCCTATTTGGGCATGTAAGAACTGCATATAATTCAAGAGCGCCGATGGAAAATTTCTGACAGAGTTTATGGAGAAAGTCTTTGCATTTTCTTTCCTTCTGGTTTGATGCTGCTGTGCAATGTAGAAGAGCTTATTCAAGAATAATAGCTTTGTTTGCTACAGTGAAATTGCGATGGCCCTTGTTTGCTTTTTCATGCAGTGGAGATAGCGATGGCAAGGACGATGATGAAAACATGGATGTGGTTGCTTCAGAAAAGGCTGATGAAAATTCCAATGCATTATCTGCCGCTGCTGCCCTCGGGAGAAGTTCTGAGGCGACCGAAGTTCAATCAGGGCTTGAGGGAGCTTGTTATGGATAATTACAATGAAGAAGATGAAAGTATGTTGCTTTTCTGTTAGTAGTATGTTTCTTAGCTCAATGGCTCATTCTTACTTGGATCCCAAAAATGCATCATCCGGTACACAAGGACTCGTTTGAATGGCATGCCACTTTTCCTCTTAATATAACTAACAGCGGCCAGCCGAACACACCAGAACAAGTTTTGGATGTATCATGAACCTTAGTAGTGTCAGAAATCCGTACGTGGTCTACATGCGCTTTCAAGCCAACTTCAAGAGCAAAGAAGGAAGGTTTTCCCTGTCAAAGCCCTTTTGAGTCAGTTAACTTCAAAATTCTACTCCCCACTTATCACGCTTTATAAAGACAGTGGATGCTTCCAAATCTGCTTGCTAATAGGCAATTAAAATATGTTCTTTTTTTTTTTTCAAGAACACATCCATAGAAAACTAAAGAAGGAGAAATGAAACTATTTTTTGGGACTTTTGAAAGAAGGAAAACATGCAAATTTAGGCCAATCCATCTTGTTGCTCCTGTCCCTTCTAGGATTTCAATTTTAATTTACATAAATTTCTTATCTTTCACAAGAAATAATCTGTAATTCCACTGTTGGGAGTTATAGCTCCATGAATGGATGCTTGAATAGCAACAAGATCATCAGCACAAGTGAGAGGCCTTCTCCATTCATTATCTTGAATGACTACAACAACTTCTTCTTCGAAACACTTTATGCTATGTGAGAACTTGGCTCGAGATTGCCTTCCCACTGGTTCTTCTCTATTGCGTGAGATGCAATACTAGCTAGCTATCTAGCTGAGAATCGGGACGGACAGATTTTACAGGTTGTACCTTTGAGCTGCTGACCTCGTTTTAACCAAGAGGCAAACTATGAAGAAAACCGGGTAATGACCTGTTAATGGAACAGTGAGAGAGGAGGACACCAGGAGAAAGTCAGGCCTCTGCCCGAAAGCCGCATTTTAGAGGCTGTCCCATTAATTGATTATAATGGTTGGAAATGATTAGAGCTGTTCTGTTCGAAGCTTGCTTCCTTGTCTTCTTGACCGGTGGTAGCATGATGACAAAGAAGGGAAAGGGGGATTTTTTATGCTGAGAGTGACTACTTGGCTTTCAACCATATTCTGTTAGGTACACTATCATACATATTTTGTTAAACATGAAACAATGGAAGAGACCCATGTCTTGCTTTATTTCAGGATATGGACTCATGTGAGTAAGGAAACTAACGATGAGAACCAAACAAGCGCCGAAATTCCTCCTCTCTTTTGAAACTGCAGGGACAGCCTAAGTCACAATTAATTAGATGTACTTAATAATTAAATCTAACTAGAGAAATTTGTGTGTGCCTTTTCATTTCGAAAACAAAATTTAGAAATCTGACAGCATCAGTTCACGCCTGTTCTAAAAGTCTTGATAACAAAGATTTATGCCTTTCCAGTTCTTTTGGTTTGTTTTGAAGTTTAATAGAGAGTGCACATTAAGGTGGCCCGTTACATTTCCATCAAACTTGTTTCTCACTAATGTTGTGTTTAGCATGGGTTTCGTTTTGGTTTCCGCCATAAGGATGTGCGTGTGCTCTGTCCGGTTTAACCTTGATATCGTGGATACATTGCAAGTCATAAATACGATATCATTTTCCTGAGGTTGATGATGACTCTGAAGAGCTTGAGGACATGTCCGTTAAGACTTTTATGGAGCCTCTCATTGTTTGTGCGCATACAGATGATGAAGTCAATCTTCTTGCAGCTTGTATATTCATGGGATAATCCATTTTCTTGCCACGCTTTCCCTGGCTCTACTGGGTTTCACATATAAAGAGTTACTAATCAGTGAATTCGTAGTGTAAGGCAGGTCTATTTACTGGAGCCATCAGATGATGCTGACTCAAATATGTATGCTCGCCATGATAGTTATTTCACAATCTGCCCTCTGCCCAGCATGGTTTGACTATCCGCTTAAAAGGTGGAGACAAAGGCTTAGTTTTGGACCTTTCAAGAAAGATTATAATTGAATATGCATTAATGGTTTCAAAAGTACTCTAGTTTCCTAAAAATAGCTTAGTTTCTTTGTTAGAATTTTCCGTACGTGGGCTCGCCTTAATTGTAATTGTAATTGTAATTGATCGTATACGGTATTAATTTACCGTATACGGTATTGGTTTAATAAATGATGGATTACGATTTTCTTAACGAGCCGAATATTGGGCCTGGCGTGTGGACCGAGTCCGGCCCGGCCCATGATGAAAGGGTCCCGCCGGAAATTTTATATTGAGCTTGGACCCCCTCTTAGCCCTATATTAGAAGCCATTTCCTCCTCCTCCCGTAGGATTCTTCTTCTCCTCATTTTGGCTACACAAGAGAATTAGAGAGAGATAGAGGGAGGTGGTGGTCGGCAGCTCCATCGACGCCAGGTGGTTGAGGGACTTAAGGGGGAAGTGTCAACCCCATGTCGTAGGTTCCAAAGCTGGATCGCCGACTATCTCGTGCCAAATGACGACGGACGCTAAATTAAGTACGCAAGTCGATCCCTTACTTGTTTCGTTGCTAGAACGCGACTACGGCGATCTAGGGAGACCGTCAGTGACGACGGACGGCCGATCGGACGGCCAAACATTCTTAAGTCAGTCTCTTTCTAATCAAGATGATTGCCTCGTTGTTTGATATTGGAAAATATTTTGGTTCCATGGATGAATAACTTACTTTTGTTCACATTACGCTTTACGTTGGCAGGAAATTTTATTGACGGAGAAAGCCAATGATTTTTGGGATCTCGATATTGAACGTCAACGGTAGTCTGCCGATTGTTTTTGCATTTGATTTGCTTGAGCTGTCTGAGTTTTCACCCATATTATTGCAGATTGATGCTAGAGAACCATGTCTTGTGCTAGGCAGTTAAGAAAAGTTTGAAGAAGAAAAGGAAGATGGTCGGTTTTGACTATCTTGTTGGGAAAAATATTTTAATTTCCAGCCTTTAAAAGTGCACATACCCTATTTTAATAAGGTTTCACCGACTAATATCAATATATAGAAGACAGCGTGATATGTGCATGTCTCTATGTCATCGGGGATAAGCTCTTTGACAATCGCTGTCACATTGCCACTTCCGATTTATAGGCATCGATTCAGTATAAGGAGGGCGGTCACGCAGATTCAGGGCTTGCTGGAACAAGGAGTTCGGAAACTGTTACTTTTGCCTTGGTCCTGGTAATTTTGTGGCTTCTTCTTCCAATTGCCGATGCTTAATGATATCCCTGATCGATATGCAAATGTTCAAACAGGAATAGGTTTCAAAAAAGTATGACTACAAGTAGATTGTGTAAATAGAGAGATTGACAAATCTTAAAGCATGTTACAATCCTAGTCCTTAAATTCCTCAGTGCTCAATTCTACTTGTTGAAAATGTGTGTGTATATAACTTTACTAAAACTATCAAGAAAAAGTATCGAAAAAGTACCAAAAAAGTTTTAAATTTATTGCACTTATGTTAATTCATTCTTAAACATTTTAATTATATCAATTTAGTCGTAACATTTTCACATATTGTCAATTGAGTTCATTTAGGTAATTTTGACTGGAAATTGATGATGTAGACACTAAATATTGTACGTGGCATGGCCGGAACT
Organism: Psidium guajava; assembly: GCA_016432845.1. Classification (NCBI taxonomy): domain Eukaryota; kingdom Viridiplantae; phylum Streptophyta; class Magnoliopsida; order Myrtales; family Myrtaceae; genus Psidium; species Psidium guajava. The sequence goes on along the minus strand of CM028230.1, from coordinate 12,730,966 downwards.
CACATGGCCATTTTAAAAAAAAAATTCTTGCTTTTTTATTTATCTCACCAGCCAACCCTCACTGGCAATAGACAAGTGTGGGACACCCTCATCGAATCTAGGGATCATGTCATCACCCAAATCAAGCGAGAGTGTCATGACCCTAGCTAGATTTGGGAGAAGGACCACATGCCTCGCTTTGGCTGGCAAAGCATCGTAGTCCTCCGACAAGGGCCACAACACTTTCGTTGTGGCAAGTGAGGGTATCGAGTGAGGGTCGCACGACTTGCGGACCCTCGCTGTAGCCGTCGAGGGCCGCGACACCCTCTGGACTCTTGGTCCAAACAAAAAGGAATAAATAAATGAAAATAAATAATTATTAGCGCTCATGTCAACAATTTTCAACCTAAATTGGCTAAACGGACTTAATTGATAAAATGCGAAAAGGTTTAGGATTAGATTGGTATAATTAAAAGGTTTAAAACTAAATTGGCACAATTGAAATAGATTTAGAATTTTTTAGTACTTTTCCCAAAACTAGCAAAATTGTGATATGATGTAAGGTTATGTCAAAAGGAACAAAGCATGACAACCCAAAAAAGAAACCATTGAAAAAAATCTGTTAGTTGAGGGCCTGATGGCATATCAATAGAACTCAACCTTGCAAAACCATTTCCGTTGAGGAATCAAAATAATATATTGGATTTTTTTGCCCTTTTCCTAATCCTAGATTTTCAAGACAAAATATCTTTAAATTCTACCTATGAGAGAGAATGACAACGCAAATTGCTCGATTTTACATACGAAAAACCATAAAGATGTCTTTATTTAATGTTAAGTCAATTATATGATTAGGCCGATGACCACCTCAGCCTTCGTCGGGTCTATCGACGATTGGGCAACCCTTGCTTGCCGGTTGGTCAGGCAAACCCTCACTCCACCACCACAAAGGCCGGGCTACGTTCATCCGCAGGTGGCGGCTGTTGCCCTTTTCTCTTCTTTACTTCATTTTTGTTTGTATTTCAATTATATACATTTTATGATTGTGTTTTTCTTTTCAATTTTAAACTTATGCTTATTTTCCGGAAATTTATTGAGTCAAAATATCAAATGATGAAAAAATTAACACTAAAGTAATGATAGGCCCTCGTCGTGACTATGTCGTAAGTCAATGGCAACCTATAAAACCTTACTGATAAAAAGTAGATTTGCTAAAATAATATGATTTCGTTGCCTCTTTAATATATTCCAAAGCTCATATATTTTTCATTAAACGTAAAACGTCCTTGGAAATTCATATTTAGACTGAAAATTGCTTCATTTTTTTCAAGTAATTTCTCATACTTCCTACAGGATTTTCACAAATCCGGGTATCTCCTTTTCATTTTTCCAAAGAAGAGAATAAAAGAAAAGGTACTTCCAAATCAAGTAAAAAAAATACTAATGAAGTGCTATACATACGAGAAAGCATCTACTGGATGCTACGTATGTGCTAAAATGTATTTAGATTGCTAGATTTGATGCCACCCGCAATTTTTAATAGCATACGGATTTTTTAATATATACGTTGTAGGCTAAGTCAATCATTTCTTAGCTTGGTTCTCAGGCTATACATGGCATTTTCATAGCATTTTTAATAGAACGACTATATTTTTTATTCTTGGCAGCATTTCCGATTTCGTGCGTGTTCTCCATATTACTTTGTTCCACCCGAAGATATGACAAATCTCTATGGTTTTCTATAGATAAATTCTCGCAAAAATGTCATGTTATAAGAGGGCTTGCTCTAGTGGGATCCATGCAGACACGTGACCATGTAATTGAAGATTTTTTTTCTTTTTATTTTCTTCTTTATTTTCCTTTTTCTTTTCCCTTTTTCTTTTCTTCTTCTTCCTCTTTCCTCCGGATGTTGCTCCTTCTTTTGCTGACCACGGACCCCGACAAAAATGGCCGCCCGACAATTGACCATGACATGCGGGCTAATGAGCTTGAGGCTCGGCAATGCAAGCCTCAACCTCGAGCAAGCAAAGCTCCCCTAGCTAGATCTAACAAGGCTCAATCTCACTCGAGGCCAGTGAGGCTAGGGTGAGATAGAGCCTAGCCTGTGACTAATCACCGATTGTCACCATGGTCGACAATTGGCTGAGAAGAAATTAACAAAGGAAGAAGGGAAAACAAAAAAGAGAAAAAATCTAAAAAAAGTAATTAAAAAAATTAAAAATAAAAATAATTTTCATGCAGAAAATAAAAAATAATTTAAAAAATCGAATCATTTACAATGGGTTTTTTTTATCAAACAAAATTACTTTCCAATGTGTTTTTAAAATACACTTTACTAAATACTATCTACATTTCGAAAATTCTCTTTAACCCAAAGATATTTGTATTTTCTTGAGGACATTTATCCAAAACTGAACGAAATAAGCCCTACATTGTGTAAATAGAGAGATTGGCAAATCTTAAAGCATGTTAGAATCCTAGTCCTTATATTCCTCGATGCTTAATTCTACTTGTTGAAAATGTGTGTGTATATTTAATTTTACTAAAACTCGTTAGAAAAAGTACCGGAAAGTTCTAAATTTATTGCACTTGTGCTAATTCAGTCTTCAATCTTTCAATTGTGTCAATTTAGTCATAAATATTTTTCACATTTTGTCAATTGAGTTCATCCAGGTAATTTTGGCTAGAAATTGATGATGGAAATACTGGATATCATATGTGGCACAGGCAAAGCTCATGTCGCCATTTTAAAAAAAAAAATTCTTGCCTTTTATTTATCTCACTAGCCAACCCTCACTAACCACAACCAAGGGTGGAACACCCTTGCCGGATCTGGGGATCACGTCATCGTCCAAATCAAGCAAGATCGTCATGACCCTAGCCAAATCGAGGTGAAGGACCGTGCACCTCACTTTGGCCAGTGAAGCATCATAGTCCTTGGCGAGGGTCGCAATGCTCTAGTTGTGGCATGTGAGGGCATCGAGTGAGGGTCACAACACCCTTTTGGCTCTCAATCCAAAGAAAAAAACAAATCAATAAATGAAAAGAAATAATTGTTAGCGTCCATGTGGGCAATTTTTAGCCTAAATTGACCAAATGGACTTAATTGATAAAATGCGAAAAGGTTTAATCCTTAAATTGGTATAATTAAAAAGTTTAGGACTAAATTAGTATAACTAGAATAAATTTAGGATTTTTTTAGTACTTTTCCCAAAACTAGCAAAATTGTGATATAATGTTAGGTTATGTCAAAAGGAACAAAGCATGACAACCCAAAAAAGAAACCATTGAAAAAATATCTGTTAATTGATGCCCTAATGGCATATCAAAAGAACTCAACCTTGCAAAACCATTTCCGTTGAGGAATCAAAATAATATATTGGCTTTTTTTGCCCTTTTCCTAATCCTAGATTTTCAAGGCAAAACATCTTTAAATTCTACCTATGAGAGTGAATGAAATTGCAAATTGCCCGATTTTACATACGAAAACATAAAAGATGTCTTTATTTAATGTTTAGTCAATTATATGGTTACCAATAGCAAAAAACTTGATCATGAAAATAATAAGTTAGGAATTATTTAAAATATGCTATAAATGTAGTGTCGATTCATTATTTGACAACTTACATTTTTAAAACAAGTTCGTCAAATATATCATTTTGTTATGCCTATCCTATTTTCCTAAACATCAATCAATTGTCTAGTCAATATGCTTAAAATAAATTGAATTAATCAGATTACTCGTATTTTAAGAATTGAGGGATAATAGCGACAGGACTCCTAAAAGTGGGTCGATCGGGCAATTCGATCTTAAAATTTCTTTTCTTGCATTAAAGTCATAAAACTCGAATACTTTATGCATCTTAGGATTTCAATTAAGTTTATTCTTTTTGTGCATTTAAGCCCTAAACGAATGACTTAAAAAGTCAAATGGAAACAAGTTTTTATGTGGAATCGTAATGAAAAAAAAAAAAGGTTTAGAGCTAAGGTATCTTGATCCCAGTAAAAATCAAACTCTTTTTGGAATATTTAAGGCCAAATCTCTAAAGCATCACTAACTTCACGTCTTTCATAAAACCTATCCTAAACTTCAAAAAATGTACCCACTCATCAGGTGGTCGCGTGGTAAGGAGTAGACTCCTGGGACCCCGCTGAATAGTACTCGCGGTCCTGGGATCGAAACTTACTCGCCCACATTCACTGATGTCTTACCGGAGTACCGTGGTGGTGGGGTCCTGCGGTGCCTCCCCGGGGATTAGTTGGTCGCCGTCGATTTGAGCATCAGCTCGCCGGCACGGCTAGACACCTCGGTTATTAAAAAAAAACTTCAAAAAATGTGCTGAGGAGACACTCAAACAACTGTTTTAACTTTTAAGAGGCAGTTACTTTCTATATGCAGCTAAGACGACTCATTATTACCATCGTTAGCAGTCAAACACAAAACCTAAAATAAAACTTTGGAAATTAAGAGAGAGAGAGAGAGAGAGTAAAACAAAAAAAAAAGTTTAACAGGAGAAAGAGGGAAGGCAGAAGGCTGGTGGTGGCCAATGACCACCTCAGCCTTCATCGGGTCGATCGACGATTGGGCGACCCTCGCTAGCTGGTTGGTCTAGCAGACCCTCACTCCGCCACTGCAAGTCTGCAATGGCCGAGCTACATTCATCCACAGGTGGCAAACGTTGCCCTTTTCTCTTCTTTACTTCATTTTTGTTTGTACCTCAATTATATACATTTTTTTATCGTGTTCTTTTTTTTTCCAATTTTAGACTTATGCTGATTTTCCAGAAATTTCTTGAGTCAAAATATCAAATGATGAAAGAATTAACACAAAGTAATGATAGGCCCCCGCCGGCAACACGTCCTAAGTCAATGGCAACCTATAAAACCTTATCGATAAAAAGTAGGTTTGCTAAAATAATATGATTTCGGTGCCTCTTTGGTATATTTTAAAGCTCACATATTTTTCATTAAACGTAAAATATCCTCGGAAGTTCATATTTGGATTGAAAATTGCTTTGTTTTTCAAGTAATTTGTCATACTTCCTGCTGGATTTTCACAAATTCTGGTATCTCGTTTTCATTTTTCCAAAGAAGAGAATAAAAGCGAAGGTACTTCCAAATCAAGTAAAAAATACTAATGAAGTGTTGTTATACATACGAGAAAGCATCTGCCGAATGGTGCTAAAATGTATTTAGATTTGCTAGGTTTGATGCCACCCGTAATTTTTAATAGCATACGGATTTTTTTTAATATATGCGTTGTAGGCTTAGTCAATCATTTCTTAGTTTGGTTCTCAAATTATACATGGCCTTTTCATAGCATTGTTAATGGAACGGTTATATCTTCTTATTTTCTTGGCAGAATTTCCGAGTTCGCGTGGGTTCTTCCATATTACTTCGTTCCACTTCCACTGGAAAATCTCCGTGGTTTTCTGTATATAAATTCTTACAAAAATTTCACATTATAAGAAGGGTTGTTCTAGGTGGGATCCATGCTGACACGTGGCCATGTAATTGAAGATTTTGTGGAGGGTATAATGGGCAAATGAGAATTATAGGACAGGGATGTCTTTTCACTCGCCCCGACAGCTCTTTCCTGTCCAGGGCCCACTACACTTTCGTCTCTTGCCCTTTTTGAATTACTTACTTAGGAAGTTACTTCGCTTGGTTTTGTTGCCTAATTTATGTTTATGGACCACCTCACTCTCTCTCTCCACTCTCTCTGTAAGGCTCTCACCTTCTTCCCTCTTAACACACACACACACACGCCCTCGTTCCTCCATTGCGGCTTCTCCTCTTCTTACCCAAAGACTCGGCGTGGGATCTTCCAGTGCGGGATTAATGTCCTTCAATCAACCCAGGCATCAGAAGAGCGAGGCGCCGCAAGATCGTAGAGCCGGGCGATCCGCGAGCTTCAACCAGCAGCGGACCTCCTCGGGCGGTTACAGTGAGGGCGGCGGCGCACCCGCCCCCGCCGCCGCCCCTTCTATCTCCTCCAAGCGAAGGTAAAAATGAGTTGGAATCCGCCGCCCTGGAGTTCTGCTTCTGTATCGTCCGGGCTCTCTGTCTCCGTTGGAAAGTTGGATTTTTTTACTGTTGAGTTTTGTGAGCTCGGCTTGTTTTATTGACGTTGCGCGCGATTGTCTTTGGCATGTCACAGTTTAAAGAAGTCTAACAATGTGCAAGGAGGCCAGTCTGGGGTGAACGTACGGCCTTCGAATATCTCCTCGGAGCCCGCGGGTGCCACTCCGACCCAGCATAATCTGCAAAATGGTGCCAACGTGCAGCCCCAGCCCCAATCACAGGGTATGATACGATGTCGTCCACAGAACCAATTTCGCGACTTTCCTTCAGCGTGTCATGTCTCGGTTGTGTTAATTGAGTGTGATTGTGAAGAGGAAGTTGGCTGACGGAGCCATGTTCTTGTGTAAAAATATCTTAATGTGGGCTTTTTTCGAAAATAGGTTCAATTTTTTTAATTAAATTGGAGAAAAAAAATTTTATTTATAAAAACGGCCCGTGCGGCAATGTGGCTGCTGCATGGGCTCATGGGTGGCTGCAACATTTCTTTTTAATTTCGTATTTTGTTTTACACATTTTTACTTATTTTATATTTATAACATTTATATTCATATAACTTTGTAAATATATATATTTTTTCTTTTGAAGCCTTTTTTTATAATATAATTATCTATAATTAATTAAAAATTTTATTAAGATATATGTGATCAATGTATTTAGTATGTAAATAATTAATAAAAAAAATATTTACGAGGCTATGCGGCAGCATTTTTTAAATTTCATATTTTTATGTGTTTTTAATTATTTCATATTTATAACATTTATATTTATATAACATAATTATCAATAATTAAAGCTTTTTTTTTAATAAATATAAATTTTATAAATATAAAATAATTAAAAATATGTAAAAAAAATATATGAAATTAAAAAAAAAATGATGCAGCCACACACGGGCCCGCGTGGCAATCTAATTGCCGCACTAGTCTCATTTTCGTTAATAAAAAAAAAATTCGCCCTAATTTGATAATTTTTGCCAAACCTATTTTCAGAAAAACCCCTCTTAATATATCCTTTTGCTGTTTATGGCTGATTTTGTTATTCTATTTCGCTCTGCTGCATCTCAGGACAATCTGATGCTGGACATGCAGGCGCCACTTCTAAGTCTGCGGAAACACCTCCAGCCGCCAATAGAAGCACCCGAGCTGTTCCGAATGCTCCAACTTCTCAACCACCCACCATGAGTTCTGAAACGCCACCTCCTTCAACACCCCAAAAGGGTATGTGATTCTGCCTCTATTGGTTGATGCAAACTTTAGCTTATATAATACTTTTGATATCTACGAAATATGTAATGTATATTTGTGCTGTTTAATTGATTTTACAATTTCTCATAAAATACTTGAGCCCATTTGGTTCAGTATTTGCAAGACGCTCTGAGGCTCTAAAATCTCTTGGCCAAATGCAAATAGTGTTTGCTTTTTTTTTTTGTTCAACTTTGGGAAATGCAAGGGGCCCTAAAAGCCTTTAGCCGAAAATAGTTTGGGGGTACTTTGAAAGTTACATTTTTGGAATATAGCTACAATTTTTTATTTTTAATCTTTTTCTTTTCTATTTATTTTCTTTTTAAGAAAGTAATTAAGAATAAAATAATTAAAAATAAAAAATAATTTTTCCTAAAAAATAAAAATAAAAATGATTACAAAATTAAAAATTAAAAAATTAAAAATCAAAATATTAAAGAAATTAAAATAAAATAAATGAAAACGAAATAATAAAAATAAAATTAATTTAATTAATTAATTAAAATAAATAAAAATAATTTTTTTCGAAAAAATAAAAAAATTATTCGAAATAAAAAAATAATTTAAAAATCAAATCATTTATAAAGAGCTTTTTTTACCAAACGGCATTTACGTCAAAGTTACATCTCTATGCACTTTTTAATTACGGTTTAACAAATAGGATTTGCATTTCACCAAACCTCTTTACTTCAAAGGTATTTGCACTTTCTTAAAAACATTTGCCCGGAGCTGAACTAAACAGGCTCGTATCCAGAACAGACCAGTTGGCTAGTGTGTTCAATTGCTATTTTTACTGTTTACAAGGATTTATCTAATAATCAGAATTTTCTTTTCTCTTGACATAGTTCCTGTAGATGCCTCTAAAGCATTCTCTTTCCAGTTTGGCTCTTTAAGTCCCGATCTCATAGATGGAATTCAGGTAATCTGCTATTTTTTATGCTACTTGACTTATTTAATTTTTTCTCTAACGGTGCTGGTTTCTCTAATGCAACTTTGCCTATAGATTGCTGCCAGAACCAGCTCTGCTCCTCCAAATTTGGATGAGCAGAAACGTGATCAGGTGCGTCTTTGTTTTTTTCCTCTCCTGCTTCTTTACGTGTGAAGATTGGATTTTGTGCACCTACACCAATGCACATGTGCACACAAATGCATGGGATATGACCAGTCTTTGCCGAGACAATGAAATGATTGGCATGCATATTGTTGAATTTTTTCTTGACATCATTTAAGCTTGTCTTTTTGATACCATCAGGCTGGCCATGATGCTTTTAAAGCTGGTCCCCAAGCGCCAGTTCCTGCTACTCCTAAGCATCCATTACCAAAGCGAGATTTAGGTGCTACTGACCAGTCTAATGCTGGGGACAGCCATACTGTTTCGAAGGGCAAGAAGGATCAAGTCCCGCCTATTCCCCCCTCTGTACAATCACAGAAACCTCCAGCTCATGCGGCGCCTGGAATGTCCATGAAAATGCCTTTTAACCAGCCACAAGTTCCTATTCAGTTTCGTGGCCGCAATACTTCGATTCAGTCTCAAGGAATGGCATCCACTTCCCTTCAATTGCCAATTCCAATGCCTATGCTACCTGTGGGGAATGCTCCTCCTTCAATGCAGCAACAGACGTTTGTCACGGGTCTGCAGGCCCATATGATCCAACCTCAGGGCAACATGCATCAGGGTCAGGGATTAAGGTTTGGGGCTCAGATTAATCCCCAATTCCCCTCCCAGTTGGGAACCCTGGGAATGGGTATCAGTCCATATTCACAACAAGGAGCGAAATTTGGTGGTCCTTGCGAGACTCCTGTCAAAATAACTCACCCAGAAACACATCAAGAGGTGAGGCTTGATAAGCGCTCACAGGGATTTTCTTATGGAGGGCCATCAAGCTGGTCTCCTTCAAATGTACCTCCCCAAGCGCAGCATATATCATCTTATCCATCAAACCATCCAGTCAACTATTTTACAAACAGTTACAGTCCCGGAGGCCCCTCAAGCTGGTCTCGTTCAAATGTACCTCCTCAAGCGCAGCATATATCATCTTATCCATCAAACCATCCAGTCAACTATTTTACGAACAGTTACAGTCCCAGAGGCCCCTTGTCGAAAGAACCTGGAAGTGATGTAGGGACATTGCCAGGGCGTAACAAACAATATGCAGGGTCGACTGGTGCAGAAATAATTAGTTCTTCAAGTAATATAGCTAGAGGAAAGAAAAAGGGGAAAAAATTACTCCAGAAAGCTGATGCTGCTGGGGCAACTCTCGATCTGAATATGGCTTACAAAGGTTCAGAGGAAAAGAAAGAAGCAGTTAAGTCCTCCAGAGGTGCAGAGATTGCTTCTGAGGACATTCATGCAAACCAAGCAGCGGCTGAGACATCCCCAAAAGAAACTGTGGTGAGCGATGATGTTGAGCAAACTAAAGCTGAGATAGATGACTGGGAAGATGCTGCCGATGTCTGTTCACCAGCATTGGAACCTTCAACTAGCAGGCAACAGGTTGATGTTTTTGCGCCAAGCAGCGAAAATAGAAATGGGTTTTTCGCAAGAAAACATTCTACAGATTTTCTCCTGAAATTTGCAAAGAGATGTACTAATCTTCCTGAGAATTTTGAAGTGACACATGCCATAGCTGAGGCATTCAATGCTGGGTCGACTGGTGCAGAAATAAATAGGTCTTCTTGTAATATAGCTAGAGGAAAGAAAAAGAGGAAAGAATTTCTCCAGAAAGCTAATGCTGCCGGGGCAACTCTCGATCTGTACATAACTTACAAAGGTCCAGAGGAAAAGAAAGAAGCAGTTAAGTCCTCCAGAGGCGCAGATATTGCTTCTGAGGACATTCATGCAAACCAAGCAGCAGCTGAGACATCTCCAAAAGAAGCTGTGGTGAGCGATGATGTTGAGCAAACTAAAGCTGAGATAGATGACTGGGAAGATGCTGCCGATGTCTCTTCACCAGCATTGGAACCTTCAACTAGCGGGCAACAGGTTGATGTTTTTGTGCCAAGCAGCGAAAATAGAAGTGGGTTTTTCGCAAGAAAATATTCTAGAGATTTTCTCCTGAAATTTGCAAAGAGATGTACTGATCTTCCTGAGAATTTTGAAGTGACACATGCCATAGCCGAGGCATTCAATGCTGGGTCGACTGGTGCAGAAATAAGTAGGTCTTCTAGTAATCTAGCTAGAGGAAAGAAAAAGAGGAAAGAATTTCTCCAGAAAGCTGATGCTGCCGGGGCAACTCGCGATCTGTATATGGCTTACAAAGGTCCAGAGGAAAAGAAAGAAGCAGTTAAGTCCTCCAGAGGTGCAGAGATTGCTTCTGAGGGCATTCATGCAGACCAAGCAGCAGCTGAGGCATTCAACCTGTAACATCCTTTTTTTTTAAAAAAAAATAATTTATATTCTCTCTCTCTCCTCACTCTCACTCTCTCCCACGCCTCCCCCACTCACCCACCATCCCACACCCCATCATTTTTTATTAACCCCCACCAACTCCACTCAACATCTCCCCCATTTTTTTTATTCCCCTCCCCATTTTTATATTCTTCCCCCACTCTCTCTCTCCCCCTTGCCTACGCACGCCTCCTCCTCTTCCTTCTTCTTCTTCCTTATTTTCTTCTTCTTCTTCTTCTTCATTTCTTCTTCTGCTCCGCCCGTTGCTCGAGCTCCAGACGCCACCATCTTCCCAGCTTATCTTCGCCGTCGTCGTCCACCTAGCCAAACCACCACCAACAGCCCCAAGCTTCAGATCCACCCCTATTCTGTCCCAATCTGAACACCTCAGCCTTCCGAGACCGCTCGCCGGAGCCGGAGTTCGTCGTTGCCGTTGCATCACGTCGTCGTCGTTCCTCCGTCGCACCGGCACATCCAACCGAACTCGACGTCGTCGTCGTCTCCTCTTGCCGTCCGATCATCGCAGCTCCCTCCCGAGCTCATCCCCCACCGTTTAAGGCCACCACCATCAACGGCCGCCCCTCGGAGCTTCGGTTGTCCACCGACTAGCCAAGGACATCGTAGTTGTCGTTGCCGTCGCTCGCCGGAAAAATCGCTGTCGATTTCGTCGTCGCCACCGTTCGAAGCCTCGCCGGAACAGTAACCGGCGTGAACAGTAACCGGCGTGAACAGTACCTCGTGAACAGTAACTCCGGTGAACAGTACTCCGGCGTGAACAGTACTCCGGTGAACAGTAGCCGGCGTGAACAGTAACTCCGGTGAACAGTAACTCCGGTGAACAGTACCAACCGTCGTCGTCGTCGCCGGATCGCTGGAAAAATTGTGAGTTTGCCTCTAACTCTCGGTTAGGTCGTTAATTGCGTTCGGGACTAGAATAATTAGTCAATTAGGGTGTTTAGGTACAATAATTGTGGTCGGATTAGTTAGAGATTGGGTTAAGTTAAATGACCACAATTAAATAAGTTAGACTGATTAGTTAGGTAAACTGTGGCTAGTTGATGAGTAGACTGAATTGTGTGACTGCGAGCAAGTGATTGGCTAGAGCCGAGTGACCGACGAAATGTTTGATTGATTGATCGATTGGCGGATTAGGCGCTTGTGGATAATTTAATTATCCAAGCTCATGTTATTGAATTATTATCAACTGCTTGGTGTGGTGATCAACGCCTGACTGTTGAATGTTCTGTTTGGTCTATGATTGACTGTATGAGGGTTGATCACCCAATTATAAATGCAAAGTCTGGTGGATAAATGCATGCATCATATGACCGTATGTGGAATTAAATTCATATTTGAGCATGAAAATGGCCTGTGGCCGATTTTTGGAGCACGCTCGAGTGTGGATGCATTGGACTAAATGCAGAGATAAAACTGGATTGGTTGGATTGCGTGCTCGTGTGGTCATATGATGGGCTTAAAAATCCGTGCCAGTCGTACGGTCCGTGCCAGTCGTACGGTTATTCCTGATAGTAACGTGTCGTGCCAGTCGTACGAATCTTACGGACTATCGGACGCCGGTCGCAGCTTGTGATGGGCCGAAGCCCTTATGGGATTCCTGATATTGCCGTGTCGTGCCAGTCGTACGAATCTTACGGATTATCAGACGCCGTTGCCGAAGGGAAAAGGAACGAAGCCTGGTCATGCCAGTAGACACTGCCAGTCGTAGTGTGGACACTGCCAGTCGTAGTGTCGGGCCACACCAGTCGTGTGAGCCGAGCCCAATGGTTGTTAATAAATTGGAATCCGTGTGGAACGTTACGTGTGCAAGTTACGGTGGGATTCTGATTGTTCGCCTTGATTGATTAATTTATGTGAGGAGCCGAGTCTTGCATATGTGTGATCCAAGGCGTGGTAAGCTTGCATGTGGTTGATTTTGGTACTGTTGGAATATTTTATTGCATAGGATGCCTGAGCGAATCAGCGCCCTAGCCGGGCTTAGGCGCCGACTCATTGAGATTTTTATCTCATTCCACGTCGTTGACAACTTTTTCAGGTCCAAAGCATTGAGGAAGACGAGGGCGTAGTAGGTCTCTCTTTTGGGAGTAGATACGAAGTTAACCCTGCCTGACCTTATGACTTTTTGTCGGTTTTAGGAAGCCGCCCCGAAGAGTGGGGCTATATTTACTGTAGCTTCCGTAGGGTTGAAGAGTATCAGCCCTTTTTAATGTTTATCGTGTGTTAAACTGGTTTGGATTTTGTTAAACTGATTTTTATTGAGTGATCTTTTATCCTACTATTTTATCCCGGTTGTTATTGATTGTACGGGGAGTTTGTACGTTTCCGCATGCGTAGAAAAATTATTATTTGGTCGTTAGCGTGCCTGGGACGCTATCCTTTTCGACCTGAGGCGTTTTGGTAGGGTTGCCGCGGGCCCCGGGGATCGGGGCGTGACATCCCCGCCCAAGAGTGGTATCAGAGCAAGGTCAGCCTGAACCATTTGGTCGTGGCCTGGAGTGATAAGGAGCGATGGGAACTGGGATAATTAGTAGGATCGTAAATTAATGCATGTGACTGCTATTTTTTTTTTATCTGAGTTTTCGAGCTGCCTTCTCACAGTTGGTTGCTATTGGGGTGGGCAGGACCCCGTACGTTCCTGCGAAATGAGCAACCAAAGTGGGAGAGCACCTCGAGGTAGGCCTGCCAGAGAGGATCCGAGGATCGATGGGATACTACAAGCATTGGGAGCGTTGGGTGATTTGATGGGTCAGCAGATGAGGAATCAGGCAGCTGCAGCCGCTGAGGCCCCACAAGGAGATGGACCAGCTGGGAATGGAAATAATGGACATCAGACTCAGAAGTTGGTGGAGCAGTTTTTGAAGCTGAAGCCTCCCAAGTTCTCAGGAAATGGAGATCCCGAGACTGCTATCTCATGGATCGAGGAACTGGAGAAGACATTCGCCCTGCTGAGGTGTTCGGAAGAGGATAAGGTCACTTTGGCCATCTATCAGCTGCAGGGGAACGCAAGTACTTGGTGGAGGACGTCTAAGGACAGAATCTTTCCCGAGGGTACGGCCCAGGCTTGGGGTGCTTTCGTGGAAGCCTTCAACAATAAGTACTTCTCGGATACTGCAAGGGAACAGAAGATGGCTGAGTTCCTTCGCTTGCGCCAGAACCACCTGTCAGTAGACCAGTATGAGGCCAAATTTGCTGAGTTGTCTAAATATGCACCAAGGATGGTAGAAGACCCAGTGGATAAGGCCAGGAGGTTTAGAGATGGGCTGAAACCTGAGCTGAGAAGTGTGCTGGTACCGCTGAATCTGAAAGATTATAATGAGCTGTATGAAAGGGCCCAAATGGTGGAGCGTGATCTAGCAGAAAGGGCTATCGCATCTGCATCGCGGTTTGTGCCCTCAGGCCGGAATGACAATCGATTTGGGAAGAGGCCGATGTTTGGAGGAAAGCATCATATCCCGCCAAATCGGAATGGTGGCATCAGTAAGCCGGTGCCTAACCGAGGAGATGTCTGCCGCCTTTGCCGAAAGAAGCACGGACCTGGTCAGTGTCAGTTCCGCAGCGGAGCTTGTTTTGGATGTGGCCAGCCTGGTCACCATGTGCGAGACTGCCCCCAGAGACAGCAAGCCAGGCCGCAGTATGGAGGACAGTCTGGAGCGAATGTGCAGCAGAATTTTCAGAACCGACCTCAAGCGCAAGGACGAGTGTTTGCTGTCACTCGAGATGAGGCGAAGGATTCGCCGACCGTCACAGGTACGGTCCTCTTACATGATCAAGTAGCATATGCTCTGTTTGATCCTGGTGCTACCCATTCGTTTGTGGCTGAACAATTTGTTAAACTTGCTGGGTTGAGTCCAAAATTATTGGGTACCGTATTTAAGATTTCTACGCCTTTAAAAGATAGCGTAGTGACTGCAGTAGGTTGCCCTGACTGTAAGCTAGTTATAAATGACCACGAGGATAAGATAGATTTGATTGTGCTGGAGATGTTTGACTTTGACCTGATTGTTGGAATGGATTGGCTGATAAGGCAAAGAGCCACAGTAGACTGTTACCGTAAGACGATTCAATTTAGTTCGCCGGACGGGACTAACTTTGAATTTGTGGGTAATAGAGGAGGTACCTCAACTGTAGTGATTTCGTCGCTAGAGACGACTCGCCTGTTGGAGAATGGCTGCCAAGGTTATCTGGCAACTGTAGTAGATGCGTCTGTTGAAGAATCTAAGTTGGAAGATATTGCTGTGGTGCAAGAGTTTCCAGATGTTTTTCCCCAAGAGTTACCAGGGTTACCACCGGAGAGAGAAATTGAATTTGTGGTAGAGTTGGCCCCTGGGACAGAGCCAATTTCTAAGGCACCGTACAGAATGGCATTATCGGAACTTAAAGAGCTTAAAGTGCAGATGCAAGAGTTACTGGATAAAGGATTTATCCGCCCCAGTGTATCGCCATGGGGAGCACCTGTCTTGTTTGTCAGAAAGAAAGATGGGTCGCTAAGATTGTGCATTGATTATCGACAATTGAATCAAGTGACAATTAAGAACAAGTACCCACTGCCGAGGATTGACGATTTGTTTGACCAGTTGCAAGGAGCTTCAGTATTTTCTAAGATTGATTTACGGACGGGATACCACCAGTTGAGGATAAAAAGGGAAGATATACCGAAGACAGCATTTAGGACGCGGTATGGACACTATGAATTTACTGTGATGCCGTTTGGCTTGACGAATGCTCCTGCCGCTTTCATGGACTTGATGAACAGAATATTCAGGGAGTTTTTGGATAAATTCGTCATTGTGTTCATAGATGATATCCTGGTGTACTCGAGGAGTCCAGAGGATCATGAGGAGCACTTGAGGGTAGTTTTGGAAACCCTCAGAGCGCACCAGTTGCACGCCAAGTTCAGTAAATGCGAATTTTGGTTAGCTCGTGTGGCGTTCCTAGGCCACGTGGTGTCTGGTGAAGGGATTGCTGTGGATCCATCGAAGATTGAAGCGGTCATGGATTGGCCGAGGCCTGTGACAGTGACAGAAGTACGGAGCTTTTTGGGTTTGGCAGGCTATTATAGGCGCTTCGTGGAGAGATTTTCGGCGATAACTATGCCTCTGACGCGTCTATTGAAGAAAGGAGAGAAGTTCGAATGGACAGACAAGTGCGAGAGTAGTTTTCAAGAGCTTAAGCATAGACTAACTACTGCTCCTGTTTTGACGATTCCGTCTGGTTCCGGAGGTTTTGAGATCTACAGTGATGCGTCATTCAAAGGCTTGGGTTGCGTTCTGATGCAACATGGGAAGGTAGTGGCGTATGCATCTCGCCAGTTGAGGCCTCATGAGTTGAATTATCCGACACATGATTTGGAGCTAGCTGCAATTGTTTTTGCATTGAAGATTTGGAGGCATTACCTGATTGGAGAAAAATTTCAGGTGTATACGGACCACCAGAGCCTCAAGTATCTGTTCTCGCAGAAGGAGTTGAATATGAGGCAGCGACGTTGGATGGAGCTTCTGAAGGATTATGATTGTGAGATCTTGTACCATCCTGGTAAGGCGAATAAAGTTGCAGATGCTCTGAGTAGGAAGTCTGCAATTGCTCAAATGATGGTCCATGAATGGCGTCTATTGGAGGAAGTACGAGACTCAGATTTTAAATTGGAAGTGAGTCATCTGTCAAGTCTCATGGCTACATTGAGGATTGAGCCAGAAGTGCAGGCTAGGATTAAGGCCTTGCAATCGACAGACCCTGTAATCCAAAAGATCCTGCAGGAAGACTCGGCCAAGAGGAGAGCTGACTTTCAAGTAACTGAGGATGGGATACTTCGGTTTCGAGGACGACTGTGCGTACCTGCAGATGAAGATCTAAGGGAAGAAATTTTATCGGGAGCACACCGTAGCAGTTATAGCATTCATCCTGGTAGCACGAAGATGTACCAGAATTTGAAGCAACATTACTGGTGGAATGGGATGAAAGCTGACATAGCCAAGCATGTGGCTAAGTGTTTGACTTGCCAGCAGGTCAAGGCTCAACATTGTAAGCCTGGAGGATTGCTGCAGCCCTTGGAGATTCCAGAGTGGAAATGGGAGCATATCACGATGGACTTTGTAATGGGATTGCCAAGAAGTCAGAAAGGACATGATTCAATCTGGGTTGTGGTTGACAGACTGACGAAGTCAGCACACTTTATTCCAGTGAGGAAGGATTTTGCTTTGGACAGATATGCCGAACTTTATGTGAGACACGTAGTGAGACTGCATGGAGTGCCGGTGACGATCACTTCGGATCGTGACCCTAAGTTCACTGCCACGTTTTGGAAAAGCCTACAGAATGCGTTGGGAACGAAGCTGCAGTTCAGTACTGCTTATCATCCGCAGACAGATGGTCAGTCTGAGAGGACAATTCAGACGCTTGAAGACATGTTGCGATCCTGTGTCTTGGACTTTAAAGGTAGCTGGGAGGAGCAGTTACATCTGGTTGAGTTTGCCTACAACAACAGTTACCAGCAGAGTATCAGAATGGCACCATTCGAAGCACTTTATGGCAGAGCTTGTAGAACTCCTATATGTTGGGATGAAGTGGGCGAAAGGAAGATTACTGGTCCTGAGTTGGTACAGCAGTCAGTGGAAGCTGTCAAGGTTATAAGAGATAGACTCAAGACAGCGCAGAGTCGTCAGAAAAGTTATGCTGATAGGAGACGAAGACCTTTGGAGTTCCAAGTAGGCGATCATGTGTTCTTGAAGGTGTCGCCTATGAGAGGAACGTCTCGTTTTGGCAAAAAGGGGAAATTGAGCCCGAGGTATGTAGGGCCGTTTGAAATTTTGGAGCGGATTGGAACCTTAGCATATCGTTTGGCGTTGCCACCGAAGCTGTCTCAAGTGCACAACGTCTTCCACGTGTCGATGTTGAGGAAATATGAGCCTGACCCAGCCCATGTGCTAAGTTTCGAGGAGATCGAGTTAGATGAGCGAGTATCATACGTGGAGCGCCCGGTGAGGATCCTAGACAGAAAGGAGCAAGTACTTCGACGCAGAACGATTCCATTGGTCAAGGTAGTTTGGCAACACCACGGAAAAGAAGGAGCAACTTGGGAAATCGAGGAAGTCATGAAGGAACTGCATCCTTTTCTTTTTGAAGAAATGTAACAGCAGTTTAATTTCGAGGACGAAATTTCCTATGGTGGGGAGAGTTGTAACATCCTTTTTTTTTAAAAAAAAATAATTTATATTCTCTCTCTCTCCTCACTCTCACTCTCTCCCACGCCTCCCCCACTCACCCACCATCCCACACCCCATCATTTTTTATTAACCCCCACCAACTCCACTCAACATCTCCCCCATTTTTTTTATTCCCCTCCCCATTTTTATATTCTTCCCCCACTCTCTCTCTCCCCCTTGCCGACGCACGCCTCCTCCTCTTCCTTCTTCTTCTTCCTTATTTTCTTCTTCTTCTTCTTCTTCATTTCTTCTTCTGCTCCGCCCGTTGCTCGAGCTCCAGACGCCACCATCTTCCCAGCTTATCTTCGCCGTCGTCGTCCACCTAGCCAAACCACCACCAACAGCCCCAAGCTTCAGATCCACCCCTATTCTGTCCCAATCTGAACACCTCAGCCTTCCGAGACCGCTCGCCGGAGCCGGAGTTCGTCGTTGCCGTTGCATCACGTCGTCGTCGTTCCTCCGTCGCACCGGCACATCCAACCGAACTCGACGTCGTCGTCGTCTCCTCTTGCCGTCCGATCATCGCAGCTCCCTCCCGAGCTCATCCCCCACCGTTTAAGGCCACCACCATCAACGGCCGCCCCTCGGAGCTTCGGTTGTCCACCGACTAGCCAAGGACATCGTAGTTGTCGTTGCCGTCGCTCGCCGGAAAAATCGCTGTCGATTTCGTCGTCGCCACCGTTCGAAGCCTCGCCGGAACAGTAACCGGCGTGAACAGTAACCGGCGTGAACAGTACCTCGTGAACAGTAACTCCGGTGAACAGTACTCCGGCGTGAACAGTACTCCGGTGAACAGTAGCCGGCGTGAACAGTAACTCCGGTGAACAGTAACTCCGGTGAACAGTACCAACCGTCGTCGTCGTCGCCGGATCGCTGGAAAAATTGTGAGTTTGCCTCTAACTCTCGGTTAGGTCGTTAATTGCGTTCGGGACTAGAATAATTAGTCAATTAGGGTGTTTAGGTACAATAATTGTGGTCGGATTAGTTAGAGATTGGGTTAAGTTAAATGACCACAATTAAATAAGTTAGACTGATTAGTTAGGTAAACTGTGGCTAGTTGATGAGTAGACTGAATTGTGTGACTGCGAGCAAGTGATTGGCTAGAGCCGAGTGACCGACGAAATGTTTGATTGATTGATCGATTGGCGGATTAGGCGCTTGTGGATAATTTAATTATCCAAGCTCATGTTATTGAATTATTATCAACTGCTTGGTGTGGTGATCAACGCCTGACTGTTGAATGTTCTGTTTGGTCTATGATTGACTGTATGAGGGTTGATCACCCAATTATAAATGCAAAGTCTGGTGGATAAATGCATGCATCATATGACCGTATGTGGAATTAAATTCATATTTGAGCATGAAAATGGCCTGTGGCCGATTTTTGGAGCACGCTCGAGTGTGGATGCATTGGACTAAATGCAGAGATAAAACTGGATTGGTTGGATTGCGTGCTCGTGTGGTCATATGATGGGCTTAAAAATCCGTGCCAGTCGTACGGTCCGTGCCAGTCGTACGGTTATTCCTGATAGTAACGTGTCGTGCCAGTCGTACGAATCTTACGGACTATCGGACGCCGGTCGCAGCTTGTGATGGGCCGAAGCCCTTATGGGATTCCTGATATTGCCGTGTCGTGCCAGTCGTACGAATCTTACGGATTATCAGACGCCGTTGCCGAAGGGAAAAGGAACGAAGCCTGGTCATGCCAGTAGACACTGCCAGTCGTAGTGTGGACACTGCCAGTCGTAGTGTCGGGCCACACCAGTCGTGTGAGCCGAGCCCAATGGTTGTTAATAAATTGGAATCCGTGTGGAACGTTACGTGTGCAAGTTACGGTGGGATTCTGATTGTTCGCCTTGATTGATTAATTTATGTGAGGAGCCGAGTCTTGCATATGTGTGATCCAAGGCGTGGTAAGCTTGCATGTGGTTGATTTTGGTACTGTTGGAATATTTTATTGCATAGGATGCCTGAGCGAATCAGCGCCCTAGCCGGGCTTAGGCGCCGACTCATTGAGATTTTTATCTCATTCCACGTCGTTGACAACTTTTTCAGGTCCAAAGCATTGAGGAAGACGAGGGCGTAGTAGGTCTCTCTTTTGGGAGTAGATACGAAGTTAACCCTGCCTGACCTTATGACTTTTTGTCGGTTTTAGGAAGCCGCCCCGAAGAGTGGGGCTATATTTACTGTAGCTTCCGTAGGGTTGAAGAGTATCAGCCCTTTTTAATGTTTATCGTGTGTTAAACTGGTTTGGATTTTGTTAAACTGATTTTTATTGAGTGATCTTTTATCCTACTATTTTATCCCGGTTGTTATTGATTGTACGGGGAGTTTGTACGTTTCCGCATGCGTAGAAAAATTATTATTTGGTCGTTAGCGTGCCTGGGACGCTATCCTTTTCGACCTGAGGCGTTTTGGTAGGGTTGCCGCGGGCCCCGGGGATCGGGGCGTGACACAACCCTTCTGTCAATGTTTCTTGCTTTGTTGACCGTGATTCTCACCCCAGTCCTGGAAGAACGATAGACAGGCAAAGTGGGGGCGCTCGGCTAGATCGCTGCGGAAGTGGTTTGGTTGATGACGACAAGTGCAGTAAACTGTCTGGTGCTTTTGGTCCAGGGCGCGATCTGCATCTTAATGTGGGCCTTGGGCCTAACCTAGGTCTCCGAGCTGGCCAAGGAGGTAATTATGGTGTTTTGAGGAATCCTCGTGCACAGACTTCTGTCCAATATGCAGGAGGGATACTATCCGATCCAATGCAGTCCCCGGGATTTCAAGGAGGCATGCAGAGAAATAACTCTGACTCTGACAGGTGGCAGCGTGCTACTCTCCTCCAGCAGAAGGGACTGCTTCCTTCTCCTGAGAGTCCATTACAGATGATGCACAGCGCTGAGAAGTATGAAGTGGGTAAAGTTACGGATGAGGAGCAGGCTAAGCAGAGGCAGTTGAAAGCTATCTTAAACAAGTTGACTCCTCAGAACTTAGAGAAATTGTTTGAGCAAGTAGACGCAGTTAACATTGACAATGCAACCACTCTTAGAGGTCTTATCTCTCAGATTTTTGATAAGGCTTTGATGGGGCCCACATTTTGTGAAATGTATGCCAACTTATGTTGTCATCTTGCTCAAAAGTTACCTGATTTCATTGAAGATAATAACAAGATTACTTTTAAGAGGGTGCTTTTGAACAAGTGCCAGGAAGAATTCGAGAGAGGGGAAAGAGAGGAAGAGGAAGCCAATAAAGCTGAAGAGGAGGGTGAGATCAAACAGTCTGAAGAGGAAAGAGAGGAGAAGAGAATTAAGGCCCAAAGAAGAATGCTGGGAAACATCAGATTAATTGGGGAGTTGGGCAAGAAGAGAATGTTAACTGAGAAGATAATGCATGAATGCCTAAAGAAACTGTTGGGGGGGTCAACATGAGACTCCAGATGGGGTTCATCCTCTCAGGCACCCCTTTTCCAAAATAATTTTCTAGAGCTCTATAACACCTTGTGCTTAGTGAGACCCACAACAGCCAACGAACTCCCCCTTAGTCTCAAGAAATTCTGCCATACAAGAACATGACAGCAGAAGAGAGCTAAAACAGATGATATCAACTCCCTCGTTCAGCCACCTAACAAAGTGGCTGATGATGCAATTGTGAATCTCCAGTGTATCATGCCTCTGTTTGTTGACGTTCACAAAGGGAGCATTCTTGAAGAGAATCTTCCTGGTATCAAAGAGAAAATTTCTATGACAGTTTATGGAGATAGTCTTTGCATTTCCTTTCCTTCTGGTTTGATGCTGCTGTGCAATGTATGTTGAAGAGCTTATTCAAGAATTATAGCCTTGTTTGCTTTAGTGAAATTGCTGAGAGAGAAACAATAATTGCAGATATTCTGTTGCGATGGCCCGTGTATGCTTTTCATGCAGTGGAGATAGTGATGGCGAGGACGATGATGTAAATATGGATGTGGTTGCTTCAGAAAAGGCTGATGAAATTTCCAATGCATTATCTGCCGCCGCTTCACTTGGGAGAAGTTCTGAGACGACCAAAGTTTAATCTGGGCTTGAGGGAACTTGCTATGGATAATTACAATGAAAAATATTAAGGTGGTCCCAAGTGAAATTTTATTGATTGGTGGTCCTATAGATTCGGATGTGGTCTTTGATGAATGGATTGTTAGGGACCTTTTTCCATCAAACTTGTTCCTCACTAATGTGGTGTTCAACATGGGTTTCGTTTTGGTTTCTGCCATAAGGATGTGATTGTGCTCTGTCCAGTTTAACCTTGATATCACGGCTACATTGCAAGTCATAAATACGATATCATTTTCCTCTGGATGACGATGACTCTGAAGAGCTTGAGGACACGTCTATTAAATTTTTATGGAACCTCTCATTGTTTGTGCGCATACAGATGATGAAGTCAATATTCTTGCAGCTTGTATATTCATGGGATAATCCATTTTCTTGCCAGGCTTTCCCTAGCTGTACTGGGCTTCACATATAAAGAGTTACTAATTAGTCAATTCATTGTGTAAGGCAGGTCTATTTACTGGAGCCATCAAATGATGCTGACTCAAATATGTATGTTCACCATGATAGTTATTTCACAGTTAGCCCTCTGCACAGCATGGTTTGACCATCCGCTTAAAGGTGGCGACCAAGGTTTAGTTTTGGCCCTTTCAAGAAAGATTATAATTGAATATGCATTAAGGGTTTCAAATGTACTCTAATTTCTTAAAATTAGTTTAGGTTCTTAAGTCAGTCTCTTTCTAATCAAGATGATTGCCTCATTGTCTGATATTGGAAAATATTTTGGTTGCACGTATGAATAACTTGCTTTTGTTCACACTATGCTTTACGTTAGCAGGAAATCTTATTGCTGTAGGCTCGACGGAGAAAGCCGATGATTTTTGGGATCTCAATATTGAACGTTAATGGTTGTTCACTGATTGTTTTTGGATTTGATTTGCTTAAGCTGTCTGTTTGAGTTTCCATCCATATTATTGCAGATTGATGTTGTAGAATCATGTCTTGTGCTAGGCAGTTAAGAAGAGTTGAAGAAGAAAAGGAAGAAAGTCAGTTTTTACTATCTTATTGGGAACGAGATTTTAATGTCCAGCGTTTAATCCAGTGCACGTACTCTATCTTAGTAAGGTTTCACTGACTAATATCAAAATATAGAAGAGAGCGTGATATGTGCATGTCTCTATGTCATCGGGATAAGCTCTTTGACAATTGCCGTCATATATTGGTGGTTAACCTTATGAATGTTGCCACTTCCAATTTATAGGCATTGATTCAGTACGAGGAGGGTGGTCACACAGATTCAGTGCTTGCTGGAACAAGGAGTTCAGGTTGTTGGAAACTGTTAATTATTATCTTGGTCCTGGTAATTATGTAGCTTCTTCCAATTGCCGATGCTTAATGATGTCCCTGACCAATATGCAAATGTTCAAACAGGAATAGACTTGCCAGTGCAAGTGCTGACAGGCAAGTTAAAATTTGGGATGTCGCAGCTGGGAAACACAATATTGCCATGGAACACCACACTGACAAGGAAATCATCTCATTTACTGTATGGTTTTGATCCTTTTGTATGATGAACATACAGCTTCTGTTCATCTTACGATCCAGTCTGTTCTGGCAGTTAAACTTCACGTTCATCAGCAAAGGATCTTTTGATGTTACAGATGAGGGTAATAACTTGTTGGTATTTCATAGAAAAAACCAGGGGATATGCATGTTTAGTGTTGAGGATTTGATATGTAGTTAAAAATTAAGAAGATGGGAAGTTCTTTCTTGTGTCTTTCAAGTTGTATTATGTTGATGACTGCTCTACTAAACAGGATTGAACACACACAAAGGACATGCATAAAATCTTGCAGTGACTTCAATCTCCAATTGAGGGAAATTTGAAAAACGCCTCATTTTGTAGAGCACTTTGTGGAGATGGGCAGTCATTGTGCTCATGTGTTACTATAAGGTCTTGTCAGTCATCATAATATGGATATTGTGGGGGAACTAGACAACCGTAATTGGATATTTGTGAGTCCTAATCATTGTCAGCATCAGACACTCCTGTGATAGCTTAGTTTTTAAGTTTGAGTTCAAAATTTAACCCTTTGTCAAAGCTGTGGGGTGGTCGGAAGGGATCTGTTGCCTTGGATAAACCCTAGGAAGGCTTCAGTTTTTTGCTTTCTGTTGATAGCGTAATTTATTCATAAAAACCCAATTCACTGGTCAATGTGATGCAATGGTTGGCTTACATTGGCCAAGGCAAATCCTTTTGGGCAAAGAAAACCGACTGATTTTCGCCATTGTATTCACTGACCCTTGGGTGGGAGCCTTGGCGCATCTGGTTAAGGTGTTGCCGTGTGACTTGGAGGTCACGGGTTCAAGCCTTGGACGCAGCCTCTTGCAAATGCAGGGTAAGGCTTGCCTCCTTTCACCTTTGTGGTGAGGCCCTTCCCTGGACCCCCGTCTCACGGGAATGCTATCGTGCACCGGGCTGCCTTTTTTTTAATCACTGACCCTTGGGTCATTGCAGGTGACTTTCAATGATGTTGCTTTGTAGGAAGGAAGAACTAGGATCTTAGCTTCTGTAACTAACCAAAGCCTAACACATCTGATGCGATCGATGATTGTCACTTATTACTAAGATGATTTGGGATTCCAAGGACGGTGCTTCACTTGGTCTGGCTGTTGTTCAGGAACTAATCTAATCTTGGAGGACCTTGATATAAGGCCAGTAAATGAAGAATGGAGACTCCCCTGCTGATAGTGTACTGCAATCTCAACCCGTTTAGCTTGTGCAATGTACTTATAAACTGATCAAGGAATGTGACTGTGGCTAGACTAAAAACATTCATGGAGATTGTGGTCCGGCATGCCTCTGATAACAGAATAGCAGTGCAAAAAGCTCAACCAGACTTGTGGTGGTCGAAGAAGTTGTAGTACAGGTTCAATAGGTCTCGTGCTTTCTGTTGTAACCATTGCAGTGGATGTGCCGGTCATCTGTAAAATGTTCTTAAAGTACTGCTTCTCATTATTTCTCTCCTGAGGTGATTCCTCTTGTCTGATTCTCTCAAAACCATCTTTCTTGATTCTTTTTCTGACCGTGCAACTCTTAGCTAGTTTCTTGAAGGCTCGGGGATCTGCTATTTCATTGTTCAAAGGGCTGAGAATGCCTAACTGGAACTCTTATCGATTTCAATTCCATGCTCAAAAAGAAACTAAAATTTAGTCTGCAGGTAAAATTTTGCTTTATCATTCTGCTATACTGTTTTCAAGTAACTCTGCACGGACTATTCTGAATGATTCTGTCTAGTTTATGGAAAATAGAATCCATACTCTAGTCAGTTTCCTGGCAATTCTCTTTCAAGGGTAAATGTGATTCTCTAGTTTACCACAATATTAGCAATTTACATACTAATAACTTGATTTCAACCAAAAAAAAAAAAATTAATACTAATAACTAATCAACCAAATCTACCAATAAAAGCTTCACTTCCCTCATGTACATCAAAGTTGACTGAACAATCAGATATTAGAGCAGTCTTTGACTCTGATGAGAGTGTAAGAGATGAGCGTGGAATTTCACCATTTTGGTCAAATTGTTCGTCATGTTTCATCTTAACCAGAACTGATGTTGATCACTTCATCATCAGAGACGCAAAGATGTCACACTGGCAACTTTTTAAGGACATAAAACATGAGAAACAGAACAAAGAAGAGGATCTGAGTTGTGTGCTCGTGTGTGTGTGTGTGTGTGTGTGTGTGTGTGAGAGAGAGAGAGAGAGAGAGAGAGAGAGAGAGGGCAACAATTCTTAATGATTCAGATTCTCTATAGACAAACGATTCTACTGATCCATCAGAAACTAACCAACTCGTTAACTGTGAACTCTTTACAGTTCTGAAACCAGTTTGAACTCGATAATCAATTTGACAAGCGACCAGCCGTGCGTTTAGAATTGGCTAGGAGAAGGTTGTCTATACCTACCAATCTGTTCATGAAGGGAACATGGATATTCAATAAGTACTGCAAACAGATCCAGAAAGGTAGATTGTCTACGCTGGTTCTCTCTCTGATGGACAAGGAAAACGGGCAAGAGGAGAAAATCAGGCGTGGTTGCCGGAGACAGAATATGGGACGACATGACTTCCAGCGAAAACCTCAATGATTTGTTGATCAGATACTTTATCGGCCAAAGGATTAGGATGTGTAAGAACTTTGACTTGGAGCCATCACTCAATTGGCTTCGTGAGCGTGACGGGCAGCCCAATCTGAAGATGAGACCCGGTAGCTTGGGACAGTTAATAGTTAGTGCAGAGAACATGTAGTATCGGCTTGTTCGGTCTTGGGTCAGTGCTGCAATCTGATGCGCAGACTCTGCAATTCATCGACGCAGTAGCCAAAGACCCAGCAAACTGACCCGACATGTTCTTCTTGCACTAACTGTTGACAGTCCCGAGAGTTTTGTGATTCTCCCAAAAGTCTGCTCCATCAGTTCTGCTTGCACCACTGCAACTCTAGCTAGTTTGTTGAAGGCAAGGGGAATTTGCAGACAAAGAATTCCACGGCAACTCTCTGCAGTTTATTCTATAACCTATTAATACCCCATCTGCATCTCCACCTCTAAAAATCTGGCCCGTACAGCACATCTTTTTGACTTTTGTACACATGAAAACGGTTTCACATCTTTTACGCTCCTGGGTTTGTTCAAGTTTTACATCTACTGCGACTGGCTGGGTAGCGGTTCGATGTGATGCATTCGAGTACTTAAATGCAGTAACGGCTTTCGACTCATTATTGTCATCTTTAATCTTTCAGGAGGGGTTAATCCAAATATTTGACACAAATTAGCTGCCAAAAGCCCCCACACAATCTCACAAAATTGTGACTGCTTCATAATCTTCATTCCTTTTGGCTTCAAGTTAAATGGTGGTGGATAACCATGGAGGATGGATGTGTTCTTATCTTAACTTTTTTACAGGACACCTATGTTAATCCACAGCCATTGGTTGACGAAGTGAGAGTAACCCCTGATCAGGTATACCAAGTGAGTTGAGAGAAACACAAAGATGGCCTCCAAATCTGCAGTCTCACTAGCATTTCTCTGTTCAATCGTTTTAACTCTTGTGGTTGACAGGCATCCATGCCGGTTGAATTGCTATCTACTGGGGTCAGAACGGCATCGGCAATGGCCCGACTCCTGTGATCAACCTCTCCCGCTACTGTGATCGTTACAGCGGAGGATGCACCAGCTTGACCTCCGAAATCAAGTCTTGCCAAGCTAGGGGAATCGAGGTGATGCTCTCGATCGGAGGTGGCACGGGAAGTTATTTTCTCACTTTCGGCGAGGATGCTAGACTGGTCGCGACTTATCTGGTGGGACAACTCCCTAGGAGGCCAGTCCTCGTCTCAGCCGCTTGGGACAGCCATGCTCGACTCCACGGCATCAATTTTGACATTGAAGGAGGCACAAGACAGCAGCATTGGGATGATCTGGCTAGGTTCCTGTCTGCTTATAGCTGCAGAAAGGGAAGCAAGCAGCCCCTCAATGATCCTTATCCGGACACTTGGGGTTGTGGGTGTCCTTCAAACAGGCCTGGTTGACTCCGTTTTGATCCAGTTTTACAACAATCCTCTGGGCGAATACAATTCCGGCGACACGGTAATCTTCATGATTTATGAGGAGTCATTGCTTGTATTGACAGGAACGTGACAATCAAAATGAGATTGCTTAAGAATGGAATTAGAGAACAAGATTGTATCCTTTTTTTTTTTTCCGTTGAATTTCCTATTCTACTTTACAAGTCAAGTTATATGCGCTATGTACTCTGTGCCGATTGCGAAACCATGCTATCTCACTCACGCATCCCTACCCTCAAACCTCCGAAAAGGTGGGGAATCAAACTCCCCACTTGGTTAATAAGGAGAAATTAAGAATGGTAATTTATGAACAATTATCATGGCCGATAAAACCTTTTAAAAATGCGACAGGATGTGTATTCCATCTGAAACCTAGATTGCAACTTGACCCGCAGGAAATTAAAGTAAATCGACGCCTTAATTAAAAGCATTTATTTTATTATTCTTACTAATCTGTGAGCGGCAAAAGGGATTTAAAGTAAAACTTACATATACGGATCCAACAATATCTGATCTACAGTTGTTTGTGTGTCGTTGACGTGGCTTCCTATAACATTTTTATTTTGTTTTTTGTGGGTTTGGTGGGGGGGGGGGTTGCACTTTTTCCTTCTAATTATGACTAGAAATGCTAACCCTTAATCCTTTCTTTTATGAAATATCTACGTGTACGAGTAATTGTACAACCGTTTAATATCTTTTAAAGTTTACATCACCACACAATAGATTATGACGTCATCATGTCCATGAAAGTTAGACATTGAAAGAATAGCACATAACTGATCTAAAATTATTCTTAGCATGAAATAAATTATAATCGTAAATATGAACATATTTCTCAAAGTTCATAATCATTTTCATTTGATATTGAGTGGAATTTCGGTTGTGCAAGGTTTCTAATTCACAATTAAAAACTATAAAGTGACGGTTAAACAAAGAGTAAAAACCACCAAAAACTCTAAACTATGCCCGCTACGACATATTTACTCTATTTTTTTGTGACACCAAAAAATCTAAATTTGTACCCGTGTGACACATATATCCCAAACTTGTACTAGTATAACACATTTACTTCTTCTTGTGATGCCAAAAATCCTAAATTTGTAGGCGTGGAACATAGTTAGCTTAACTACAAGTTTGGATTTTGGGTGTCACAAAAAAATAATTTGGAGTTGATGTGTCACATAGGTAAAAACTTGAGATTTTTGATGTCACAAAAAAAAATAGAGCTTGAAGTAAATGCATCACTCGGATATAATTTTGAGGTTTTTAGGATTACCATAAAAAAAATTTGGAGTAAATATATTATAGTAGGCATAGTTTAAGATTTGATAGCTTTTTCCTATTAACAAAGGAGATCAGTCCCTAGACGTGTCGTGGGCTAGCGACAATGATCATAATAAAAAAAATGATCAATTATATTAAACCATTTTATATTTTTCGATTGGCAAAGAAAAGGAAGAAGAAGAAACAATCTTACCTAAATAGAAAAGAAAAAAAAAGGCACACACCAATTTTACCGAGAACAATTAATATGGTGCTTATTAACTATTCAAATTCAAAAATAAACTCACAATTCCTAAAATGACCGCATCACTCTAGTCTATCATATTCTATTCTTTTTAATAATCTTCTACATAGAGTTAAAAATATACTGTTAGTGGAGTCTTCTTTAATATAATGTTTTGACTAGGCTCTAGTTCCTCTTTGTAATATTTTGACTGCTCACGTTGGGATTAAAGATTTGTTGCAGCACAAAAAAAAAAAATCATACTCTTGTTTTGTGACAGCCGCAAATTTTCACATCTGATTAAAGAATATAAATAAAAAAATATTATTTAAAACGATTGCTTGCTATCTAACTGCATAGCACCTAAATCATGAGAATTAAACCGATAAGTTATCCATATTTATAGTAGCGATGTAGGACAATGGTGTTTAAATTGCGGCTTCATTAATTTAAAATAAAGTCAATGCATTCTACAATTATTTTTGGCGGTATTCAAGCTTTGAGGTCTAATTTGAGCTTTTCTAAGGATTTCGGTTCATTTAAGATAATTCTTCGGATTTCTTAATGCTTAGAACAAAATTTATGTCCTTATCAACATAAATTTAGAATCAAACAACGTATCTATTTTACAATTGAGTATCTGAAATTTTCCTTTAATTAACACACTCATTTTTTTTTTCTCTTCAACGTCTAAGATCAAGTCTCACTTGGAGACTTTTCATTTGAACACCCATGTCATCACCCATACTGACATCATGAAATTTTGGCTTAAGTCATTTAAGGCTCTTGATGAATCATCAACTTATGTTTGCATCAAAATATCTCCATGTGGCCAAATTTTATTGGAATGCTCGCCTCTAGCGATTCTATAGAGGGGCATTTGAAGCTCAAAGATTGGGACATTTAGCATTTTGACCCAAGGTAATAATTATATTTAACCATGGTTAAATTTTCCTCTCTCTTTCTTGGTGAAACTCTTGTAGACTCCTTCAAAAATCTTTTATTTTTTTTGCACGTTCAACCTTCAGAAGTCTTTCATAAGTAGAGATCTCCACACCAAATTACCATCACACACGAACATCCTTTTCTACTCAAATTTTCAAGTTTTATGATTCAAGACAAGGCCCCACTCTCGTAATTTTAAAGTTTTTGTCTCAATCTTTTGAATACCAACAAGGTAAACTATTGAATTTCACTACTTTACATAAATGCGTTTTGTCATTTTAACGACAATGATTGTTAATTCTTGATTCTTGCTCATTTTGTTTAAAGGTGACCCAAAGCTTTAAGTTGTCGAGTCCTTATTCTAGGTAAGCGAAATCTCTAAATACTAAGCTAGGCTGTTGTACTAAGTAACTTTTTATTTGGTTGTTTCATTTGTCGTGATCTTGCCTGAAATTTTTTCAATAAGTGTGAAGAGTTCTTAATTTGATGCATCGAATGTCATTTAATTCATATTGTAAACTTTGTATGTATTCATGGAAGTGCATTTTTGGGAGCATCAAAATGGGTGTCCATGATTTGGTGATGTTCGAAAGGTAAGACGCGGAAAGAAAAGAATATAAATAAATAAATAAATAAATAAAATAGAACAAATATATTGTTTCTAGATCCATTGGTTTTATATATATGCGCGCGTGTGTGTGTTTTTTTTCTAAATCCAATCGTTTTAGATGATTGTCGTAGAAAAATTTTCCCTTCTTAGAAGCATTACTGTTGAATTTTAAATAAGTAACCAGTAAGCCATTTTACTTAATAAGCATAGTTAATTTCATGTCAAGTAAAGTGTGTAAAAATGATAGTTTTGCAATTTAGTGACTAAAAAGTGAATTAATAGTGCAACATGTTGAAAGATCGATAATATGATGTTGTGCATCTCATGTTAAATTATGTTCTTGTACCTTATTGTTGCATGATAACTTAAACAATGAAAAGAAAAGCCGTCATCCACATATTGGAGGTGACGTTGCCCCGGGTGTTGGGATGCCCTATACATTGGGATGCCCCAAGAGTGTATGGGATGTCTCGGAATGAGAAGCCCCATGTGACGGGATGCCCTATGGGAGGAGATTGCGAGATGCCCGAGAATGTTTGGGATTGTTGACACCTGATTTTTAATCATCTTTTCTATTGCTAAAGTAATAAAAAATCCATAAAAATTCATAAAATTGAAAAATCAACTTTGGGGACCTTAGCCAAGTCTAGGAAATCAATTTTGACCAAAAAACGATTTTTCATATTTTCGGTATTTTTACGTATTTTTTATTTATTTATTTTCGAAAATTAATAGAAAATCCATAAAAATTCATAAAATTGAAAAATCAACTTTGGAAACCTTAGCCAAGCCTAGGGAACCAATTTTGACCAAAAAATAATTTTTCATATTTTCGATATTTTTCGGTATTTTTATTTTCGAAAATTCATAAAACAAAAAATTAAGAAAAATGAGAAAATTGAAAAATCAAGTTTGGAGCCTTGGCCAAGCTTAGGCAACTATTTTCGAACAAAAAAATAATTTTTTGTATTTATATATATTGTTTATATATTTTAGAAATTATGAGAATATTTAATAAATAATAGTATTTGAGGCCACAAAAATATATAAAAATAGTCAATATTTTTATTTTAAATCCCTTTTCATGTTGGCCATCACAAATTTAAAAAAATCCAATTCAGGGTCGTGTATTCCTTCACGAGCATAATCTCGAACTGGGCCTAAAAAATTCAATTTGAGTCAATTTATTATTATTTTTTCACTTTTAGGAGTTGTGACATTGTTCTCTAATATTTCAAATTTTTTATATTGGCCCAAATTATACCCAGAATGACTCAATTGTGCAAAAGGGCTTTAATTAAATTCTACATTATTTTCAGTGGCAAGAAATGAGCTTAAATTTGACATGTGGTGAATTTTGACTAAGTATAGGGAAGGTATGTCAAAAATTGTGAGGAGATTTGGACTTAAAGAAATATTTTTTCAGGGACTAAATTGTAAATACTTAAAATTCAGGGACTAGAGTGCGAATACCTAACTCTTGAGGGATTATTTTACAAATAACAAAAAGAAGAGTTAGTGGATAAATTAGAATAGAAAAGGGAAGATGGAGAAGAGGAGATGAAGAAGAGAAGTTGGAGAAGAATGGATGGAGAAAATAATATAAGAATAGAGAAGGGAAGATGGAGATGAAGAAGAGTTAGTAGAGAAATTAGAATGGAAGATAAGAATAGAGAAGGGAAGATGGAGATGAAGAAGAGTTAGTGGAGAAATTAGAATGGGAGATAAATATGGAAAAGGGAAGATGAAGATGAAGAAGAGTTAGTGGAGAGATTAGAATGTGAGATAGAGATGGAGAATGGAAGATGAAAATGAAGAAGAGTTAGTGGAAAAAGTAGAATGGGAGATAGAGTTAGTGGAAAAATTAGAATGGAAGATAGAGTTAGTGAAAAAATTAGAATGGGAGATAGATGAGTAGATTATAAAAGAAGGAAGAAGTGAGCTTGAAAGGGGAATTTTTTTTTTAGAGAAAATTTTGGATGTTTGAGAGAGTTTTGGGAGATTGAAGAAAAAATTTGAGAGAAAAAAAATACCAAAAGAGAGAGAATTTTGATGATGATGTGAGTTTAAAGCTAGGGGTTATCATCACAAATTCATTCATCGATCAATATAAATCAAGAGTTCATCCTCGTCAACGAGCAAGCAAATTCGAGCTAAGTATTTTTATTTATTCATTTATTTATGGTTTTACTCGCAAATTAGGACAAATTATATACACTTTCTCCATCTCCCATTTTTTCCATATTTTATGTTGTTGACACCTGATTTTTAATCATTTTTTCTATTGCTAAAGTAATAACAAAATTCATAAAAATTCATAAAATTGAAAAATCAACTTTGGGGACCTTAGCCAAGCCTAGGGAACCAATTTTGACCAAAAAACGATTTTTCATATTTTTGGTATTTTTACGTATTATTTATTTATTTATTTTCGAAAATTAATAGAAAATCCATAAAAATTCATAAAATTGAAAAATCAACTTTGGGAACCTTAACCAAGCCTAGGGAACCAATTTTGACCAAAAAATAATTTTTCATATTTTCGATATTTTTCGGTATTTTTATTTTCGAAAATTCATAAAAACAAAAAATTAAGAAAAATGAGAAAATTAAAAAATCAAGTTTGGAGCCTTGGCCAAGCTTAGGCAAATATTTTCGAACAAAAAAATAATTTTTTGTATTTATATATATTGTTTATATATTTTAGAAATTATGAGAATATTTAATAATTAATAGCATTTGAGGCTACAAAAATATATAAAAATAGTCAATATTTTTATTTTAAATCCCTTTTCATGTTGGTTATCACAAATTTAAAAAATCCAATTCGGGGTCGTGTATTCCTTCATGAGCCTAATCTCGAACCGGGTCTAAAAAATTCAATTTGAGTCAATTTATTTTCATTTTTTCACTTTTAGGAGTTGTGACATTGTTCTCTAATATTTCAAATTTTTATATTGGCCCAAATTATACTCAGAATGACTCAATTGTGCAAAAGGGCTTTAATTAAATTCTGCATTATTTTCAGTGGCAAGAAATGAGCTTAAATTTGACATGTGGTGAATTTTGACTAAGTATAGGGAAGGTATGTCATAAATTGTAAGGAGATTTGGACTTAAAGAAATATTTTTTCAGGGACTAAATTGTAAATACTTAAAATTCAAGGACTAGAGTGCAAATACCTAACTCTTGAAGGATTATTTTACAAATAATAAAAAGAAGAGTTAGTGGATAAATTAGAATAGAGAAGGGAAGATGAAGAAGAGGAGATGAAGAAGAGAAGTTGGAGAAGAATGGATGGAGAAAATAAGATAAGAATAGAGAAGGGAAGATGGAGATGAAGAAGAGTTAGTAGAGAAATTAGAATGGAAGATAAGAATAGAGAAGGGAAGATGGAGATTAAGAAGAGTTAGTGGAGAAATTAGAATGGGAGATAAATATGGAGAAGGGAAGATGAAGATGAAGAAGAGTTAGTGGAGAGATTAGAATGTGAGATAGAGATGGAGAATGGAAGATGAAAATGAAGAAGAGTTAGTGGAGAAATTAGAATGGGAGATAGAGTTAGTGGAAAAATTAGAATGGGAGATAGATGAGTAGGTTATAAAAGGAGGAAGAAGTGAGCTTGAGAGGGATTTTTTTTTTAGAGAGAAAATTTGAAGTGTTTGGGAGGATTTTTTTTGGAGAGAAAATTTTGGATGTTTGAGAGAGTTTTGGGAAATTGAAGAAAAATTTGAGAGAAAGAAAATACCAAAAGAGAGAGAATTTTGAAGATGATGGGAGTTCAAAGCTAGGGATTATCATCACAAATTCCTTCATCGATCAATATAAATCAAGAGTTCATCCTCGTCAACGAGCAAGCAAATTCGAGCTAAGTGTTTTTATTTATTCATTTGTTTATGGTTTTACTTGCAAATTAGCACAAATTGTATACACTTTCTCCATCTCCTCTTTTTTTTTTCCATATTTTATGTCAGGAGAAGGATATCTCTACGTCAACAGCAAAAATCTCGTAGATATGCAAAAATCGGCCCAAACAAGCTCCTAAGCTGTCCACCGATTTCTCAACTGATCTGTGACTAAAAGTCCCTCTTAATTCAAAAGAAACTCTCTATATTGGGAACATAGAGAGCGAAAATCAATTATAGAAATCCCTCCCAAAAAAACGGGAGATAAGTACTCTTTCCACTCTTCTGGTTTTAGGTGCAGATTAGCACATATTTTGTATACTGACATTTCACTCTATTTTATGTCAGGAAGCCGCAGCTTTATATCAATGGTCAACCCTATGGAAGCACAAAATCGGCTTGGAGGAGTCCTCAAGCGCGCACAAATTTCAAATTGTTGAATCAATTCGTTGTATTTTATTTTAAAGAATTCATACCCCAGAATGGAGAGGACAAAGTCCATCCGCAATTTAAATACCTGCACCATAAATCCCAAAGGGAAGAGCCAAGCCAATGCTTAGCCTCCCATTGGAGGTTTTTACTTACAGTAGTTAAATACCTGCAACTTAAATACCTGTACCTTAAATCCCAAAGGGAAGAGCCAAGCCAATGCTTAGCCTCCCATTGGAGGTTTTTACTTACAGTAGTTAAATACCTGCAACTTAAATACCTATACCTTAAATCCCAAAGGGAAGAGCCAAGCCAATGCTTAGTCTCCCATTGGATGTTTTTACTTACAGTAGTTAAATACTTGCAACTTAAATACATGTACCTTAGATCCCAAAGGGAAGAGCCAAGCCAATGCTTAGCCTCCCATTGGAGGTTTTTACTTACAGTAGTT
Organism: Psidium guajava; assembly: GCA_016432845.1. NCBI lineage: Eukaryota > Viridiplantae > Streptophyta > Magnoliopsida > Myrtales > Myrtaceae > Psidium > Psidium guajava. The sequence continues at coordinate 12,695,574 of CM028230.1, read as the reverse complement.
AAATACCTGCAAATTAAATACATATACCTTAAATCCCAAAGGGAAGAGCCAAGCCAATGCTTAGCCTCCCATTGGAGGTTTTTACTTACAGTAGTTTAAATACTTGCAACTTAAATACCTGTACCTTAAATCCCAAAGGGAAGAGCCAAGCCAATGCTAGGCCTCCCATTGGAGGTGTTTATTCACTGTCATGTACTTCCTATAATTTAATTTTTGAATCATCAGACCCAAAAGATAAGTAGGTTGTAATACTGCACAGAAGTCGTTAACACACTCCTTCTTTCGGCTTCAGGGAATCTTTAACACTTAAAAAAATATAACAAATAAAAATATATACCATCCATGCATCCTATTTAAAAAGTGAAAACACAAAAGAGAATACCCTACTATAGCCTTAGGAATAAACCAAGCCTGAGTTGCCGAATTAGGATATCCATGAAATTAAGGTACCGAAAGGGCATTAGTTTTAATTAACTAGTGTAACCAAGTCCCCGAGCTCCTAATCTCTGGTTCGCAGGAATAAATTAGTTCTCCCGCTAATTTATTTAGGTTTCTAATCGACCTACCAAGAACGATTAGTGGCGACTCCAAATTTTAAAATCATTTAAACAAAAACCAAAGTTGCAATTCGGTAGGGCTTGGGAGGGTCCGCGTTAGGTTAGTCAAATCTAATTAACCTAATAATCCGTTAACCCCTTTAAAATTTAAAATATTTTTAGAGGGTCGCGACAGACTGGCGACTCCACTGGGGAATAGAGATTTTTAAATTTTCGAAAAAAGATACCAATTGGAATACTTAAATTTTTTCGAAATTTTAAAAGTCTTAGTGGACTTAGGCCAATGAAAATTTCATGGATATCTCGCTTCTGGCGATCTTGCTTGGGACTCATTCTATAGGTGTTATATGTTTTTGCAGGATGGGAGTTATAAGGGGCGGAGTGTTTGGCTAACCCATTTGTTTTGCAGGCTCGGTGTTGGGATTATGTTTAATTTCACACATTTTTAGAAGCGCTGTTTTGATATCAATTGTTGTGCATGTCTTGCATATTCTGAGGATCACAACACCTGCACACACAAGCGTCTAAACCCAAGTCGCGAAATTTTTCCTAGGTAACCATAGATAGGGATCGAATATGCAAAGCTCTTGCGTCGATTGCGCTTGGGTTGACCATATTTTATCCCGCTCATTATCTGAATTGACAATTCTTCCCATTGTGATTTGATTGCGCGGAGGGTAAGGTTGTCAATTCAGATAGTGGGGGCCTTTTAGGTCCATACCCTGTCTCTCCTTCTTTTATTTTCTAGAGTCCACTCCTCACTTGAGTCATGCGCATGATTATGTGATTTGCATTTCTCCAAGGTAAAAGTAAGTTCTCTAATTTTATCTTGTATTTATTTTCGGTCGGTCCATGCTAGGTGTTAGTCAGTTTTTGAGCTTGATATTACGACCATTCTTTTAAAAGAAAATAAAAATTAAATTTGTCCCTCATTTCTTTTTAGAATTTTTTTTTTTGAAAAAATGATGTGAAAAAATCCCTTCATGAGAATTTTATTAACCAATAAGGGATTTTTGTCATGTTTTTATTACTTTAATAAAAATGAAATTTTCCTGAAAAAATTTTCCTCTGAAAATTTATTTCAATAAAAAGAAAAATTCCTTCAAAAAAAACTCTAGTAGACATCAAGTGATTTTATCACATTTTTCAAATTATAAAAACTTGCAAGAAAATTCTTCTCGAGAAATTCGCTCATGTTTTTCTAAGAAAATTTTCTCTAAATAAAATTAGACTAATGTCTCGGGGGAATTGTATTGACCAATAAGAGATTTTTGTCATGTTTTTCTTGCTTCAATAAAAATGAAATTTTCCTGACAAATTTTCCTCTGAAAATTTTTTTCGATAAAAAGAAAAATTCCTGCAAAAAAAACTTTGGTAAACATCAAGTGATTTTATCACATTCTTTCAAATTATAAAAACTTGCAACAAAAATTCTTTTCGAGAAATTCGCTCATGTTTTTCTAAGAAAATTTTCTCTAAATAAAATTAGACTAATGTCTCGGGGGAATTATGTTAACCAATAAAGGATTTCTATTATGTCTTTCCTGCTTCAATAAAAATAAAATTTTCCTGATAAATTTACCTCGGAAAATTTATTTTGATAAAAAGGAAATTCCTTCAAAAATTTTAGTAAACATCAAGAGATTTTGTCACATTCCTTTAAAAAAATAAAAAAAGAGTAATAAATCTGCAAAAAAAAATTCTGTATCAGAAATTAACCCATTTCTTCCTAAGGAAATTTTTTTTTTCTGATTTCTCTATAAAATAGAAAAAATAAAATTGGACTAATATAGGAGTCATGGACCGACATTCCTTGTGTCGCATACTAATTATATCCTTTTCTTTTGCAGGGAGATCCTAGATACCCCAGATGGGTGTAAAAATTAAGTTCAATAATATATCAAGAATCATCTTCAGAAATACCAAAAGACGAAAAACACCAAGGCTTCAACCGTTAATTCAGGGGGGCAAACGAACACTGTCCATCTTTGACAGACAGAGTTGTGTCAATCCGTAAACTTGTATGGGCAGTGTATTCTGATATGACGGTGGACTTATACTGATTAAACACGGGGGCATATTTAATGTATTGCAGAGGATCCCGCGTCTTTTGAAAGACAATATGGATTATATAATCAGAAACCATGAAATAAGTACCTTAACCTGATTAAATCAACCAGAGACCGGTCTTAAAATTTCCTCGGATCCGAAACACGCGGAGGGTTTTAGAGGACCGAGGTTCTATTAATGAATGTGACCCACAAGTATTTCTCCCAATGCTACAGGCGCCCGACAAGAGCAAATGGGCACCGAAAGAAACAAAACACGGTTGAAGTGGGGCACGCAACAAATGGCCGAATTTATTGGCACACTAATTAAGTGGTGGTAGCTTTATTAATTTACATGATTGAACGCGGGTCTCTAGGCGGCTGGTGGAAAGCCACACTAAATGTCTCTCTAATGTTCTTGATATCATCGTCTACCGCAACCCGCGAGAGCATCATGAAGAAGATTAAACCTAGACGAATACGTCTACTTAGTTTCATCGCACGTTCTCGCCTTTTGTCGATGTCCAAAATTAATGCACAAGCTAGAAGTAATCATTTCCCTTTCCCCCCTATTAAATGCTCGGAGCCGTTAACCGCACCAAACTCGAAAAAATTAATATCGAGACGAAATCTGCGTAAATTTGAAGGGTAAATCCGTATCGTTCCAATTTACCCTTAAATTGCTCCGGTTTTAAATTTGATCCCTTCTATTTTCAGGAATTTGCAAAAGCGACTCGAGAATACAGTTGTATCCAAAAACCAAATTTCCTGGTCGGGCTAAATTGGGGGCAAATCAACTCATGGACATTACCACGGGATGGGCAGCTTCGGTTAAAGAAAAATACAAGCGAAAGATCCGAACAATCTCAGCCATGGGTAATTCTGTATCGTTCTAATTTGCACATAATCATCTCGAGTCTTGAATTTTTTTTATTCCATTCTTAACAGGGATTGCAAATTACCTCGAGAAATATCGTAACAAGGCCCAAGGTGATACAACAGGGCCGCGTTATCCTAAAGGATTAACCTTTGAAAAGAAAACCCCATGGACACCTATGGTCCAATGGACCGAATGGAATACTCGACGAGTAATACCGAAGTCAATATTTTGCCACATTCTCGGCTTAATGGTGAAGCATCCAACAAAAGTCGAAGAAAACTCAACCCAGCAAAATTGGTAAAAGACTTGTCCAAGGCATTCAAGATGAAGGGTAAATCAGTATAGTTTCCAATTTATCCCTTTTAATACCGGTTGACATGTCTCCTTTTCTTGTTACAGGAAATATTTATACTAACATGTAACATGTTGGAGGAGACAAATCCAAAAGAAAATGATGATCATTTGACAAGATCTATTCTGGTGAAAAATGGGGGGCATTTAACTGCTAAACCATGGCGGTCGTTGTCACTAAACAAACCAAAATGCTCCCTCACCCATATGCCTCATCGTGCAGGGGTAAAACTTGAGACAAACCGCTCCTCGACATAAGGAGTGGGCTTCCCAATTTGTTCAATCCACCCACATACCAGGGGCAATTCAAATCCGCCCATGTTTGCACATTATATAAATACACATGATGCTAAAAATTGTCACATCGGCATTGTGTTTACACATTTCACGAATTATGTATGATTATTCCGCATGTTTAATTTACCAACTCCAACTTAGAGCATAAACTGCATAGGAGACATCAAATGTGCAAAATGGGGCATAACAGGATGAGGAAAGTTAAACCATTTCTACACACGGGTCTAACATTTTAATCTACAGATAAACAGCCTTTCTCTAGAGTGAGAGAAAGCCCTTTCGGACTAAAGTCCCCCATTCAGATTACATTCGAGGCGTTCATATTATGAGAACCTCCTTAAATAGAATTGGTAATGCAAACTTGACAGAATAGTTTTGCATGATCCACATTTTGATTGATTGCATCATGAGTTATCACACAGACTACTTCTAATCATTGCCAACTTAGCTGAACAATTTTGTATGAACCAATGAACGCATTGATGAAAATGCTTGCACATGTTAGCTCTGACATTGCCTGACAGGCAACACATTCCCGGTGTTTGAGTTACCTTCCAAAGTCTTGAAATCCATTCGGCGATTATTGAATGAACAAGCCTGGTTGTCGAGAAGCCACCAAGCATTTCTTCCAAATTCTCAGGTAAGTATATCTTCAACCTGAACTTTTCAAGAGAATGAATTCTGACGGTTGTTGGGGTACTCGAATCCATTGCGGTATATATAGGTATCCACCTTCTTCAATAAAGCATGATTTGTCTCAAGGACAGAAATGTTCGAGACCTTTTGATCTCTGCCACTTTGGTTTATTCCTAAAGCGACAGGAGAATATAATTTGGGTTTGAGCTTCGTAGGATTCCTGGTCTCCCCAGATTTCAAAATGGCACCCTTTGAGGTACACCAAGCCCTTCTTACAGGCAAACTAAGTCCTTCTTACAGGCAAACCAAGTCCTTCTTATAGGCATAAAGTCCTTCTTACAAGCATAAAGTCCTTCTTACAGGCAAACCAAGTCCTTCTTACAGGCAAACCAAGTCCTTCTTACAGGCATAAAGTCCTTCTTACAGGCATAAAGTCCTTCTTACAGGCAAATCAAGTCCTTCTTACAGGCAAACAAAGTCCTTCTTATAGTCAAAACAAGTCCTTCTTACAGGCAAATCAAGTCCTTCTTACAGGTACAAAGTCCTTCTTATAGGCACAAAGTCCTTCTTATAGGGCACAAAGTCCTTCTTATAGGCAAATCAAGTCCTTCTTACAGGCATAAAGTCCTTCTTACAGGCAAATCAAGTCCTTCTTACAGGCAAATCAAGTCCTTCTTACAGGCAAACTAAGTCCTTCTTATAGGCAAATCAAGTCCTTCTTACAGGCAAACTAAGTCCTTCTTACAGGCAAACCAAGTCTTTCTTACAGGCACCAAGTCCTTCTTACAGGCAAATCAAGTCCTTCTTACAGGCACAAAGTCCTTCTTACAGGCACAAAGTCCTTCTTACAAGCAAATCAAGTCCTTCTTACAGGCATAAAGTCCTTCTTACAGGCAAATAAAGTCCTTCTTACAGGCAAACTAAGTCCTTCTTACAGGCAAATCAAGTCCTTCTTACAGGCATAAAGTCCTTCTTACAGGCAAACTAAGTCCTTCTTACAGGCAAACCAAGTCCTTCTTACAGGCAAACCAAGTCCTTCTTACAGGCATAAAGTCCTTCTTACAGGCAAACAAAGTCCTTCTTACAAGCAAAACAAGTCCTTCTTACAGGCAAATCAAGTCCTTCTTACAGGTACAAAGTCCTTCTTATAGGCACAAAGTTCTTCTTACAGGCATAAAGTCCTTCTTACAGGCAAATCAAGTCATTCTTACAGGCAAATCAAGTCCTTCTTACAGGCAAACTAAGTCCTTCTTACAGGCAAACCAAGTCCTTCTTACAGGCACAAAGTCCTTCTTACAGGCAAAGCAAGTCCTTCTTACAGGCAAAGTAAGTCCTTCTTACAGGCACAAAGTCCTTCTTACAGGCAAATCAAGTCCTTCTTACAGGTAAATTAAGTCCTTCTTACAGGCACAAAGTCCTTCTTACAGACAAATCAAGTCATTCTTACAGGCATAAAGTCCTTCTTACAGGCAAATCAAGTCCTTCTTACAGGCAAACTAAGTCCTTGTTACAGGCAAACCAAGTCCTTCTTATAGGCACAAAGTCCTTCTTAGAGGCAAATCAAGTCCTTCTTATAGGCACAAAGTCCTTCTTACAGGCACAAAGTACTTCTTACAGGCAAATCAAGTCCTTCTTACAGGCATAAAGTCCTTCTTACAGGCAAACAAAGTCCTTCTTATAGGCAAATTAAGTCCTTCTTACAGGCACAAAGTCCTTCTTACAGGTAAAGTAAGTCCTTCTTACAGGCAAATCAAGTTCTTCTTACAGGCAAATCAAGTCCTTTTTACAGGCAAATCAAGTCCTTCTTACAGGCAAATTAAGTCCTTTTTACAGGCATTAAGTCCTTTTTACAGGCACAAGTCCTTTTTACAGGCACCAAGTCCTTTCTACAGGCACCAAGTCCCTCTTACAGGTATCTCCATGGGGTGACCTACCATGCGGGTCAAATCTCAATCAAAATTTAATCAGTAGAATCCTTTTATTAGGAATCTACCATGGTACGACCCACCATACGGGTCAAATGGTATGACCCACAATACGGGTCAAATTTTAATTCAATTTTTAATCAGTAGAATCTTTTTATTAGGAATCTACCATGGGTTGATCCACCATACGGGTTCAAGTTCAACCACCCTAAAGTTTTTTTTATATAACGAATCCTTAGGTTCTCATTTCATTTTCAGTGGAACATTCATGTCACGACTCTTCTTATTTCCTTGTATTGAGTCATTTAGAATTCGGGTGTCATCTCGTCTTTGAAATGAACCTCTACCGAGTTTCCTTTCAAAGAGGGGCAGCTGTTGACACCTGATTTTTAATCATTTTTTCTATTGCTAAAGTAATAAAAAAATTCATAAAAATTCATAAAATTGAAAAATCAACTTTGGGGACCTTAGCCAAGCCTAGGGAACCAATTTTGACCAAAAAACGATTTTTCATATTTTTGGTATTTTTACGTATTTTTTATTTATTTATTTTCGAAAATTAATAGAAAATCCATAAAAATTCATAAAATTGAAAAATCAACTTTGGGAACCTTAACCAAGCCTAGGGAACCAATTTTGACCAAAAAATAATTTTTCATATTTTCGATATTTTTCGGTATTTTTATTTTCGAAAATTCATAAAAACAAAAAATTAAGAAAAATGAGAAAATTAAAAAATCAAGTTTGGAGCCTTGGCCAAGCTTAGGAAAATATTTTCGAACAAAAAAATAATTTTTTGTATTTATATATATTGTTTATATATTTTAGAAATTATGAGAATATTTAATAATTAATAGCATTTGAGGCTACAAAAATATATAAAAATAGTCAATATTTTTATTTTAAATCCCTTTTCATGTTGGTTATCACAAATTTAAAAAATCCAATTCGGGGTCGTGTATTCCTTCATGAGCCTAATCTCGAACCGGGTCTAAAAAATTCAATTTGAGTCAATTTATTTTCATTTTTTCACTTTTAGGAGTTGTGACATTGTTCTCTAATATTTCAAATTTTTATATTGGCCCAAATTATACTCAGAATGACTCAATTGTGCAAAAGGGCTTTAATTAAATTCTGCATTATTTTCAGTGGCAAGAAATGAGCTTAAATTTGACATGTGGTGAATTTTGACTAAGTATAGGGAAGGTATGTCATAAATTGTAAGGAGATTTGGACTTAAAGAAATATTTTTTCAGGGACTAAATTGTAAATACTTAAAATTCAAGGACTAGAGTGCAAATACCTAACTCTTGAAGGATTATTTTACAAATAATAAAAAGAAGAGTTAGTGGATAAATTAGAATAGAGAAGGGAAGATGAAGAAGAGGAGATGAAGAAGAGAAGTTGGAGAAGAATGGATGGAGAAAATAAGATAAGAATAGAGAAGGGAAGATGGAGATGAAGAAGAGTTAGTAGAGAAATTAGAATGGAAGATAAGAATAGAGAAGGGAAGATGGAGATTAAGAAGAGTTAGTGGAGAAATTAGAATGGGAGATAAATATGGAGAAGGGAAGATGAAGATGAAGAAGAGTTAGTGGAGAGATTAGAATGTGAGATAAAGATGGAGAATGGAAGATGAAAATGAAGAAGAGTTAGTGGAGAAATTAGAATGGGAGATAGAGTTAGTGGAAAAATTAGAATGGGAGATAGATGAGTAGGTTATAAAAGGAGGAAGAAGTGAGCTTGAGAGGGATTTTTTTTTTTAGAGAGAAAATTTGAAGTGTTTGGGAGGATTTTTTTTGGAGAGAAAATTTTGGATGTTTGAGAGAGTTTTGGGAAATTGAAGAAAAATTTGAGAGAAAGAAAATACCAAAAGAGAGAGAATTTTGAAGATGATGGGAGTTCAAAGCTAGGGATTATCATCACAAATTCCTTCATCGATCAATATAAATCAAGAGTTCATCCTCGTCAACGAGCAAGCAAATTCGAGCTAAGTGTTTTTATTTATTCATTTGTTTATGGTTTTACTTGCAAATTAGCACAAATTGTATACACTTTCTCCATCTCCTCTTTTTTTTCCATATTTTATGTCAGGAGAAGGATATCTCTACGTCAACAGCAAAAATCTCGTAGATATGCAAAAATCGGCCCAAACAAGCTCTTAAGCTGTCCACCGATTTCTCAACTGATCTGTGACTAAAAGTCCCTCTTAATTCAAAAGAAACTCTCTATATTCGGAACATAGAGAGCGAAAATCAATTATAGAAATCCCTCCCAAAAAAACGGGAGATAAGTACTCTTTCCACTCTTCTGGTTTTAGGTGCAGATTAGCACATATTTTGTATACTGACATTTCACTCTATTTTATGTCAGGAAGCCGCAGCTTTATATCAATGGTCAACCCTATGGAAGCACAAAATCGGCTTGGAGGAGTCCTCAAGCGCGCACAAATTTCAAATTGTTGAATCAATTCGTTGTATTTTATTTTAAAGAATTCATACCCCAGAATGGAGAGGACAAAGTCCATCCGCAATTTAAATACCTGCACCATAAATCCCAAAGGGAAGAGCCAAGCCAATGCTTAGCCTCCCATTGGAGGTTTTTACTTACAGTAGTTAAATACCTGCAACTTAAATACCTGTACCTTAAATCCCAAAGGGAAGAGCCAAGCCAATGCTTAGCCTCCCATTAGAGGTTTTTACTTACAGTAGTTAAATACCTGCAACTTAAATACCTATACCTTAAATCCCAAAGGGAAGAGCCAAGCCAATGCTTAGCCTCCCATTGGATGTTTTTACTTACAGTAGTTAAATACGTGCAACTTAAATACATGTACCTTAGATCCCAAAGGGAAGAGCCAAGCCAATGCTTAGCCTCCCATTGGAGGTTTTTACTTACAGTAGTTAAATACCTGCAACTTAAATACATGTACCTTAAATCCCAAAGGGAAGAGCCAAGCCAATGCTTAGCCTCCCATTGGAGGTTTTTACTTACAGTAATTTAAATACTTGCAACTTAAATACTTGTACCTTAAATCCCAAAGAGAAGAGCCAAGCCAATGCTAGGCCTCCCATTGGAGGTGTTTATTCACTGTCATGTACTTCGTATAATTTAATTTTTGAATCATCAGACCCAAAAGATAAGTAGGTTGTAATACTGCACAGAAGTCGTTAACACACTCCTTCTTTCGGCTTCAGGGAATCTTTAACACTTAAAAAAATATAACAAATAAAAATATATACCATCCATGCATCCTATTTAAAAAGTGAAAACACAAAAGTGAATACCCTACTATAGCCTTAGGAATAAACCAAGCCTGAGTTGCCGAATTAGGATATCCATGAAATTAAGGTACCGAAAGGGCATTAGTTTTAATTAACTAGTGTAACCAAGTCCCCGAGCTCCTAATCTCTGGTTCGCAGGAATAAATTAGTTCTCCCGCTAATTTATTTAGGTTTCTAATCGACCTACCAAGAACGATTAGTGGCGACTCCAAATTTTAAAATCATTTAAACAAAAACCAAAGTTGCAATTCGGTAGGGCTTGGGAGGGTCCGCGTTAGGTTAGTCAAATCTAATTAACCTAATAATCCGTTAACCCCTTTAAAATTTAAAATTTTTTTAGAGGGTCGCGACATATGTCAGAAGAAGAATATCTCTACGTCAATAGCAAAAGTCTCGTAGAGATGCAAAAATCGGCCCAGACAAGCTCCTAAGCTGTCCATCGATTTCTCAACTGATCTGTGATTAAAAGTCCCTCTTAATTCAAAAGAAGCTCTCTATATTAAGAACATAGAGAGCGAAAATCAATTATAGAAATTCCTCCCAAAAAAATGTGAGATAAGTACTCTTTCCACTCTTCTAGTTTTAGGTGCAGATTAGCACATATTTTGTATAATGACACTTCACTCTATTTTATGTCAGGAAGCCGCAGCTCTATATCAATGGTCAACCCTATGGAAGCACAAAATCGGCTTGGAGGAGTCCTCAAGCGCGTACAAATTTCAAATTGTTGAATCAATTCGTTGTATTTCATTTTAAAAAATTCATACCCTAGAATGGAGAGGACAAAGTCCATCCGCAATTTAAATACCTGCACCATAAATCCTAAAGGGAAGAGCCAAGCCAATGCTTAGCCTCCCATTGGAGGTTTTTACTTACAGTAGTTAAATACCTGCAACTTAAATACCTGTACCTTAAATCCCAAAGGGAAGAGCCAAGTCAATGCTTAGCCTCCCATTGGAGGTTTTTACTTACAGTAGTTAAATACCTGCAACTTAAATACATGTACCTTAAATCCCAAAGGGAAGAGCCAAGCCAATGCTTAGCCTCCCATTGGAGGTTTTTACTTATAGTAGTTAAATACCTGCAACTTAAATACCTGTACCTTAAATCCCAAAGGGAAGAGCCAAGCCAATGCTTAGCCTCCCATTGGAGGTTTTTACTTACAGTAGTTAAATACCTGCAACTTAAATATCTGTACCTTAAATCCCAAAAGGAAGAGCCAAGCCAATGCTTAGCCTCCCATTTGAGGTTTTTACTTACATTAGTTTAAATACCTACAACTTAAATACTTGTACCTTAAATCCCAAAGGGAAGAGCCAAGCCAATGCTAGGCCTCCTATTGGAGGTGTTTATTCACTGTCATGTACTTCCGATAATTTAATTTTTGAATCATCAGACTCAAAAGATGAGTAGGTCGTAATACTGCACAGAAGTCGTTAACACACTCCCTCTTTCGGCTTCAGGGAATCTTTAACACTTAAAAAAATATAACAAATAAAAATATATACCATCCATGCATCCTATTTAAAAAGTGAAAACACAAAAGAGAATACCCTACTAGAGCCTTAGGAATAAACCAAGCCTGAGTTGCCGAATTAGGATATCCATGAAATTAAGGTACCGAAAGGGCATTAGTTTTAATTAACTAGTGTAACCAAGTCCCCGAGCTCATAATCTCTAGTTCGCAGGAATAAATTAGTTCTCCCGCTAATTTATTTAGGTTTCTAATCGACCTACCAAGAACGATTAGTGGCGACTCCAAATTTCAAAATCATTTAAACAAAAACCAAAGTTGCGATTCGGTAGGGCTTGGGAGGGTCCGCGTTAGGTTAGTCAAATCTAATTAACCTAATAATCCGTTAACCCCTTTAAAATTTAAAATTTTTTTAGAGGGTCGCGAGAGGGATATGAAGAAGAAAAAGAAAGAAAGAAATATGCATGTTCATAAATATTCCTTCATGCATGATGATAAGACATCAAATGATATTGATGCATTGTAATATTTTATAAAAATTTGCATGCAGTGTCAGTTGCATTTGTATAAAATACCTCTAACAAAGGCAAAGTGCTTGATCATGCATCTATATTATGATATGAATATTGTTTTTTTTTATTTGTTCTTATCAAGACGGGAATGAAGGTGAACTCCTATTTAGTACTAGAGATTCCATTTATTAGGCTTTAGCTCGTTCCTTTATTTTACAAATACATAGGCTGGCCTTACTACTGCCACTACTATTTGGAGCCCCAGCTCATATAGAGTATGCATATGAAGATATGGTAGTGCCCAATCTAGATTTTATATTTGTTAAATGTATTACTATGGTGAGGGTTGATGTGGGACTTGTTGAGTGGGTTCATCATCGGTATATAGCTTAGTATACCGTTTCTAAGGACATTTGGATGGGATCGCATAGAGGCTTTGACAGTCATTTAGGATACATTGTCGATGAGTCCTCATCTAGAGAGGTGATCAATGTCGCGACCCTCTAAAAATATTTTTATTAATTCTAGGGGTTAACGGATTATTAGGTTAATTAGATTTGACTAACCTAATGCGGACCCTCCCAAGCCCTACCGAATCGCAACTTTGGTTTTTGTTTAAATGATTTTGAAATTTGGAGTCGCCACTAATCGTTCTTGGTAGGTCGATTAGAAACCTAAATAAATTAGCGGGAGAACTAATTTATTCCTGCGAACCAGAGATTATGAGCTCGGGGACTTGGTTACACTAGTTAATTAAAACTAATGCCCTTTCGGTACCTTAATTTCATGGATATCCTAATCCGGCAACTCAGGCTTGGTTTATTCCTAAAGCTCTAGTAGGGTATTCCCTTTTGTGTTTTCACTTTTTAAATAAGATGCATGGATGGTATATATTTTTATTTGTTATATTTTTTTAAGTGTTAAAAATTCCCTGAAGCCGAAAGAGGGAGTGTGTTAACGACTTCTGTGCAGTATTACGACCTACTCATCTTTTGGGTCTGATGATTCAAAAATTAAATTATAGGAAGTACATGACAGTGAATAAACACCTCCAATGGGAGGCCTAGCATTGGCTTGGCTCTTCCCTTTGGGATTTAAGGTACAGGTATCTAAGTTGCAAGTATTTAAACTACTGTAAGTAAAAACCTCCAATGGGAGGCTAAGCATTGGCTTGGCTCTTCCCTTTGGGATTTAAGGTACAGGTATTTAAGTTGCAGGTATTTAACTACTGTAAGTAAAAACCTCCAATGGGAGGCTAAGCATTGGCTTGGCTCTTCCCTTTGGGATTTAAGGTACAGGTATTTAAGTTGCAGGTATTTAACTACTGTAAGTAAAAACCTCCAATGGGAGGCTAAGCATTGGCTTGGCTCTTCCCTTTGGGATTTAAGGTGCAGGTATTTAACAACTGTAAGTAAAAACCTCCAATGGGAGGCTAAGCATTGGCTTGGCTCTTCCCTTTGGGATTTAAGGTGCAGGTATTTAAGTTGCAGGTATTTAACTACTATAAGTAAAAACCTCCAATGGGAGGCTAAGCATTGGCTTGGCTCTTCCCTTTGGGATTTATGGTGCAGGTATTTAAATTGCGGATGGACTTTCTCCTCTCCATTTTGGGGTATGAATTTTTTAAAATGAAATACAACGAATTGATTCAACAATTTGAAATTTGTGCGCGCTTGAGGACTCCTCCAAGCCGATTTTGTGCTTCCATAGGATTGACCATTGATATAGAGCTGCGGCTTCCTGACATAAAATAGAGTGAAGTGTTAGTATACAAAATATGTGCTAATCTGCACCTAAAACCAGAAGAGTAGAAAGAGTACTTATCTCCCATTTTTTTGGGAGGGATTTCTATAATTGATTTTCGCTCTCTATGTTCCCAATATAGAGAGTTTCTTTTGAATTAAGAGGGACTTTTAGTCACAGATCAGTTGAGAAATCGGTGGACAGCTTAGGAGCTTGTTTGGGCCGATTTTTGCATCTCGACGAGATTTTTGCTGTTGACGTAAAGATATCCTTCTCCTGACATAAAATATGGAAGAAAAAAGAGATGGAGAAAGTGTATACAATTTGTGCTAATTTGCGAGTAAAACCATAAATAAATGAATAAATAAAAACACTTAGCTTGAATTTGTTTGCTCGTTGACGAGGATGAACTCTTGATTTATATTGATCGATGAAGGAATTTGTGATGATAACCCCTACCTTTAAACTCCCATCATCTTCAAAATTCTCTCTCTTTTGGTATTTTCTTTCTCTCAAAATTTTCTTCAATCTCCCAAAACTCTCTCAAACATCCAAAATTTTCTCTCCAAAAAATTCTCCCAAACACTTCAAATTTTCTCTCTCAAGAATCTCTCTCAAACACTTCAAATTTTCTCTCCAAAAAAATCTCCCAAACACTTCAAATTTTCTCTCTCAAGAATCTCTCTCAAACACTTCAAATTTTCTCTCCAAAAAATTCTTTTCTCAAGCTCACTTCTTCCTCCTTTTATAACCTACTCATCTATCTCCCATTCTAATTTTTCCACTAACTCTATCTCCCATTCTAATTTCTCCACTAACTCTTCTTCATTTTCATCTTCCATTCTCCATCTCTATCTCACATTCTAATCTCTCCACTAACTCTTCTTCATCTTCATCTTCCCTTCTCTATTCTTATCTTCCATTCTAATTTCTCTACTAACTCTTCTTCATCTCCATCTTCCCTTCTCTATTCTTATCTTATTTTCTCCATCCATTCTTCTCCAACTTCTCTTCTTCATCTCCTCTTCTTCATCTTCCCTTCTCTATTCTAATTTATCCACTAACTCTTCTTTTTATTATTTGTAAAATAATCCTTCAAGAGTTAGGTATTTGCACTCTAGTCCTTGAATTTTAAGTATTTACAATTCAGTCCCTGAAAAAAATATATTTCTTTAAGTCCAAATCTCCTCACAATTTTTGACACACCAAAATTTACCACATGTCAAATTTAAGCTCATTTCTTGTCGCTGAAAATAATGCATAATTTAATTAAAGCCATTTTGCAAAATTAAGTCATTCTGGGTATAATTGGGCCAAGATGAAAATTTAAAATATTAGAAGACAATGTCACAACTCATAAAAAGTGAAAGTTAAAAATAAGTTGACTCAAATTAAATTTTTTTAGGCCCGATTCGAGATTATACTCGTGAAGGAACACGTGACTCGAATTGGATTTTTCTGAATTTGCGATGGCCAATATGAAAATAGATTTAAAATAAAAATATTAACTATCTTTGTGTATTTTTTGGCCTCAAATGTTATTTTTCCAAAATTTTCAAATATTTTTGTATTTTTTAAAAAAAAAATTAAAATATATATAATATGAAAAATTATTTTTTGGTCAAAATTCGTTCCCTAGGCTTGGCTAAGGTTCCCAAAGTTGATTTTTCAATTTTATGAATTTTTATGGATTTTCTATTAATTTTCGAAAATAAATAAATACAAAATACGTAAAAATACTGAAAATATGAAAAATCGTTTTTTGGTCAAAATTGGTTCCCTAGGCTTGGCTAAGGTCCCCAAAGTTGATTTTTCAATTTTATGAATTTTTATGGATTTTTTATTACTTTAGCAATAGAAAAAATGATTAAAAATCAGGTGTCAACAGCTGCCCCTCTTTGAAAGGAAGCTCGGTAGAGGTTCATTTCAAAGACGAGATGACACCTGGATTCTTATCGACTCAATACAAGGAAATAAAAAGAGTCGTGACATGATTGTTCCACTGAAAATGAAATGAGAACCTAAGGATTCGTTATATAAAAAAACTTTAGGGTGGTTGAACTTGAACCCGTATGGTGAATCAACCCATGGTAGATTCCTAATAAAAGGATTCTACTGATTAAAAATTGAATTAAAATTTGACCCGTATGGTGGGTCATACCATTTGACCCGTATGGTGGGTCGTACCATGGTAGATTCCTAATAAAAGGATTCTACTGATTAAATTTTGATTGAGATTTGACCCGTATGGTAGGTCACCACATGGAGATACCTGTAAGAAGGACTTGGTGCCTGTAGAAAGGACTTGGTGCCAGTAAAAAGGACTTGGTGCTTTGCCTGTAAGAAGAACTTTGTGCCTGTAAGAAGGACTTGCTTTGCCTGTAAGAAGGACTTGATTTGCCTGTAAGAAGGACTTTGTTTGCCTGTAAGAATGACTTTGTTTTGCCTGTAAGAAGGACTTACTTTGCCTGTAAGAAGGACTTTGTGCCTGTAAGAAGGACTTCATTTGCCTGTAAGAAGGACTTTGTTTGCCTGCAAGAAGGACTTTATGCCTGTAAGAAGGACTTGATTTGCCTGTAAGAAGGACTTTATGCCTGTAAGAAGGACTTTGTGCCTGTAAGAAGGACTTCATTTGCCTGTAAGAAGGACTTTGTGCCTGTAAGAAGGACTTTGTGCCTGTAAGAAGGACTTGATTTGCCTGTAAGAAGGACTTTGTGCCTGTAAGAAGGACTTGGTTTGCCTGTAAGAAGGACTTAGTTTGCCTATAAGAAGGACTTGGTGCCTATAAGAAGGACTTGGTTTGCCTCAAAGGGTGCCATTCTGAAATCTGGAAAGATTAGGAATCCTGCAGAAGCTCAAACCCAAATTATATTATCCTGTCGCTTTAGGAATAAACCAAAGAGGCAGAGATCAAAAGGTCTCGAACATTTCTGTCCTTGAGACAAATCAGGTGGATACCTGTATGTACCGCAATGGATTCGAGTACCCCAACAACCGTCAGAATTCATTCTCTTGAAAGGTTCAGGTTGAAGATATACTTACCTGAGAATTTGGAAGAAATGCTTGGTGGCTTCTCGACAACCAGGCTTGTTCATTCAATAATCGCTGAATGAATTTCAAGACTTTGGAAGGTAGTTTGAACATTGGGAATGTGTTGCCTGTCAGGCAGTATCAGAGGTAACATGTGCAAGCATTTTCATCAATGAGTTGATCGGTTCATGTAAAACTATTCAACCAAGTCGGCAATGATTAGAAGTAGTCTGTGTGATAACTCATGATGCAATCAATCCAAATATGGATCATGCAAAACTATTCTGTCAAGCTTGCATTACCAATTCTGTTTAAGGAGGTTCTCATAGAATGAACGCCTCGAATGTAATCTGAATGGGGGACTTCAATCCGAAAGGGCCTTCTCTCACTCTGGGGAAAGGCTGTTTATCTGTAAATTAAAATGTTAGACTTGCGTGGAAATGGTTTGCCTTTCCTCATCCTGTTATGCCCCATTCTGCACATTTGATGTCTCCTGTGCAGTTTATGCTCTAAGTTGGAGTTGGTAAGTTAAACACACAGAATAGTCATACATAATTCATGAACTGTGTAAGCACAATGCAGATGTGACAATTTTTTAGCATTACGTGTGTTTATATAATGTGCAAATATGGGCGGATTTAAATTGCCCCTGGTATGTGGGCGGACCGAACAAATTGGGAAGCCTATTCCTTATGTCGAGGGGTGGTTCGTCTCAAACTTTGTCTCTACGTGATGAAGCATATGGGTGAGGGAGCATTTCGGTTTGTTTAATGACAGCGACCGCCACGGTTTAGCGGTTGAATGCCCCTGTAAAAAGCAGAGAAATTATTCTCGAAATCAAACGAGATAAGGAAGACATATTTGCTTTTTCGCTTCAGAGCTTGTGATCAATTTGCCCCATTTTTCACCAGAATAGATCTTGTCAGATGATCATAATTTTCTTTTGGATTTGTCTCCTTCAACATGTTAAATGTTAGTGTAAATATTTCCTGTAAAAAGAAAAAGAGACATATCAGCCAGTATTAAAAGGGATAAATTGAAAACGATACTGATTTACCTTTCATCTTGAATGTCTTGCACGAGTCTTTTACCAGTTTTGTTGGATTGAATTTTCCTCGACTTTTGTTGGGCGCCTCACCATTATGGGAAGACTATGGTAAAATACTGACTTTGATATTACTCGTCGAGTATTCCTGTTTGTAAAAAAAGAAATGCACAAAAAGTTGTTTCATTTATTTATAATATATACAACATTCCCCACCCTTGGGGATCGAACTCGGAATATTTCGGACCTACTGTCATCCCCCATACCATTCGGTCCATTGGACCGTAGGTGTCCATGGGGCTTTCTTTTCAAGGGTTAATCCTTGGGGATAACGCAGCCCTGTTGTATCACCTTGGGCCATGTTACGGTATTTCTCGAGGTAATTTGCAATCCCTGTTAAGAATGGAATAAGACAATTCAAGACTTGAGATGATTATGTGCACATTAGAACGATACAGAATTACCCATTTCTGAGATTGTTCGCGTCTTTCGCTTGTACTTTCCTTTGTCCGAAGCTGTCTATCCCGTGGTAATGCCCATGAGTTGATTTGCCCCCAAATTTTATCCAACCTGTATTCGGATATGATTGCGTTCTCGGGTCGATTTGCAATTTCCTGAGAATAGAAGGGGCTTAATTTTAAAACTTGGAGCAACTGAGGGTAAATTGAAACGATACGGAGTTACCCTTCAGGTTTATGCAGATTTTCACTCGCCATCAATTCGTCGCGAGGTTGGTGAGGTGGCGGATTCGAGCATTTAATAGGGGGAAGTCGGATTATTACTCCTTGCTTTTACACTTTCACAAAAGCAGAAAAACATATCACGCAAGGAAATAAAACACATCACTCATTCAGGATCAGTTCTGCTTCCTCTGCAGGCTCTCCCATGATCAGCTTGCTTCATCCCAAATTAGGTATGCATCGGCCATATTAAAGGTCTGGTGGTCACTGGCTGAACAAGTGCATCACAGTCCCGATGCTTTACCGATATCAAACTGGTTGATTATGGCGAAAAGATCATCGTCAATGTCCGCTTGGTGGTGATCTGTCCCTTCTTCCTCGGGAAGTATTGATGCTGATCCAGTATCATTGGTCCTTTTGTACCTTGCTCCAACAGAACTCGATCCTGTTATAAACTGGTCTAACTCACCTCTTAAACGTGCATTTTCGATCCTCAGATCATACATTTCATCGAGGGTGAGGAGGAGGCTATTGCAGTTGGGGCAGGTGGCGGAGTCAAAAGTTTCTTTATACATCTTGTTTTCCGCTCGGAGGTTTTCATTTTCAACTCTTAGAAACTCGGCTTCATTGTGCTCATGACGAGTCTTCATTCGGGTTCGTCTATTTTGAAACCAGAACTTGATTTGCGAAGGTTCAAGTCCTAACTCTTGACTCAGTTCTATTTTTTGTTTGCCGTCTGGCATAGGGCACGTTCTGAAGAAAGCTTCAAGCTTTCGTACTTGCTTCTCAGTATGGCGACGGTAACGCTTCTTTTGACCTTTACCGTTGTTGTCATTGTCCTTATCGGGCTCTTGGACGTCGTCGGTGGAAGGGCCGGGCTCCATAGGCTCGATCCCAAATATGGCTTCGAACTCTTCCTCTCCCATATTCAGCAAGTAACGATAACTTTCAAGTGTGTTGGGTTGAGACATCTTCGATTTGGTTAACGATTTCTCAAAGTTTGATATCTCTTCTTGTATTTTCACTCTCTGGATTTTTCTGGGAGACTGCGTATGCTTTAAGAGTCTCTCTTTCGAGCACGAATGAGAATTATCAAGAAGATGTCTCCTTTAAAATTAGACGTGGGTTTAGCAACTGTATTGCCTCTCTCGAGTGTTCTGGCTTTCTCGATTTTCTTTTCATCGTATCTCTCGCCCAGCTCGTCTCCTTCCATCTTTCCGTGGAAGGGGGCCCCTTGTTGCTGTCTCCACCATCAATTTGCTGGCGAGTTCTTCAATAAAGACGAGTCGTATCTCTTTTCTGCCGTAAATGTCTTTGTCTCCCACTCAGCTTATTTTTTATCCTTTCTTTTTCAAAGTAGTGGCGTCCCGTCCAACTTTTCCGTAGAGACGTCGGATTTGCTTGGCTCGAGATTGGAGACGAGTAGCGGAGGTGATACTGATAGGGAATGGTAGACAGGAAAATCTGGCCAGTAGAGACTTCCCCTGCAAAAATGAAAGAGAATGCGGCAGTATATGTTCTTCATATTCTAGAAAAATTGGAACGATACTGTTTTACCCTTGTGTATACTTCCATTGAATTTGAATTGAGGAAGTTCCTTCATTTGGATTGGATTGAATTGTATGTCCCGAGTTGCCCTTCACTTTGAGCTTGCCACATATGTGCTTTGCTTAGTTGGGCCTTATTTTCTTTCGGGTTGCCTTGGACCATCATCATTTTCTATGCCATCGGGTCCGTGGACCGGAGGGCTCCTTTAATTTAAAGGTTACCTTCGAGGCAAATGAGTCCTATCGCGTTCCATTGGGTCATTTCATTTTGCGACACTCTTGAGGCACTTTGCGATTCCCTGGGTGAGAATGGAACAAATCCAATTTAGCATTTTGCAACGATTAAGAGTAAATTGGAACGACACACAATTACCCGTCTTCGAGCTCGCCTGGGCATTTCACTTGAAATTTCCCTACGTGAGGCCATTCAACATTTCTCATTATGGCAGTCAGCGACGTTGCCACAAATTAATCCGCCCTAAATCTAGCATAAAAAGGGATTCACGCATTCGACCGGATAAATAAATTGCCCCCTTGTCCTTGAATTAAATCGAGACACCTAGAAAGCTGGAAAATATCATACGCAGGGGAATTAAGCATGAAATAAAATGTGCACTTATTCAAGGTCAGTTCTGCCTCTCCTGTGGCTCTTCGATAATCAGCTAGTCTCGTGTTGGTTCGGGTGTGGATGATCGATGTTTGAGAGTCCCTACTCACTGGCTCCTGATCGCGGCTTGGGACGTCTGTCAACCCTAAACTGGTTGACCAGGGCAGTAAGCTCATCATCTGGGTAATCTCTTGAACCTTCCAGCAACTGATGCTCGAATTGGGCATTGTTGTTGGCAAATGCTGGCGGTAGATTTCTCATTCTGTCCTCGCCATGAGCAATTTGACTTCTCATGCTGGAGCCTTCATCATTACTCGAGAAAGTGTGGGGATCACCAACTGTCCTGCTGCCAAAAACTCCTTCCATTCGAGGATTAGAGAAGTGGAAGTGCTCAGGATAACTTCTTGTCTGATTCTCTAGCTGCGCAGGCGCGCTGATCATGGGATGAGTTCTAGCCACAGGTTGGTGCTCAAACCAAGAAATCTGAATACACTGCTCCTGCGGTCTATACTCTTGAAGAGCATTAGGGTGATTCTGGGGGATACTTTGATTAACGCCTGGGGGATTGATGGCATGGCTACTAGCTTGGTTGATGATGGGAAGTGGCTCGCCCCATGATAACTTGGGGAACTTATGGTGGCGAGGAGACTCGACGTTCAGGCTTGGATCAGTCCCGCCTTGGTTTTCTTGATTCTGAGCTACATTGTGTTCTCTCACCCTTTTTCTGTACTTCTGAAGATGACTCGAAACATTTGCTTTAGTGAGTCCCTCTACCATCATAATTTCCAGTATATGTTGCGGCCGTGCCGAATCTATTCCTAGCTGCTGAACTGCATTAACAAACATACGATGCAGCTCGGGAGACCAACTCATCTTCTTTCTCCAGTTGCTTGGAACAAAATTGAAGGCTTGATGCTTGTTCTCATGGTCGTGCAATTGCTTCCTTACCACGTGCTGCCATATGTTTTGAAGCATCTGAACTCTAACTGGTTTCGTTACGACGTCTTGGGCCCCATTTAAGACAGCCTTCATTAGGGCTTGCTGATCATCGCTTGCCGATATTACGAGGACTGGCATGTTTAATTTAGAATTGATGACTTCCAAGAGAGTGAAAACATCCATGTCAATCCCTACCATGGCGGTGAGGACGATATCAAACGGGTCACTACTCCTCCTTAATATCTCTAAGACCTCTGTCGCCTTTGCTTGAGCTACAACCTTATACCGGCATTTTCTTAATACGGTAACAAGGATTGACAGAGAGACTGGATTACCGTCAATGGCCATGACCAGTAGACCCTCAGGGTAAGGAACTTCATCAGCTTTGACCAGGGTTGAACATGCGCCCGTTCCCCTAATACTCGACATATTTCTGGATCTAGGACTGCCGATTCGAGACCGCCTCGGGATGTCTTCTCGGACTTGAGGGATCACGAGATCGTTGATGCCTTCTCGTAACAGGCTTTGAAAGCCGATGCTTTGATGGTGAAGGTTTTGAACTCCTCTCCCACGAGAACTCCTTCCTCTCTATCTTTCTCCTGCGAGTTCTTGCGAATGAACTCTGACTATCAAATGGGGACAAGTTCTCTCTCTGGCAATAGCAACGACTTCCCTCTTCACGGGCAGCGCTATTAGATTTTCCGAGGGAGAAAATCTGATATTCATCTTTTGATCAAAGGGGAAATCCTTGTTTCTCGCTCAGTTTGTCTTCTTTTTTCTTTTCGTGATAGAGGGCCCCTGTCAAGATCTCCACCGTCGATTTACTGGCGGGTCCTCCAATGAAGACAAGTCGTATCTCTTTTTCGCTAACGTTTGCCGTGTCTTCCACTCAGCTCATCTTTCCGTCTTCTTTTTCAAAGTGGCGGTGTCTCGTCAAACTTTCTGCGGAGATTTCGGACTCGCTTAGCTCGCAGTCGCCATCTGATGGGAATTCGAGCCAACGAGGGTGGTGCCAATAGAGAATGGTAGATAAGAGAAATCTTGACTGGTTGATACCGTCACTATGAAATCAATATTTACTTCAAAGCAGATTACCATCTTCGCATTCCGCTCATCTGCCTCACCTCTCTCCCCCTTTCTTTCGTATTCTGCTTTCAAAAATGGCCAATTCTCCTAACCATACCTTATCCGCCGAAGTCCTAGCTGGGTGGGAGAGACTCTACAATCTTCTTGGTAGAGGTTACGCTCATATAGCCAAAAACTCTACCGTTGAGGCTGAAATCCTCGGTTTATTTAGGACCGTGGACGCTGCTTCTGTTGAGGGTACCCAACTAGGGAAGGAGTACCGGAACTTCTCGACCCTCTTCATCAATTTTCTGGCTGCCTATAACCGTGCTTATGAGACGGTCCTTGTGACCGCCGTCGTGAAAGCCCGTTACCGAGACCGGCACGAGCGTCTGGCAACAGTTACGTTTGTGGCTGATAATCACAAAAAGGCCCTCAAGTTTGCCAACGATCAGCTTTCGTGGCTGGTTCGTGAGAGGGGAAAGTTGGTGGACCGTTTAGCCTTGGTCCGAACTTACGCCGAACAGGAGCCAGGCAATATTGTGATGAGGTGTAAATGTGGTTGGCTGCAGGAGAGACTTGATGACATTACGGCAGACATTGCTTTCGAGAGGGCAGCGGTTCCGAACCTGGAGTTTGCCGTTGAGCATTACGAGGCCACTATGGCCCAGGTTAAAGAGAAGTGCGATCGCCTCTTCTTTAGGCTCGCGGAGCTTGATCCCGAGAGCACCCGGTGCATCCAGAGCATCAACTGTTTGGAGAGTCAGTTGAGCTCCTTCGTAATGGTCATCAGGGCCCAGTTTGGCTTTACCTTTCCTCCCCAGTGAGTTGTTGTAATACTCTTTGATGAATGGAATGAAAGAAAAGCTTCACGTGTTTTGTTTTGTTTTTTTTTTTTAATTTTCCTGCTATCGTTTCTTCCGCATAGCATAACAGAACGATTTGAGGTACCGAAGATGTCGAGGCTTAATGTTCTTCTTGATGTTCTTGTTTAATTGCTCCAGACGATGATATCGAGAATATTGATGATGGGTTCGGCGGTGGCCCCCACTATCCATCTTGAGATCACGAACAATAACGCTATGACAACTCGATCAGTGCGCTGGTAGTAAATCCGGCCACCTGTTGTGTGCCCACTTTTATCCATATTTTGTTTCTTTCGACGTCCACTTGCTCGTGTCGGTCGCCTGTAGCGTCGGGAGAAATTCCTGTGGGCCACGTTCATTAATAGAACCTCGGTCCTCTAAAGCCCTCCGCATGTTTCGGATAAGAGGAAATTTTAAGATCGGTCTCTGGTTGATTTAATCAGGTAAAGGTATTTGTTTCATGGGTTCTGATTATATAATCCATATTATCTTTCAAAAGACGCAGGATCCTCTGCAATACATTAAATATGCCCCCGTGTTTAATCAGTATAAATCCACCGTCATATCAGAATACACTGCCCATACAAGTTTACGGATTGACATAACTCTGTCTGTCAAAGATGGACAGTGTTCGTTTGCCCCCCGGAATTAACGGTTGAATCCTCGGTGTTTTTCGTCTTTTGGTATTTCTGAAGATGATTCTTGATATATTTTGAACTTAATTTTTACACCCGTCTAGGGTATCTAGGATCTCCCTGCAAAAGAAAATGATATAATTAGTATGCGACACAAGGAATGTCGGTCCATGACTCCTATATTAGTCCAATTTGATTTTTTTTATTTTATAGAGAAATCAGAAAAAAAAATTCCCTTAGGAAGAAATGGGTTAATACAGAATTTTTTTGTAGATTTATTACTCTTTTATTATTATTATTATTTTAAGGAATGTGACAAAATCTCTTGACGTTTACTAAAATTTTTGAAGGAATTTCCTTTTTATCAGAATAAATTTTCAGAGGTAAATTTGTCAGGAAAATTTCATTTTTATTGAAGCAATAAAAACATGACAAAAATCCCTTATTGGTTAATAAAATTCCCATGAAGGGATTTTTCACATCATTTTTTCAAAATTTTTTTTAAAAGAAATGAGGGACAAATTTAATTTTTATTTTCTTTTAAAAGAATGGTCGTAATATCAAGCTCAAAAACTGACTAACACCTAGCATGAACCGACCGAAAATAAATACAAGATAAAATTAGAGAACTTACTTTTACCTCGGAGAAATGCAAATCACATAGTCATGCGCATGACTCAAGTGAGGAGTGAACTCTAGAAAATAAAAGAAGGAGAGACAGGGTATGGACCTAAAAGGCCCCCACTATCTGAATTGACAACCTTACCCTCCGCGCAATCAAATCACAATGGGAAGAATTGTCAATTCAGATAATGAGCGGGATAAAATATGGTCAACCCAAGCGCAATCGACGCAGGAGCTTTGCATATTCGATCCCTATCTATGGTTACCTAGGAAAAATTTCGCGACTTGGGTTTAGACGCTTGTGTGTGCAGGTGTTGTGATCCTCAGAATATGCAAGACATGCACGACAATTGATATCAAAACAGCGCTTCTAAAAATGTGTGAAATTAAACATAATCCCAACACCAAGCCTGCAAAACAAATGGGTTAGCCAAACACTCCGCCCCTTATAACTCCCATCCTGCAAAAACATATAACACCTATAGAATGAGTCCCAAGCAAAATCGCCAGAAGCGAGATATCCATGAAATTTTCATTGGCTTAAGTCCACTAAGACGTTTAAAATTTCGAAAAAATTCAAGTATTCCAATTGGTATCTTTTTTCGAAAATTTAAAAATCCCGTCCCCAGCGGAGTCGCCAGTCTGTCGCGACCCTCTAAAAATATTTTTATTAATTCTAGGGGTTAACGGATTATTAGGTTAATTAGATTTGACTAACCTAATGCGGACCCTCCCAAGCCCTACCGAATCGCAACTTTGGTTTTTGTTTAAATGATTTTGAAATTTGGAGTCGCCACTAATCGTTCTTGGTAGGTCGATTAGAAACCTAAATAAATTAGCGGGAGAACTAATTTATTCCTGCGAACCAGAGATTATGAGCTCGGGGACTTGGTTACACTAGTTAATTAAAACTAATGCCCTTTCGGTACCTTAATTTCATGGATATCCTAATCCGGCAACTCAGGCTTGGTTTATTCCTAAAGCTCTAGTAGGGTATTCTCTTTTGTGTTTTCACTTTTTAAATAAGATGCATGGATGGTATATATTTTTATTTGTTATATTTTTTTAAGTGTTAAAGATTCCCTGAAGCCGAAAGAGGGAGTGTGTTAACGACTTCTGTGCAGTATTACGACCTACTCATCTTTTGGGTCTGATGATTCAAAAATTAAATTATAGGAAGTACATGACAGTGAATAAACACCTCCAATGGGAGGCCTAGCATTGGCTTGGCTCTTCCCTTTGGGATTTAAGGTACAGGTATTTAAGTTGCAAGTATTTAAACTACTGTAAGTAAAAACCTCCAATGGGAGGCTAAGCATTGGCTTGGCTCTTCCCTTTGGGATTTAAGGTACAGGTATTTAAGTTGCAGGTATTTAACTACTGTAAGTAAAAACCTCCAATGGGAGGCTAAGCATTGGCTTGGCTCTTCCCTTTGGGATTTAAGGTACAGGTATTTAAGTTGCAGGTATTTAACTACTGTAAGTAAAAACCTCCAATGGGAGGCTAAGCATTGGCTTGGCTCTTCCCTTTGGGATTTAAGGTACAGGTATTTAAGTTGCAGGTATTTAACTACTGTAAGTAAAAACCTCCAATGGGAGGCTAAGCATTGGCTTGGCTCTTCCCTTTGGGATTTAAGGTGCAGGTATTTAACAACTGTAAGTAAAAACCTCCAATGGGAGGCTAAGCATTGGCTTGGCTCTTCCCTTTGGGATTTAAGGTGCAGGTATTTAAGTTGCAGGTATTTAACTACTATAAGTAAAAACCTCCAATGGGAGGCTAAGCATTGGCTTGGCTCTTCCCTTTGGGATTTATGGTGCAGGTATTTAAATTGCGGATGGACTTTGTCCTCTCCATTTTGGGGTATGAATTTTTTAAAATGAAATACAACGAATTGATTCAACAATTTGAAATTTGTGCGCGCTTGAGGACTCCTCCAAGCCGATTTTGTGCTTCCATAGGATTGACCATTGATATAAAGCTGCGGCTTCCTGACATAAAATAGAGTGAAGTGTTAGTATACAAAATATGTGCTAATCTGCACCTAAAACCAGAAGAGTAGAAAGAGTACTTATCTCCCATTTTTTTTGGAGGGATTTCTATAATTGATTTTCGCTCTCTATGTTCCCAATATAGAGAGTTTCTTTTGAATTAAGAGGGACTTTTAGTCACAGATCAGTTGAGAAATCGGTGGACAGCTTAGGAGCTTGTTTGGGCCGATTTTTGCATCTCGACGAGATTTTTGCTGTTGACGTAAAGATATCCTTCTCCTGACATAAAATATGGAAGAAAAAAGAGATGGAGAAAGTGTATACAATTTGTGCTAATTTGCGAGTAAAACCATAAATAAATGAATAAATAAAAACACTTAGCTTGAATTTGTTTGCTCGTTGACGAGGATGAACTCTTGATTTATATTGATCGATGAAGGAATTTGTGATGATAACCCCTACCTTTAAACTCCCATCATCTTCAAAATTCTCTCTCTTTTGGTATTTTCTTTCTCTCAAAATTTTCTTCAATCTCCCAAAACTCTCTCAAACATCCAAAATTTTCTCTCCAAAAAATTCTCCCAAACACTTCAAATTTTCTCTCTCAAGAATCTCTCTCAAACACTTCAAATTTTCTCTCCAAAAAAATCTCCCAAACACTTCAAATTTTCTCTCTCAAGAATCTCTCTCAAACACTTCAAATTTTCTCTCCAAAAAATTCTTTTCTCAAGCTCACTTCTTCCTCCTTTTATAACCTACTCATCTATCTCCCATTCTAATTTGTCCACTAACTCTATCTCCCATTCTAATTTCTCCACTAACTCTTCTTCATTTTCATCTTCCATTCTCCATCTCTATCTCACATTCTAATCTCTCCACTAACTCTTCTTCATCTTCATCTTCCCTTCTCCATATTTATCTCCCATTCTAATTTCTCCACTAACTCTTCTTAATCTCCATCTTCCCTTCTCTATTCTTATCTTCCATTCTAATTTCTCTACTAACTCTTCTTCATCTCCATCTTCCCTTCTCTATTCTTATCTTATTTTCTCCATCCATTCTTCTCCAACTTCTCTTCTTCATCTCCTCTTCTCCATCTTCCCTTCTTACATCCAACTTCTTACATGCAAATCAAGTCCTTCTTACAGGTACAAAATCCTTCTTATAGGCACAAAGTCCTTCTTATAGGCACAAAGTCCTTCTTACAGGCAAATCAAGTCCTTCTTACAGGCATAAAGTCTTTCTTACAGGCAAATCAAGTCCTTCTTACAGGCAAATCAAGTCCTTCTTACAGGCAAACTAAGTCCTTCTTATAGGCAAATCAAGTCCTTCTTACAGGCAAACTAAGTCCTTCTTACAGGCAAACCAAGTCTTTCTTACAGGCACCAAGTCCTTCTTACAGGCAAATCAAGTCCTTCTTACAGGCACAAAGTCCTTCTTACAGGCACAAAGTCCTTCTTACAGGCAAATCAAGTCCTTCTTACAGGCATAAAGTCCTTCTTACAGGCAAATAAAGTCCTTCTTACAGGCAAACTAAGTCCTTCTTACAGGCAAATCAAGTCCTTCTTACAGGCATAAAGTCCTTCTTACAGGCAAACTAAGTCCTTCTTACAGGCAAACCAAGTCCTTCTTACAGGCAAACCAAGTCCTTCTTACAGGCATAAAGTCCTTCTTACAGGCAAACAAAGTCCTTCTTACAGGCAAAACAAGTCCTTCTTACAGGCAAATCAAGTCCTTCTTACAGGTACAAAGTCCTTCTTATAGGCACAAAGTTCTTCTTACAGGCATAAAGTCCTTCTTACAGGCAAATCAAGTCCTTCTTACAGGCAAATCAAGTCCTTCTTACAGGCAAACCAAGTCCTTCTTACAGGCACAAAGTCCTTCTTACAAGCAAAGCAAGTCCTTCTTACAGGCAAAGTAAGTCCTTCTTACAGGCACAAAGTCCTTCTTACAGGCAAATCAAGTCCTTCTTACAGGTAAATTAAGTCCTTCTTACAGGCACAAAGTCCTTCTTACAGACAAATCAAGTCATTCTTACAGGCATAAAGTCCTTCTTACAGGCAAATCAAGTCCTTCTTACAGGCAAACTAAGTCCTTGTTACAGGCAAACCAAGTCCTTCTTATAGGCACAAAGTCCTTCTTAGAGGCAAATCAAGTCCTTCTTATAGGCACAAAGTCCTTCTTACAGGCACAAAGTACTTCTTACAGGCAAATCAAGTCCTTCTTACAGGCATAAAGTCCTTCTTACAAGCAAACAAAGTCCTTCTTATAGGCAAATTAAGTCCTTCTTACAGGCACAAAGTCCTTCTTACAGGTAAAGTAAGTCCTTCTTACAGGCAAATCAAGTTCTTCTTACAGGCAAATCAAGTCCTTTTTACAGGCAAATCAAGTCCTTCTTACAGGCAAATTAAGTCCTTTTTACAGGCATTAAGTCCTTTTTACAGGCACAAGTCCTTTTTACAGGCACCAAGTCCTTTCTACAGGCACCAAGTCCCTCTTACAGGTATCTCCATGGGGTGACCTACCATGCGGGTCAAATCTCAATCAAAATTTAATCAGTAGAATCCTTTTATTAGGAATCTACCATGGTACGACCCACCATACGGGTCAAATGGTATGACCCACCATACGGGTCAAATTTTAATTCAATTTTTAATCAGTAGAATCTTTTTATTAGGAATCTACCATGGGTTGATCCACCATACGGGTTCAAGTTCAACCACCCTAAAGTTTTTTTTATATAACGAATCCTTAGGTTCTCATTTCATTTTCAGTAGAACATTCATGTCACGACTCTTCTTATTTCCTTGTATTGAGTTATTTAGAATTCGGGTGTCATCTCGTCTTTGAAATGAACCTCTACCGAGTTTCCTTTCAAAGAGGGGCAGCTGTTGACACCTGATTTTTAATCATTTTTTCTATTGCTAAAGTAATAAAAAAATTCATAAAAATTCATAAAATTGAAAAATCAACTTTGGGGACCTTAGCCAAGCCTAGGGAACCAATTTTGACCAAAAAACGATTTTTCATATTTTTGGTATTTTTACGTATTTTTTATTTATTTATTTTCGAAAATTAATAGAAAATCCATAAAAATTCATAAAATTGAAAAATCAACTTTGGGAACCTTAACCAAGCCTAGGGAACCAATTTTGACCAAAAAATAATTTTTCATATTTTCGATATTTTTCGGTATTTTTATTTTCGAAAATTCATAAAAACAAAAAATTAAGAAAAATGAGAAAATTAAAAAATCAAGTTTGGAGCCTTGGCCAAGCTTAGGCAAATATTTTCGAACAAAAAAATAATTTTTTGTATTTATATATATTGTTTATATATTTTAGAAATTATGAGAATATTTAATAATTAATAGCATTTGAGGCTACAAAAATATATAAAAATAGTCAATATTTTTATTTTAAATCCCTTTTCATGTTGGTTATCACAAATTTAAAAAATTCAATTCGGGGTCGTGTATTCCTTCATGAGCCTAATCTCGAACCGGGTCTAAAAAATTCAATTTGAGTCAATTTATTTTCATTTTTTCACTTTTAGGAGTTGTGACATTGTTCTCTAATATTTCAAATTTTTATATTGGCCCAAATTATACTCAGAATGACTCAATTGTGCAAAAGGGCTTTAATTAAATTCTGCATTATTTTCAGTGGCAAGAAATGAGCTTAAATTTGACATGTGGTGAATTTTGACTAAGTATAGGGAAGGTATGTCATAAATTGTAAGGAGATTTGGACTTAAAAAAATATTTTTTCAGGGACTAAATTGTAAATACTTAAAATTCAAGGACTAGAGTGCAAATACCTAACTCTTGAAGGATTATTTTACAAATAATAAAAAGAAGAGTTAGTGGATAAATTAGAATAGAGAAGGGAAGATGAAGAAGAGGAGATGAAGAAGAGAAGTTGGAGAAGAATGGATGGAGAAAATAAGATAAGAATAGAGAAGGGAAGATGGAGATGAAGAAGAGTTAGTAGAGAAATTAGAATGGAAGATAAGAATAGAGAAGGGAAGATGGAGATTAAGAAGAGTTAGTGGAGAAATTAGAATGGGAGATAAATATGGAGAAGGGAAGATGAAGATGAAGAAGAGTTAGTGGAGAGATTAGAATGTGAGATAGAGATGGAGAATGGAAGATGAAAATGAAGAAGAGTTAGTGGAGAAATTAGAATGGGAGATAGAGTTAGTGGAAAAATTAGAATGGGAGATAGATGAGTAGGTTATAAAAGGAGGAAGAAGTGAGCTTGAGAGGGATTTTTTTTTTAGAGAGAAAATTTGAAGTGTTTGGGAGGATTTTTTTTGGAGAGAAAATTTTGAATGTTTGAGAGAGTTTTGGGAAATTGAAGAAAAATTTGAGAGAAAGAAAATACCAAAAGAGAGAGAATTTTGAAGATGATGGGAGTTCAAAGCTAGGGATTATCATCACAAATTCCTTCATCGATCAATATAAATCAAGAGTTCATCCTCGTCAACGAGCAAGCAAATTCGAGCTAAGTGTTTTTATTTATTCATTTGTTTATGGTTTTACTTGCAAATTAGCACAAATTGTATACACTTTCTCCATCTCCTCTTTTTTTTTCCATATTTTATGTCAGGAGAAGGATATCTCTACGTCAACAGCAAAAATCTCGTAGATATGCAAAAATCGGCCCAAACAAGCTCCTAAGCTGTCCACCGATTTCTCAACTGATCTGTGACTAAAAGTCCCTCTTAATTCAAAAGAAACTCTCTATATTGGGAACATAGAGAGCGAAAATCAATTATAGAAATCCCTCCCAAAAAAACGGGAGATAAGTACTCTTTCCACTCTTCTGGTTTTAGGTGCAGATTAGCACATATTTTGTATACTGACATTTCACTCTATTTTATGTCAGGAAGCCGCAGCTTTATATCAATGGTCAACCCTATGGAAGCACAAAATCGGCTTGGAGGAGTCCTCAAGCGCGCACAAATTTCAAATTGTTGAATCAATTCGTTGTATTTTATTTTAAAGAATTCATACCCCAGAATGGAGAGGACAAAGTCCATCCGCAATTTAAATACCTGCACCATAAATCCCAAAGGGAAGAGCCAAGCCAATGCTTAGCCTCCCATTGGAGGTTTTTACTTACAGTAGTTAAATACCTGCAACTTAAATACCTGTACCTTAAATCCCAAAGGGAAGAGCCAAGCCAATGCTTAGCCTCCCATTGGAGGTTTTTACTTACAGTAGTTAAATACCTGCAACTTAAATACCTATACCTTAAATCCCAAAGGGAAGAGCCAAGCCAATGCTTAGCCTCCCATTGGATGTTTTTACTTACAGTAGTTAAATACTTGCAACTTAAATACATGTACCTTAGATCCCAAAGGGAAGAGCCAAGCCAATGCTTAGCCTCCCATTGGAGGTTTTTACTTACAGTAGTTAAATACCTGCAACTTAAATACATGTACCTTAAATCCCAAAGGGAAGAGCCAAGCCAATGCTTAGCCTCCCATTGGAGGTTTTTACTTACAGTAGTTTAAATACTTGCAACTTAAATACGTGTACCTTAAATCCCAAAGGGAAGAGCCAAGCCAATGCTAGGCCTCCCATTGGAGGTGTTTATTCACTATCATGTACTTCCTATAATTTAATTTTTGAATCATCAGACCCAAAAGATAAGTAGGTTGTAATACTGCACAGAAGTCGTTAACACACTCCTTCTTTCGGCTTCAGGGAATCTTTAACACTTAAAAAAATATAACAAATAAAAATATATACCATCCATGCATCCTATTTAAAAAGTGAAAACACAAAAGAGAATA
This sequence comes from Psidium guajava, assembly GCA_016432845.1. Lineage (NCBI taxonomy): Eukaryota > Viridiplantae > Streptophyta > Magnoliopsida > Myrtales > Myrtaceae > Psidium > Psidium guajava. The sequence continues at coordinate 12,663,039 of CM028230.1, read as the reverse complement.
CCCTACTATAGCCTTAGGAATAAACCAAGCCTGAGTTGCCGAATTAGGATATCCATGAAATTAAGGTACCGAAAGGGCATTAGTTTTAATTAACTAGTGTAACCAAGTCCCCGAGCTCCTAATCTCTGGTTCGCAGGAATAAATTAGTTCTCCCGCTAATTTATTTAGGTTTCTAATCGACCTACCAAGAACGATTAGTGGCGACTACAAATTTTAAAATCATTTAAACAAAAACCAAAGTTGCAATTCGGTAGGGCTTGGGAGGGTCCGCGTTAGGTTAGTCAAATCTAATTAACCTAATAATCCGTTAACCCCTTTAAAATTTAAAATTTTTTTAGAGGGTCGCGACATATGTCAGAAGAAGAATATCTCTACGTCAATAGCAAAAGTCTCGTAGAGATGCAAAAATCGGCCCAGACAAGCTCCTAAGCTGTCCATCGATTTCTCAACTGATCTGTGATTAAAAGTCCCTCTTAATTCAAAAGAAACTCTCTATATTAAGAACATAGAGAGCGAAAATCAATTATAGAAATTCCTCCCAAAAAAATGTGAGATAAGTACTCTTTCCACTCTTCTAGTTTTAGGTGCAGATTAGCACATATTTTGTATAATGACACTTCACTATATTTTATGTCAGGAAGCCGCAGCTCTATATCAATGGTCAACCCTATGGAAGCACAAAATCGGCTTGGAGGAGTCCTCAAGCGCGTACAAATTTCAAATTGTTGAATCAATTCGTTGTATTTCATTTTAAAAAATTCATACCCCAAAATGGAGAGGACAAAGTCCATCCGCAATTTAAATACCTGCACCATAAATCCCAAAGGGAAGAGCCAAGCCAATGCTTAGCCTCCCATTGGAGGTTTTTACTTACAGTAGTTAAATACCTGCAACTTAAATACCTGTACCTTAAATCCCAAAGGGAAGAGCCAAGTCAATGCTTAGCCTCCCATTGGAGGTTTTTACTTACAGTAGTTAAATACCTGCAACTTAAATACATGTACCTTAAATCCCAAAGGGAAGAGCCAAGCCAATGCTTAGCCTCCCATTGGAGGTTTTTACTTAGAGTAGTTAAATACCTGCAACTTAAATACCTGTACCTTAAATCCCAAAGGGAAGAGCCAAGCCAATGCTTAGCCTCCCATTGGAGGTTTTTACTTACAGTAGTTAAATACCTGCAACTTAAATATCTGTACCTTAAATCCCAAAAGGAAGAGCCAAGCCAATGCTTAGCCTCCCATTTGAGGTTTTTACTTACATTAGTTTAAATACCTACAACTTAAATACTTGTACCTTAAATCCCAAAGGGAAGAGCCAAGCCAATGCTAGGCCTCCTATTGGAGGTGTTTATTCACTGTCATGTACTTCCGATAATTTAATTTTTGAATCATCAGACCCAAAAGATGAGTAGGTCGTAATACTGCACAGAAGTCGTTAACACACTCCCTCTTTCGGCTTCAGGGAATCTTTAACACTTAAAAAAATATAACAAATAAAAATATATACCATCCATGCATCCTATTTAAAAAGTGAAAACACAAAAGAGAATACCCTACTAGAGCCTTAGGAATAAACCAAGCCTGAGTTGCCGAATTAGGATATCCATGAAATTAAGGTACCGAAAGGGCATTAGTTTTAATTAACTAGTGTAACCAAGTCCCCGAGCTCATAATCTCTAGTTCGCAGGAATAAATTAGTTCTCCCGCTAATTTATTTAGGTTTCTAATCGACCTACCAAGAACGATTAGTGGCGACTCCAAATTTCAAAATCATTTAAACAAAAACCAAAGTTGCGATTCGGTAGGGCTTGGGAGGGTCCGCGTTAGGTTAGTCAAATCTAATTAACCTAATAATCCGTTAACCCCTTTAAAATTTAAAATTTTTTTAGAGGGTCGCGAGAGGGATATGAAGAAGAAAAAGAAAGAAAGAAATATGCATGTTCATAAATATTCCTTCATGCATGATGATAAGACATCAAATGATATTGATGCATTGTAATATTTTATAAAAATTTGCATGCAGTGTCAGTTGCATTTGTATAAAATACCTCTAACAAAGGCAAAGTGCTTGATCATGCATCTATATTATGATATGAATATTGTTTTTTTTTATTTGTTCTTATCAAGACGGGAATGAAGGTGAACTCCTATTTAGTACTAGAGATTCCATTTATTAGGCTTTAGCTCGTTCCTTTATTTTACAAATACATAGGCTGGCCTTACTACTGCCACTACTATTTGGAGCCCCAGCTCATATAGAGTATGCATATGAAGATATGGTAGTGCCCAATCTAGATTTTATATTTGTTAAATGTATTACTATGGTGAGGGTTGATGTGGGACTTGTTGAGTGGGTTCATCATCGATATATAGCTTAGTATACCGTTTCTAAGGACATTTGGATGGGATCGCATAGAGGCTTTGACAGTCATTTAGGATACATTGTCGATGAGTCCTCATCTAGAGAGATGATCAACCCATAAGTATAGTTTGATGATTTATAGGCAGTTTTTCTTTTATCGATGGGGATGCAGTAAATGGAGATAGGAGATACCGAACCCTTTTCTCAAGACGGTGTTGTGTGTGTGTGGTATGATGTTACTAGCTATTTTGTAATATAAAAATTGTATCATGTACATTTGGTAAATTATGTAAGCAAATCCACGCAATACATTTATACGGAAACACGTAGAATTTAAGCGGAATTTCGTCATCATAGTAATCGTTGATCTTCATGATTTTCACGAAACAACAAGATGAAGGCATACCTTTCTCCATAGCGATTCTTCAAGTGTTGATTGTTGCGTCAGAAGACGAAGGCGATGAAAATCTGATTTCTCTCCCTTAACCCTTTGTTCTTTACGTTGTACTCTAATGGAGAGAGAAACAACCTAACTGACGTCTATTCGTTAAACGTCGTTACTTTTTCAGTCGGTTGGAGAGAGGACCAGATTTTCTTTTAAAAGATAATATTATCCAAGACATGCCTCTTCAAAAATGCATTCCATCAAAGCAAATTCAAATTCGCACCTTTTTGATTATATCCTTTTATAACAAACAGATTTTAGCATTTATTAAATCATTAAATCAAACAATAATAATATCATATGGGTCACATTATTTTACATTCTCCCACTTGACCCATATGACATTCCTTTCATGATTTAATAGAACCATAATGTGCACAAAATATTATGCTAAAACTTTTCCTTCAATTGGTTACGATACAGTAATCACCAAAAGTAAAAGAAGACTAATGTGAGTCATAGCGGTTGTGTGTCATCTATCGACACAGTCCCTTCTATGTACTACAACTATAGCTCTCTACTTATCATGATTCATAAATAAGAAATATAGCAATGGTCCAACTATAATGTCTCTATTAGAGACTATCCTGTCAAACATCATCTACTTTTATTATGTATACTAAGTAGAAAATAGGATATCAGAAACACACATAAATGAGCTCAGAGTGTCAAATACATAAAAATTAATACAGTCATAATACAATATCATCAGTGACGTCTAATAATGCCCATTCTTTCAACATGTTCATTAAATGTTTTGGGCGGCAGTCCTTTTGTTAATGGATCTGCAATCATAAGATTGGTGCTAATATGCTCAATTGACACTCTCTATTTCTGAACTTCTTCTTTGACAGACAAGTATTTAATTTCTATATGCTTAACACCCTTAGAATACTTGTCGTTCTTAGAGAAGAAAACTGCTGCAGAATTATCACAGTAAATTTTCAGCGGCCAGGCAATACTGTCGATAATCACGAGCCCTGAAATAAAGTTCCGCAACCATAACCCATGAATAGTGGCCTTAAAGCATGCCACAAATTCAGCCTCCATAGTTGATGCAGCAATGACTGACTGCTTCGCACTTTTCCATGAAATTGCACCTCCAGCCAAAAGGAATAGATAACCAAACGTTGATTCCCTTGTATCGATGCATCCGGCTAAGTCTGAATCTGAATATCCAATCACCTCAAGATGATTGCATCTTTTATAAGTGAGCATATAATCCTTCGTTCCTTGCAAGTATCTGAGAACTTTCTTTGCAGCTTTCCAGTGATCCAATCCTGGATTGCTTTGATATCTGCCCAACATTCCGACAGCAAAGCTAATGTCTGGTTTGGTACAAGTTTGAGCATACATTAAGCTCCCAACGACAGATGCGTAAAGAATATTTTTCATTTGCTGTCGTTCCAATTCAGTTTTCGGACATTGCATAAGGCTAAATTTATCCCCTTTCTGGATTGGAACTATTCCTACTGAACATTTGTCCATATTAAATCTCTCTAAAATTTTATTAATATATGCCTTTTGAGACAACCCTAACAATCCTTGTGATCTATCACGGAATATTTCTATTCCTATCACATATGTTGCCTCACTCATATCTTTCATTTCAAAATTCTTAGAGAGAAATTTCTTGGTTTCATGTAACAAACCAAGATCATTAGTAGCAAGCAAAATGTCATCAACATACAGAATTAGAAAAATAAACTTGCTCCCACTGACTTTCAAATATATACACCGATCAATGGTGTTTTCCTTAAATCCAAAAGAGATCATGGTATCATTGAACTTAAGATACCATTGTCAGGAAGCTTGTTTAAGTCCATATATTGACTTCTTTAATTTACACACCATGTGTTCCTTTCCTTTAACTGAAAAGCCTTCAGGTTGGTCCATATAAACCTCTTCCTCTAAATTCCCATTAAGAAAGGCAGTTTTCACATCTATCTGGTATAACTCTAAATCGTAATGAGCCACCAAAGCCAAAATGATTCTAAGTGAGTCTTTCTTAGAGACTGGTGAAAAAATCTCTTTATAATCAATGCCTTCTTTTTGAGTAAAACCTTTAGCAACAAGTCTGGCTTTATACCGTTCGATATTTCCTTTTGAGTCGCGCTTTGTCTTAAAGACCCATTTACACCCGACATTTTTACATCATTTAGGCAATTCAACAATGTCCCAAACTTGATTTTGATCCATAGATTTTAACTCTTCTTTCATGGCATCAATCCATTTTGTAGAATCACTACATTCCATGGCCTGTGAAAATGAACCTGGATCATTACCAATTCCTAAGTCAATTTCTGACTCTTGTAGATAAACCACATAGTCATTAGAAATAGTTGACTTTCTGTCCCTTTGAGATCTTTTTAATGCTATTTCTGGTGGCTCAACTACTGTAAATTCATTGTTGATATGTTTATTATCGAGTGTTTGATCATTTATTTGTTGTTCTTGATTATTGTTTGGTTGAACAATAATATCAGGAACAACAACTTTGAAAGTTTTAGGTAAAGGAACTTCTACCCAAACTTCTTGAATGCAAACGTCACGCATTCCTTCACTCCCACTAATGTCACCATTCTCAATGAACCTAGCATTTCCAGATTCTACAATTCTTGTACTATGATTAGGACAGTAAAATCTATACCTCTTAGACTTTTCTACATAACCAATAAAATAATCACTGGTCGTTCTAAAATCTAATTTCTTTTCATATGGATTGTAAATACGTACTTCTACTAGACAACCCCAAACATGTAGGTGTCGTAAAGTAGGTTTCCTACCCGTCCACAGTTCAAAAGGAGTCTTTGAAACTGCCTTACTAGGAACCCGATTTAATAAGTACATAGAAGTCTTTAATGCATATATCCACAAAGATAAGGGTATAGACGAACAACTCATCATGCTCCTAACCATTTCTATTAGAGTACGATTACGCCTTTCTGCTACACCATTTTGTTGTGGTGTACCTGGCATTGTGTATTGAGCACAAATACCATGTCTTTCAAGGAATTTAGCAAATGGACCTGAACATTGTCCTGATTCATTATACTTTCCATAATATTCACCACCTCTATCTGACCTTACTATTTTTACCTTTTTATCTAATTGTCTCTCAACCTCTTTAATATACACCTTAAGTACATTAACAGATTGAGATTTATCATGCAATAGATAAACGTAACCATAACGTGAAAAATCATCAATAAAGGTTATAAAATAACTTTCGCCACTAAAAGATGAAACATCAAAAGGATCACATATATCAGTGTGTATAATTTCAAGAAGCTCTGTGCTTCTTGTGGCACCCTTCTTAGTGTGTTTTGTTTGTTTACCTTTAATACAATCAATACACACTCCAAGGTCAGTAAAATCCAAATTTGGAAGAATTTCATTTTTCATTAATCTTTACATCCTTTCTTTGGATATGTGACCTAAACGTTTATGCCACAAGTAAGCAGAATCCTCATTCACTAAACTACGCTTAGTGCCAATATTATGATGCAAGGTCAATATGGTCTCAACGAATGCATTATCAAGTTTAAACTTGTAGAGACCATCACATAAAATTCCATTTCCAATAAGATTGTCATTCTTAAACAAACTGAAAGATCCACAGCCAAACTTAAAAGAAAAACCCGCTACATCAAGTTTTGGCAAAGAAACTAAATTACGGGAGAATGTAGGTACATAAAGGGTTTGAAACAAATCCAAATGATGTCCAGTATCTAAGACTAAACGATAAGTGCCAATGCCTTCAACTGGAGCTTTTTTTCTATTCCCGTATACATATAGTTCTCACTTGACTTTATGGCTTAGATCGTAAGGAATCCTTGCATCGTATTGGAAACATGGGTGGTAGCACCCGAATCAATCCACCAAGTATTATGAGGGACTTCAGTAAAGTTTGATTCAAAACATACTAAAGAACAAGGCTTACCTTTTTTTTCGAACCAAGCTTTACGCTTCAGACAATCTTTCTTCAAGTGTCCAATTTTATTACAAAAGTGGCACTTAATAAGATTGTGTTCCTTCTTGTGGATTTGAGAAGTCTTAGAAGAGTTATTCAGGATGTGTAATCCTTTCTTCTTGTTCTTTCTACCTTTCCACTTGGAATTCTTCTCAGGTTCTTGATGACTAAAGAAATTAACAGAATGAGCCTTTTGATTCTTTATCCTTGTTTCCTCTTGAACAAGCATACTGGCCAATTCATTTACATTCCACTTATCTTTTATAGTGTTGTAATTCATCTGAAATGGCCCATATTATTCATGAGGTAAGGAATTCAGTATAAACTGAACTAAAAAGTACTCATCCACGTTCATTCCCAAATTCCTTAACTTTGCTGCTAAATTTGTCATCTCAAGTACATGTTCATGCATGGTACGTGAACCATCATATTTCATGGTGGTCAAAGTACTCATCAATGTACCAGCGAGTGACTTATCAGCTGTTTGAGAGCGCTCTTCTACAAACTTCATAAATTCCTTTGCATTGTCAGTTTTGGGAAGAGCAGTCTTTAAGTTGTTTGCTACCGTCATTCGCATGAACATTAAGCTTAGTCTGTTCGAACTTTCCCAAGCTTGATAGAAAGATATTTCATCATCACTACTCTCATTAGTAATAGCAACCGGCTTCTCATCTTGAAGTGCTAAATCAAGATCCAAGACACCTAAGTGAAATTGGACTTGCTCACTCCAATTAGAGAAATTCATTCCATTGAATAATGGAACAGACGAAGCGTGCGAATGAAGAGACATAGGCACAAATACTGCAAATATATAAGAAATACTCGTACATTAATGGTTTGAGAATATCACATAATCAGATTCAATTGAACAATACATATATATTATAGTTCTCCTTTGGGAGATCCTATAATACACAAATATACTAAACATAATGATGCTAATAACTTTTATTTGACAATTACAAATATATCTCATTAAAATTTATTTGCTATCTTTGGATATACAAACAAATCTGACAAGATATATGAATTGCCAACTATTATATTCACGAATTATAAGAAATTGATTAACCTTTGGGTTAATCCCTAAATTCTTATAATAAATGTATTTCAATATATACCCATGATTCATTAATGATATGTTACATATCATTTTCTATCAAAGCATCAAATAGTAATGGGTTATTCAATAAACATTACAAAATTCAGAATTCAAGATACCTTAAGGTTTGGCCACTTTGGTGACTAACAAACCATTTATAATTGAATTTTTGAAGATTGTAAAATACAATAATTATTTCATAATTTAATCAATAAAAGAATGGGGGCAAAATTGTAAATTTAGCACCAAGGGTAAAATAGTAATGCAGTCACTAAAGGACAAAACAGGGACAAAACTGCAATTTTCGCAAAAAGACAAAATAGACAAAAAGACAAACAGAGAAAAGAACAAAACAGATGGCAAAATCGTAAATATAAGCATCTGATCTTCTTTCTCACGAATTTTCCTTTTCCTTTCTCGTGCACAAACCCCTTTTTTTTCGCACGAATGCCATCTCCCCCACCTATTCAATGACTTGGGTCTTTTCTGACACCCCACCTCTAATCAAATTAATTAGTGGGTTCTGGAGACCACTTTTCGACGATTACACATGTTTTTGGAATTGCAAAACATGGCCAAGAAATTAACCAGAATCAAGCAAAATTAGACATAAATCCTAACCACCAAAACTTTCCCCACTTAATTCATCTCAGGCGATCACTATAATGCCAAGCGGATTGAGGGCTTTTGTTACCCATGGTGATGCAACCCTTCTATACAAATTTTGGATGGTGGGTAGCTGGAATTTGGCCAAAATCGGCGTTTTCATTTCAAGGCCAGAATTAATCCGAATTTCAATTCATTCATAAAAACCCTAAAATTTCATCAGAGTCACGAAAATTCATCGAACCTTAATCTATATGTACAGAAACTTCATACAGGAACATTATCGGAAAATCATGAGATCCTAAACCTTGCTCTGATACAAACTGTAAGCAAATCCACGCAATACATTTATGCGGAAACACGTAGAATTTAAGCGGAATTTCATCATCATAGTAATCGTTGATCTTCATGATTTTCACGAAACAACAAGATGAAGGCATACTTTTCCCCATAGTGATTCTTCAAGCGTTGATTGTTGCGTCAGAAGATGAAGGCGATGAAAATCTGATTTCTCTCTCTTAACCCTTTGTTCTTTACGTTGTACTCTGATGGAGAGAGAAACAACCTAACTGACGTCTATTCGTTAAACGTCGTTACTTTTTCAGTCGGTTGGAGAGAGGACCAGATTTCCTTTTAAAAGATAATATTATCCAAGAGGTGCCTCTTCAAAAATGCCTTCCATCAAAACAAATTCAAATTCGCACCTTTTTGGTTATATTCTTTTATAACAAACAGATTTTAGCATTTATTAAATCATTAAATCAAACAATAATAATATCATGTGGGTCACATTATTTTACAAATTAGTGGTATAAATAAATGATGCATATATATTTAGTAACCACTGATGTATCAAGGTTGATAACTATGAATTGAAAAAAAAAAATCTATTACATTTTTGCATGCTAGAAATTAACAAATGAGACAGAAAGAATGACACGTGTAGTACATAACATTCTAGGGCGTCACACATTTTTCATATACGACACAATGTTCCCATACATATTGAAATTATAATGATGAATTCAAAAATGTACGAATGTAAGTACGTTGTGTAAACAGAGAGATTGAGAAATCTTAAAGCATGTTAGAATCCTAGTCCTTATATTCCTCAATGCTCAATTCTACTTGCTAAAAATGTATATGCATTTAATTTTACTAAAACTAACAGGGAAAAGTACAAAAAAGCTCTAAATTTATTGCACTTGTACCAATTTAGTCTTAAACCCTTCAATTATGCCAATTTAATCGTAAACATTTTCACATTTTGTCAATTGAGTCTATCGAGTCAGTTTTAGTCGGAAATTGATGACATAGACACTAGTTATCTAACATAGTGCGGTCGGAGTTGATTAGGATATTTTTTTAAAAAAAAAATTTATCTTGCCTTTTTCTTTATCTTGTTGGTCAACCATCACCAACCACAAGGAAGGGCAAGACACCTTCACCAACATTGAGCGAGGCTATCATGACCCTTGTTGGATATGGGGATAGAGTTATCACCCAAATTGGGCGAGAACATCACAGCCCTAGCCAAACATGGGCGAGGGACCACTGCCCTTGCTTTGGCTAGCGAAGGCATTGTAGTCCTCAATGAGGGTCATAACGAGCCAAGGGCCACAACAACTCGTTGTGATAAGTGACGGCATTGAGCGAGGTTCACGTGGCTTGAGGGCCCTCCCTATAGCTGTCAAGGGTCACGACACCTCCCGACCTCAGAGCAAACAGAAAGAAATAAAGAAAAGAAAAGAAAAACAAAAAAAGTTCAAAAAAATTTAAAAATTTATCCACATCAAGCCAGGTTGTGCCACGTAAGACGATATATTTTTCAATTATTAGTGTTCACATTAACAATTTCTGACATAAATTGGTCGGATGAATTTAATTAACAAAATGTGAAAAGGTTTAGAATAGATTGATTAAATTGAAAAGTTTAGGATTAAATTGGCACAATTGAAATAGGTTTAGCATTTTTTTAATACTTTTTCCAAAACTAGCAAAATTTTGATATAATGTTAGGTTACGTTAAAAGGAACAAAAGCATGACAACCAAAAAAAGAAACCATTGAAAAAATCAGTTAATGAGGGCCTAATGGCATATCAATAGGATTAGGACTCAACCCTGCAAGACCATTTCCGTTGAGGAATCAAAATAATATCTTGGAATTGTTTTAGCATTTTCCTAATCCTAAAATTTCAAAACAAATATATTCATACCCTACCTACGAGAATCGAATGGAAAAGCAAATTCCTCGATTTTACATACGGAAATGTAAAGATGCTTTTATTTAATTGCTAGAAATTTGACCACGAAAATAATGAGGTAGAAATTGTTAAAAATATGCAATCAATCCAGTGTCGATTCATTTTTTGACAACTTAAATTAAAAAAAAATGTTTTCCAAACATAACACAGGTCACGAGTTTGTCCCTCATCTTTATTAGGCCTATTCTATTTTGTTAATCATCAATCGGTTGTCTCATCGATATTGAATTAATCATATTACATAAATCAATAGAATTGGGGGATAATGGCTTAATGACTCCTAAAATTTGAGTTGATCGGGCAATTCAATCTTTTAATTTTTTTTGTGCATTTAAGTCATAAAACTCGAATACTCTATACGTCTTAGGATTTCAATTAGGTTTATTCTTTTCGTGCATTTAAGCCCTAAATGACTGACTGAAAAGCTAAATTGAAATAAGTTTTCATGCTGAATCCATAATAATAATAATAATAATAATAAGGTTTTAGAACTAAGGTGCCCCAATGAACACGAGTTTCAGACTTGGTATTATTATCGCATTAAAAATCAAACTCTCTTTGGAATATTTAAGCCCAAATGTCTAAAGCATCCCCAACTTCACACCTTTCATAGAACCTATCCTAAACTTTAAAAAATGTACCCGGGAGACACTCAAACAACTGTTCTAACTTTTAAGAGGTAGTCACTTTTCCATATGCAGCTAAGATGACTCATCATTACCATCGTTAGCAGTCAAACGCGATACCTAAAATAGAACTTTGCAAATTAAAAGAAAAAGAGGGAGAGTGTGAGGAAGAAATCGAGCAAAAAAAAAAAGAAAAAAAAAAGTTTAACAGGAGAAAGAGGGAAGGCAGAAGGCTGGTGGTGGCCAATGACCACCTCAGCCTTCATCGGGTCGATCGACGATTGGGCGACCCTCGCTAAGTTGCTAGCTGTTTGGTCAAGCAAACCCTCACTCCACCACTGCGAAGGTGGGGCTACGTTCGTCCGCGGATGGCAGCCGTTGCCCTTTTCTCTTCTTCTCTTCATTTTTGTTTGTACTTCAATTATATACATTTTTTAATCGTCTTTTTTTTTCAATTTCAAACTTATGCTGATTTTCCAGAAATTTCTTGAGTCAAAATATCAAATGATGGGAAAACAAATTAACACTAAAGTAATGATAGGCCCCCCGCCGGCAGCACGTCGTAAGTCGATGGCGACCCATAAAACCTTATTGATAAAAAGTAGATTTGCTAAAATAATATGATTTCGGTGCATCTTTAATATATTTTAAAGCTCATATACTTTTCATTAAACATAAAATATCCTCGGAAGTTCATATTTGGATTGAAAATTGCTTTGTCTTTTCAAGTAATTTGTCATACTTCCTGTTTGGATTTTCACAAATTCCGGTATCTCATATTCATTTTTCCAAAGAAGAGAATAAAAGCAAAGGTACCTCCAAATCAAGTGAAAAATTACTAATGAAGCGTTGTTATACTTACGAGAAAGCATCTATCGGATGCTACGTATGTGTAAAATATATTTAGATAACTAGATTTGATGCCATCCGTAATTTTTAATGGCATACAGATTTTTTAACATATGTGTTGTAAGCATAGCCAATCATTTTTTAGCTTAGTTGTCGGACTAGACATGGCCTTTTCGTAGCATTTTTAATAGAACGGTTATATTTTTTTTAAAAAAAATTTTAGAGAGAATTTCCGATTTCGTGCTTGCTCTCCGCTTTGCTTCGTTCCACTCGAAGATATGACAAATCTCTACGGTTTTCTATATATAAATTCTTACAAAAATTTCACATTATAAGAGAAGAGGGGTTGTTCTGGTGGGACCCCCACGTGACACGTGGCCATGTAATCCAAGATTTTGCGGAGGGTATAATGGGCAAATGTGAATTATAGGACAAGGTTGTCTTTTCACTCGCCCCAACTACCCTGCCCTGTCCCGAGTCCACGTCGTATTCTCCTCTTGCCCTTTTTGAATTACTTACTAAGGAAGTTAAATTCACTTGATTCTGTTGCCCAATTTATATTTATGGAAACTGATCCTTGGCTCCTTAAATTTGAACATGACAAAGAAAATGAATTGGGTAGGACCATTTTACAGAGTCGATGAAAAATTTAGTAACATCAGAACGTTCTTGCTATTTTTATTTTCTCATATGGCAAAGAAAAGATTACCTTAAAGTACAAAAAACGGAAATAGAAAATGGTGCATGCCATTGGACCCAAAAACAAAAAATAAAAAAATATATCTTCCATGCTTTCTATTTCAAAAAATTTCACTTCATGATTTTAAGCACCACAAAGCTTAGTCAAAATAATAATTGTCATTGCCATCAACATAAATCGAAAATTAATGATTATCATTATCATTCGTAAATAGATAAGAAGAGAGAACCGTCGCGATAAGTATGGAGCATGTATAGAAATAAAAATACGTATGGAAAAAAGCGTTGCTCGTCACGAAGCGTTGGTTTTTTCGTGAAACGATGATAAAAGGTAGGATTTTTGCGGAGACGATTTTTAAAGGCCGAGATAAACGATACAATTATTGGCAGTACGACCCGCCGGAACGGAGGAAGCCACCGACTTTGGAGTGGCGTCGTCAGCATTTGCAGAAGAGATAGGGAAAGTAATTACATGCGGTTGTGTTTTTTTTTTTTTTATTAATCTCCTTTAAAAGACTTTTTTGGGAGGAAAACCCCACCATCAAAGCAACAAAAAGAGCAAAAAATTAAAAATAAAAATAAAAATAAAAATAAAAAGAAGAAGAAGAGCCCCCACACAAAATTGAGAAGTGGATCTCTCTCTTTCTCTCGGAGTCGGATCTCCTACAAAACCTGGGTTTAGTTTTTGACCACCTCACTCGCTCTCTCTCATCTCTCCCTGTAAAACTCTCTCCTTTATCGTTTTTCACACACACACACACACCAAAACAGTGGAAAACACGCGCACACCCCCCCTCCCTCCCTCATACCCTCATTGTTGCTTCTCTTCTTCTCTCCCTCCCCCCAACCCCCCTCTCTCTCTAGACGTGCGTGCGTGCGTGTCATGACCGCCGATTGAAACCCTAGTTCGCCTTCCGGTGCTCCGCGGCATCACCTCTTCCAGGTAAAAGACCCTCTTCTCCCCCCCTCCCCTCCGAGGTTTAGCCCTAATCGGGGGTCGCGGGGGCGTTTCCGATACCGGTGACTTTTCGGTTTCTGTTGGTGGGGGTGGGGACCTGAATTCGAGCTCCTTTTTTTTCGATCTGTTTCGGTGGCGAACAGGGGTTAGGGATCGACCCAAAGACTCGGCGTGGGATCTTCCAGTGCGGGATTTATGTCCTTCAATCAACCCAGGCATCAGAAGAGCGAGGCGCCGCAAGATCGTAGGGCCGGGCGATCCGCGAGCTTCAACCAGCAGCGGACCTCCTCGGGCGGTTACAGTAAGGGCGGCGGTGCCCCCGCCCCTTCCCCTTCTATCTCCTCCATTCGAAGGTAATAAAAAAAAAATTGGAATCAGCCGTCCTGGGGTTCTGTTTCTGTTTCGTTCGGGCTCTCTGCTTCGTTGGAAAGCTGGATTTTTTTTTTATTGTTGAGTTTTGTGAGCTTGGCTTGTTTTATTGACGATTGCGGTGTTGCGTGCGATTGTCTTTGGCATGTCACAGTTCCAAGAGGTCTAATAATGTGCAAGGAGGCCAATCTAGGGTAAACGTACGGCCTGCGAATATCTCCTCGGAGCCCGCGGGTGCTACTCCGACTCAGCATAATCTGCAAAATGGTGCCCCTGTGCAGCCCCAGCCCCAATCACAGGGTATGATGTCGTCCACAGAATAAATTTCGCAACTTTCCTTCAGTATGTCACGTCTCTGTTGTTTTAATTGAGTGTGATTGTGAGAGGATGTTGGCTGATGGAGCCATGTTCTTGCGTAAATATATCTTAATGCACCCTTTTGCTGTTTATGGCTGATTTTGTTATCCTATTCCCTCTGCTGCATTTCAGAACAATCTGACGCGGGACATGCAAGCACCACTGCTAAGCCTGCTGAAACACCTCCAGCCGCCCATAGAAGCACCCGAGCTGTTCCGAAAGCTCCAACTTCTCAACCACCCACCATGAGTTCTGAAATGCCGCCTCCTTCAACACCCCAGAAGGGTATGTGGTTCTGCCTCTTTTGGTTAATGCAAACTTTAGCTTATATTGTACTTTTGCTATCTAAGGAGTATTTAATGTATATTTCTGCTGTTTAATTGATTATACAATTTCTCATAGAACACTTATCCAGAACACAACCAGTTGGCTAGTGTGTTCAATTACTATTTTTACCGTTTACAAGGACTTGGCTAATACTCAGAATTTTCTTTTCTCTTGGCGTAGCTCCTGGAGATACCTCTAAAGCATTTGCTTTCCAGTTTGGCTCTTTAAGTCCTGGTCTCATGAATGGGATGCAGGTAATCTGCTATTTTTGTGTGCTATTTGATTTATTTAATTTTTTGTGTAATGGTGCTGGTTTCTCTAATGCAACTTTGCCTGTAGATCCCTGCCAGAACCAGCTCTGCTCCTCCAAATTTGGATGAGCAGAAACGTGATCAGGTGCGTCTTTGTTTTTACCCTCTCTTCTGGTTCTTTACTTGTGAAGATTGGATTTTGTGCACCTACACCAATGCGCATGTGCACGCAAATGCATGGGATATGATTAGTCTTTGCCGAGACAATGAAAAGATTGGCATGCATATTGTTGAATTTTTTTTCTTGATGACATTTAAGCTTTTCTTCTTAATACCGTCAGGCTCGCCATGCTGCTAATAAAGCTGGTCCACAATTGCCCGTTCCTGCTGCTCCTAAGCATCCATCATCAAAGCGAGATTTAGGTGCTACTGACCAGTCTAATGCCGGGGACAGCCATACTGTTTCGAAGGGCAAGAAGGATCAAGTCCCGCCCATTCCCCCCTCTGTACAATCACAGAAATCTCCAGCTCACGCCATGCCTGGAATTTCCATGCAAATGCCTTTTAACCAGCCACAAGTTCCTCTTCAGTTCAATGGCCCCAATACTTCGATTCAGTCTCAAGGAATGGCTTCCACTTCCCTTCAATTGCCAATCCAATTGCCTATGCTGCCTGTGGGAAATGCATCTCCTTCAATGCCGCAACCGATGTTTGTCACTGGTCTGCAGGCCCATATGATCCAACCTCAGGGCATCATGCATCAGGGTCAAGGCTTGAGTTTTGGGGCTCAGATTAACCCCCAATTCCCCTCCCAGTTGGGAACCTTGGGAATGGGTATCAGCCCATATTCACAACAACAAGGAGCGAAATTTGGTGCTCCTCGCAAGACTCCTGTCAAAATAACTCACCCAGAAACACATCAAGAGGTGAGGCTTGATAAGCGCACAGAGGGGTTTTCTGATGGAGGGCCATCGAGCAGGTCTCATTCAAATGTACCTCCTCAAGCGCAACATATGTCATCGTATCCATCAAACCATCCAGTCAACTATTTTACGAGCACTTACGGTTCCAACCCTCTATTCTTCCCTCCCCAAAGTTCTCTTCCTCTGTCCGGTGCACAGATAAACCCCACCTCTCAGGCACCAAGATTTAATCCTGCCGTCAACCAAGGGGCTCAAAGAATGGCATTACTAAATTCCCAAGATAATTCGCAGCTTCCTGAGAGGGCTGGCATATCTATCCGAGCAGCTTTGGAGCCACCCAAGCAGGATCAAATGCAAAATGCCCATGCTCTTCCTTCAGCTCTTGCACAGGGGACATCTAAGCCCAGAATTGTTTCTGATGGTGAAAATATTACTGATTTACCTTCTGCAAGTGTCTTAACTGCTTTTGAAAAGGTCGAATCACCTAAAGCTGTCAAGATTTCTGGGAATTCAGCATCTAGAGATTCTGAGGTTCCCAGAGGCCCCTTGTTGAAAGAACCTGGAAGTGATTTAGGGGCATTGCCAGGGCATAACAAACAATATGTAGGGTCAACTGGTGCTTTTGGGGAACGGTCTGTCACCAGTTCTTCAACTGCCAATGGCTCTTCCACCGAAGCAGCTTCGACTAATGTTGCTGGGAGGAGAATGGAGAACCTTAGCGGGTCCAATTCTATCAAGAATCACGAGCAAGGAAAGAAAGGAGATGACCCACATTCAATCAAGGTATGATGTACCAACAATTTTCTGACTAGTCCTTGTGCAACCATAACCATAACTGCATTCGAAATTCTTTTAGGTCCATATTGTAATCTTCAATTGCAGATTAGCATGTAATATTTTTAGCATCTTTTAACAGGTTGATGAAGAAGGGAACTCAAACTCAGCTGTAGCTTTACGGGAATCTTCTCATAGTGGGGTGCTTGAGAATTTGAAAGCTAAGACACCTAACACCTATCCATCAGGAATTTGTGATGATGTTCCAGAGTCTGTAAGTGAATCGTTGTCAACCACTGATGCTTTCTCTCATAATGTTTTGGAACTTAAGCACGATGGTGCTGGGGAAGGCATTGTCTCTGTGTCATCTGAAATTTCTGCTGTTGAACTGGTTCTGGATAATTCACAGACTTCTCAACAATCAATTCAAATTCAAGATGACTCTGCAGAGAAAAATGAAACAATGGATGATACGAATGCTGATAGAGGAGAACTAGAAAGTATGGGGCCTGTTGAGCAGTCTAAAGATTCTGTTGATAGTTCTGTGGTTTCTTCTGTCTCGGTCTCTTTAGAACATTCTGATATCATCAGAGAGGGTGACCAGGATTCTCTCCCATTGGTCGAAGCTTCTGGGGAGGGGGTCCCAACTAGCACAACTGAAAGGACCAGCCTGGATGAAGAGAGAAATCATCGAGATATTGATAAGACAACAGGAAATTCGGAGATGCCTACATCCTCATCTCTGGATTCTAACATTGGAGAAGCTACCCCTTGTGATGCTGTTCCTTTAGCTAGTGTTGATGGTGACAATTCTCATGCAGATGCCGCTGTAAATGGGAGGGATGAGGTTATTGACTCTTCTTCTGTTTTAATGTCCGACTCTTTAAAAGCAGGTGCTGGGGATGATGGTGATATTACGGGAAGTGTTGGAGGCGGCTTGAAATCAGTTCAGATAGCAGTTCCCAAAGATAAGCCTGCTTCAGAAATAAGTAGGTCTTCAAGTAATTTAGCTAGAGGAAAGAAAAAGAGGAAAGAATTTCTCCAGAAAGCTGATGCTGCTGGGGCAACTCTCGATCTGTATATGGCTTACAAAGGTCCAGAAGAAAAGAAAGAAGCAGGTAAGTCCTCCATAGGCGAAGAGATTGCTTCTGAGGACATTCATGCAAACCAAGAAGCAGCTGAGACATCTCCAAAAGAAGCTGCAGTGAGCGATGATGTTGAGCAAACTAAAGCTGAGATAGATGACTGGGAAGATGCTGCCGATGTCTCCTCATCAGCATTGGAACCTTCAACTAGTGGGCAACAGGCTGATGTTTTTGTGCCCAACGGTGAAAATAGAAATGGGTTTCTCGCAAGAAAATATTCTAGAGATTTTCTCCTGAAATTTGCAGAGAGATGTACTAATCTTCCTGAGAATTTTGAAGTGAAACATGATATAGCCGAGGCATTTAACCTTTCTGTCAATGTTTCTCGCTTTGTTGACCGTGATTCTCACCCCAGTCCTGGGAGAACAATAGACAGGCAAAGTGGGGGCCCTCGGCTAGATCGCCGCGGAAGTGGTTTGGTTGATGATGATAGGTGGATTAAACAGCCTGGTTCTCTTGGTTCAGGGCGCAATCTGCGTCTTGATGGGGGCGTTGGGCCTAACGTAGTTATCCCACCTGGCCAAGGAGGTAATTATGGTGTCTTGAGGAATCCTCGTGCACAGACTCCCGTCCAATATGCAGGAGGGATACTATCTGGTCCAATGCAGTCCCCTGGATTTCAGGGAGGTATGCAGAGAAATAACTCTGACTCTGACAGGTGGCAGCGTGCTACTGGCTTCCAGCAGAAGGGACTGATTCCTTCTCCTCAGACTCCGTTACAGATGATGCACAGGGCTGAGAAGAAGTATGAAGTGGGTAAAGTTGCGGATGAGGAACAGGCTAAGCAGAGGCAGTTGAAAGCTATCTTAAACAAGTTGACTCCTCAGAATTTCGAGAAATTGTTTGAGCAAGTAAAAGCAGTTAACATTGACAATGCAACCACTCTTAGAGGTCTTATCTCTCAGATTTTTGATAAGGCTTTAATGGAGCCCACATTTTGTGAAATGTATGCCAACCTATGCTGTCGTCTTGCTCAAGAGTTGCCTGATTTCACTGAAGATAATAATAAGATTACTTTTAAGAGGGTGCTTTTGAACAAGTGCCAGGAAGAATTTGAGAGAGGGGAAAGGGAGGAAGAGGAAGCCAATAAAGCTGACGAGGAGGGCGAGATCAAACAGTCTGAAGAGGAAAGAGAGGAGAAGAGAATTAAGGCCCGAAGAAGAATGTTGGGAAACATCAGATTAATTGGGGAGTTGTACAAGAAGAGAATGTTAACTGAGAAAATCATGCATGAATGCATAAAGAAACTGTTGGGGGGTCAACATGAGACACCTGGAGAGGAGGACATTGAGTCGTTGTGCAAATTAATGAGTACTATTGGGGAGATGATTGACCATCCAAAAGCGAAGGACCACATGGATGCTTATTTTGAGAGGATGTGGATTTTGTCAAACAACATGAATCTCTCCCCAAGGGTTAGGTTCATGTTAAAAGATTCAATTGATTTAAGGAGAAATAAGTGGCAGGAAAGGAGGAAGGTTGAAGGGCCAAAGAAGCTCGATGAAGTTCGTAGAGATGCTGCTCAAGAAAAACATGCCCAGGTTAGCAGAAATGCTCGTGCTCCAGGGATCAATTCTTCAAGAAGAGGACAGCCAATGGACTTCTCTTCTAGGGGATCTAGTATGTTATCCTCTCCAAATGCCCAGGTCGGTGGTTTCCGTGGGTTGCAGTCACAGATCCGTGGACAGGGCAGTCAGGATATTAGGTTTGAAGAGAGACAGCCTCATGAGCCCAGGCCATTGGCAGTTCCTTTGCCTCAAAGGTTGGGTGACGATTCACATTCAATCACCCTAGGACCTCACGGTGGGCTTGGCAGGGGCATGTCTTTCAGAGGGTCAACATCAATGTCAAGCACTTCGGTAGCTGATATTTCCTCTGGCTTGTTGGACTCTCGAAGAATAGCAGATGGTTCAAATGGAGTTAGCTCTGTAGAGAAGACAAGCTACAGCTCAAGGGAAACTGTGATGAGTTATGTGGCAGATAGGCTTTCTGGCTCTGGTGCTTATGACCAATCCGGTGTGCATCGTAATAGGCCTGGTAGCCGAGAAGGTTTTGATAGACCTGGTGGAAATTCTCCTTCACTACGAGTACAGGGAACAAGTTGCTCTCAGGATATTTCTTCAGAGAAAGCATGGCCAGAAGAGAGGCTGAGAGAGATGTCCATTGCAGCAATTAAAGAATTCTATAGGTACATATTAGTTACTTCTCTTTTGTATATCATTGTTAGGATTCATCGTTTTGGACTTTCAGCTGTCGCTGGGATGTTACTATATTTTAAGACTTCTTATGGTAGACCCAAATAAGCGGCCAACCGGGGGGGGGGGGAAGGAAAGCGATTGGGGTTGTTTTTTTTTTTTTTGGGGGGGGGGGGGGGTTGTGTTGGGGAGGGAATTGTTGAATTGCGAAATGTTTTCCAATGCTTAATCATCTCCTTATCTCTGGATGCTTTTAGACTCTCATATTGGCAATTTGGACTGCTTGTTGCTGATGTTTGAAATCTTGTATCTGTGGGCATTGGTATCTAGTTTGGTTATGTATGGTTTGCTGCCTTAGTTTAGTGTGATCTAAGAAGAAATTCTGAAACCCTTTTCTGTATTATGTCAAGTCAGGTATTTAATGCATAGATCCTCCTTGTTTCTTGTGGATTAACTTAACTGAAAATGGACAAGGTGCACTTGACCTTTTAGTATTTCTGTGTTTACCCCTGCCTTCATCCTAGACTTGGGAAATGTTTTCCTACACATTATGTTTAATCCTTTCCTTTCCTCTTGATGCTTGTAGACTCTTATATTGGCAAATTTGGATTGGATGCTGATGCTCGAAATCTTGTATTTGTGGGCAGTGGTCTCTAGTTTGGTTATGTATGGTTTGCTGTCTTAGTTTATTGTGGTTTAAGAAGAAATTCTGCAATCTTGTTATCATAATATGTTCAGGTCTTTAATGCATAGTTTCTTCTTGTTTCTTGTAACTTAACTTACCTGAAAATGGACAAGGTGCCCTTGCCCATTGGGTGTAACTGCAGTTACCCCTGCTTTCATCCTAGACTTGAACCTCCAGTATCCAAACATGACAAACTTCTTCTTTTCATTAGGTTAAGCCACTCACCACACTGTCCATTTAACAATATCATGGGTTAAGGTGCCCAGTGGTTCTTATTTGCTATTTTTTTTTTACCCCTCTGCCTGTTCTGACCTTGGATGAGATACTTTTACGCTCTAGCACATTTGCAGCAACTTCGGTTCTTTTCTAATTTTAAGTAGGCAACTGTTCATATTCATTGTGCTTGATGTAATCTTGGCATGCAAGCTGCATTGAGTACCTTTTTATAGTGCTCAAATGTTACTTTATTTTTTTTTTTTTTTTTGGGTCTGGAGTGTTACTTTAAGTTGGACAGTACTGTCCTGCGTAAGCACATATTGCATTTGAAAGCTGAGATATCTGGTGCAATTATTTTTTAAGGTTGTTTTGGACCATATGCTAATATTTTTTTTTCTACTTTCAGTGCCAAAGATGAGAAGGAAATTAGTTTATGCATCAAGGACTTGAATTCTCCAAGTTTCTATCCTTCCATGATCTCTCTCTGGGTTTCAGACTCCTTTGAAAGGAAGGATTTGGAAAGGGATCTTCTGGCCAAGCTTCTAATCAACCTTACTAGGTCTCAAGAATGCATGTTAAGTCCAGTGGACCTCATCAAAGGGTATGATGTCATGTTTGAGTTTTTTATTTTGATGATTAATGGATAAAACGTACATATAGTCATTGCACACTGCATTTACCGTCCCAGGTTCGAGTCTGTGCTCACTACTTTGGAGGATGCAGTCAACGATGCCCCAAAAGCAGCTGAGTTTCTCGGCCGTATTTTTGGCATAGTTATTGTTGAGAACGTAATTCCATTGAGGGACATTGGGCGCTTGGTACATGAAGGCGGAGAGGAACCTGGGCAGCTTCTTGAAGTTGGGCTTGCAGCAGATGTCCTTGGAAGCACTCTGGAGGTGATCAAATCTGAGAAAGGTGAGACTGTTTTCAATGAGATTCGATCAAGCTCCAACTTGCGGTTGGAGGATTTTAGGCCGCCGGGTCGTATAAGCTCAAGGATTTTAGACAGGTTCATTTAGATGATTAAGATGGTGCGCATTGTGTCTCTCGCAGTTGCTATTTAATATAGAAAGTTTTTTCCTTATGGGTGGGCAATAATCAGCTTTTGGTTGTCCTGTGTCCACATCATTGAATAGTTTTATTCTTTGAAAAATCGAATGCAATTTCCAGAGGTGCAATGGAGCATTAACCTTGAGCTAAGTGCTTGTTTTCATACAAGGGAGGATACGATATGATCAATTTATAGTAATTAATAATCTGGTCTCATGTCTCTGGAGGTTTATCTTTCAATTATATACAATTGTCATGGAGAGATTAGGGCTGGGATTGAATCCTTTTCTGAGTTTTCTTGTGAAATGGTTGAGTTGTGATTGCCTGGAGTCCAAGGAAACTGCTACTTGAAGATTTTCACTTTCTGTAGTTGCGGTGTTTGCTATTAGAGGGAAAATTTGCTTTTATCCCTTCGTTCCAAAGGATGGTGGCTTGTGTCTCTTGAGAGCTGTTTTGAGGTGGACTTGTCTTATTGTTCTTCAAGCAGCTGTAGAAGATTTTTCGTGTCGCAATTTGCAAATCATCAGACAAGTCGCGTGGTTTTGAGTAGGGAACAGCTTGTTAATTGTCTCCTAGGCATTATTATTATTATTATTATTATTATTATTTAAGATGTTGGCAATTACTGAGGGCACCTGATATCTGTTTCTCTTCTCATGAAAACTCTGATGTTCTTTTTGGATTGGGGAGTTTTTGAGGGTTACTGTGTTTGTACCCCGTTCGTGTCAAATCTAAGCATTTTATTTACAATTGAGAGGCACGACCTTGGAGCTCCCGATTGCGTGTGGGGGCTTTTGTAGAGTACGTTGCGAACTTCATGAATCGGTTATATCCAGTTTTCAGCTTTCGTAGGTGGAGCCCGATTTTGTGTGGAGGTTTTTGTAGAATACTCTGCGAACTTAATGAATTGGTTATTCAGCATTTTCCTGGCCAAATTCTGAAATCGCAGAGTTTTGTTTTACTTGAACCGTTTGCTATTGAATTCCCAACATTGCTTCACGAAGTTAGTTCAGTCGTTCAAGTTGAACTCAGATTAAAAGGGCTAGTTAACAACTTCAAATTAAAAAGTTAAATGTCGGGATCATGAAGTGTAACCAAGTTTGTTCGTGCGAACCATGTTATGAGGTCTTCAGTAGCGGAAACAAATCAATCGAGGTGTTCGGCTTAAAAGGCAGGAAAAATGGAATTTGAGGTGTCCGGCAAAAGCTGAGCCGGCCTTTAGGAGAGGCTTCCAAGGTTCGTAATCATTACATATGTACTTTCAAGCGTAGTATTATTGAACGAGCACGCCCTATTACAAAGTAATCACCAGAATTAACCCACCAAGAGGAACATATGTTGCTCAAGCAATACAATCAATCGATCCAACGAGCACGCCCTATTAGTCCCTCTGTATTGAACTTTACCGTGTTTTAACTGTGCCGAACCTATGGCAACGAAAATACAAAGATGGCAAACAATGTACTTGCAGACTTCATAGGGAGAAAGGTCTTGTGTACACGTCAAACATCTGGGAGGCAGTTAATTGGGGTTCCTGTTGAAAGAAGAGCATTCAGAGATCAGTCCAGAAATCTGAAATCAGTAAGTAGTTTCTTAGGAATCCCGTGCAATGTTCCAAATATTCAATTCCCCTGCCTCTTTCTTTGACGATGCCCACCTGAACTACCCCACCTCATGCCTTTTCATGCTGGGTATCACCGCACAGAAAGTGGATCTATCTTATATGTGACGCCAGAAATTCTATGGAACTAAAACTAGAGTGATGAGACTATCCAACATCAATTTTAACCACGTAAGAGAAATAAAAAGTTCCCACTAAGAATGCATGCGTTCGGTACCATCACATCCTGCGAAGGTTGTTGACTAGGTATTGTGCCTTTAGTTTCTCTATTTGAAAGATACATGTTCAAAAAGGGCACTGTTTTCTTGAGAAAAGGAAGGACACTACGAGGAAAGTCATGACTGCCACGAGTACTGACTGATATTAAAATGTGGATCATGCAGTAGTCAACACAACCATAGGAAAGCACCTGTCTTAGCCCGCCGCCAGTAAGACTACCACCACTCACAAGCATGGTAATCAAAGATGTCACAACCCCACCACCAAGACTAATACCACCATCATTTCCTGTATTTCGTATAGTGGTACGCATGGAATTGAGTATGCTACCATATGTAGATCCATGTCCGCGCTCAATTGCTTGGATGAAACAGAAGGTCATAGCTCCAGTAGATGTAATCTGTGACAAAGCCTGTATGGAAAAAGACATATGGAGTTAAATAAATTCCTTTATTGCATTCTGAAGCTGGAAACTAGCTACTTACAGATGTGTCTGCTGAAGTTTGGTCATCATCGCAGCCACTGAATGAAATGACTTCTCCACCATTTGTTCCCTTGTAAATACCAGATCGAGGGCGATGGTCCTCCCATATGTAACGGCCACTCCTTTAACCACCAAAGAAAATCGCATTAAGGATGTACATAAGAAACAGCATCACAGCTTAACATAGATAGCCAGAACTACTATGTTGGACATGGTATAGAATTCATATTGACAGTCCAACAATGATTCGTAATTTATGTGGAGAAATAGGCATGCTTTCAGTCTTGCAATGTCAAAACCTCAATCATTCTTTTTCTCGGATAGAGAGATGTCACAATCTCGGTCATACCTATCTCTTTCTCAAGGCACCAAGAAAATAGTAATAATGAATGGAAAAACTGACCTGTCCATTCGGCAAAGGAATGGTAAATCAAGCACAGTGCCACTATGGCAAGCATCTATTATCGCGTGGAGCTTAACACCATGAGGAAGAGGTCTCACAATTGTTGCATTAATCTCATCATCGACAATCATACCCTGGGTTTCAAAGTCAAGGGGACACAATGTTTCATCATAACCATCAACTTCATCACCATTATAGTTTCTTTGCCGTGAACCATGACCTGAGTAATGGAATACAAGGGAATCTCCAGGTTGACAGCCTTGTACAAGCCAAAACAATGCCATCCTCAAGTTCTGTTTGTTTGGAATTCTGTAAGGGTCGGTTTCTTCTTCTGCAATACAAGTTTCAAAGAATAACTGTGCTGAAGACTTTCCCATCGTATAAGATGCATGCCGTGATGAGAAACTTGCACGCTGGCACAGCCAGAGGTGGGTTCCTCATAGAACTAGAGTCTAGATTACTGCTTGTTCAAGACAATGGCATAAACTTTAATTTTGGAGGCAAAGTTTTTAATTTTCCTACAGTCGGTTACTACCAGCTTTCGCAGCATCCTGTTTTCCAGAGTAGACTTCCTGTCGAGATGATTCATGGATGTCCCGAACGCAAAGCTTGGTTAATTTCTATGTAATAAGATCAATGTCTACTTACCCTTCGAAACCACAAATTGCATTTTTACTCAGAAAAATGTCACTCATCTTTGACTGGTGAGGCTACCACGAGCAAGTAAGCATCAAAGTATCCGCTCAATAATGTCGCAAAATCTACTGTGGAATCAGAATGATAGCTAGCGAATCTAACATCATCCGACATTTTCCTTTTTGGCCTAGTGAAGTTGAACATGTTTGAAGCAAACTATCGCATAATAATCAAGAACAGAAATTATCCTCACAATAGCTAACCCGGAAGATACTATGCAATTAGCGCCGAAGCGCAGTTAATGACTCAAAGGCTAAATCTACAAAGCGAGCAACCAGTGAATCCAACCCCGGCGTCAGCTGACCTATGCTTTTGGATGGATGGATACTACGAAAAATCTGACACAAGGAACGTTTGATCGAGCTCGATCGTGAGAGTACCTGTAAGCATGAGAATGGACTCCTGGGGGAAATGGAACTTGTTCATGAGAAAGTACCGCATGCACTTGGCGTCGTTGATGCACCCCTTGAGCTCGTGCCTCGAGTACCTGTACGATATCCCGCAGATCACCGCCCTCTTCCGCCCGTGGGGGCTCGGCGGGGTGCCCGGCGGCGCGTGGCCGCAGGGCGAAGGCGGCGGCGGGGCCGCGTGCGGCGCTGCTGGAGGGGCCGCGCGGTGATCGGCGATGTTCGTGACGGCTTGGCAGATGGCGCAGCGGATGGATCTGGCTCCCGGCGGGAGCTGCAGCGGGGTGCGGCAGCCGGAGCAGTTCACCAGCATCACCGGCGGCGGCGGATACATTTCTCTTTCACCGTCTCGCCGGATGATCGTAGGCGCGAACGTTTCGGACGTCGGAGAGACAGAGAGAGAGATTGCCGCTTGGGGAGTAAGTAGGTGAAGTGCAGAGGACGATCAGAAGGCGAAGCGTTGAAAGAATTCGGTCGTTGATCGCAGAGAGAGAGAGAGAGAGAGGATGATCCGGCGAGCGGCGGCGATGGTTCAAGGGCTTCTGGGACTCGTCGGAAGATGAAGAAGAAGAAGAATCACTTCGATTTTGACGACCATTCGTTGAACGTCAATTGGCAGGGCACTGTGCTGTTGTTATCCTGGACCGGAGATTGGATTTATTGCAGCTTTTCTTTTCTTTTCTTTTCTTTTGGTCGAAGGATTTATTGCAGCCTTTTTTTTTTTAATCGTATTTTCTGAATTCGTTCAACATTAGACTGTTAAGAAAAAAATAAAATGGAGGGAAAACTTGGTAAGGGCACATGCGAAAAATTAAAAAAATTAAAAAAATCAAAACATAAATGCTAGTCTCTTTTAAAAAATTAATTAACGAAAAATATTCTCATTATCGATAACATTTTATGTCTAACTATTTTTACGGTAGTGAAGATATTTTGCATTAATTTATTTTTATGAGTAATACGTGCATTTATTTTTTTGAAATTTTTTTAAATATTTAATTTTTTCTTGAAACAAACACATCAATTGTGCTTGTAGAATTATAATTTTTTTTTCTTCGAAGTGTGTTCTCTCCAAATGCATAACAAGAGATCAGTCGGCCATTTTAATTAGCTACCAAGCAAGTATTCTCGAGACACTTTATAACAACATGCTAAATAATAAAAAGGCCCTTGTGTTGGTCCAAAAATATCGACCTCGTCGAGACTCTCTCTCTAAGATTAGGAATGAGCAAATCGGATTGGATTGAACCGGGTCCGACCGAATCAACTGATTCGGTCCGATTCCTGGTTCCATAAATTGGAATTGGTAATTGTCAATCTAATTCCTGGTTCCAGAGGTGGAACCGCTCATCCTGAACTGACTACGTAAACTCTTAATTATTATGGGTAATTATATTCCATTTACGGAAGATGTTTAAAATGTGGATACGCGTTTTAAACGCACGCAACCGGTTTTACTAGACTGCCTCAGAATCAAACAGGACGGTCTGGTCCAATCCAATTCCAGGCACCTCCGGTTCAGTCCTCGATACCGATCACCCCTACTCAAGACCTTACTTTGCAATAATTTCATAAATTGGGAGTTCAGGACCACCAACAACATTACTCCGATATTTTTTATCCCACAAAAAATAGCCGAAAGTGTTGGAAAGGGACATCGGATACATTACGGGCAGTAGCGACCCTTGAATGTGGCCAATGAGATTCTCGAGCATGACGCGTTTTCGATTTGAGAAGACGCAAAAAGGGTAAGTTCCGCCGCGTTCCAAAGTTAGGGTTCTGAATAGACTTTCCCGAACCGTCGATCTTTAGGACGACAACGAAGGTTGCTCGTCCCACGTTACACATGTTTCTGAGAGAAGATTACCCGTTCGGTCCTAAAAACATATACGGACGTCAATTTAATCCTAAATTTTTGAATTTTATCAATGTAATCAAGAGCATGCGTGCGCAATTTTAATGTAATTTCTCAGCCAATTATCCCATCATCAGTCCACTACACAGAATGGCTAGCGATGACTGAGCGCAACATCAACGATTTTCGAGGAGCAATTGATCGAAAGGACTAACATTGAAATTGCACATGATAAATTTAGAATTGATCCGATGGGAATCCCATTTTTCAAAACCGCGTGGCAAAGAAGCGAAGCGGAGGACAACTCTACCGTTGAAAATGCGAGCGCGCTACTAAAGGTCATTTGGAGTCCTTAGATGTGGTTCGAATTGCCAACGCTAGCTATCGAAGCAGGTTGGCCTTGATAAATTAGATACTAATGTAGATCGTTTATCCGGACGATCAACCGCCTATAGATTTTGTAAAATGGATCCCAAACTTTAACGGCTTGGATAATTTAACCGGGCGCAAGTGAGAGAGAATTTTCTTTTATGGGGGCACAAGGAATCCGTACCCCGCGGGGTTACAGCACAGAGGGGGCCAAAATTTTCTCCCATATAAGCACCCTGCAATAAGCAATGCCAGGCAGGGACGGTATCAACATGATCCATGGCGATGGCCGGCCCTCTCCGACAACACATGAAACCCCCATCGCAGTTGTCGTCATTGATGAGCAACGCACAACAGAAGCAGCCACTATCGATCTGCAACCATGACCACGGTCACCAACGTAGTCTGAGATTCTGATCGACAACAAACCATCGTCAACAGGATTGTGTCGAATTCACATCCATATCGAACAGCATTCAAACAGACGATGGTTGTTGCAAACTTGACGTTGTGGCTTATCATACATTCATCATGAAAACATTTCTTGTATAGAAAAATACTACAGCAAGTCAGCTTAATGGATCGGAGACAAATACAAAAAGATTTGAGAGTTATCGGGACAGGTTTAGGACGAGGTCAACCATCCCATACCCGTCCCATTTCCTATTTGCCCCAAGGCCTGGACGATGGCTCGAATCAGGAGATTCTCCAGAGGAGAAAACCTTGCCCGCATTTTCATCGCAAGCTCCATTTACTTGCATGTTACGGAAGGAAAACAGAAGACGAACAAACTGTGGAACTCCAACGTTAACACCAGCAAGAAGCCCACAGGGTTCCGACATCACATCATGCCCAATGTTAGAATTTCCTTTCTTACTTCACCAGAACAAATGAATAGATTTGTTACTTACCAGACAGACAAAATCCTAGCCAGCACACATGTATATTGAACTGGTGACTGAATTAAGGAAGACATCAAGAGCACCAACTGAGCAAATCGTGAACAGATCATAAAGCTACGACTGCTCTAATATGAAAGAACACACCTGTAAGACTGGGGATGATAGCCCGAGCAATAGTTCATCAGCCATCGATATAAAAGAAATCTATTCCAGTTGCTGTGCCCATCAAGGTTTGGCAAGTGTGCTAGCCGATGGCCATGCCCATGGATCTGCAAAGATCCAGAAACTTTGACAAGCATCGGTAGTTGAATTATTAAAACTCCACAGGATGGTGCATTCCACTCCACACGTTAAGACTTGTGAATCTTGAAGCCAAAAACTCTTGGAACATAACTCTGTGATGGCTTTTGAGGCTTTAGGTGCCCATACGTCATTAAAAATAGATGAGGAAATGTAGTTCCAAAATATGCCCCATCGATGTCTTGGTCAAGTTAAGAAATTTCTCAGATGAGAAAATATAGGAGACGACAATTGTCAAGTATTCTAGGCAAATATGGTGCACAAGTCCAAACTAAATAAACAAAAAATAAGACTCGCACCAACCTTACACAAATCCCAAAAAAAAAAAACAAACAAACAACAAATTTGCCATTTGCCCCCTAACTATAAGGAAACTACGACAGACTATCCGCCCTATAATCCATAAAGCAGCAATTTATACCAGCTACAGCAATTGCAGATATGTCCTTTCACAACTCTTTAACACTAGCAAATTACTTGCAACAAATTCTAGCAGAAAATTTCTCCAGGATTTTTTTTTTTTATTATTGATTACTAGAATTCTACTAAAGTGATCCCACAGACCTCCACTATGCATCAGGGACTTGCTAGCAAGTAGAACCTAGAACTTGGCTACAAGATAAATTGACAGAATATTCACCATCCAAGACTTGCAAATGTTGGCCAGATGAACACATAGTAAGCCTCAACCAAAACTTATAGTGAACCTCAACCAAAACTTAGGGTATCTAGCTCTTAAACAGCTAAAATTTCAAAGGTCCAGTGTGCTAAGAACAATATGAGACATTCCATCCAGTTTTGACTTTATACCAATCAATGGGAAAGCTATCAGAAAAGACAAGGAAAGCAAAATAGAACAGGCCAAGGAGACAAAAAAAAAAGGCAAAAAAAAAAAAAAAAGAGAGAGACCAGTCTCCTTTCTATGCTTAACATGCCTATCCTGTCAAAGATCAACAATAGTCAGGAAAAATAGATACATAGCCAGATTAGTACTTTCAAGCACTCAATCAGCTTCACGAGAAAATGCCAGGGTGGCTAGTCCACAGTGGCACTGTCGAAGAACTATTGCCACCATTACCCAGCTCTTCTTCATCCTCTCTGTGCAAGGCTTTTTTATTCAGCAACCTTATATATGTAAAGCACCTACCAAGTGTTCAAGCTGAGAATTATGTAACCGACCCACTCTAGCATTATGACTGGCCTTTTCGTTCTCTAGGACCCTACATTATTAGATTCATGACACTTCCCCCATAAAATAAAATAAAAAGGACATCACAGATTCACGACTGAAATAATTTAGTGAGAAAAAATTGCATAAATCCTCACGTGAAAATAAGGATACTGCCTTGGTACTTGGACCGTGGATAATAAATATCTTCACATTTGGGACAGTAGATCTTTACAGTGCTTGATCGAGGAATGTCTGATTGACCAACCGGAAGGCATGGTTGACCACAACAGTAAACTCTAGGGCATCTGCTAAAATCACAATTCCTGTACTTCTCTAACTGCATTAGATGCAATTGCACCATTAAAATAAAATAAAATGCCTGAAGAATTGAGATTTCTTTAGCTAATGAAGAAACTACAACTTGGGTCTTACCATTGCAGCCATTCCCTTGCTAGTCAAAATGTACCTAACATGAATTAGACCATAGAGCATCTCCGCTGCTGATTCAACTAATTCGTTTTGTTCTTCAGTGAACATATCACCTGAGCATACATTAGTAAGGGAATTACAAACAATACCACCCATTTCTATCACATAATCAACAATTCAGCAGATGATAGTCAGCCTCTCAATTACTGAAAAGGTTGGTTGTAATAGAAGCCATTCATTAATTAACATTTAATTAGAACTTCAACGTTAACTTAGATATTTACTTTAACACTATAAACCAACTAAATATTGAAGTCAAAACTGAGCATACACTTATATCAAAAGACACAAACCATACCACCCATTTCTATCAGGTGACTGTCAGTTCAGCATATGTCAGTCAGCCTTTCAAATATTGAAAATGTTGATGACCTCACTAAAAACTAAAATACAACTAGAAGCCATTCAAGCATTAATATTTAACTTGAAGACATTCAAGCATTAATATTTAACTTGAAGACATTCAACATTAAACTTGGATATTTTCTTTAAAGCTATAAACCACTTATATATTTAAGTAACAGTTGACAAGATGCCATCCGACTAGTAGAACAACCTTCAATATGCTATAAAACAAACACGCAACCCAATTAAGTATCACTTTCTCCAGTGCCCTCTAAATTTAGGGGATGAACTAACATCTTCAATCCTCTCCTTAGCGAGATCACCAAACTATATTAGAGATCCAATGGATAAAAAAGGCAACTTTTTCTCCATGGAATATTTGCAACATTTTCCAGATGCTGAAGTTCAAATTCAAGAGATAGTTATCCTGTAGGCTGTAACTGAGTTGGATGCAAAGGATTTCACAATCCCTTCAGAAAATGACATGCATCTAAAGAGGTATTACAGATGTCACTTGATCCCCCTAAATTGAGAATATCCAATCCTTCTCCACCATTCAAACAACTTTGAATTTACAATTTCTGTGTCTATAGTCCAGTCCACAGATACACTGCCTTCAAGCAAAAATATGTTCACTGTCTCAATTCATAGAGATGTATCCTTAAATTAAATTAATTTGAACTAAGGTGATAGAAAAAGCAGTCCTTAGCTGTTTGATACAGTCTTTAATCGACAAGTGTTACCCAAAAAAAAGATCACTTATAAATGGGTAAGAAGTATTTTATGCATCAATACAAGTAGGTCTAACCAAGACAAGTAAGTCTACTCTTTGGTACGCTACATAGTCATGCATGGAACAAATAAACCTAAAAATTGGCCATACTTGGCCATATTAAACAGAGTACTTGTTTGCAGATACTCTTGCTTGCCATACTAAAAATAGTTTTCTCCCAATCTACTGTTTATGAAAGTGGTCCTTTCTAGCAAATCCAAGGGAAACTTCATTATTCTTGTAAAAGAATTTTGAAACCGTAACTATGCATTTTGCAGCCACTAGCAAATTCAACATGGAAGAGATGTCCAGATGATAGCACTGAATGTAGCATAAATCCCCGGGACTTAAGCACTGAAATTGGAGTAAGGTTGAAAACATGCAAGGAAATCAATGTCAAGATGAAGGTCAGGATAAACTTACTATGAGAGGATTCAACATCCAAGATTAGATCAAGTGCATAGTCATAGTATGGAACTTGACTACTCAACCCACAAAGGTTAAAGTCATCTTGGATGTATTCATCATCGACTTCACAG
Source organism: Psidium guajava (assembly GCA_016432845.1). Taxonomy (NCBI): domain Eukaryota; kingdom Viridiplantae; phylum Streptophyta; class Magnoliopsida; order Myrtales; family Myrtaceae; genus Psidium; species Psidium guajava. The sequence continues at coordinate 12,630,291 of CM028230.1, read as the reverse complement.
AAAAATTCATTCCCTCGCAAGTTGCAGAACCATGAAATCCATGATGTGTCATCTCCGTCAGAGCCACTGACATCTGACTCTTCACTGTCTGTTTCATGTTCCTCTGTTCAAAAAGGACATGCTGGTTAGTAATAACCAAACAGAATAACTGGAGCTCCCTCCCCTCCCTAAGAAAAACATACGATATTACCAAAACTCTTATCTTCATTCTGTTACTTCATCACTACTTAATAAAAACTCCAAAAAACTCAATAAAAAGCAGGACATCAACATCAATCATTATGTGGTAAAAAAGGAAAAAAGAAAAGAAAATACAGAATGAATCACCATAATTTTTTGCCATTGGATTAATTATGGATAATTACAGACTGCGCTAGAAGCTAATGACCATGCAGAACAACACATAATGGAGAGATACTTTGGGCATCAGACAATTGACAATGAAAATTAGACAGTAAGATTCTGCAGCACACACACACCATAATGTCTGATAAGAGGAAGGCAAAGAAGCGAAATGGATGGGAAACACCTCCATTAGTAGGAAGAAAGCCCAAGGTTTTCTTATGTCTTTGGAATCTTAAACAAGAGAAAATATCGTGCATAGCTAACATATTTTAGCTACACAGAAAATTGACAGCGGATTCACATTTAAGGGAAGAAAAACTAAAATGCTAAATATGCAGGAGAGGAATTGTTTGTAGAAAGAACAAAAGGTTGAACAAAAAAGCAGTCCAAATCCTTCAAACTAATTCAATAAAATAAAGAATGTGATAATGACTATAACAACCATGTGTGAAACAACCCAAACATGAACCTTCTAACTACCAGCATCAAAGTATGATCTCCCAATCATGAGGTGGTTGTCTTAAGAGGCAGCATTCCTAAATGTTGATTAGTTCATAAAACTCTATAGTACAAAAAGGAAAAGGGTGGTAAACCAGTAGCAAAGTAAAAGAATAAAACCAAAAGTTCTTTACCACTTACCACTATACAAGTAAAAGAAAAGAATAAGGTCAGCGAACTTTCCTACCATACAAGCAAACATGTGAGTTCTGATTGATCTTTGGGCAAGACAGTTCTCTCATATTTATTGAACGGACACCGACTTAGATACACGAATGAACTACGAATTCAGACTTCCAAGAAGAAGAGTTTCAGAACAATTAAGTGTGCTCAATATTGCAAGCTAATACATAACAAATTCAAACGTAAAGCATCTGAAAAAAGCATCATAAACGAGTTCATGCTTCCCTAAAAGGCAAACCAACCTTTTCTTCCCATCATCACCACCTGATGAACTAGAAAGAAACCTAATTGGGTTTATCAACACACACACACACACACACACACACACACACACACACACACACACACACACACACACACACACACACACACAACACACACACACACACACACAAATTAGAGAACATGGCATCGATCGCAATGCACCTCAAAATGTCGGTGAATAGCCAAACAGAAGCTGGAAATGACATTAAACCTAACAGATCCAGGGCTGGAAGCACAAAAATTCCCCCTGCCCCCGGAAAACCACCGCAGACCTCACACGCCGCGTCAAAATCCGCCATTCACGAATAATAAAACCAACCGACACGCCAAGAAGAGCAAGGAAACTGACCATCGGAGCACTTGCTCTTGGACAGAGAGGCAGCCGGGCCAGACTCGCGGTGATCGAGGTGGGACTTGCCCGTGGAAGTGGAGGGAACGGCGATCCTCTCCTTGTCCCTGGATCTCGAAGTGGAAGGAGAGGACTTCTCGAGCTGCTTGTCCAGGGCATCGTTGATGATCCTCCTCCGATCGACCGCCTCCGACTTCGACGAGCCGCCACCGCCTCCTCCTCGATCCTTGTACATGTCGGATTCCCAACCGAGCCGCCGCTCCCACGGTGGCGACGTTGCTCTCAGCTACGATACCGGTTGCTGTGTCGAGATAGCGTGCGGGCGTCCGCTTTCACGCATCAGGATGGTGCTTCGGACTCTGAGCTGGACTGAGAACTGATGGCGATGGCAAAGGGAAGGTGAAGAATCGGAGGACAGAAAGACGGACAACGCTAGGGTTTCTTTGAGAGAGAGAGGGGGCTGGATCCCTTCACCAGCTCATCCGAAGAGAAAGTAAAGGGAAATCACTTTTTTTTTTTTATCAAATTCCTCTTGGACATTTCCAAAGGGCACTTCCAAACCATAGTCTTTGTTGTATCATTACCATCACAAAAATTCTTAAATTATGCACACGGTAAAACTAATGCTCAAAAAGGAATTTGCGTCAATAAAAACTCTATCTTTTGTGGGTACATCAGCCTAAGGCATTTAGCAAGTATGCCAGATTATGTTTAAACCATGTGTGGTTCAACATTTGAAAAAAGTTTTGATCCTCTAAAGGGATTTGGCCAAATGCAAATAATATTTGATTCATTTTTTGGCGGACTCTGGACAAATGCAATTGCATCTCTAACGCTACTCAAAGGCCTTTAGGCCAAACTAGCTTAAACAAAGTTGCATTTTTCGGATGCAACCTCCCTATTTAATGAAAATATCAAAACTTCTCTATTTTACTCTTGTTCATAAAACATAATTTAGCTTTGCCCTTTATAAACAAAAAAAAAATCTATTCCACGTCTCTTATCACTTCTCTCTTATGGGATGCTTAGTTTTCTTCCTCTGTGCTCAATTTTCTCTTGTAACCGAAGGCGGTGCTCAATTTACTCTCGCAGCCAAAGATGCTCAGTTTTATGCTCACATCTCTTCCCCTCACCCCCACCGTCGAGCTCTCTTCCCTCGTGCTACTCTCGCCTCTTTTCCCAGGTTAGATTTCTCGGTTCCTATTGCTTTTCATAGAAATTTGTGTTCGTATTTGTGTTCGTAATTTCTCGGTTCCTCTTTTCCCAGGTAAGAGTAATGCCACATCTCAAGCAGATTACAGATTTGGTCCTTACAAGTAATGGTGGCCACGGTTCGGAACCGGGCCAGTTTCGGTTCCGGTTCGTGACCTATCATGAACCAGAACCGAAACCTTGAATGCGGTTCCGGTTTTGGTTCATTAACCGGCGGTTCGAGCTGGTTCAAGGGTCGGTTCCGGTTCTGATTTGAACCGACGGTTCCGTCCGGTTCAAACCGATTTTCAAATAAAATTTTAAGAAATAAAAAAAATTTAAATAATGAATTATGAAATAAAAAGATAAAATTATGAAATAATAAATTTTAAAATACAAATTGTAATCATATTTAGGGATCAGGAAAAAAAAAGGGAGGGAGGAAATGGCTTGAATTTAATGAATTATCATTAAACACTTACATATCTTCTTGAGGATAGAAGAATCAAAGCACATGTAGTTCTTTTACCTTTGATAACCCTATACTTACCTCATCGTCAATCATCGCTACCTGTGGCAGTGGTACCCGTGGCGGTGGTATATTCGTCATTGAAGAATTCGGATTCGTTGTTGCGATCTATTTCTTGTTGTCGATATACCGCCTTTGTCCAATCATCCACACAAACTTAAACTTCAACTGAATTCGGAAATAATCTCGAACGTCGATCATCCAAAATATTACCTCCAGTACTAAATGCTTGTTCAACCGCAACTGTTGAGCAAGGGGTTATTAAAATCTCTTTTACAATGTGAGCTAGTACTGAATATTGAGTTGAATGATTATTTCACCACTTTAGAATTTGGAAATCCGTGCCTTCTGATTGAGGAAACTCAAATACAGTAGTTAAATGAATTTCTGTTTCGGAAATATTTCTCATTATTCTCTTTTGTCTTTTTTGCCTATTTATTAGATTTATAAACCCCTCTACCTAGGTGCTTGCCTTGCATGCCACTAGCTTGAGAAGAAGTTCCACTATCATCAATTATATTATATCTATTACAAAAATTATTATACAATTCTACTATTATATCTTTAACTTCTTTTTCTATATCTCTAATATTTACGGTGTCAGTCAAATGTAAACGCTCATAGTATGAATTCAAATCATCAAGTAAGCCATCCATTTTCGTATGTGGATCCAAAACACAAGCAACCAAATAGATAATAGGAATTTTTGTATAATATTGCATCCATTTCGTTCGCATTGTTATAATAATTGGACTTAATTGATTATCGTATTCATTTTCTTCAAAAATATTAGCAATATTTAGATATTCTGTTAAAAATAAATGTGTAATAGGATAATAAACATCGAATAAAGTATAAGTTGCATTATTAAAATTTTTTAACAAATCTAAAATTCTTTTGCAAATATCCCACTCTTGTGGGTATAAATTACTTTGAGAAACATAATTCGCAAAAAATATACATAATAAATCTTTATATGAAAAAGATTGATTAAGCAACTCGTATGTAGAATTCCAACTATTTCGAACATCTCTTGGAAATTTTTTTGGTTTTTTTCCCATTTTGTTTACAAAATCTACCCCATTCTCTCATAACTTTGAGATGTTTCCATAATATTGAATTGTTGTTTTTATTGGATGAAGAGAATTTTCAAGAGTTCGTAAACCATCTTATATGCATAAATTTAAAACATGGCAAACACATCTAATATGAAAAAAATTTCCACCAAAAGTGGGTTTACAAATTGTTTCTAACTCACGAACAGAAGCAGTATTTGATGTGGCATTATCAAAACCAATTGAAAAAATTTTATTAACCAATAAATATTCTTCTAAAACTTGCTTAATTATTCTATAAATATTATGTGTCGTATGCGTTTCATTTAAAACTTGAAATGCAATAATTCTTTTTTAAATATTCCAATCATCGTCTATCCAATGAAATGTAATACCCATATAATAATGAGTTTGCCAAAGATCACTCCAAATGTCGTTACCTATATGCATACGTCCATTGAAAAATGCAAAAAAATTTCTCAAATCATCTTTTCCTTTTTTTTTCATAAAGTTTAAACATTTGGCGTTTAAGCGTATTTCTCGAAACAGATTTTACTTGTGGAGTACATCCATTTTTGTACTAAAGTACTAAAACCAAAATTTTCACCAAAATTAAACGTTAAATGGTCAACAGCAGCAAGTTTAGCTAATTTTTGCTCATAATTATTTATGTTGTAACGAAATAAATTAGAAGTGTTAGAATCGACAAACTTGGGAATTTGTTATTGCCTCGTGTCGATCCCGAATTTCGTTGGATGTTTTGATGCCAAATTTCGTCAATATATTCCATAGCCGCTACCACTTGTAAATCTGTATACTTTTGTGCAATGGTTACATATGAGATTATAATCGTTACCTTCTAAATGTTGCTTGGTAAAGTGTTGTCATATGATGGATGACCCCCTCGACTTATTTCTTTTATTGTTGACTCTTCTTTGGTATTGGTAGTTGGTTGTAGACTTTCTTGCGTCGGAATGTGCTCGACATCAGGAATAACGTTGATATTATCTTTGTCATCATATCCCCAATGTGCATTCTCACGAGGATCATGAGAATAATTGGATTTTTCGGAAATCATTGGGCTCTTTCCTCTTCCACTAGCCATTTTTTGAGAGAATTAAGCGGAAACATTTGAGAGAATTTGAGAAATGAGAGAATTTGAGAGAAGTTGGAGGAAAAATGAAAGGTGAAGATGTGTATTTATAATGGTTATGGTTATTTTATAAATTAAAAAATTTATTTAATAATTATTAAAAAAACAAAAAAATTGAAAAAATGGCTATCTTATAGCTGTTTGGGGCCTTTGGGCCCACGGGTTGCGCCCGAGCCAGTTCTGAACCGGTGGTTCCGAACCGCACAGAACTGTCGGTTCCAGGCTGATTTGGAAAATTTATGACCCAAAACCGACCTGTGCCACACGGGCCGGTTTCAGTTCGCAATGAATCAGCCCGTTGACCGGGCTGATTTTGAGCAAGAACCGGCTCGTGGCCACCTCTACTTACAAGGACCTCATGTAATTGGTGGATACCATACCTGAGATTGTGCAAGATAAAAAAAAATTGTACTTTTTTGCAACCAAACATTTTAAGAAAAAGAAAGACAATTGGCAAATATTTATAAGCTTGAATAGGGATGCACTAAGAATCAAGTATCACAAGTTTGAGATGAATGACCTTAGTCATAATTAGGACGTTGTAGCATCTTATTTGTACTCTTCACTATGCTATTTTATTTTCTTGTGAGATTTTTATTTGCTTTATGTGTTAACCCAATTTCTATGATTTGTTTTACTATAAGAATTTGTTTCCAATTGATGTTCTTTTTATGTGGTTGAGTTTGCATACTTATGATGGTTGATATTGTTTATCTTGATGGATGATCAATACTATCCCTAATTTCTCATATTCTGACTCAATATTTTGTTACAATATTAAGTAGTTATGGATTCTCCTGAAAGGGAAATTCATAAAGAGGAAGAAAACAAATGCTTGGATCTTCTCATAGTAATTCAAACTTATATTGCTTGTCAAGCAATGTATGTTTGCAAACAACCTTGCATAACCTCATCATATACAAGTTATGCATGGTTAAAAGAGTTGATGGGTGAAGATGCTAATTCGATAAGGTGCTATAATATGTTTCGAATGCATAGGGCCGTATTTAGTAATTTGATGCATGGCTTAGTAACACGCTATGGCCTTAAAGGATCTAGGAATACTGATGTTGCGGAAATGGTTGAAATGTTTCTTTATATGTTGGGACACGATACAGGTAATAGATTAGCACAGAGCGCTTTCGGTGCTCAAGAGAAATCATTAGTGGGCACTTTAGCTTAGTTTTAGATAAAGTAGGTGATATGAAAAAAGATTTCATCCAACCAACCAATCAACAATATCGAGAAGTTCCAGAAAAGATCAAGAAAGATCAATGATTTTATCCATATTTTAAGGTAAGTTAAGATTGTACAATAAAAATCAAATTCTAATGTAAATTAAGTAATATTTGAGTTATCTATTTTAGGATTGTATCGAAGCTATGGATGGTACACATATCCCAATAGTGATACCCACGTACGATCAAATTCGTTTTGTTGGGTGAAAATGAACGATAACTCAAAACGTGTTGGTCGTATGTAATTTTAACATGGAATTTATCTATGTTTTGCCGGTTGAGAGGGGCAAACTCATGATTCTTGTATCTTCCATGAAGCCGTTGGAAGAGGTGATGCATTATTTCCCAATCCTCCTCCAAGTTCATTAGTTAATAGTTTATCAACTTCATGTGGCATCTACTTATTATCTATGCAACGTGTTAATTGAATTTACATTATATTTGTGTAGTTAAATATTATTTAGTGAATGCTGGATATCCAAATCCTCGGAATTATTTGGGGCCATATAGACAAATGAGATATCATTTGCTAGAGTTTCGATGAGGTCCTTTGCTTATAGGTTATCAAGAAGTGTTCAACTATGCCCATTTCTCACTATGATCAGGAATTAAGCAAGCCTTTAGTGTATTGAAAATGAAGTAGCATATTCTTAAACAAAAAATGCCAAGTTATCCATATGAAAAGCGAGTGCAAATTGTCATAGCGACAATGGTTTTGCATAATTATATACAAAGAAATGTCACAAATGATATGAATTTTGAATGTGTAGATTTGGATCTTGAGTATGGATATTCGATTGACTGTGATACTGTAGATTAGTGGGCTAGTGCTTCAAATACTAATACATCCCCTAACATGGCACCTTTAGTAATGAAATAGCCATGAGTTTAGTTAATAGTTAAAGAGGTTTGTAATTTTTGGAGGAAAACTTATTTCTATTCTCGATGACTGTGATCATCTTTGTAATTTGTGAAGGAAAATTTATGTTTTATCCTCAATAACTTATGTGATCATATTTATTATAATGATCTTTTGATATGATTACACACCCCTAGTATGGATCTTGAGCTCGTGGTCCACCCCATAGGTCTTGTGAGGAAGTGGCAATTTTTTCATCAACGTCATCAATGAGATCATCGCCATAGAATTCTTCGAGGGCTTATTGAATATGGTAGTTTTCTTCAGGAAATTCTAGGTCAGAGTAATGCCATATGACATTACTATGAGGCCATATCTCTAGAGGAGTTAGTCTATTGTGTGGCCAAAAAATTCTTTGTATCTATTGGTACTCTTGTGAAAGTTGACTAACACATGCTTGGAGAGTCTTGTATATATCATCTAGAGCTAGTTGAGGTTTGAACGTAGATACGCCAACTTGTGCCGGTGCCTTGTGAAGATTCCATTGGGTCTCAAAAAAATCAATGGTTTATAAAATAGGACAATTTACCTGTCGATTGTTCTAGATGCATACATGTTAATGGATTCTATTGCAATACTTAGTATGGACAGAAAATCAATTATCACGTTCTTCTTTCCTACAACGTGCTTAGTTTTTGAGGAATACTTAAAAAAATTTTTTGCCAACCTGAGTATTTGAGGATGTGGAATTGTCTTCTACTTGAATTTCAACATTTGAGGAAAAGAAGACATATCCATCTCTACAAAGAATTTACGACAATAAGATGGAACTAGAACTTAAAATTTCTTTGAAAATGGAATGATAATGGATTTCTACTTGACAAAATCCTACACTTTTGTGTCCATAAATCCTTCTCTTGCCATTCTCTTGTTCTTTAAGGAGGATTGCTGCCCAGTATTTATCACTAGCATCAGTTTGAAGAATTCTCTTACCTCTAGAGGGGATTTGCAATGGAGGTAGAGATTGTAGTTTATGTTTGAGTGATTGGACTGCTTTAGTTTGAGAAGATCCCCAAGGATGTGGATCATTCTTTAATATTTTCTATAGAGGATGCACATACCTGGTGATTTTGGAAATAAACCTTTTAAGTAGTTAACAATCACAAGAAACTGTTGGACTTGTTTATGAGAAAGATTCTCATAAAGAAAATTGAGTAGTTCTTTGGCAATGTGATCATTAGGCTGGAAAGCACATCTTTGAGATGCATGCCTAGGAATTCAATTTTTATCTGGGCAATCTTCATCCTTTTTTTTTTTTACAATAGCATGATGCCATGTTGCTTGACTATGTTAGCAAACTGAAAAAGGAGGTTGCAATGAGATGCATCACCCATACTATAAAGTAGGATGTCATCAATATAAGTCAAGGCTTTGGAACTAATCTGATGGAAAATTCTACACACTGCCTTTTGAAATATTGAAGGAGCTGTCTTCAATCCACAAGGAAGAATCTTCCGTTGGAAATGATGGCCTAGGATGCACATGGCTATCTTGTGTCTACCTTTAGGATGGATTCCAAGTTGCTAGAATCCTGCATTCAAGTCAAATTTTGAATAGATCTTGGCGTTAGGTAGACTGGAGAACAAGGTTTTCCTATTAGGCAAAGAAAACTTATTATCTTGAAGGATCTGATTCAAAGACTAGTAGTTGATGACTAGTCACTTTTCCCAAACTTGTTCAACATGTTTCTCCACATAAAATGCTTCACATATCCATTGGAATTGGTGGGTGTTGCGCTTGCTCATGAACGAAGCTAATGAATTGCCAAGCCTTTCAAGAAATGGTGCCTGGGTGCGAGTTCTCCTAAACCCATTTCAAGTTGATACCAGAGATTTTTAATATCAAATTCAACCTTAGTGGGGTTGGTTGACATATACAAGGTGTGCATGCCAATAGAGTCACTACTAATCGTTATTGGAAGTTAGATTGGAAATTCTACTGAGGAGTTGGGAGAGTGCTCGCTTTTATGGAATCAAAGAATTGAGTTTGGGGACTTAGTTTGCCGACGCTTCTATTAACACCCTTTTAGTACCTAAGTTGATTGATTTTTTAAACTATAATTTTCATGCATATGACTTATAATAAGGAAAGTCCTAAAATGTAAGATTTCATGCAAATGAGAATATCTAATTCTAATAACTACAATCAATAAAAGTTAGTGCACAAATCAAGAAATTAGGGACATGCAAATAAAACGCATCAAATCACGACATGACATGCCTAGTGAAGCCTTAAAGGCTTAGAAAGAATGTAGTTAAGGATTTAGGCCCAATTATCTACAAAGGAAAAAATATCATTTTGAAGAAGGAACGAGGACCAAAACCGATAAAAATAGGTTTGAGTAGTTGAGTGCGGCCATTTTCTTTTTCTTATTTTTGGGGGGGTTTCTTTTTTTCCAAATTTTTTTTATGAATTTTCCAATTTTTGGAATTTTTTTATAATTTCCTGAATTTTTTATTAAAAAATATTATTCGGACTAGGTTCACTCGGCCCGCACCTCTTGGCCACTCAATTCAGACCATAAGAGTCCCAAGTTAGCACTAGAAGACACTGTTTCACGTTTTTCTTTTTTCAAAAAATTTTGAAATTTTATTTATTTATTTTTGAATTTTTTAATTAAATTCTAATATGAGGGCTGAGAAAGCACCACATGGCTAACTCATGATTGGCAGATCGCCCCTTCAAATTCTACGGCTAAGATTAAAACACATGGCTAATCCACAATTGTTTGATCATATTTATCTATTATTTATTTTCAAAAAATGATTTTTAATATCAGAAAATAATTTTTTTTTAATTTTTTCTCAAAAATCCTAGTCGTGCCACATGATCAGATCATGGGCATCGAATCTATTTTTTATTTTTTTTTATTTTGTAAAAATAGAATTAACCGTTGCCTAATTAACATACCAGTCAGCAGTCTTGAGGAAGAATATGACCAATGGATGGTCGTCATCCTTCCGGTGCCGATCCACGATGAAACCACCTCCAATCTCCCCAATCTAAACACTGATCGAATCCTCATCTCTTGAACTACAACATATCCAAATTCTAGCTCAATCCGCTGGTGATATCTAGTCTAACTTGAGCTCCATAGTACTTGGCCATGGCGGAATCAATCTCACAAATACGAGCAAGCTAGGCAAATCAAAGCAATCAACACCTAAAAATGGAGCTTACGAGACTTACCTTCAAGTCCGGTTGACTCGGTTTTAGCTAGTGTGAGCTAGGGAAGCTTCGACAAGTCCGACAAGTTTGGTGGTTCTTCTCGGGGTTTTATGCACAATCAAAGCAAAGTAAACATGGAGTCATGATCAGCGATGCACAAGGAGTAAAATGCACAAAGAATCACAAAGTATAGTGGCCTCCACGAAGATCCGTCATTGACGAAGCTTCGGGTTGGCAAAGTTCCTTAAGGCCTCCTTAAGCTCGGCAATGTGATCCGAAGCTTCGATATTGCATGTAGTGGAATGGTGAAGTCCTGAGAGTTCTCGATTGAACTCAGCAATGGCGAACACGTAAGAGCCCTAGCGCCCCCCCTCCTCTCTCTCTCTCTCTCTCAAGTTTAGTTGCGCTTGCTGAACAGAATGAGACCTCCTCTTTTGATCCAAGTGCATTGAAGTTGTTATGGACAGCTTTGAAAAAATTTTAGAAACGAGAGGGCCGCCTCTGATTTAGAATCGCAGATGAGGTCTTGTGTTTTTAGGTCCAATTGGTGCCGGAGAAGTTTGGTGGTTCCGTCACACTCCGTTTGGTCTCCGGCGTTCACAAATTGATAGCCAATCTCGACTTCAACAGCTTCGGGCTCGCTCGAGCATGGTCGTTCACAAAATCAATTCGACATGACACATTCGGTCGTCTTAATTCGCCAAAATTAGTGCGTTGGAATCGGAACAGCGAGGGCTACAAAGCCCATCCCATGGCGTCCTCAATTGTGGTCGAACTGGATTTCAATTTTTCGTAAAAACCTTGGCTTCCATAGCTATATTTGCGTGCGAAAACATTTGGAGAAGAAGAAGGTGATTCAGGTTGTTGGGTCAGATCCGTCCTACTCAATCGTCCAAATCTCTTTGAATTAACCTATAAGACACTCGGATTTCCCCCATTAAATGCCACAATTGAATGTTACCACATGTGTTTCATCTAAGAATGACAAGATTAGGAAAAATTGGTTTAGTTTTACACAAAACCACAAATTTCAAATTTGAACTAAATAGGAGAAATGGCAAATCAAGAACCTTAATTACCGATTCAGGAACATTTGACCCTACCAATGTGTTCAAGATGGTGAAAAACATAGGGGTGTGGATTCAAATCTGAATGAAAATAGCCCGAGGGTGATCAATTGCAGTTAATTCCAAAACTAGGGACTAAATTGAAAAAAATTTAAGCCCCTTTCCAAATTAGCCAATATGTGAAATAATTGGAAGAAAATGCAATTAAAGACATTAGAAACAAATGTCATAACTAGACCAAGGTGAGAAAAGTACTAGAATAGACTCAATTCGTGTTTTGTTCTTTTAGGGATCCAAATGCAAAATCCTAGAAATTAGGGTTCCTAATTTCATTTTTGGGATTTAAAGTGACCAAAATGCAATTATAATTAAATAATATTGATGACTATTTTTTTCTTTTCATATTTTTGTGGTCACAAATGCTATTTTTCGTATTTTTGGGGTATTTTCCTAATAAAAGAAATGCAGAAAAAACCAAAAATTTTTAGAAACATATTTAGTGTTCAAAATTGGTTCTCTAGACTTGGTCAAGGTTCCCAAAATCAATTATCTAAGTTTTTAAAATTTTTGTTAATTATTTATTTATTTTTGTTGGGGTGCATGGGCTTAGCGTGGAAGCCCATGTAAGGAACCACACCCCATGCCCATTAAAGATAACCATCACTGAGCAGCTATCGTTGGTTTTGAATTATATTGAAAAGATACGTATCTTTTTAATGTGATCCATTATCTTCCGAAAAAGAACGATCGTCAGTTTTCTCTCCGTCGATGAAACGAACAACAGATAACGACAACACTCCAAAGCTCTCGAATCTGCAAGGCCGACTCTTAATATGTGAAAACTAATAAGGTATGCTCCAAATTTTGTAACGTACCCTTCGATCAGCGATTCAACTATTTTGGGCTTAATCTTTCTCTGCGGTTTCTTAAGAATTAGTTTCCTTCAATTTTCTAACAATACAATGATTAAAAATAAGGTGTGAACAACGGATTCAATAAGATCTTGTTGAATTAATTCTTCACATTCTTTCTTCGCCAGTTGAAGGTCTAAGGGGTTCATCCCTGTATGGCTTGCCTTTATAGGACGATATCCTCATTCTTTTTGGAGGGCGGCCTAACGAAAAAGTCTTCGTTTTTCCACAGGGGATGTTGGCATTTGGTGAGAATTTTAAGGAGGAGCTGAAGAATTGGCTCAAGTTGGTCTGGCCAAATAAGGTAGTGTCTCTTGGTTTCCACAAATTCTCAGAAATTTTTTAATGGAATTTTAAACCAATGGGCATGATTCTGAGACTAGGAAGTTGAGCCAAAATGTCTCGATCAATGATAAGACCTCGATCGGGAAAAGGAGACCCAAGAATCCCAGTAGTGATAGAACATTGAGGGAAGAACTGGATTTTGATGGGTTTGCTTCTTACTTACATGGCAAAAGTGTTTCCTAATGCAGAAGTGAAATACCGGATATGAGGTTCCCATTATTCTTCAGGGAGGAGTTTAGGATCAAGCATAGAGGAATCTGAGTATCTATGAGAGCAATGAGGGGACACAGGCTTATCATATTGGGATGGAAAGAGTTGGGAGCGGAATGTAGGGCTTGAACGAAAGAGAAATCTCCAGACATTTGAATGGATTGGAAAGAAGACAACACGGATGAGATGATATATATATGCTCAAAAACAAAACATCCCACGATCTGCAACGTCGGGATCTTCTTCTTCACTAGTTTCCGAAAAGGTTTGAACGGCACAAATGGCGTTTTCATAAAGGTTCATCTTCAAGGGAGAAGATTGATTCAACTTCAATGGAGATTCCTGTCTTGTGCTAAATATGGAGTCCGCAAGATCCGTACTTCTTTTCTTTGCTTGAGGACAATATTTTGCATAGTGTCCTTTGCATCCAAAAATTAAAATATCGGTCCTCCTCTTTCCGTTTTTCATCTCGTTTTTTGCCGTTGCGGCTCTTATTCTTCCGGAGAAACTTCCGTCTGCCTTTCTTTTTCCGATGGATGGAGTATTTCTTGAAACGATTTTTCCTTCATGTATGAACGACCACAAGAGGGATCTTTGCGCTCACATTTGATCCCAAGACTAGATCTTTTGCAAGCCTTGCGGAGCATTCGATTGTTGTCTGTGAATTCCTTGAATGCTTTCCTTGCGGAGACATAGTTCATCCAAGGTGGCATGGACGCCCTTTTGGATTTCTCCGAGAGGGGCATCTAAAGTTCTCGGATTGCAGGCTTGGAAATGTTTGTCCACCATGCTAGAGATCTGTGCAGCCACTACGTTGTTCAGTACTCAACGTGGTAAGGGCTCTGTTCTGGACCAAAGCATTTTCTGTTTGCTAGTTTAGAACATGGTCAGAAGGACCCGGTTCTTTCGGGTGACTACTTATGCCAGCAGTGTTGGGATTCACCTAACATGCGTAGGCAAAAAATTACTAATGAACGCAGCGGAAATGAAACTCATTCATGTATCTTCAGAGGCGTTGTTCGTGTATTTCAATCGAAAATTATATTAACAAAGAGAGTTAAACGAATTACCTCTCGATACATGCTTAAAACAAGTTAGTTCAGATATTCTTCGGTTCAAGCCTCACAAATGTCGGAACTCTAGTTCAGACACACCATCCATTGTACGTTGAACGAAAAGAAAAACTCACGGTAATCATCACTTTGATTGTGCTAGCAATCTTGCGAAGACTATTATATCCCCACTCTTGATTTTGATTGCCGCAAGAATGAAAACTGAGGAAAAATCGTCTTCTCCCTCTCTTTTTCTGCTCTCATGAACACCCCTTTCGTCCGCTGCACTGGACACTCCATTTGCACGCAATGTCGATCACTCTTGATTTGCTGATCGGGCGCCCCCACGCCCGCATTGCTGACCGTGTATGCTTCACATCGTCAGCAAACCTTTCACTTTTTATTTTTTTAGTTTTTATAACTAATAATAATAGTTATTATTATTATAAAAACAAAAGGGTATACCATTGGCATATGTGCATTATGGACGTACTAGTATACATCCACTTTGAGCGTACGTGTGCACCGTATGCATGTGCGCCTATGACCAAAAATAAAATTAAAATAAATCTCATTTAATTTAATTTTGGCCCAAATTAATTCGGTAATATGTAATTTTAAACATATTCTCAATATTATCTCTTCTGTTCAACATCATCTTAAATTGTTTAGAGTGTATGACATTTTTAGGTTCATAACTGAACTGGTAATAAAACTTGCACTAACACATTAATGCTTTTAAGAGAATTTATTATCCCTACCAATCTCCAGATCCTACAAGTTATGAGTGATATCTAGGAATATGTATGACTACCTAAACAGTGTAAATGTTTTAATAACATAATTAACCGATGAGCTTTGGCTACAATCTAACTCGATCCCCTCTATGTTGCTATGTCCCGATCAAACAAATAACATGTAATATTTGTCAAGTTACCAATTCGATCATATGCGCAAATCTAATCGACACGCATTTTATATGAAACATAAACATTTCATTCTCGATTATAACCTCGATCAAAGATTTCATTGCATTGTCATTATTAGATTACATAGGACAACATACCTTGCATTTAGCAAGGAGACGGACTCCATTTTGCGAACATGTGTAACGTTGTATGTGCATAAACTATAAATGTCAAGTATAGAGATGGATCAACGAACCGTCCATATTCGCACTTGTGAACTATAGCTATCCAATATACAAGTCAATATTGTATCTCAAGTCTAAGGATTATTTACACAAGACCAGAGCATGAACGATTAGACATTAACCATACCAAAAGCTTCCATGTTTCTAATCACTCAATACGTGTCACATTCAATGAACTAGTCTGGTATTAGCACTTTTGTTTAAACTCATGCATCATAATACCCAATGACTTGTGACTCATCATTCCCTTAAGTATTTAATACTTAATGATGAAGCTACAAACACACTAATCTCAATAAGATTATTAATATTCATTCAATGATCTATTGATTGGCAACTGTTTAAAAATTCAATCTAATTGTGAACCCATCACACATATTTTCAACATCTCAAAAATAGGTTTAGTCACAATTGATCTTATGAAATTTATTCATATATGTAAATAATTGGACAAATGAATAAATATGTCTTTGCCATTAATTAAATAAGAAGTCCAAAGTACAATTGAAATCCCTAACATGTAACTATTACATTATTACTTTAGAGCATACATCTAACAAGCAGTAGTTGAACTGGAGATACCTTGGGTTGGTGTTTGTATCCGGTGGGGCTAGTGAAAAGTTCTAGCGGTGAAAAATCGGCCTCATTGAAGATGAAAACTTGGGATTGGGCAAAGTAGGCAAATTCTGCTGGTTTGCAGTACTGATGGATATGTAGATCATTATCTAGGTGCTTCTTAACCCATTTGCGAATTGATTTGTAGCAAGGTTTAACTAGTGGAGCTTTGGTGATGGAGGAGGTGGTGATTGACAAGATTCAGCAGAATGAGAATCTTTCGAAGAATTTAGTCCATGTGAGACTCTGAATTGGTATTTTCCCCCATCATGCCAAAGGGGTCCAACAGTGGGATCTTTATCAAGATATATGGTGGAGACTATCTTTCGGCGGCTTCTTTCTCTTTCGTGGTGATGGTCTGTCATCTTCTTCATGATCTGAGGGGTTCAAGCAAGTAGGACACTGGCAATCAAGATCCCAAAAGCAATGGCCAGTATAAGGGTTTTGAAATAATGAATCGGCCTTCCTTCATGATCGAAGGATTCAATTAGTCCTTTTGGATATGAGGCATTGTTTTCTACGGGAGTATCTAAGACACAGGGCCTTAGGGTGAGAATAGTGGGAAAAATGGAACTCTGGGCTTTCTCATGAGAGTTGTCAAAGATAATGACCACAGAGCCGTCTTTTTTTTCTCAGAAAACTTTGATTCTGTGGCTTGTGTTGACACCTGATTTTTAATCATTTTTTCTATTGCTAAAGTAATAAAAATTCCATAAAAATTCCATAAAAATTCATAAAATTGAAAAATCAACTTTGGGGACCTTAGCCAAGCCTAGGGAACCAATTTTGACCAAAAAACGATTTTTCATATTTTCAGTATTTTTAAGTATTTATTTATTTATTTATTTATTTTTGAAAATTAATAGAAAATCCATAAAAATTCATAAAATTGAAAAATCAACTGTGGGGACCTTAGCCAAGCCTAGGGAACCAATTTTGACCAAAAAATAATTTTTCATATTTTTATATATTTTTTTTTATTTTTTTTTAAAAATAAATAATACAAAAATACTTGTAAATTTTGGAAAAATAACATTTGAGGCCAAAAAAAATACACAAAGATAGTTAATATTTTTATTTTAAATCTATTTTCATATTGGCCATCGCAAATTCAGAAAAATCCAATTCGAGTCACGTGTTCCTTCATGAGTATAATCTCGAATCGGGCCTAAAAAAATTTAATTTGAGTCAACTTATTTTTAATTTTTACTTTTTATGAGTTGTGACATTGTCTTCTAATATTTTAAATTTTCATCTTGGCCCAATTATACCCAGAATGACTCAATTTTGTAAAAAGGCTTTAATTAAATTCTGCATTATTTTCAGCGGCAAGAAATGAGCTTAAATTTGACATGTGGTAAATTTTAGTGTGTCAAAAATTGTGAGGAGATTTAGACTCAAAGAAATATATTTTTCAGGGACTGAATTGTAAATACTTAAAATTCAAGGACTAGAGTGCAAATACCTAACTCTTGAAGGATTATTTTACAAATAACAAAAAAGAAGAGTTAGTGGATAAATTAGAATAGAGAAGGGAAGATGGAGAAGAGGAGATGAAGAAGAGGAGATGAAGAAGAGAAGTTGGAGAAGAATGGATGGAGAAAATAAGATAAGAATAGAGAAGGGAAGATGGAGATGAAGAAGAGTTAGTGGAGAAATTAGAATGGAAGATAAGAATAGAGAAGGGAAGATGGAGATGAAGAAGAGTTAGTGGAGAAATTAGAATGGGAGATAAATATGGAGAAGGGAAGATGAAGATGAAGAAGAGTTAGTGGAGAGATTAGAATGTGAGATAGAGATGGAGAATGGAAGATGAAAATGAAGAAGAGTTAGTGGAGAAATTAGAATGGGAGATAGAGTTAGTGGAAAAATTAGAATGGGAGATAGATGAGTAGATTATAAAAGGAGGAAGAAGTGAGCTTAAGGGAGGATTGGATTTTTTGGAGAGAAAATTTTGGGTGTTTGAGAGAGTTTTGGGAGATTGAAGAAAAATTTGAGAAAAAGAAAATACCAAAAGAGAGAGAATTTTGAAGATGATGGGAGTTTAAAGCTAGGGGTTATCATCACAAATTCCTTCATAGATCAATATAAATCAAGAGTTCATCCTCGTCAACGAGCAAGCAAATTCGAGCTAAGTGTTTTTATTTAGTCATTTATTTATGGTTTTACTCGCAAATTAGCACAAATTGTATACACTTTCTCCATCTCCCATTTTTTCCCATATTTTATGTCAGGAGAAGGATATCTCTATGTCAACAGCAAAAATCTCGTAGATATGCAAAAATCGGCCCAGACAAGCTCCTAAGCTGTCCACCGATTTCTCAACTGATCTGTGACTAAAAGTCCCTCTTAATTCAAAAGAAACTCTCTATATTGGGAACATAGAGAGCGAAAATCAATTATAGAAATCCCTCCCAAAAAACGGGAGATAAGTACTCTTTCCACTCTTTTGGTTTTAGGTGCAGATTAGCACATATTTTGTATACTGACACTTCACTCTATTTTATGTCAGGAAACCGCAGCTCTATATCAATGGTCAACCCTATGGAAGCACAAAATCGGCTTGGAGGAGTCCTCAAGCGCGCACAAATTTCAAATTGTTGAATCAATTCGTTGTATTTCATTTTAAAGAATTCATACCCCAGAATGGAGAGGACAAAGTCCATCCGCAATTTAAATATCTGCACCATAAATCCCAAAGGGAAGAGCCAAGCCAATGCTTAGCCTCCCATTGGAGGTTTTTACTTACAGTAGTTAAATACCTGCAACTTAAATACCTGTACCTTAAATCCCAAAGGGAAGAGCCAAGCCGATGCTTAGCCTCCCATTGGAGGTTTTTACTTACAGTAGTTAAATACCTGCAACTTAAATACCTGTACCTTAAATCCCAAAGGGAAGAGCCAAGCCAATGCTTAGCCTCCCATTGGAGGTTTTTACTTACAGTAGTTAAATACCTGCAACTTAAATACATGTACCTTAAATCCCAAAGGGAATAGCCAAGCCAATGCTTAGCCTCCCATTGGAGGTTTTTACTTACAGTAGTTAAATACCTGCAACTTGAATATCTGTACCTTAAATCCCAAAGGGAAGAGCCAAGCCAATGCTTAGCCTCCCATTGGAGGTTTTTACTTACAGTAGTTAAATACCTGCAACTTAAATACCTGTACCTTAAATCCCAAAGGGAAGAGCCAAGCCAATGCTTAGCCTCCCATTGGAGGTTTTTACTTACAGTAGTTTAAATACTTGCAACTTAAATACCTGTACCTTAAATCCCAAGGGAAGAGCCAAGCCAATGCTAGGCCTCCCATTGGAGGTGTTTATTCACTGTCATGTACTTCATATAATTTAATTTTTGAATCATCAGGCCCAAAAGATGAGTAGGTCGTAATACTGCACAGAAGTCGTTAGCACACTCCCTCTTTCGGCTTCAGGGAATCTTTAACACTTAAAAAATATAACAAATAAAAATATATACCATCCATGCATCCTATTTAAAAGGTGAAAACATAAAAGAGAATACCCTACTAGAGCCTTAGGAATAAACCAAGCATGAGTTGCCGAATTAGGATATCCATGAAATTAAGGTACCGAAAGGGCATTAGTTTTAATTAACTAGCGTAACCAAGTCCCCGAGCTCATAATCTCTGGTTCGTAGGAATAAATTAGTTCTCCCGCTAATTTATTTAGGTTTCTAATCGGCCTACCAAGAACGATTAGTGGCGACTCCAAATTTCAAAATCATTTAAACAAAAAACCAAAGTTGCGATTCGGTAGGGCTTGGGAGGGTTCGCGTTAGGTTAGTCAAATCTAATTAACCTAATAATCCGTTAACCCCTTTTGAAGATAAATTTTTTTTAGGGGGTCGCGACAGCTTGAATGGAAGTAGCACTTTTGTGGATCTTTTCATAGTTAGTCACCCAGGTGTCTAGGAGAAGCTTGACTAACTCAGATCGAAAAATTTGTCTGAGGACATGGATGTAGGACGGTGGTTGGTTACTATTGACAGAGATGAAACACCTCGAATAGATATAATGGAGGATACATAGGTTACACATATATGAGTTTAAGTTTCTTTGTGACACAAAAAAAACTAAGGATGTTTGTTTCACAACGGCCAAGTTTAAGGTTTTTGGTAGCACGATAAAAGGTTGAGGGTATTTGTGTCACATTGGGTATAATTTAGGATTTTCAATTTTATTTGTCCTTTTTATAATAATAATATCACGTGAGATTTATGGTGCCCTTGATTCGTGAAAAGCGAAATGATCTCTTATATCATCTACAAACAATGGTTAATTTTTTTGAGTACCATAACTAATCATTTTTGAAAAAATATTTTTTAAATTATTCATTTTTCACGAAACAAATGAAGCGTGAGATGGCATATCATATTTTCGTGAGCTATGTTAGGACATTTTCTATACTTAATTACAAAAATTCATATATGCCAATTTTGGGACAGTGTCAAGTTGCCCCGAACTTTTCAATAATTGCAACTTGCCCCCCAAATTTACTGAATTCGTTTCCAATGTACTGCCCCTTTATACTGACTTCAGGGCGCTTTGGTCTGAGCCCAAATATGTGACGGGGCATGGAAGGTAAATCAATCGAAAAATCGTATGCATATATGCAAAAGGAATGATTAACATTGAAATCAAAATTATTTAAACACTAAGAAAGAAAATTAAAAAGACACACGAGGGAGATGGATGACGGCGGTTGCGGAGAAAACCATGGTTCTCGCCGGTGCGGTGTAGTTGCCCTGTCGCCACCGGCAGCACCACAATCGTGTAGCCCTAGGTGTGCTTGTTAGAAAATGGGAGAAACGCATAAAGAGAGTGTCGTGTCCCAGGCAAGGAGGACTTCCTGGTGATTGAATTTGCTCTCGTTAGGCTCGCGTGCAGCCCCAAAAGCAACAGGAACACCACTGAAACGACCAAGGCGAGGGTGTCCGCGCCCTCACGCACACATGATCTCACTCTTGGAAACATGCAAAGAGAGGGCGACAAAAATGCTGTTGGCCGCAGTGATGGAGCAACTGCCGCCGTGGAACTCGCCCTCGTATTGGTGACATTGATACAAGGCTTTCAGGGCCATGGCCGACCTCGTGCGGGGCGTGCATGCAGCAGGGCGACATGTGTGTTAGGCCGAACATGCTGCCCGTCCAGACGGCGTTGATGGAGACTGCAGCGGAGAGCTGCGACGGCAATAGCAAGCGATTGTGCAACGTTATGAAGAAGAGGTGGGATGAGATAGGGAGCAAATGGGATCCAGGTTTTAAGGCGGCAAGGGTACTTTTGGAAAGAAAATTTGCAAACTTCTGTGGAGCAACTGCGGATTAGAAGTGTTGGTTTCAACCAGATCCTTCACCATCCGTGGAGATAAATTGCAGCTGCTCTATGGTCCAGTCGGAAAGCTCGCAATGATCTGGTATTTCAACAGAAAAGCTCCAACACAGAAGCGCCCGAGCACGCGCTATGCACGTGAGGCTGTGCATTTTCATGATTTCTTTGAATAAGTTGATAATGTGAGAAAATTTTATGATTGGTTATGATCTTCGGAATTAGTGGACAGCTAGCATGAATTTCTCTTGCCTCTTTTAATTTTCACTGTGTTTTCTTTTTTTGCAAGTGACAATAGTTTGACTTTAAAAATATTGGTTTCCCACTAAATAATAAACGGACAAAAAAAAAATTAAAGACATTTTCCCGTAAGTATCGCAGCGAACATTAAAATCATAAGTTGGCTTATTTTCCTTATAATTCAAAGGGTCGAGCGATTGTATCGCCTCATATAGGGCTGTAAAAAAAGGCCCGTGCTAACCCGGCTCGGGTAGACCCTAAAATTATTAGAAAGCCTGAAAATTGGAAGCGTCTCTCTCCATCGTGCTCGCTACTCGAGCCTCATGCGGCATTCTCTTCCACCGTTCCACAAACCCTAGAGCTGGACGACCACCGGCCAACTCCAATCGTGTGAACGTCCCTCGTCTTTTCCTCGTACGACAAAGGTTTTGTATTATCGGATTGGATTAATATATTGGAACTACTGAACTGGTTCATGTAGTCGATGTAAGCTCGGTTTAAAGCTAAACCACTAAATCGAGCAAGCTTTTTTTTCTTTTTTTATCACACTCAATTTAATTTTGCGCATATCAATTTGCCTGATTGATTTATTCGTTTCGATAATTTGTGGTTATTTGTGACATAGTTATCTTTTGTTACTACTCTATTTTTAGCTGATTATGCTGAGAAAAAACTATCATTCTTATGCCAGTATAGGAAAAAAATTATAAATTTTTACAAAAAAAAAAAATTGTATTTTGATTTGACTCAATCTTTTAATTCCTGCTTCACATTTTCGAAGAGAATTACCGGTCAGTACCAACAACGAGGTTACAACCTTGAGGGGAATGTCATTTGCATCACCTTTTCATTTATTTAGACTATTCTTCATTAATGATTTCTTAGGGTTAAATCAACAATTCAATAGAGTTTTCACATTGCACACTACATACCTCCACACGTTGGCCATAATGACATTTTACGAAGAATATTATGTATCTCGTGAGAAATTCATCGCTTCTAAATGAAGCATGATTACGAGCGGAGACGGGATAGAATTACTAAAAAAACGTTTCAAAAATATTACAATGATACCAAATCAATCTTAATTTTTTTTTTTACTCGCTTTTCAGCGACTTTGCCTTTTAAGTGATAAAGGGGATGAGCCGCTCCAAGCCGAAAGCAATGGCAAATCCCAAACTTGCCCATGCTCATCCAACCGGCATCAATAAGCGATTGGAAAGCAAAGCCCTTCCTTCCAATCGAAGCCGACCCTATATTTAACCACCGCTCACCCTGATCACATATTGGCACATTCATGATGCATCATGATCAAAAGGCCTTCAAAAAAAAAAAGGACCTATTCGTTAGTGTACTGTCATGATCATATTTTAGCTCAATTTTTTTTTTTTTGGCTTAAAGACGAAGCCGCCTATTTCTTTAGGCAAAGGGTGTTCCCTCCTCCGAACTCCTTCCACTTCCCCTCGGGACAGGGACTATATCTTGACCTTCGAGGAAGAACTCCATGCCTCGCTCCTGGAAAACTTGAAGAATGCACTCTTCTCTCTGATCGCCCGGCCCTAGTGAGACTCTTAGATGTGAAAAAAATTCCTCTCTTACTTCTTCCTCAAGAGCTTTGCTAATATAAGCAAGTCAAAATTCAGTTTATTTGATCATTTTTGGTCGAGAGGCATTGACATGATAATTTTTAATAATATTTTGATATTTTTCAAGTTTTTTTTTATTCCGTTTTCTTATTTCCTTTTATTTATTTCTTTTTTTTTTTCTCTCCGTCTTCTTCCGTCTCGCTAACTTTGGCCCGATCCCGGTTGACGTGAATAATAATTACGGGCGATTAGCGTGTCGAGAATCTCGGCAGATGTGCAGTGGCAACTGCATTTAATGTGATAAAAGCTGGTTATAAATCGAGGTTAGCGAGTTCGAGACGCCCAAGATTTCCCATCGCAACAGTGCGATCATTCATTGCAGGGCTCGAGTTTCGAATGCGTCCCCGTAAATGCATTAATTTCCAGAGTCTCTTCATTTCCAGCTTTTGAGCACTCACTTTTATTATCTTTTTTTAGTGCATTTTTACGTCCAAGCACGCCAAACAAGTTCCTATCTTCAGTCGCGACGGAACTCATCTCCATAAACAGAGTTCAAGAGTCAACTTTTCGGTGAAAGAATTTTGGCTTAAATACGTCGCGAACGTCAAAACTCATATACAATACTCATTTTAATATCAAAATTTTTAAAATAATCAATTAAATATTTATTTTTTGAAAAAAATTTCGATTTAAATTGATGTGACTTGTCAAAGTCCAACCGAATTTTATGTTTTTATTAATATTTAGCTCGACGAAATTAACTTTGAAATGAACGTTTTTTTTTAAATTGATACTTACATAATTATTTTAAAAAATTTGGTAATAAAATGAGTTCGTACACAAATTTTGGTTCTTTTTGCGTACTTTAGTCAAGATTTTTCGCTAGTCGGTTCAGCTTCTATTTTTGGTGATACACTTTGGGGAAAAAAAAAGTGAGTGAATTTTTGCTCCACTTTAACATGCGTAAACCCTTTGACCAAAAAAAAAAAAAAAAGGTGCGTAAACTCATCTTGGTAAGAAAACTTTGCTAAATCGATGATCGATTTTATCAATTGTGAAAAGACGGACGTTGGCAAGACAAGCATCGGTGGCTGTAACGAGTTCGAATCGAATTTGGAAGACACTAAGGATGTGCCTGGATCTTTTGACTTAGGTACAAACAAATAAATTATGCAATTGTTCCGAACCAAGTGTCGCGAGGAGGCCGGAAGTTGTCGCTCGATCGAGCCCAAAAGTGATACGAGGAAGAAACGGAAGGTGGGAACGGTTCGTGGTTAGGCATTCAGCTCCAACCGAAACCTGCCTAATCCTCACCCATAAATTTCCTAATTTTCACTTGCCCTCGGCTGTTTCGAATCAAATCAAACGCTTCTAGGGCAAGCTACCATGTTCGAAACATCATGTTCACGACACCGATACGAGATTCTTTCGCTTGGGCCCCCGATCGACTCGGCCGGGCGCATCGCGCTCCCGTGGGCGGCTTCAAGAGACACGCCATTGCGAGGATTTGAACCGTGCATCGAGCGCGGGAAAATGCGAAAGCTACCACCCGTGCTATGCTTTTTGAGTTACAAGTAATGCTTAGGGTTGCAAAATGGCTTGTGAACACCGCTTACCAAAATATGACATGGCTATGTGCTTTTTGTTGTCCGTAAGCTACAAGATCATATACCTCTCGACCATGATGCATCTTGTATGCCCAAGCTTTTTTACATGGAGCTGGAAGCTTTCGTGAACATTTACTAATCTAGCAATCCTACGATTTAATGACTTGAAGATATATAATACGAAATTCCTGAAGATCAAGGTGAAATTATTTCACTGCTCCGCCGATCGGCTAGTTTTACCGAGTCATGAGAATCCCGGTCGCCATATCATAACTTATTGATCACAACCATAGTGAACAGTGATCTTTGAAAGCATAATATTGAGTGCATGGTTCGTTGCTAAGAAGTTGCTAAACGTGTTTGAAGGGATGAATGGAAATATTTGGCGTGGTTGAAGGGAAATGATTTTGGAATAGACTAGTTCACCATCGAGGCATAAAAGAACGTCAAACTAGTCGCCACGAAAGGATTGAATAAGGCACCTAAAGGAATCATTTACTTAAGAGGAATTCTCTAATAATATTGACCCAAAATCCATATGCTTGCGATTGGGAATGCGCCCTCTATACGTTAGAAGAACTAGACTGGGAATTTGATCGAAAAGAAAAAAACTAGATTCGGAAACATTAAATTAGAAAGCCACTCAAATTAGGAAATTTAAACTCGAGCCGCAAAATTTACTCAAATCAGGAAACTTATTTAAACAAGGAAATCTACATAAATCGAGGAGCTTCAACACGGAAACGAACTTGAACCTGCAAAGTTATTCAAATTAGAAGATTAATCTGTAAGTTAGGATATCTACTCGTATTGAGAGAAACAGAATAACCACTCAAATTAATAAACCTAATTAAATTTTGAATCTACTCAAATCAGAAAATGACTTTCCAACTCCCGACCCGGCCTGAGGACCTTCGATTTCAAGAAACTATGTCTCGGACACATCATCCCGCTAGACCTATCGGATCATGTCACGATCGAAATCGCCGTTTTGCTAGTGCGAAATGTGAAATTGGCTCAGGAGGTTTTAGGTGGAGTTGTTTGATTTGATGTTCGATGGGATTCAAACTAGACCCCCCTCGAAAATAAGAAGGTCGGGGCACTTCGGGTTTTGTCGTGGGCAAATGTCGGATCGATTACCATCTCTCTCTCCCTCTCCATGCTCGTGAGCAAACTGCACCATAACCGACTGCTGCCAGGAAGTCTCACAAGAATCAGATCAAGGTTTCACCTTTCGCACGCTCGCGTTCGCATGGATCACTCCAAGAACTCCGTGCTGAACCTCGCCGTCCTCTCCCTCCTCTCCTCCGCCGTCTTCTTCCTCTGCTTCCTCTCTGCAACTCGCTTCCCCCGCCCCTGCCCCGCCCGGAAGCCGGTGAGTCACTTGACCCCGTTGAAGCTCTTCTCTTGGGTCGTCAATGTCTTTCGGTGCCGCTCACTCTGATCGCTCTTTCAGGCCTCGGTGCACGCTCCGACGGACGGCCTGGGGTCCGTGCTGGCCCGGGCGGCGATGCCGGACAAGACCCTGATCATCGCCGTCGTGAACAGAGCGTATGCAGAGCAGGGCGTGGACTCGGACAAGACCATGCTGGGCTTATTCCTCGAGAGCTTCTGGCTCGGGGAGGGCACGCGGGGGCTGCTCGACCACGTGCTGGTGGTCGCCGTCGATGAGGCGGCCCACCGGCGGTGCCTGTTCCAGCGGCTCCACTGCTACAGGCTCGAAACAGAGGGCGTCGATTTCGGGGCAGAGGAGGTCTACATGTCGGAGGGCTTCGTGAGGATGATGTGGACGAGGACTCGGTTCTTGACGGAGGTCCTCCGGCGAGGGTATAGCTTCATCTTCACGGTACGTGAGTCAGCGACCCCGTCATTGATTTCTTGATTTTCGGTTTCGATTCTGAAGAGATTAGGACGACGATTGCGATCTTTTCCTGCTTGGCAAGAAAAATCTATCTCTATTATTAACGGCAGTAAAGAAGATACCAAATTGGAATCACAGCTCAGATCACTCATTGAACCAAATTTTGTGCGTGAAGCAATCTTTGGAAACAGTAAGCATGTGTGTGGATCAATTGCATGAAAGATGTTAGCTAGATTAGGGTTCTAAATTAATTAATAACGTGATATATAAACCGATGTATTCGAGAACACATTGTGAATCTACGGGTGATCGGTTCTAGACTGGGAAATGACTGAATTGGTTTTCAATTTTTGGAACTGAACCCTCCTTCTCTTCGTTTCATTTTTGCTAAACCATATTTATTTTTTTACATGAAATGTAAGATTTTTCCCATAAAAACAAACATAAAATACTTCAACATAAGAAACTAGAAAGTGTTCTAAATGTAGAGATTTAAGATTGGTTTTTAAATCGGTTCTCGAGTATAACTCATATTATCCAATATCGGGAACTAAAATAGGTCAAGATCAGTGCCCAAAATTTTTAACCACGAACTGAATATGCCTTGCATGAACCGGCCTAGAATCAATTGGGTAAAGCCGGTTCCATTTGATTCCCATATTGAATTGGCCCGATTGCTCATCCATGGTGGATTTAACCATTTTTAACCGTCCTTTTTGTAGGAATAAAAATTGCTATGGATATGGTTTTTTATTAAAATTTTTGGGGTGGATGGCAATTTTAAATCCCCCTTTCCCCTAATTGATAGCATGAATGAATTTCACATTTAACAAGTACCAGTATGCGGAAAATAATCTTTCCTAAGGTTTCTACCTGTCGGTTTCAAACAAGCACGCAATGTCAAATTTCACCTAAATTCGACCAACGCATGAAAATTAGGTAACCAGATACACCAAACCGTTAATTGAATGTATTTGATTAATCATATCAGTCTTAACAATTTCATTTCCTTAATTTTTTTCACATTAATTCAATATTATTTTATTGGTCGGATTATTGGTCTGTATTAATAGGTTGCAATTTCACATGATCATAGTATATTGTCAACATGCCGAACAATTTATCAACAACCTTTCCCTTTTGCAGGATACCGACGTAATGTGGCTGAGAAACCCGTTCACGAGGCTGATGAGCCACAACCAGAGCGACGACCTCCAGATCAGCACCGACATGTACAACGGCGACCCCAGGTCGGAGAAGAACCTCATCAACACCGGGTTCTACTTCGTGAGGTCAAACAACAAGACTGTCGCGCTGTTCGAGACGTGGTACGCCCGGAAGGACAATGCCACGGGGAAGAAAGAGCAGGACGTCCTGCTGGAGCTCGCGCGGGAGGGCGCGTTCGGGGAGCTCGGGCTCAGCGTGAGGTTCCTGGACACGCGCTACTTCAGCGGCTTCTGCGAGGATAGCAAGGACATACGGGCCGTGTGCACGGTGCACGCCAACTGTTGCCGGAGCATAAGCGCCAAGATCTTCGACCTCACGGCAGTCCTCCGAGACTGGAAGCGGTTCCGGCGGTCCGGCGAGGAGGCGAGCAGCGTTGTCGGTGGTGCCAATGGAACCACAGCGCCGTACAGATGGTCGGGCCATGTCGGCTGTTGGAGTTCATGGGGGGTAGGGAACCACAGCACTCCGATTGCATAAGCATAAAGAAGGGTCCGATTTGTTTTGATCGTGCCAAAGATTAAGAGGAGGAATCACGTTTCCCACAGTGACTATCTTCGTCTGTGTATATCTATACCGCCTTCTGAGCTCCACGTGTTTGGAAAATTGCCTGTGAGATTCAATCCATCACTGATCAATCATAGAATATGCAAATTTGAGCAACACTGCACTGCGCAACAATTTCACTCGGGAGACTTTTGTATCTGAGATCTCGGAGAGGCCTTTCAATGTCATAAAAACCAAAAACAGAACAGACATTTTTACGAGCATTTTGGAATGTCTTCAAGCAAGATTCTTTCGTTCAGTCACTTAACCAATCTGCCAAAAAAAAAAAAGTTACTTAACCATTGACTCTCTTCCTATCAGTATCAAGCTTGTCGTGCAGCGGCAAAACAAGGTGTAATTTGCCCAAGTAATCAATACACAAGTCTGACAATTTTACCAGTGAATGGTCAGCCAGGGCTGTGTGTGGTTAACACAAGATGCAACCATCTTGGAAGGATTTGAATCCCCATCTGAAGGAAAAACCAAAGGAAACATGGAGGCCAACAGCACCCAGATCAAAACTACAGAATGACTACAGGATTAACGTGTATAAAACTAGTGTATCTACAAGATTGATGTGTAATGACTCCCCCAGGCATCAGGCCCACATCAGATGGAACCATCTCGAGGTCCATAAAAGCAGCTCAAAAGACTTTGCCAAAGCGTGAATGGACACTGAGCTGACATGGAAACCAGATAACATAGCTTCACAAGCAGATCAGAGAGAGAGAGAGAGAGAGAGAGAGGACCAAAAGATGCAGTGGTGTCAAGATAAGCATAAATTATCCAACAAATGCATTACCTTTATGCATATACTCCAAGTCCTCCTATCACTAAAGACATCAAACAAAAAGAAGAGGAAAAAAAAAAAAAGGGAAGAAATCCCACTGCAAAACAGATCCTATCTTAGCTCTTCTAACAATCAAATCCTACATAAACCAAAGCTTTGCTCTTGCTCAGCTTTGTCCAACTTCAATCACTAGCCCTTTCCCTTAACCCTGTTCTACAAACTTCACGTCTCTCGTTAAACCCTCTTGGTGAGTCAGCCTCATCATCATCATCGCTCGTCTATATCATCACCAATCAACAGAAGCAGCAGAAGCAACAACAAAGTCCGAGAAAATTTTCTTCTCTACTCATTGCAATACAATACAATTCAATTCAAGCTTCCGGAGTGGGCATCCTCTTGGCCTTCTTCTTCCGCTCCGCAACAGCCTTGGCGAATGCCTCGACGATCCTCTGCTGCGACTCGAGGATCATCTCCGTCCGTTTCATCTCCATCTCCATCCGCATGCTCTCGATCTCCCGCGCCATCTCCATCTTCATCTGCTCCATCCTCACAAACCCATCCCCCAAGACCTTGATCGCCCCTACCATCTCCTCCAACGGGTCCTTCTCTCTACCCCTCTTCCTCATCCCACTCATTTCCCTCGAAACCCTAGCTCCATATCCGCCTCCGCCGCTGCCACCACCGCTCCCTCCGAAATTAGGGTTCGCATCACTCGCGGAAGGACCCATGCTGAATTTCTTGTCGAACTTCCGGTAATTCACTCCGGGCTGAGCTATGCTCACTCCGGTGGGGATCTTGATACGGAACCCGCTGCTCAATTTGCTCCCGCTGGCGGGCTCGGTCCCGATTCCGTTGTGGTACAAGCCATGGATATTTCTTGAATTCCCGGAGGAGCCGTTGTTCTTGAACTTGTGATCGTACTGGGCGCTGCCCAGGAACTCGCTATCGTCGTCCTCGTCCTCGTCGTCGAAGTTGTCGTCGTCGCTGTCAGGCTTCTCGGCCTTGGCCACAGTGGCGGAAACAGCGTTCGAGGAGGAAGGGCCCTTCTCCATGGAGTCCATGCGCTTGAAGTGGACCCAGGAGGAGATGAAGCGGGAGACCGGGATCGAGCGGGCGCGCTGGAGCTCCGTGCGGTAGCGCTTGCGGAGCTTCTCCATCTTGTGGCGGCACTGCACGGCAGTCTTGGCCGGGGAGGCGGAGGGGCAGCTGGAGGCCACCGCCTCGGCAACCTCCTGCCAGTGGTTGGCCTTGAGATTCCCACGGCGGAGGGAGTACCACTTGTCGCGGTAGGCGTCGATGAGGGCCACCGTCTCGTCGTGGGACCAGCACGGCGGCGGGAGCCGCCGGGGGTTGGTGATGGCCGGCTGGGCCAGGGTTATGGTAGGGTGCGCCAGTGGCGGCGAGGCTGGAGCCACCGAAGGAGGCGGGGACGGGGGCGGGGGCGAAGGCGAGGTCGGCGGGAGGGGGAGCGGCGGTTCCTCCTCCGGGGGCTGGGGGGAGCCGAGGGGCTGGGCGGGGTCGGGAGGAGGGGAGGCGGCAGCGGCGGCCATGGGCGGCGGAGGACGAGGGGTCAGATCTGAGCAGATCTGGAGATCGGGGGAGGCGAGGAGACGACGAGAGACCGGGCCGGCGGGTAGAGGATAGGGGAGGAGGCGCAGGATAGCGAGGGGGGGAGGGGTGCCGTGTGCGGCGGGAGGGATCTGGAAAGGGGAGAGGTGGGTGGAGAAAAAGAGAAAGGCATGGTGGTGGAAGCGGGTGGGGCGGAAGAGATAAGGTTAAAAGAGGTGGGGTGGGTGGGGGTAGGGAGGCGTGTGCGGCTGATCTTGAGATCTAGAGGACAGGCCACCGCTGAGGTGGGGGGAGGCTAAAGTGCGCGGGGTTGGGCCGTGTGCACCGCCAGGGCCAGGGGGCGCGCGGGGGCGGTGCGGTGGGGGGTCCACCCTCGAGGCCGTCCCTTCTGGTGATCTGCATTGATGACGTCCACGGCCACGTCCGCCGCCCCCAGGCGAGTGGGTCTTGGTCGCGCTTGTGGATGGTGACGTGGTCGGCATTTTCAATGTGGGGTTGCTTTGGGTGGCGGTGGTGGTGGCGGCGGCGAGACTGAAGGGGATGGTGATGGTCTTGGCCCTTGGGGCGGGTAATATCTTGAAATTCCAAATTGGCCCTCTAACTTCTATAAAATTACTCGTCTTATTTGCAAATACCCTTCCTCGTTTCTCGCCCCCTTGAAATTTCACGCGATTTCAAGTTGTCGTGCCCTCACGCAGTCCTCGTTCCCTGCGCCCTTCATCGACGAAATCCTTTGGTTGCCGTCACATTCGCCGCCAAAAGTCGGAGGATGCAGAACACTTTTAAACGCGACTAAGCTATGTAATTAATAATTCGTAATTTATTTGAACAACTGGATAATATGGAAAATAGTCAAATAGGTACTAGTTAGTTGACTTTGGAACTGATAATTTCAGCCAGGTTGATAACGATTATAATCCAAAAACAAAAATTCGATTAGAATCATATTTTTTATTTAATTCCTAGATGATTTTTAAAACATCATAACGTGTTTGATAATTGCACAAAATTTTTATTTTTAAATAAAAACGTGTTTGATAATTATGTAAATTTTATATTCTCAAAAACGACTAAGCGGTGAGAAATTTTTTGAATGAATTTTTCATTTAAAAAAATTAAAATTTATTTTTTAAAAATTTATTTATTTTTGAGAAATTAATTTCCCCCTCCCATTTTTTAAAATTTTTTTAATTCCCCTTTTAATAGTTTTAAAGCTTATTTTTAAATTTAATTTTAAAAAATTACTTTAAAATTTTTTTTTAGTAAATTTTCAAATTTGATTTAAATTTTCTTAAAGTTCAGAAGTCCACATGGACTTAAATTTTTTTAAAAGAAATAAATTTTTTTCATTTTTTGTGATTCTCAAAAATGATCCTTTTTTTTTCAAAATCAATTTTTTTTGTTATTCGTTCTTGTTTTTGTTCCAAAACTATTTTCGAGAATAAAATGAAAATCAAAATCATTTACGTTACCAAATATGTTTCTCATCCTTTTTTGTTTTGGAAAACATAATCAAACTTTCAAAATTATTGCCAAACATACCTTTCCTAACAAGTTACTAGATAAGCATTCACTTACCACATATTTTACCGGGCATTATTTGAAATTTACTATATTTTTGGGTTGGAGTGTCGGGCTCTTCAATGAGTCATTGGGTGATCAATGATGATCGCCATAGCTAGTCAATTGTAGTTAGTCGAATTAGACGTTTGATCGGGCCCAACCGTAGAAATGCCATGGCTTCATGCCCCATTGAAAGTGCTGTGAATTGAATAGAGAGATCGGAGGAGTTCTCATGGAGGTCGAGTGTATTAGATGCTGTTGACACCTAAAATTTAATTTTTTTTAAAATAATATATTTTACATAAAAAATGTGAATTATTTAGAGTTCTCACAAAATAATTAATTAGTATTCATGCATAGCATATTTAATTTTTCATACATAAACATTTGCATTTATTTTCATCGGCAGTGGAAAATTGAGTTTAAATAAACAGGCAACTGAACCAAACTTAGCATAAAATTTTCAACCAATGTATTTGGGAGTGTCGAATTTTGCTAAGAGGCTTAGGGCTTACTTTGCACTTGATATAGCGCATTAAAGTTCAATTTGTGAACGGCTTTGGATTATTAGAATCCATTTCATTAATGAAGATAAAACTAAAGCCCATGCAATTATCGTTAGAGCCATTAGAAGGTTTTGAGCTTAATCTGAAAAAGTTCATGAAGATTAAAAAAAAAAGTTCAGCCCATAATTGAATTAGTGAACAAGAAAAATTAATGTGCACCGTAAATACCCTCTCAAGGGTTCACACACGAGAAGGGACCTTTATTGACTACACGGCCACAGTTGGAAGAGGTCACACCAGAAGAAAGACGGCACCAATAGTTCCCAGGCTATTCTTAAACGCACGCCATTGGGGAGCTTCAAGGAGCGACGGCCGCAAAGAGAAAATGTTTCTCTCGCTTGTCTCATGGTGGAGGGCAATGGAGAATAAGGCCAAAAGAGAGAGCTCATGAAGAAAAGAGAGAAGTGGGGAGCTGTGATTAACAAATCACGTGGAGGCCAAAAGGAGAAATCAACCCATTGAGATTGTCCACGAGCGAATCCTTAAGTTCATAGTAAGCGTTTTTTGCAGTTTATCCAGGCACTCTCTCTCTCTCTCTCTCTCTCGAGAACTGCCGATGGCCGAAGTCCCATGGTGGCCCTTGTCCATCGCCGTTGATGCTGCTGCACCCCCGATGATCCTCCTCCGACACCGATCACTTCAGCCGACTAGCCTCGCATCTATGTCCTTCCGCCATGCCTATAATGCTGTCCCTTTGATGACGATGTCCCTGTGACGAGTTCAGCCCGCCTCGCTTTCAAATCTGGTGTCTCGAGCCTTTTGGTTTTGCAGGTTTTTGGATGAAAATCACTTTTTTTTAATAATATAGTTTAATTTGAATAATTCTAGAATATACCTTGAGTATAATACATGCTCCCATTTGTTTTGTCCCTTGAAAAAAGTGCATTAAGAATCATTATCCGACTTCGCCTTTGAAATACAATCTCATCTGCACATCCAAATTGTTCGTCACATCTCATAACTTTGAGATCGAACTGACAAATTTCACAAAATTATACTTCACTATCCGATCCATAATTTTTGGGTAAGACTTTGGTCCAATAATAAAATTCATCATCCAACCCACTATTGGGGTACGACATGAATAAAATTTCCCTTCCGACCCTAAACTTTGGGCACGAGGTGAATTTATCGAAAAAATTTGGATTATAAGGTGTATTATGCTTAAGGTTTATTATACTATTATTTAATTCATTTTTTCATAAAAAAAAATACAAAAAAATGTCATTCACGGTGTTAAACAAAATTTTTGAAAATATTAAAAGTGACTCTTGATATAAGTTGGAATTTGAATAATCAATTTCTTAATTCATTTTAATTTTCGGACTAATTTTCTAAGAAGAAACCGAAAATTCATATAAGTCATTCATATGCATTTCATATAGCATAGCTGTTCATCATGTCATGCATTGCTTCATATCATTCTTGCAAATTTTCAATGTCATTCATGCATTCTTTTCCATGTCATTAGAATAGTTCATATTAATTTTTGCATGTGATATAGGTTACAGTGCATTCTTGCCCATTA
Organism: Psidium guajava; assembly: GCA_016432845.1. Lineage (NCBI taxonomy): Eukaryota > Viridiplantae > Streptophyta > Magnoliopsida > Myrtales > Myrtaceae > Psidium > Psidium guajava. The sequence continues at coordinate 12,595,624 of CM028230.1, read as the reverse complement.
CTTATGCCGTGTCATGTAGTTTCATTTGCATGTCATATATGTTAGAAATCATGTTGCATGTCATTTAACTTAGATTGGAGGGATTAGTGTGGAAGAGAACTCGAGTAAGCAAATGTGAGAGATTAGTATTCAAAATGCATTTGCAAAGGCTTTACACAAAGAGAATACAAGCTTAACAACAAGCTTTTTGTACAAACTCACAACTTTCTCTATCTCTCTCTATTTTATACTAAGGTTTCTATTTACTTACTCTCTAAAAAACAAAAACTTAATTATCATGCTCCCCATATTTGTGGCCAAGTCCACCGCCTGCACACCACCGCCAATGAGGAAGAAAATTTGGACTTAGTCTTTGCTTCATTCACTTGGATAGCTAATGGAAGTCCTACTTTGACTAAAAGATTTTGCCTATTCAAAATGGCTACGGAGAGCAAAGCAGATGCCTACGCAATCCTTGTTCATTTGTAAAGTACTTCTGAACTTTAAATGTACATTTTTACATGTTAATTTTTAAATTCCATGAGAAATGTTTACATATTCTTTCTTGTAAACCCTCAAAGCGGATTGATTGTAAAGAAGACTCCTTACAAAGAGGATTGGTTGTAAAGTAGACTCCTTAGGGAAGTCAGTTTGCAAAATATGATCCTCAGATTAAGTGCGTATCATTTTCAGACATGATGATATCCGTTGAAGACAATTTCAAAAGGCCAAGATTAGTGATAAGACAGCAATGATTACCAACATCGAGCCATTCTCACATATTTTCTGAGTCAAAATAAGCCTTTTTGTTTCTCAGTCCCCAATCCTAATCTACGTTACATCCCTTCAAAGTCTTTTTTAACTATGGCCCTTAAGTTAACGTGGAGTTGAATAATTTTAAGTATCGCTCGAAGAAATTCGAGCAAGATTATTTTTTTCTCATTTTGCAAAATTCTTAACTTATAAACTCGGAGCAGATGATGATAATCTTTATTCAAAAGCCTTGACTTGAGTGGGAGTCCCCTTTGAAAACCTTTGATCCAGCCTCAGTACGGTCTTAATTAAGACCTCTCAATTGGCTCAATGACCTCTCGATTGGCTTAGTTGTACCAATTGTAAGATTAGCGGACTCTTGTCGAATGCAATGATAATAAGATTAGGCGATTCTCTTGAATCCTGTAGCCAGGACAAATAGCTTTTCTTGAGAGCGATTGAAAACTTTTTTAGACTAAAGTCTTCCATTCAAAGTGCATTCGAAGTGATCACAATGTGATAATATCCCTAAATAGAATTAACAATACAAACTTGACAGAATAATTATGCACGAAGCCATTGAGTTGATGAGCTTCAACATGTACTTGGTTGCCTATGAATGCATACACATATTGTCCCTAATCATGTCTAATAGGTAATGTTTCCTCGAAGGCCGAAAAGCTTCTGATGAACGAGTTACTTTGTCAAGCCTCCACGTTTGTCGAAACACCATTATGTCTTCTTTCTACAGGAAATGGACCTAGCGTGCTTTCGTAGCTCGGAGTCCACTTTATGACTTGGCGTGCTCTTGTAGCCATGTGTCCATTCAATCGACCTGGCGTGCTTTTGTAGCCCGGAGTCCACTTTTTGACCTATCGTGCTCTTGTAACTCGACGTCTATTTGATCGACCTGGCATGCTTTTGTAGCACATAATCAACTTTGTTAACTTGGCATGCTCTCATAGCCCGGTGTCCATTCAATCAACCTGACATGAAAAGATAGGAACTTCCTGACTTACCGACTCACTGTTGAAGTTCGCGAAGGTGAATTCTTAAATACAAATATTGAATCTTATACACATTCGTACCTTGAAGACCTCATCTTTGCTAGAATGAAGATAAGGAATCAAGGATCTCTATCTTGTAAACATTACCTTCGCCGGAATGAAGTTTGGAGATCAATAGACTTCTTCTACCTAGAAATCTTTACTTGCATCAAAATGTAGGTATGGCTTTCTTTACTTTGAAGACTTTGCGGCTTTCTTTACCTTGAAAATCTTACATTCGCCACAATAAATGTATGAGGATCAAGGCATTTTGTACCTTGAAAACCCAATTCCTCGCCAGAATGAAGAATGGGGGATCGAGGGACTCAAATCTTGAGAACCTAATTTTTCGCTAGAATGAAGAATGGGAGATCAAGAATCCTAGGTTTCTGAAAACTTAATTTTTTGTCGGAACGAAGAACGGGGATTAAGAAACAGTGCGTCCTAAGAGCCTAATTTTTTCCTAGAATGAAGATGGGAGATTAAGTGCCTGCATGGTAACCATTTTGATTCTTTGATTCTGTTTCCTAGAATAGTAAAGAATGAGAATCATGTTTGGTAACGCAAATAGTTCTGATTCTGATTTTGTTTCAAGAATCAGTTTTGGAGAATCAGAATCACTTTTAAAGCAAAATCCAAAACAAAAAAAAAAGTTGGTTCTAAAATTATAATCACTTTTGAGAACTTTTTTCTTTCAGTTCTCTCGTCACTTTTCTCTCAACCTAATAAAAATAAAAATAAAAAATTTTGAAAAAATTGAAATTTTTTTAAAAAATCACAAAAATTTTAGGAAATTCCTAAAAATAGAAGGAGCTTAGATGAGACTAGTTTGACCTCATTTTCATAAATTTGGACCTAAATTTCCTGGATTTCATAGATTCACCCTTCTACAAAAAAATATCGCAGAAGATGAAGGCATCCAATGTGTGGATAGTAACATATATACTCGTAGCCGTGCGTCACAAAATGTGACCATCTGCACGTGGAGTTGGAGCCAAATACCCACTTAGATTTAGGATAGAAGTTGCAAAATGATAGTAAAGGACTTGTATTTCGTATCAAGGAAGATAATTTTGTTTTTTTTTTCAAGGATAATTTGATTGTTCGACTACTATGTTTGTATGTATTTGGACAACGCAACATTTAAAGAAAAAAATGAGTCCTTAATATGGGAAAGTGTCACATGCTTTAATCGAACTTCAAATGTCATGTATTAAAATTTGTGTTTCATTTGTTATGACACGCTAAAAAAAATAAATGTATTTTAAATTTTTTTTAGTGTGCATTGAAAATTAGTCTTCAATTTAGAATAAAATTTTACAAAGTAATTACATAATTATTTGACTTAAATGAAAAAAATTAGGAAGAGCAACAATTTTTCAAAACAGAAATTTTGTTCAGTTATCAAACGCGTTTCCGGTTCTTTAAAACCCATTCAAGAACAGAATCAGAAAGTCATTTTAATCAAAATCAGTTTTTCAGAACAGAATGGTTACTATGCAGGTCATAAGGATGCTCTTTAGCATTACAAAATACTTAGGGATGAAGGCCTAAGTATTCCGAGTGCGATCTATGTGCATGTTAGTTTACTGCTCTGCTGAAATGGAAGTGGGAAGCTACCACACATGCTAGTTTTATTGTCTGTGCTTCACATATCACGCATTCCATCAAAATTCGGGATTAACACCCCGCTAGAAAGATCATCATTCGTTTTGCATCGTCAAAATTTACGGTCTTTGAGTGTAACCTCTGCGAGTCTCCATTTAAAGAGTGACAGCCGTAGACACCTAAATTTTGATATATATTCTTTTAAATCATATATTTTACATAAAGAATGAGAATTATTTTTAGTTCTCACCAAAGATAATTAATTAGTTTTGATGCATAGCATATTTAACTTTTCATGCATAAACACTTTTAATCCATTTCATTCTTTTAAAAAAAGGATTATAATTTGCTACGTCATATATAATCTCGCCATCATTAATACATTAGCGACAACTAGTGAGACAATAAGTCATTTCACTGGTAAGCTCATACTACATATTTTCCCGATTCAATTGCTATTGCTATACTCTCAGTAATGTTAGTAGTTAGGGAGTAATACAGCAAAGAATTCATCCAGTGATATCATAGATATTGCCAATCATATCAATGGAGATGGACAAGACCAATGTTTCATCGAGCTTTTATTTTTTTTTTCTTCCCATTCCCATTCCTTTTAAAAGTCAAATTACGTGACTTGGTATCATTATTCGGGTTACCAACCATTGGATATCGATCCTTGGTTATCTCGTAAACATGTTCAAGCGGCTATGCTAATATGACATGTTGAAGATGTTTATTTAGTGGCAGTGTTTTCAATGCTTTGAACCTTAAAAGTGATAATTTTTCTTTAGAGGGAGCGAGAAAGAATTGAAGTACAATACCAACATTAACTCTGACCAAACAAATCCACCGGGGTCAAAGATTTATTTATATATTTAATCAAGGCAGCATTTTCTATAACAAAACGAGACACATATGTGGTATAAAGTCACGACACGCTCGATAAGAAAAGTAGGATAAAATGCATCCGCGGACATTATTACACAGTCAACTGGAGAGAACCCAAGGGTAGTCAGATGGACACCGGGCATTATTGACGGACTCAATTCGGACGCCGCGCGCGGTCCGCATTCCTGGCGCATGCTCAAGGCCTATGCATTTGAATATGGTAACGAGTGTCTTTGCGAAACCGGATTGCGGTGGTCCTTGTCGTGTTATCCTCTCAGATATCACTTTAACATTTTCTCTTTCCAGGCTAAGGTTAGCACAAGAACGGTTGGCACCAGGGTCGCCAGGCTGGTTATCAACAGGTCGCCCAGAGGACTGTAATGTTCATCCCGCAAAGACCTGGACGGCACGCTATACATGCTGCTTATGTAAGTGCCGACCATCGAGTACATGGACCCAATCAGCGGCCGCTGGAATGGAAGTCCTTTGGTGAGGCGATAGATCACAAGAACAGACAAGAAGAATCCAATCGTGTTGGTGGCCAGGAAGCACCCCAGACCGAGATTCGTCGAAACGGGACTAGACCCGAAACTGAAAGATAAGTATGCTGCAAGGAACTTATTCTTGGAATGAATTTCCACCTTTTTAAAGAAGGTTATAGGCTGAATCACGGCTTGGAAGGTTGTGGTTGCTATGAGCCCGGCTACGACCAGCAGGTCGCTGCGTACATTGTCCTATGACTTAACGGATCCCTTCCATTTCACTGATTTTGTCCGGGTCCGGATCCTCCTTTTCTTCCGAAAAAATTCCACATGTGAAGAGGGCAAGCTTGATTGACTGTCCGACGACTTTCGTCCGTCCTCGTCGTCCACCAGAATTATTTGTGAAGAGGGCAAGTTTGATTGACTGTCTGGCGACTTTTTTTTCCTTGTCGTCCACCAGGATTATTTGTGAAGAGGGCAAGTTGGATTGACCGTGTTGGGCTCCGGCTTGCATGAGGATTTCTCTACTCTCTCGATCGGAGCAAGGTAAGACATCCAGAGCGGTTGAGCCACTCTTATTCAAGGTGTTCACCTCCACGAACTTGCCGTTGAGAGCATGCCCACTGAGCAAGAAGCAAACCACCTGCAAATCGTTTTCCTTTTGGTTGTTTTGTTCTGTCCTCTTTGAAGTTCAAACATTCACATCATACTAAAAGAACAACCGAAGAAAATTGATAAGGAAAAAGGGAAGGGCGTGAGAGATAGCGTGCCTCAAAATTACTGGCGGCGGCGGCGAGGTGCAAGATGGTATCGCCATTCTTGTCCTTCCAATTGATCACCTGCTCCTTGTTGTGCTGCTTCAAATGCTCCACCAGCACAAACAACGCGTGGAACCGATTGTTCTTCACCGCGAGGTGGAGCGCTGTCTCCTCTCGGGCAGTCATCTCTTCGACAGACTCAGGTGAGGCGGAAAGCAGTTCCTTCATGGCGCCGACCTCCCCGGTTTCGGTGGCACAATGAAGAGGGATTCTTCCCTCCCTGCCCTTCACAAGGCAAAGGTGTTGAGGCCGACCCGCCTTTAAAATCTCCCTCACAGTCTGGACATCACCTCTGGCTGCCGCGATGTGCAAGGGACTGAAACCATCTGCATTCACCTTCTCCACGAGCTTCGGCATCAACTTGAGGAGCTCTCGGACGAAATTCGAATGGCCAGCGACACAGGCAACGTGCAACGGCGTATTGCCAGCTCCTAGGAGAGCAGCCTCCTCGAGGATGAGGGCGTTGCTTCTGATCAGATCATTCAGTAGAGCCACGTCGCCTTTCTGAGCTGCTTCTAACAAACTGGGATCCATTTGAGTGTTTGTATTATGGTTATTTGTGGCCTGCTGCTTAGAACTGATAATGGTGGACGTGCATGAATCATGGTTTTATAGATTGGAAATTGCCTGATCAGAGGAATATCTAAATTACTTCACTAACACTTATTTTCTTCGAGGAGTTTGTCCTGTCAAAAGGTTACTCCCTAATATGGCTATTCTTTTATCCCTTAAAGCATTGAATGGAATATGTTAGATGCCCATGTGTCGCACATGTTTTGATTTTCCTATTCAAAATTATCTTTTTAGAAATATATTATTCCTGATTCTTAAGTTTAATTTCTAATTTCTTGATTGTATTTTTGTAAAGTAAAAAAAAAGGCAAAAAAGAAAAATTATAACTAAGTTAATGCACCAGAATCTTAAAATATGTCATCAAAGTTTAAGTAAATTCAAAATTATCAAGGAGTGCAATCAAGTCATTTTATTAATTTTGTCTAGTTTGGCTAGCGTAAAATGTTGTCATGGCCTTTTGAAATTATTTCTTTTTGCTAAATAACATTTTTATTAAAAAAAAAGTGAAGCATCAGACTAAAACGACTTCGTTTGAGTCCAAATCTTACTTTTTTTTTATACCCAAATCTTAGTTTAATTAGATTAAAAAAATAAAAGAGGAATTTTTAAAAGCACACATAAGGAATGATAAAATAATAATAAAACCCAGACGCCTATGGGTGGCATCACTGCCACAGCAACGTTGGAAATGGCCACAAGGGTTGCCAGGCCCTCAGCGACTCGCCAGCCACAAACCTTTGCCTAGATTTGGGCAAGGACCGGCGACCTTTGTGCAGATTTGGGGAGGAATAGCGGCCACCGTCGAGGCCTCAACGACCACCGCCGGTGCTTTTCATCAACTGTGGGCCAGCGACACCACCTCAAAGGCGCCTTTGTGTTTTTTTTTTAATCTTTTTTTAGTTTATGTTGTTTCTTAATTATATTCCTATTTTATTGTTTAATCGAACTTAACTAAGATTTGGCGTTAGAAATTATGATTTTCGGTCGTTTTGATCTCATACTTAATGCTTTAGTTTTTGTAGCACCACCTACGACAAAGGGGAAAAAAATATTCTCATCAACGTTTTTCATTAGCTAAATTGGATAGAGTTAATTAAAGCACTTGACTGTACTAATTTGACACATATTAACACTTTATTGAGCTTTTTGAAAATTTTATAACTCAAACGTTTTTTTTTTATAAGTTTTAGGATTTTTGGTGCAATTCACGAGAAAACTAAAACAAAATAGAGAGCGTTGCGCGGCTAATAAAGTCAAGAAAATCCAGTAAAGGACCATTGATTTTTCCAGACGTGAAGAAGTAATAAAACTCACACTTGTCTTAGCATCTGACGATGGAAATTGGGGAAAATATCGATAGAGGATCTTCATAATTATGGAACATACCTATGTACTCCAATATGAAGAAATAAGTTGTTCCGTGTTTAGCGCTTACATTATGAAGTTTGTATGCCATGATTCTAATTTACATACGGACTTTGCTAGCATAACGGTCTTTAGGCAACTGTAAAAATAATAGCATGTTGTGAGCAACAAATTCTTGAATGAGTGAACCCCACAATTGCTGTTTATTCTTTATGTCTCGCGACATATCATCAATGTCGCAGTAGATAGAAAAATTATCACATAAGCATATTTCTTTTGCGTAATTCTTAGACATACATATGCAATCTCATATAAACCAAATTTTAATTCCTTTTTTCGGTGGGGGGTTTCTGCCTTCTTACCTTTTTTGGATGACCGTACTTGATGTCAACTCTCATCCTCCGACCAAAGAAGGAACGGCAGGCCCACAGATGTTCAGGTGACTTACCAAGAACAGCAAAGAATACTTCTTTGTCGGATCTCCTCTTTTCTTGGGTGAAAAAGTTGACATGTTATCCCTCAATGGGTGAAGCGCATAACGTGTTATCTATGTCTTCAGTTGTGTTCTTTTCCTGTAGTCATTGGTCACTTTAAACTGCTCGATACTGCCGCATGACGTTTCTCCTTCCACACGCGAGATGCAAATTGATGTCTTCAAGTTCGACCTCACCGGCCCTTGCCTCTAGGCGGTTGTCGAGGTCCGGTGACCAGCTAAAAGGAGAAGGGAAGGAAAATAAAAACAAACAAAATATTTAAAAAAATTATTAAAAATTCTATCTCAGCATTCATCGTGTCACGTAGGACGGCCGACGATTATATCATTGTTTTCTAGCTAAAATTGATCGGATGGACGGAATTGGCACAATTACAATAGGTTTAGAACTTTTTTTTTTTTGTGATTCTCCTTATGGGATACAAATTGATGTCATCAATGGATGCATCACGCCCTATCTCTATCATGAAATCTTTCTTTCTTCTTCGCTAGATCGAATCATATGGGTGGGCCTAAATCCTCTAAATCAAAGTATCTAAACAAAAGCAAAATTTTAGCATCTCTAGAAATCACATGCAGAGCGCATCTGCCTCTTAAAGAAATCCTGCAAAATGTCCCCTCTACTTTCTTTAACATAACCATCAAAATAATTAAAGACCCCGCGTAAAGCAAAGTATCTAAACAAGATTCAAATAAGATCTCGTTCGCAGAATCATTCAACTACAAGACAAATATTAACCACCAACCTGTGTCTTCCAACTAATAATCGAAATCACGAGCCAATGAAAGCTAACGAAAGATGTGAACGAAGGGGGGCACTTCCAGGCCACATCAAAGATGCAAACAGCTAGCTATAAACATGGCACATCACCAGCCCTATAAGAAGCACCACAATATAGAAATTCGACAACACTTTAGCACGCAAAAGGCAATGCTCAGAGTCCTGGACCTGAACTTAAGTAATGTGAATAGTTAGGATATGTTCTTTGAGTCTTAAAAGTTATCATGAAGTCCAATCGAGTCATTCTTTTAATTCCGTCCAACATGGCTAATGAAAAATATTGACATGACTTTTTTTTTTTCACATTTTCTCTCTCTTACATGGTGAAACATTGATAAAATGAAGTCGTTTTGGTCCAAATTTGATTTTTAACATAATTTTTACTTAAAAGAAATTTAAAAAATAAACTAGAAGAAGAAGAAGATTAAAGCTCAAATCAATTGTTACAAATTGTACTATAAATTATGTTTGGACCACAGCAACATCATTTTAGTCTTAAATTTCATGTTTTAGCCACGGCATTGTCACGTAGGAGATATAAAACATTAAAAAAAATCCACGTCAACATTTTGTGTTGACCAAGGTGGATAGAATTAATAGAATGACTCGATAGCATCAATTTGATCATTTTTAGGCTTGATTCCACTTTTTGCAAGTTTTAGGACTCAAATTGTACTTTCATTCCAAGTTTTATGACTTCCACCGGACATATCTAGTGAAAAGTTTAACAAAGGGATTAGCGAACCTGCTGACTCAGCAAGTGAGCTCTCAAAGTTTAGAACGGAAGATCAATTTCATTCCCGAGTCAAACATTGAAATTCACATAATCATCTCATATTTCATTTGCTGGCCACCGACTCATCCCAATAATCGAAGCATCTCGAGCAACGAGGGAATACATAGTGCCTAGCCATGCCTCCATATGATATGTTATCGTATCAGCATCAAGTTAAGCACCTTCAAATTTACATCATATACATATGTGATTTGATCAACTTCACGACCTGCGAATTGTGTAGAGGTTTGCACTTTGCAGCCGTTGTGTAAGTGCGAACCTTGGCCTGGTGGTTCATGGAGGCAATGGGAAGAGAGAGAGAGAGAGAGAGAGAGAGAGAGACAGTTCGACAGGCTGGGGCATGTTTGTGGATTGCGACGACACGGCAAAGAAAGGCAGCGCGAGGTTGGTCATGACGGCGAGGCGGCTAGTGCTCATGGTAATTTAGGATCTCTAATATATTCTAAAGAGTCATTTAATATACAAATTATTTCGTGGATAAAGTATATTCTCATCCATGAACAAATTCGCTTTATTTTATTATGATTGATCTTCAATAATATGTCAATTTAGATCATGTAGAATATGTGAAATAGTCACAAGACCCGCGACTTATATATACGTGAAGTGCACTAGTACCTTGCTAAGAGGGTCGATGTAGCTTAGATAATAGCTAAGTAGTAAAGGTGATCAGTTCTTGATCCGGTCCGATTCCCCTCAAGAATTGAAACTGGACCGATAGTCCCGATTCCTAATTTGCTAGAACCAGGAATTCCTGAGAATCAGATCGAATCGGACCGGACAGAAAAAAAAAATCTAGAATTTTTCCAACTTTCCGACATAAAATTGAACTGAAGTGCCAAACAATAGGGATAGGGAGAGCCAACAGACCATAATTTGCAAATGGAAGAATAGTGAGCAAGGTTGAAGGGGCCAAGGAAGAAGAAGACGGTGTAACAAACGCTAATGTTTTTATTTTTTTAAAAAAATTAAAAAAAAAAAAGACTTGTCCAGTCCGGTCCTATGTCTCTAGAAACGGCAACTGGACCACTCAGTTGCCGGTTCCAATTTTAGGAATTAGGAATCGAATCGGATCGGACCTCTCTATAACCAAGAATCGGACCATTGGTCCCGATCTTGTCCCAACGGTTTTTGTCCGATTGGTCCGATTTACTTTCCCCTACTAAGTAGTATCCTTTTTTTTTTTGGAAAGGTGCCTTATTCGGACGCGGATCTACTTCCATTCCATGAGTTATTATAAATACAACTATTACACCGGCGAGATTTGGTTATGCGTAGGGGACTTTGACCTAAATCTAAAGCTGAGAATATTCAATTGGAGAGGTAAATAAGGGTCTTGAAAATTTAAATTCAACTCTTTTTTGCTTTGATACAAATTTTGTGTGATCACTATAGGGGTGATCGGTTCACAGGATGGATGGTTCTACCCCAGAATCGAGAACCATCCGTTAGGGACCAGTTCTGCAAAATGCGAACCGTGAACCAACCGTTTGTTCCATGGATCCACCCGAGAACCGAACCACCAGTCCGGTTTGGTTCTTGGTTGGATCCTGGTTACAGTTCTAATGTCACCCGATTGTTCCATAAAAAAATTAAGTTGAATATTAATCCCACAAATATGACTTAATAAAGCTATATAACGACAGATTTAGAACTTTCGTTTCCTTTTTTAATCAGCAACTCAATGGCACCGGCTAAGTAACAATTTGCCCATTGCACTGGAAAAAAAAAAGAAATGTGCAATTAAATTGTACAACATGAGCGACTGAGTGCGAAGAGATTGAATTAGGGTAAAGTCTTTTTTTATTTTTCGGATCTAGGCTATTTTTTTGAGACGAATGGGTTAAGTATTTAAGAGATGGTTTCATTAAAATAATTGGCCTATTTATATTATATAAAAACCGGTTCGGTTGGGTCGATTGGATAATTTCCACTCGAAACCGGGAACCGAACCGATACCCGCCGTTTTTGGAAAATTAGAACCGGAAACCGAACCGTACCCGTCGATTACTATCCAAAATTAGCCGGTTCGGTACGGTCCGGTCCGGTTTGGTTGGATCGCAGTTTTTTTGCTCACCCCTAGATCACTACAAACTTTTCTAAAAACTTAAATTGATATATGGATGCGTGACTTTATATTTAAATATTTGGGGTAAGTGCACTATAAGTCCGAAAGTTCAACTAAATCTTGAAACTTTCAAAAGAGTATAATTAAATCTTAAAACTTATCATGAAAATATAATGTAGTCTTAAAACTTTTGAAATGTGCAATCACGTACTAAAAGTGGTCATGAGAACACAATTGAGTCTTAACATTTTCAAAAATATAATCAATGGAAAAGCTTAATTTCATTAATTTGACAAGTTTCAGGATTTGATTACATTTTTTAAAATTTTTATGACTTAATTGTATTTTTTTGATAATTTTTGAGATTTAATTACACTTTTTTTAAGTTTTAAAATTCAATTGTATTTTTATAGCAAGTTTGAATACTTTCAATGCCCTAAATATTTTAACACTCCTCTCTCGATCATGCGCGGCAGAGAGCTACAAATAATTCGAATCTTCACCTCCAAAATGTCCCCATCAAATCAACGAAAAATAAAAAAAGAATGGAAAAAGGCAGAGAAACTAGAATTGGTTGAGGTGGTCTAGCTTCATAAAATACTTTGGTCCAGCGCAAACCCTGCAATTACAAGGACGTATGCAAGTACGTGCCCCGACCAAACACTCCAGAGAAACTTCCTATGGTCCAAAGCCATCGCTTTGTCCGATATTTAACCAAATGGACCAGAAACGTATTCACTTGAGCCTCTCCTCCATCACTCGCTTCAAATAAATCTCCTAGAGAACGCCCTTGCAATTCAACTTCTCATCTCTCATCTCTCTCTCTCTCTCTAATGGCAAACCCTCCTGAGAAACCAATCAATTTGCTCAAGGTTCTGTTCCCCCATGAGGGCCGCGACTCCCCGACCGAGGTCCGCAACACCCTCCTCGTCGTCGCGACCCTCATCGCCGCTGTCACCTTCCAGGCCGGGGTCAGCCCCCCCGGCGGAGTCTGGCAGGACAGCTCCGGCGGCCGCGTCCCCGGCCAGGCCATCTACGCCTCCCAGGAGGTGCCGTTTTACGTGTTCCTGATCTGCAACACGCTCGCGCTCTCGTCGTCCATCAACCTCATCATCTCCCTCACCTGGGGCTTCCCGTTCTTCCTCGAGGTCGTGGTCGCCAGCGTGTCGATGGCCGTCACGTACGGCTCGGCGATCTTCGCCGTCACTCCCAAGTCGCCCGAACAGTTCCGGTGGCTGCTCTTCACCGGCTCCGTGCCGTTCTTGCTAAGTCTGCTTGTCCAGATGGGCAAGTACTACGTGTGGCGTGTGTCTAAGTGAAGTTAATTAATCAGTTAGTATTATTCGTGTAATCTTCTAGTCTTCAGCCTCATCTTGCTAGTTAAAATCTTTAACTTCGTTGAAAGTTTTCGAATTTTCTTTCTTTCGATTTCTCCATGTTCTTCTTGAAAATTGCAAGAAGGAAGTGGAATAGTATGGGTAAGTTCATGGATAATGACATTGACTTTTCAAATAGATGTATCGTTGATTTGGAAAACGATGAAGGGTGGAGACAATTTCATAATGTGTGCCAACAAACAGTCCACTCGAGCGATCAGGTGCTTGGCTGGTTGTTTCTTGGACCATAAGGATTTTGGAAGCCTTTGCATTATTGACTCAAGTTGTATTCTCCTTATTATTATTATTATTTTTTTTTTTGGAAATTCACCAAGTGGGCTCATCTACTTTGGGCCGAGAACATTTGGGCTAATCCAAAAGGCTTTAACAATGAGACCCGATATGCGGACTCTTTTGGGCCTACCGAAGAAAATAAGCATGGCATTCGGACCGAGAAGATTTCACCTTATTCAAGCCTAAAAGTTCTTATCCAAACCCCTCAACATTTTACGTGACCAATAGGAATATCATTACTATATAATGTAAGTAAAATTTTAAATCTATCATGCATGTACAACATAGGTTTTGTGTAGAATCATGTTTTCATTTCTAAAGAGTGATGTAGGCATATATACTAGGAGTACGTCACAGGGATAAATGTTTAATATGGAAAAATATTTGGACTAAAACTTTGGCATTGCTCAAATGAAAAAAAAAAATGAATGCAAGCTTAAAATTATAGTTAGTTTTTAAAACATTGAATTGAAAAGCGTTCCAATCTTCTATACAATTTATCTTTATCATTTGCATTGATGGAATAACCATGAGATACAGGGTTCGAAATAAATTTATGACTTTTCGGTCTATTTATTGTTATTTTGTAATTATAAACTAATACTTTTCAAGTTAATTAATATAGTTGCGTCTTCCTGATAAGAATAATACTTCTTAGCAAAATGGTATATCCGTTCATACGTTGAGTTGCATATTCACTTGACGAAACGGTTCTTATTTATGAACAATATTGCTTGTAATTACCTAGTAATTAATTCCATAAACAAATTTATTTCTCCACGTTTGTTTGTTTACTAGTTTAGACAATATTAATTCTCTCATTCAGAGACATTTCTGGTCATATGTATGCTAAATGAATGAGTTTAACCATTGTTGGAGATCTTTCCAATACGGTAAGCGCAGCTACTTTAATCTATAAAAGGAAATATATGTTTGCTCGATATAACCGGGGATTAGTCGGTCGCCGTCGGTTTGAGCGTCAGCTCGCCGGCACGGCTGGACACCCCGGTTATAAAAAAAACAATTTATTTACGTACTTTAAATTTTGGAAGTTGCTAGCCTGACAGTTTGACAATAATGTCGATTATTTCTAACTACACGATCTCTCAATTAATGAGTGCTTTTATGCGGAACATGCACTGATAGTGTCTGATTTTATGGTTAAGATTGTACAGTCCATAACAGTACTATTGGGAAAGTATTTTCCATAAATTTTGATTAGAAACATGTAATAAGTACTTAGGATATCATAAAATCGCCATTAAGGTTTCCATCCCTCAAGTCATTGACGATCTAATAGTCTAGGTTTTAAATTTCTCAAATAGTTAAGTAATTATCGATGCCATGTACATGGTTGCACTCTTGGAGAAAATCAGTTCTTCCAAATCCTGCCATTAATAATATTTCTTAGTATGGGAACATGTTAAATGCAAATTGTGTGAGTCTATCCACAACAATAATGAGCATGACTAAGTATTTACCTATTTATAGTGCCCTTCATCTCTCACTGCACCACGCCTTAGCCAATTGAATTTCTTCTTTCTTACTAGTCCTAAAAATGCTTCAAAGCAAGACCTTTTCGAAACCTTTTTTTAACGTGCATCCAACAATCATGTCTCATATGCTCCAACCGTTCATGTAGATAAGTTTCGGATTAGTGATCTACCAAAAAATTGCTACATTCGTGGTGCTGCATCCTTGGTAAGATCTCTCTCTCTCTCTCTCTCTCTCTCAAATGAAGATTATAGCATATTGGGTATGATTTTCTAAAGAACAAGACAAGGCACTGGGATGGGTATGGGACGGAAGAGGACTCATATCCTCCAGAGTTTCCTTGGTGTGAAGCTTGCCTAGGTTCTATATTTGCTGCTGCTCTCCCTCCTCAAAAAATCATAAAGGAAGAGAACATGGGAACAAGTTAAATGGTCGAAAGATTCAACGTTTCATGTATTCGATATAAAATTGCACGAGAGCTGGACACTTCTGATTGATGTGCGAGTGAGACCTTTCCTCGATATTATGCAAAAAGTCAATTAAGAGAATCACAAACGATCATAAATAGTCTTAATTCGATTCCGTAGTTCTCTAACTGTTGTGCGCGAAGAAATTCTGATGAATTCGGGTGAAGCAAGCGCACAAGATAGCACGTGCTTTGCTTTTGCCTTTTGACGAAACTTTCGTCGTCATCCGCCGTGCGCTCCACCCCACTCTTTGGTGTATTAGAGGACTCACATTCCTTGTGGGCACAAAGGGTCCAGTTTGCACGATCGAAAAAAGTTCCTACTCAATCGAATGAATAAACATGATCATCCTACAATTTAATATCAAACATCGGAGCATGGATAGCAGAATTACCTTCGTTCGAGCTAGTTCTAGCAGCGGTTGCCACCGATCTTTATCTGAAAAGTACGACAATTCTTTGAAAGGAGAACCTGCTCTGATATCAATTGTTAGGTCTAAACGAGCACTCAAGAAGGGATGGATCGGCTTTTTAAGGAAGCACAAACTAATTAGATAGATTACCCCTATAAATATATGGGAATAAAGGACTGAAGTGATTCATTTTCTTAAATAAGAATATGAAATAGATATTATTTTAAATAAGAGCTTAAAATATCTTCATTATTTCAAAAAAGCACTTGGCCGAATGACATTTTTGTCCTTTTATTTTTTTTTTTGAAGTTTTCTTTTTTTTATTTTTCTCTTTTTTTTTTCCTCCCTTCTACTCCGCCATCGCCGAAGTCGAGTGAAGGCCGCCCTCGCTGGATCTAGTGAGTGTCGCCCTCGCCCTCGTCCAACCTGGCGAGGGCAGCCCTCGGTTTTGATGGGTCATATTCTGTGCAGCTTTAATCTAGTGATGTTGTATCTATCAGTCGACCCAATCGCAGTCGCATTTTCGAAAAGAATTCTTCTCAGCTCTGCTTCACTTGGAGGATTCTCGCGGATTGAATCGGATTTGCAAGGTTTTGGATCTTCAACTTTCTCGCTCTCGCTCTGTCTATATGATGTGCTTTTTGGATCTGTTAAAACTCTTGGTTTCATTCGACCAAAAAAAAAAACTCTAGGTTTCTGCTTTGGCTTTCGGATCACATGGGCTCCGAAAATCTTCTTCTTTCATGGTGTCGTGATGTTCTTGAAGATGAAGTGAAAATAATAATAATAATAATTTCAGCTTCTTGACAAGCCTGATAAAGATGGGTTTTGCGTTTTTTGTCAGGTGAGGGCCATCGTCTTTTGAGGCCGGCAATGGCCGAGGGAGGAAAGAGAAAAGAGAAAAAGGAAATGGAAATGGAAAGGAGAAAAATGCAAAAAGGAAAAACACAAAAAACACCATTCTGTCGTACCCTTTTTTGAGATGATTTGATCATTTCATATCTTTATTTGAAATAATGTCAATTTCAAGTTTTTATTTAAGAAAATAATGACATTTCAAGCTTTTTTTTTTTTTTGAAATTTTCTTTAAATATATTGCTTCTGTGCACAAAATCACCTAGCACTACAAACAACGGAAATTAATAAGTTTAGGGAAAAACAAATAGCAAACAAGAAACTTGGTGTCTCGCCTAGACAAATGTGTTAACTCTAAGTACGACCACTTCTCTTAAATGTTTACAAATGGGTTTGTCGCTCTTGTTATCTTTCAGAGTAGCACTCAAATGGGTATTACAAGCTTACAAAAAAGAGACCACTCAAAAAAAAAAAAACTCTCAAGAAAGCCCAAATTCTCTTATTTTTAATCCTTCTCAACCGCGTAATTTTTTACCCCTTTTTTTCCCCAATTTATAGAGCTCCAAATTCAAACGCTGAACTCGAATCATGTACCTATTTCTTAACTTATTATATACATCCCTACATTCAAAATCCTAATCCAATCTGGTCATTATCACAAGTCTTTTCATTACGTTCGTTCTGCCAAACATAATTATATTGTAAGCACGTCAATAAACATTGTTTGAACGACGGATTAGAGAAGAAGGAAATTAAGATTGAAAAAAAAAAGATAGAAAACTTTTTTAAAAAGAAAAATTGAAATTAGCAAGTGCAAAGAGATAAAATGCCAGTCTCTCTCTCTCTCCACGCCCGGACCAGTTCCAAGTTGCCCATGATTGCACATGTTCCATGTCTGCTGCAAGTGAATCGTACAACTGTCAAGTTACAACAAAACCGCAATGAGTGCCACAAATAGCCACGACCACGACACAACATAGACCCCGCAAAAAATTTACTACAATATTCTTCTTTTGTCCCTTTCTGTTTCTTTTTTTATTTTTTTTTGGGCAACAAGACAAGACACCCCACTGTCAACTGTCACCAAGTAAGCCTTGCCAATTCGCCACTCTAAAGTTTGCTTTTATCAATTTCTTTCCAAGCATGTGACAGCTCTGTGACATTTCGATGATTTATCCAGGGCGGATCCTCCATGTGTGAATAATTATGGAAATTGGTTACATAACAATAATCTATTATGACCCATAAAAAATAAATAAATAATAATTTTTATTAAGTCTATACTTTTAATAATTTATGACTCGTAATATATTATATTCTCATAATCACTTAAAAACTACTAATAAAATTCAATAATCATTTATATTTTTTCAATATTTTTCTATATACTTTTTTAATAATACCATACGAAAACTTGAAAAACTCTACAATTCCTCTTCCTCCTCCTCCTCCTCCCTCACCTTGGGCAACGCAACCGACTATTGCCACTTCTATCCATCTTCTTCCCCTCTTCTCCGTTCTCGCCTTCTCTATTTTTCCCTTTTGATTTTCTTTTTTTTCCATTTGAAGCCCTTGCCCTTCCTCGACAGCTTGTCCATGGCCGTTAGGATCTTGGCTTTGCCATTGAATCCCACGGCCATGGACGACCCATGACCGGCGGGATCTAGATGCGTTGCCCTAAGTTCAGAAACTCGAGACTTTGGCTGAAAATGGCTTTGCAGTACGTCACATTAGTTACTAGATCGATCTTGGTTCACATAGGAACGCACAAAATGTCAACGTTTCATCGCATATAGTTCAGCGTACCATAGTCTTCAAGTTCGATGGTTCCCACGTGGTCCTCCTATGAATCTTGCGCGGGTTAGGAATATTGGCATGTGTATCTAGCTTATAAACAGCAAATTCCAGCAAAAAATAACACGAACAAGATTAACACCGGGGTCAACAATGGGAGAAGACACTTCATTAGCCAGACTGTAAAGAAGAGTCTTCCATCTGTACAAGATCATTTGTCCTTGTAATACCCAAAACCACAAAGAAAAATTCAAAAAAAAGAAGAAGAAGAAGTCTAAAAAAGCAAAATAACCCAAAAAAAAGAAAGAAACAGAGAGCGTTTCTCTTAAAGTCTAATTAATATGTTAATTGCTGACACTCCAAAAAAAATAATAAATTGAAAACTAGACAGCTAATTCTTGCTTTTGATGGGAAGCTTCGTCTTCGTGGAAGCAGATGAGGTGGAGCTTCTGCGATCTGCCGTCTTCCATGGCGGCGAGAGGAGATTGCTGCAACATCTCTCGCTGGAGGTAAGAACAGTAGGTGTGGAAGGCAGTGGGCGTCACGTTTAAGTTGAAGCCCAGGCCGAAAAGGAAATCCACTTCGAGGAAGTTCATCTCCACCGTGCTGATCCCGCCGACTTTTGCGTAGTAGGCGTTATTGTAGTAACTGAAAATTAATAAATAAAAACAGGATTTAGAAAAAATCAATTAGGAGAATTTAATTTAATCATCAAGAGTCATTCTAAGTTGTACAACGACAATTACGTATGTGTAACATGAAAGATGTGAGGTTTTATTTTTTATTTTTCCTAATACACGGCACCCAAATGTAAGTAGTTTTCAACATTACGATATCACAAAATCAACGTGTTTGCTGTCAAATCTTGAAACGGCATAATTGGCTTTTAAGGGTTCATACCATTTTCAAAATTTCAAAGAGCTACCCCCACGACATGTTTAAACTAAATTAATTTTTATCCCAACGGGGTCAATGCTTGAAAGGCCTATTAAGATTTTTTAAAAAATGCTTGAAAAGTTTGTGGAATATTATTTTACGTAATCAGTAACATGTCGTTTTTAGTAAAATTCAAAACATTCGAATTATGAGATATATTGTGCCAAAAGAAACAAAAATGTAACAACTTTTGAGGGAAAATGCAACTTAAAGCAATGCCCTTCGAATCTCACCTACTAGGAAGTAATGAATCATTCATTACTTTTCCAAAATTTGGCAGATTCTCCTAGTCGATTTCTTCTATTTTCAACTCTCTCTCTTTTTTTTCTTTTCTTTTTTTTTTTGGCTTTTTCGACACCATTATTCCTTAGATGGTTGGAAATATAGCAAAAGGGGTCGCCCAGAAAGTTGGAACAGCTAAGCAATTACAACTCGGGTCAAAATCAAAGTTTCCCGTTTCTGCCTCCAGAAGAAAGCTCGTAGAGAAGCCAGCTAGAATCACAAAAAAGCTGTATTCTAATTCAAGAAAAGGGCAAATTCTAAGTGAATTAAGGCAGATTTTCAAACGTTGGAATCAAGAATTCACACCAGTACTCCAATTCTAACGGCAAAAAAGACAAGGGTGGGGCACAAAAGTGGGGTCGAGGACAAACTCACATGTCATCCAAGAACTTGGCGGCGACCATGACGCTGGTGATGAGGAGGCGGTGGACGTTGAGGGAGTTGATCGGCAGCGCGGGCTGCTGCTGCGCGAACCGCTCGAGGTAGACGAAGGCCACCACGAAGCACGACGGGCTGCAGTTGGCGTACTTGAAGATCCTCTCGAGGTAGCTCCGGATCGAGATCGCCGGCCGCGTCAGGCCGTGGAAGACCGAGATCCTCTGGGGCGGCTGGATCCGGCGGCCCGGGTCGTTGGACTCCGCCACCTTCTGGAGCAGGGAGGAGAGGAAGGCGATGAGCCGGGGCATCGCGTCCGGGCTCTCGAGATCCGACATCGGAGCCGTCGGCTTCTTCTCCGTGCCGGGTCGCGTCGGATTCGTGATCCTCGTCGTCGTCGAAGTTGTTCCTAGTGATGCTCCTTGCTGGTGTTCATGAAGTTCATGGCCTGCTTTCTCCTTTTGAATGATTCGAGTGTGAAGAGGAGAGAGAATATATATGCACACGGAACGGGTAAGGTGGTAGTTAATTGGGCAATTTTTCGGATTGACGAAAATACCCCCGGCGTGTGTAGGTTATGGCGATCATGTCCCGTGCTTTTGAGCTGCGGTTCCCTTGATTCTCGAATGCCTATGAGGTCTGAGTTGGAATTAAATTATAATAATGCCAGACGGTTGGCTTTCCACGCCGTTTTTGAAAATTTTTTTTAATTTTCGCGTTTTCAAAAGTTTAAATTCCAAAAGAGGGTAAAGATTCCTAGAGAGATGACCATTATTATCCTCAGCAAGTTATATCGTATGCTCACAAATATCTGTCCCGAGAAAAAAAAATCTAAATCTTATATATGACTTGTGTCGTTTCTCACCTTGAATTGATCACGTTACCCTTAACGTGTCCCAACTTGAATTGAGAACATATCTTATCTAGCACCGTCGAAAAGCGAAATTTGATATAAGGAATAACCTTAAATCAAGACTAAACTCCACATGAGATAACGCGGTCAATTCTAAGTGACGGTAGCATGAGATGTCAAAAGGGGATGAAAAAATATTTGTCATCCTTAAACGTGATTGATTATATCACTTAAAATAATTAGTCGATAAGAAATATTTTCATTATTAATAATATTTTCGTGAAATATCTGTTCGTTTTTTTTTTCCCCTCCCAGCGGGTTATAAATTAGGCGATGGGTACGGCATAACCCATGACCCATCACGTGACGGCATGTGAGGGTTGGGTGTCGATTGTAGTCTCGGGTGAAATGACAAAAGCTGAGAGATCTTTGCATGTGTCTTACCCGCAAGAGAGGGGACGACGATCTTCGATCGTGCATGTGTTCTGTGAATCTGGAGCAATTTTGAGCGACTTGAATTGGATTTTGCTGTGATTTGTACGCTAGCCTAAGTAAACCTAAGAAGGTAGAAATAAAAAAAATAAATTCGAAATAGTTTTTTTTTCCGGGTTTAAACTTTAAATTTTGAATTTAGAGTTTAATTATGGGGCATCATTAAAGTGATCACGCACCTAAGGAAATGGCCTCATGATGATGTGGAAAGCTCGTGACCCTTCGTAATTCAAAACTTGGGAGGTCCGCCGCCACATGCTGCTTGCCACTTGGGTCAAGTCGCCATCAGGTAAAGGTCTGTGCAAAATAATTGGAGAAGTTCCTCTGTTTGTTCAAGGCTTAATACAACGAAAAAAAAATTCAAATTAATGTATTTGTGACAAAATTTCTTAAAAAAATAAAATAAAATAAATTGATACACCTATAATAAAGTTATCTTCTATTAGTTCTTATTAAATTTTACCATCAAACTACTGAGTTAGATAATACGTTAAAATATGAACATGTGTTTCAAGTATATGTAACCGGTTTTATTGGACAGTTCAGGAACCAATCACCCTTAAAAAAAATTAATTTATGATAAATTTATCACATGGGTATCAAAAAAAAATTATGACATTAACCTTTTAATTAATGGAACAAAACTCATCTTAGATAAGTACATCTTAAGCCAATGAAGTAGCTGATTAATTATGTGAGTTATATTGGACCTCGCAATTTTTGTAATTAGACACTAAGAAGCTAGTTAACAAGCATCGTGTGATGCATAGGCCAACCCCCTGGAGCCGAAATTCTGATTATTCACGTCGGGTGCGGGATGATGTTATATGACCCTACCCAATGGTAACCACCAAAATATGACATGGAGTCTACTTTTCCCCGTCATCACCCCGTAAATTGAAAGAAAATATTTTGTTCCTTTCATTCTTGGAAAAACTCCCGAATTTTACGTCCTAATTAACGTCATGCTCAGGATCAAGCTGAACTGCTCTATTCACTTGTTCTGCTTTTCCCCAAATGAATTTAATACTCGAAATGCGAACTTTTTTTTTTGTACTCGATAATACAGTTGTCTAAGACCCAAATGGATCTTAGCTGTCCCAGATGTTAGAACCGTGGTACCCTCAAAAGTTCAATCTTGTGCTACAATTCAACTGCCCACCTGGAACCCATGCTTCTCTTGGAGTGAAGCAGGAGCAAAGCACGCCTTGAGGACAACAGGACATGTCTTTTTCTTCTTCTTCTTTCTATAATTAGACTAATTTTATTGGGATCAAAAAGCTTGTTACGTATAAATGCTTCCAAGTCATGCAACCTTATGTTCCAAACCCCCATGTGACGTCCCATGTGATTGCTCCACGCGAAATTGGAGATAGTTGTCCCGCCCATAACATCTGCCTACCACACAAATAAATAAATAAATAAATAAACACATAATATATTGAATATGTCATATAAGTTCAAATTTCCAGATATAATCATGGGAGACTTTAGCCAGATAAATATGTTGGTCCAAAAATGAGAGTGGTGTCGCGTCGTGGATGTTGCTGGCTGCCCACATCTCTTGTCTTACTGAATGGACGTGACCCGCTGGCGGTGGGGGCCTTCAGCCCTTTTTTCACGAGAGCGACCCTTTCACGTGCGGACTAAATATGGCCTACGTATTAAAAAGTTTAGGTGTGCATGGCAGCGCTTTCGCCTTGGATTTGGCTAATTGATTTTTCTACTTCTATCACTTAGTAGAGTTAATTTTTCAACTTATGAAGAAAAGTAAATTTTCTTTTACTTCTTTAAGCAATTTCAAAATTACCTATGGAACAAAAAAAATGCTCTAAAAATAGAAAAATAAAGTCGCCAAAAGTTGTATTACCAAATCGATTTCTGCTCTAGAAGTTTTGGTATGTGCGCCCTTATATTGTGGGTAAAAGCCACAAAAAATGTCAAACTATGTCTCATATGATATATTTACTCAAAACATTCTTTTTGCGAGACCAAAAACTTAAAATTTGTACTCGTATGGCATATTAATCCTAAACTTACCTATACATGACACATTTATTTCAAATTATTTTATGATAAAAATATCTGAACTTTGCATTTATGCAAGATATTTACTCCAAACTATTTTGTTGTGATACTAAAATTTTCAACTTGATTTTTGCCACGCATTTACCCTCCATCAAGATTTTTTTTTCCCTTCATCCTTCATCTCCACTGCCGCTCTTGTGGCACCCCCCTCCTCCCTCCCTGTTGCCATTGCCATCTTCGTGAAACCAAGGAAAAAAACAAAGGAGGAAGTAAATAAAAAAAGAAAAAAAAAGAGAAAAACAAACACACGATGAGTTGACATATTTTTGCCACGAGTGTTATCATTTGCTTTCGGTCATTCATGTAGGCATTTTTAGCGGCGTTTGTTAGTGGAGGGTAAATCTGTTATAGTGGTATTGGGATTTTTGACATCACAAAAAAAATATATATATTTGGAGTGAATGTATCACACATGTATAAATTTGAGGTTGTTCTTGTTACTATTTGTCATAGAATTTTTTTTTAATACGAATTGCTTGAAATTTTTCTAAATCCGTAAATGATGTTGCGTGGGGTTGTATATTAGTTAGCATAATTTTTTTTTGTGACTTGATGTAATTTTAATTTTATTTTCGAATTTTTGCATCGAAAGTCGTACTTAAAAATCATCGGTAATTCCTTTTAATACTTCCCAAGTGGGAAGCGCACAAGTAGCGATTAGTCTCGCTAGACTACCAACTTCGCTCAGGTGGAATAGTTTGAAATTCATTAGGTACGATGAAAATGGGATTTTCATATGGAGAATTGTCAAATTGTGACACCATTTCGAGCTTCAATCATATTCCCGTATCGTGTTGGAAATTCTTACGCAGCGGCGGGCGGTAACTTATTTTTCGGGCTCTATCCGATTACAATCGGGTCAATAATGTCGATTAATGTTCGAGGTAATTATTTCTTTGCTTTTTTTTTTTTAAGGGTTAGCTATGAAATCTGGGGCTCTTCCTCTGTATAGACGTGGGGGAACCAAACATGGAGTCACATGCATGTTCACAAACGACACAAAACCTCCGGAGTCCATGGATGCACATCCAATTGTCAGTGTCGCCGACAGATATTAGTTAGTAATATATAGGATCTTTCTTTAGACGGGGGATTCAATTCATGCATCAAATCTTAATTACGAAAAAGAAATGCCAGAATATCGAGAAAAGTTACTAATAAAGCTCTTTCCCATTTATTTCGTGAAACAGGGGACGTTTTTGAAAAACATTTTCTAGAAAGTTATTTTCTAAAAAAATGACATGTTTTCTATTGTTTGGGTGAAATATGAAAAACACCTGAAAAATATTTTTCGTTTTTTGGTACATAAAATTGGATTTGACTTTTCTCCATACACTCCTCTCAATAATTTTTCTTTATTTTTCTTTTCATTTTTTATTTTCAAAAAATTATACTTTTTTAATTACTTATCATTTTTTCTTTTTTTTTTCCCTTCTGGTTTGGGGTGGGTCACTAGCTACGGAAATAACTTACAACCAATCACAGGGTAGCTTGAGGCTCGGCTAGTCCAAGTAATCTCGGGCTCGCCCGAGGCCAGTGAGCCCCAAGCTCACTAGATCCAAGTGAGCAAGAGCTTGCCCAAGGCTTGCCAGATGGCGAACTTCTAGCTCAAGGCTATTGGCCTTGGATGAGCTTGAGATCATCGGGACTAGCCGAATCTCAAGCTCACCGGCCCACATCATGGTTGATTATAGGGTTGCTAGCTATCACCGAGGTCCGTCGCCAGTGGAGAAAGGAGCCGTGAATGGAGGAAGAAGAAAGAAGGAGAAAAGAAAAATAAAAAATAGTATAAAACAAAATGAATGTAAAGGAATTAAAGGAGTAAGATGAGGGAAAATGTTTTTCTTTTTTCAAAAGGAGAAAAACAAAATCATGTCGGTTTTTCACTGGATGTTGATCGTTTATCGCGCGGTTGACACCCAAAATAAGAATGGCCGCGTCATCCGGTGAGAGAGTTTTATTGAGAATTTGTAGTACGTCCAGCGTTGCTCGTTTTACAACTGAGCGAGTCAAAGAAAATTTGAACGATTCATCATCGTTACTCGTTAGTGGTTCGAACTTCGAACACAGATAAGACCATAAGGGGGAATGCTTATACATAACTTGTAGTTTGTTCCTAATTTTCCTCCCCAGGCTGTCTTTCAAAAGGAAAATTATTAGAAAATCATAAACATATTGTATTTGTGCCAATTCAGTCATAAACATTTCAATTTAGCTAATTTAGTCTTAAACCATTTATATTTGTGCTAACTGAATTTCATATCTTTTAACATTTTGCTAATTTTATCTTAAACATTTTGATAACTTGCCAAATTAGTCCTTCCAACTAATTTTAGTCAAAAATCGCTGATGTGATGGTCAAATCAAAATCGGTCGCCTTAGGTGGCACAGCCGGCATTAACATGGATGATTTTTGAAATTTTTTTAAAATCTTATGATCCCTCTTTTCCTTCCTTTTCTTTTATCTTTTTTTTCCCCCTTGCTTCCCTCCACCTATCGCCAATCTCAAGTGAGGCCGGCCCTTGCTGCGTATAGCGAGGGGCTTTGTTAGAGGTCAGTGAGGTTAGCCTCACCTTTGGCCGGTGATGGCATCCCGGCCATCGCTAAGGGTAGCGCCCGGAGGAGGGGAATAAGGAAACCTAATAAAAGAGAAATGAAAGCAAAAATGCAAATTACAAAAGTCCTTTATGTTAGTGATTTTTGACCAAAATTTTCCTAAAAGACTAAATTGAGAAATCGTTAAGAGGTTTAGCATTTAATTGAGAAAATTTAAAAATTGAGAGCTAAATTAACATAAGTGCAATAGATTTAGGACTAAATTGACCAAATTAAAAGATTTACAACTAAATTGGCACAAGTTTAATAGCGTAAGTTTTTTTTTTTATGTAATTTTCCTATCTTCCAAGCATAGCCTTAAAAGTCTTCCGTTTGTAGTCGGGTGCTTGTGCTGATTGCATCAATATCGGGCCTCGAACTTCTAGCAATAATTTTACAATGTTATCGTCGAACTTTGAGGACTTATGGTGTCCCCAATTGAGTGACAGGGTGTATCGTAACTAATTTTCCATAATGATTAGGGGTCGTGGTTCCCGATTTGATTCGATCCCACCCAAGAATCGAATTAGGAGCTAGGACTCGTTTTCAATTTTTGGAAGCCGGAACCAGACTAAGTGGTCCAACTAAACCGGTGGATGCCGAGCTCACCCAATGGAATTGTTCAGCCGTCTTCTTTTAGATCTAGCTCAATCTTCTCTTTTGTCCGAGTTGTGTTATGGGGGGAGTGTCTCTCAGCCATAGGAAGAGGAAAGTTCATTGCCATTGATGTCGAGAAAGAAAAATCGAAGGTGGTAGTTGGATTTTGACTGTAGTATGATTGTCTCGTTCAGCCCGGTTTTCATCCTGAAATCGAGAACCAAATTCCCCTCATCAATTCCAATTTTATGGAATTGGGAACAGAATAGGTGCTTAGGGAAATTGCCTAGAATTGGCTAGTCTGATCCTGTCCGAGTGGTTCCCGGCTTAGGTAGTTCCTAATGCACCCCCTAATAATGATTTGATGCGCAACCTATGGGGAGTTTGTATGAACCAACTATAGTCACAAACATGAGAAGTACATTCTTGTGGGCTGCTCGGTTATTAATACAACCCAAACTTGGGTGAAAATTACCCAAAAAAAAAAATCTTAAATCTATGATAACTGTGCCAATTCAGTCCTAAATTTTTTGTAATTATGTGAACTTAGTCCATCTGATGAATTTTGATCAGCTGACAGTGATGTCGATGCCAGTTGACAAGCAACCTATTATTGTAATAAATTTTTATTTTTATTGTTTAATATATTTTGCATTTTTTTATTTTCTTTATCTTTTATTTTTTTTTCCTTCCGTTTCCTTTGCCTTTGCCCTTGCCCTTCCCTATTCTCCCCCGAGCTGGTCACTGATCCTTGATGATCGGCAAAGGACAACCGACTAGATCGAGTCTAGCCATGGGTGGGTTAGGCTTGCCTCGCCAAGCCACGGTGATGTCAAATAGGTGAGTATGGCAAGGCAGACAAGAGCATCGCCAGTCATCCTCTGGCCGATTGTCGAGGTTCGACGATCGACTAGAGGTAGAACAGGGAAGGGGCAAGGGGCAAGGGGCAAGGGGCAAAAAATAAAATGAAAATTAAATAAAAACCTATTAAAATATTATGTCATCAATTGGTTGGCATCTACATTAGCGCAGCCAAAATTCGCAGGATGGATTAAATTAGCATAATTACAAAAGATTTAGGATTGAATTAGCATAATTGCAAAATGTTTAGGACTGAATCAACAAAAAAAAAAGTTTAGGATTGAATTAACATAGTTGTAATAGGTTTAAGACTTTTTTTGGTAATGTGATCTTGTTCGGGCAATTCCCAGTTCGGGTGGTTTCTGTTGCACCCCCCTAATAATGATTTGATACGCAACTTAAAATTTGTATGAACCGACTATAGTCACAAACATGAGAAGTACATTCTTGTGGGCTGCTCGGTTATTAATTCAACCTAAACTTGGTAGAGCAACTTGTAAATAGCCCAGAGAACCATGTTAGTAACCTCCATACAGAATTTACATGCAGGTAATATCGTCAGCTTGTAAGTTGAATTCCTTCTTTTGAATGATTGTGACGTTAATCAAACTGGATCGGGCGAATCGGATTTATCATTATGCGTTGGAGGGCCAAATTCACCAGGAGCCGAAGCGCAAGCTTCCTCATCGACAGACTAGCCACCTCTCCAAGACACCGCATGGACCAAAAACGATCAGTACATCGATCCCCAGAAACCCTAAAAGATGGACGGCAGCCTGCGTTAGAACGACCACCCTCCGGATTGTGAACTAGGACCGGCATTTTTGCGGGTAGCATCGTGTATGCAGATGGAATTCGGCATCAACTGCAGCATCATGAGATAACGAGAGTGATGTACGAGGATGGCGATGAATTATGGTGCTATGTACTGGACAAGGTCAAGGGCTCGGGACAGGTTAAGAAGTTCATGCCAAGGATACTCTGTGATCCCGACGAGAACAAAAGACCCAAATCATTCGGACAAGCATCGAGCACCTAGAGAACATTTCAAGATGGGAGCAATCTCAACTTGCTTGATCCATTTGACTTCGCGTCGACTTGAATTCGGGCCGGTGACGTTGATGGAATGACTAGTCTCGATGGGGCC
Source organism: Psidium guajava (assembly GCA_016432845.1). NCBI lineage: Eukaryota > Viridiplantae > Streptophyta > Magnoliopsida > Myrtales > Myrtaceae > Psidium > Psidium guajava. The sequence goes on along the minus strand of CM028230.1, from coordinate 12,567,056 downwards.
TTGTTCAGATGATATTCCTCCACGAACTAGACTGAGTCTATCTTCCTGATCCTGTCGGAATGACCTCCTTTGCAGATGAGATTTTATCTCGGCCGAATTTCAGTTTTGTTGCTTGAATCTCGCGAATTGTATCAAGCTCATATACAGATAAGGCAATGTCGTAAATGTATATTTTGCATGATCAGCGATTATAATTTCGAAATAAAATTGCTTAAATTTCTGAGACATCTTCTGTATTTTCAGTAGGGTAAATTGCTAATAGATCCCTTCAATTTTGTTCAAATTACTTGGACACCCTTGGACAATCACTCTACACTCCTCCTGTTTTGCTCAAGTAATAATGCCTATGATTTATCGGATGCCCTAATTGCCTAATTAAAGACAAACTTCTCGATCCCAAGAAGGACGTCGTGTTAAAAAAAAAAAATTATCCATTTTATTAGCAAAGAAGCCACTTTATTTAACCTTCATACAAGTCTAAGATCAGAGCTGCCTCACTCAATGAAGCGTGAAGTCTAAGCCATGACACAATTGGAGAAAGGAAGTTGGAAGAGGAAATAAGCGGGAGATTAAAAAGAAAGTAGCTTAGATTGCAGTGGCCAGTCGTGTGGCTCGTTGGGCGTCCTTATTTTCGGTTAATCAGTCGACCAAACTGCTCCGAAATCAACCGTATGCAACGTCGATTAAGCCGATCAAACATTATCAACTAGAGGAGCCGATTCACCAGGAACAGAAGCAGGAGCTTCCTCGCTTGCAAACAGGTCGTCCCTCCAGAGCACCGCGTGAACCAAAATGATCGGAATACCGATCCCCAGAGTGATGACCAGGTGAATCCCGGCCTCTGTCAGAAAGAGCTCCACGATGGTAACGATTGCCATAAGCACCAGTACGAGCGTTTTGTCGAAAGCTTTGCGTACGCAAATGGCTTTCGGCATCAGCTGTAGCATCATAAGGTACTGATTACCGATAATGGACGTGGCCATCAATAGGAGGAGCGAGGGTTTGCGCTGCGGCACGAGGCTTATGGACAATCCGACCCAGAGAACAAGCACATAGAACAGGCTGAAGTGACAAAGGTTCTTGATGATCCGGACGGCCGCAGCTTCCGGGGTAGCTGGGAGGTTGAATGGGAACCCGAGGTTGAGTTTGTCTGGGGATTTCACTTTTGGCTCGTCGGGAGTTTCCATTGGAGGGATTGATGGAAAGATGGAGGATGGCCTGTGTGTTACTCCAGCACACATGTTTTGATTTTTGAAATGATACGAAGATGGGAGAGAGATTTGTGAGGATGTTATTGAATATATATGGTGCTGTTCATTGGACTAAACGTAAGAGCAGGCGAGCTAAAGTCATGACAGGGATGTACTGTATCGGGGAAAGACATGACCCAAAAAGTTTCAACAAGATGCCGCTCGACTTCTCATCAAGCACCTAAAAAATATCTAAGGATTAGAAAATTTCGATGTGCTCGATGCGTTGATTCAGCATTGACTTGAATTCATATTGCCGTTGGTTAGACTTTGTGTTAAACAAATCATAAGACTTGACGAGCTAAAATTCAGAAAATTACCTAAAACATCGTAAACCTATTTTTTTTAAAAATTTTTTATCAATTCAGTATTAAAATTTTTGCATTTATGCCAATTCAGTTCTTCTATCTAATATTGGCCGAAAATTTCTGAGGTGGCAAGTCTAGTGCTGATGTGGCAATTTCTTAATAATAGTTTGATATATTTTGAATTTTTTAATTATTATTATTATTTTTTGAAATGAATACAGAGATGGGAGAAAATGTGTGAGGATGGATGGTATTGAATATATATGGTGCTATTCACTGGACTAAACGTAAGAATAGAGAAGCTAAAGTCATGACAGGGATATACTGTATTGGGGAAAATATGACCCAAAAAGTTCCAACAAGATACCGCTCAACTTTCCATCGAGCACCTAAAAAACATCTAAAGATTAGAAAATTTCGATGCACCCGAAGCGTTGACTTAGCATCGACTTGAATTCATGTTGCCGTCGATCGAAAGACTTAGTTAAAAGATAACTAAACATAAGAGTTGATGAGCCAAAGTTGGGAAAATTACTCATAACATCCTAAATCTATTGTAATTGTTCCAATTTAGTTCTAAATCTTTTTTTTAGTCAATTAAGTCCTAAACCTTTTGCAATTATGTCAATTCAGTCTTTTGAGCCAATTTTGGCCGGGACCCGAGTTTGAGGTTGTCTTGGGATTTCACTTTTGGCTCGCCGGAATTTCCATTGGAGGGGTTGATGGAAAGATGGAGGATGGTCTGTGTGTTACTCCAGGACCCATGTTTTGACTTGTGAAATGATGTGAAGATGATAGATGTGCGAGGATGGTATTGAATATATATGGTGCTGTGCATTGGACTGAACGTAAGAATGGAAGAGCTAAAGTCATGATGATGATAAGGGCATTCTATCATATTGGCCACAAAATATGACCCAAAAGGTTCCAACGAAAAGAACGGTTCGGCTTTTCATCGAGCACCTAGAAAACCTCTAAAGATTATAGAATTTCGATGCGCTCGATGCGTTGATTCATGCTTGATCGAAAGACTTTGTATCAGACTAAACATAAGAATTGTCGAGCTAAAGTCAAGATAAAAAAAAATATTTTGTACGGTGGCGAGAAAAATGAACCTAAAAGTTGCATTTAAGGACTGCTTGACTTGCCATTGAGCACCTAGAAGTCGGAAAAAATACCAAAAAATTCCTAAACCTTTTGTAAATGTGCTAATTTAGTCCTAAACTCTCATTTATTGAGTCTTAAACCTTTCACATTTGTACCGATTTAATTTATTCGATTTATTTTGGTCGAAAATTGCTGATATGAATAATTTTAATAATGTTTTAATATTTTTTTAAATTTTAATTTTTTTTCTTTTCTTTCTTTTTTTTTCATATTTATTTCCCTTTACTTTTCCTCTAGCCGATTGTCTAGGTCTAGTCATCAGGCAGAGATGAGGGCCGACGTGGTTGACGTCACTAGCCTTTGGCAAAGCTCGGCCCCGCCATGACCTCTTTTGCAAATGATATTTTATCTTTGATTAATTTCAATTTTGTTCTTTGAATCTCGCAAAATTTTTCTGTTTCGTTGTGACGTTAGGAGAGTGTAAAGAAGTATGAGATAACAAAAGTTAGAACTTAAATGGATAGATCGCTCGCCACGTGTAAGGGATAAGAACAAAACAAGAAAACCCTTCTTGTTCACAGGCCAAAGGCTCAATTAATTTATGAATCAAACAAGTATTCCTTTTTTTAATTCACTTTGGCATGCTTATATAGATGAGCATGGAATAACCTTCCAAGTTTGAGTGACCCTTCATATGAAAGAGACTAAGCATTTGAAAGACATAGGAGCCACAAAAATAATAAAGTCCTAGAACCTAAAAAACGTATTAAACACTTAGAGACTTGAACTTGGACTCTTTGAAAACTTAATCGACATTTACTAGACCTTGAAAAATATGAAAATTAATCATAGTTGGTTGAATGTCTTCATACTTTGACAATTCTCAAGCTGTCGAATTAATGACCTTCAATGAACGTGGACATTCCCCAATCACAAAGTGATTGATTGCCGACAGAAGCTCATGAATTGGCAACGAGGAGATCGATTGGTAACTAGGAAATCGGTAACTCCATAGTAGAATCGGCATGCTCAAGGAATGCTCCGGTATCAATTTGTATATTTACATAATATGTTTGCATTGTGTACTCCTATGAATCCATTATCTGATGATTTCAAAAAAATTTCCAGTGAGGTGATTTGTTTAATATTCAAATTTTTGGCGGCACAAAAGAGAAGGATAGGCAAGGGTTTTCTTGGCCAAAGTCTTTTACATAGATAGGATAAGGTCCTTGCAAGGAAAAGAAGTCGCATTTCCTTTCGGCTTACTACCTATACAAAGGTACCTCACTCTATGTGCTGTTGGACGTGCTGTGAGACATGATTTATAGGAGGCTTCTGTGAGCTGATTAAAGCAAAATGAATCCAGAAATTGAAGCTCTAATGGCAATAAGCACGTATTAAAAATGACGAATTACTTTTTCTTTAACCTACGTCGTAATTAAGATATTTGTAAAACCGATTGGAAAGAGAGTTGTTGAGAAGATTTTCAAAAGAAAGATGAGCACTGTACCATAAACAAAGAAACTCATGTAGGTAGTCTACATATAATTCATTTGAGATAATATTGAAAATCAAGTGGTATCGAGCCAATATATAAAATAAGGGAACGTCGTAAAAGTATATTTTGTCTGATCAGCAGTTATAATTTCAAAATAAAATTGCTTAAATTTCCCGGACATCTTCAGTATTTTCGGTAGGGTAAATTGCTAACTAACCCCTTCAACTTTATTCAAATTACTTGGACATCCCTAAAAAATCACTCTACACCCCTTCTGTTTACTCAAATTAAAATGCCAATAATATATTGAATATCTAAATTGAATACAAATTTAGTCTTAAACCTTTTAACGATTTGTTAACTTAATCCTAACCTTTTGATAATTTATCAATGTAGTCATTTCTACAAATATCCAAATAATAGGTTTAGGAATAAATGGGCAAAACTCCAAAATATTTAGGATTGAATTGACACAATTAAAAAGTTTATAACTAAATTGACATAATTGAAAGGTTTTGAATTGAATTAGCAACCGCATAATTGGTTTAGGATTTTTTGGACAATTATATCAAGGACGTAGTGTTGAACAATCTCATCATTTTATTAGCAAAGAAACCACAATTATAAGAAAAAGAGTGTCTAGTTAAGACTTTGAAGGAGAATCAGTCAACGGAACAACTTCTTCACTAATCCAAGATCGGAGCTCTCTCGCCCAATGACATGGGAAGACTAAGCCATAACACAATTGTAGAAAGGAAGTACGAAGAGGAAATGAGCGGGCGATTAAAAAGAAACTAACATAGATTGCAGTAGCTAATCGCGTTGTTCATATAGGGTCTTTATTTTCGCTTTATTGATCGACCAAACGGATCCGAAATCATTCGTGCACAACGTCGATTAAGCTGATCAAACACTATCTACTAGAGGAGCCGATTCACCAGGAGCAGGAGCAGAAGCAGAAACTTCCTCTCTCGCAAACAGGTCGTCCCTCCAGAACACCGCATGAACCAAAATGACTGGTATACCGATCCCCAGAGTGATGGCAAGGTGAATCCCGGCCCCTGTCAGAATGAGCTCCACGATGGTAACGATTGCCATAAGCACCAGGACGAGCATTTTTGTTGAAAGCTTTGCGTACGCAAACAGCTTTCGGCATAAGCTGTAGCATCATAAGGTACTGATTACCGATGATGGACGTTGGCCATCAGTAGGAGCAGCGAGGGTTTGCGCCACGGCACGAGGCTTACGGACAATCCGACCCACAGAACGAGCATATAGAACAGGCTGAAGTGACAAACGCTCTTGATGATGATGGCCGCAGCTTCCGAGGTGGCCGGGAGGTTGAATGGGAACCCGATGTAGAGTGTGTCTAGGGACTTCACCTTTGGCTCGTCGAGTGTTTCCATTGGAGTGGTTGATGGAAAGATGGAGGATGGTCTGTGTGTTATTCCAGGACACATGTTTTAGATTTTTGAAATGATACGAAGATGGGAGAGAGGTGTGAGAATGGCATTGAATATATATGGTGCTGTTCCTTGGACTAACCGTGAGAATAGACGAGCTAAAGTCATGACAGGGATATACTGCATTGGGGAAAAGCATGACCCAAAAAGTTGCAAAAAGATGCTGCTTGATTTTCCATCAAGCACCTTAAAAATATGTAAAGATTAGAAAATTTTGATGCGCTCTTAGCATCAACTTGAATTCCTGTTGCGGTCTATCGAAAGACTTTTTGTTGAACTAAATATAAGAATTGACGAGCTAGGGTCAGGAAAATTATCCAAAAAGTCCAAAACATATTTTTAAACCTTTCGCATTTGTGCTAATTTAGTCCTTCTAGCTGAAAATCGCTGATGTGGCAAGTCCGATGCTGACATGGCAATTTCTTAATAATATTTTGATATATTTTTAATTTTTAATTGAATTTTATTTTGAAATGATACGAAGATGGGAGATAGATGTGTGAGGATGGCATTGAATATGTATGGTACTGTTCATTGGACTAAATGTAAGAATTGACGAGCTAAACTCATGAAAGGGATATCTCGTATTGGGGAAAAACATGACCCAAAAAGTTCCAATAAGATACCGTCGATTTTCCATTGAGCACTTAAAAAACATCTAAGGATTGGAAAATTTCAATGCACTTGATGCATTGACTAAGCATCGACTTGAATTCATGTCGCTATTGATCGAAAGAGTTCGTGTTGAACTAAACATAGGAGTTGACAAGCTAAAGTCGAGAAAATTACCTAAAATGTCTTAAACCTTTTACAATTATGTCAATTCAATTATAAACCTTTTTTTAGTCAATTCAATCTTAAACCTTTTACATTTGTGCCAATTTAGTCCTAAATATTTTACATTTGTATCAATTCAGTCCTTATAGCTTAGGCAAGTTTGCAAGGCTTGCCCTCGCTAGTGGCCAGTGGGGACTGGTGGGGCGTAGCCTTGTTGGCCTTAGCCTCTAGCCAATGGCCGCCATGACTAGTTGAAGGAAGAAGAAAGAAAAAAAGAATAGAGAAAAATTAAAAAATTAAAAAAGAATAATTCTAAAAATATTAAAATATTATTAAAAATTATTTATGTTAGAGTCAGTGTCCATGTTAACGCCGGATAAAATCCACGTTAGCGGCCAAATTGGCCAAATGGATTGAATTGGTATAAATGCAAAAGGTTTAAGACTGAATTGGTAAAATTGTAATAGTTTTATGAACTTTTTGACAATTTTCCTACCCATTTAACAACATAAACCCTTATATCAAATTGCCAACTTTTTATTTGATTGTTTAGAAGTTAGCAACTAATCTACCAAGGTTTATATAAGTAAATTATAGACTTATAACCATTACCAAATCTTTTGGGCAACTTAACATCTTTTTTTTTCTGGTTAAATAACTGGTCAGTCTCAGGTTATGCTTTCTTATTGCTATGATGCACGTATGAATTGTATTAGAGAATCCCCAAATCAGAGAATTGATATTGTGTTGAATAATTAATATATCATAATTGACTCATAACTCATTGGTTTAAGTTTTTGAGTGAATGTGGGTTTAATTAGATATATTGATAGGCTCAGATTTGGGCTCCTCTTAGCGATTTTCTCAGAGGAAGGTATCGAACTTCTGCTGTATGCTTCTAACAAATGGTGTCAAAGCCAATAGTTAATTGATGGCTCACTTCCTATATGTATTGATGTTTGGTACTAGACTAATGCGGTTTCCGAGCGGATAAGCTTTGTGGTGTAACAACTCGAGCCCGATTGGCATTGATGAAGATTTAAGTTGAGATATGTTGGTGCAAAAGGATGCCTATACCTGTAGTTAATATATCTTAGTTTGCACATAGCTCATTAGCTTAAACTTTTAAGTAAAATGTGGATCCAATTGAATATATTAACAAGTTTGGATTTAAGGTCCCTCTTGACAATTTCCCCAAATTGAGGTATCAAATTTCTGTTGCGCTCTCCTGACACTTATTTGTATCACTTATCGATGTTCATTTGGTCATATCAAAATTACCATATTTTGTAACAAGTTACCAACTTTTCTTTCAACAATTTACCAATGCTCTTAAATTACAATCACTTATATAAATCTAAGTTGCTTTGCCCATTTTTTTTTTCAATTAAACAACCAACTAGTTTCAGGTCATCAACTCTTATTCAATTGATGTACCAAATTTATTTAATTGTTTCATAATCACCTTCTATTGTGAACTTCTATTCTTACAAACATTCTTACATTTACCATCTTTTTTACTATTTACCTAAGTAGAACCGACACCGACACACGACACAAATACACCGACAAGTCATTATCAAAAAATAGAGAATTTTGACACATTTGGATACGTTGTATATTAAATATATTTTTTTGTATATAGATAATTATATAAAAATATTGTGAGTTTTTTTCTTCTTCATCCTGTGTTAGGGATTAACAATTAGTTTCTTTTTTGTTGACTGAGTATATTAATTTTTGGGTGATTGAATATATGGTTTGAGTGTGTGTATATGTACTAACACCTTATGTATTGAAAATACTTAAAATTGACCCCATAGTTATCGAAATGGCATATCGAGATAGTGGGCTCGCGTGCCATTGGTATATCTGGAGTAATGACTACGTGTGAATCACATGTCAGAAAGTATCGGAGTGTCTAAGAGTTTCGGATACAACATGGAGGCCTCTAAAGAATATCGGTGCTTCCTAGCTATTTACCAAACTATATTATTTGATATTTACTAACTTTTGTGGTGAATAACCACTCTCATTTGTAGCATATCAAGTACCATGTCACTCAACTCATATACAATATTGAAAATCGAGTTGTATTAATTTAATCTAGAGATAAGTGCACTGAAAGTTTTAAAACATGTCAAGAAAGTGCAATTGAATCATAAAACTTTTAAAGAACGCAATCAAGTCCTAAAACTTATTAAATTAATGCAATCAAGTCCCGCTATTAACTCCGTCTAATTTAACGAACAGAAAATGCTAACGTGGCTTTTTTATTTTCATTTTCTTAATATGGATGATGCTTATGAAGCACCGTGTATAAAAAAAATATTATAATACTATAAAGACATGAATTAAAAGAAAACAAGAAAAAATAGGAAGCATACTATTTAAAAATAAAATTAAAAAAAGCTATAAAAAAATCTTCCAACTAGCTGGAGAACGACGCTCGTCAATTAAATTTGCCTGCAGGACCGCGTGAATCATTTTAATCCTGTGAATTTAACCGGATCATTGAGAGGTTGGTTTCTTAAATTTTCAAGTAAAAGGCAGCAGAAGAACATTCTTAGTCTCGACCCGACCAAGGACGGGAAAGAGCCACCAGAAGCCACCAGGAGCCACCGCAACGGTGCGGCCGCGAACGGGATCTCATGCGAGGTGCCAAGGAGCCCCACACCGTCGGCAGAGATTCGATGATCAAACTCACTGACGAGCAACGCCGCTCCTCCACCATCACTGCAGCCGACGGTGGTGGCTCTTTTATTGGGACTGAGCGCCGGCTTATTTAGGTTTTACATCTTACTTCTTCTTTTTTTTAATTCTTTCCCACTTTTTATCCACTTTCTTAATGTCTTTTTAATTTTTGTTTGTTTTTCTTTTTAAACTTTCAAATTTTCTAGTTGATGCGGGGCTTATTGGGTGCCACATTGGCGTCTCACCTCTTAAGAAAATAACATGAATAAAAGTCATATCAATATTTTTCGTTAAATTAATTGGATAGATATAACGAAGAGATTTGATTGAATCAATTTAATAAATTTTATTACTTAATTATACCTTTACGATAAATAATAGGATTTATGGTGCACATGTCACTTTAATATGTTAACAGGGAGGCGCTATAAATGCATGTTTTGCAGGATAAACGATTAGAGTTTCGAAATAGAATTGCTTAAAATACTGGGACATCTCAAGTACTTCCGGTAAGGTAAATTACCGACGGACCCCTCAATTCCGTTCAAATTACTCGGATTCCCCAAAGAAATTACTCGACACCCCTTCCTTTTTGCTCAAATTGTAACGCATGATTATGTCCAGAATCCGTTAATTGAACACAGATTGTTCAAACTCCAAGATAATTGTGACGAGATGTCGTGACGAAATAAGTGAGATCAAGTGAAACCCAATGAATTACGTTAGCTGATCCGAATTGAAGGGCGTCCTGTCAAACAAATTCCATCATTTTATTAGCAAACAACGACTTTACTTAGCAAAAAGCCCTAAATTGATATACCGATCAATTACCACATGTTATCAAACTCAGAATTCGACAGTAAAATTTAAGGTAGCCTAACGGAGGGTATATTTGTCAGAGGTGTACTAGTTTGAAATTTTTAACTATAAAAAAAATTTCAATTAAATTTATTATAAACGTATCAATTTAAAATTTTTCGTGGTATTAGTCTTAAAAAGAAAGTGTGAGTACGAAATTTAAGGAGAATCAGGGAAGTGGAACAATCTTATCCACTTATCTGAGTTCGGAACTCTCCTGCCCAATGGTTGGAAACATGTGAAGTGTGATCCAACTCTAGAGAGGAAGTATAAACGTGAAATGTAGAAGAAAATAGCTTAGACTATGCCAGCTAATCGTGTTGCTTGTGGGGGTGTCCTTGATTTCTTCTTAATCGATCTCCCAGGCGGCTCCGGAATCGTCGCGGTGTCAATTAAACCGATTGAACGGCATCAACTAGAGGAGCCAATTCACCAGGACCAGAAGCAGAAGCTTCGTCGTTTGCGACCCCGCCGTCCCTCCAAAGCGCCGCATGAACCAAAATGACCGGTACTCCGATCCCCATAGTCGCGAAAAGGTGGATCGTGGCCTGCGTCAGGATGAGCCCCACAGTGGTGACGATCGCCATGCTGGGCACCAGGACGAGTATTTTGTCGAGAGCTTTGTTTATGCAAATGGAGTTCGGCATCAGCCGTAGCATGATAAGGTACTGGTTAGCGACTATGGTCGTGGCCAGCAGCAGCAGCAGCGAGAACTTGCGCTCCGGCACGAGGCTTATGGACAACCCGACCCACAGCACGAGCGCGTAGAACAGAGCGAGGTGGGAGAGGTTCTTGATGATCCGGGCGGCCGTGGCTTCCAGGGTGGCCGGGAGGGAGGCCGAACGGGAATGCGAGCTTGATGTTGTTCAGGGATTTCGCTTTCGGCTCGAGGGGAGTTTCCATTTCGGGAGTAGATGATGAAGAGATGGAGAACGGCCTTTGAGTGGTTCCAAAGTAGGACTTGTTTTGTTTGAGGATGGCGATGAACGTAGGGTGCTGCTGCTGTATATTGAACTTGGTCAAGGGTAAATGGGGGAGTAAGCGGGTCAGGGACGGCATTGGACTGTAAACAAGGACTATAAGAGTAGACGAGCTAGAGTCATGACAAGGACGTTCATTTATGTTGGCGAGAAGGAATGACCGAGAGGAGACTTCTCAGTTTGTCGTGGAGCTCAGCTCACGGCGCACCTAGGAAACCCCTCAAGATCAGAAAAGTCTCGACGCGCTTCACGCGTTTACTCAGCATTGACTCGAATTCATGTCGCCGTCCACCGAAAAACTTCGTGTGTTGCGTTTAGAGGTGATCGGTTCTTGATCTAGTCCAAGCCCACCCAGAAATCGGGAACCAACCGGTTGATCTCAGGACTCCGGATGATCTAATGAAACTGGTGAAATTGATGTTTCTTCCTCTCTATCGATATCATATTATTTGCCAAGTATAGTTGCTCAAAACGCTAACAACAAGTAAGAGAGAGCGCTGAGAGAAGTTTAGCGTTTTTCTTAAAATGTCAAATATGGATTTTTAATAAAACTTTGTGGGCAAAACAGCCAATCGGGAAATTTCATTATTGATGCTTCAGTATTCCGAAAATGCTAAAAGCCTCTACCTGTCTTGAACTTTCAGCTTTCCCAATATCAACATTTTGCCAATGGAGTCCCAAAAACATTTGCCAAACACCTCGTGTTTTTCTCCGAGGTGCTTTGGAGGCTATTGAGAAAGCTGAACCAAACGCACCCTAAATGGTATCGGCTATGTGAATCCTATCGCGCGATTGTGCTCGATCCATTATTGGATATTATGTGACATATAATCTTGTCGCCTCGTTCACTTCCTTCCGAGCCTTGCTTACCTATTTTAATTAGCCAATCATGTGTCGCAATCCTTGCTCGCATCTCCTAACCGGGGCATCCGATGGCCTTCGCTTCAACATAGCCAAACTCTCTCAGACCGCCTTTTCTCACCCTATCCTCAATCGGGGCAATGCCCACTTTTTTTTTCTTTTCTTTTTCCATTTTTAATCTTATCTCTTCTCGTATGCCCGCTTATCCAATGAGGCATTTTCATCTCCTTCCACTCATTTTATGCACATGTTAATACTTTGACTGCCCAGCCCTTTGTCCATTAAAAAAATTACTAGCCACATTGCTATTAGGGGTGCGTATGGAGATCTGGGGGAGGGCGAGCCCTCACCCAATGGCTGGCAAGCTCTAGCGACCATTACCAGCCACAACTCGCCGGCTGTCGTGATAACTAAAAAAAATAAAAGAATGAACAAAAAGGAAGAAAAATAAAAATAAATGAAAATGAAAATTAAATAAAAAAAATTTAACAAAATATTATTGAAATTTATCAATGTCGGCAATTTTCAGACAACTTTGGCTGGATTGATTGAATTTACACTGATGAAAAAGGTTTATGACTTAATTGGCCCAAAAAAAAGGGTCTAAGAATGAACTGAATTGACACAATTGCAATACGTTTAAAATATTTTTTGTAATTTTCCCCAAGTCCCTCCATTAACTCCATCTAATTTAGTTAGCATAAAATGTTAATGTGGCTTTTTTATTTTTAATTTCTTAATACATATGGCGCTCATGAAGTGCCACAAAAAAAAAGTTTAAAAAACAAGAATTAGAAGATAAAAGATAAAAAGAAGATAAAAATAGGAAGGACAAGAATTTAAAAGTAAAAAAAAAAAAACTTTGAACCAGCTGGAGAATTGATGCTCGGTAAAATTCAATTTGCCTTTTGAACCGCGTGACTAATTTAATTTTACAAATTTAACGGGGTTAATGAGAGGTTGCAATTAATGGTGAGATTTGATTGTATCAATCTAATAAGGTTTAGGACTTGATTGTACTTTATAAAAGTTCTAAGACTCAATCGTGCTATCACGACAAATATTAGGATTTGTGATACAATTATCCCAATAATTTATTAATGAGGAGGCCTTATCAATGCGTGTTTCGCAACTGACAAAAAGTTCCCAATGACATTGCTTAAAATACCCGGGACATCTCGAGTAAGGGTAAATTACTTACATACCCTTCAATTATTTCCAAAAATTATTCGGACACCCCGAAGAAATTACTCGACACCCCTCCTATGTTGCTAAAAATTGTAATGCATGATTATCTACCGAATACGCTAAATGAACACAACTTGCTCAATTCCAAGATAATCGCGATGAGATGTCAGGTGAGATCTAACCAAATCCCAATGAATGACATTAGCTAATTCGAATTAAAGGACGTCCTGTTGAACAAATTCCACCATTTTATCAGCAAGCAACCACTTTACTTAATTAAAGGCAGAAATCTCAACACACGTCATCATGCTAAAGAGCCAAGCCTGTCATTACAAGTACTATGGTCCTTCTGATATTTAATATTCGAACTCGCACTTGTGTTTGAATTGGCTAATGAGACTATAAAAAAGAGAGTCTTGATTACAACTTTGAAGGAGAATCAGCGAAGGGAACTTCTTCTTGTCCACTCATCTGAGATCAGAACTCTCTCGCCCAATTTATTTAAAACATGGGAAGGGTAAGCCATGACCCAACTGTAGAAAGGAAGTACAAACGGGAAATGGAAAAGAAAGTAGCTTAGATTATGCTAGCTGATCGAGTTGCTTGTGGTGGGGGTGTTTTTTCTTGATTTCTTCTTAATCGATCTCCCGGACGGCTCCGGAATGTCGCGACATCGGTTAAACCGATTGAACAGCATCTACTAGAGGAGCCAGTTCACCAGGAGCAGAAGCTTCCTCGTTTACAAACCCGCAGTCTCTCCAAAGCGCCGCGTGAACCAAAATGACCGGTACTCCGATCCCCAGAGTCGCGAAAAGGTGGATCGCGGCCTGCGTCAGGATGAGCCCCACAGTGGTGACGATCGCCATGGCCACCAGGACGAGCATTTTGTCGAGTGCTTTGTTTATGCAAATGGAGTTCGGCATCAGCTGTAGCATAATAAGGTACTGGTTAGCGACTATGGTCGTGGCCATCAGCAGCAGCAGCGAGAACTTGCGCGCCGGCACGAGGCTTATGGACAACCCGACCCACAGAACGAGCATGTAGAACAGGCTGAAGTGGGAGAGGTTCTTGATGATCCGGGCAGCCGCAGCTTCGGGGGTGGCCGGGAGGCCGAACGGGAACGCGAGCTTGATGTTGTTCAGGGACCTCGCTTTCGGCTCGTGGGGAGTTTCCATTGGGGGAGCTGATGAAGAGACGGAGGATGGTCTTTGAGTAACTCCAAAGTTGGACATGTTTTTGATGTGGAGATCAAATGGAGATGACAGATGGGAGATGTGTGAGGATGGTCAAGACTATATGGTGCTGGTGCTGCTATGTATTGGACTTGGTCAAAGAGGATATGAAGGACTAAGCGGGACAGGGACGGCATTGGACTGTAAACAAAGCGACGTTCTATGGAGCACCCAGGAAACCTCTCAAGACCGGAAAAGTCAATGCGTGATAGCATTGACTAAAAGTTTAAGTCGCCGCCGATCGAAAAAGACTTCGTATTTTGCGTGTTTTGTTGAGATGATATGATATCCTCAGCAGACTTGACTGGACTGCGTCAATCTTCCCAGTTGTGTTACAGTAACTAGGGGTGAGTATGGATCGAACCGGAGAACTGACCCTATGGTTCCGGTCCGGTTTCCGATTCTAATAAAATAGGGTCCGGTTCTCGGTTCCGGATTTATAGGAACCGTACCCGAAACCGAATCATATTAGTTGATTTTCTCGACAGATTTGATTAAGACAGTTTTGGAGGAGTATAAAAGGTTTCTTGTTAGTATGATTTTGGTCCATAAAGAGGTTAGGATCGATCAAATTTTCATTTAGAACAACCATTTTTTTCTTTTTTTGTAATTTAATGCACTTCTTCTATTTCCACAAATTTGGCATTATTATTGAATTTTCAAATGTCGGCATAGCTACTCTAGAAGAAATCAAGCACTATAGATTGATTGATATCCATGTCAAGTCAAAGAGAGAAAAAGATGCCGAAGAGCAATTAACAAGTATGGTGGTATAAAATTATTTAGTCGAGTACGGCAGATTCCCAGGTACCCTGAAACCTATGACAGGATAAGTTCCAAGTTCCACGATATGCATGACAGGTTCTAATTTCCGAAAAATAAAAAACCTGTACTAGCGGGTAGATTTCCAATTTCAGGTGGAACCTACCCAGAACCTAAAACCGCTCACCCCTAACAATAACTTCGCTCCCTTGAGACTAGTAGTTGAAACCAAATCAAAAATCGAATGTCCACGACCACAGAATGCAGCGACGACCTGATCAATGGTCCAACATCAAGCAATCCAACATCAAGCAGGGCATAGATGATGCAGCTTATGCCGTGATTTTCCAGTCTTGCTTTCTTTTTCCCGACTTGCTGTTATTGTGGTTCGTGCTCATCATGATCGATCAAACCGTGTTTTCCTGTGGCGATATCCGAATATTGACTCGCTGAGAACTTGTATTGATGGAACTTAACTATTCTAAAGCAAGAACATAGTGCCGAATCACACTTGATGTATCTTGAATTCTCATTTGAAAGGTGAACAGAAAAAGGGAAAGGCTAAAAGTCCAGGTGATCTGTAGCACCACGCATTTGTATATACCTGCCTGAATTAATCAAACAGAGAAATATTTGCCTAAGGCCAAGAATGCAGTGGAGCTAGAATGGAGAAGAAGCATCGAATGTACTATTGCCATGAGTATATTCAACAACCAGAAGAACAGTAGGAGTGAATAGGTACAGAGAATCCAACTTAAAATATATTCGAGCAAAGACGAATCAAAACTTACACGAGCATATTAGGGCCTCTGCCAAACGGTCACGATAATGTATCTCGATGGAGATCTTACATGTGAAAGTGGCAAAAATTTGGAGATATAATAGGTTAACTATAAGAGATCAAGCTTCCACCCTAGAAAATAGAAACCCCTCTAGCAGATTAGGCAATTATAGCAGGTGCACAGCTCTGCCATTAACTAAATGCAAGAACATTCCATCCACTCTTCGGTTAGTCAGGTAGTCATAATTAGAAAAGTTCCACAGCAGTAGAAGCAAAATCACTAATTCCCACCAGACCATATTACATGTTTGAAACTATGCATATCTTCGAACAAACCAGATGCTGCTGTGCATTCTTTTGACTAAAGTTGTTCCGATGCTTAGAACTTCTTTTCATGCATTTACTCAAAGAAAGATTTCCATCTTGAGCAAGAACTTAGCCCTTCTCAAGTACAGCATGTCCTGGAAATCAAGCCAGGCTTCAAGGAATACAACCTGCTGGGCTGGCTACTGTATTTCCACCGAGAATATTTTTTTTTCCATGTGCTGAGAGCCACAGAGAATACTCACAGATAGAAGAACTGAATATCACAAACATCCAGGCCACCTTTTATCTATTTGATCCCAGTTTTGCAAATTTCCATGGACAAATACTTTGGGTTCCGTGACCTAGAAAAGCACAAAGGAGAATCTTAGCATGCTATATAATCATGTCTCAGTTATGGCACTGTAACAATAACTTACCAGCATAATTGGAGGAAAAGCAATTTGAAGACGAACTCTTGAGAAGCCTTTCACGAAGAATAAACACTTGAATCCATCAATTGTAGTATGTTCACTGTCCCGTATCAAAAGAACGAGTTATGTTATTCAGATATTCAGTTCATGAGCCTCCATATGTACTCTCATTGGCAAAACAAACAATACTAGTAGAATATGGGCACATTGCCAGAGATACAGCAAGAGTCTTAACCTTTGTCATCAGCAATGTGAGACTTACATTTTGCCAGGAAAAACAAATACCAAAAGCCTCACCTGATAAGATACGTGAAATTTCTGAACTGGAAGTCTTGCAAGGGAATCCTTTCTTCTTTAGAGTACCTAATCATAGTACAATAAAGAACAAAGATACAGAGCTTACAAAACTAAATTAGGACTAGCCATCATGCATCCTTTCCAAATGTGAGTGAAGATGGAGTGCTTTGGAACTTGTTAAGCTGCTTAGCAATACCTTTTTCTGAGAAGTGTTGAAACTTGAAATTATGATACAACCGTCACATTTATTTAATACCTAAGAAAGTAAAGAATGCCGCTTTCACATTTTTATTTTAACATTTCGCCTCATGCAAAGTTAGGTATATGACAAAAGCCAGAATCGTGGGAACCTAAGACATGCCTGTTAAAGAAATCTTCAATTGAAACAAACAAAGAAAGAAGTGAATCCCATACATAGGTGAAAGGAACGTGTAAGGAATGGAACTCAAGATCTCTAACTGATTTTAAATTGTGAAACCAATTACCAGCTGATTTAAGAGTTTAAGCTATTAGAGAAAGGTGTACTTTACATCATATGTCCTACATATAAGAAATCAAATTCATTAGAAAGATAAAAACGAAGGGGTACCACCACTGTGGAATTAACAACAAGCTCTAGTGAACTTCATATATTACTTGTTTGGATTCAATCCATGCAATTTTTGCAAGACAAAATACCAAGCAAACTAATTCGCTTAAAGGTACCAAAGCAGTGAAAAACAACAGCATCATCATTCATGAGCTCTCTAACAAACCATGTTTATGTCTATGTGTTTTATATAACTAAAGTTCAAAGTAATACCATCTTCAACAAATAAGAAGACTCTGAGATTCCATTTGCTACAGCAGCCCAAAAACATCAATATATCTCAATGCCAAGTATGTTGGATTCATGTACTATATAGAGAGGCCAAAAAAATGTCAATCTGCATGAAAGCTCTAGTTGACTTGTCACTCCTAATAATTAGAAGGGACAACTAAAAAACTGGTTATCAGAGCAACTAAATTACCTCCATGGAAAGTCGTCTTCACAGAAACGAGATATTCCACTCATGGCTGAAAAAGAGTCAATGTGAATCCACTGCTCTTTCATATTTTCCATGGGCTGGCCTGTATAAGTAGAATTATTTGTAAGAGGATGATGATGAATGAAAATGTGCGCATTTGCATGGTTATGCATGCACACAAACAGAGAGAGAGAGAGAGAGAGAGCTTACTGCATGTATGTAAGTATTTTAAAGCGTAGCCACTGGGATAGTTCTCATATGATGCCAAGAAAGTGATAACCGTGCACCCTAGACTACAAGATGAAATGTTAGCACAAGATTGAATGAGCATAGAACTCCCAAGCAATAAAGTATAGACAAATCTAACCTGACAATGATTGATCCCACCATGATGAAATAGAGCAAATTCCATAGACGTTTCTTCCTGTTGTTATAGCTATACAGAGCCAAACAAATATGAGCAGTGGTTAGCATCACATGCATGGAAGAAACAAGAAAGTACTTTGACTCCAGGAAATATCAAGTGTGTATCATGTATATCACCAATAGTTAGCACTCGAGTCTATAGTGTATCATGTTAGGTCTACTTGATCATGTCTCTTACCAAGTTGTGCTCACTGACTAGAGGCAATAACTCCATCATTGGCAATATTAGTACCATATGAGCACTAATTTCAATAGTCACATATTAGAAAACATCCAATTTGAATAGGCATACAGCCCATCTAAAGTAAAAAAAATCCTATAGAAAGACCGAATAAGTTGATCCACAAGTGCTCATTCACCAAAACAGGGTGAACCAGTTACCTGGAGGTATGAAACCTCTCGATGCTTGTAGAAAATTCTCAAGAATATTAAAGGCTTCGCAACAGAAATATAATGCATTAGTGAGATGTCTAACTAATTCTCTCGCAAAGTTAAATTCTTCACTGTAGGTAAGCGCTTATCCCTTACCCAAACAAGGGAGAAAAACATTCTGGGAATTCAAAAGAACATAATAGCTATCAAAATCAAGTTGTCATCTCATTTGTACAATCTTACAGAGGAAAATAAAGGTTCAGACAATGCACAGAGCGACGTACATCCTGCTTGCTGCAACTGCGGCCGATAAGTTGAAAATTGGAACAGAAGCAATAATAAAGCGGAGCTCCTGCAGTAGATTTGTTAACAATATCATTTGTACGATTTGTTAATGAAGTAAAAGGGTGAATGCAGTGTTTCATCTAGATTACCTTGTGTGGAAGCTTAGAGTAGAGCAGGACAAAAGAATACACAGGGAGAACATAGAATAGCATTCTCCTATCAAGTAAGACACCAAGCTGCAAGAAGATCAGCATTCAAATTCTAGGAGGGAGCAACGAGAATAATTTTACAGTCAAGTATATTTGTATGTGGAATATTTACTAGAAGTCAAGTTAATAGCTTGATAATTCAAAATAATAGCTAATAATGCATTGAAGAACCATTCAGAGAAATGGATAAGCATGGCAATCCGACTCTGGGAACTGCTAGGTTGCTCCACAACTCACCAGAGACAGAGGATATGCAGCAAGCAGAGTGCGGGGTAGTGCCGAAGTGAAGTACCAATGAAATGGGTAGGTCTAATTGCAAACTCATAAGGAAAGGAAATTATTGTCTCAACTCAAGAAAAGGCCAAAGCATCATTGATAAAGTTATAGAAATTTAATTATATTTTCTCTGCCACAAATTCAAAATGGCATACAGAGTAACCTTTATTTTTAAAGCGTGTGTGCAAACAGAATACTATACATGGCGTACATACAACCACATCTTTTCAGTGCTTTTGGGGGAAAAATTGCGAGACTCTGCAACGAAAATGAAAGCATAAGAAGCATGAACAAGTGACTCGGACATGCCATAGGCAAAGGACATGAAAGGTATCAACATTGCTCTTTAGGCTCCATCTTCTCCTAGTGATCAGGCTAAAGCAACCTTTTGAAGCTGGAAGCATCATGGGAAATGATTTATTTGTTGACAGGACTTCCACTCCCAAGTCCAGATAAGAGAAAGAGTCAAAGGAGCAAGATATTTCTTCAGAGTCAGATATCTGCGATACTTTTCCTCCTATACCCTGAGTATAAAAACTTTTGTGTCTCCACCTCAATATTTGCATTAGTCAAGTCACAATCAACATTCATAGGAGAAGTCCTTCATCTTGTACTTAAAATGCATCAATTTATCCAATTAATAGACTCACCATAATTTACATTCTTCAGCTTTATTTAAACTCTAAAATTACTAATGAGGGATCTTGCATAGATAAAGAAAAAATCACAAGATATGAAGATTGCCACAAAAGGATACACCCCATTTAGAGCTTCGGTTGAGAACTGAGTTAAACCAAAAAACTTCAAATTCAGGCCACATGAGTTTCCTCCACATGAATGAATCCAAACATGTTGTAATACCTGTCGAAAGCACAATAGAATATGAAAAACAGATCTGGATTGCATGATCGTGGATTGCAAATTGACAATTAGAAGAAAGCAAGTCCCAAGAAATTTAAGCTCACCTACGCACAGAAGGGCCATTGGAATGCACCATTTACAAGTTTTAAGTAATGAAATTGATCCGGTCTGTGTTTGACAAGAAAGAACACTTGTAATAACACAAGACAATCAAGATCTAAGATGAGATAAATTCATTCGAATGAATATTCGACATTGGTCCAACATAACATCCTGAAAGAAGTAGAATTTCTTCTTCGGCAAGACATGCTATGCAGAGAGAAAAGCCATTACTTTCATCAGCACTGATTACCACACAAGAATGACATGACTAGACAACTCATGGACTAAAGAGGACCCAAGGAGGATGTCTTTCCGTAACAGTATCAGGGAATTTCAATTTGAAAACTCTAAGCAATAAATCTTGCAATTCAACTGAACAAGCCAACTCTAGGACCATCCTATCTCCTATAAATCTAGAACTTTTAAACTGATCACTTAGACAGAATCCAAAATAAGATCATGTACAAAATACATTTCCGTCTTTGGCAAGACAAACTAAACACAGAGAAATGGCATCACCTTTGCCAACACTGGGCAACACACAAAAATGATCAGATTCGGATGAATTGTAAGTGAAAAATAGGAATCAGCCACATAAAATGACATAAACCAGACTTCGAGGATGGAGGAGACGTACTGGAAAGATAGGAAAGACAGGGAAAGGGGAAAAAGATTGCCACAAAATCAGTACTCACCAAAAGAAGTTCGAGGCCTATAGGACACAAAAGTAGCAGAATATCGCATCGAAAGACCAGGGTTGCAAAAACCTGATAATTAGGCAAAGAGTCATAAGAATATCACAAAATAAATTAGAGATAGAACCTTAAGCCATCCCAAGTAGTGAATGAGCAAGGACGAAGTTGAATGAACGAAAAACACCATATTTAAATACTCAGAATGCAGGCACATGCCTATTTCGATGTGCAGGTGGCAGAAGGCATCAATGACGCCGCATCATGTGCATTTGGCATTGGATGCAAGTCTGTTCTTTATTGGTGTTCGATTTACTTTGTTTGGGCAGGAGGCTCAACCGGGTTTACAAGTTCACAAGCACATTCATGTGTGCATGTGTGTGCGCACAACGTGCAAGGTGTGATACCAAAGAATAACAATCTGGATAAAAGAAGCCTCAGCTAAGGTCTCTCTATTTAAAAATTATAGTTCTATCTGAGGATGCTATTATTTACTTTCATTTCCTTCAGAATTTTAAGAAAACGCTCACATACCCCAGAATGACACGCTATTCAACCAGACAAAGCAGAAGCTACAAGCTAGAGATGCAACAAATTCAAGAACATGACTAAGGAAAAAAAATTGAAATAGGTGTGAGTGACTATAACGGCAATGATTAATTACTTGAGAGAAGATGAAAGCGCACCAGACAGTTCAACGTTGCATTAAAGCTGCCTCTAATCCAATAAGCATACGCAATATTAACTGCAAGATAATTAACAAACAATAGTCAGACTGCCAATAACTCACACATAAAGATAAATAAGCAACAAGTTGCCAGTTATGTTGACTTCCATGATCTCCCGTGATTAAAAGAGGCCGATCAACAACTACCAGAAGGAGCATCACAGTCACAGCAAATGTAATCAAGAACAGAGGTGGTACAGAGCAAAAGATGTGACCAATCTGTAGCCACTTGCAAATGTCGTTAAAGATCAGATAATCTCGTCATGATCAGATCATGTGGTTATTTACACACACACACACAAACACACAGAGCATAAACCCTAGTGAAGGTTCCTTTTCAGGCTCCTTTGATTTACATGGACATTAATGTGTGCATTTTCCTCTACTTGGAAAGAACAGAAATCATAACGGAATTTCTTTTGCAAGTCGTATAGACAGACAGCATTATCGATTTCTTTTCATTTCATTTAAGAAAAAGAAAATTGGTTTCTAGAATACTGACTAAATTAGAGACTGCAAATATTTAATATCTCATAGAGCTCTCTTAGAAACAGACTGGTGAAGGAACCTGTCAAAGTTGCATACCTCCTGGTACCCTTTTTTTTTTTGGTTGGATATCTTAATTTAATGGTTCAGCAAATCCACATTTTTACAGAGAGCGACTACAACTTTAT
This sequence comes from Psidium guajava, assembly GCA_016432845.1. Lineage (NCBI taxonomy): Eukaryota > Viridiplantae > Streptophyta > Magnoliopsida > Myrtales > Myrtaceae > Psidium > Psidium guajava. Next base: position 12,544,632 of record CM028230.1, on the reverse strand, counting down.
CCATGACATCACGCCCTCCTGAAAATGATCCACTATGGTGCGCCAAAATTATGCTGTCTATTAGAGTTCCAAATCAAGACAAGATTTCAAAAATAACTGTTCCAGGCCAATCAAACCAATATAGAAAGTCACAGTAAGTATTAGATATCCCTACCCAGCCAAAAATACGCTAGTGAACAATTTAAAGGGGCAGATGGTGCACTTGTGAACTACCAATCAGATATAATCATCTTAATAAAGTCATGTTGCTTCACAATTGGATGATCAATGAATCTGCAGAGATGAAATGTGGATGAAGATATGCAATCCCAAACTAGCAACAAATAAGATGGCCATGATATGAGTTGATTTACCTAGACCAAGTGCTAGAATGTTAGGGAGAGGACGGGTGCAATAGAACAGCAAGTGAAACTGAACCGCACTTAAGATTACGAAGAGAGCTTCTACTTGATGTCCAAATTTATGTCTAACCTGCCCAAATGGGGGAAAAAAAGACTACAGTTTAGCAAGTTCGTAGGACAAATATCATCATAATAAATAAAGAACTTTACTATCTAGGTAAATACTTGGTTCCCATATAACTAACTGGACAAAACTAAACTTAGGTAAATGTCTCAAGAGGCATAATTTTGAAGTTCAACCATCATGATTACAAGAAAACCTTCAAAGATCAGAACGGTGGTATTAATGTTCAGTGATTTCAGAAAGACCGATTACAGTCTGCAACAAGATATGTCCCCATAATACTAAGATACCCCACATCCAACAAAAGCAGTTGCCTCAACTTCCAGTCGAAGCATGTAAAAGAGAAGAGTCGTCATAATCTTTTTCATACAAGAGTGAGTTGCCGCAACAATAAGGTTATTGTATTGACCTGCAGATCACAGTTTACACTTTCTAAACTGCAAAAGAAAGAGTGTGTACATGTGATCCACCAGAGACATTATAAAGCAGGAGACTCATCAACTGAGCCACATAGGGATCAAATGATCATAGTAGCAGAGTTGATGTTCAAAAAAGTGAAAAGTTATATAGTAGATCGTCCTAAAAAGGCCAGCCAACACTGTTTATGTGAGAAATAGCCAAAATTCAGTCCTCTTCCTTCCTTCATCTTTGGAAATCTCAAACGAAGTATAATGGGAACATTAGAAATAAATCAGGTCCAGTCCAAAGACATATTCATTTATCACTCGCTCAATTCAAATTATGTAACAACAGCTACTTCAATTGATATGTCCACCAAACCACCATATGATGTTGTAGCAGAATGTATTCTCTATATATTTTTTCAGGCAAACATAAGTAGGAGAAGCAATTAGAGCAATCAAGCTAACAGGAAAAATGGAATTAACAAGGAATATGACGTAGAAAAAAGGTGAAAGTATCAAAAGCATACCTGAATTCTGCAAAACCTTAGTGTCAACAGTATGATGCCACCTAACACCAATCGAACTGATGATAGCGACAAAAACCTCAGCATGAGCATAAGAATATAAATATTGTAACACAAGGGCTTCACATAAATCAATCTCTACTTACGATATCCATTTCCCATGCAGCACAAATCCATTAATTCATAATGATCAACAAAGTGAGGAATGAGCCAAATTTCTATTTATTAGAGATATAGGACCAAATTACATATAAAGGAATCAAAGAATTGCAAATATAGACCTTGTCTTTGCTACAATAAAGGGATAAGTTTCTATGTTAATTTAAAGGACATATGCAACTGATGTTCAACAAGCAACTCAGGATCATATTCATCGATGTCCATCTATGCACACGCGTACACACAAACATATATGTGTATATATAGGTTATACACAGCCCAATTAACACTCATACAAACATAAAAGAGCTTGATGTAAGAATTTTCAACCCAAATATTATGCTATTGGGTGGAGGAATACTAGATAAGTAGAAGCCACTGCACACCTATAAACAAATAATGCAAAATATTTAACACTCACTCCCACGTGCAGGTAGGTGACATTGATGAAAGGAAATAAGATAGATTAGAACCACATGTGGACTATTGACGTATTCAATAGGGCATTAAGGAACGAAATGTGGCTCTAATACCAAGTTGGACTTTGAAATACGATAGTTAAGCTATCAGGTAGAGGGATACATGAACATAATGCCATTTAAGCCCCATATAAAAGTTATGGGATGTATAGTTCATTCATGTTGGAACTCCAGTACTGAATATAGAAAAATTTTATCCTTAACTCATCAATGATGCAACTCCACTTTTAAGTACCCAAAACTGAGGGTCAAAAGGAAGTCTAACTCTATTCATATGGTTTTACACAATTTCCTCTTATTTATGCTGTTCAAAAAAGTTTTCAGAACCATGCGTCTAATAAAAAAATTGACTCTATAAAGACATGTAGTGATTTAGAACTAGGTCACCAACAAAAGGAAAAGAAGAAGAAGAACTAGTGTAGACAAAAAGCAATGTTTCCCACAACCGCCGCAAAGAAATTTTTCGATTATTAGACCAGTAATTTCATAAAAGTCCCAAACCACTAACCTGCATAAAGACTGTAAATCTTTGGCAAGTGCAGCAAGCTCATTATCAATACAACTGGTGTTGCCAAAGTTGATACCAAGAATGCACCTAAAAGGAGAAAGGATAAATAGTTAAAAGATTTATGTAACATAAGGATCTGACTTAACCAATGTATAGCATTTTACCATTTTCGAGTGGAAAGGTTCACACTAGAAGTACGAGTACAGTGTATAGAGAAGTTGACTATATTACTAAGAAAATTACCAGAAAGCAATGAACTTCAAGAGATGGAACGTGCAAAAGTAAGACTACAAGCTTTTTAGTTCAGACTAGAATCATAAACAACATCAAAGACTCAAATTTTAGCAATGTTCGAAGAAAATGTGTACACTGGACTGAGTTCACTTTTATGTAACATAGGAACCTACGAGGTAGATGAAATGACAGACAAGCACAGAGAGAACTCCAGTCAAAAGAACGAGAGAGACGTTTTCCAATGCTTTCCCACTTTCATGGTCAGAAGAATATACAACTGAAGAACTTATCCGAAGCAAAGAAGACATCTACAGACTAGGGAAAAGAATATGCCATGTGGAATTGCAGGTGGCTTACCAAGGAAAGTGCGGGGAACAACTCCAGGGTACTCCAGGTGATCATACTAGCACAATCATCAAAACCAAACAGATTTCGCCTCAGTGTCTCTGAGAAGGGAATGTAGCCAGGAAAAAGAGTTTGTAGCAGGAAGCTATTTGTGAAGACACGAGGAAGTAAACACAAGAACTTATATAGCCCAGCACATCAACTCTTAAATACAGGCAAGAATTAGTTGGCTGCGGAACTTGGGGTATATGTTTAACTTTCTCCACATGGGTGAGTGATGTGAACGAAGCCACAAAGGGAAGAGTTCACACACTCCTGAATTAACTAAATAAGGAACATGATTTTCTGTTTACCTTGTCGAGGTGATGCCAATGGTAAAGAATGTCATGCATCGCCTGCAAAACATGTACCAATGCAAACACGCAGGGAAGTCAGCCAAAAGCCAGGATTATGACAATCCAACCAGTACATCACCATTTCGGCTCTCCGACAACAGAAGCATCTCAACCACTTGACAAAGAAAATCAACCTCCACCAAAACTCTTATCAGCTAGGAAAACAAAAACCCGATTCCTTAAATTCTCCGATAAACCAGAAATAACTCTATGACAGAAAATTTGAGAACTTTCGCGTTCTTTGCCCCTTTTAATCATACACAGAAGAACTGAACAGACCAAAATCAATCACAACTGAGGAGAATTGAAGTCACCTGAACATTAAAGCTTTCTTCAACCTTAGTATAAGGCACCATGAACACGTAAAACGCAGCAATCGATCCGAGTAGCAAGTCGTACCCTGGATTAAAACAAAATTCAAAAAGGGACACCACATAAGCGTGCAAGTACGAGACTTGAGGAAAAAGTACGCAGGCACAGAGCTGCCCATTATACCGAAACTGCCCAGAACTTTTGAAGGTTGAGAAGCCATGGTTGTCGTGAAAGGCAGAGGGAAGAAAATGCTTTGCTCGTCGCGGCGGCGGTGACGCGACGAGACGCGAGACGCTGGCCTGCGACCCCGAAACCCGATTGACGGCTCCGAAACCGAGAGATTGCGGGTTCGTTGAGCCTCGGGCCGGGCCTCGAAGAAGAAATACAGAAAATTTATCAAATTACTTTTGTTTTTTTTTTCGTTTTAACATGCTGAAAAGAGAAAATAGCCGTAATATTATTATATGTTCTTAATGTGCAATAAAAATTATCCTTAGTTTCTTAAATCTAGAATGCCTGCTTTTAAGCAAGATCGATCATAACAAAGGAACTAAAACGAGCGCTACATGAGTCAAATGTTGCCTTAAATGATTGTAATGTGTAGTTTTTTTATTTGAGAAATTTGCGATATATTATGGCAAATAAAAAAAACTTAAATTCACAAATTGTAAATCTAGAATTGAATCAAATCAGCTCGTGAGATTCAATAGAAAAAAATAGTATCTAAAATTAGTATTCTGTATCGACAATCATTTTTTTTACTTGATAAATAATATTATAAGATACTGGATTTTGAGTAAGAATCATTGTTTTAGGAAAAGAAATTTTAAGTTTGTATATGTGTGATAATCCCACACAACGTGTCATCATTTACCTTTGCCTTTATAAAGTGCAAATTTTATATTTAATTATTTGATCATTATCGAAATATAACATATTTCGTAAGATATCAAAAAATTACATCATTTTAATTAATAAAAGTAAGAAAAAATTAAATCAATTGAGTCAGGGATTTTTTAGTGAATTAATAAGTTTACTTGCAATTCAGATGATTAGCAGGTTATCGAAGATATATGCATTAGACCGATTCGAATCGCACGATACGAATTGAGAATTCTAATAAATATGAAAATAGTATTATTTTTAGGAAACATTGCAGTAGACCTGATTTTAAATAAGGACCTGGATAGTTTCAAATAAGAGCCTCCCTCTTCAGCTGGCTAAATATTTTGGCTAGTTAATAGCATTTTTGTCCAAAGATAATTTTTTTTTTTACTTTTTATTTCTTTTTTTTATAATTTCTTTTTCTTTTTAACCTCACCCAGATCTAGTGAAGGCTAGCCCTTCGAGGGCAACGTTGTAAAAGGTTAGGGTGGCCCTCACCAGATTGAGCGAGGGTAACTTTCTCCTAGCCCTCTTTCGGGTATTACCCATGGCTAGCCATTGCCTAAGACTAGCCCTCGACAAAAAAGAAAGAAAGAATGCAAAAAAAAGAAGAAAAAAATTTGAAAAGTAAAGGACAAAAATGCCAAGCTATTACTTGAGACTGTCATTGGCAGTTTAGTCATTTGTTTGAAATAAAATTCAATTCAAGCCCTTATTTGAGATAATGACGATACTTCAAGTTTTTAGTTGAAATAATATTTATTACATGCTATTATTTGAGAAAATAAAGAGTGCTTGAAGTTCTTACTTACAAATTTCCCTTATTTTGCGGTTTTACAATTGTAGCCTTTGCGAACTGTGGAAGCTTCGCACCTCATCTGTTGAACTTTTTTTTTTTTTGGTCAAACCTCATCTGTTGATTTGAACATGTATATAAATGGACATGGATACCTGCTGACCTGCTCTGCTGCAGCCTTAGAAAGGAAAATAAAATAAAATAGAAAAAATAATTTATTTGCTCCGCCGCCGGCTGCCACGTCGAGCGGGAGGGAACGCCGCGACCACGGTAGGAGGAGGCGTGTTCGAGTCCGTCACCGTCGCACGAGCACCGCGCGCTCCTCTCTCCCTCCGTCGCGCGCGCACCTCCAATGGCCGGGCACGAAGAGGAGGTGGCGATGGAAGTGGAGGCCGTGCAGTCCGTCTACGGCGGCGATTGCGTCGTCGTCGATCGGTATCCTCCCCGGCTCCACGTCCGCATCGTGCCCCGCACAGCCGACGTCTCTTCTCAGCAGGTCCCTCCCTCTCTCTCTCCTCTTCAGTGTTCTCTTGTCTGCCATTTCGATTCGCTGGCCGAGAACGCGCGTTTCCGAGCGAGGACGGGTCTCATTTGTGTTGCCTTTGTTTTCCTCGCAGTTTGTGGAAGCAGTCATCCGAATAAGTGCAGGCCCCCAGGTAATCAACATTGGCGAATTTTGGTGGAAATCGAAGGACTATTGCTGGATTGCGTAGTTTCCTTCAATTAGGTTAGAAGTGATGTAGGATACTTTTTAACTGTCGGATTGTTCTGTTCAATGAATTGAGTTACTACTGGGTAGTGCTGGAATTGTTTTCTATTTAGATAGTTTTCAAGCTTGGAATCAACATAGTGGAAGATTGTTTTTGTCGACGTCAGTTTTTACCTTGTTATTTCTCGGTGGCTATTTCTCTTTGCCTTCTCTTTTTTGTTAATCCTCAGGATCAGTGATACTCTTCCAAGGACAGTGTTGACTGAAGTGAAGAAGGGGAATAGCTAAAACTGTTCTAGGAAATAGAGTATGTTGAGAATTATGAGTTGTTGTGTGAAGATTCGAAGTTTGCTGCTTATCATTCAGAACTTTGAACCTTGCCTTATCTATAAATGGTTGGCATTTGAAACGAGATGCATCTGTCTATCTCTCTTTCAGTGTGTGAGACTTGGTGGATGTTGTCATTGTTGTGGCAGCTGATTTTGTCTGGTATCTACTAGATCAATCTGTTCTCTTTTGCGCTTTCACTCAGTGAATTTGCAAAAGCTATACTTTTAGCTAGTTGTTGTACTTTGTCTTTTGTATTACCTCAATTTTTCTGTCTTATGTAGTACCCGGATGTCCCGCCTCGTGTTGAACTTATAGAATCGAAGGGTCTTGATCATAGAAGGCAGAAATATCTTTTGGATTGCATATTGGACAAAGCTCGTCAACTTTCCTCATGTTCAATGCTAGTAGCACTTTGTGAGGTAAACCTGGTAGATTATGTCACGCGAGTTCTTTGATGGTAGCTAGTGCTGGCTGTATGTAAATATCTTTGTAGTGGCTCCACCGACAGCGCAAGTGCATTTTAGAACGTGTTTAACTTCATTTAAGTTCGTAGGGCACCTTAATCAATCATGTACATGGATCTTTCCTCTCCCTCTGTCCTTTCTTTCTGGCTAGAACAGACTTGATTTGCTCTCTATGGGATGAACTGTCTTCTCTGCTGACAATCCTTTTTTTCCCCACTTCATGTGATTTTTTATTTTAGGTGTGATGTCTGTTGACCTCATTGAAAAGTGTGCTCAAATTGTTTAGTATCTCAAATCTCCTCAGTGGAAAATTAGTTGTTAACTGTTGGATTTTTGGCTGTATCATCTGGTATACGCAACTACTCTGTTCAAATCTCTTTTCTCCACAATGTCAAGAAGCCGAGTGCTGAATGAGTTGCTGAAGTAGCTGCTACCTTGCATACAGGTAGGTGGCTGCTCAAGCTTGAGAGTGGCATTTGCCTATGGCCACCACCAAGAACTCAGTTAAAGAAATATGAAAGAGTTACTTGTATGACATTAATGGATAACATTTAAATGATAAAATGTTTCCTGCAAAATGACTTGTTTTGGGTATGATAGTAAAAGGAGTAGCTACAGTAAGTGCTGGACAAGCTAGTAGGAGGGTGTAGGCTTGTCAGGTTCATGTTTTAGTCCCTTACATTGAGATATTAAAAATCTTATCCCCCAAGTTTTGTGAGCAAGACTGCTGAAGACAATCATTTGTCAGCCTTATTTCTTCGGTCTTTATGATACTAACGCAAGGTCAAGTGGCATACACTTTGTGTTCTTGTCATTATATAAATTCACTATTGCAGCAATGCAGTTATTCCTAAAAAGGGACCATTTGATTTGATAACTTCGTCTTAATGTCAATTCTTAATCTTGGTGAAACAACTTGAAAGGATTGTCCTTTTCGCATCCTTAAACAAGAGCAAGTTTGAGTTGCTTCTGACATTTGTGGTTCATGGGGTCTTAATCTAGTTGATTTGGTTAGTAGTGGTGTCTGAATTTAAGTTTTTAACCATTTATTTGTAAGTGCTTAGCTAAAAGAGAAATCAATGTTTTCTTTCTGACTTCTTTTCGAAATTTATACTATATGTGGGAGAGGTGTCCATAAAATTGTTCGTATACACAGATCAGAGCTGGTCTATTAACCAGTGAGGCGTCCCCAGTGTGGTCTAGGGTAACACAATCTACAAAGAAGGTGATATTTAAGTTTATATGTTATCCTGCTGAGGTGGAAGAGGCACTTTCCAAATTCATCTGCTTTGCAAGTTTGAGTTTCTATACTTTCCAACCTAGATACATGATTTAGCTCAGTTTCCATGAAAGGTTCATATAGCCTATCTAGTTAGTTGGATATGGGTTAGTAGTAATGGTTCTTGTTGTTGAATCCTCTCACTGTGTGATTTTTTTTTGTAGGAAGCAGTGGAACTCCTCTCTAAGACGAACCACCCAGAGGGTGACTGTCCAATGTGCTTGTTTCCTCTGGTTCCTGAAGATACAGAACACAGAGATTTGGCTTTTATGAAGCTGATGTCTTGTTTCCATTGCTTTCACAGGTCAGAGTGCATTCTTGCTTGTGCTTTTAGTTGTCTCTCTCATGTATATGTTTTTACCCCTCCTTGATCTTTGATTTTCCTCACCTGGAACCATGGCAGTGAGTGCATTATTAGGTGGTGGAACTGGCTTCAAAACGAGAAACAAACAAATGTTGGTGAGATTGAAAATGAAAAAGGTATGAACGTTTTCGAAAGAACTGTCCCTCTTTCGACTTAAAGGTGGATTTCCTTTTCTATTCTAGCTTCTCTCCCTTTTTTAATCTTTTAAATGGAATTTTTCTTAGGGTTGGAGGTTGTCCATGTGTCATTCTGTGGTTTCATTTAATTCTTTAGTTAGTATCTTGTAAGAACACTTGCTTTGGCTAACACATACATGTTCTGCTAGGAAATTTGAGCTTGTCATGCAAAGACATTGTCTCATCTGCTGGCTTTGCATTCAAAATGCTTGCTAAGTTTAAGGTCGTGTAATTTTATTACTCATTTGGTTGTAATATTTGTCTTCTTTGGGATGATCATCTGCTTGCTCATTGTTCCATATGTTGATCCTTGATTTGTGCCCTATTAACTGTGTTTGGCTACATGTTGCGTGATCTGTGAGGGCCACTTAATGTATGGTCTGTGAAATGTATCGCTAGAGAACTTTGCCAAAATAGGAATTGTCTTGGGAAGGAGAAGACTCCTTTGAAAATTATTCAAAGATGCAGCAACATGATATCACATTGCTATTGAATGGTTAGTAATAATTTTGTCATTCATGTCATTGACAACATACTTGCTCTCCTTACATCCATTTCTATATCAAGCTGACTAGTATTATCAAATAAAAGGTCGGTGATATGGGCGGGGATACTCCTTAGTTTGAATCGTAATCCATCAAAGTAAGTCTATAACATGCTAATCAAGTGCCTTTTCTCGCTTACAACTATTTATTGAAATAAAAGAGCACTTTGTAGTAGCAACATCTAGTCAATTGTCAGTATATGGATAGAAACCACTTGATGCTGGCGGCTGCTGCTACACATGCATACAGGGTTAGAAAGCCAGGGAAACTGTCCAGTTTGCAGGAAAGGTTTTCAGGCCAAGGATTTGGAACATGTACTTAAGTTAATCAGCTCATATTCCTCCAAATCGGTATGCCACTTCACTTATTAGTCTAGAGGATTATTTAAAGCATACATCATTGTAATTTGCATCGTCTTCATTAGTTGGTTGTCACCTCTCTTTAGATAGGTTGAGGACCAACTGGTTGGGGGAGAAACATGTAGTAGAGAAGTGCACCTAGGGAGAGAATACTGGAAACAATGACTACGGAAAATGACTAGTATGTGGGGCCAACCTGTATAACCTGTATCAGCGAATCAATAATGGCCTTTGGTGGGGAAAAAGCAGTCTATGCAGGACTTAGGCCATAATTTGTTGGCTAAAGCATGAAGTGGCAAATTTTAAAAATGGTCAAGATAATTTGTTTGCTGCATATTATTGATATGATAAGGGGTTATACATTCTCACTAGCTTGCCGGTGCATTACATGGGTTATTGTTCAAACTTTATCTAGAAGATGTATTTCACATATAAGAGAACAAAAGAATTTATTATAATACCTTGCATTGGGTTGTGCCAAAAAATTATAACATGTTCATAAAGTGTTTTCTGTTATCTTCTAGTTCTCCCATTACTGTTTTCTTGAGTTATTTTCCTTATGAGACATCGATTAGCCATGAAATATCTGGTCACATATTACCATGAAATATCATACATAAGAAAGATCCGGTGATAACCATTATAAGAAATGGTTCTTTGTTTGCTAATTTTTTTTTTCTAAGTCAAGTTTTGATGTGTATGTATAATTGCAAGTCAAGACTCATTTCCATTGCTTTGTAATTTTTGGTCTAGTAGTCAAATAACAAAATTGTCTAGTCCAAGAATTAAAAGACTGAACTCAAAGAATAACTTATAATGTTGCATATGTTGTGAACCACTATAATTTTAGTGTGAAAAAGTGGTAGGAAAAGACTAAATTCAAAGAAATCAATGAAATAGGATATGTTTTCCAGAACACTTTATGAATCACTATAGGGGTAAGAGAGTTGTGGTTTTGCATAGCTATCGGACTGATCACTACTCTTCATAAGAATGCTGTAAAATAAGGATGCCATTAATACACATTCAAACTCAAAATGTAAATCTGGTGTTAGTTATGTGACAATATTGTTAACATATATTTCTGCTTGGGGAAGTCATTATTATTAGCAACATTCGAAATTATGGAGAAATAATTTGAGAACTTCTGCCAAGTGAGTTTTCGAGTTCTAAGTGGATTATAACGATGTTGCATTGAAATTTCGTAACCACAACTAACCCCAACAACCACAACCCCCCAAAACAACCAATATGTAGTTATTACGTAATACTATGGAAATAGAAAGACAAACCATTCTTTAGATTGAATAACCAGTTTTTCTACTTTTATGAACCATCTAGTAGATGATACCGATAGAGATCTGTTTTTTTTTTTAACCTTCTCCTAAGATTACAAAGCCGAAGGCAACATTCAGCTAGAAGTAATTATTGAATATTTAGTTTTCTATTTTTTGGTTCATATGGACAATACTAGTAGAGATTCAATTGCTCTTTTGGCTAATGAATCAAATTCATGGATATAGGATTTGCAGCTGAAACAGTTTTTTTATTATTGTAACATGTTGCACTCCATAAAAATGGCTTAGCACATTATTAAGAATAATTAGCATGAGTTTATATTTAAAAAACAAGATATGATGAACTCTCAAATAAGTTTCCTTGATAATAAAAAAAGGCAAAGAAATTCAGTGAAGTATGACAACTGACTAGATAGATAAAGGTAGCATGAACATACCTTATCAAACTATATGCATTTCAATTGCTCTATTCAACTAATATATAAATAATGTAGCTACTATTGTGTATACCCTATTGAAATACTCTTCGATTATATATATATTATGACTTATGACGGATTATTTGAAGCATTTTTCTCTATCACACCACTGTTTTTTCTTGTTCAATCACTTACTATTTAAATAAAATAAGATGTTTGAAATTAGATTGAGAATTTAAAAATATTTCTGAAATTTTCTATCATCATTTACCAAAGTTTCGAAGTTATATTTGTAGAGAAAGGCTCCTCTCATTAATGTCTTAAATGTGCCACGGTCACTTTTTCTTACTTACAAAATTTCTAAACTTCTATTTGGAAAAAGAAAGGCTCCTCTCACTAAAACAACTGCATCAAATGTCCAAAACCTATTTTAACATGATATGTCAGATCAGATTAGATGTCGTGGGCTGGTTACAGTAACCTTTTGGCTGCGCATCTGCACTTGGGTTTGGCAGGGCTTCTATCGTATTATCGTGGGTGACATTCTTATAGCTATTAATAAGTTGAAATTCCCTTATGTTCCTTGTGGGGAGGTTCCTAGACTATGGATCTTTCAGGAAGTCTGGAGGCGTTTTATTTCTGAATTAACATGCACGACATTTGTGCCCATCTGATGGCTTAAGCCGGAAATGAAAACCTTCAATTTCTGTTATCTTTGTGCATTTACTTGTGGCTCCTTTCCATTAACTTGTGGCTCTCTTTCCCATGAATTCTTCCTCAGCCATTACGGATTCTGTTAAAATCCTGCTGAAGGAACTTCTAATTGGTGGTCAAAATGTCTTTTTCCTTTGTGTATTCTGTTGAGAGTGCCTTTGATATTTTCGCTAGCCAGGTTAAGTAAATAAGTGCACTCTCTTGGTTGCCATGGCAGAGTTCTGAAGGAGATGTCGCTGAAGAGAATGGGGAGCTTCTCCAGTCATATTCCGAAAATAGTAGACGGCAGAGATTTGAGACCATTATGAAAGTACAGCAAGAAAATAATGGCTTAATTGAACCCAAGAAGGACTTGGTCGTGTTGCCAGGAATGTACATAACCCCGACAATTACCTCATTGACATCTGGTACAACGAATGACAATATGGAGCAACAACCACCAAGGGACGAAGCTGTCTCTTTGGAAACAGATTCTAGCAATGCCTTAAATCAGCAAAAAGACAAGGCAGTTGCCCCTGTCCGTAATTCCACTGGATCCTCAAAACCAGGAGGCACCGTTAAGCATAGGAACTCAGGTACGAGGAAAAATGGTGCGAGGAATGCTAGAAAGCCAGGCAAACACTGGGTTAGGAAAGATGATACATCTGGGGTTTAATTATGATAGTAGTTGATGACTGGATAGAAGTACGAAAGGAACAGATGTCAAGTATGAGTTTTTGTCATGCCCTTCTGTATATACACCGCGCACACTCCATGACGAGTGCGCATACGGGATGTCTTTGATAGTCCGTGCCTTCAGTCGCGCCTGGACATTTGAATCGCGGTCTCAACTGGGCCAATCATCTGATGTGAAATAATGCAAATGTGGGATCTGCAGGAATGTGCTTCGGGCTGTACCAATCCTTGTCATAAGATGGAGGACACATTTGCAGTGCGCCATCCTCCGAGGTCCATGACCAAATAGCTTTTGTGGAAGTCATGATTGATTTGCCGGAGTAAAAATGGAACGTTCAGTCAACTTTTTGTGATTGTTGCTCATGGAACACCATCCTCCCCCCCACCTCCTCTCCCTCTCTACCCCCCGGACCCCCACCCAAATGTCCATAAATCGCAGCTTTTGTAGTGAGAGTTTCGTTATGGAGTTGCCGACCCCCACCCAAATGCCCATATATTGCAGCTTTTGCTTGTCCCTTCCGGTTCTGTAGTGAGAGTTTCTTTATGGAGTTGTCTTTACCATATGTTTCATTGATATAATTATCAAAATGCGCCTTCATTTGTAGACTTATCAGACAAGAAGCGGCTCCTGATTTTTACGAGACAATTTTTCCGTAAGTTCGCTTATCATTTGCTTGTGTATGGAATTCAAAGCTTTTTACTTATGCAATTTTCTTCTCATGCAGCTCTGCTATTTGTTCTCGTTGAATTATGCATGTAGACACCCACACTGTGAAATGTCCCTTTCAAGCTAGTGATGGGATGAGAATGTGATAACTTATTCTTCAATAGTCACGTTTTGAACAGTGGCTGGCCTCCTCCATCTCCTATAGTAATTGCCCATTTGCTTATGTTGTAAGCTGGTGACGTCCCTTCGTGCCGACACCCCCATGGAATTGTGCTATATCTTTCGATGGATCTCTTGTCCTAACAGTCCAAAATATCATTATTCAAAGAATCGGCCCCCCACAAATTGCAGACCTCTATGGCCGTCGCCGTCTCGCCCAAAACCAACCGAAACACTTGTGGAGAGCTTCTGCTAATGTAATGTGTAAGAGTCCTCTTGGCATTTACCATGGCTTCTCGTGCAATTGATTTGAAGCGCAATTTCTCCTACAAAACATTGTTTGCAATTGCGTGATGTTCTCCAAGGATCAAGTGTATATATCACGTGATAGATATCCGACACTTAGATTTGATTTCCTAATCCTTGGTTGCAGAGAGGATGAGTATGCAATGTACAGCCCTACCTTGGCCTTTTAAGCAAGTTGGGGTTTCCCTAATTGAACAAGAAAAGTATCGAAAAAGTTCTAAACCTATTGCGTTGGTGCCAATTCAGTCATAAACTTTTTGTATTTGTATCAATTCAATCCTAAAATTTTTTGAATTTGTACCAATTGAGTCAATTTGGTCGGAAATCGCTAACGTGGACGTCGGTTGTCTTACGTGGAACAGCTAAAAAATTATTTAAAATTATTGAAATAATATTAAAAAAGGTCCAGTCAGCACTAATTGTGTCACATAGGACAATCGATATCCACTTTAGCAATTTTTGATCAAAATAAACCCGATTGACTCAATTAGCATAAATGCAAAAAGTCTTAGCACTAAATTGGCATCAATACCAAAGGTTTAAGACTGAATTGACATCAATTCAACAGTTTTATGACTGAATTGACACCGTAAAAAGGTTTAATATTGAATTGGCACAAATTTAATAGGTTTAGAAATTTTTTTACACTTTTACCCTAATTGAACTATCACAATACTAATTCTTCTCTCTTCTTCAGCACCGGAATCCTTCCTTGGAAAAGCTAAGCACGGTCCTCCCTTGGCTCTCTAATGCATTTTCTAAGGAAAACGGCTACTTCTTTCAAATGAGGCAACTCATGAAGTTTGAGTCGATTTACGAGATTGCTTTTTCTCGGTAGAATGCTTCAGCGGATCTTCTCATAAGCAATTGCTAAACATCTTAACAACGAGTGGTTCAGCTGCAAACCTAAAATTATGTCACGAACTGATTATTTGGTTATATTACTTGCGCAAACTATCGATGTACCGCGCTAACTTGCGGGCTCGTGGCAATGCACCAAAGAGATCGCTTAATCAAATTCGCTATGGTTAGTTTTCGAAAAGAATTGTCGTATTGAGTAAGGATGATTGGTTCCCCAACACCATCAGTTGCTCCAACTAACCTCGTTTAGATAGCAAAAGAACTATCGGTTCTCCATGTCTGATCAATCATAGAAATCAACTTGAGCCGAGTCCACACGGTATGTCCCGCACATTCTCATGTGTATTTTTTACTCATGTTCTCAACGATTGTCCCGCCATTCTATACTTAAAGTATATCTCGTGTCGTTTAGCTACGTACGAGGTTTTGATTACTTAAAGTTTTGGATTGGATTCACTGGAATAGTCCAGAATCTCTCTCTTACTTGTGCACATTTTAGGGTTCAAAAGGAATCATGTCCGGAATGATTTGATAGATGAGCCGTCTAGTTGGGCCGATGAAAGTAAATCTCGTGCTTCCTCATTTGCTATTCATAATAATAATGCTAGAAAATGACACCCTCCTGTTCGTGTAAAAAAAAAAATGTGAACTTAAAAACTTAGGAGATCCTAAATAGAAAGCGAATAGATTATAGTGGAGAGGTGGTCCTTCTCAGTTGGTCGTGGTAAAGTAAGTAAAAAAAGTGGAATGATTCCTCATTTACATTCGTTTGATCCTGATTGAGCAATTAATCATATGAATGCGGGTTCAACCCAAATAATTTTTAAAAAAGAAGAAGAAGAAGATAAAAAGGGCTTCCTAATTGAAATCTTTTGGAATTCGCTTTCTACTAGCTAGAACTCTAGGTTAGATTCAAGAATAGTGAACAACCCTTGAGGAGAAGTAAGGGAAAAATTACCAAAAAAAAAAATCCTTAAACCTATTGTAATTGTGCCAATTCAGTAATAAAATTTTTTGTATTTAAGCCATTTCAACCTATTCAGCCAATTTTGGCCAGTCGGAGCTGAAATACCATTACTGACTATGACTTGGACTCTTTAAATAACATTTCAATATTCTTTTTTCTTTTTCTTTTTTTCCAGAAAAAAATAGAAAAACTAAAAAAAATAATAAAAAAAGAATTTTAGAATTTTAAAAAATTATTTTTTTAATAAAAAAATCCACGTTAGCGCCTTCAGTCAAAATTGATCGGACGTACTGAATTGACATAATCGCAATAGATTTAGGACTTTTCTAGTAATTTCGAGTGGCATTGATTTTGAAATGTCTAATCAAAGCCCATCTTCCTAAAGTGATGCCCTCCTGGACTCTAGAGAGCGCCATTACGCCACCTGCATAATCTTTATCTACTTTTGGGAATTCAAGAACGTAATCAGATTGATGTGTTTGATCGATTCACCGTGAATCACGTGCTAAACAGCTTCATCAAAGAAAGGCCCTAAGCTCCATTTTCCTTGAATATCCAACATTATGGGCGCCTCTTCTGGTCCAGCTGTGGGAGGAAATAGCTTCCCTGGACCATCTGCTGTTCATCTCCAATCATGCGTAAACGAAACTACTGGGTCACGCCAAATTTTCGAAATTCGTCTCTGAATCTTCTAAGTTCGTCGCTTCAATTTTCGGTCCGACTGCAGGCATTGATTGAATCTATCGGATTACGTATGTCGACGCTGTTGAAGTCGGTTTCGGGGATTCGAAGGATCGGACATGCTTTCGCTAAGGGTTGCGCCGGTACTTTTCTTTTCCGATATAGCCAAGTTCTCGCCAAAACTTTTTCTGGAAAGTGAAGAATTTCTTCTTTTCAGAGCGACATTGCGATCCGGATGGAAAATACTTAGTTATGGACCGAAAATTATGGGAGAAATTTAATGGCTCCTTGCAACAGATCCGATCACTGGACCACCCCAAAAATCGAGCCATAGTCAAAAGGGACCTCATGCCCCCATTGAAATGAATTATGGGCACTCAATATCCATAAATTGGACCGTCTGCACTCTTTTGCCCTTCTTCGATATAGAGAAATATCAGAGTATATATGGCGTCATATTGTATGGCGATGACTCCGATTTCTCGTTCTCCATCCCTTTTCAAACTCTTACATTGCATCGCACAAGTTTGTGAACTGACGAATACTCTCCGCCGTTCATTCAGTGCCACTATCGAAATTTAAAAGAAAGTTACTTCATAATCGGCCAAAGTACATTAGAAGTGTTAAAATTTGTGTACGGTGCTCAATTTAATGCAAAAATTTTCAAAATAATCACTTAAGTGTCAATTTTTTTGAAAAACGATTATTTCGATGTCAACTCCGATTTGAGCTAACATGGCCTATCGAAAATCTGATTTGACCTATTTTTTATTAATATTTGAGCTAACCTAGCTCGCCAAAATTAGCACTAAAGTGGGCATTTTAAAAAAATTGATATTTAAGTGATTGTTTTAAAAGATTTTGGCATTAAAGTGATCGTTTTAAAAGTTTTAGCACTAAAGCGAGTGTCGTACATAAAATTTTGGCACTTGTAGTATACTTAATCCTTCATAATTAGTGTAGCCAATTTGCCTGCTAGGAGGCATTTTTTTTTTGTGGGTAAATGTCCTAGTTTATTATCTCTTCGTTATAATAGTTAAATATTAAACTACACATCTATCTAACAATTTAAATTTTAGAATAGTTAGCAATGGTGCTATGTGATTTTACATGATATCAAAATGGGAGATTTTGAATATAAAACTTCCCGGATTTCTTATTTCTCTCCTTCCTCATGAGTAAGGGAGACTGATGAAAAATTCAAATATTATATCACACAATCATTTAACGGTTTAAATTTTTAGAACATTTGACAATGGCCTCGCAAAAACTTATATTTCTGTCACGTGCATATTTTTTATTTCTTACTTATGGACTTCCTCTGTATTTCTCTTTTTGTTTATCTTCCGCACTTTCAAGTATCAACGATAACACGAGCTTTGGGTATAATTATATAGTAATATCACGAGACCATTGCTTCCTATCTAATCCAAATGTTCATCTTAGGACGAAAACATAGAAATGCAAAGTGTGAGTATGTCTATAGAGTGAGATGGAAAGATGAGTTCTAACTTTTCCTTCCCTAGCTATGTGTTTTCTTTCCTATTTCCTTTTTCCCCTTCACATTTTTCTCAATTATTCTCATCTTTTCTTTTTTTTCTATACATCGTTCCACCAAAATTCGAACGAGGGTCAGTGGGAAACAACATAACATACCGATCCATCATAATGAATCGAAGCCATCATGACTGCACTTTTGTTGTAGGGACTACTCATGTAC
Organism: Psidium guajava; assembly: GCA_016432845.1. Taxonomy (NCBI): domain Eukaryota; kingdom Viridiplantae; phylum Streptophyta; class Magnoliopsida; order Myrtales; family Myrtaceae; genus Psidium; species Psidium guajava. The sequence goes on along the minus strand of CM028230.1, from coordinate 12,526,433 downwards.
TTTTTAGCAATGGGATTCGCCCTCTGGATCCCTCTTCTTCCTCCTCGAATTGGAAATCTCCCGTATGAAGCATTTTCGGGAAATTTGACTTTTGCAAATGGCTTTTTCTCTTTTCCAAGGATGTGGCATTCGCTATTTTAATAGTTTTTCTCATTTTGTTTTTGTTTTTGTTGTCCCTTATATATAAAAAAAAATTTGTTTGAATATGGCAAGCATACTGTGCATTCAAATCACGAGTTGAGAACCACAAAGGGTTACGACTTTACCCCTTTGAAAGTTTTCTACATCATCGCAAATGATAACTTTGGAGACAAGTTTCCATCGATTTAAAAGGTGTTTTGGTTAAGTTGGGTAACATAACTAGTCCAATTATGATCTAATTATGTCGAACGATCCCAATGTTAGAACTATAGTGTCTTCCATTCTTAATAACCTTGGAAATTCCCCCCTTCGCTATATGGTTGAAAGTTTACACAACGCACATGGAAGAAACGGCTTGTGCACTTTCGTGCGAATCGAGAGGGATATCCCATGTTATTCATATAAATTTACCTTCTAATATTGATTGCAATAAACAAATACCAAAATTCAATCAGCAGTGTAATTCGGCCTGTATTATTTCTTAAGACTTTGCATAATGCACACAAATGTTTTAGCAACTTGTCGTAAAAGGGGCCCCAAAGAAAAGGGAATTCGAGGGGCATTCTCAGGTTGCACATCTTCGCTTGTGAAGAAGTGACTGATTTCCTTCCCCAAAGCACCTGTCGAATACGATGGGATACTGCAAAACAAGATGAAGAATTTTAAATACAACGATAATTGAAATATTTATTTTCTGGTCTTCTCGAATTTACTTTTATTCTCTACGATAAAATTAAACATGCAAAGATTCACTTGACTCTTCTCCAGCCATTACTTCGTTGTGATCTATGCCAAAAGCATTTGATGGGGCTTTTGCACGCTAAGAAAACTAAACATGTAAACATCCGTACAATAGGTTTAGGGCTGACTTGATAGTTTTCCTACCTTCATAGTTTAGAACAAAAGATTTAGTCTTTTTCATGCTTTGATGTCATTAATGTTTATCTTCAGTAGAGTCAGACCTTGAAATCTCCCTAGACCTCGCAGAAAAAGAAGCAGAAAGCTTGAAATTTTAATATTAGGAGCCAAGTGTGTTTAATTTTTCTTTGCTCCTACTGTTTGGAACAACTTTAAGTTCATTACCTAAAGCTATCATGCTTTATCCTCGTTCCTTTCGGTCATTATCTTTTTCATTGATGACAAAAAGGGAGAGAAAGTTGTTCGTTGACGTTCATATATACGTATAAATGAATATATTACAAATTAAATCGATATATTCATATTAATGAATATATGGAAGAAGTCAAATTTGTAGATGTAAAGTCTGTAGACTGCGGAAGTAGTGAGGAACAAGTGCTGAATTTGCAGGAGCACTGACAAATCGCAATAATTCCTATACTTGCAGGCAACGGATAGAGAGTGAACCGCGCTTTAAATTTTACAAACTCTTCAAAAACTTACATGATTATGCGTCGCCTCTCTTAATTGAATTTCATATGACCGAGTAATCTTGTAGAAGAAAACTGCTAAAACGTTCATATATCTTGCCAAATATTCTTCGCGGTAACGACATCTCCTGTTACATTCAATGAATATCTCATTCCTTTTAGATTACAACCGCTTGTATATTGTGCCTTGCTCTAAACTCACAATATATAATGAATAATACTAATTCCCACTCATTTCAAAACCCTCATCCATGTAATACATTTGCATTATGGAAGAGACTGTTTTGTCATCATAAAAAAAAAAAGAAAAAAAAAAGGGAAGGCGGCTGAGTAAAGCTATGTTGATATTATGAAGAGTTTTATATAATAAAAGGCTACTACTAGTAGGTGTGTTTGAGTGTATATAAGGAACAACTTCTATGCCCACAAGCCATATGCAGAGGAGTGTTAACAACAGGATATATAATGCATGGAAAGGTTTTGGCTCTGCAGAGGAACAGACAATTGAACGGGAAATGAGTCTATAAGTCTGGAAGAACCTTTATAAAAGGATAACAAACTGTAGAAGGAGGGTTCGTTAAGGTTTAAATGGACCGATGGAAGGTGAATAGTCTATAGAACATGAGGACGTCGATTTGCTTGGAAGACCCTGTTTATAGAAGGTGAGCGGATCATATAACGAGAATTCGCAGAGAGTCTAAAAGGACTGTTTCGCAAAAGCAGTACATGCTACAGATGAAGTCGATGATTGTACATATAATTCTCTACAATCCTGGTGGGAAGACCAAGCTCTTTGGCAATTTGAATTGGAACCAAGTTAGTGTTTTACAGCTATCTTCAAGTGTTGGAATTCGCCAAAAGCAACCTAGAGGGAATTAGATCTGTTCTGCTAATTCGTCAAGCCTAGTGTTGTACTTGGTGAAATGGCGTTCAATGCTTTATAGAAAGACTTTCTTATGGTCAAAAGAATGTCATATCAATGGCTATATGAATTCTTAATAAGCGCATTAAAATGGTTGGTGGCATTTTAAAAAGGAAAATGCTTCCCTGATTGTCAGGGGCGATATAATTTTAATTATAGATCCACACATCATCACCTCGTATTTTGCATAAAGTACTAATTGATTAGGAAATTATGTGGTCAGAAATAACTGGCAGTACTGTCATATTGTTCGACAAGTAGCTTCCTTTAAAAACCACACGAGCATCTCTCTCTCTCTCTCTTGGCTGTCCTTTTGTGCAATTTAGAATTTTTCTGATAGTAAATCTTTAAAAATGTTTGAAAATTTGTAATACGAAAAAGAGAGTGACAATAAGTTGGCAGAGTGCTCAAATCTTTAGAAACGGCTGCATAAGTCTGTGCAAGTTGTAACATCTCAAGAATCGCAAGTTAATTCCAGCCTCATTGGGCGGTTATGGATAAGAGGGCGAAGTAGGCCAAGTGGAAGATTGAACCATTTCAAATCTAATTTGCACTTTTTTTTTTCCTATCTTTTAAGCTCCTTCAATTTCTTGTCTGATTGAAGATCGTGATTCTGCACAAGTGTTCACGTCTTTACAGCACCATTGCATCTTGTGCACACTAGCTATCCCATCATGTATTCATGAAAAAGCTTCCAAATTTTTCTAAAACAATCAGTTAATCCTATGGTTGTCGTGCCTAGTCCATTTCACCAACATGGTTCACGATGAGGCGATAACTTACTGATGAAGTCATCCACTTGTTACAACTGAACTCGATTAAGCAAGAACAATAATCCGATCAACCCAAGCTACTCTTCACGGAGGATCAAGACTTTTACATATGAACTTCTCGCCCCTATATAAAAAATTGGAAACTTGCTATTTGTGGTGAAACGATCTCGTTCCATTGGCCGCTACATGATTTACATGTGGTGAGAGATAAACATATTTATTACCTGAAAGATGCAAATGTACGTAGAATAAGTGAGGAACGTAAAGAAGCCAAATCAAACGTGGATCAAAAGGTAGTTGTAGGTAATTAACATTAGTGTCAACTTGTTATTAAAGGTAGTTATTTCATGTAAATACGTCTACTTCAGCATATTGTAAATTTTCGTCTCTATTTGATCTAATTTCATTTCATGTTCGATCTGTTATAAAGTTCTAAGGCACCTCTATCGAATTTCTCTTGCGTAAAGACCCGTGTAACGTGAAGTCCATGTCAATGTCAGGGAGAAAATGATGGCAATAGTTCCACTTCCAACTCCAATGTGCACGAAAGTAAAGATGCCTTCTGACATTTCTGGGAAGTGGGTTGACCCCAGTCTTTGGATATAAGCAAAGATCATCCACCCCCACCTTTATCCCAACACTTTTGTGCACCCAATCAAATCGAGCGTAGGTTGTTTAAAAAGTCTTAAATATATTATATGATGATTTATTCATTCATAAATCTTTTAACGATTTATTAATTCAATCCTAAACCTTCTAATTGTGTCGATTTAATTCTAAACTTTCTGAAGTTTTGTTAATTTAATCTTAAACTTATATCGGTAAAAAGGACCGTATTAACAAATTATCAAAAAGTTTACAACTAAATTAAAAAATTTCCAAAAATTTTATACCTAAGCTGACACAATTAAAAGAATTAAGATTAAATTGATAAATCCTTAAGAGATTCGGGACTATATTTATGATTGAATTAGTCGTCGTACAATAGATTTAAGGCTTTTAAGGTAATTATCTCATTAAATTCACGTTATATCGGTAATTCCCCTAGAAGTATCATTGGGAAAAAAAAACTGTCCATTTTAATTTCCTTAAAAAGTCGGTGGATATTTCACCGTCCAGCCGCACATCTTCCGTCCAATCCCAAGGCCTATAAGCTTAGCCAAGCGATGGTGATTAGTTTAGGAACGTGGATCATCCACCTTTATCGCCAATAATTAGTTGTACCCGATCGAAATTGACACCACATCAATAATTTCTCCTTTCCCTGAAAAAGTTGGTAGATATTTCCCTGGCCAGGCGCTATATCCTCCATCCAATCGCCATTCTTGGACTTGCCCAAGCGATGATTAAGTTAAGGAAATTCACAACCACAGGTCTAGATTCACGACAACCCGGAGCCTCGACCCCCAAAAAGAGAATAAGGAAAAAAAAAAAACCCTAGGGACGACTATTCATAGAATGTTCTGAGTTGAGTGATGGGGTCGAGACAGGGACTTTCTGCAAGCAACGTCTTATTGGTAAATTGCCCAGTTTAGAAGATGAACTAAAGAAATATCGAGGGTCGTAATCAAAATTTTTTTTTTTATAATTTATTTTGCCAAAGTTTCCAGTTTCTTTCCGGGCACACCAATGCTTGTTGCTTGAAACGCTCCTGTTTTGAGAGGGCTTCTTCAGTTGATGATAGTTTTTGGTAAGGAGATCTGCATCTAAGCCGAAAGAAGATATTACTACATGTACTCAACCTATTTTAGAAACCCTTGTCGAGTGGAGAAGTAACGCGCGATTTTTTCGCCCTCAAAGCTATGCATAATTGGCCGTGTTGAATAAGATTCATGCGGGCCTCGCGCAAGAGAATATGAAGGCTCGGTACAATGAATAATCACGGGTAGGAGCAACATATAATGCACATATGTATATATGACATACTTCTACAAAAAAAAAATTACTACTCGTTTCATAATTCTCTAGGGATGGCACATATTTACGTTGTCAAAACAAATACAAGGTTAGATAGGTTATGTGAAACATTTTAAATGAGCAATAACTCTCAATTTACCATGTCCCGTGCCTCTATGCATAATCTTCGGGGTGACCATAAACTTAGTCCCGGACCTTCATCTTGGAACGTGTCAACCCCGTTGCTAGCGGCCCTAACATGAACCACTCATGATCATATAGCAAGTGATTATCGTGACGATAAGAAAGCGACTTCAAAGACGTCTATATTCTTCACTAAAGTTGTACTATCACATACAACATACACGGAGAATTTCGATAGAGTTGTAAGGTCTCATCTCTATATTATCGATTTGCTAGAAAGACTTGTCCAACTGTATAGCTTATGTGAAAGAGACTGGGGGTTTGTTAAGAAAAAAAAGAAAAAAGAGCGACTGAAGGTTTACGGTTGCGGCCCAAGTTTGACTTCTTCATTGGCTCGGCTAGGTTCAGCTAGGAGTTCCAAACGGCGATTGTTTTGCCGAGGCTAGTGATTTCATACATTACAGAACAAAATTTTCAAAAAATGGATTAGCGATCCACTTTCATTGTTTCGCAAAAAAAAAAAGAATGAATTAAAAAATACTTTCCTAGGAATATTACTTGTGTCGCTTAGAAAAATGAACTATGAAAAAAAATTTCATTATCTACGAAAATAATTAGACATAAATTGTTGTCGATAGTAAAAATATCTTTTATTGAATAACAATTTCAAGCGATACATGCGACCACTTTTATGAATATATTTTTCAAATCGTTCATTTTTCATGAAATAAACGGAGCCTTAAATTTATTATATTCAAAGGCTTAGATGAATACAATGTAGCCTTAAATATTTTTGGTTATGTAAGATGTCTTTTTATTTTAAGTGCTCTTTTCACTTTGGGAGCATGCGCATTGGAGATTAGAAAAAGTTTATTAGTAACCCCCGCACCAAACATATTAAGCCGATATCACTAAACCAATCTAATATTCTTCTACGTATTATGGATTTTGAAGGGTAATGTGCTATAAGAAGTCGATACGCTTAATTAGTTTGGTGATGCTAAATCAATAGGTTGCGTAAATATAAAAAAAAATCAAATGAAGTAAAGGAAGTTAGTTTGATCGTCATTAAAGTGCAAATGTGCTTTCAATCTATATGCTCTTAGGAGGGACCCAAGAAAGGTCATATAGGAACGACCGATGTGAGAGGATAGAAAGCAAGGCGATTTGAGCTTTAGGGTTTTACACGTCAGAAAGGCCAAAACACGAATTAGTAAAGCAATCATTAGAAGATTCACTCGTGGCCAGCCATCCATCATAAACGTCGCGTAACATATAAAATCGAGAAGATGGGTAGGATCAAACGACAATGATTGAGTGAGACCCGTCGCGAGCGCACATAGACACTTACATATTTTGGCGCGATTAAAAACGTGCTTCAGAAAATTTTGTTTTACAAACACAAAGTGGGAGATTCTTGGTATTTTGCTTGTAAAACAAAAGTGAAAGTGCGTTGTCCCACGTAGAATAAACGGGAGCATATAAGGCAATATATAAGGGTAAAAACTCTTTCCTTCGAAAAATTAAAGGCGACGGGCTAAATTTTACTATACCCGCATGCGAAATTATAATTATAGTATAACTATTGTGTCTTTTTTTAAAATTATATCTATTCTAACATATTTTCATAACTATGTATTCAACGTTTCTATCCAATGTTTTCATTTACTTTCGTTTTCGTTTATTTCAAAAGTGTACAACATTCTTTCCAATTTTTTTTCCTTTAAGAGTTCCTAGAAAAATACTAAAATTTCTATATGATATTTTCGTGTGAGACTTTGTCGTATCACTTCTAGTAAGAAATATATTGAAGAGTTGGTGCTAAGCTATCCAAAAATCAAAGTTCATCAGAAGCTTGGTCTAAAATTTCTAAAAAATTAGTTTTTTTTTATGATTATATTGGTAATAATCCGTCAAGGGGGGGATTATTCAGATCAAGCTAAATGGACAACAAGGATGGAATAGTTGTTGGGTGGTTAGGACTTCTTATCTTTCAAACTATAGAAGAGCGTAAACTTTTCGTACGTCGTATGCCTACTTTCTTTTTTAACATTTCCGATTGTTTTGGTAGACGGAGACGGAATTGTTTGAGCTGACGTTCCTTTTTGAAGGACAAAATCAAAGTTTAGCATTGAACAAGTAGGTGTAATTCTTGAGTTCTATGGTGGGGAACTCAATACAATCAGTTATAATGACCCCGCTACTGTGAAAAATAATGCTAGACTTGCCCAATTAAGTGAAATTTTTAAATTGGATGTTTGCCAGTAACCATTAGAAATGTGTTACGCAGAACAAGCGATCGAATAATAAATAGACAAAGCAAGAAAATAAATCAGATACCATATTTACGTAATTCGGTCGTAGAGATCTATATCCATAAGGATAACAATAATGAATTCTATTATAAAATAGCAATCCAACATAAATTACAAACCACACTTGAGTCACTCAAATAGTTAGCATTTCTCATTACATCCGATAATTCAAGGAGTTTTTAGCCCCAATTCATCATAAATTAATCTCTCAATCTCATAAAGGAATTAAACGCAAATCTTATGATAAGATTTAATCGGCTTTAACGCTGAAGTTATTGACGCAATTCCATGAAGTTTTCCACTACCAAGCACTCACACAAACGGTGCTTCTTCAAGACCTCATTCAATTCTTCGTAGTAATCAACAACGTCTTGCGACCAATATATATTGAGGAAAGAAGTTAATATATAGGTCTGACGTCAAGAGGGAAATATAAACCAAGAAGGAATCCAAAAACAAATCTTTTGGTATCTTTATCCACGCCCAAAGAAATCCAAAATATCTCTAATTGAAAAGTCCATGTTGAACTTTTCAAAATTTCCAACTCTAAAAGACTACAATTCATGTTAAGAAATTGATTTTCGAATTTGTTCTTAGATTTCTCCGCTTTATTTATTTGTTTTCGCAATTTAAATTTTTGCTCCGGGCTTAAACTCGAGATATATTATAACAATCTCCACCTTAGCTCAGCATTCAAGCCAAGTCACGATGGCTTCACTAGAATCCAAACTTCACCACTGTTACTCCTCCACAGCCCCAATGGGCTCGTTCGCCACAGATATCTTCCAAGTCGAAGCTGCGCTTGAACTTCACAATAATAGTGGACTTCATCAAAACACCATCTTCGCATGCACCTTTAATTGCTCTACAAGGACTTTCTAACACAAGCTCCTCTACTATAAATAAAGCAAAATCATCATTACATTCATATCTATCAAGAAACTGAATATGTATCTTGTCAATATCAACAATAACAACTATTGGCTCTATAGGCTCCACCTCTCTATGAGCACCATCTATATTGATTACTCCACTAGTAATTGCTACTTCAAGAGTTTTTAGTTGCAACTCCATCTCAAGCTGAACACCGTCCAAATCCATATGAACAGTGTTATAATTACTCATAGCCGAAAGTATTGGAGACTTATCAAAAGTAACTTATTTGCTGATAATAGATGAATTTAATTCTGGACACCACAATCGATAACCCCTCTTACCTTGTGCATAGCTTAGTAATATGCATTTTCTTATCCTTTCATCGAGCTTATAATCACTAACTACGATTCGATGTCAGACTCTCGAAGAAGTGTGGGAATCTATTTTTCTAGTAGCTAGCCATACTAAGTGTATCCGCCAAGAATCTCCTAACTATACCAAAATTATAGAGCATTTTATGGGCCGTCTCTAGTAATGTTCTGCTCATCAACTCTACAACATGTTGTGGTTTATTGGCATTATTACGTGTCTCACTATACCTTTCTTCATGCAGAATTCGTTTGACAACATCAAGCAAAACTCCATGCTTTCGTCAATTCGCACATGCTTGATCATTTTACTAGTCTCTTTTTCAATTAAAGCTATCAACTTCCTAATCCTGACAACAATATCAAACTTGTGCCTAAGCGCAAATATCCAAGTCTCCCTTAAGTAGTCATCTATAATTATTAGTATAAATCTGACACTCTTCCTCGAAGAAAACCAAAATAGCCTGTAAACATCCAAGTGAATTGATTCTGTAATTTCTGTTGTCTCTCTGATAATTGCACTAATCTGCACTTTCCGCCATTAATCTAAATAAATTCCTTTCACTTAAAACCTTCAAGTTTCTCTCGCTAATGTGCTCTGAACACATTTGCCACAATTCAAACTCTCGAATAGATGCATCTGATGTCTTCATAGCGAATTCCGTCACCATCTCTTCTTAAAGTTCATTTAGACCATTGTGCTTGATTGTTCTCATTATTACCAAGGCACCTCGAACAATTTTCAAAATTTCACAATCTGACAAATATCAACATCTAGTTGAATCCAAGGCACTCAAGAAAATCATATTTTTCTTTAACTCTGTAGTATGTCTAACTTCAGTCAATGTCCTCACAATATTGTCATGCATTCTGATTCTAACATCGCCAACACCTACAACATCACATTCGGCATTTTTCGCTAACTGCATTTTACTACTATCCATGCATTGATAAGTAATAAGCCAACTCCTATTTGGTGTAGCATAAAAAGAACAATCTAAATCCATAATCCATCCATCAAATAATGAATCATCAGTGACAGATAAGACAAAATTAGTATTATCCGAATTACCGTTAGCAATAGCTGCAACATCATCTACAGATTCAACTCTAGTTCCCTTATCTTTCTCATTATTCAGCTTAAAGCAATTTCTTCTAAGATTCCTCCTCTTGCCATAGTTCCAACAGATAGCACCACTACGCTTAGACTAATTACGTCTATTTAAGTTCATACTACTTCTGCTAACATGAGTACAAATTCTTCCTCTATTTTCATCTATTAAAGTGGTAGATACAAATTTATCATATTCTTTTCTACGGATGTCCTCACTCAGAATTAAATCTCGAATCTCATCAAAAGTCAAACTTGTATACCTAGAAGAATTACTAACAGCAGTAGCAGTATTATTCCAACTATCAAGCAATGAGAATAATAGAATCAAAATACATATGTCATCTTCAAAGTCAATATCAACTGAACTCAATTGACTAATAATCACATTGAATTCATTAATATGGTTAGTAACTGACGCACCTTCGCTCATATTTAAGTTAAATAGATATCGCGTGAAATAGATTTCGTTGATCGTAGAGAGCTTCTCGTACATATCCGATAGGGCTTTCATAAAACCCACAATGATTTTCTCTTTCACGATATTAAACACGATATTACAAGCCAATGTTAGCTGAATAACATCCATTGCTCGTCTATCTAACAATTTCCAGTCAGCTTGCTGCATTGTCTCTAACTTCTCTCCAGACAAGGGCAAGTGCAACTTCATCTGATATAGATAGTCCCCAATTTACATCTTCTAGAAACCAAAGTCCTTCCTCTCAATCTATCAATTTTCACTTTTCCTTATTATATCGCCATTGATTTGCTTTAACTTCAACCAAGCCTAGGTCTAATACCAATTGTCGCATAGAACAAGCGATCAAATAACAATAAATAGACAAAGCAAAAAAATAAATCGGATACTAGATTTACGTGGTTTGATCGTAGAGACCTACGTCCACAAAAAAAGCGACAACGAATTCTATTATAGAGCAAGCGATCTAAAGGAGATTACAAACTACACTCGAGCCACTCAAACACTTTCAGTGCTTAATTACATCCTATAAGTTACGTAGTGTTTAGCCCCCAATTCCTCACGAAATAATCTCTTAATCTCACGAAGGAATTAAACGCAAATCTTATGATAAGATTTAATTGACTTCAATGCTGAAGTTATTAGCGCAATTCCACAAAGTTGTCCACTGCCAAGCACTCGTACAAACAGCACTTGTTCAAGACCTCGTTCGATTCTTCATTGTAACGAAGAACGTCTTCTGACAAATATATATTGAGGAAAGAAGTCAATATATAGTTCTGACACCAACGGGAAAACACAAACCAAGAAGGAATCCAAAAACTAATCTTTTGGTATCTTTATCCACGCCCAAAGAATTCAAAATATCTAGAATTCAAAAGTCCATATTGAACTTTTCAAAATTTCCAACTCCAGAGACTCCAATTCACGTTAAGAAATTGATTTCCGAACTTGGTCTTAGATTTCGCTGCTTTATTTATTTATTTTCACAATTTAAATTTCTGTTTCGAGCTTAAACTCGAGACATATTATAATAATGGGGGACAAGTAATTTTTTAAAAGAGAGTGTATTCGTGCCTGAAACTCCGATGGCATTTTTCCCAATTGATCGTTTCCCGCTGACATTCAGTCCTCCGATTGGCTACAGGAGAGAAATGAGGTCACTTGACACAGGTCCCACCCCGCAAAGAAAACGTATTCGGGTGCTCTAGGGGAAAGGGCATGAAGTATGGCCAATTTGGAGTGCGGATTGCCTTGATCAAAGCGGGAAATTCTGAAAGACCAAAACGAGAGGCACAAGCGGTCAGTAGTTATGGCAGCCCTCAAATTGGCGAGTGGAGAAATGGAAAGTGCACGCACGCTTGTATTTCCATCGTGCTCCAATTCATCAATCGATGTTCATGCAAATTTCAATTGGGTATGATCCAGAGAGAGAGAGAGAGAGAGAGAGAGAGAGAGAGAGAGAGAGAGAGAGAGAGAGAGAGAGAGAGAGAGAGAATTTTTATCACATTTCCAATGTGAGGGAATCAATTTTCATCACATTTCCATTTGCCATGTTCCCTAGAATTTGCACGTGTTACTTGCATTTGAAATGAGGTACTTATTACCATATTTTGTGGAAGGAACAAACTGGGGTAACATGCCAAGTTCCCTGATTTAGTCCCCTCACGGGAAAAATCAAAAAGTTATGTCGTGTAAGGTATAAAAGGCAAACCCAACTTATGTGCAAGAAATTTTCCCTTCTGGCTGTCATCAGATTGCACCATATATGCTATGATGGTACAGCAAGGTCATGTACATGTGTCCTTGTGTACTTCGGTTAGCTAGTGCACGTGTTGCCACAGTAATAGTTGGGACGATGGTGTGCACATTGTGTAGGCATCGCTGAGGTTAAAACCTTGGTACGTACAGTTATTGTGACGTGCCAAAGTCCAACATTGGATGGGGATGTAGAAAGGGTTTGGATGAAATGCGATTCTTACGAAGCTTCTAGGGATGCCAAAGGGAGGAGAGATAGATTTGACCGCAGATCGAAAAGGAGAAATATTGTCCGGCGAAACAAACCTCTACCAACGAGGACGTTGGTTCTTTAAATGGGGCACATAAAGGTTCGACATCGGATTGGAGAGGTCTTGTTAAGTGATTCACGGGTAAATACTTACTCTCTACCATTTATGGTCACTACTTTGTATAATTACTCAAAATACTTCGTAGGAAACGAGGTCATTACACTTATGGCCAAAATTTTTATAACTAGGTCGAATTATGTTATTAAGACCTATAGCAACAATTCTAGACATGTGAATGAACCTACTAAGGATTGTCCTCCGATGTCGTTTGGCTCGTTCTCAACTCTGTCTCTATCCCTTTTGCTAAGTTTTGGACATACTTCTCACTCTTCACCCAGTCAAATCATATGTCTAGACGACATTGTTATTCACTTCAACATTTGTCATTGACCATTACTCTCTCTCTCTCTCTCTCTCTCTCTCTCTCTCTCTCTCTCTCTCTCTCTCTCTCTCACACACACACACACACACAAACACACACACACACACACACCATACTAGTTTCAAGCTTATTTATATCTATCCAATTAGTATAGGAAACGACAAATTCTCAATGCTTGGACATAGACAATAGAATCAAACCATGTAAATTCATCTGTCATTGAGAATCCGCTTGCTATTTAATTTTTCCAATGTTCGAATGTTCGGCAAGATTACGATTGGGAGGCTTGGTTAAAAATTCAATAGGTAGAGCTAGGAGAATGACCTCTCTTGAAGGGCAACAACATAATAACAAAAAAAGCGGCTTCACATGTCATTCCACTATGCGAGTTAGAGAATTTGGTTGTACAAATTATAAGTTTGAGAGTCCGATAGCATAAAAGACATATATTAAAGGAACAGAACGTAGAATTGGGCACGTTATCCACGGTTTCGGATTCGGCACTGTATCGACACACGTTCTCATTTTATTTAGGATGGAAAATAATTCAAACTTAGGATCCATTTATTTCAAGAAAAATGAATTGTTTGAAAAATATTTTCATTATACTTTCCTCGTCCACAAAAATTACTAGACATAAATTATCATCGATAATAAAAATATTTTTAGTGGCTAATTATTTCAAGCAAACATTTTTAGTAAACCATTTTCCACCATTCATTTTCTGTGAAATAACCAAAGCCTTAGACAATACAAGCAGTCAGTTCTAGTAAAATATTTTTTAAAAAAAATCTCTTGTATTTCTTGAAATCATTTGTCAATGAAAAATATTTTCATAGTCGATAACAATTTACGTCTAAACATTCATGAATGATGAAAATATTTTTCGTTCTTTTATTTTTGTAAATGATGCAAGTGGATGCTTTTAGGAAAATATTTTTCAAACCGCTCATTTTTCACGAAACAAAGGCTTCATCTCTTTCTTTCTTCCACCCCGTTCCAGACATTTTGGCATTGTTTCAACCCAACGATGGTAATCAATAAAGCAGAGAACGCCACTGAACCTTAAGCTGCCGTCCAAGAAATGCTACACTTTCTGTTCCAAATTAGGGTTTCTTCTTCCTCTCGCCAGGTTTTAAATTTAGCTTTGGTCGGTGCGTAATTTCTTTTTATTTTGTGGACGGAAGAAAAGGTCGATGAATGGCGAAAGCCGCAAATCCGCTGTAGGCCAACGTAATCGCAGGTCGTTGTCTGAGGTAATTTCCGATGACTCGAGTCAATCTGGGACCGCCCCATTAATCACAAAACATGGAGTTACATGGGATTCGACGAGTCCTTTTCCGACAAAAATTCCCCGTACGCTGCTTGGATTCGGAGCACTTTGGTTAACGTGGTGGCAAATTGGCAGCCATTGAGCGAATTCGGCCGGGCAACACACTTTCTTTTGACTTGTTTCCCTGACGCAACCACAAAGTTTGAATTTTATAGCTTGAAGTTCGGAGTCCCGCAAACGGAGGGGACCGGAAGGATTTTGAGTTCGTGATCTCCCGCTTTGGTACCGTGCAGGATTTTGTCAGGGCTACCATCGACTGTTCTGAAAATCGATGAAGGCGCAACTTACTGTTCAGTACCGGGGCAATCCCCCTCTGCATGTAGGCTCGGGGTTAAGTCCTTAGAGGAATTGAGCTCACTACCTTACGTTCAAATCCCATGAAAGATTTGTGGGTCTATCGCCAGCTGTTTTAGGACTTGAACTTTTAGATGAAGTAACAAGTTGATGTTTGGTTGCTGTAACACCTCCGACGAAAGAAAAGTGTAAAACGCTTTCGAGTAATGCTCAATGTTGACCTACTTATACGGTCGCCATCTGATGTACTCCTTTTAAAGGCTCCGCGCCATTATATGTACTCGCGATCATTGTAATCATCAATACAAGTACATGCACTCGTGCAATGCGAAGGCCACGTGGTGCGTGCACATGCTAGGCCATTGTCTTACATTTCATATGACGAATCCGTGACTTGCGAAATTGCTGGAGTTATATTAGATAAAGGGCCGGATAATGCGACGAGTAAAACAATAAAAAGACGGCGAGTTTTGATTTAACCTGATCATCGTTCGGAGGGCCACCCGCACAAAAAGCAAGATAAGGGGCCCTGGGCAAGTCATTCCCTTATTAGGTTCCGTTCGCCCATCCGATCCACTTAAGTCCTATCGATTCCATATAGAAAGTCAAGATCCTTTTGCTCATGCGCTCCTCCGGGTAAAGACTCTTGGTTCCGATAATAAGAGGTCACGGTGAGACAGGCTCGAGCAGCTACATGAACTCGAGCGGGGTCATTAGAAAATGGACTCCGATGACGGACTCGTCGGACGAAATCGATCCCTAACGAGTGGAATATACAGATAATCTGTGGCCTAGCAACATAAAATTAGAAGTCCCATATTGTTGGAGACAAGACACGTCCTCGTATCTAACTCTGTTCGAGGAGTTCAAATGTTTGCATGTATGGCTAATCCTCGTATTGGATGAGTCGTAGCACGTTAACCAAGTCAGGACAGAAGACGTCACGATCGGATGTGATGAGGAAAGGGATGAAATCGAATGAAATTGATCTCCGGAAAGTACCCCATTGGAAAAAGTTGAGAGAGAGAGAGAGAGAGAGAGAGAGAGAGAGAGAGCGATATGGATTTGAGGATTCAAAAGTGAAGTTTCACATGCAATAGGAATTTGTGCATGAGTTTGGTATGCTAAACGTTGAAACATCTCCCTCTCTCTCTTGTTTTTGCGTGGGGCGGGCAAAAAGGGCAGGGGTTTCGCGACACGGACATGTTCGGGTTTCCTCGTTTGCTTTGGTAGGATAATAGACTCGTCTCGCTTGATCAAGGCATTCAAAATCTAGAAGCCGCACCGGTTCTCAACGGAGAATAGAAGTTTTTTCGTTAGTTCACGCGTTCTAATAGGTTCAATTCACCTGCATTAGGTTAAAAAGAAGGAAAATGCACGGTGCCAAAAGCAATCTTGGGCTGCTTATTGAAAGCTGCAACACATCTTTAGCTTACTTTTTGCAAGTTTGACGGAAGGATTCAGGGAATCTCTATTACAACACGTTGAAACTGAGCCTGGAAATAACATTGCGGAAAGACAACAAAAAAAATAAAAATAAAAATTAGCTAACTCGAATCACCACGCAACTCGTGCGATAACTGTTTTGTGTCATTTTCACTCTTTACCCTTAATTTTCCAAAAGGTAATTTGCATGTCACCGTGTTTATATCGTTGGAATTTAGCAATCAAACATCAAATAAGAAAATTGCAAAGCTAATATTTCGTTGAGGAACATTAATTAATAGCACTGAAGTAACCGTATGCCGAGAAAATTAGAGGAAATTAAACAATCAATACGGAATGGTAGGATCCTATAGATGAAGCACCCAATTCCCTGAAATGCCTTTTACTTTTACCTCTGGTTTTAATTTCGAACTCTAGGTCTAGAAAAACCTCAAACTTTCACTTTAGTCCCAAATATGCCTATACTGATTTCTTCAAAATTATCAACATCGAAAGAAGCGTCATCATCGACACCCTTATCATCGTATTGAATCACAAAAGCCTCTTGATGTTAACAATCATGGAGAAATTAAGTGGTGTTTTTGGGACCGTGGAAAAGCCATAAAAAAATATACAAACTATGCCAACTGTGACAAGTTTAACCCAAACTTTTTTTGGTGACACCAAAAATAAACTCATATCCATGTGACATAGTTACTCTTAGCTTTTTTTGTGACACAAAAACTTCAAAATTTTACTGTGTCACACACTTACTCCAAATTATTCTTTTTGACACCAAAAACCCCCCAACTTGTACGTGTGTAAAATACTTTGTCCAAATATTGAGATAAATGTGTCATACAGATACAAATTAAGGGTTTTTGATGTCACAAGAAAAAAGATTAGAGTATAAGCGTTACACTGGTTCAAGTTTGGGGTAAATGTGTTGTATGAATACATGTTTAGATTTTTTTTTTTTTTTGGTAAATGTGTTGTAGTAAGCATAGTTTAAGATTTTTAGTGATTTTTACCCTTTTTTGGGTAATCATAAATCTATTGCACTTTTACCAACTCAGTCCTAAATCTTTTTAATTTTGCCAATTCAGTCATAAGTCTTTTGCATTTGTGCAAATTCAATCCATCCGACCAACTTTGGCTAGCTGACGCTGACGTAGATGCCACTTGGTGCTGACTTGGACCATTTTTAATTGTAATATTTTTTGTAAATTATTTTTTTTTCTTTCTCTTTCATTTTTCATTTCCTTCCTTTCTTCCTCTAGGGTGATCAAGTGCAAGTAAGGTCGTTGGCCTCAAGCAGAGCTCACCCTAACTAGCCACTTAATGAAGAAGAATGGAAAAAGAAAAATAAAAAATAAATCAAAACTATGAAAAAAAATATTTAAAATTATTCATGTCAGCGTGACCAATCAAAGTTGGCTTGATAGACTGAATTAACATAAAAAAAAATTATGACTAAATTGACAAAAAAAAAATTTAGGACTAAATTGGCATAAATGTAAAATGTTCATTACTGAATTGGTGAAATTAAAAAGTTTAAGATTGAATTGGTAAAAATGCAACGGATTTCGAATTTTTTTTTTTGACAATTTTCTCCTTATGTGGGGAATCAATCCTCGACAACATCATCGCGGGTTGAAGCCTTTAGCTAACATGTCAAGAGCCAAGCTGATGTCAATTTGTTCGCGATTGAAAAGTCAGTCGTAGCCCGTAAATCATTTCGATTGGAGTCAATCGCTAAAGCAACTTCAAAAAATGAAAATTCACTTCAGAAGTAAAATTTCCTTCATATGTAAAAATTATTATCAAACGGATTTCTGTTCCAAAAACACTTTTGGAGCATAAATCCATTTCTAAAAGTGTTACCATGTTCACCATAAAACAATTGTGGCCAGAAAATAATAATAATATTATTAATAACAATATAGAAAAAGAAAAATTAAAAGCGTTATGGCCAAAAAGAGAAGTTTGGAAAGCTTGGTCTGAGATGGGCCCTTGTTGATGTCAGCCTGACTTTCCTTATCACTGTTTCAATGGGAAGAATCTTTCGACAAAAAAATAATAATAATGGCGAGGATCTGCGATGGTGTCGTTATGTTACGTTCACATGGGTAAAATCATTCATCAGTGGCATTTTGGGAAAAATATCTATGCTATTTAAGTCTTTTGAAATCTGATGATATAGACAGAAAATTTGATTTACAACATTTAAATTCAAAGGTAGGTCCGCCACTTAAATCTGATTTCCCTCGAATTTTTTTTTTTTTGAAAAAAAATACCTCTGTTTCTAGCTTCTAAGCCGCATTTCCCCTAGACCGATGCAAAGGCACTCGTCTCAGAAACAATCTATGGTCGTAGAAGGGACGGCCCGAGTAGCATAGCCGAAATCAACTTTGACCCAAGTATATAGCAGACAAGAAGTTTTTCTTTTTAACAACCCCGACGCACGAGTGCCAAAATCGGCTATCCGGAGGCGGATGAAATACCACGTATTCTCATGAACCGGTCGAGCACGTGCCTTTTAGCCCCGGCATGCACCCCTCGATCCAGAACAGTTTGCACAGAGAATCAGCGAATTTGATCGGACGACCTCTGGTTTGTGGGCGCACAGCCGGGTCGAAAAATCTCCCGACGACCGAACCAGCCGTGTGTGTCGAGATCAGGACACTAAATGGCACATAAACCTTTACTATTACAAAATCCTTTACGGATATAAAGAAGATAATAGCTATTATACTTTAAGGCAAGAGAAAAGTAACGTTATCATGGGAAAAGCCAAGAAACACTTTTCTGACTTTTTAGAGGTGAACGCAAATACACTCCATAACATAGCGTTCTCACTTCTCAGCTCACCATCTCTTTTTTGCTATATTAAAAAAAAAAAGAACAAAAGGATTCTACTTCTAGCGCTTCTTCATTTTCCTATATTTGCTACTTTGAATTTTAAACTAGGGCAATCTCTCGTTTTCCTCCCTCCTTGCCACCTTTCACTTCAGTTGCGCCCTTTCCTCCTAAAACAATGCTCCGCGGTTCATTCAATAACGTGACGCAAAGAAGAATCCAGGAGAGAGAGAGAGATGAATGTACTCTCAGCTACTCTCTCATTCACCGTCCCGCTCTGAATTCCCTCGATCGATCCTATCAGAAGCAAGTCATCCATTCGGTAGCGAAAAGATTAGGGCGACAACTGAACTACTGAGAAAGCACGGTGCGGCGGGCTCGATAGCGAGCCCGGTGACCTGGGGGCGATCAGGGGCCCTCGCGTCGGCTCAAAAACAAATCGGTCCGGGTGATCTCGACAAGGAACTTTCAGTTGTGAACGGTTTAGTCCGGCCCGCCTAGGCTCAAGCCGAACCTAAGTGTCGAACCGTTTTATTTTTTATTTTATTTTATTTTGGGTACATTGGGAGTTATACGCCTACGTTGGTTCGTTCGAATCAATTAAAGATCATTATCTATTGAAATACGGAAGCCGTTGGACATCATCGGAACGCACGAAAAAAAACACCATAAAAGGATGCATTTTCCGCTGCTCATAATTACGTTAGGGTGAGTGAGTCTTCACGAGTCCCATGAATCGAGCTTATACTGGGATAAAATCGTTTTATCTTTTGCTTTCGCCACGTGGACCCAAAAACGGTTTTTCTCGTTGCAACCGGCACGTATAGTTACCGTTACTTTTGTACCGACCGTTCCGTCTTCTCGTGTCTCACGAAGTCATGGACGTACTTGGACACAGTGCCCGTAACATCATTAGACCTAGTGGGCGCACACACTCAAGAAGTCGCCATTGCACTATACTTACCCATACTTTATATTTTGAAAAGAGAAAAAGAAATATACGTACGGCCGGGCCGGGCCGGGCGAATCGGGTTTCGGAAATCTGCGGGATCCCTCAGAAGCGCGAAGTTGCATTCCGAGGAATCCATGATAATTGATTTTGTCCGTCGCATCATCGAATTTTTTCGAATTATTAATGGATTTTTTCTTTTCGAGCTCCGGTCGCTGTCGTTAGGAACGAAAAAGAAAATCTCTCGCACTAATTAGTCCCGACCCCTCAAATGTGACCTTTTTTCACCAGACACTCTCTCTCTCTGAAAAACTCTCTCTCTCTGTCTCTCTTCCCCAATCTTTTCCCGCCTATATAAATCCGCTCTGCATGTCCACTTGAACAACAAAAAACTTCCCAAAGCCTCTCTTCTCAGTCTCCACCACTTACCTCCACTAGAGGTGGAGCGGAAGCTACCCGATTAGCTCGATTCTTGGTTCTTGATTTCTCCGCCAAGACGTCGGTTAAGCGGGTTTAAGCCGCCGTGATGAAGCTGTCGATGCGGCCGGTGTGGCCATGCACGGCGGTGAAGATTGCTCCGGAGCACCAAGCCTCCAGGTGCTGCACCCTCACTCGACCCGCCGCGGATTTGCCCCTCAAGGACCTGAAATTTGGTCATCGCGATGACCAATCCCACAAGATCCCCTCGCACTTCCTCGACCCCGTGCTAGGCCAGGCCGCTTCCGTGCCCAGGCCCGCGAGGCTAGGAAAGAGGTGGATGGAGTACCAAGGCGTCCAGAACTGGGACGGCCTCCTCGACCCGCTCGACGACAACCTGCGCCGCGAGATCCTCCGGTACGGGGGCTTCGTGGACGCCGCGTACAAGGCATTCGACTTCGACCCCTCCTCCCCCACCTACGCCACGCGCCGCTTCTCCAAGAGCTCGCTGCTCGAGCGGTGCGGGTTGCCGAGCACTGGGTACCGGATAACGAGGAACCTGACGGCGAGCTCGGGGATCCAATTGCCGCGATGGGCCGAGAGGGCTCCCGGCTGGATGTCCACCCGGTCGAGCTGGATTGGGTACGTCGCGGTGTGCCAGGACAAAGACGAGATCGCCCGGCTGGGGCGGAGGGACATTGTGATCGCCTACCGAGGGACGGCCACGTGCCTCGAATGGCTCGAGAACCTGCGCGCCACGCTCTCTCACATCCCCGCCTCGTGCCCCTCCGACGCGGGCACGCCGGACGCGCCCATGGTGGAGAGCGGGTTCCAAAGCCTGTACACGTCGCGCGCCCCGACTAGCCTGAGCCTGCAGGAGATGGTGCGCGAGGAAATCTCGCGGCTCCTGCGGTCCTATGGCGACGAGCCGCTCAGCCTGACCATCACCGGCCACAGCCTGGGCGCGGCCCTGGCGACGCTCACTGCATACGACGTGAAGACGGTCTTCGGGAGTGCGGCTCCACATGTCACCGTCGTCTCCTTCGGTGGCCCACGGGTGGGCAACCGGAGCTTCCGGTGCTGCCTCGAGGAGCAAGGGACCAAGGTCCTGCGCATCGTCAACTCGGACGACCTGATAACCAAAGTACCCGGGTTCGTCATCGACCAGGCCGACGGCGACCACGTCTCGAGCGACCGGGACGTCCGGGTGGCGGGCTTGCCAAGCTGGATCCAGAGGCGCGTGGCGGACACACAGTGGGAGTACGCTGAGGTGGGGAGGGAGCTCAGGCTCAGCAGCAGGGACTCTCCGTATCTCAGCGGGATCAACGTCGCCACATGTCACGACCTCAAGACCTACCTGCACTTGGTGGACGGCTTCGTGAGCTCGAACTGCCCGTTCAGAGCCACCGCGAAGAGGGTGCTCAGCGGCGGCTACTCTCGAGCGGAGAAAGTTGGGGCACGGCCGTAATTGGACGGCTTCCGGCGAAGGGGCAGGCCGGCGATGGTCGTGTTTGTAAATAGTGGGGCCCCGGGAGAGACGTGGGTCAGCAATATCTTAAGATCGTGCCCTAAAATGGAAAATCACATTGGATTTCCATTGTTGGAGATTGCACGGACCAGTGGGTTATTCCACATTGCTTGTCCCGCTTCCCTTTTTAGTCAACTAAAATGTAATTGAATCATAACACATGTTATTTGTTTCTATTTATTGGGTAAAAAAAGAATTTAATTAGTTTTTATCTGGTTGTTTCAGAAAAAAAAATCGAATTAATTACACGGACTTCACGTTCCTCTATTAACTACAAGTTATCAACCTTAATGCAGAAATTTTTCTGGTATTTGGCGAAGACTAAATGTGACGCACAACTACACGGCACTGGCCAAAAAGTTGATATTCCACAAATACTTGATAACTTGTATAAGTTACCTGATAATTTGCATGCTAAGATATATATGGATCCTTGTCATTTGGCCGATGTGAAGGCGGGTTTTCTAGGAAACATTGAAAGTATTTGACGTATACATTGTTTAATCAGTTTAGTAAAATTTTACCAGTGAAAATCTATTCGTAAAACTGATTCGAACACTACCCGACTGCTCCGAAAAAAAACAAAAAAGCACTGGAGCAATTCTTTGTTGACTAAGTTGGCACTCTTATAGAAAAAGGTCTAAGCTTGCATTTACTTTGATTAAAAACCAAACTCGAAAGTGCATTTTTTTTTTGTCAATTTCACGCACAACTAATAAAACTTATTGGCACGTTAAAAGCTGTTATGTGATTTTTAAGATTTGAGGTGCTCCGTATTATTTAAATGATGTGTACACCAAGAGTGCAACATCTTACTCACCACGTGGGAAACGAACTCATCCATAATTGCCCTTGGGTGACAAACATTTATGGATGCCATTAATAGTCAAAGTTTAGTAGTCCTAGCATTGAAAATACATGTTTAAAAGTCACTGAAAAAGTACAAAAATAAGAGGATGGGACACACCAAATGTCGAGGAACGTGATGGCTAATGTCATGACGCGTAATACCTCATGCAAGATCGTACATTGTCTAGCTCACCTGCCCCTAAATCATAAACTCGATTGGAGTCTTCTGCATGATTGTGGGCACCAATATCATTTAAACTAAGAATGAGCATGATTTCAGGTAGTAGTAAGAATTGAAGAATCGAATTGGTGAACAAAAGTTGATTCCAAGTTTTAGAGTACGAAAATTAGAGAATCGGTTTCAATGGGTAGATTCCACAAACTTGAAACCTGGATTAATTCTTTGTATTTTCTTGTTCTATGCGTTCATGTAATCCTACGATATTCAGCGTCCGATAATTAGTTTATAATTTGGAATCATTAGTCTAAACTTCCATTTTCGGTAATATCCATAATTGAGACTTTCTTTTGTTAATATTTCATATTCTTCATGTGTTTAAATATATGTTATGGTCAGTATATTAAAGCAGAAAATAATGATCACTAAAGGTGATAATTCACTGCAATAAAAATATAAATGGAACTTCGATAAATTTTGAACCAACCCTAGAACCTATGACAATATGCATTTTAGATTCCAAAAAATAAGGAACCACTTTCGACGTGTAGATTCCAGATAGAACCTAAAACTGCTTAACCCTAATTTAAACTATCTATTGAAAATATATCTTGAGTTTGAGTTCGAAATGAAAATTTGAATTGCGAAAATAAATAAATATTCGTGTACGACATCCTTGGAAATTAGATTTCTTGTTCGGCAAGGGTCCAAGTTAAATATTTCTGGACACCAAATTATGAGCAAGAGTTGTCGGCCAAGAAAAAGGAAAGGAAATTAAAAAGAAAAAGAGAAAAAGAAAAAGAAAGAAATAACAGAGGTTGACTTCTGTTGGGATTCGGAAAAGAGATTTACATTGACCGAATCGGCACCATGGATTTCCTTTAGACTTTCAACGTGGGCTTTTGCTAGACTTCTCATATATTTAAGGGCTGTTATTTTGCCGCAAGAAAGGGGTAGTTGTTGATCCACACGTACAATTATTGAAGCACCGGTTCTTTTACTAGTGCTTGGTCGCAGAATTACATTTTATGTGTTGAAACCGATTAAATCTTATAATAAAATTTGTGTAATTCCTTTGTCTGAGGTCGAGAGATTATTTTCTTAGAAATTATGGGGCGAAACACTTGCGAGTCATTGAATGTAATTGGAGGTTGAGAAATACCGAGAGTGCTTAAGTGACTCGAGTATAGTTTTGTGATATTCGTCGAATCGTTTGTTCTATAGTGAAATTCATTACTATTCTCCACGTGGACATAACTCTAGACGACCGAACTACGTATATCTGATGCTCGATTTATTTTATTATTCTATCTATTTTAATATTTAATTCGCTTGTTCCACGCAACACTATTAATTATGTGAATCCCACCGGACAGCCCTCATAATTGACGATTCAGATAGGCTCGATTTAAATCAGCCTGTAGACCGTGTAATAGTTTCTTACCCTTTTTTTTTTTTTTACCTTGGTAATCCAATTTTTAGTTCCTAATGATCACCACAAAAACTTGGTCCAGTTTAGATCCCCACAAGCAGCACCCAAGCCATGAGAAAGACATCATCCAGGTCATCAAATTCACGAAACTTGTTCTTTTAGTAAAACGTTTTCGCCGGCCCGACACCCCGGTCGGATTCGACGTTCGACCCTGGTCGTCCGCTCTCGAACAATCCATCCTCGAACGCATTGCATAATCGGAAGTACAAACCAGCATATGGAATGTGGCTCTCGCGGTTTCCGTCGTTGCTGTCTTGTGAATCACGATCCGAGAGCGATTTCGGTGCTCAATTTTGACTATCTTCCGCAAACAACGTACTTATTAGACTGTGTCAAAAGAAAAGGCCACCGACCCCCTCCTCCTCTCCTCCCCCATAAAAAAAAAAAAAAGAAAGAAAGAAAGAAAGGGGTAAAGAAGGCCAAGTTTGTCTCCTTCTTCGTTGACGGTGGCATTGGGTGCGCCCAAGTCTCCCGACTCGAACTCCTCTCGTGCTTTGGCGTTGCCACTCCACGCCGTCCAAACCTAACCCCCCGCGTCGGTCCTTCATCAAGGAAAAGGGCGACAGCGAAAGCGAATTATTGGCCCCTGCTAATGTGATTCTAATGAGAAATCACCGAGTTCTTGACAACACATGACGTCGCAAAGGTTGAGTCCGGCCGACGAGGAAAAAGTTCTAGGGGTACGAGATGAAAAGATGAATGCTTTCTATTGTGATTATAAGGTATGTCTGCTCATAATGTGAGGAATAAGAATGGTGCCCGAACCCATGATAATTGCTGAGAGGGCGCAGCAGAAGTCCGACACTTTCAACGGGAGAGATTGTGCCAAGAATGTTAACGGCTCCCGTTTCGGGATCCCTCGCTGCAAGGATGTTAGCACGCGAGGCGTCACTACAAAGGCGAATCATCTCGAGTATAAACCATTATTATTATTATTATTATTATTATTATTATTATTATTATTATTATTTTTTGTGTGAGAAATTGTTGAAATACATGATCTTAGAGAAATTCACTTGCCGGCGACGTCCGAATCACATCGAAAC
This sequence comes from Psidium guajava, assembly GCA_016432845.1. Taxonomy (NCBI): domain Eukaryota; kingdom Viridiplantae; phylum Streptophyta; class Magnoliopsida; order Myrtales; family Myrtaceae; genus Psidium; species Psidium guajava. The sequence continues at coordinate 12,501,200 of CM028230.1, read as the reverse complement.
CGAACCAACGTGTTGCTGTCTTTCAACGCGATCGATGAGTGCTGGCTCGATGGACAGTGCAGATAAGTGAAGATAACGCACTCGTCAGTAATTAGGGCTTTTATCTTCTTGGGAGAACTTCCGTTGACTAAGTAGACAAGACAATAACCGAATCAGAATAATCAACTTTCAATGTGTAAGATGACAAGTGTCGTGTAGCTACTAGAGGTTCAGCTTCATCCTTCGCAAACTGTCCCGTTCGTGCTTCAGCCACTTCTCTTGTCGCCACGACATGTTTGACTAATCACGAACATCATGATCATTATCACAAATGATCTTTAAACTTATATGCTCTGTACAGTATGATCTCTAATTTTTCAATTTATTCAGTGCGATCCCTGAATTTTAGCTCAACGTGTAATGTGATTCCCGAACTTTTGATTTGTTTAATATAATCCTTGAACTTTTTAGTGCATATTCAATTTAGTCATTGGACTAAATAATTCAAGAACTAGGTTGAATCTAAAAATTTAATAATTCAGAGACCCATTGCATATTAAGCCAAAATTTAGTGACTACACTGAGTAAATCAAAAGTTCAGAGATCACGTTGCGCATTAGTCGGGATTCAAGACCATTTAAGTACCTATCTCTTATTATTGTTAGCACATTGTCAAGGGTTCTGCAATTGGATTTGAAATATTTTGCATTATTGGGTGCATGCAATGTAGAAAGTTTTGGCAACAAAACTGCCTAGGAAATATATATATATATATATATATATATATATCAATCAATCAATTCGGATTCTTTTTGATAAATTGTTCATTTCTGATATTTGGTAAGCTTCTAGGCTAGGTGGCTTATCGTATTCATCGATTCTTGAAAGTTAGAAAGGAAGGCGCTTATCACCTTTGAAAGTCCCAATCAACCTCGTGATATCTCAATCAACCTTGTGATTTTCCCTTCTTCTACCATTGTGAGGTCACGGTCGGTGGCCTTCGGCTTCGGCCAACAGAATGTCGAGAGCCGAATCTCTGAGTTGGACCATGTTACTTTCATTGGCCAAAAAAAAACTTAGAAAGCATCAAGTCAGGTTGAAATATGTGAAGTGGGAATAATACCTACCCAGGTCCCACCCGATTGGGGATTTAAATGGAGCTTCGACACCCGCAATCATTCCGAACCAATTGGATCCAAGTCGGGTCATTTTCAGTACGGTTTCTCGAAACCCACGAACCGTCCAAAAGCTGCTCCCTGAATGAAAGCAAGAGAAATTGCGGCTCAGGAAAAAGGAAAAACACCCAGAATTATTTTAAATAAATAATTAAATGGCAGAATCGATGACCCCTGAAGAGTCGTCTCAACCTCTTGTTCTACCGAACTTCGAGACTTTCCAGGTTGGAATGATCAGACGCTTCGTAAAGCCAAAGTCAATGATCATAATATTTTCAATTGATAATTTTCGTGACTAATTTAGCCGGGGGGATCTCTAGATAATTGCGTGGATTAATTGAGGACACGCTTTATAAGTTGGCATAAGAAAGGGACATTGGAACAACAAATTCGGTGTTCACATGTCTCTGACAAGGATGCCGAAATTATAAAAAAAAAAGGATCGATGAGTTATTATATCCCGGAAAAAAAATAATTTGATTCGCTTCCTTTCCATTTCCAGCTAATTGTCCGAGGACGTGATCCGGTAACCCGCTTCTTCTCGGGACGAGGCTCTTGAATGTTGACTTCATCAAGCCGACATCTTACAATGAACTACTAAACGGTCAGAACGTCGAGCGGGGCGAGGGATGAGGTTTTTGAACTGAAAAATACGGCGAGGTCAGCGCTCCGGTGCTTTTACGACTCGGGGGGAGGTTCATGAACATGGTACGATGCGGCTGGAAAGAGGAAGCCGTGCCCGGACGGATGAAACCAACATGACTTATACTAAAGTACATCACAAAGATCATTCTCTTTGCCACCACGCCACTTCAGTAGAACTAATATGGACCACGCCACTTCACATGGGTTGACATGGACCTCCCATCCCCTTTTACCCCCCAATGCAAGACACGCAAACTTTATAAGGCTAATCAAATTTAAATTAATGGGGGCCATTTATTTCACTGAAAATTTCGCGATAAAGGATCACTTTTTTTTTCCGTAAAAAGTTATTTTCGAGAAAAATGGTTGGTTTTCATTTATTTTGTGGTTTAGGAAAAACGATTTCCTTCTAGAGGAGGTCATTTCCCCTAATCTAATTTGTTGTTTTTAGTCCATAAATTTTTTTTTTTGCATATACTAGTTTTTCGTTATTCAAAATATCGAAAAACGAAAGTCGAAAATCAAATTTTCCAAAATCAGTTTTCCTTGGAACAAACAGACTGAATTTAGAAATAAGCATCGTGTACTGACGTATGAACAGATTGACCAAGCATTTCTTATAGCACAAGAACATTGCAGGGCTGGTCAACGCCGCGCTTGGAACGGTCATTGTGCAGGAATAGGTCCCTTTGAAATTGCTTGATTGGTTGAGTAAAGAAGCCACCGGTCCCTTCTTCGGTAATCCAATGATTATTTTTTTTTCTTTTTCTTTTTTTTTTGTGTGTGTGAGATTTGATGGAAAATAAGGCATGTGTATACCTGGATTATAACTTAAGATTGTGAACACACATTTCAATTTTCAAGGCGGTGTTTCAAGATTAGGTTATCAGGAGGTAATTCCATTTGGCTATATGTCTGTAGTAAGTAATGACGTGTATGCACATGTAATTGTGTGTATGGACATGGACATTATTCAGAAAATAGAACCTAATTGCTGTGAGAAAGGATCTGATCAATTAACAGCCTGTAATTTGGGATGGCCTAATGATGGGGAGCCTAAAAAATTCAACAATTAAATTTGGATTTTGAGTTGCGCAATCCACAATTCTTACTACCTTAAAAGATGCAGGATAATTGTCCAAAAAATCTAAACTTATTATACAATTTTCAATTCAATCGTAAACTTTTTAATTTGACCAATTCGGTTCTAAACCTTTTGATGATTTTTCAATCTAGTTCGTCTAGCCAATTTTGGTCCGAAATAACTGATATGGACTCATTCTATATGGCATGTCCAACACTGATGTGGTTGCATCATTGATGACGGGCACAAGTAAAAAGGAAAAGAAACAAAAAGAAAGGAATTTCTTTTTTTTTTAATGCAAAGAATCATCCACGTCTACAATTTCTGGCCAAAATTGGCTAAATGGACTTTATAAAAAATCGTTAAGACGTTTAGGATTAAATTGACTAAATTTAAAAAGTTACAGCTGAATTGGCCTTTGTACAATGAATTTTATACTTTTTGGATAATTTTTCCGAAAAGATGAATTTTTTCCCCTAAAATTACGATATTGTCTTTTGTTGATCTGAGTAAGATTGTGTATGAGTAATTAAATAGGTATCGAATGTTTAGAGCCACATTTCAGCTTGATAAGCGAAATGGGTCATGTAAGTATGCTCTCCGCTTCACTTTGTGGATCCTTTAGATCAGAAAAGTTCAAAATGAGAGTTTTAATGGGATAGATTCATGGTGTCTAGAGACTGAAAGGCAGTCCCTTGTTTAATGCCAAAGGGCCGTAGCTGTGAGATAACTTGCATGTCTTGGAGCAATCTTGAGAGTGCATTTTCCCATAAGGCCGGATGCATTTAGGATTTTACCCTTGTAATCCTCCCAGCAAGACTTGAACCAAAATAGCAACAAGAAAAGCAAATTCCCTTATCATCTAAATTAACACCTTATTGGTGTCTAGGATTTTGATTTTGCTATCACTTATTATAACAATATACTTTATCTTTATTATGCTTGGGCTTTGCAGGAGTATAACACACCTGCATATTTAACGTATTCTCGGTACAAACTTATAATAAATTTTTAAAAAAAAAAGCAAATAAGAAGAGTTGAGAGATTCTTTGCGATGATACCCTCTTAAATAATTCAATCCGAAAGTTTGAGCGTCTAAAAATGACACTGCATGTCTAACCTAAGAAAGGAAATAGGAAGAAAAAACATCAAACGTACAGCGTTTTAAGATATCTTTAATGGAAGCCAGAATGGACTGACACCATGAGATTAGAAAAGTGGACTCATCTTTTAGCTAGGTTTAGAAATATTCTAATTTTTTTGGGCTCTCCAGCCATCATAGAAACAGAAGATAAAGATGTGAGAAATCTTAATACTTCAGGACAACACCAGCTATTGCATTTGCTTTTGGAGCCCATTAGTACCTAATATTTTGGGATGCAATGAGCAAGGGAAAAATGAAATGTTTTCAATACAAAGCGTATTAGTCATTAACCCTTATTGGACTGTGGACTGATTGATTTTCAAACGCTTTATCTTAATACGGCGGCTGATTAGGAGCAATGTCTTACCTGATGCACATGAACATGACGGTTTGCATGGTATGTATTGTAATATTAACGCAGAATAACAGGATGCTGCAAATAAGTTATTACGAAGACTCAAAGGAATTAACGAGGATTAAGTCAATACGAAAGCTCAAAAAAAGTAAATGATGATCGATAAAGGACACCAGAGATTTACGTAATTTGATTCGAATATCGGTACCCATATCCATGAGGAGAGCGAGCAAGAATAATTCACTATAATCGAAAAGTCGAAGTTACGATTGCTCAATTGCTCATGTGTCCCTCATCTAAATTATACCCAAACTCAAAGTATTTACAAATAAATAACTCGACGTCGACGTAAAACTCACAATCACAAAATCAATCGTGTTAAAGCACGTTGGCGCGGCTAGCAGAAAACGAGAACCCTAGACGTCGTCTTCCTTCTCGTTCAGTGTTCGTGCGGCTGCCTTCCACTGTGCGGTCCCTTTGGCTTGTGCGGCATACTCTCTACACAAAAAAGAAAGTCTTATGTACGGATTCCATGAGAAGTTCCCTGTTTGCCCCTCGAAAAAGAATAAAAAAATAAATAAATGTATGTGTAGCTAGGGGACATCCACTTACAAGGTCAAATCTTTGTAAAAGATTTGGACAGCCATGACCAATTTCCCACGGACCAAAAAGCCACTTCTCTGTACCCATAGCACATCGATATCCTTGGAATATCAATTCTGAAGAAGTTGTCTAATGCACGCCATGGTCCAAGTTCTGATCTGTTAACAATATTTTCTTTTAACAAATTGATATCGAAGCTCATACTCGAGATAAAATATAACACGTTCAATCCTTGTTCTTGTATAAATAGGGATACTCCCCCTCACATGCAATCACCTAACGTGAGCAATGGACTCTCTCTCTCTCTCTCTCTCTCTCTCTCTCTCTCTCTCTAGGTGTGAGTGGATTAGTGAGCGTGAGCGATCGGTCCTTGGGCAAGGCTTGCCTTAGGCAATCCATCGATCCAAAGACTCAATCGCCGCACGATCTCGATCTTGAGCATTGGCCCGTGACACTTGCCTCTATGATTTTAAGTGTGGGAAGAGACGTGGCATAATTTTATCATATAACTCACAACACCATTAAACCTCAATTTATCGATTTGTCATGCCCGAAATTGTTAGTATTGAGTTCAAAATTGAAAAAAATGGATAAAGTGAAAGTACCCTCAAAATATTTTTCTAAATATTGTGTCTTACTTTAAAATACTTACCCAATAACTATATCCATGAATTGTACATTTCTATTGAAGGCCAATTAGCAATAAAGATCCTCATTTTTTTTTTCTTCTCCTTTCCATTTTGTTCCCTCCAATTTAAGTTTTTTAAAAAAAAAACTCACCTTTCAAATTCATGCTTTTGATCACCTTTTTGCCCTACTTCTGCAGCGAGATTGAAAGCGCACTTATCTCAATGAATCCCAACTTGAGAGTCCATATAGAAAAATTATATACACTTCTATGTGGTGTAATTTTTTTCTTCCTTCCTATTAACTTTCACATGAAATGCATTATTGGGTCTCTTAATTATAAAAATTCATCTTTTCGTCGTCGTATTTTCGCTGCCTTTTTCCAATTAAATCTCTACACTTTCAACTTATCAAATCGAGTCTTTCTAGCTTTGCACATTTTGTAATCGAGTTCCTTCTATCAAATCAAATCACGTTGTAGTATGACGTGAATAAAAATTTTTTAGTTTTATTCACGTCATACTTCAACTTTGTCCATATAGGTTAAACTTTTTTCCACCCATATCCCTTGGGCATTTAGCGGCATCAGACTTTGGCTTCCTCCAACGGCCACGTCAGCTGAACTCGGTCAAATTCGGTGTCGGAGGGACGTGTTAGAAAATTCGTGAAGATAAAAGTTTCTCTTATGTGACAAGTGAAGTACATAAATTATTAGGAAAAAAGAAAAACGCGAAAATACAGTGGCGAAGAGCCGAATTTATGACAAGCGAAAAGTACAAAAATTTATTATTAAAAAAAAAGGTGAAAGTATAAAAGGGCGAAGAGCTGAATTTTTCCCTTTTCAAATTTTTATAGCGTCGCTAGGTATCGTCTGCTCTTGCCCTAGAAATCAAACTTCTGTCCTTCCTTGCGAGTGAAGGGGTGAGCCCCCGCTTACAAGCTGACAACCATCTTTGTCTCTCTCAGTCAACGGGGGTGAGGGACCAAGCAAACCCTAACGTATGATTTGGGCCGAGAAGCTGCGTGGCGTGGCTCGTAGAATGGCGTTGACATATACGAACATATGGGCTCACCACGACCTAGGAGGATCTTTCATCTGGGCTTTTGTCCTTACGTAGGTTTCTGCTAGGGCAATAAATACCCCACTCTTCCATATTTTTTTCCATCTGTAATGGGATAATGCGATGGGTTTTGATTAGGTGCACCGACAAGACAACACAATCGATGTTGGGCGGGCGAGATGTGGGTGAACTCCTGTCCATAACTATCCCTGTGCACACATGTGCTACGAATAAGTTAAAAAGCTTTCTACTTTGGCAGAGGATGTAACAACGGTCCCGCTAGGATGCGTGGACCTAAACCTTCAAGCTTCAACCCGATTAACTCATGCATATATCTCCCCCTCACATGTAAACCTCGGTGTTAGGCTTGCTTTTTGCTTCAGGTACCCTTCTACACCAACATATCTCAAACTTGAATCGCCATCAACGCCTATCGAGCCGGTCCCGAAAAACGGATCGATCGCTAGATTCCTTCCTTGAAATATTCACCAAACACCGATGCATTCGGCTCTAATACCATTCGTTGAGAGTACGCAGCAGAAATCCGATACCTTCATCTGAGGAGATTGCAAAGAGAAAGCCTAAGTCCGAACCCTGTTAACATATCCAGTCGAATTCATCTTCACTTAAAAGGTTAAGCCAATGAGTTATGGGCCGACTATGATATATTAAGTACTCAAGACAACATCAATTCTTCGATGTAGGATTTTTCTAACACAATTCACACGTACATCCTAACAGAAAGTAGCGCCTTATGGCATGCATTATAATGTTTTTGGAGCAGAAATCTATTTGATTATGTAATTTTATTTTTCTAGTTCTTGAGCATTTTTTTTGTTTCAAAAGTAGTTTTGGAGCCGTTTGAAAAAGTAAAAAAAAAAAAAGTACTTCGCTCCAAAAATAAAAAAATTGACTTCCGAGTAAAAGTTAATTTCTAAAATAAAAGTGTTTTCATGCATGCCGTTATTAACCCTTGCCCTTGTCTTTTCCCTCACGTCATATATGCTATGTCTTGTATGTTTAGACTGTCTTACATGAGTTGGTCCCTCATGGGACTTTCACCTCCCTTGTTTTGTAGGATCGTCTAGATAAGGTGTGATCATTGCTTGGCTCACCCCTAAGACGATCTTGGAGTGTTCCAAAACACTACGGGTCATGCCTGGCTATGCGTCGATTGCCTTGAATCATGCTTAGCCATAACGGGTCGCTTGTGAGCCATTGTGCCTAGTCCAGGTTCTGGCATGTTGTAAATTAATGCGAAATAACAGGATCTTACAAATTAAGTCAATGTGAAAAGCCCAGAAAAAAAAAATAACCATGAATGACGAAGGACCCCAAAAGATTACGTGGTTCAGTCCGAATATCGATACCTACATTCACGAGAAGAGTCGACAAGAATACTCCACTATAATCGGAGAATTAAAATTACAATCGATCAATATGCTTATGTTATCTATATCTAAATTATACTTAAAATTCAAAGTGTTTATAAATAAACAACTTGACTGGACACAAAATAAACAAAGCACTCATTGTCGAACTGCAAAACAGAAGCAATTCGCAACACTGATGATGTGTGCCATTCACTTCGTCCTTTCGTGGCTTTCTTCAGAGCGTTTTTTTTTGCTCTTCTTGTCCGGCTCCTGCACTTTCCTGTTGTGCGGCTGCAGGGTAAAAAAAAGAAAGAAAAAGAATCATCGAAGAAAGAAACCCTTAGTTTTGTTTCTTTCCCAGACAATGACGTTTTTACCCTCAGAATACATATTTGAGCGCTCTCTTTCTTTGATTTAACCAATCTGCCGCACCCATCTAAGTCCACAATTTTTATCCGTTAAAAGATTTTCTTTTTCTTTAACTAACCGACAAGTATTCGTAAACGGTTTAAACTCGAAACATAAATTAACATGGCTCGTGGGATGTATCACGGTCCATCCTTGCACAAGAATTTTTATCGGGCAATGATACAGGGCTAATGGTAAAATTGGTAATGGCTTTACCAAACTCTGCTTCCTTTTTCTCAATGTTCCATACACGCCTATTTCATTTCACCCTCTTCTCTCCTCTTCTCATGCTTAGCCTTCCAACCTTCACAATCAAGCACGCCACCAGCATCGCAACATCGAAATCGACCGCGAAATTCCTACGATCAAAACTCGGGTGTTTTTCCCAGAAGATTTGTTTTCTGAATGACGAAATGGAAATTACGCATCATGCCAAATGCAATATCATGGGTTGCGGCAACGAAAATGCACATGATAACGATGCCCGTGGCAATGAAAAATGCGCGTGATTACGATGCTCATAGTGTGGAGAAATGGCGAGGGGCAAGGCATATGTGTACTCATCCAAAGCCCTAGGACATTGGCACTATGATTGCGATCAAAGTGTATCTAAAGCAAAAGAATGAAAAGCACCTGGCTTTACTTAGCCGGGAAGAATATGTCAACATTGTTTTTCTGCTTTCCTTCATGATGGGCGGGGAAATTCACTTAGGTGCTTCTTTAACTAACCCCAATGATTGGAGAATTGCTTGCATGACGTGAAAAGGGATCAAATCCAATCAATCTTGTCACCGTTTACTTTGACTTGACCTATTCCTTTGTCCTCGATTCCATCGCCGCAGTCCCAACACGTTCCATGCATCCAGTCGAGTTCGTCGGGGTTGATCAAAGAGCTATATTCTGCGAAAAATCAGTATGGAAGACTCGGGAGAAAGTTGATAAGTTGTCACCCTCAAATTTTATTGGGGCAAGTGTTTGGGAGATGGTCACATTTGAATACCCCGTTTAGTAAAAAAAAAAAAAAAGAAAATTTGGGCACGTCATGAATCATGATCATGAGGTAATTAGCCAAATAAGGAGATGTGATAGTGTGGTATGCAACTTCAGTGCAAGTGTTCAAATTCTTTCTGTTTAGGTCGATTGAGAGAACTGACTTTTCTCATTAACATTTAGTCTATGTCGCCGAGGTAGATGAAACTATCGCAGTGACTTTGTTTCTATGTTCTGATCATGGTGATAGGCGATGAATTGACTCACTCAAAGGGTCCATAAAATTGAGACAGTTCGTAATTTTTTTAAAAAATGTAACTAGGATTCCACAAAGAAAACAAATATGAAAGGGTCGTCGTTTCGGCATATTTAAGTTGAATAAGCTGCCTTTACAACTTGCTTGACTTATAAATTAGGATGCCACGAAGAAAATATGAAAGGGCCGTCGTTTCGGCATATTTAACTTGAATAAGCTGTCTTTACAACATGTTTGACTTATAAATTAGGATGCCACAATATGAATTATAAATTAGGATGCCATGAAGAAAATATGAAAGGGCCGTCGTTTCGGCATGAATAAGCTGTCTTTACAACGTGCTTCACTTATAAATTAGGATGCCATGATATGTCTTATAAATTAGGATGCCACAAAGAAAATATGAAAGGGCCGTCATTTCGGCATGTTTAACTTGAATAAGCTGTCTTTACAACGTGCTTGACTTATAAATTAGGATATCACGATTTGACTTATAAATTAGGATATGACAATTTGACTTATAAATTAGGATGCCACGAAAAAAATATGAAATGGCCATCATTTCGGCATTTTATCTTGAATAAGTTGTCTTTACAATGTGCTTGACTTATAAATTAGGATGCCACGAAGAAAACATGAAAGGGCTGTCATTTCGGCGTGTTTAACCTGAATAAGCTGTCTTTGCAACGTGCTTGACTTATAAATTAGGATGCTATGAAGAAAATATGAAATGGCCATCATTTCAGCGTTTTATCTTGAATAAGTTGTTTTTACAATATGTTTGACTTATAAATTAGGATGCCACGAAGAAAACATGAAAGGGCTGTCATTTCAGCGTGTTTAACCTGAATAAGCTGTCTTTGCAACGTGCTTGACTTATAAATTAGGATCCTACGAAGAAAATATGAAATGGCCATCATTTCGGCGTTTTATCTTGAATAAGTTGTCTTTACAATGAGCTTGAGTTATAAATTAGGATGCCACGAAGAAAATATGCAAGGGCTGTTATTTCAGTGTGTTTGACCTGAATAAGTTGTCTTTGCAACGTGCTTGACTTATAAATTAGGATGCTATGAAGAAAACATGAAAGGGTCGTCATTTCGGCATGTTTAATTTGAATAAGTTGTCTTTACAATGTGCTTGACTTATAAATTAGGATGCCACGAAGAAAATATGAAAGGGCTATCATTTCGGCATGTTTAACTTAAATGTTTAACTTGAATAACTTGTCTTTACAATGTACTTGACTTACAATGAGGTAGTAATGCCAAATTGACGTGCACTCGCCATGGTCGTTTTTAAGACCGGAGGAAGACTGAGATACAAGCTTTCAGTTGAGATCTTTTAAATACAGTCGACACTATAGCTGATTGACCATGAAATCTTTTTTTCTCTATGTATAGAATATTTAATCCTGAATTTTTCAATTTTGTCAATTTAATTGTACGAAATTCTAATGTAGTCGTCATGACCAATTTTTCCATGAAATTGCTGAAATGACAATCCAGTCGTCGTCGAACATCCTACATTACACACCCCAATACCAGCCATTTTTAGCGAAAATTGGCGCAAATGATGAAATCAAAAATTCGCACAAATTTTTTTGACTATTGACAAAATTGGAAAGTTTATGATAAAAACTAACATTCCTACAATATATTTAGGATTGATTTGACAATTTCTTCATTATTTAGAGGGACTATATGATACAATATGTATTATCCGTATGAGATATTGCATTGGCAACATTAAATCCAGGTTTTAATAGATAATAAATTTTACTGTACTCTAAAAAGAAAAAAGCCACATGACAAGCACACATGCCAAATCAAATGCCTATTGAGAAGCATACATATGCACAAAACTGCATGCTATTTATTATACGATGCTCGTCCATGTCGCGACTCGACTCAAGCAAGAACCTGTGCGACACCCACCAAATTCATAGGAGGGGATGTCGCCCCTAAGAATGAATAAGTGATGGGTCATTTTGATCTTGTCTGATCAACTGCAAACTATGGCTCCGTTTGTTTATTTTGCGGAGAATGAATGATTCGAAAAATATTTTTCTGAAAATGATCACTTGTATCGCTTACTAAAATAAAAGAACAAAAAGTATTTGCATCGTCTACAAAAAATGTTTAGATATAAAATGTTGCATTAATCAATTATTTCAAGCGTTCATTTTGAGGAAATATTTTTCAAATAATTTATTTTTTTGCAAAACAAACAAAGATTAAAAGAAATGCCATGTCTTAATGGATGGCCTAAATGTAACTCAGCATTCACAAGAATACCTAACTTTTTGTTCGGTTTATATTGCTTCAATTCTTAGTATTTTTCTCTCCCTAAAGATAATATTAAACTCAAAGGGATCTTTAATGTCTTCTGCGTTCAAAAGTATGATTTTTTTTTCTTTTTGGCCAACATTCCAAGCAGGGAGTTCATCAATGTTTGGAAAAGGTATCAGAAAAGTCCTAAATCTATTGCATGGATGTCAATTTAGTCATCAACCTTTTAATAATACTAATTTAATCCTAAGCCTTTTGACCTAAAGTCAATTCAATCTTTCCGGTTAATTTTGACTGAATATTGTTGGCATTGATATGGTCAGCGCTGACATGAACATTTTCAATAATTTTTTTTATTTTTTATTTATTTTTTTGGTCTTTTTTCGAAGCTCCTCAGTTGGCCGGCGAGGCCACTGGAGGAACCTAAAAACAAAGGAAAGGCAAAAAAGAATAAAAAAATCAAAATTTATTAAAATTTATTTCAAAAATACCTACGTTAGTACTGATCGTGTCATGTAGGTCGTCTAGCATCCACGTTAGTACCGTACGATCAAAATTGATTGGAATGACTACATTAGTACTAAATCAAAAGATTTAAAATTAAATTAACATCAATACAATGAGTTCCGTTCATCGTCTTCTCACGGTTGCTCACCATGTAAATGATTGGAAAGGACTAATATATCGAAGAACGGCACGTCGAATATTCGTGATAAGGTCATAGGAGGATAATCATTTATTTTATGAGTCGAAAAAAGAACGAAAGGACAGTTGTTTTTTTTTTTATGGAGTTGAAAAGGTACACAAAGAAAAGGACAATAATTGCCCATTTATGTGCCTCGCGCTTTTCCCTCTTTCTTTCAACCATCCCATTACTGCCTAGGGCAACAGACGGCATTCTAATTGGTCAGAGCTTGTCCATTTGCGCCACGTTCCCTTCCACAATTCTTTGTGCCCAATCATTTGATGCGCACAAATTGAAATTCAGAGAAAATAAAAGAAGAACTATTGATATCTCCCCCCCCCCCCATATATTCATTTACTCACGTTCTTTTTATCATGCCGTGCATTTTCGATACAAGATATAAATCATGATTTACAGGAAAAAAACATGCTAGAAAATTGTGTGACGGCCTGTCGATTTGGTAATGTTGTCTAGCTCATTTGACATGTCAAACAGATGGAATTTCACGTTTCTGTCGCCAAATCATCGTTTGAGTTTTGCTACAATTGAAGGGAAGTAAACACGTTCCCCTACCATTTTGATGAAACATAGTCTCCATTTGATTCGCGAAAGATGAGTGATTTGCAAAATATTTTTCTAAAAATGATCGCTTATATCATTAGAATTAATTAGTCAATAAAAAATATTTATCGTCAACAACAATTTATGTCTACATATTTTTATGAACGGTGAAAATAGTTTTCATTCATTCATTTTTTTGAGTGATACAAGTGATCACTTTCTAAAAAAAATATTTTTCGAATTATTTATTTTTCGCGAAATGAATGGCGCCAGGTAGAGTTCTTACTTTGTGCTTATTTTCCAGGCAACGAATAATCTATGGACCACAAACTCAGAATATCAGAGTTGATTTTAATGATATAATTAGATTAGAGAAGTAAATAAATGTTTGTGAAATTAAGTCTAGCATTAGAGCTTTCTCTCATGGCGGGTTTTCCTTTCATTATGTTCGGATGCTTAAGGCCTCGTCCCTTAAATGGATCTCGAGAGTGTTAAAATATTGCACAAAACCAGAGATGATGGATGAACTACTTCCACCTCAACCTCATGACCAAGCATCACAAATCTTTTTTCTTTTTTTAAAAATGCTAGACCCATGTTTTGGTTTGACTAAATCTCTGTTTGTTTCATGGAAAATGAATAGCTTAAAAAATATTCTTCTAAAATTGATCGCTTATATCATTTATAGAAAAGAACGAACGAAAAATACTTTCGTCATGTGTAGAGATATTTAAACGTGAATTTCTGTTATTGTAAAAACATATTTCATTGACTAATTATGTAGCAATATAAGATTTTTTGAAAAGATTTTTCAGATCATTCGTTTTTGGCGAAATAAACGCAACTTGAAATGCACCTAACTTTCCGTCTTGACGCATGCATACATACATATATGGAAGCTTCCACCCTAGAGCCTCATCCCGTCAGGATGCCAACAATGAGATTTGCCATTCCATCACCTAACGAGCACCTCGCCCCTCTCTTCAAACCCACTGATCCATACTCACCCGCCGCGGCCGCCACCAAGTGCGTCGCGGTTCGCAAAAAGAAATGGATGGAGTACCAAGGGATCAACAATTGGGAAGGCCTGCTCGACCCTCTCGACAACCACCTACGCCGCGAGATACTCCGCTACGGGGAGTTCGTCGAGGCCACGTACCACTCGTTCGATTTCGACCAGTCCTCCCCCACCTACGCCACTTGCAAGCACCCCAGGAGCTCGCTCCTGGCCCGCGCCGGGATCCAAGGGACCGGATACCGGGTGACGCGTTATCTGCACGCGACCTGCGGGGTCCAAATGCCGCATTGGGCTTCCAACGTCGCTAGTTGGATGGGCACGCGGTCGAGCTGGGTCGGTTACGTGGCGGTGTGCGAGGACGGGAGGGAGATCTCGAGGCTGGGGAGGCGGGACGTGGTGGTCGCGTTTCGAGGGACCGGTACTTGCTTGGAGTGGGTCGAAAACCTCCGCGCCAACTTGACTTGTCTGGGCGGCGAGGGCGGAGGGGAAGGGGAAGGGGAAGGGGAAGGGGAAGGGGAGGGGGAGGGGCCTATGGTGGGAAGTGGGTTCTTAAGCTTGTACACATCAAAAGCAGCCACTAACATGAGCTTACAGGTAAGGGAAAAAAGGCCGCCCTATGAGCACATTAGCGTTCCATAGCAGAGTCACTTACAGATCTATATCCTGCTCATAGTGTATTCTTTTCAAGAAAAGTAGTAAACTCCAAGAATAGTTTTTTTTTTTTTTTGATAACCGAGGTGTCCGCGCGGCCGGCGAGCTTGTGCTCAAACCAGTGGTGAAGCACGACTAGTCCTCGGGAGGACCCGCAGACCCCACAACCACGGGCCCTCAATTAAGTCACCTGGCACCGAGAAGTTTTGAACCCAGAACCTCTCGTGAAAGGAACCGAGCGCAAACCAACTGGGCCACCAGATGGTGGGTTAAACTCCAAGAATAGTTGATAGCACAAAATTCGTAGAAAAAAGCCCATGCATTCTAGTTGGCGCGATCAAGTAAGTCCTCACAAATGATGCTAACCTAGACTATGATCGAGCGTGTCGTTCAATGCAAACAAGTGACGATTTCCTCGCGAAACGTCATCTTGTTGATACTACTGTAACGAGATATTGAACTCTTTCATAAGCTTTGAATTGAGTAGAAGCTCAAATTTACGTGTTATCGGTAATAATTTGTTACTCATGCTTCCAAAAATGAATCTCATGAGAATTTACTATAAAAGGAATGACGATAACATTAATGCGTTGATACTTGATATCGAAATGGTTGTTCCCAATTTCAGGACATGATAAGAGAAGAAGTTGCCAGAATCATCAAAATGTACGGCGACAAGCCCCTTAGCTTGACGCTCACGGGCCATAGCCTCGGTGCAGCACTGGCCATCCTCAGCGCGTATGACATAAGGTCCCACATTCCGAACGCACCGATGGTGACGGTCATATCGTTCGGCGGGCCCCGCGTCGGGAACCGGACCTTCCGACGCTTCTTGGAGAAGAGCAAGGCGAACGTTCTCCGCATCGTGAACTCGGACGACCTCGTCACCAAGGTGCCGGGGCTAAAAGACGATGTGGCGAGGCTCCTGTGGTTGTTCCAGAGACGCGCGGAGCACTCGCCGTCGGCGTACACCGACGTGGGACGGGAGCTGAGGCTGAGCAGTAGGGAGTGCCCGTACCTAGGCAGCGCCGACCTCGCCACGTGCCACGAGCTGAAGACGTATCTTCAGCTGATTAGTGGGTTCGTGAGCTCCAAGTGTCCTTTTAGGGCTACGGCGACGAAGGTGTTGAGTGTGAACAATAGCAGATCAAGGGATAAAATGCCAGTATCTTAATTAGTACGAGAATCACGCATGAACGCATGCCAGTAAGGCTCTCTCACTCCCTCTCGAAGAGGTACTTGCTATGCATCCGATTCATGCGAGCCGAAGCACACTCCAAAAGTAGGGTAAGAGAGATCTCACGGGAGGTCTACATGATCCGCGAATAGCCTTGGATTTGTCACGAATCGCGTACGAATCATGAGCATAGGATCAATACCTTTCGTGCCGTCGTTTAGGGGGTTTACAGAACTCCAATGGCTTCGTTTACCATCACCTTAAAGAGTACATAGATGGTGGGTGAAGGTGTCGTGAGAAAATACATTTGGTCTTATGGTTGTTTTTCAACTCACGGTTGAAATTATCATGTCTACTTAAAAATACGTGCTCTGTTGTTAATGTATAGATGCTGGAAAATTCCTGGAGTAGAGCATTGCTGAGTTCCACTTCCTTCACATGTCAATTATTATTGAACAGATGAAATGCATGATGGTGTTCTTGCATCAGGTTGGAATATCTCCACTCCCCAAAATGAGCGCCTGAGATGCATTCATCTCTTTTTCCTTTTCAAGCTTGTGACGATTTTCCCTTCTTCTGCACTGATTCTGAAGTACTAAGAACTACGATCCATCAACGTTGCCAATCACCGGTGAAGTTGGTAATAAACCGAGACTAGATAGTCAAGTTCAGGACTTTAGGCTAAAGGGTGCCTAATTACAAGGTTGTGGCTTCTAGAGAGAGAGAGAGAGAGAGAGAGAGAGAGAGAGAGAGCATAAGTTGAAATGCCACTGACGGCAGCGGGTCTGAGGGCGTTGGATCATTGTAAGGTTAGATCAGTAGCAGCTCAACTGCAGGGCATAGATCAGGGTACAGTAGCTGCATTTGAGTTGGTGATTGGGATCTGGGTTTTCTTTGCGTGAAGATGGATTGACAACGTGAAATTAGGGTTTATGTTGCATGGAACGTCCGTTTAAGATGATCCCTACCCTAGTGCATTGTTCCTCCAGTTCACATTATTATCATGTAAGAGAATTCGTTCCACAAATGGTCTTTATAAAACAAATCATAAGAATATTTTAGCGGAACATGCTGTGAGAAATAACTAATTTTTGAATCGAGGTTTGTTGCGACATGACAAATTGAAATATCAAGTTGAATTTCTCTCTCGAATCTATCGGTTTCTCTGCTAAGGAATTGTCCGAAAACCAGGGGCAGATCTCCCAAGAAAACATCAAAAACCTTAAGATCTTCAGGGCTGACGATCCAAATTAGTGGGAGAGGAGGGCCCTTGAAAGGAGAAACTTTTGAGGAATGGATCACTTTTTCTCTCGTATTTTCCGACTTTCGCATCATTGTGATTTCCGACTTTCCCACTTTTGAGGAATCTCGTATTGAAATCTTATCCCACGACGGCTTGAAGAGCATTGTGCCGAAGTGGAGGAGCCCAAATAGAAGAAATGCCATGCGTGCATCAGACAGGACACCTAAAAGCGCGGCCACCGTGACTGGTTCTGGTTGTACAACAGTGACTACCACTTATGGTGGTCATACTGCTTATGCTAGCGGCGGCTAAGTGGAACAGATCAGGTTGGAACACCGAGCTCTTTTATACTCTCCCTTCCTTTTCGTTATACACAATCTTTTTATCCATAGTTCCCTTCATATGAATTAGCAGAAAACAATACTTATTCCCGGGAATTTCACCCTACCGGCCTCGTCAAAGTGAATCTCTCAAGGGGAATCTCTCTCTCTCTCTCCCCCCACCCCCCGGGGTGTGGAACGCCATATTAGGGTCGTGGACTCCGGTTTGAGCTTGCCACCTCAGAACGAGCACCTTCATACCTCTGTTCTAAGGTGGAACGTTGACGGCGTCGGCCTTTGCACAATTGGCTTCTGATCTCGATAAAGCCTTCAAGGCATGCCCGGCCATCTTGGCCACCCCTTCGGCCTTTTATGCCTAGGGAACCGCGGTATGTGACACACGAACAACGGACATCTAAGTCTTAATCGGCATTCCCCTAATGGTTGTACCATCCAGTATAGTAAAGCTTTTTCTTCTGTCTTACCCAATTCATGAAATGAGTAGGGCATTGTATGAGAAATACAGCAAATGTTAGTCACTATGTATTAGACACATTGAATACGGGTAAAGTTTCGAAAAAGGACGCGATTATTTGAATTGGATCTCATTCATAAATCGGAATCTAAGTTGTTTTTCCAACTTTTGGCGAAAATATGGTGAATATAGCCGGTAGTTGAGATCACACTGTAAACCATGCTCGAACTCGTGATCTTGTCAAAGACAGGCAAGCGCAGGACTAACTGAGCCGCTGGCGTCAAGTGTCAACTGCATTGTAACGCGTTTGGCAAAGAGTCACGGAAATTTTTCACTAATAGATCCAACTCCTTATATCTACCATACCATACCTTAAGACATAGAATTGCCAAGGTACGTTCTTCCCCCGTTTTTCGCCTAAAGCAAGTCGCAGCAATAATAACTCCATGATCGATTGTGCAGGTTAGGCGTAGGGACTCCACCAAGTCGTGGTAACATAGCATTTTGGACGGTTGGCCATGGCTCCGTGCTCGACCTCGCTTGTGGGGAGACTTTAGGTTCCTCCACTACGGGACGTACCCCCCAAAATTATAGCTGAAGGGAATCCTCAACACCACCCGGTGGGAAATCACGAGTATCTCATTGTGGGGATCTGTGGAGCGGTCCTGAAAAACTGCAATGCCGCCTAACGCGATCCGAGGGACGCTTATCATCCGATTGTCGTGAAAGTATATCATAAGGGTCAACTGTTGAGATGCAAACGCGAATTGTGTTAACAAAAAGGAAAAAAGTTTGATATTCTAAGTATGGTGTGGAGAAGTTAATACATCATGGCTGGCCTATAAATCATTTACTTAAACTTTTGAGTGAAGGTGGATACAACTGAATATGTTTTAACGGGTTTGGATTTAGGCTCTCTACTGGCAATCTTTGCAGATGAAGGTATCAAGCTTTTATTGCGCACTCTCAACATTAACATCACTAGCCCTCCTCGACGCATGCGCCAGGCACTATAAGTTTGAGATAGAGAGAGATGTCATGATAGGACATGTCGAAATGAAGCTTTGCGCGCTGCGAAAAATCGGGTGACAAGATTTGGTTGGTGCTCCATCGCTTCATTGAAACCTGAGTACGAGGATTTAGAATTGGGGGATGTGTGGGGAATTCCTGTTTGGCTCTTGTTTTTGTGTGTGTGTTTTGTTTTGGGGGGTTAGGGTTTGGTGAGAGGGGTTAAGCGTCGCTCCCTAGACTCTAGAAAATTGGTGCAATGTATCCCCGCCTCAAGCATAAATTACCACCAATTTCTAGCCTAAACTCCGGTCACGTGCTATCACATGACCGGCTATAGCCATTTATCGACAGCCAAACCTTTTGTCTGTCTTGTCAATAGGTGTGCAGCCCTACTGATAAAGAAATTGAGGAGAAAGGAAGTTAGTATCGGAGGTGCGAGGTTCGACTTCCACGCTCTCCAAAAATGCAAAACAAAAGTCAGAGAGAGGAGAATTAAACAAATAAAAGACAAAAAAAAACCTTTCGTATACTCTTGTCGTCCGATCGTGACGTTTTGCCCCGGGAATTTTTTTGATATTGTCCCTATTTTCCATTTTTCTCTCCGATTGGCCATCTTTGAAATTTTATTATATGATTTGTAAAATTAAACGAGTAATATAATGTCAGGAATATAAATTGATTGCAAGAAGTGAGGGCGTTGTTGGTGGCAGCTGCCACGGCTGACTCACGCTCTTCATCATAAGATTGA
The DNA here is from genome assembly GCA_016432845.1 of Psidium guajava. NCBI lineage: Eukaryota > Viridiplantae > Streptophyta > Magnoliopsida > Myrtales > Myrtaceae > Psidium > Psidium guajava. The sequence continues at coordinate 12,481,320 of CM028230.1, read as the reverse complement.
AAAAAAAAAACTAAACCAAATGAAGAACTTCGAATGCGTGATTGTGACCGGCCACAATTCTAAATGAAATTTCGGTTGAGTTTTATTTAATTCGAATTGAGATTTAATGATCTGAGTTAGAGTTTCACTTATGACATAGTTTTTCCTGGACTTTTCATAATAAATATGTCATCGATTGTCACAATCAAAACATTCTATCAATGGGGAACAAAATTGCCAAAAAAAATTCATAAATCTATTGTAATTGTGTCAATTCGTTCTTAATTCATTTTTTTACCAATTGAGTCATAAATTTTTTGTATTTGTACCAATTCAATCCATCTGACTAATTTTGGCCGAAAATCGATGATGTAAACGTCAACCGCCTTACATAGGACAGCTGACACCGACATTGACAATTCTTAATGATATTATTTTATATTTTTTAGAATTTTTTTTTCTTGTTTTTCCTTTTTGCCCTTTAAAGTTGATTTAGGCGAGGGCTCGGCAACCTTCCCCAGCCAAAGTAAGAGGGAAAAAAAAAGACAAGAAAAGGAAATGGAAAAATGGAAAAATAAAATAAAATAAAATAATAAATAAATAAATAAAAGCGATTATATTATTAAAAATTGTCCAACGTCGACCGCTTAGGATAGCAAGCGTCCATGTTAGTAAGGCCAAAATTGATCGGATAGACTATATTGCTACAAATGAAAAGATTTAGGACTCAATTGAAAGCAAAAAAAATGTGGAACTAAATCAACATAATTACAATAAGTTTAAAACTTTTTTTAATAATTCCCCGAATACTCTTCTTCGTTTTATTTTGCGTGTATGTGGTCAGAACTATGCTTAACATAGTCAAAGTTCGATATATTTGGCCGAGTTAATGTCACCGGCAGCTGATTCAGGACTGGGATTGACTGCAAGGATTATCTGCACCTGGCTGCATATTTTCAACTCAAGGAAAGCGAAGAGAGAAGAAAAGCACGTTTTACAAGCATTTCACTGCTTGCTTGGCTTTTCGGCCGGTTCGCGACTTTCCTCTCCGTCCCAATCGAACCCCTTCTAGGAGATCCAAAAAATAAGGAAGGCAGGCAGGCAGGAAACGACTCAAAACAGGGAGAAGGCTTAGGTTCTTCTCACTAAAGACCGTTTTGCGCTTCAAGTGCTGCTCCACTCCGCATAGGCATGCTCTACTCTGTGTAGGGAGGACGACGAATCCATCGTCCCGTCGGACCAGATTTTTCGAAACCTGTTAAAAAGATCGCTAAAGACTTATTTTCCTACCGTCCATTGGAGCACCATCCCGAAGAAAGAGCTGATCTTTCAATCTAGTAATTAGAAACATAACCATAGTCTCCCGACGTCCGAATACCTCTGGTCTAAGAGTCTCCCCTTTTAACGTGCGGCTGCTGTGCTCACGAGTGCACAGTACCAACGATCAATTTTTGCTGGGGGAGTATCCAAATCCTGGAAACCATGCTAGATAACATCCGACAAGTTCAAGCCGACATATGCAATCTGAAATGCAATATCTAATCGAGCACTTTGCTCCAACCGAGAACCCCTTTAAGATCTCTCAGCCGTAACGTACCAATGTCTTGTTTCGGATGAAGGGTCGGTGCCAAATGATAGCACGGCACTAAGTAATCGGTGAATCGGTTTGAATAGAATCACCAGCCACGCGAGTCAGCGACTTCATCTCCCCGTAAAACAATCAAAGGACTCTAGAATCTGTTACGCTGATGTGATGAATCTCTTCTCGATTTATTGCCTCACGAAATGAAGATATTAGCTATTTATTACAGAAATGAAGTACCCGTACAGCATGCATCATAATAGAATGACCCCGTCATGTACCTTTATGTCTTCTCTGGTTATTTAAGTGTTCTAGCTCTCTCATCTGTTCTTTTAGTCGTGCATGTTCCCAACGCATCCTCTCAAGCCGAGCTTCAACCATGGTCATTTCGTCCTTTAGATGGTATAATCGTTTCTCCAACCACGCGACTGCTTCAGGAGATCTTTCACCTGCTCCACCACCCAAGCCACTGAGGTAGTCTGCTTGAGAAATTATATGGACGTTTTGTGGCCTGGATAGGAGCAGAACTATGCTAACCTGCATCAGGTATACCGCATATTGATGAGCATTTTACACATAATCCACCAAAATTTCTGCAATTTTACCTGCCAGATGGCAGAGGCAAAAGCTCATATTCCTAAACATAATTGATTGCTGAAAATTTAGCAAGTACAAATCAGGTCTACTTGGAGAAGTACGAGAGGGGAAGGTGCAGTAATGATGGAGAAACCATGTGAAGTTACGATGTACAAACCAGATTTTTACTAATTACAGAAATCAATGGAGCACATGTGAACCATAGAAGAAATCCAGATACCATGAACTCACTGCACTTACACTTTCAAGCAAGAATTGTCATACCATTAACCATTAACAGCTACAATAAACATATATATCGTACTTCAGAAAAGCTGGCCATCAACTTCTATGATTTTCAACTAAGAAGGAAATTTCCTCTTATGGTTGAATGAGCTCTGATATCTTAGAGCACCTACACCTATCAAACTAATTCCAGCTGCCTAGTACCTGGTCGTCGGCTCTCTACTTTTTTTTTTCCCCTTCTCTATCCTACCTAAATTTAGGTCAAAGGTTTGACTTTGCAATTAACCATGAACTAACAATAGTCTGAGGCTGGACCAGGGGGCCAAAAGCTTTTTATCTTCATAACACAACATGTTATGTCAAAGGCACAGGTGATTTCTATCCAACATCTTGAAATACGACCATGTGGGAGAGAACTCAAGGTAATCACACGGTTAGAATTTGAAATATGTTACCACATTTAATGCTCTTCCAAAGATGACACTAAATTAATGTGATCACATAGTTATTTTAAGAAAAGTAATGTTGAACACGATTTATTTATCTGGCGAAGAAATTACATAATGCTGTCTGACAATAATATAGTGCAGCTGAGGGTCAGATGATGCAGATACTTAACTCCTTTCTAAGGATACAGTCTGCTTCAAAAGAATAAGAAAACAAATTATACAGTCTAGTTCAATGTAACAAAACTTGCAAACAATGTTAAGAGTGAACCATACTGACATATAATAGTACCAACATAATGCTTGGTATTAATATCATATGAAGCAGATTTTTCATCAAATATGGTGCCTTCAGCTTTTAAGTACAAGTTACAGGATGGAAAGCCTACCTGCATCAAAAGAATCACAGTGAAAATTACGGCTACAAGTAGTGGAAAATTGGTTTGGCTTTTCACGTTAGACAAGAATTTCGCCACAGTTTCTCTCAGCATAGAAAGCATAGAGGCACTGTCAATCTGATTTCCATGGAAAAAGCTGGCTTCATGCTGTTGGACATTTGTGGAATCAGACATCTTCGGTGACCTCGAAGCTTTAATAATCTCAGTAGACACCTCTGCGACATCTCCAATATTCCCTTTAGATTCTAGACTCGTTTCCCCATTCTGAATCAAGTTACACTCAGGAGCTCTATCTGCTTATATTGTCAACACGGGAAAGAAATTACTCAAAGATATAACAACATGCACAAACGTGCAAAGCCATGTAAGAAAGATATCATCCATGCAAGCCCATCAAAAAAATTTCCTAAGCCACAGTTCTGCCAAACAATTCAACTTGGGTGAGATGTCTTTTGCAAGTAAAAGCTAAATAAATGTGCAAAACTAGACCTGCAAACAAAGAATAATCGCTCTATGAGTGATACATTACCTTCTTGTTTTTCAACATTTCTCTCCTTCAGTAATTCATGGGCCTAGAAACACAGTAAACATAAACAGTTCACTAGTACAGTCTAATCTAATCCAAGTTACACTCAGGAAATCTATCTGCTTATATTGTCAACATGGGTAAGACATTACTCAAAGATATAACAACATGCACAAAAGTGCAAAGCCTCGTAAGAAAAGCCATCATCCATGCAAGCCAATCAAACAAATTTCCTAAGCCACATTTCTGCCAAACAATTCAACTTGGGCAAGATGTATTTTGCAAAAAGCTAAATAAATGTGCAAAACTAGACCTGCAAACAAAGGATAATCGCTGTACAAGCAATACATTACCTTCTTGTTTTTCAAGATTTCTCTCCTTCAGTAATTCATGGGCCTAGAAACACAGTAAACATAAACAGTTCACTAGTACAGTCTAATCTAATCCAAGTACAATAGAAATAATGTTGAAAATTTATCAAGATACCATGTCCACCCAAATTGCATAAGTTTCCCGGCACTCCTCCAATGTAGAATGCACAATTTTTCCTGAAGAACAAATTCTTACTAAAACTCATGGAGAAAAAGCAAGTAAGATGGATTAAAATCAATGGTAGCATCAGTTGAATCTAACCCTCCAAATCCAAATTCTTACTAAAAATCATCATCTTTTTTATCAGCAGAAGTTCACTAAAATGTACCAAAAGCTGCCTCTCCAAGGAAAAGACTTGATCATAGAAAGTCATTTGTTTATGAAACAGACAACCATGGGCAACTGATCAATTCGCATTAGGAAAAGGCGTGGATTCATTTACCATTAAGTAGCAATCAAATGTTCCAAAAGGATTGCCCGCCATCTCTTACGAGCATCTTAGGAAAGTAACCATACTACTATATCAAAAGATGAATTAACCATACTTGGTCCAACAATCACATTGTCGATTATTGGAGACCTAACAAGACTCTGAAAGACGTACTTAAACTCCATCACCATAGTTCACCAATGGTAAGCAAAGAACAAAACCAATGAAAAAGCTTCTATCCCTTTTTTGAATAAGCTTTTACCAGAAATATGCTGGGATCAATAAAGAGAATACAGTATATCAGAAGAGAGTAATTATAAGTTCCTTTTTTCTTTTGACCTAAAACAATTTTAAGTTCCTTAAAAGGGAGAAAATATTGTATTTTCTCCTTTTCTTTATGCAATTAAGGACCAAGCATTGCTTCGCCAAGTATATTGGTTAATGCATGCATCACGCATGATAATCTTGCAAGGTGTATATAAAAGAGTAGGAAAACGCAAACCTTTAAACATGGTTTTCTTTACAAAAGCCACATTAATGTATATACACAAGCTGCAACATTGTTTTGATTCATCTGTTGCATCACCGCCTCTTCTGATATCCCATAGTCCCTGATTACATATAGGGTCACCCAAAAAAAAAAATGAGCTGTGGAACACACTTCACAATTCAAATATACCAGGTGATAGCAAAAAATCAACTTTTTCAAAGACTTCAACAGACACAAACACTGAAAGAAGCCAAACAGAAAGCACACCAATGTGCGTGGTCATGCATAACTTGCACATGCACGAATGCACATATATCGGTACGTGTACATGCACATATATATGTCCAAGTAACTTCAATAGTAACTTCAATAAACCTCTATGACATGCAAGCAAAAATACATGCCTCCCACTACAAATCCAATATGACAACTAGCCCTTCCTTCCCTTCCACTATAGCATCCGCACAGGAAGCAAAGTGACTTTAATTCTGCTACCAATAATTTCTAAAAACCAGAACAATAAGCCACATAACCAGCAAAAGTTAATTTATCAGCATGAGGATGGCTACCTCCACCCGAAAATGATCTCCATATGGCACATCGTTGATTTCCTGTGATGTCTCAATAACCAAATGACTGCCAAAGAAAACCAAGAATGTCAAGAAGCAGGCATAGAAACATAACTAGAAGCACAAATTATGTAATTTCAAGAATTATTACAAAATAATCAAAACAATCAAATTAGGAAAGAAGAGAATCAAAGGAAATCATGCAATAAGCACATATCAAAACGAATTCAAGCAAATAAAAACGTAATATTTACTCCAGAGATAGCATACGTCTGAAGTGGTGTGTGGTTGAAAATGTAATTACAAATCTCGATCTTGACTATGTATTTGATTGGGAAAATCTACTTATATCAGGGGGGGAAACCATGCAACCAAATATCCTGGTTGGCATAGTGGTGGTCTCAATGATTAAAGGCAAGAAAATTAAATCTAGTCTTACAAGCCCAAAAGATTAGGCAGAATACCAATAATGGTACTTGATAGCAATGTCGATATACAATCAACTATCTCCATGTCCATCAGATGTCTAGAATGCAGGAAAGAGTTGATGAAAAACTCAGTAAACATGTCCAAAAAAAAAAAATAGTAGTAAATCATACCAAAACCAGACTCTCATATGAAACAAAATGGACATTAACATGATAAGGAAATATATTTCAGCAACCTGTTCCTATATACTCGAAATTTCTGCACCTCCTGACAGCTCCCAAGTCTTGCCCCTTAGCAGAAAACAGAGGGAACTAAATAACATATATGTACACCCATCTTTAGATGTACAAAATAGATGAAATTATTCAGAACTTGCAGTGTGACTGATACATCTTAGGTGAAGCACCCTCATACCAAAATATATCTTGATAGGATGTTGAAAAGACACGTCGCGAGTATGCCCAAACTGATCATGGGGTTGCCAAGGAGAGCACTTAAAATCTGAAAATTGTAGCAAGAGCAAATTTGCCAACAATGAAACTTTTAATGATGCAGCCCAAAATTGAACACTATGTGAAAGCGCATAAACACAGAGACCACATATTCCACCTTTGTCTCCACATCTTCTATGAAATGAATCAACAAACTGGACAGCATCATCCAAGAAAAACAGGTTAAAGAATTCCTCCACCGTTATCTGGACATCAAACATACCATGGTTATAAAACAACTGAATCAAAATCAGAAAATGCCCAAAAATTGTTGAAATTAGTCAATCATCATGGCCAACTTCAGAAAATGGAATCCATTTCAAACTGAAAATTCCATAAGGAGGAAAGAAATCTACCGGGAACTTGGATTCTGCAACCTTTGTCTGGTAATCAGGTACTGCATGTGGAGAAGGAGCTCCCCAGGTCAGAAAGAAATACATGAAACAATCATAAAGAAAAATAAAAGAACGACTATAATTGAGCTCTACGTCCATTTGGCTATCAATTGACCTTCTACTCATCACACACATCCTAGTACAATCTCCTCTACCCAAGGAAGCAAGCTACCCTTGCAATTCCACCATCAATCTTAGGCATCTCCTATCATTTGAAACAAACTACTACTCAAAAAACAGCAAGCATTCGATGGAACAAAAGAAGATTCAAATAAATGGTCAATCCAAGTATCAACGTCCTAAACAGTCAATTTTCAGAGGTCATTAACAGTACTGCAGATTTCAAAAATTTCGTGGCCTTGAAAAAGAAATGTCCAGAAAAAGAAATAAGAAATGAGAGCCCCAAATATATGCAATTACCTAAAAGAACACTAACCAATCGATCCAACCAAACTATGGTCATGTTTACAAAAACATGGACATGCAGTATCCTTAGACCCATGAGCTATCCTAAGGAACCATCCGAACGACCAGCCAAAATGTCATGTATAATCCATTAGTGCCAAGACACCATATTGCCAGATCTTGAGAATCATCATAAAGCTCTAACAACAAAAACACTTAAAAGTGCAAACTCCTAATCTGCTCATATTCCGGAGAATCCAAGGCACAAGTAAACTTATCCAAATTAACCTTTGCATCCCACTTCTGTTTCTTGTTAAAGGACGGCCAAAAGAAAAGTACAATAACAAAGAGCTCTTGGAGGAAACCAACCACAAGAATTTATTAATCGTCCTTTTTGAGTCCATGAGAAAGACAACAGAGCCAACCAACCTATGAAGAATCTCCAAGGTTCTTAATAATCAGGACAGAAATTTCAAGGTTGTCAATCTGGACAACTAGTTTTGATGATTCCATATCAGTTCACTGCTTCATGAATTTCATTCTGTGGGACCCAACTTTAGATTGTCAAGACAAAGCAAGGAAAGCTTCATAAATCAACCCAAGTAGAGAATCTACAAAAGGTTCACCTTCTGGTGGAGAACGGAAGAAAAGAAAATACTGATTAGTCAAATCTACGGGGTATGAAATTCTTCAGTCAACTCCCAGAAGCACAAGGGAAATGAAAAGATGGGATCAAAATGTGCATCTGAAAAGGTAGCTCAGCGAGTGAACGTTATTTAAGGCTATCTGAACAGGTTAAGCAGAAAGTCAAGATGTAAAACATGACTTCATGGTACAGAGTCATGTCAAAGAGATTGAATCTTGCGAAAAAAGGATTAAGAACTTCAAAGAAAGACATGTGGAAACCATTCAAAAGATTATAACACCTAATGGGGTGCATTAGCACAAAAGGATCCGTGTAAATAACCCCAATTTATGGAAAGACTTATCTGATGTTGTCGATGCAGTATAAATTGGCCAAATCAACTCAGGCACTTGGGTAGAAAGACATGGAGATTCCAAAGACACGACCTCCCAGCCAAACAAATAAAAAAAAGGCTACAAGCCCCCCGCTTAAAGCAAGAAAATCAACAGATCAAAGTTAAGGACAGAAAGTAGGCAGTTGAAGGTTGATTCATTCCAAAGCTTGGGTTCACTCAGAAAAACCTCATCAACCATGAGAAAAGGATCATTAGCTCATTAAGTAAACAAGTATGTCAGTCTCTGTGTAATATCTATTCATTTAAGAGTAATATCGATTCCGATCATGATCCACCCTCTCAAAAGCCACACTTTTACCAAACAGACATCACTAGTCATAGAAATCTTAATGTCCAAACAAATGTCACAAGCAACCTAGATGGCTGACCAACTTGACCAAATTTTTTCTTCACGCCTACCAAGGAGGAATTCTTTCAACCAGCATTAAGATGAGGTATTGTATTCAAATTCTTAAAATTTGCTGATGCATGCTTTCTAACAAGTCAGTAACAGTGACGGGAAAAAAGAGTCAGGAGTAACTAACTCTTGGGTGCATCACAGTCTTCCACCTTCCATGACCAAGTCTTCGCTGAAGCTGAAGAACTACAAACTGGAATAGGTACAGACTCATGCTCTTCAGTATCTTGGAATTCTGAAACTGTTGCAGATATATCATCTTCTGTATTGGGTGTTATCACAGTATCAATTGGAATAGGAACATCGACATTCCTGATACATATGCATGTCAGATTAGATACACTCCAAGGAAACGCTAGAGTATCATTCAAACATGAAATAAATTACCCATTGCTTGTCTCCATAACATCAAGGCATTTCGAACTTCTCACTGAATCAGATTCAGATCCATCTTCCTGGAAGCTCAACTCAGACATACTTGCCTGTGATCAGTAAATTATATAACTATACCGTCAAACAAATTATCTCTCATTCATCCTCTTCTTTCTAGACAGACAATGACCATAACCAAGTAGACTTCCATTTACACTTCCCTACGTCCCAAGGCACACCATTGGTCCATGTAATCTTCGATAAGCCAGAAGTGGTTATCCAACAACTGTGGAGATACTAAGATTGGTCATGATTCTCTAAATGATTCGGAGAAAACTCCTACTAAGTGTTTGAATATGGACCCATTTAAATAAAACACCTACTTACAATTTGCACCTCACTTTGTTTTCTTTTGGTCATAATTTGCACATCACTTCATAAACCACTTATTTTAACTGATATCCTTAGCATTTCTCTACGCCTCTATTTATAGAGAAAATGCTAAAGAAAATAAAAGACTCTTCAAATTCCCGAAACCCAAAAAAAAAAAAAAGACTCCTGGAGAATTCACCTAATTATGACTCTTAAAAGCAACAACACAATAAAGACTCATAAAAGCTGTGAATTAAGAGGCATAATGCATGCAACTAATTATTAGATGCATCAAAACTTAACAGGACTCTCTACGTTCGTGCACCAGCCTGGGTACTCCAAAAGACACCATAAAAGGTATCAAATAGTGGTAGAAATCAACCAAAATAGCCTCCAGTCATTAGGTTGTTGTTGGGGAGTCTCGAAATCAGTAAAAAGTCTTGCAAGTTGGTAACATCATACTTGGATCCACATAATTAAAAATTGCGGTAGAAATTGGCTTTCGCTAGCATGAATGACGCATTGGTTGGTTCAATCAAGGGAACATGAGTTGAGCTTGAGGAAGGATAGATAAAGCCCGATGATCCCACATCATAATAGCAACTAAATGAACACTCTTATAAGTAAATTAGATGATTTGAAAGCTCCCAAAAAAAAACCACAAAGATCAAGCATTTGACCCAAAAAGGAACCGAACTTTCTTAGAATAGAACGGGAAGTTCTTCCATTAGAATGTAGTTATGGCCTTTCACTAACGCTCTATCCCCAGCATTACTCTTGCATAGTATTTTCCCTTAGTGATTGTTGCGCATCACGTTAGAGTCCAAAGGATTTACGTTACGTCGGAGTAAGACGGAATACATGAAGTGTGAGTTTGCCACGACAAGAAGAGATGATCAAGAATCCGTCAATATCCTTGGAGAGGACGTACCTAAGAAAGATGCCTTTAGATATTTGAGATCAATTTTGCAAAAGAGGGGAGAGATTGATGAGGATGTTAGTCATAGAATCAAAGCAGGTTGGATGAAATGGCGTAGTGCATCGGGGTTTCTGTGTGATCGCAAAATCCCTCTTAGGTTAAAGGGAAAATTTTATCGAACAGCAATAAAACCTGCAATGCTATACGGAGCTGAATGTTGGCCAGTACAGAAGCAACATGAGCATAAAATTGGGGTAGCGGAAATGAGGATGTTAAGGTGGATGTGTGGTCATACTAGGATGGATAAGATAAGAAATGACGATATTCGACGAAAAGTTGGAATAGCTCCGGTGGCAGAGAAGATGAGAGAACATAGATTGAGATGGTTTGGACATATCCTCCGTAGACCCCTAGATGTTTCGATAAGAACAGAAGTGTGTTATCGAGAACACGATATGAATAAAGGACGAGGTCAGCCGAAACTTACTTGGGGGAAGGTAGTAAAACAAGATTTAATGGAGTTGGAAATAGACTGGCGTACGATCTATCTTAGGACGGAGTAGAGGAAAGCTATCCGCGTTATAGAGGGGAGATTTCCTATGTTCCAGAGTACCCTGTTTAGTCATTTATATTTATATTTATTTATTTTTTATTTATTTTTTTATTCTTTTATTTTATTTTTCATTATTACTATTATTATTATTTTCTTTTTGGTACCTATATTTTTGCTTTTTTAGTATATCTTAAGCTTTTCACTTCGGGTTCAACGACTGCCGACCCCAACTAGTTTGGGATAAAGGTGATGTTGATGTTGATGTTGATTGTTGCGCATCACGTATGCACTTCTTCTTGCTCTTCTTCCGTGTGGTAGGAAAAGGGAGGCATTGAAAGAAGCTGTGAAACTTGAATCTAGACTATCGCCTCGAGATCGACCAAGCAAATTAGGTCAATCCTTTGTCTCACTTAATAGATCTTATATCAGACATAAATACTTTAAAAACCTCTCACAAAAGGCATATCCTCAATGTTGAATTGAGTACCAAACTGCTTGAGTGGAGAAAGTAGTTTCTGAAATGTTTATAAAAATACCATTTGCATTGAAATAAGCATGACATGTACCTGAAGAAACTATGACAAGCCAAAAACTGCCATGATGAAATAATTTGCAACAGAAAGATTCAAATACCAACACCTAGCTGTACCAAAATAATTAGTTGAATTTGAAAATAGAAGCACACTTTTAAGGCACAATAAATCATTACGAGCATTTTCAGAATAGACAACTTTCTAGTTTTCAGAAGCATAAAATTCATTGTTTGCAACTACCTAATAACTTATTGAAACTTGACATCAAGAAAGTAGACATTAGATTGCTAAAACAATTCCTGCTTCAAACATTATGGGAAAAGCAGCAAGAACAGCATCAAGTCAGAATTTCATACATATCCTAAAATGTGCAGCTTAACTCTCAAAGCTCATAGAAAAGCCACATCCCCTCTTAATTGAACTTACAAAGATCACCATAGCAACTTGCTTTGACCAAATTTCACATGTCAGTCAAGCCAAAGGGTAAGCAATTCTGAAAAAGTAAATCACCTGTTTCTCGGTGACTGCTCTGGAATCACCCCCATGTTGCATCCACCCATCATTAATCAGCTTGAATGCTTCATCACGGGACAGGAAAGATGCAAAGAAGTACTGCAAAATTATTCTTGAAAAATCAAAGACTCGTGATGTAGGAAAAGGACTTGTCCTGTAAGAAAAATAGAAGAAAAAAAACCACAAAAAAAAAAGATGTGGCTCCCCATTGCATACTTACGAGCAAAGACATGAAATTACAAAAATTGAGACTACCTTTTTCCCTCCAGCGAATATTTCAATTGCATTGGGGAAGATACCTGCAGTCTTCGCTCTTTTTACACTTGTAATGTCACCGAAATGTATTATTTTCTGAAGCATAAACAGTTCAAAAAGTTTAAGACTACCTGGAAATTAAGAATAAATCACATAAAAGGATCTAGCGTCACACACTAACAACAGATATTCATGAAAAAACACACTATAATTGACGATACGAAAGTCTCGATTCCGAAAACAAATAAAAGGACATTCCCCCATAAAGTATTTCACATAGAGCTGTTTTTTTGACATATGACTATCAGAACCAACAATCAAGCAGGAAAATCACAAACAACTTATGAAAACTCAGAATTCTCGAGTGCTCCGTATATGACAAATTGAAGGTGCTGCATAAAGATGTGTTCTCTAATATGGGTCTATTGATGATGGGTATTCACTATGACAAAGTCATCAACATCCTGTAACACCCGATTTCAAAAAAGAAAATCACAAATATGCAATGAGTGAGAATTCTCATCACAAAACGTGCAGTGCTGAAATATTGTAAGCAGATTCAAAATATGATTACAGAATGTCCTTACTACAGCAAGCCATAAAAGCTAGCATCCGGAGCTATAACAATGCCAAATGCGCTCAAGTGCTCCAATAAAAAGCTAGATGCACTGAATTTCAAAAATAATAGAGAATGGTAACATTAGTCTGGTTTGCGTTGTCTTCCTAGGCCGTGTAAATATGATTAGTTAGAAAAATTAATGACAAATAATTTGGAGAGCCATGGTTTCTCTCTTTTCCTATTTATTGACTTTAGAAAACTTTTATTCTTCTTCTCCTGCTGGGAAGGAGAATAAACTAACTTTACAATATGATTACAGAAAATCATAACTACAGCAAAGTAAACCATAAAATCTAGCATCCAGAGCCACAACAATGCCAATGATCAAGCGGGAAAATCACAAACAACTTATGAAAACTCAGAATTCTCAAATGCTCCGTATATGACAAATTGAAGGTGCTGCATAAAGATGTGTTCTCTAATATGGGTCTATCGATGATGGGTATTCGCTATGACAAAGTCATCAACATCCTGTAACACCCGATTTCAAAAAAGAAAATCACAAATATGCAATGAGTGAGAATTCTCATCACAAAACGTGCAGTGCTAAAGTATCATAAGCAGATCAGTCAACAGCATACCTTTGTTTCAAAACCAAAAATATTGGAATAGAAGCAGATATAGTGCACGAACAGGTACATATGACCCTGCAACAGCAGAAAAATCATTCATTACAAGATGAAAAATGTTCATTTTTCAGAAAGTCCAAATAAAACAGCATCAACAGGATTCATGTCAAACATAAAATCAGGATGGTCAGTTTTAACTGATGCCATTATCATTGGAAAAACAGATAAGCAGAACTAGAATTCATCTCGAGGGAGGACCCATAGACAAGAGATAGTCATACCTGGATGAGTATATTCTCCTGGCATGCACAATTAAAATCCTGAACAAGGACCTATATTGGAAAGAGGAAAGTTAAAGAGAATGAAGGTAAATAGGAAGAACTCTACTTTTGCATGCCTACAAATAACTCTAAGAAAAGTTACCAATAATCTCTACCACAATGATCAGTTATATTAGGGGACAATCAGCGCTGATCACTAATCAACCAAAATACCATCGTACGTGATGTAAGGGACGACACTGAAATTCTTCTCTAGCTTCTAATCAACAATAATGCACATATGATTTTTTTTTTTTTGAAGCACCCACATAATAACAATGTGAAATTATGACTTTGACCACAGATAGTTTCGATAACGAAGGTTGGACCGGATTGTACGAGGTAGAGGGATATAGAAAGGATGAAGTGATGAAAGAGGAAGTCATTGCTGATAGTAAGTGCCACAGTGAATGGAAATATAAAGATGCTACCCCATGATATCTATATCAAGTAGTCTTCTGGGTCATTTCTCCAAAGCATCTTCTATTCCATAATGTTGATTCTCCACCAAGCCAAAAACAAGCCACCAAACTCCATCAATCTTGACTCCTAAATCTTTTCCTACTGATCCATCATTTCATATCCAGCACTTTGCAATTTGTACACGGGGTAACAAGTTTAAAACTGTTGGATACAGTATCAATTGTGAATCTCAATAGAAACAATAGCCACACAAAACATTTGTAAGCAGTTCTCCAGTTTGACTGAAAATGTTAATGGAAAGAACTGGAAATTTCAAGGACCAAACAGACCCTAGAAACTTCAACTTGATGAACATCCAGCAAAAACAAATTTTAATTGAAAATGTGAGGAGTAAGCTACTTCACAAGATAAAGAAGCAACACTAATCACAAAGCATAGCAAAATTAAAGAATATGATAACCATCACATGCATAACTAGAGAAGCATAAGAACAAAACCAGTACAAAAGAATCTGCACATCTTATCAGCATGAATATATTGACTTGCTCGGTAGCTTGAGTGATCTTGCAATTTCATTGCCACACATAATACAAGCTCCAGACCTTACCCACGATAATATAAGTAAGCATGGAATATTCAAGTCCTAAGCATGGAATATTCAAGTAGTAAGCATATAGGAAGAAAGAGAACAACGAAAAAGGCCTCTAAAAGAATGCGATAGAGGGACTAGGTGATCCAAATGCTTTGCAAACTTTCGGTCACTTACTTCCTCAGGTGGAAGTCTGAACAGTTGCCGGTACTCTTCACTCCTAGGTGATGCTGCAGTCTGTGACAACAAAAGCACAATAACCACAAAGAAGAGGCACATTTTACAGAGCTATTCCCCCCCTCCCTTTTCTCCTTCCCCCTTCCAATCACAAAAAAAGGGCTTTTTGCAGAACTTACGGATACACGGTAGGACAAGCGTGCACCATCAATCTTATAAAACCAAAGTACCTCCTAACAGTAAAAAGAGGATAGTGGCAATTAAGCGCAGAGGGGATCCTAAAAAGCCGATTGCAGAATTAAGCGCAGAGATCATCTTAAGCCAATTATGGCAATTAATCTTTAGGTACGTCGTACCTATGTACCTAAATGATGACTATGTCCCCGAGACATCGACCTTCGCACTGTAAATTGCAGAATTTCCTCCCATTATTGTAAAACTGAAATTTCTTTCCCAGTTAAAAGAACTTCAGATTGTAGTCAAACGATTCCGATTGACACGTTCAACTCAAAGTGGAGACTGGACAGTCAACAGCCTATCAACCGTCGTCAAATGGCGATCAACAAGCACAGGTGCACTTCCAAAACTCAGACAACTCGCTCAAGCACACCGATTCACGCGGCGAAGGCAGATAAAGAAAAAAAAAACAAGGAGAAGGTCGCAATCCCCATGCGGGGCGAACCTGGATTTCGGCGTCCCTCTGAGCGACGGGAGAGGAGCCCGACGGATCGCACCAGTCAGGCGACCCGTTCGCGCCTGAGGAGCGGGGGGGCGACGGCGGCGACGGCGACGGCGACGGATCGGGCGCCGCTTCGGAGGGCGACATCGGAGGCGCGGCGTCCATGGCTTCGATGCTCGACGCGCCGCTCGAAGGAGACGCGACCGCCATGGCGCGAGCACGGAGAGGAGAGGGAGAGGGAGAGAGATCTGCGGACCTTCGGATGGAGTCGAGAACGGTGGACCGAGGGAAGACAAGGGAGCGTGAAGAGCAAAGATGGTGGTTGGCAACGGCACAGAAGAGAGAGAGAGAGAGAGGAGTCGGTTTCGAGTCGACTCGGGAGTTGAGTACACGTCATCGGCAAGCACATGGAGGGAGTTTCCTGTGGGATTTTTCTCTTCTTTGTTTTTTTTTCCTTTTCTCCACGAGAGAAATAAAAAAAAATGAGGATCTAATTCTTTTCTAAGGAACGTCTTCCCGAAAGTCATCTTCCAAGAAAATAATAATATATTTTTAGTGTTTGGCTGAGATTTGAAGATGAATTAGAAAATATTTTTCCTCGTTTGATAAGGAAATTTCTCAATTCTCCTAGATAAAATTATCAAAACAATCAAGTTTTTAATTCTTTTTTTTTTCTTCTTCCTTGGCCTATGGCTAGTCGCCTGGGTGAGCTCACCCGACGCCAGTGAGGCTCAAGCTCACATGAGTCGCCATCGCCTCCTCGAGCTTGGCCATCTAGTGAGGTCAAGCAAGAGGCCTTGCCCAAGGTCGCAATCATAGAGCCTCACCTAAGGTAGGCTCGGCTCGGCTCGGCTCGACTCATCGGAATCTAGCGAGCTCGAGGCTCACCGGCCATAGGCCAAGAAAGAAAGGGGAAAAAATAGTTAATAATAATAATATTATTAATAATAATAACAACAATTGAAAAGGAAAATGAATGTAAAGGAATGTAGGAAAGAAAGATGAGGGGAAATTATTTTTTTTTAAATGTGTTTTTTTATTGGTGGAAATGTTTTTCTTTATTAATAAATTTTCTGTGAACAACACCACCAAATCCACAAAACTAGTTCCTTGAAGTTATTTTCCGTAAAACAAATAAAGCCTTAATGTCCATTCTTTTTTGGGTCAAACCTTAATATCCATTTTACTTGGAGGAAATGTTTTCCTTTACTAGTTAATTTCCCATGGACCAAAGGCCAGCAAATCCGAAAAAAATTTCCTCTTTGAATTTATTTTTTGTGAAACGAAAAGAGCCTTAATGCACATCACAAGTTCGCGCTCTCTCTCTCTCTCTAACCGTTCAGCCATTTTTTGTGAAAGAAGAAAGATATGATGGGCAGACTGCAGCATGAGAGAGCTCTATTTCCAGAAAGGCCTGCGTCTGTCCGTTTACCGCCATTTTGCCCGCACCGGAGAGCAGCTCCTGTAGTCGAGGAGGACCGATCGGCGGCTCTTCTGACTGGGATCGCTTCCGGCGGACCTCTTTGGCCAATCGAAGTTCCGCTTAAGCAGATCAAAGTGGACTGCGAAGATCGGCAAATTCAAGAACTCTGGACAAAAATCTAGTCGTCCAGCTTTCCCTTCGCCGAAAAAATGAATGAATCCCGTCCGCAAATCTCCGCCGACGGCGCGAATGCTTGCAATCTAAAACGATGCCGATGCAGCGTCGGGAGAAATGCTTGTAGAAAGCAATTACAGTAGCTTCGCGCGAAAGCAGCACTCGCCACGAGAGGTGAAATCTCGAGGGTCTGTAATTCGGTTTTGCATATCTTCCATGATTGCTGATAAGAGCGATGCATAAGACTCTAATTTGTAAGGGGTTAAGCCTTTTTTTTACTGCAAAAAAAAAAATTTTGGGGGGGACATGATGTAAATCGGACGGTGCTGACGTGTCGAAGGATTAAAAAACAGACGAAATGGGAAGTTCGAAAGAAGGTGGGGGGTGGTGTTGGGTGGGTACGTTACGTACGGCCGACGGGACGGGGCAAACCAGCTTGGGGCGGTGCGGTGCCGGTGAGACAAGCAGTACAAAAACTCAACGTCTTCTTACAACGCCGTATCCTGACAGGCACAGGAAACAAGAATTTCCCACGAGCCAACTTTTTTTTTAAAATAAAAATATATTCGGGAAAAAGGGAAACTCATTTTGCTTCTAACTAGGATTTTTTATTGAACTTTTAGGATGCGTATGGTAACGCTCCAGAAAAAATATTTATATTCCAAATTATTCTAAGAATGCTTTGAAAACAGAAACACGTATGGTAAAAAAATATTCCCAAAGTGTTTCGAAAACGCTTTTAACAAATGGAAGCACTTTAAGGGCAGAAATAAGAAATAAAAAAATTTTATTTTTGTACTTCGAGAATACTCTTTAGAAATACATTTGAAATATTTTTTTAGAAACGATTAGGAACCCTTCCTTGAAACTAATTAAAGATAGAAATAATTAAATAATAAAAATAATTTAAAATAAAATAATTTTTTATCAAAAAAATACAATAAAAATAATTAAAGATCGAAATAATAAAAAATAAAAATATTTTAAAAAATAAAAATATTTAAAGAAATTAATTTGAAAAATAAAATATTTTAAAATAAAAATATTTTTTTTCAAAAATAAAATAAAATAATAAAAAAAATTGAAATAATAAATATTAAAAATAATTAAATAAATTAATGTAAAATAAAAATATTTTAAGTAAAAATATTTTTCAAAAAATAAAATAATTAAAATAATTAAAATTTGAAATAATAAAAATAATTTAAAATGAAAAATAATTTTTTCGAAAAAATTAAATAATTAAAAATAAAATAAAAATAATTAAAAGTCGAAATAAAAAAATTAAAAATGAAAAATATTTTTTTGGAAAATAAATAATTGAAAATAAAATTAAAATAATTAAAATTAAAATATAAAAATATAAAAATAATTAAAGAAAGAAATTAAAAATAATAAAATAATAAAAATATTTTTTTAAATAATAAAAATCAATTGAGAAATCGAATCATTTACAAGGAGTAAAATTATGAACATAATTTTTTGCAATTACTAAACGCGTTTCTATTCCTTTTTTGTTTTGAGAACAAAAATTTTACGCAATTACCAAACGTGTTTCTATTCCCAAAAATCGTTGCCAAGAATAGAAATAGAAAAAAGTGTTTCTGTTTCAAAAGTTGTTTCGAAAATAAAAACGTCACAATACACAACCTTAGTGAGCTTCAATGCTACGAACTTCCAATTGTCGAAAATTCTAATATCTTTTTGCAGCTCTTTCTATTAAGTATCTTCATGGGACATTTCCACTACATCTTTTTTGTGACTCTTGTTGCCTCGCCACATCTGCAATTTTCAATCAAAATTGGCAAGATAAACTGAATGAGCACAAATGTAAAAAACTTAGGATTGATTTGGCAAAAAAAAAAACAAAAGCTTAGGATTGAATTGGCATAGTTGTAATAGTTATGTTATTCGGCATAAAGTATCAAAAAACTTTTAAACCTATTGCATTGATATCAATTCAATATTAAACCTTTTTTTAATACTAATTTAGTCTTAAATCTTTTATATTAATGCCAGTTCAGTCATAAACATTGTATACTTGTGCCAATTGAGTCAATTCATTCATTTTATATAGAAAATAGCTGACATAATCATCGATTGTCCTACGTGGTGCGGTTACCACTAACGTGAATGTTAAATTTTTGGACACTTTTCTCCAAAAATTTCCGTAAAATTCTCCTATGTCAATAGGTTTAAGACTTTTTAGACACTTTTCTCTAAAATTCCCCTATGTTACATAACAGTTATAAATAGAAGTTTTATAAGTATTACCGAGTTACAGTGATACTCCATATGAACTAAGAATCTTGCCTCGACTTCATTCAAAATGAGGAGATTCATATAAAATACGATGCAAATTAAGTTATTAATTTATACTATGCTCTTAGGTGTGCTACTAGTAATATGATATATTACTAGATATTACTAGATGCCTTCCTTGGTACTTATTTACTATACTCTTTTTAAGTATTTGCAAAACAACCATTAAGTTTCTTCAAATTTCTGCAAGCTCATGAGCCCAGTCTCATCGAGAGAAACGTGGACCAAAGTTCGAGCCCACATCTCATATTCGACTGGCATTATGGCCCAAATTTATCCACTAATCGTACGATTTGGTCCTTTAGGAAAGCCCCGAATGCATTCATATCCACTTGGGACAAAGCGGCGGGCTTGACCCTTGGCATTTGAATTGCCTTCGCAATGTTAGGAAGAACTAAGAAGTGATTCAGATCTTTGCTTTTCTACATGTAAAGGAGCAAATACCAAGAACCCTCGTCGACCCTTTCGTTCCTTTACCACTTACCCTCTCTTGCTTTTCAAAAATACCACTTACCCTCCCCTCTAACAAAATCTCACAAATGGATCGAATTGCCGCTCTTTGGAATTTCAATTTCTCCAATTCTTCTCACAAACCCTAGCCTCCAACGCCACGAACCCTCACCTGTTTCATCACCCACCACTGTGTACCACCGCCATCATGACGGTGGGCACAGGGGTGGAAGGTTTCGATGGCAGCCAGTGGCGACACGTTTGGGGTATGGTTTTGGAGGGTTTTAGCGTGGTAGGAAATGATACTTTAAAATAAAACCGCAGGTTGGATATATAATTAAGAAGGCGCTTTACATATGTTGTTGACACGTTTTTTAATAGCTTAAACTTCTAATTTAAGACTAGGAAAGATTGTCACTCAATACCAGTCCCAATTCATTGGTCCACGACACGCAAGCCCTCTCACTATCTCACCAAGTTTATAGTGGTCCAAAAACTGCCACGAAAATCATCACTGTGAAGCAAATTCAATCTCGCGACATCATATTTCGAGTATTAGCATATACAGCTACGCCACCGGGCCGCCACTATCGGCGACAAGTGTTTTGCTCTTGATACATGCTGTGCACTTATTTTCTAAATGATTTGTCCTGACACATACAATGGCATGTACAAGGCAAAATCTCTAGCAGAACACCTCGTTAGGGTGTAGCTTCAGATTTAGAAAATGTATCTGAACAACAGAACGCGGCATGGGCGGATCCCTGCATTTCACAGCAGTCAACATTTTGCAGTGCATTTTGCTGAGGGTTGAACTAACCCTACTTTTGAATTTCTTGGTGGATTCACGACTTCCTGTCCCAGAATCTTACATACTCAATGTGCAGACCATTCAGATCTCTCTCTATATCTGAGTCAGAAAAGCGAACTCATGCTCCTCATTTAGTGCAGGATTCACAGGTAATGCCACTTCAAAAAGGTCCTTAAGTGGACCAAGAAATTCAGAGAGTGAGGAAGGAATCATTGAATTGGTGAAAGGGAGAGCCCCACCTTTGACTGCCCGCCCTTTTGCTAATTCCAACACACACACACTGTCTCTCTCTATCTCTAAACACTCTCACTTTGGGAAAAAACCCTCCAATTTGCTCCAACTTTTCAAAAAGATAGGAAGAAAACCATGGCCCACCTGTGATTACCACGGCACTTTATGATCTTAGATATATTTTCTGGAAATGTGGGGCAAATGACTTAGAATGAGTAGCAAAATAATATGGAGCTAATCATGTTCATCACTAACTCCCTTGCTTTTTTTCACTTCTCTTTTCTCTGTTCTCTTTTCTTTTTTTCTGTCTTGATTCCATCACGGGATTGGAGTCCCTCCAATCGACAAGTTGGCCAATGGACGTTCATCACCAATCAATAGTGGAAAAGTTACCCCCAATCATCAAAAGAATAATGAATAATGAGCAGTGGACTGTCTCTCGCTCTCTCCTCAAAATGATAATGAATTTGTCATTTTTGGGATCTCGGCTGAAAACAAAAACTGAGTGATAACCCACTCACTTCTTGTCTGTCGCCTTTTGGAATGTGATTTTTGAGTGCACTTTCGTGTTGGAGGGTGCCAAAGTTGGCCGAGCCGGATAGCAAGAGAGCACATTTTGCCCCTGGCTTGATATCACAGTAACTAGGAGAATTCCGAATTTGAAACTCTACAGTTGGACTTTGCCCTCACATGGCTCTCGTTGCTTGTATAGGTATAGTTAGGGTTTAGGGTTTCGATGTGCAACCTCATTTTTACCGCTTGTCTTGGGCAATTTCCTTGTGGAGGTCGCACTTGGGCAGCTGTTTTTCCACCGGCAGATTCATCTTCTCTCCCATTTTCTCTTCTACCGGCATGAAACAAGTATACAACTCCCGGCGGCTCCTCTTTCTGATTGACATCGCGCGTTGCAAAGTACTTATAAGGGCCGATACAAAAAAAATGCCATATGCTAGATCGATAAGGCGGGAATTTGCATATCCATGTGCTGTTCTTTCCACCTCCTTAAAAATTACTTCATGCAAATGGACTTATTAGTTTAACTCTTCTGCTCTGGTAGAGCAGATGATCAGACTCAGCTTGGGTTCCATGTCTGGCCCTTGTAAGCATGATCCACCATGAACCGAATAGAAAAAGAAAAAGAAAAAGAAAGAAAGAATAAAAAAGTTTGTAAAAAAAAAATCAAATGTTTAAAAAAACACAAAAATATAACGTAGATGTGCTATGTAGGACGTCCCGTATCCACGTCAGCAATTCAGGCTAAAACTGGCCGGATATGCTTAATTGACAAAATATCAAAAAGTTTAATATTCAATATGCAAAAATGTAAGATTTAAGACTCGAATCGGTCAAAATGCAATAAATTTAAGATTTTTTTTTTTTACAATTTGCTAAAACATACTATGATTTCTTTATGGTTGGACACTTCGCGCTACCACTCCGTAAAGAGACGGAACGTTAAAACCTTTTGACATTTTGTCCCCGTTAGGAAATTGTCTATTCTTGCTGGGAAAGAAGAAGACAACGCAGGCTGCATTATTTTATCAAAGGACCATTTTCTCATTGGAATGCTCTTTATAGTCAAATCGCGACCCTAAGTGGTCTCTTCAAGCGTAAATAGATTGAACATCAAAGTTCTACTTGAACATAGTTTAAGACAAAGACAAGACAAAGTTTGTCGTCAATTTTCCCAATCGCATTTGCCGACGTGGTCAGCTTCAAATAAAAAGTTTCCTCCCAGTCTACTTCGCCTGCCAAAGGGGCTCGTACATCTATATCCGAAAAAGTGTGAATCCAAGTCACTGGAATTGAGACTTAAGAATGACTTGAATTTCGTAATTTTAAGTCCAATCTTAATTTAATTCCGAACTTTTTCTTTTATCCATAAAAATCACAAACTTTCGCTGTAGTAAAAAATATTCCCCCCACAAAGCAAATTCGTCACTGGTTTCTTCGAAACTATTAATATCAACACCAGTCAGAAGCCCAAGAGCACATGTAAATTGCATAACTCACGGGGTGAAATGCCCTACAAGCGTAGATCAAGTATAGCGAAATGAAACAAATACAAAACTCCCGGAGGTTCCTCTTTCTAATTGATATCGCGCGTACAAAGTAATTATAAGCGCCGGTACATAAAATGCTATATGCTAGATCGACAATGCCGGATTTTGCATACTAGGTTTTGTAAACACTTTGCATTCATTACATTACTCCCTTTTTTTTTTCGTACTAATCATGTTTCAACTTTAGTACTCCAATTTAACGTACTCATGCGTTGTTCTTTCCTCCTTCGTAATATGTATCTTGGAGCCATCAATATGTGTCTACGACACATTTTCTCATTCATATTTTATGCAAATGAGTTGTATATATGTTGTGAGTTTTTAAAGAGCCGAACGAAAATTGATCGAAAAAGTTAAAGTTGAATCAGGTGGGTCAAAAATGGGTTACACAACTAAACCCATTTTTTATTCATTTTCAACCCATTAAGTCATTAGTTGAGTTGGGTCACACAATGACAAGAATTCTAGTTGAAAATGAGTATCAAGTACACTAGTTTATACACACACACACATATATATATATATATATATATTGTTTTTTACAAGTAAAAAAGAAAGAAAATTAAAATATAAAAATATAAAAACTGTTCAAGAGGTCAAATGCCACTGCCGTTCCCCTGCCATCTATCGCCGTGCCCCATTGGTCGCCATCGACTTTCGGATTTCATAGAAAAAAGGAAATTGCACAGAGCTAAAATTGGATGCCAGACATAGCCGGAAAATGGACACAAAAACAGAAGTCCATAGTGTCCTCCTCAATAGCATAAAGAGAGCAATCTGAGACTTGAAACACCCCCAATTTCTTCAGTACTAGTGTCAGCGGGCAGTTTTGAAGTCTGTTCATTAGGCCGTAGGGGTGTAGTGTTTGTTGTCTTTTTCAAATCCCGGGAAGGAGGCGGGCAAGAGAAGAGATAGAACAGAATCTAGGGCATAGGGAAAGCATTAGCATCCGAATTATATTTCATGGAAGTATTTTAGTAATATCATTTTTAAAAAAATTATAAGAAACAAGTAATTCATGATTTGGTTAAATATAGAAGTATTTAAGTAATACATATCGGGTATGGGTTGGGTATGAGTTGAGTTGAGCATCGGTCATTAGGTTTGTACTGCATTGAAATGGGTCAAAGTGGACTAAATGGATCAATATATGTTGGACTATTTTCGACTCAACCCGACCCACTATTTTGACACCTAGAATGTATCTCCATGCAAATGAACTTAGTTTAACTCTTCTGCTTTGGTAAAGTAGATGTTTAGACTGATCTAGGGTTTCGAGTCTAGATAGAAAAGAAAAATCAACAAGTGAAAAGAGGTAGGGATAGATTATATCCTTACTTCTTAAGGATATTATTACAAAGGTCTCTCCCTACTACCGAGAGATACTCAATTTGAGTGAAAACTGCTCGTTCCAATTTGGAGTTGAATCACTGGTGATTGCCTCAATGACCATCCTTTCCACTTGGGAAAGGGAAGATGGAGATTTCAATTCCCCTCCTTCTCAGGGAGTTGAGGGTGAGGACAAATGAGAGAACAGAGTTTTGCAACCGGAACATAGAATATAAGGCACTTAGTGTGAGTTGTATAATATAATATGATAAGATAAAAACAGATAAAAAAAATATGAAGGTGTTTTTCGACCCCCCAAAAAAAAAATGAATGTGTATGATCCCATCATTGAACACACAGAGTCTCTTCACATGACTCGTGAGGTAACAAATGCTCTAGGCCAGTCAAACTCATGACCTCAAGAAAGATCGCAAGAAAATTATCCAAAAAATCCTAAACCTATTACACTTTAACCAATTAAGCCATAAACCTTTCAATTTTATCAATTAAGTCATAAATCTTTTGACAATTTGCTAGTTTAGTCCATTCGGCCAATTTTAACTTAAAATCGATAACTTGGACATCGGTGGCGCCATGTAAGACAGTCAGTGTTGACACGGATAATTTTTTTCACAAATTTTTTTTTGAAATTCTTGATTTTTTTTTCTTTCTTTTCCCTTTTTTTTTTCTCATCAAGTTTGATTGTCGACCATAGGCGAGGGATGCGACCCTCGTTGAGCTTGGTAGAGAAAAACGAAAAGAGAGAAAGATTAAAAAAAAGCCAAAATTGTTTTAAAAAAAACAAAATTCGACATGTGAAAAAGAAATTATATCGTGGATGCGTCATGTAGGACATCCGGAATCCACGTTAACGATTGCCAATAAAAATTAATCGAATGGGACATAATTGATAAAGTATCAAAATATTTATGAATCAATTGACAAAATCGAAAAGGTTTAGAACCGAATGCAATAAACTTACGGCATTTTGGGACAATTTGCTATATAAAAAAAAAAGAAGGGCACCACGATTTCTTTATCGTTTGGATACTCCGCGCCACGACGTCCTAAAGAGACGAAACCAAATAATTTTCTCTGACCCCAAGCGGAGTAAATATTTTGTCCCCGTTAGGAAACTGGCTGTTCTTGCTGCTGGGAAAGAAGAAGACAACACAGGCTGCATTATTTTTATCAAAGGGGGACCGTTTTCAGTTTGGAATGTTCTTGCAGTCCAATCGCGACTCTTAAGAGATCTCACCGAAAATAAATAAATAAATTAAACATCAAAGTTCTACTTTAACGTAGTTTAAGACAAAGAAAAGATAATCGCATTTACCGACGTGGTCAGCTTCAAGTATAAAATTTCTTCCCAGTCTGTATCACCCGCCGAAGTGAATCTATGTTATTGGAATTTAGACTTAAAGCATGACTTGAAATTACGTCTAGAATTAGGAAACGACTATAGTCCAGAATATGTACCCCGCCTAGCAAAAATCGTCCCTAGTTTCTTCGAAAATGTTAATATCAGGGCCGGCTTGGGGGTCCAAGAGCACATGTGATTGCATAGCTCGTGCCATGAAATACCCTCCAAGCACAGATTAGGCAAAGGCTCGATTGGAAAATTTTGATAGACGGCTCAAACGTGAGAACGCATGAAACCCGATGATATGGAAATCCAAGCCTTGTCGTGGACAAGACTTGCAAGTTTTTAGGACTTAAAAATGCCCAAAACGAGAGTTTTAGGATTGAAGTGCGTGAAGCTAACAAGCGCTGGGATTTTGCACCATAATGACCCTACATTTTAGGGGTGTGCAAACTGGACCGGATCGGACTGGCCGGGTTGGTCTAGTCCTTAAGGGGGGGCGGTTTGGTCTCCGATCCCAATAAATGGGACCGATGACCGAGCAATCCAGTCTCCGGTCCCATCCCTGAGGATCAGGTTTTGGATTTCCACGTCTGGACCATCGGAATATATATAATTGTGTGTATATATAATTAAAAAAAAGAATTAGAAATATTAGCACAACTCTATTTATGAGGATACTGCTAAAGAAAGTGAACAACTGGCCTGAATTCTTTTTGCCTCATCCACTTATTATTCAATTATGGTCATACTTTTTTCTTTCAGCCTCGTCACCCTTTTTTCTTCATTTCTTCCTAATTTTCCCTCCTGATGAGGCGTTGTTAACCTTAGTTATGTTGACATTAATGCTTATGTGCAAAAGTATTGATCAAATTGACGAAAATTAATGACCAATGAAGGTTTTTTGTTATTCATGTTCTATAAGTAGTTACTATTAGCGGTCTCATTGGGACTGGACTAGATTGCCAGTCCTAATCCGGTCCGGTCCAGATCCGGTCCTTGATCCCAAAAATTTGGGGACCTGCTCAGACCACGCACAACCCTACTACATTTTGGATGCTAAACTTCTTGTTTATCTCGATGTTAACACAGCTCTTGAAGTTAAACTAGTTGGAACTCGAGAGTAGTCGCCAAAATTCGACTTAAATAGACCCATCCCAACGGCCACGTCTTTACACTTTGACCACGTCTTCGCTTGGTGGATCGCAAATGCGAACACCGAATATATTTGCCTTTAGCTAAAGATTGCATGATGTTAGAGAATTTATCTAGAATGATTTCCTAGGTTAGACGTATTAGATAATTCTATGGATTTTATATATCTCTCAAAATTTACGCATAGATCTCCCTTGATTATACGTATCTTGATTTATATATATATTTATATATATCACATTCTTTAGTAACTTCATAATGCCTATAAAACAAGTTGGTGTAATCTTCGTTATGATATACCGAAATATCGAGAAAACCCTTCATTATTCTCAAACTCCAGTAATGTCTGTAATATGCACTCAAACTAGTCAAAGATGATCGTGCACTGTTCTCCCGAACGCCACGGACGCGGCACGCTTCCGATCCTAAAGCTGAAACGCCATGTCGTCGAGCGGCTACAGCCCCGGCCGGCGCCGGACCTTCTAAGGACGACCGTTCACCGACTTTTCTTCAGCGATTCTCTGTGGTTTCTGTCGCTCCCTGACTTTGTCCTCCTCCCAATATTATAAACACTTAAAAACCTTATCATAAGGCATTATTATTTTATTCTTTATAAGTTGAAAACCTTCTACTAACCCCAAAAGAAGGGGAAAAAAAACGTTTTTCTTGTGATGATCTTAAGATTGACCGACCCTAAACACGCTTTTGTCGCCCTCTATTTACGCCGCAAAAAAATTGTGCTTCACACTATTTTTTTTATCGCCAAAAATTTCAAATTAAAATGCTTTGTAATAAATTTACTCCAGACTATTTATTTGATCCCAAAGCGTTACCCCTATAATAAATTTATCATCTGTTAATTTCATTAAAATTTATCATCAAATTGTTAAGTTAAATGACACATGATAATTGACGAGTTAACCAGTTTGGGGTTTTTACCATCTCTTTGTCGTATGTGTATTGATTTGAGATTTTTTATGGTATGAATTTAATTTGACAGAAACTAACAGAGGGCAAATTTGTCATAAATGTGTAAATTCGGCATTTTGTTAGTCAAAAAAATTATTTTGATTAAATTTGTTATGAATATATCAATTTGAGATTTATTATAGCAAAAAGAATTTAGAGTAAATTTTTCATATGGGTATCTATTTAGGATTTATAATGATAAAAAAAATTATTTATGATAAATTTATCGTAAATGTTATGGTTTGAGATGTTTCGCCGGATTAACCCTTACCCATAATAGTTATGCATTTTATAATTTTATTATATTTCTCTTTTTCTATTTTTTGCGTTTCTGCTGGGCAATCAGTCTTTTTGTCATTATTCATGCAGAGCTGCCAAGTGCCCAGGACTTGTTACTTTTCACCAGGCACGCCTGTCGACCTGCGATTTGAAAAGTCTCTATTACCCCTCCTATTTCTGAGCCTTTCCAATCAATGCTCGCCACTTTTCGAGGGTATTTTTGAACTTTTCGTTCTCCGGTCAGCGAGAAGATTTTCTGTCTGTGCGAGGCGACGTGAACGGTCGAAAATGAAAGGTGAATTTTGTCGGCTGGGAATTTGGTATTCGTATCTTACTTTTCTTTTTTCTTTTTGGGTTCGGAATATTGGCGCCTACTTAAAAAAATCAATATTCAACCGCCACAAAAAAAAAAAGAAAGAATTCAGAAAGAAGATAATGATAACTTGGCGTTTGCATAAATTCCAAAAAAAAAAGTTATTTACAGGAATTTATTTTTTAAAGATCTAATAACCATAAAAAAAAACATAGTCGTAGTACACTTACTCAAAATTAATTTTCATATCAAAGAAAATTTTTAAATTAATACACTCGTGCCATATTTACATCACAAAAAATTTCACATCAATATAGGCGTGTCATATTTATCGCAAATTGATATATTCATTTTATGTTTACTCTAAATCGCGGTAAATATGAGATTTTCTAGGGGTAAATGCGGTGTGATGTATCCGTTTAGGATTTTTTGTAGCATAAAAATTAGTTTTGAAGTAAATATACCATGAGCACACCAATTTGAGGTAAATGTGACATGATGTGTCAGTTCAAAAGCTTTCGTGTCAAAAAAGTTAGTTTACGATATGTGGGACACAAGTAGACTAGTACGAGATTTTTTGTGGTATTAATTTCATTTTTCAAATGCAAATTATAGTAAAATTTTCCAATTAAGCACAGAAAAAATGGCAGGCAGGCAGGCCTTGCACGATAGATCCATGCATTATTATCAAACGCACACCACCATAGTATCATGGAACTATACAAAAGAAGAAAAAAAAATCAATGCTATCGAATCAAATTGGGTACTCTCATTTTCTAGGTGGCACTTTCAACATTGTAATTGTACTCATTTGACTGCACAAGGGCATTCGAAAATCTCTCATGAGGTCCGATTCTCATCGATAAAAGCGATTTTATATCTAATGAAGATAAAAATAACAATTTGACCTTCAATTTTTTTTCCCGATCTTTTTTCATAGTTTGAGGTTAGAAAAAAATTTTAATTTCTCTCCTTATAATTTATATGACGTACATAGATAAAATTCTTCACTTTTGTACGTATAACCTTCACTTTCGTCGATTCCTTTCCCCAATGCTACATAAGACCTACGGCGGTCAAACAGGACCACATTTTCGACCAAAAAAAAAAAGTAGAGCGAGGAACACAAAAAAGCATAAAGAATAAAAAAAGGTAAATGAGGTCGAATTATTTTTTATAAAAAAAAGTCGCCAACGTGGGGCCCACGTCGGCCAATCGAATTGTGCCGAAGAATTAACAATGAAGATCCCCCTAACGATCACGTTTTGCCATATCCACGCTAACATTGATAACCAAAGGGAAACCCAAAAAAAAAAAAATACCGAAAGAAGAACTTAACTCACGCGCTCCCACGAAGGCGCGTGAAGGAAGAAGTTCCTCGCCCGATCCAGATTGATTGTTGGAAATGCTTCCGGGGCCACAATTAGGGGGTGATCGGTTCTCGACGGGCGACATCGCCTGATTTAGAATCGGGTGATTCTCGATTTCAAAATATTACAGTCGGGAACTTAAGTTATTGGTAGTCGGGAAACGGCCCATTGTTTTGGCCAGTGTATTGTGCGGCGGTTTGTTCAGATTAACGATCGTGATTCGGACCTCGACGGAACTTTCTATCTAGAAAGAGGCTTCAAGACTGATTTGGAACCTGTTCAGCTTAATGATCGATTTCGGAGCAAAAACAGTAGTTTCGGCTTTGTAATCAAAAACTAAATTTATTGTAAGCTACCTTGAATTAGTGAGTCTACGCTATATACTCAATCTGGTTCTGGAGTTCAACTGGAGTCAATGCTTGCCCCCTAATCGTAATATTATATAATTTCTTGACCATGAAATATATATTTTTTGCATTCTATGTTTCAAATAGCTTAGCAACATTTTTCGAGATGAGATCGCAATATTAAATTCTCGACAACTTTTCTTTTGCGTCCAAGGGACCTCTTCAGTTCTCTTTGGAATGTGCTGATTTGCAATTATTTGACGCGACAATTTTTTTTTTTTTTGGGTAGGAAAATACATCTTTAATGGTTAATGGGAAAATTGATGTGAGCATATTCCTTTTTTTTTTTTTGGGTACAGAATCTTGACCAAAGCAGCAAGAAGATAGAATCCCATGAGGAACTTCATTTATGTTGTGAAAAAACTTTGTCCTTCGATGCTACGCAATTCAAGTTAATCTTTGTTCGTTTCTTTTGTTTTGCATTTGGGTGGAGAAGAAATAGTCTTGTCGGCGCGTTCGCCCGATACATAGAAACCCTCTTTAGAGACGGGTCTGCGAGCAGTACAATGCTTAAGACAGTAACGCCGACTCGATAAATTGTCCCTTGTCTTATATATTCGCGAGTTGGAGATTCTATGACGAGCATGTGGGATACTTAATTTTTTTTTTTAATTTTTGAGAGGGAGAAAAAGGACGAGGAATCCCATTCGAACTCACACCGGAGATCCGACACACTCGTATCGGAGCCGTGAGAAACACGCGCCGCCGCGGAGAAAGTGGGGGACCCGAGACTGTAATCCGGGTCAAGCGATGATGACCCAAAAGTCCCACAAAAACGCAAGGCGCACACCATCGCGGGGCCCCACACTCCCCTCAACCCCGCCATCAAAAAGCTGTGTCGTTTAAAGAAGGAACAGGTCTTGGCCCACCCTGGGCCCCACGTTCGCTCTCTCAATCTTTTTTTTTTTTTCTTTTTACGCCTTCATTCATTCACACCCGGACGAGCAACCGGTGGGGACTCGGACGGACGGTGGGGATGATCCCATGCACACGCGTCAATCAGTAAAACGCCGTTGTCTTACTCTTATCATCGAATTAATTTACATAATTTTTTTTTTAGAAATATGTACCTGAATTTCGAGAGCCCGCGGAAGATTGATTATAAGCTAATTCACGCATCGGTGTGTCGCGTGAATTAGATCGCGCGAAAGCACCGTCTCGATATGTTGAGATGCTTGGTTCCATTTAAGCTTAAATTGAAAGCCAACGATAGTTCTCTTAACCCATCCATCGATGGTCTAACTGGTTTGCATTCTGATCCTTTCACGAGAGGTCCTGAGTTTGAACATTGTAGGGTTGTGGCTATGAAATGCTGTGTTGCTGCTCTAACCCTCTCGTGACGGTGGGGCGCTACTCTAATTCTCCCGAAGGATCAGTCGAGGTGCGCGATCTGTACAGATGTTGATTCGGACACCTTCGACACATTCGATACAAAAAAAAATGATAGCTCTCTTATGTTCCTTATTCAGAATGTCGATTCGGATCTCTGCAATTTGTGCGCTTTTTTCGGTCGTGCTCGACTTATCACTTGATACATGTATATGGATAGTTTATTATATACTTACCCGAGGACGCGAGCATAGAAGCAGCGCGGAATCAATAAATAGACGAAACACAATTTCAAACGGATCTTATCTTAATATTTATGTCATCGCATCGAAGAAAATCTTTGAAACGCTTGGTAAGCAATCTAATAAGGAGAAATTTGCGATTTTTAAACATAATCCTTTTTTATTGTTAAAATTTGAAAGTTATCATAATTAAGTACGTTTATTAAGTGTCTCAAAGTCACTCGTTAGTCGTTACTATGATTGCAATGTTTTTTTTTTCGAGGATTTTGGTCGGGCATTAGTTATTATTAATATTTTGAAAAATGTGTTTTTTTTTTTTGGGGTAAAAGGTAACAACAGACTAGACTGGACGCAAAGACACCACTGCAAAAGCAAAGAATTAAAGCGAAAAAGAGCTAAGCACGATGAGCCATCTGCTTCAAAGAGCTTTCAGTCGCAGAAGGGGAGGAGAGAGAGTCTAGAGAGAGAGAGAGAGAGAAAAAGCAGAGCTCGAGCTCGAGCTCTCTGGCATTTTTGCTCGGGGGGGAAAGATGGATTAACCCTAGTGAAAACCAGCACGATTTTGCAGGCGCGCGTTCGCTTTCGCTGCTTCTGGGACAGAGAGAGACACAGAGAGAGACGAGGTCGACGACCGGTCGCGTGCTGGTCTTCAGGGGAATCTTGTCGCTAGCCGTTGCTCGAGCTCTGTCGCGAGGCCTGATTCGGATTATTACCGCATCGCGTCGCGTCGGACGAGTTGGGACATTCTCGCTGTTCCTCCCCCCATGCCTTTTTGATTGGTGCGTCGTTTTCTCTTCTCTGCTCTCTGCTCTCTGTCTCTGTCTCTCTGCTTCTGGGTTCTGCGTTTTCTTATTCGTTCTTGCTTTGGACCGCAAGGGTTCGCGGCGTGATTTGGTTGTGGGGGAGAGGGCAATGCCACGGAGTTCCGCATCGTTAATGCCTTTACGGTTTTCGGATTTTGAATTGTGGCTTTAGAGAGTTTCGCAGCTTTTTGTTCCGGGCTCCTGAGCGAAGTTGAGTGCTTCCGTTTGGCGTCATATGAATTTGTTTCATGTCTTTTGATTCATTGCTTGATCTGGTGAGGATGAGCCGAGTTTGCCGATTTGGCTTCTCGAACTGGACTTGCAGCTCGACAACTCTGATGATGTGTAGTCGGGGGCTGCTGTTTCAGTAGCATTTTGGTTTGGGTCATCATGCTCTGTATTTCTTGAGTGGTAGTTTGTCATCTATATGGAAGCAATGCCACGCCGCGTTTTGCTGCTCTTGGTATTGTCCTTATTAAGTTGTTTTAACCCTTCCATCTTCTTGATTTCTACTGCTTTTGTTTTCTAGAAATCATGCGTGCAAAATAAGTAGGAGTTTATAAATCTACTCTGGGCTAGAATAAAATTCAAGTGGGCTAAGACTGCGCCGACTGATCTTTAAGCTTATTACCTCCATTGAAACCTTGTGTGGTACATTGAGAAGCTTTTAGTAGAAACTATGTAGTCAATAGAAAGCTTTTGAAATTACTGCGTTCAATGGTAACACAGTTGCTTGGTCCATTGCAGAGTTGCTTGGTTGCTTTGTTGAGAGCATTTATGTGATTTTTTCCTATCACTGGAAATGGAAAGGTTTCCAGAATTCAAGGTACTTCCTGCAAAATTGCCCGGTAAGGACCAGGCGTCAAATATTCGTATGCCCACGGTGAGAGAAGTCGCAGAAGAAATAGATTCACACATGCATTTGTTGAGAGAAGCACATCAAGTGTCTAATGGGCATCCGATGTCGGTAAGAGGAGAAATTAGCCGATCTGTTTTACAGGACTCACAAGAGTCGCGCTCATATGCATCTGTAAGAAGATGGAAAGGCAAAGATTCTTTTCCTGGACAAGAACACTCAGTGCCCGTTGCCGTCTCATTTAAGGGCGGTAATGATTCATTCGAGGAAAGTGGCCCGAGTTTTTTTTCAGGAGCTAGTCATCCTCCCGAGCCGATTGACACAGATTTAATGAAAACAGTTTATGTGCCGCTTGGTCAAGATAAACCTGAGAGCACATGCTTGATTAAAAGCTTGTCTGCAAAAGGGCCGTTTCTGGAAGATCTTTCAATCAAGCCTCCAGCTAAGAAACCTAGCCCAGTTGTTCTTTCACCAGCAGAGAGTTTGGTTGAAGAACCTAATGATGTTTGTCCATTTTCAGTTCCTCGCTCATCGCAAAATACAGATAGTTCTCTCCTTCCAAATGACACAGAGGAGAAGGAATGTGTTTGGGATGCTTCTTTGCCTCCAAGTGGAAATGTTAGTCCTCACAGTAGCATTGATAGTACGGGAGTCGTTACCGCCATGAGCATTGTCAACAGTCGCGCCAGCACATACCGCAGTGATATGTTCACAAGTGATGGCATGCTTAGCGTCGACAGGAACTTCGAGAGTACAAAAGGGAGTGTACGGGGTGATTCACTTGAGAGTGCGAAAACAAGCATTAGTCGAGCTAGTGATAGCAGTGGCCTTAGTGACGACAGTAATTGGAGCAACACCACAGGAAGTGCGAATAAGCCTCATAAAGGGAATGATCCTAGGTGGAAGGCTATCCTCGCCATTCGAGTCCGGGATGGAATTCTTGGGATGAGTCACTTTAGGTTGCTCAAAAGGCTAGGATGTGGTGATATTGGCAGTGTCTATCTTTCTGAGCTAAGTGGTACTCGTTGCTATTTTGCCATGAAAGTTATGGACAAGGCATCTCTTGCTAGCAGAAAGAAGCTCAACAGGGCTCAAACGGAAAGAGAGATTCTGCAGCTGCTAGACCATCCATTTTTGCCAACTTTGTATACCCATTTTGAGACAGACAGATTTTCATGTTTGGTCATGGAGTTTTGTCCTGGAGGTGATCTGCATACTCTAAGGCAACGACAGCCTGGGAAGCATTTTTCTGAGTATGCTGCCCGGTAAGATGGATATCTACATGTCATCAGCTGTTTATGGTGTTTCCTTCTTTCACTTTAAGACTAGTACACATGGTTTAAAATTTTTCGGCTCCGTTCCCTGTGGATCCTTTATTCAGTGAGAAAATATAAGTATGCATATGGCAAAATTGTATATCAAAATATGTCCTTTGCAAGTAAAAGAGTTTGCTCGATTCCATTTAGAACAAACTGCCGCTTCATCTAGGGTCAATTGAGCAACACCTTTGTGGTTCATTTCTTGCATGATCTTGTGCATGATTTGTGTTAATCTCGTTTGCTTAAAAGGTGCATCCTTTTTCCCAACAGAACATATTGCTTGCTTTGATACGAATTGAGATAGGGGGCCTGAGATTCTGTTAGAGATCTTTCTTTTCCATTTGAGAATGGATTCTCGAGTTCTGCCATATGGGAGAAAGTAGATACAGTGTTTTAAGAGTGGTTCTAGATTATCCTCTATCTGGCCTTCACCAAATATGTGCATTTAGCTTATCTTCTAAAACTACTGAACAGAATCCTCTCTTAAAGCCTTGTTGGACTGAAGCAAGCATGATATCCAGAAATCCATGAAGTAAACATGCTTAATCATATTGACCTACCGCATAGTGGAGAGTTAATTTTGCTGCTACTTACTAGTGTTGCCTGGTGAAATTAATGAATTGCTCCTTTCTTTTGCTGTGCGAAACTTGCATCAGTTGCTGGCTTTGCTGAAGACGAAACACTGTTTTGGTGCTGTTCTTTATGTTGAATCTCATCAGCATTTTAACAAGTTCATCCTTTAATTTGCAGAACATATCCTCTAGCTCAACTATTAGCATCAGTAAATGACATATGGCAGAGTTGAAAAGGAAGAAATGTAGAGTATTTTATCAGGGACAATTATGATCTTAGATTTCCTGTGTTAGTATAAATCTCATTGGCCGCATCTATCTTCAAATGCTTGCTTCAAAATAATATACTAGAAGTTGTGACCAGAAACAATTTGCCAGTGGGAAGTCCATGGAACTCTTTTAATGAGGCTCTTTTCCTTCCTAGTGCTTTTTTGTGAAGTTCAATTTATGCTTACTTTTGACTGAAAGTGAATTGCTTTAGTCACTTGTGTTCATAGAAGGTTAAGCATTCAAAAAAAGGTGGTGCAGCTAAGCATGAGAAAGAGATGATAGCGTGATGACTTCATCCGTCATAATTTATTTTGGCCGGGATGCTGCACATAATTCAGATGGGCAAATATGCCTTATTTAGATCTTTCAATATGTTATTTCTGATAATGAATTACCTCCAGCAGTTTAGCAAATGAAATCCATTTTGCTTAGCTTATCCTCTTGAAAGTGAGAATTGCTGCAATCCCCTTTTTTTTAAGGGAGGGGAATAAGTGACCTAAAATTGTTCATACGTTGAGTTCATTCTTGTGAGACCCCTCCTTTTTGTTCTGATACTTAAAAATTTCCTCCTCGCAATTTTATTCAGATGACCGCTAGTTTTTCTAGGATTTTGGTAATTATCATGGGATTTTCTGGTTCATTGGGATGAAGTATAAATTGCTGAGAAACGGAGAATCCTTTACCAAAATTTTCTCTCATCGTTCAATGCGGCAGTGAGAAGTATCACATTTCCTTCAGTATGATCTCTTGAATATCTTTACATGACTGGACTTTCTTCTTAAGAGTTGACTATTTTACATCCCTAATGAAGGCTATAGTCTCTTGAATTCTGTGAAAATTTCAAATTTCTTTAAACTGCTTTAATTAATGGCTGCATTTATATGTCTTGCAACCTTTCCTGTTTTATCTTGTAATGTAAATATGGTTTTCTTTGGACCTGGATAAATTTAATTATTTGTAAATACATCTGTAAGCATTCTAGACTTGATTTGGAGGACTGATTTTCTAGGCTCAGCGGGGATGTTCAATTGTCTTGTGGTGTGGTTTCTTTAAGCATTTCCTGAAATTTGTCGAACATGTCATGAAGTTAAATAATCATTACCGTGCCTTATATTTGCAGGTTTTATGCTGCAGAGGTTTTGCTAGCTCTTGAGTATCTGCATATGCTTGGAGTTGTGTACAGGGACTTGAAACCTGAAAATGTTCTGGTTCGTGATGATGGCCACATTATGCTCTCAGACTTCGATCTTTCATTAAGATGTGCCGTATCACCAACCCTCATAAGAACCTCATATGACTCTGACCCAAGAAGGGGTGGTGCTTTTTGTGTCCAGCCTGCCTGTATTGAGCCTTCCTCTGTGTGCATCCAGCCCGCTTGCTTCATCCCCCGAATCTTCCCCCAGAAGAATAAGAAAAAGACTCAGAAACCCCGTGCAGAACCAGGATTCCCTTCTAGCACCCTACCAGAGCTTGTAGCTGAGCCCACTTCAGCTCGGTCGATGTCCTTCGTTGGGACCCATGAGTACCTTGCCCCCGAAATTATCAAAGGAGAAGGGCATGGGAGTGCGGTTGATTGGTGGACTTTTGGCATTTTCTTGCATGAACTGCTTTATGGTAAAACCCCATTTAAAGGCTCTGGGAACCGTGCGACGTTGTTCAACGTGGTTGGGCAGCAACTCAAGTTCCCGGAATCACCAGCCACGAGTTATGCAAGCCGGGACTTGATACATGGCTTGTTGGTAAAAGAGCCACAGAACAGGCTTGGGGTGAAGAGGGGTGCAACCGAGATCAAGCAGCACCCATTCTTCGAGGGCGTGAATTGGGCCCTGATCCGGTGCAGCACGCCTCCGGAGGTGCCGAGGCCAGTGGAATTCGAGCTGCCAGGGGTGCACGGGGTGGTTGACCCGGTTGGTGTTGGCAGTGCTAGCAAAAGGATGGCTGGGCCGGGGACAGACATGAAGTCTGGCGGTAAATATCTGGACTTCGAGTTCTTCTAGTGTTTTGGATTGGTGGAGTTTCTGTGCTGTGTTTGTCCTAGCATTCCTGATAGTCCCACTGGAGCTTCTCTGCTCTTGCAAATGGGAAAAATTCCACGAAACTTCTGTGATCTTGATCAGAAACTCGACAATCTATACTGAGATTTAGCTATTTAAGTAGGAAACTCATTGATCTTTACTAATGCCGAGATTATTAATTGAAAATTTTCAATGAACGTCCGATCCTCGTTGTGATGCTCTGCCAAAGTTGTCGCTTGATGTTGGAGCTAAACCGTCCGCGGAAGGATTGATCCATTAGCGTAGTCCCAAGTGCTTTACCTAACGTCCCCAAATATTGATTTATTTCATGTCGTTCATGTGTGATCAATACCTATACTCATGATATGCGATGAATCTTGTCAATTCGTGTTAATAAGTCGACACCCTAGTCCCAGTTCGCTCGCGGCACCTCTGCAGCCTCGAGTCCTTGCCGATGCGGTGGAGGCAGTTTGGATTTTGTACTGTCCTGGGGAGTGATGTCTCGTCACAGACTCACAGG
Source organism: Psidium guajava (assembly GCA_016432845.1). Lineage (NCBI taxonomy): Eukaryota > Viridiplantae > Streptophyta > Magnoliopsida > Myrtales > Myrtaceae > Psidium > Psidium guajava. The sequence continues at coordinate 12,443,071 of CM028230.1, read as the reverse complement.
CATCAAGTCGCATGGCTCAGACAAGCATGGACGGCCGATCAGACAAACAGGAAAGAGCAATAAAATTGCTCGCGGCCCTTTTGTTCTCGAGCGCGCTCTCATGGTTGTAATCTCTTTGCTTGCTTTTGCATCGACAACAGGATTTGTCCACTCGAAGCAGGACAACTTCCATGTAGACAGGTTTCGGCAAGTTCTACTCAAGAGGGCGCTCATGATGTCGGAAAACCCATGGAGGTTGTCATTGGTCGGTTTCTATCCACGGAAAACAAGACGGTAGTCGAAATAAAGCGGCTCGACACGGGAGGCAGGGACCGAGCAAAGCATACAAAGACTTCAGAGGGATAGGAGACAATACAACTAAAGAGACGGGCATGCTACGGAAGGCGCATCCAAGCCTTTCGCATCCGACCTCTTTGGAAAAACAAGACCTTTTTCGAACAAGCTAGATCCCGGTTTCGTAGAAGTCGCGCATTTGCTTACGAGACGATTAGCCCGAGGCTTAAAATTTTGGCGAATGAACGAGAAAGATGGCTAAATTTTCGGACATAGCGAGTTCCTCGGGTTGGCCTAGCTGCTCAGGTGCTGATACTTTTTGGTGATGTACCGATGTATACATCTCATTCCATGGTTTAGTTTGGGATTGGGAGGCCGCCATCATTTGAATTTGAAAATAAGCTGAGGTCTAGTCTCCCTCACTTAAGGTCCACTCTCTCTCAGGTTGTGATCCTTTTTGGTGACTTACTATAAGTCATTTTAGCTACAACCGAAAAGGAGCCAAAGAAGAGAAATCATAAAGAGGGATTAATGTAGAGATCGATTGAAAGAACTGAATATTAAATCGGGCGGTTTTTTCTTGTTTGTGAGCCTAATGCCCTAAAAAAATCGTTAACTTTAAGTCCAATCTCATTTCTAACCAAAATAAGAAGAAGAAGAAAAAGGTCATTCTCAATTATTGCCTCATTTCTTTTTTGTCCCATAAAAAATTCTCAAACTTTAGGTGTAGTTCCAAATTTTACCATAAACTTTTCTTTTGGGTCCCATGAAAAATCTCGAGTTTGAGGTCTGTCCCAAATTCCACCGTCTAGTCCAATTTTACCCTGTTTTTTTTTTTTAAGTCTCATACCAACTTTTACTTAAGTCATAAATTAGTCCCGATTAACCTTATTTCTCGTTGCCAATCAAGAGATGGAAAACTCTAGAGCATGAGCTATTCGAGCACCTTGATCAGGGCGTTCGGAGTGCAAGCTCTTCGGCCTCAAGAGATGGAATATTCCCAAACACGAAAGATTGACCGAGCGCAAAATCAAAGATTCTCAAGCGAGATGGAAGGAAGACTATCTTAAGAGTAAGAGCAATTGAAGAAAGCCAACTCTAATTGTTCTGGTTTTCACCAAAAATTTCAGATCCAAGAAGAAGTTGTTCGGGCTGATGTGGAAGCTCATCTCCAAAAGACGTCTTACTGGACCTGGAATTTGCAAAAAAACTAGAGTAATGATGTGAAAATGTCACGTAGGATCACTAAGGGCAATTTTGGACGAAGAGTTGATAAGGACACATTTGAGATTCAAGTAAAAGTTGGCGATAAAGACAAAAAAAATTTAGGAAGAATTAAAACTTGACCGAAAGCTAGGATTTTTCATGAGACCAAAAAAAAAAAATCTAGGGTTGGATTGTAATTGAAGCTAAAGTTAGGAGTCTTTTTAAGGTATTAACCCTTGTTTGTGGGCCTTGATGCATCAAACCAATCTTTTAATCAATGCAAACTCGAGTGGATTCTCATTACCATTTTGAAATTATGGTCGTAAATTTCAACACGGGCGAGTTCAAGAAACAATAGTGAAGTTTTGTGAAATGAAGAGGCTTAGGGCGTGCATGATACCCGTATTATTTCTTTTTTTTTTTATTTTTCTATTTTCGAGAATAGATTTGAGATAGAAATATGTATGGTAACTTCTTTTTCTTTTTTTTTTTTTTAAATTTTGGGGAATAAATTGTTAGTCAAGAAATGAATGTGGAATACAAATGTGAAGTAGAAATCTTTTTTTTTTTTTCACTCTTCTCCTTGTTGTTTCTCACCCGCCATCCACCGATCGCCGTCAGCTGGTCATCGTTCGCCGATCGCTGCAATCATAGCTCCGCCTCTTGTTGCAATCCCAATCTCCATCACAATTGTAGAAATTTATGCCGTAATCAGGTCAACTTATGTTCTCGAAATAGAAATTTTGTATTGTTATGGATACATTTCTTTATTCATAAACTCGTTTAGAGACGAAATGGTTATCATTTGCTGCTGCCTGAGTGATTTTGTTTCGTTTCGTTTTTGTTCATAACCCCAGTGATATTGTTAGAACCGTGGATACCAGCCAAAAATCCAAATACCAGGGGGAATAATGGGAGGACAGGCTGCAACGTGTCGCGACACGTGGACCAATTAGGAGACGAGCATGCCCTCTTCGTCAAGTTCTTGTGGCGGGTAGTGCAATCGAGGAGATGATAGAAGCAGACGACCTCGGTCGAGAAGAGAGCAAAGCTCGCCGAGGGAAATGGGGGATCTCTACGCATTGGACTTCGACGGCGTTCTGTGCGACAGCTGCGGCGAGAGCTCCCTCTCCGCCGTCAAGGTCCCCCCTCTCTCTCTCTCTCTCTCTCTCTCTCTCTCAAATTCACTGCTCTCTTTCCCGTGTTTGACTCGACGAGGCTCTCCGGAGAGACCGCTTCCGAGTCTTTTGACCTCTCGCCGCTGGTTGACATTCCTCCGTTTCCGGTTTCGCTTCTAGGCTGCGAAGGTCAGATGGCCTGGACTCTTCGACGGCGTCGATTCCGCCACCGAGGATTGGATTGTGGACCAGATGCACATCGTAAATCAACTTTCCGATTAGTTCGATTCCGAACTTGTCGCTTTGATCTCGCTTTTGTGGAACTGAAGTGGTTAATCAGTTCCTTCCACTCTAACTATGGAATTTTGGATTGGTTTGTGTTCTTTAGTTGGAAAATGCTACTGCGCATGTCGTGGGGAGTTCGATTGGATTTATTGACACGTATATTGATGGAAATTGGTCGTTGCATTGTCGAAACTGGGATCACAACTAATAGTTGCTTCATCCTTAGCTCGAAGTTCATTTTTACCTGGAAAGATTAGCCAATGGGGCAGGGCAGTTGTGGCTTGCCTTGGCTTCTCTGTTATGTGATATTGTGCAACTGCTATGCTTGTTCTTTCTTGAAGTACCATGCCTTTCTTTATATGAAAATAGTGGGTTCTTTGTCAATTATCTTTATGTGATGCAATGTCACGTGTGTGGAAATCTTATGTTACCTAATTCTAATTGCCGAGAATTTTGACGAATCTAGATCAAGTTGAGTTGTCATTGGCATATAGCTGGAAATTGCTGCAAAATTTTGGAGACGTATGACAATTAAATAGGTCGAAGCGTTGTCCTCATGGTTATGGTCCGTGGTAGGTGAGGCCTGTCGTGGAGACTGGGTATGAAAATGTCCTGCTCGTGAGATTGCTGTTGGAGATGAGAATGAGCTCTATTCGCAAGTCCTCGGTGGGTACAGGGATGAATCTTTCCTCTTTATTCTATGCCTCTATTTAGGGTAAAAGACTTTTAAAATGTAATATGAAAGTGGGTGTACCTGATGACATGGGGTTTGGTGTGCAAGGTTGCAGAGGGACTCACCATAGATGGGATTCTGGAGAACTGGTCAAAGATCAAACCTGTCATTATGCAAGAGTGGGTTGAGGACAGGGAAATGCTAGTAGATCTTTTCGGAAAGGTCAGAGATGAATGGATGGATAAGGACTTGGAAACTTGGATTGCTGCAAACAGGTTCTCTAGATTTTCATTTTCACAGAAAAAATCAGAATCCCATTTGATCTTTCTATGTAGTTGTTAATAACACAAAAAGACTTTCAACTTATATATAGCTCTACCTGCGGATGGTAGTTACTCAAGGGAATGTGTTGATGAGAGTTCGCAGGTCTTAAGTTCCCTAGCAAAGCCATTAGAAAGTTTTCTTCTTTGTGAATTTGCATTAATTTTGATGTAATTTTTTTAGCCATTGTGATAATTCAACGAGCATACTCATTTAAGACCAATATTATCAGTTCGTGTGGGTTGTTTTCCAGACTCACTGTTTTGCTTTACTTCATGTGTACTGATGTGTGTGCTCACAATCAGAATAACTTCCTAGTCTTCTGGCCATGCTCATTGTGCTACTCCTCTTAAATTGTACAATGATCTGTTGGTTTTGTCTTAAATTGGGGACCTGGTACCATTGAATTTCTCTTAGTTGAGTTTTTGACACATCTGTTAGATTATTGATCAGTTGACCAAGTGTACTGATTTAAGACCAATATTATCATTTGGTGTGGGTTGTTTTCCAGACTCACTGTTCCGTTTTACTTCACGTGGATTACTGTGTGTGCTCACAATCAGAATAATTTCCTATTTCTTCTGGCCATGCTCATTGTGCTTTGCCTCTCAAATTGTTCAACGACCCATCAGTTTTGTCTTAAATTGGGAACCTGGTAGCATCGAATTCCTCTTACTTGAGTTTGTCACGAATCTGTTAGATTATTGGTCAGTTGAGTTCCCGAATAATATGTAATAAAATTGAAGGACAAAATACCATGTTCGTGCAGTTTAGATGTGAATTATGTTGGCCTAATGGTTAGAAACTTGATGCACAGGTGTCTGGGACTAACCTTCCTGCTGGCTCTGTGCTCCGTCTGATATGTTGACTTAACATTATCGGTGTTGTACATTTGATTATTCTATTCATTGTATTTTCTTGTAACCAATCGTTCTTCCTGCAGATTTTATCCAGGAGTACCTGATGCTCTCCAATTAGCGAGCTCAAGTATTTTTATTGTTACAACGAAACAGGTTAGCTCTTAGAGTCATGGTTACTCTAGTTTAGTAGGACTATGAATATTTGAAGTGCAAAATGTTTCTAATCAGCAACTTTGAGTTGTTATTGTAGCTGAGCATTGAATTGATTATTCACTTTTCTCTTTCCCTGTCGTACACTTTACTAATTTCTCTTCTGTTATGCCCACTCCAGAGTCGGTTTGCAGATGCTTTGCTGCAGAAACTTGCGGGGGTAAGTATACCCCCCGAAAAAATATATGGTTTGGGGACTGGGTAAGTGAATCTCTGATAAGTGTGGGAAAGAAGCATTATATTAGTGCATATACCCTTGAGATCTCCATTCTCTCTCTTTCTTCACTCTGTGAATTGTATACAGACCCAAGGTGGAAGTGCTGAAGCAGCTTCAGAAGAGACCAGAACACCAGGGGTTAAAATTACAGTAAGATTTTGTCCTACTTCTGGTTAACGAAGAGTACGAATACATTACATACTAATCTCAATCACTTCGTCATCCTGTAAACGATCATTCATATCCTTCATCTTTCAAGAAGTGGAAAATTATTAAGAACGTCCTTGTCTTGTTTACCAGCTTTGTGGAAGATCGACTTGCAACCCTGAAGAATGTCATTAAAGAGCCCGAGCTAGATGGATGGAATCTCTATCTTGGTACTATCTCCTATTGCCATGTTAACATTCTTGGTTTTGCCTCTCGATCTTTGCTCATATTTTTTCTTCTCCATTCCTCATTTTACTTCTCCACTTTTTGGTTAGCGTATGCTTCCTCTAGCCTATTGGCCCATCTATCATCAGCACACTAAGTTTGAATAGTTTGAGCAGGGGATTGGGGTTATAACACAAAGACGGAGAGGGAGGAAGCAGCTAGCATTTCCAGGATCGAGATTCTTCAGCTCTCTGACTTCACCAAGAAGTTGAAATAACCAAATTCCCCTTTCTTACTGTATCGATCATTATCGATCATTATCTCCAGTAAGTGGTGCAGACAGTTGGAATTCTTCTTCAACTTGTAACGGGTCATATGGCCTAAATAAACAGAAAAAGAAAACTAAGAAGAAGAAAAGAATATGATTGGTCAAGGACTCGTGAAATTCTTGTTGAGATAGCCACGAATTAGGAAAATCAAAATCAAATACTTGGGTGTATAGACTACTAGAAATTATTATTGTTATATTTAACTACTGGAGTCGGGCAAACTGAGGCAAATTTTGCATCTTAAATATCACTCTTGTACAAAAAAAAAAAAAAAAGAGTTACGCCCCTAATGATGTTATCTGTTTCCAGTTCTGTCTCTTTTAAATTTATCATCGAGTTGGTATAATGCCAAGCTTGAACTCGACTTGACTCGAGCATGATGTTCAAAACATGACTCGGGCTTGATCGAGTATTGAATTTCCTGTTCAAGCTTGACTCACATAGTAAATAGATTTACTCAAGCCTAACCAACTCGCCTCGGTTTCAAGCTTAAAAAGACTTGAATATCTTTCCCTAGGTACATATAGGTATCAACATAACCTTTACAGTTTTTGTGGCTATTTCTATTAGAGGTGTCAAAGTAGGTTGGAAATCCATGTTCAAGGGAAAATTTCAAACAGAAACTTGAAGTGTCATTATTTTCTTAAATAAAGATTTGAAAAGTGAGCTTTATTTCTAATAAGGATATGAAATGAATGTTGTTTTAAATAATGCTTTGAAATGGTTATATCAATCCCAAAGAAGGGCTTAATCTAGCTAGTTGTTGAACATTTTTGTCATTTATTTTTGTCTTTCTCTTTTTCTTCTCTTTTTCCCATATCTCTGTGTTGGTCATCATTGAACCCGATACGATGGTTGGTGAAAGTCACTAGACTCAGGTGAGGGCTGCTCTTGCCTAAGTTTGTGAGGGTGACCCTCTCCCTGCGCAGGTCTTGTTGGCCCTCGGCCACCCAACCCTCGCCCAACGCCAGTGAGAGTGACCCTCACTTAAGGCTGTCAACCTCTACCGACCATTGATGAGATTCTGCCATGGTTGGCAGAGAGAAGGGGGAAAAGGAAAAAAGAAAACAAAAAGGAAAAGGAAAAGAAAATTATAAGGAAAAAAAAAGAAAAAATTACCTAGGATTTACTTGAGTAAAATACCTCTTCTCTAATTGTTGGAATAGTTACATGCTCGCAAGCTAGTCAAAAGTCCTTATTTGAGACGGTTTGACTACTTCAAACACTTATGTAAGATTGATATGGTCACTTTTGAAGCCTGTAATAGAAACAAGATTTACCTCATGGCCTTATTTGAGAAAATAATAGCACTTTAGATTCTTATTTGAAAATTTTTCATATTCAATGAGATGAGTCAAATATGAATTAGTCAAGTTTTAATAAATAGGTTGTTAATGGGTTTAAGTTGTAAGCCTAATTATAATACATTTTGCTTACAAAAGTTATTAGTTGAGCTAACCATTTATGAGATGTCCTCCTATTGAACAGTTTATATATATATATATATATATATGATTTCTGATTTTATTTTTTAAATTTCAATTTTCTTTTTCTTTTTTCTTTCTTTCTTTTAACTTTTTTTGTCCTTTGAAGTTGATTGGGGGCTTCGCGGCCCTCGCTAGATTTGGGTAAGGGCACAATTGGCGACCCTTGCTGAATTTCGTTGGGAAAAAAGGCAAAGAAAATAAAAAATAAAAAAATCAGAATCTCTTTTAAAAAAATTTCTAAAATTGTTCACTAGATTTGTATTGAATGAAAGTATCTTAGTAATATAATTTTTTTATATAAAAAATATAAGAGACAAGTTTCCTATATTAAGTCAAATAGCGAAGTGTTTAGGTAATATAGATTGTGTCGGACATAGGTTGAGTCAGGTATGGGTTGTCAGATTTGTATTTGCATGGAAATGAGCCAAAACAGGTTTAATGAGTTAACTTGGTTTGGATTGATTTCAAGTCGACCCACCTGTTTGCCAGGTCTAATTTCTATCTAATAAGATTTTTTTTTGAAAAATGCAACAGAAATTCAAGGAGGCTGACGAGCTCTGTCGAGTCGAGTATCAGCATGCTCGAGCTCAACTCCACAAGGTAATCGAGTTGTTTGAGCTTTAGCTTTGCTCCAGCTCAGGCAAGCTAATATCGAACTGCTCGAGCAACTCATCAACAGCTTGACACACTTAGCTTGACTCAGTTTCATTCCTAATTTTTTACATGCTTAAAAAATGGTAGTCGGCAATTTTTATTTTTCTGTCCTTGGAGCCACCAAGTAAAACCAAAGCTTGACGTTCCTAAATTTTTTGGTTTAGTTAGTCTTTAAATTTATATTATTTGTGTAATTTGGTCTTCCCACTATACGTTTATTGGACTAGATTTTATATTATTATTTATGCAATTGAGTCTTTCCATCAATTATTATTATTATTGACACCTCAAATTGTGATAGGGTATTACCAATGTGGCCATGGATGGGAAAATTACAACCGTGTCAATTTAGTCATAATTTTTTTTAGCCAATTGTGAGTCCTAAATCTTTTACATTTGCATCAATTCAGTCTATCCGATCAATCATTGGATCAATTTTGACCAAAAATCGCTGATGTGGTGCGGCTAGCGCTAATATGAACATTTTTTTTTAAATTTTCTCTCTTTTTATTTTAGACCTTGCTGGCCTCTGGCGAAGCTCGCCCTTGCCAGCCACTGGCTACAAGAATTAATCATATTGCTCAAATGAGATGCTAATTTATTTGATTTCCACTCTTTATCATTAATTTAAACTGCCCATGCAAAATTCAACAACGTTAACCTTTTGCGGCGCGAAATGTCTACATTCGTGTCTACAATCTCATGATCTTCGTGCTCCGATTCAAGTTAGAAAAGCACCAGCATGCTTGCAAGAAAATTCAAGCCTGAAAACTTTGAAACGTAACGGGCCAAATGTTGCAAGACTGATAAAAAAGAAAATCAAGGTTATGATAATGGTCGGCACCTGAGCAGTCCGGTTTTCACGTGGATTGGCCAGGGTTTCCAGAATATAAATATTTAGAGGTCAACAAGAGTGCCTCATGAAAATATCATAAATCAGCAAGTGCCATTATCTGAAACAAGAAAAAGTAAGCAACATCTTGTCTTCATTGAACAAGAATCATCCAACTGTTTTAAAAGTAAATGAAAACATTTTTCAAATCATTCATTTTTCGCGAAACAAATGGAGCCTTAACATCTAAGTATTCTTAATAAGGCAGACCGAATTTTAGTCTAAGACTAAGCATAGAATTATGTAACAAGAGAGACAAGCGAGGGATTGGAAGGATTTGAACTCAAGAGCTCTTACTCTGATACAGTAAAAGATCTTTGAGATTACCGTCAACTATTCTAGCGTAGCTTAGTGTTTGAGTATACAAATAGAGTACATGTAAGGTACATATGCAGTATATGACAAATTATATTTAAGAAGTTACATTAATGGTTGCTGGAGCTAGATAGAATATCTGTGTCTTTCACGACAATTATAAGAGCTTTACATTGTAAAAGCATTCTACTGTCGCAAGTTGTGAACCTGATTGTAGAAGTATTCATCACTATTGCATCCTTGATTGAGGGAAATCCCGGGGAGGGGGAGTGTGTGTTCAATGCATCCCGAGCATACCTATGGGATTTAGGTATGGACAATGAGGATCACATGGTAATTAAATACTAATTCAATTTGAAATAAAGAATTCTTTAAAAAAGTTAGGTAAATTGTTCTTTACAATAAAGACAAAATGTTAAGTCATATCACATTACACATACAGTCACGTGATTTCATCTTTGGATTCTGATACTAACAAGCAATTAATGGAATCTAATTTAAACAGAATGTATCGGCACATGTTATACGAATTATATAAGCGCATTCTTTCTCTAGATTTTGTTACAAACTTACAATAGAAGTATACTTTATATGGCATATGTGGCATGTGGTTAATAATGTATCACTTCTTATGATTAATCAACTTTAATCCTTGTTATTGCTGGCCCACTAATCCCCTACAAGGATGCTCGTAGACCCTACTCCGGTAATTACTTCCCGTCTCTTGCTCTGGCATTTTTCTTTGGCTAATTAAATTACTAAGTTAATTCCTTAATGAATTTCGTATGCTTGATAAACTAGATAATGAGATACTCAAACGTATGGCCAAGCTGCTCCATAAACCTAATATAGCAAAGTGCATATCAAATTTCTTCCTTAATCGTTTCTTTATTACTTTGTGCATCACTTGAAACGATTTTCTATGAGATATGCTGAATATTCACGATTTTTTACAATTAACGATCGCATCAACATTTCGATTAGCTTTCAGCTAGAGAACTGATGTGATAAACAAAGGTATATAGTTCAAAGGATCCGATTATACGAAAATAAAAACAAAGCAAAAAAGAAGTCAAAATTCACATTGCATGTCTTGAAAAATTTCAATGAATTTACTACAATTCAACGGCCCAAGGAATAACATAATTAATGAGAAGTGTATTATTATAGTTCATGAAAAAAAAAAAAAACAGGTGCTCCTATAAAGTGGAAACGCGAAAAGTGCAAAAAGTAAGGATGAAGTCTGAAATTTTTACCTGATTAATTAAGTTTCATGACGGCCGGCTAAAAAAGAAACATGGGGCCACGGATTTGTTTACTCAAATCTTTATGATGCATTTGTTTCACTAAAAATTTCATAGTAAAAGAAAATATTTTCCTTGAAAATTAATTTTCATTTATTAGGTAGCCTAAATATAAATTTGTTGTTTTCAATCTATGAAGAATGATTTCTGTAAATTGATTAGTTTTTGGTAATCCAAACACTAGAAAGCCGAAAAATAGTTTCTCAAAAACGGTTTTCCTTCAAATAGATAGACCCTTAGATTCGAGGTAAGAGTATCTAAGTCGACAACATAACCAGATAAGTGCGCCGCATATCTGTAGCCCTAGATACTCTCCATCTGCAACTGAGAGAAAAGAAACAAATGGATCACGCACAACGATTTACAGACAGATTAGTTCACTTCATTTAATTGTTTTCCCATTTGCAAGTTTGTAAAAACCCTCAGCTAGATCCAAAAGCCAAGTTCAATGAAGGGAAAAGAACCCATTTTGAGGTTCAGTTCTCCAAAGATGCTCTTGAAGATGGTGTTCACCTTCTCAAAAAGCACGGTGATCCAGGCTGGATCTCCGTGTCTGCAGACTGTCGGTCATGTGTATTTCTAGGGTTTGGCCGATACCTTACGCGCAACATTTTCTCGAAATCTTGCGACCGACGACATTTTCAGTTTTATTCGACACAAAATACTCGAAACATTACAAAATGTAAATGTTGATACGTAGATTCACATATAATCTTTTGTTCATTTCTTATGGTTAGAATACTACTTCACATTTTGACGGGAAAATTAGAAAAGAAAAGTGGAAATAACAGGCCCTTGAATCCTTTAACATAAAACAACTGTGCGAATCGTATTCAATTTTGATTCCTCAAACTGAATTTCCCTATTTTCTAACACGCATTAGCCGTCAAAAAATAGTAGTCTCTCCTCCCCTCCGTTTCTCTCTCCCCAGCAGCTGCACGCCCCAGCTCCCCCACATTTCGCCATTGTCTATCAAACACCGGAGGTCATTCGTTCGAATCCAACAAACTACGTGCAAGACGCTCTGGATCAAGGTCGCTTGTACATTCCAAAGGTATACACTTAAACCTGTTCCTGAAACGTGTAGGGTGTTCTACGAAAGTGGCCGAGTCTCCATAGCCATGCCTCTGAATTATACAGAAAATAAATCCTCGAACATTTGCATCTCTCGTCTAGGATAATCACCGTATATAAAGAGCATATCAGACGGATTACCAATGGCACATGAAATTTGATTTACTGGGGGTGGACACGTGTACGTGAATGGAATAACACAAACTCTAATGTCATTTTAAAAAGTTCAACCCAAAATCTTAGACTATTATAGAGAGGGAGGCCACATGTATATCAAGAACATATCAGACATGTTATCGAGTGATGTTGGAAGGAAAGAAAAAGTTCAGTCTACTGAAATATAGTTCAAATGAAAAGGTTAATAAATCAACGAGAAGAATTAATCATACACCCACCAAAATTATTTTCTTGACTCGCCACTTCCATTTTTTCGGCGTTGATGATTCTCGCTTCCACCAAATGTAACACATGGTTCTCGAGTTTCTCTCACTGTATCTTTGACATGATTAAAGATGCTACTCTATTTAATTTCCACTCTTTATCATCAAATTAAAGTTGCCCACGCAAAATTCAACAACGTTAACCTTTGCAGCATGAAATGTCTACATTTGTATCTACAATTTTCATGATCTTCGTGCTCCAATGCAAGTTGAAAAGCACCAGGATGCATGCCCGAAAGTTCAAGCCTGAAAAATTTCACGTAGATTGGCCAGGATTTCAATAATGTAAATATTCACACTAGAAGTTCGAAAAGTGACTGAAAACTTGGTTTCATATTTAAGTTTTCTAACACTTAGTCTCACACGTAGACTGGACTTTAGTCTGAGACTAAGTGCGGGAAAATGTAACAATAAAAAGAAGAAAGGGTTTGGAAAAATTTGAGCTCATGACCTCCTATTATGATATCATGAAAGTTTTTTTTGGGATTATTGCCAACTATTTGAGTGTAAGGTATATATGTAGTTTATTTATGACATTATATTTAAGAAGTTTACGTTAATGTTGTTGGCGCTGGATATGATATCTGTATCATTTATGAAAAATGGAGTTCAAGAACTTTACATTGTAAAAGCATTCTACTGCAGCAAGTTGTGAAACTGATTGTAGAAGTTTTTATCACTATTACATCCTTGAGAGAGAGAGAGAGATATCAATGCATCCCCTGCATTACTTATAAGAATTGATTATGGACAATGAATATCACATGTTAAATATGTCTCAAATTTGAATCCGATATCGAAACCCGATTTGAGGTTTATTAAAGAAAAGTCCAAGCATTGAAATTATGTATATTTCCGCCGTGGAAATATAAATTTCATGTTCATTGTTGGAGAAGGAAAAATAGCTTTCCTATTTTGTGTTGATGTTTATATATATATGCATGCCAGCGTTGGTGGTGAACAAAAGAAGGAAATAAGATAAAAGGGAAAGCCTTTGGACTTGCACGGGTCAGAGAGAGAACGCAAAAAGAGGAAATAAAATATATTGAATTATTTCCTGCAGAATTCACTTTGGGCTCATAAGGCAAAGTCTATATACGGTGCAATGAGTGCTCGTGGGTTGAATAAGTCGGCCATGAAGAATTGGTGAAGCGCCGTCGTTGATGCGAGTGCTTGGCGGAGGATTTCTTCGTAGAATTATACAAAGGATTTAAGTATTGAAGTAAATTAAATCTTGTGAGTTTAACATTTGTTTAATTTCTTTATGAGGTTGAGATATTATTTTACGAAGAATTAGGAGTTAAATACTATGTGCCTTATTGGATGTAATTGGGATTGGAAAATACTGAAAGTATTTGAGAGACTCGATCGTATTTTGTAATCTTCATATATCGCTTGTTCTATAGTGAAATTTATTGCTTCTCTCCTCGTAAACATAAGTTTATATGATCGAACCACATATATTTAATGTCCGTTATATTTTCTTGTTCTATCTATTTATTATTCGATCGCTTGTTCCGCATAATAATATGATGATTAAATAATAACTCAACTTGAAATAAAGAATTCTATTTTCTAAAAATAAATTAGGTAGATCGTTCTTTACAATAAAAATAAAATATTAAGTCATATCACGTCACACCATATATACGATCAGGTAATTCCATCTTTGATTTCGGTACTAACAACATAAACATATTTTCTTATTCTGTCTATTTATTATTTGATCATTTGTTCCGTACAACAACATAGTGATTAAATACTAACTCAACTTGAAATAAATAATTCTTTTTTTTTCAAAAATAAATTAGGTAAATCGTTCTTTACAGTAAAGACAAAATATTATGTCATCATTTCACATGATATGTACAATCATGTGATTCCATCTTTGGATTCTGGTATTAATAATTTAAGAATATTCCTCCCAGAATCAATTACAATCTGACATGTCACTAAGCAAACCGATCCTGTAAACTAGACTTAGTAAGTCTGGCATGTCTCTTAAGTCTTTCAATAAATAAAAATTTAAGGGATCAAAAATAGTTGCACACTCGCTATTTTTTATTCACCTCTTAATGATAAATATATTGTTAAGTAATGAAGAAATTAACAGATCTTGTAATTCAAGGCTAACATGAGAAGAAGAAATTATCAAAAAAAAAAAAAATCACGTGGAACAATAATGAGCACTAGAGATTTACGTTCTTAAATGAGAGTTTTGGCACATATCAAGAAGGGCCTTTAATTAGCTCCCCGAATGCGTCTACATATAAAACCCTAATCAGTCTCCAACCTCGCATTACTGTCCAATGTTCAGGATCAACATGCACACAATAAGCTCAACAATGTCAGAATCAGATGTTGCTCTTTTAGAGTGCATTCGCCAGCATCTTCTCGACGACGACAACTTTGAAACCCTAGCAAAAATCGTCCAAAATGTTCAATTCCATTTCCCAGATTCTGAAGGGGAGTAAATGAGAATTTGATCACGAAAAACAAAGAAGAATAGACGACACACGGTTTTACCCAGGTTCGCCCTTAAAGTAGAGCTATGTCCTGCAAAGAGATTTCACTATGTTTTTAGGGTGACAGTCGCTCAGCACAATACAATGATCGGAAACGATTATATATATATATATATATATATATATATATACCCTAAACAGGGCCCAAAACCTAAACTTATAATAAATTTCTTAATCTCGCATTACACAGGCAAGCTTAAATAAAAGCCCAAACCTGTTAAGGTTTCGAGGGAGCGGAACCCCCGTTAGGAGGCGCTGCCCTTGAACCCCCACCCACTGACCGGGCAGCAGGGCACCCGTATCGGGGGCGCTGCCCCCGAACCCCCGCATTCCGCACGCAGGGATCACATGTTGTTGGATAATACTTCGGTTTCCCTAAGCTCACGTGGACGTACCCGGTGTGAGAAACAAGGGTTCCCGAAGTATTTGCCAACTCCAACAGATTCAAGCTTCGACACATTTCCGTCGCTCGAGACGACAATGTTGCTTGAAGCGAACGATCACAAGGATGTGAACACCTATCATGATCCCCCAAAAGATGCTGTCGGGTTCGAATTGCGCAACTTGTGGAACGAGCAATCTGTCGCAGACTATGGACACGTTGAAGCGAATGAGGCCATGCCTGTAGTGATGAGCGAATGCGACACCCGGCCCAGTGGGCATCTCTACGGCGCAGTGAGGAGGCAGCCATGGGGAACATATGTGGCGGAGATTCGGGACCTGTTGGATTTAATGGGTGTATGGAAATACCATGGTCCGCCCATGTATGCTATCTTGATCCTTTATCCTTTTAGATAACTGCCAAGGGCAGTTACTTCTTTTAAAACGTGAAAAAGTTCACGTCTATTCATATGTTCAATAGAGAACAATGACGAAACTTCTCTATTCTTCTCTCCATTGTCAAATGGACAAAGTCTTTCGCTGCATTGGCCACATTTTATTTATGAAAAATCGAAGTGCGTTCGTTCTATGATGCACTTCTCCAATCAGTGATTCAAGTGAGATCTTGAGCTCTTTATTTTCGTGTAATTCCGTTACGTATGTATTTCGAGATTCGTTTCCTTCAGGACCAAAAGAAGGATGGCGCAAGGAGGTGGCTTGGGAGCTACGAGACCCCGCAGGAGGCCGCGTTGGCTTATGACTGTGTTGCGTTCGCGATGCGCGGGGCTAAGGCCTGGCTGAATTTCCCTCACTGGATCGGTTGCGATGAGGCAGAACCGGCGCACCACTCGGCTGAGGCTGACAGCTGCTCGCCGGATCTGAAGTGGAGAATCGAGGATTTGACTGGCTCCGCCAGCGACCACGACGAGCTTAATGGCCATGTACTGTCGTTTTAATGGAGTGGAGCTTGAACCGGAGAAAATTGAGAGGTTTAGTGTGATGATTTTTAGTCATTGCCTTGAGTGTATAAATGATACGCGCTTTTTCCGGAGATTTGGGAACGGAATTCTAATGATTTTTATTCATTATTTATAGTACCTTTTATTTTCCTTAGGTGCTAATTAGAAGAAATTGCGAGGGGGGCACAGTCAAATCTTATTGCGAGCAAATTGACTGGTGTTGCTTCTGCTCAGTAATTTTCCATTCTATCTCATACTAAAGAATTTGCACTTATAGTGCTTTGAGTCGCCACCAAAGATAATCACACATATGAGAATAAATGCGTTCATTTATGCATATGGGAATTGGAAAATGAACATTGAGAGGTGGAGATATATAGAAAATTTCACGAACTTTAAGACCCAATTTGTTTTGCTAAAACTGATTCATTTGAAAAAAAAATTAAAAAAATTTTAAAAAATGTTTATAAAGATGAATGAATGAAAAATATTTTCACTATTCATGAAAATGTTTAGGTATAAATTACTATTGATAATGAAAATATTTTTATTAAATCATTATTTCAAGTGTTATAAATGTCGAATTTTAGAAAAATATTTTTTAATTTATTCATTTTTATGAAATAAATGCACCATAAAATCATCGGTTTATTACCTGGAACCTAAAATGTAGAGTTGATTTTGACAGTGTAAATCAATCAGAGGTTAAATCGTTGACCACGATCAGGAGTTGATTCTCTTTATATTCAAATAGCTTACATATTCCCGAAAGCCTGCTCCTTTTGCTACTGTAGAAGCTTGTTAGGAGCCACTTCTTGTCTGAACCCTCTGGCTCGGCAACTACTCCCTACCCTAATTGGATCGGGTCGTTAGAGTTGGCATCATAGTTTGTATTACATTCTAACATATAGTGTAGTTGTTTTGTAGAATTTTGTCTTTCATTAATGAAGAGTAACATGTGCATATAATAGGAATAAGTCAAAAGAATACATATTTTCTATGGGAAAGTATTTAGATTAAAATTCGGACCTTGCTCAAATTAAAAAATATAAATACAAGCTAATTTTTTTTTTTGAAACATTGAAATTGAAAACGCTTATAGTGTTTCCAATCTTCTTTTAAATTTACATATTTTATATAGATGCAATAACCACTAGATACAATGTTTAACATTAATTTATGAATTTTTGGTCTATATATTGTGCTATTGTTATTACGTAGTAATGCGTTTAGTTAATTAATATAGCTGTATCTTCTTGTCAAAGATAGAGTGGACAGTATATCTATTCAAATAAGAATTGCATCTTTTCTTATTAATGTTCATTTAAATTATTTTTTTAAATTTATATTGAATAAACTGTCGTTAAAAATGGAAAGGATAATCTTACATAGTAGTTAGATATACAGATACATTTATTTCTCCACATATGTGCCTTTCCTTGCTTATATAATGTTAATTCTATCATATAGAGACATATCAGACGATATGCATTCTAGATGAATGAGTTTGACCCTTGTTGGAGGTATTTCCAATCAATGGTAAGTTCAACTATTTTAACTCACAACAGGAAAGAAATGTGAGCCTGATATAAGAAATTATAGCGTTCAATAAATAGTGGTTTATCTACCTGTTATAAAGTTATTTTTTGTCATCTAGATTTTTAGTCATGATATGATTGGATAAGATAGGATATGAAATCCGCAAATTTGTTATATCCTATCTAATATTTGATGAATTGTAGTAATAAAGCCGGATATTTTCATCTCCTATTATATCAATTATTTGGCATGAACGTTTTATTGATGTAAATGAATATGAAAATGAACAGAGATGGTAAGAATTTCTTATGATTCATTGTTAAAGAAATCACAAATGCACAAACGAACATAATCTCCATCAACCAATTCATAATTGTTGTATGATCTACATGTTAAATATATTCAACAATGACAAGAAGTGTAAACAAGCTATACCAGCATCAACGAGCTAGATCAACCAGTGAATGCCAAATCTAGTACAAGAGGAAAAAGATGATTATTCACCTTCGCAATTTGATAAATAAATATATATATATATATATATATATATATTAAGATGCACGTGTAAGTTATATTAGAGAAATCTCAGATGAGAGAATTGATGCGGTGTTGAGCATTTAATATATTCTAGTTAATTCATAACTCATTGCTTGAGTTTTTGAGTGAAAGTGAATCTAACTAGATAAGCAAAAAGCTTGGACTTTGGCTTTCTCTTAACGATCTCCCTAAATGAAGGTATTGGGCTTTTATTGCGTGCTTCCTAACAAATGATACCAGAGTCAATGGTTGATTGATAGCCTACTCCCAATATGTGTTGGTATTTGGTGATTATCTCAAAGAAGGATTTTGGTGACCAAAGCGATTTCTAGGTAGGTTGATATTATGGTGTAGCAACACAAGCTCGATGGGTATTGATGGAGATTCAAGTTGAGGAGTAGATTGTTAGGATGCATGTAAGTTCCAAATCAGAGAATTGATATAGTGTTCAGCAGTTAATATATCTTAGTTGGTTTATAACTCATTGACTTAAGTTTTTGAATAGAAATGGGTTTAACTGGATATGTTGACAGGTTCGGACTTGAGATCCTTCTTGGCGATCTTTCTAGATGAAGGTATTGAACCTCTGCTGTGCATTTCTTAAAAATATAGTACTTTGACTTTCTTGTCACTTTCGTGAAACTTCAACATGAATCACAAAGCTATAGATAATAAGAGTTTCAACTCTTTCGCCACTTTCGTGGGCTTTTGACATGAACTAGAGAGATACAAAGTTGAAGATACTCTCCCATCATTTTCAAGGAGCTATAATGTGAACAAAGAGCTACGAAGGAGTGGTGAAGCATCAACATGAATAAGAGATATGGAGAAGAAGAGATGGAATGAATTAGAAAGATCTATTTTGAGTTTGAATTTATTGACTTAAAATTGGAGTTATTCTACTTCATTTTCATTCACTTGTTTTTTTTTTCTCTCCTTTACTTTTCTTTTTGATTTGCTTCCATCAATCTTCAAAAAAATTCTTATTAAGTAATAAACTATTCTAGTATCCCTAAGATATGTAATCAAAATAGGTACTAAATATATATATATATATATATATATATATATATATGCAGCAATATATGGTATAGAATTGAAAGAAATCCAAATGTATAAGTTAAAATAGGAATGAATCAAAAACGAAGTTGTCAATTTTTTATTTTTGAATTTTAATTTTTTATATTAGATTCCAAATATTATTATTTTTTTAATTGTTACTTAAATATTTAAAATTTAAGGAATTTGTTATTTGATAGAAATAGATTTTATACCATGGATAAAATAAACCTTATCTACCTTTATCCCACCTCCTTATGGGATATTTCATCATGATAAAGGTGAATAAGATTTTACTACATGATCGACTTTCCTTGTTTTTTGGATTAATCTCTTTCATTGTGGTTTGGATCAATCTTTATTTGCTTAGATAAATTTATGGATTAGTCATATAATTAGTTTAGATAGCTGTAGCCCAAATTCACAAAGTAGATTATCAATTAAAAAGAAAAAGGACATTTTGATTGTCTTCAATTAGCAGAAGTCAGTTTTCTTTTTCACAAATAAAAAGAAAAGGAGATATTGCTTCTTCTTCTTCTTTTGTGGGAGTTGTGTGGATACCTAAATTTTGATTTCCCTTTTCAATCCATTTTACATAAAAGAAAATGAGAATTAGTTTTAATTCTCACAAAAAAAAAATTAATTAGTTTCCTCAAGCATAACAAATTTAATTTTTTATGCTTTGCATTTATATTTTTATTGGATTGGCGATGGGTAGACTGAACTAATCCCGCATGGATAAGAAATATGGCCGAGCCCATTGTATCTCTTTCATGGCCGAATTTATAAGGTAAGAAAATATAAATAAGAACGATATGGTCAAATCTCCATAAAGATGCAAGATATATTGAGGTCGATCACAACCATAAAAGTTGGATGCATTTTCGGATGAACAAGGGCAATATATTTGCACGTGTCCATGAGCATGAAAGAACATGACTGAAAACAGGAAATTAAAAGAAAATTGAAAGATTCTTAAAATCTCATTCTTATGTATCTAGCTCTGCAACACACACAGAAAAAGGATAAAAAGGAAATAGTAGGGGCAAGGATCTGGACGAGAAAAGAAAGAAGATCAACATCCTCGTGTGATACAATCCTCGCAACCTCTCCCATGCTCCTATAAATATTTGACTTCGCACTGAGGCAGTGGAGAACATATAATACACGGGCAAGAAAATTGAAGAGAAAAAAGAGAGGTCCACAGAGGTACATCAGCCCTTATGGAGAAAAATCTGAAATGCACATGGGAATCAAGAAGCTAGGAGTGAGAGCGAGAGCTGTCGTTCGCGGTGGGGATAATTCTTCTCGACGAGACCCTGTTCAACACCAACTTGTTGATTCCCGACGCCGCACCAGCAAGCGAGGAGTGAGAGCGAGAGTTGTAGTTCGCGGTGGGGATAATCCTTCTTGACGATCAACACCAACTTGTTGATTCTCGACGTCGCACCAGCAGCTCCTTCTGCTAGAGCTACTTCTGCCCTTCAATCGACATCACCTTTTCTTCCGTTCGGCACTGCTCCAACCTAGTCTGTTCTCGCCTACTGGTGTTTTTATTTTAGACCCGAGGGCTTGCGAAACGAAAGCCATGCAAGCCGACGTCTGGCAGCCGAAACATGTTGATTGCAGCGGATTCGATAATTTTCCCGTGATTAAAGTTCGTGCCAATGGGATTTTTTTTGAACAGTTTGCGGTGACTTTCTACTTCTGGATTCTTGCGGTTTTGTCCTTACTTTCTTTATTCATATTTTTCTTGGTGAAGCCCACAAGGGCCACAACCATGGCATCCAAAAGTCCTCGTATTAGTCAGCAACACTTGCTGTCCATAATTGCATAGGGCACGTTTTGTCTGCGTTTAGGCCAGAAGATTCCATAGTGGTGCGGTGTCTCCCTTTGGCTATTAAACAAACCCAGCTACTTCAATTCTTAGTTGCAGTGCAGAAATTTCTGTCACAATCCCATTGGTCGAATCGAGAGGCATCATCGCAAGGTCCAAGAAGTCCTATGGTGCTGGCCGCACCACAAGTTGCTGATCCGCAGGTCCATCCTTCCCGAGCCGGTCCGAAGAGTCAAAGTTTGATCCATAAGATTTGGTGCAAGTTTACATTGGAAGGACAATCTTGTGATATCAGGTATAATCCCCGATTTGAATGTTTTTGATATTTGAATTGCCTATGTTTGCATGAATTGATATATCCAATTGCATATTCTGAAAATTGCATTGCGAAATTAGTATACTTGATTGTCGTTTTGAATTTTCCGAATATCTTGCAATATAAAAATTGTCTAATTTGGAAGCTTGCGTTTCACAAGTGAATATTGCATATCAAAGATTGAATGTTAAAAAAATCTTGTGGCTAATCATTTGCCTAAGTTGAAAAGATTGCACATTAAATTTGGATATTGAATATTGTTGAATCTTGCAAATATATCTTGAGCTTAAATTGGAAGGATTGTGTCTTAATGTGAATATTCTTGTTTATTTTGTGATAATCTTGTGAAAATCCTGAATATACTCAAGATATCTAAAATATTTCAAAATGTAATCGATAAGGAAAATTTCATAATCCGCAACTGCATACATGGAAATAAGTTTATCTATCAAGCTTTAGATGGAATTATTTTCATAGAAGGTATTTCCAATTTTAAGATCAATCTATCAGGCTTTAGATCGAAACTTAATTTGAAAGAAATACCGGTAATTATCTTTTTAATTTTTGCAACTTGAATTTTAAGTTTCATCCATAGAAGCTGAAAATACAAAAATAAAAAAATTCATAAAAAAATCCTAAAAAATTGCACCTTTGAACTTCAAGCGAGAATTAATCAAAATTGCCAAATTAAATATTTTTCATGAAATTGGTACCAAACGAACATTATTTGAAAAATTAATGTAACCAAGTCTCCATTTTAAAATCTTTGATTCATAGAAGTAATTTAGTTCTCATATTAATTTATTTATGTTTCTAATTAGCCTACCAAAAAATGATTATTAGTGGCTTCAAAAATTTAAAAATCTTTTGTAAGATAATTATCTGAACCATAAGTCACGATTTGGTGGAACTTGGGAGAGTAATTTATTAACCTAAGAATTGGAAAATTCAAATTTTAGGCCGTGACAAGTTGATTTTTGCTTGCATTAATAGAACCCAGTCAAATGTTGAAAACTCAAATTTACATAACGTATCATAAAATATTAGATTACTAGATTGTCAACTATTTGTGAACCTGGTTATTTTTTTTTTTCAGTAGTGAGTATAGTCAAAGTCAAGAAGTATCTACGTGCTTCTTTTATTCTTTTTATAAACGAAGTCTAGGATCTTCAAATCCATTTTCCACGTGCACTTTTTATTACTAAAATCATTTGAGCGTGTGATTTTTTTCATAATAAAAGGAGTCAACGCCGGAATATTTTACTTGGGATTGTCCTTGAAGTAGGCGAATGCGTTGAGATCTGGATTTTGGGGATCCAGTCCTCCCAATAAGACAAAAAAACTCCGATTCAGCAATTCGGGTTACCGCACTGTTAACCAATTAAAAAATAAAAGTTGATATACAAGGCAGTATAATAATCTAGTTTGTCTGGGTTTACTTCATTTAATCTAAATCTTGCTATTCAAAAGGTTTAGCTATTTTTAATGCAAAACACTTAAAATTTGACAAAGCATAAATGTTGAGATTTAGATTCACATACAATGTTTAATATAATATTTTAAAGTATTGAACAGCATTTTACACTTTGAAAGGAAAGCGGAAAATATTATTTTTTTGCTTTTATTTAGGTGGAAACACCAAGCCCTTGAATTTTTAAAGGAACCAACTTGGAGAGTCATATTCAAAATTGATTCGTCATGGTGAATTTCCCTTTCTCTAACGCGTATTAACTGTCAAAACTCTTTCATCCGCACATATTGTATTCACAAAATTTAGACTTTTCCTCGTAATTTCACTTCTAAGGGAATGCTTAAGCCGAAGATATGTAATGTCTTGTATTCTAACAACCTGACTTCTTAGAGATAATGATTGCACACCTGAGTTTCATTTATTTTGTAAAAAATAAATAATTTTAAAATATTTTCTTTAAACATGATCACTTAAGGCCCGCATGACAATGATATCGATAAAAAAAAGGTGATTCTAACTAGAATTGGTTTTTTTTTTCTGATTTTGTTTCCTTGATGAGTTTTAAAGAATTGGAATGTGTTTAGTAACTGCACAAAATTTTCATTCTTAGAATAGAAACGCATTTGGTAACTGCACAAAATTTTTGGTCTCACAAATAATTTCTCTTCTCAATTTTAGTCATTTAAGTGAAATAATTACATAGTTACTTTGTGAAATTTTATCCTACATTTTGAATTAATTGAAAATCAATTCATATTGATTATCTTATATTGCATATTGCATATAAATTTTTTTTTCGTGTTATTTCATCTAATTATCACGCCATAATGAGTCATTTTAAACCTAAAAAAAAGAGAAATCATGTTAGATTAGTATATGATTTCAAATTAGCTCAGGCTCTCCTAAACCTATATCATATCGAAACGAGGGAATATCGAATTCTATCTTGGTGTGATCGGTGGCATGAGTATGTATACATGCAAATAAAGTCACCACCAGTCTTTGAGGAAGTTAAACAAAAAATCTTATCTAGCAATCAGGAGAAATCGTTCGATCTATCACGATCAGAGAGATCTAGGGTCCGAGGACTTGGTTATATCGATATTTCCACCAACACCCTTTCGATATGGAAGCTAAGTGTTTTCTAAACTTGTTTCATATAAATTTTCAATTCATTTTTAAACCTATCAAGTAAGCGAATGCTAAGTGTTCATGTATGTTGTTTTTGTCTTTTTAAATTTTTTTTTAAACTAGACTAAGTCTAAAGTACCTAAACCTAGGCAAATTACAATCAAGGAAGTCAAGCGCGCAATCAAGGAATCATGCTACTTATAAGTTGCATCATAAAACCCTAATTAAGCACTAAAAGCTTAAAGAAATGTGGTTCGAGTTTAATTTCAAAGATTGTTATGATTTTCTTAAAAAAGAACAAAATCTATGAAATCTAGGGAATTGAGGCCCAAATTTATGAAAATGAGGTCAAACTAGCATAAACTAAGCTTATGATATTTTAGGGATTTTCTAAATTTCATATTTATTTTTTTAGAAAATTTCCAATTTATTTTAATTTATTATTATTATTATTATCTTATATGTTTTTTTTTGAAAATGAGACCTCGTTCTGTTTTAGGTTAAGGAAAAAGTAATGAGAAAACTAAAAGGAAAAGTAAAAAAATGTGAGGCTTTATTCTGTTTTGTGATTTTCAAAAGTGATTCTTTTTTCCAGAATCAACTTTTTTTTGTTATTATTTTTGTTCCAAAGCTGTTCAAGGGAACAAAATGAAAATCAGAATAATTTACGTTTTCAAACATGATTCTCAACCGTTTTTGTTTAGGGAAATAGAATCAGAGAACTAGAATCGTTACTATGCAGACCCTTATACTTGTTATTAAAATGTATGAATGAAAAAGCTTTTCATTTTCCATGAAAAGTTTAGGCATAAATTGTTATCGATGATAGAATATATTTTTATAGACTAATTATTTCAAGCAATATAAATGATTAATTTCAAAAAAATATTTTTCAAATCACCTTTTTTTTTTTTTTGTGAATTAGACGTTTTAACGACGAAAGGGAGAAAAC
Organism: Psidium guajava; assembly: GCA_016432845.1. Classification (NCBI taxonomy): domain Eukaryota; kingdom Viridiplantae; phylum Streptophyta; class Magnoliopsida; order Myrtales; family Myrtaceae; genus Psidium; species Psidium guajava. The sequence goes on along the minus strand of CM028230.1, from coordinate 12,418,334 downwards.
AAAAGAGAGAGAACATCATTCCCTGAACTTATGAATTCTAATTGCTATAGTGGACATAACATTGAGCCATTTTTTATTAACATAATGATATCGAGCCCTTATTATAACCATTTCTCTTTTTTGCAAATGGGTGATAATCAGAGGTGTCTAAACCGAATTGGCAAACCGAACCAAACCGCCAATAGAACTGAACTAAATTGAAAATTTCGTGCGCATTTCAATTTGGTTCGGTTCGGTTTTTGGTTCAAATAAATGAGAAATAACCATTATTTTTTTTTCAATTCAATTTTCGATTCATGCAATTAAAAAATAACCATTCTTTTATTTATTTATTTCACTTTGGTATCGGTCAAAGAAATAGACTTAACCTATTCATGAAGCTTCCAGGGTGTTCTTCGAGTCCTCAAGTAGCCGAGTCTTCGTGTCTGAATTAAAAGAAAAAGAAAAAACCTCAAATGTTTGCATCTTTCATCTATAAATGTGATGACGCCAGAACAGTAACATCATAGGACGAAAAAAAAGTCAATCTACTTAAATATTACTAATATTAAAAGGTTAATAACTCTACGGCAAGAATTAATCATATACCCACCAAAAATCATTTTCTTGACTTGCCACTTCCACTTTTTCTTCGTTGAAGATTCTTCCTTCCACAAAATTCCAACGCATGGTTCATGAGTTGCTTTCGCTGTACCTGCGACATTACTGGATATGCTACTTTAGTTAATTTCCACCCTCTTTCATTAATTTAAAGTTGCCCATGCAAAATTCAACAATGTTAACCGCTTGCGGCATCAAATGTCTACAAATATATCCATAATTTATTCAAGTTTAAAAGCACCAGCATGCATGCCAAAAAATTCAAGCCTGAAAAGTTTGAAACACAACGGGCCAAATTTTTGAGAATATTTGGCAAGACTAAAGAACAAAAATCAAGAATATGCTAATGCTTTTTATATTACAGACATTTATACTATAAAATTCTTAGAGGTCAAGATAATGAAAGCGATCATTTTGTCTTCATTGAACAAGACCTTTTGGCACAATAGCGAGTTCACTTATGACAAAGTAAATATAAGAACTTCACATTAGAGGTTGTGGAACTGGTTAGAAAATCTTTTTCCATTTATGACAGTTGAATTTAGTAAGTATTCTTTGTAAAAGAATTATACTATAGCAAGTTGTGAACCTGATAGTGGAAAATAGTCATACATGATCCTAGAAATATTTACCATTACATGTGTACAAGGTTTAAATACCTCCGTCGATCTTAAAAGACTGTTCTACTACATCCTTCATTGAAGAAAATTTTCCTCATCTAAATCTCCAGTCGCTTGATTTATTTAAAATTTTGAGAGAGAGAGAGAGAGAGAGAGAGAGAGAGAGAGAGAGAGAGAGAGAGAGAGAGAGAGAGAGAGAGAGAGTCGTGCAAGTCCGAAAAACCATTTCATGAAAATTTTCCTAGCTAAAGAAAACACATTCTAAATTGCATATACTTGCCCGTTGTTAGAGAGAATCTTTTTTCCTTGTGGGGAAGAGGAGAGGTTAAATCAACGACAGAGGTATAGACTTTAGTTATGGAGAATGAGGATCACATGATAATTGAATACTAACTCAACTTGAAATAAAGGAACTTTTTTATAAGTAAACTCGATACATTGTCCTTTACGATATAGACAAAATGTACATCATATCACATCACACGAAATATACAAGCATGTGATTTGGAACCCGTGACATTTCAAATTTGTTATACATTTACAACTAATAAATTGATTACAATATGAATAGTGTGTCGGTGTCATGCCACATGAATTATAGGAGCAGATGCTTTCTTTGGACTTTGTTATAGATTATTTCTGTCTTTTCTTCTGGCAATTCGTTGGATAATTAAAGTGATGAATGGATACTCTAATTGATGTTGTATGGTTAATTCACTAGACAATGATATACTTATGGGTGAGGAATCTTCTTACTTCAGCGTGTGGCCAAACAGCTACATAAACTCAATATATCAAAGAGCAAAATCAATCACATTATAAGGGATGAGGACCAATTGAACCTCATGAAATGGTTATTTTTCATTTTTGGGCCAAGAAAAGGAATTTACTTATTTTGGCTTGATTACACCGTGTATCTCTAGTTTTGAAATCTACACTTCACATCCTTCGAAAATTCTTTCCCCGATGTATGCTGAATATTCATGATTATTTACACTTAACCATCGTGTCAATATTTCAATTAAGATTTTCAACTGGAGACCTATCAGACACACACGCGCGCGCGCGCACACACACACATAAATTACCCAATTTCGTGAAAGAAAAAGTTAAAAATGACATTGCATATATTAAAAAGTTTGTGAGACTTTACGATAGCATTATCAAATAAAGTAAATGAGAGTAAGGGATAACGAATGTAATTCAAAGTGAATTTTCAAAAAATTCAGAAAAAAATAAAATAGCGCTTTTAAAAAGTGGGGATGCAAATTTTACGTTGGCGCAATAAGTGAGGATAATATCTAAGATTTTCTCCAATTAATTAAGCGTTACAACGAGTAGCAAAAAGAAATGAGACATCGGATTGCGAATTTGTATAATCAAAAGTTTAGATCCAATGCAAGAGTATCTAAGTCGATAACATAATCAACTGACTGCCCTGCACATCCATAGGCCTAGGTACGCTTCATCTGCAATTGAAAGGGAAGAAACGATCTAATGGAAAGATTATACCACTTCATTGACGCAATCTAAAACCTTTTGCTAGGCCCAAAAACAAAAATTCAACGAACGAAAACAGAAAAATTCATTTTCTATGTTCAGTTTCAAAGCATGGGTCTCAGAGAAATGTGTAAATAATTCCGCACGCAGTGCATGCAGGTATAAATTAAAGCAATTTGGAAGTTATTTAGAGCCCTTTTTTGTCCAGGGGAAAAAGAACCATTTTAATGTACGGACCAGGTGTTCTCAGCACGTTGGCGTTCTGCAAATGCGGGCATCCCGACAATTTCTCGTATCTCCAGACTGTCAGTCATGTTCATGTCTATTTCTAGGGTTGGGGCCAATGCTGCTTGATGAACAATTTCTCCGATCCCCTTTTGATTGCAAAGCAACGAAAGAGAAATTGCAGTTTTAGGATCTCCAAACGTTGTCCTTTTTCAACGGACACGCAAGCATATTCTCTTTTCTTTCCAAAACCAGACAAAAAAATGATTTTAGTAATACCAATTAAGATTTTCTTCCTATGATTTAAAGGCACGACCATCTAACCAATCATGCAAGGAGCATAATTTTTTGTTAAAGGATTTTGTTTAAAATACTTCTCTTTCTAAGAAAATGGAAGAATTCATGAAATGGTGGATGCTTCATGATTGTTTGTCACTCATTTGTGGGAAGCATTCAACTTTTGGCAATGAAATTCAATGTTTGAGAGAGAGAGAGAGAGAGAGAGAGAGAGAGAGAGAGAGAGAGAGAGAGAGAGAGAGAGAGAGAGAGAGAGAGAGAGAGAGAGAGAGAGAGAGAGAGAGAGAGAGAGAGAGATGTACTTAATGATAATTTTACAAATAATTGATGGATACAAATGGCACGTAGCTAATCATGCATAAAGAAGAGACTCGAGATAAAGCAAATTGATCGAGGTAAGATGGCCATCATCTTTTCTATAATGGGTCATATTAGATATTTCATTTAAGATTGACCAACATCATATACTGAAGTGATAAGAATTATGTTAGATATGCCAAGATTGGTTTATAGAACAAAGCCTTATGAGGTAAGTGAGTTATATTCGAGAATCAATCACAATGTGACATATCATTCGGTAAGTTAATTTTATAACTAGACTTAGTAAATCTATCTGGATTTTTATCTTATGATACCAAGTATATTGTTCAATGGGGAGAGATTTATGGAACCTAACATACTTTCATACTCACTGTTTTGTTTTTATTATTATCAATTAATGACGAGTTACATCATCATCGCAATCATACTTAAGAAAAGTGAAGCTGTTGGTGAAAGACTGGAAAATTTTCTGTCCGTACTCCACTCTCCGAATGATTAGAAAAAGCAACCATGTGACGAATATAATACCACAGATCAGAAAGATGAAGTACCAACTTGGAAAAAGGAAATTAATTTGTTCCCCATATAATTCGACTATATATATTTCCCGTCTAGCCACGGCATAGTGCGCACAGCACCGTAATCAGTCCCTAACCCCGCATTATTTCTCCACTTTCCAGGACCAAAATGTACGCAACAAGCTCAACAATATCAGATACAGATGCTGCTCTTTTAGAGTGCATCCGCCAGCATCTTCTCGACGACGACGACTTCGAAACCCTGGCGAAAATTGCCCAAAATGTTCCATTCCATTGCCCGGATTCGAGCTTCGACATGTCTTCGTCGCCGGAGACGACAATGTCGTTCGAAGCAAATGAAGACGAGGACGTGGACATCTATCCTGACCCCGTGAAAGACGCCGTCGGGCCCGAATCGCCCAGCTCGTCAAATGAGCAACCGGCCGTGGTGGATCACCGAGATGCCGAAGAGAATGAGGCACTGCTTGGAGGGTCTCAGTACCGGGGAGTGAGGAGGCGGCCGTGGGGGACCTATGCGGCGGAGATTCGAGACCCAAAGAAGAACGGCGCGAGGAGGTGGCTTGGGACCTACGAGACGCCGCGGGAGGCCGCGCTGGCCTACGACCGGGCAGCATTCGCGATGCGCGGGGCCAAGGCCCGTCTGAATTTCCCGCACCTGATCGGCTGCGACGAGGTGGAGCCGGTTAGGGTGACTCGGAAGCGGCACCGCTCGCCTGAGGCTGAGAGCGGCTCGCCGGATCCGAAGTGGAGAAAAGAGGATTTGACTGGCTTGGCCGGCGACCCCGACGAGCTCAACGGCAATATCCTGTCGTTTCAATAGAGCGGGGACTCGAAATGGAAAAAAATAAAATAATAATTTGTCAGGTTTTGTGCGATGACTATTAGTCATCGTGCTATGAACAGGCGTTAAGTATATAAATGGTATTTTCACGTCAGCCTGTTGTGATGCACACGTCATTCGATTGTAATCATTATGCATGAAATATTTCAACGTTCACATTATCTTTACTTAAAACTTTTATGGCTCCTAAACTTTCATTGACCGTAATCATTCGCTAGTTGTGCTTCCTCATTTTCATTTGAAGCTTGACATTTTCAATTCAGTCGTGCTTCTTTCTCTAGATTACGTTCATCTGATCGGTCACTTAGGTTTTATCGACATTAAACATTTTTGGTAGCTGTAATGTAATTTAAGAAAACATCGTCTTTACCATTCGATCTCAGTGAATCTGTCTCTTATCCTCTATTTAATCTAATTCACACTGATATTTGGGGACTGTATCTCTAACTCCTATTATGGAAAGATCTTGCTATTTTGTGATTTTTGTTGACGTTGATTCGCGTTTTAAATAGAAGGAAATGTTGTACCAAAACAATCACCATCTTTAAGTAGCAGCACTTCAAATCTTGAGTTTTGCTGCAAGCGTGCAAGATGGAATGATAGATACGTTCTTACTATACCGTAACAAATGTATCGCAGGGGACGAAGCCAACTTTTCTCTTTATAGTGACATATACGTATATTAAGATATTTTTTTTCTTTATTATATAATTCTTAAAGACACGTATAGATCGATATATAGATATTTTGAATCATAATTGACTTAGATAATTTGAAAATATTTATTTGTACCGTATAATTGTTGAAAAATTTATAAAAACGTACATCACGAAAATTGTTTTGGCACTAAACAACAATATCTTTTCAAAGCAAAGTCATCTGTTGCGTGTGTTGGAGTAATTAAATATTAAATCACACATTTGTCTACAAGCTTAAGTTTTTAGAATAGTTGACTGTGATCCTACAAAGTCTCACGTGATATTAGAGCAAGATGTCACGAGTTTAAATCTTTCTAGACTCTATTTGCCTCCCCAAAGAAATATTTCAACAACTAGTACTAAGCAAAAAGATCATACTAAACGTAAGGGAGGAGTGTCAGCAATTATATCATACAAAGATTATAGAGAATGTACCTGATTATTTGAAAAAACAAATATTTACTTTTCAAAAAGAAAAGGACATTTTAATTGTTTTAATGGTGAATAATGTCAAAGTCAAAATGTATCTACAAGCTTCTTGTCTTCCTCTTATATATGAAGTCTCGCGCCTTCCGATTCATTTTCCATGTGCTATTTTTGAAATTTAAATTTGTCAGAATGTGGTTCATACTCCCCACCGATGAAAAGGCACAAGGGTCTCGCGAGTGGTGATTTGTGCTTTGAATGCTAACAAAATTCATTCTCCCTTTTATGCTTGACTTCTTTTTTTTTTTGCGATTTGTGCGTCAAATCCTAACAAAATTATTTGTACGTGTGATGCTTTTCGTTATTCAACGCATTAATTCCGGAGTGTTATTAGTTAGGGATGTTCTTGAAGTGGGTCAATAGGTTAATATTCCTTGATTTGTAATGATAAGAATGCTGTACAATGTATTCTGATAATCTGGTTTCTTAAATTTACTTCTACTTTTCTTTATTTAATTGAAATCTTGCGAGTAATGTATTTCGACTCTCTTCAAATGCGAAACACTCGAAACTACGCAAGACATAGAGGTTGATATTTAAATTGACATTTAATTCTTTTGTAACCTACTAAAATTTAATTGTATTTCATATTTCGATGGGAAAGTAAAAAAGGATACAAGGATCCCTTGAATTTTTAAAATATAGAGTCATATTCAAATTTGATTCATCGCACTAAAATGCCCTTTTTTTTTGTTAACGGTACAAAATTCTTTTACCAATACGTATTAGATTCATAGATTTTAGACTTCCCTCGTCATTTCACTTGAGATGAGAAGGAAAATGTCAGACTCTAAATCATTGCATCTCTTGTGATTTTTGGAAATAATGAGTTTCAAAAATAATGTTTTCTCGGGCTCGAATGTTGTTGTCGACCCCATGCATGGAGGCGCTAGCGCAGAGGGGGAGAGAGGGGTGGCGACACGAGACAGCTAAACCAGGCTGTTGTGGCGCAAGGGTTGAGCATGATCTGAATTGGTCCGGTTCCCTCAAGAACTAGGGATCCCACTAGATCGGTCTGTTTCCCGGACCGCCAATGAAACCTATAAAATAAAAAGAAAAGGTGAAGAACTGTATTTGGCTAACTGACATTTCCCGATGAGATGGACAGCCCCCCACTGCGAACGAGGGAATGTCCTTTGTTTCTGTGCAAGTCCTTTTCTTTGTCTAAAATCTCATTTCAAGAACCCTCTATTTTGGAAGGCGGAGCTACAATCCTAGAGGACGACATCTATCTACACACACCAATTGGCCCCATAAAGCACTAAAATTGGCTTCCACAATCCACATGCTGAAGATTGAGAGGCTGAGATTGAGAGGCTGAATGATGAGACCCCGGCTTCAGATCGTGACAACTCCTGTCCGGACCCCTAGTTTCTGCTCGGTTCGGGCCAATGGGTAACAAGATCTCCTCCTTCCCGCTAGACTTCGTGAACCGTAGGCTTGTTGTTGGATCACCACATGGGACAACTCCAATGCCCGATAGAATAGAGACAATTATAGGTGTCAAAAGGCCAACTTTTTTACTCATAATTATTGTTCGATAATTTCAGATTTATTAGGTCAGCCGTTAATGGGTCGGCTAAAAATTAACGAATTGGTTGCCAGGGTTTAGAGTAACAAAGCCCAATTAGATTTGAGATTTAACCGCTTTGGCTTTTATCCGCCTGCAGCCAATGCTAATCAAAACATAAAACCTTATAAATTATAGACTCGGTTCGCAAGTCTCAATCTCAATCACATTAATTATTTTACGTTATTTATTGAAAATCAATCGAACATGTCGTGGAACTGCTATCAATTACTCTAAAAATTTAAATTATTATAAGATGGCGTATTTTAACATCTAAAAACAACCTCGCCTATCGACAGTGAGACTCCACCTCGCCCAGATCTGGAAAGGTCAAGCCTCACCAAGAGAGTCTTCTCCTACTCTATTAATCCTTGTCATAAAATTCAAAATGATGATGCCGAAGAATATGTGTTATATTGGATATGAGTTGAATCGGGTTTAGGTTTTATTACATGTTAATAAGTCAATATGAATTAAATGAGTTCATCTGGGTATGACCCATTTTTTATTCACCCAACTCACTCCAGTGTTAAACAATCCGCACTCCAAATGAAATTTGGAATGTTGGGTTTTATTGGGTGTGGGTTGAATCGGGTTTGGTTCGAGATGTTTACCAAATTTCTCATTTTAATTAGGGGCTGCTAGGTTGTCAATAGAAGTGAGCAAAAGGAACTAGCCGAACTAGCCGGTTTGGTCTAGTTCTTGCCGGAGCCGGTCCAATTCCTAGTTCCACAAAAATGGAACCGGTAATTGTTGATAGGCGTAACCACCCAACCGGACCCTTGGATCGGACTGACAATTTATTTTAGTTTTAATTTTATTTCTTAAAAATCTTTGAAAAAATCATTCAAACTCTTAACATTTTATGGGTACTTCTACACATTTAAAATGTGAATATGTATTTCAAGCACATGCGATTGGTTTTATCGGACCGCTCAAGAATTGGATTGGACCGGTCTGGTCTCCGATTTCATAAGCTAGGAATCGATCATTCCAAGTTGTCAATACATCGTTTGTCTCGTCTATCAAGTACTGATGTCGCTCGAGCCATATGGAGTAATTTTCCTTGAAGTGATTCCACGTGGGATTTTCCAGTGAGTAAAGTCACTGAATAACCAAAATCCACCAGGGTTTTAAAAGTTGGAACCAAATTTGGGTACGTTACTGTGAGCCATATAATAGTTTTGATTCTTCAAGTGTTGTTATCCCACTAATTTAATATGTTGGTATATAGATGCCGCCGAGATCCAAAGTGGAAATAGCAGGATGCCAAAAATTCGAAGTTAATTTGCTGAATTAATTGGTGAACGTTGGATAGTCCGAATGTTCTTATCCAATAAATATGTAGAACAGATTATAACTCTCCTAACGATACTCAACACCTTTTTCACTAAGTTAGGCTCAAACTTACCCTAGAGTTGGCATGGATGATTGTGAGACTTAGTTGATTTTCAGTTGAAAAACTAGAGGCCATGTATTTAAATCTCACAAATATAAATCGCTCTAGATTAGACTTACGTGTAGATGTTTAGAAAATGAATATAAACAATATATGACGTTTGACTTCAAACTGCGTGCAAATTACAAGTCAAAGTTCTGGACTTAATCTGTTTGTGAAACCTGCAGGTGTTCTACAAGCCTTCAAGTAGATGGCCTCTATGCCCATGCCACGGATTATAAACAGAAGCCACTCGAACGTTGGCATCTTTCATCTAGATATATAATAAATAAAAAGATTGGATAATAACTCAACGAGAAGAAGTAATAATGCACCAACCAAAAATCATTTCCTTGGCTTGCCCCTAATAGTTTATCGCCGTCGAAAATCTAACACATGGTTCATGAGTTTCTTTCGCTGTATTTGTGACATTATTGGGGATGCTATTCCAGTCAAAATACGACGGCCAATTATTGGTGAATATTTTGGCAAGCCTAAATGCTAAATAAAATAAGATTATGATAATGGTCGGCACCTGAGAGGTAGATTTGCCCGGGGATTTTATAATAGAAATAGTTATGCTTTGGAAATTGTAACTTGTAAGAGGTCAACAAGAGTACCGCCAAAAACTAAATAGGTTTAACACCACCAAAAACTCTAAGTATATTCAGTGTGACAAGAATATACTTTTATTGTAAGGAAAATTATCCAATCAATTGATGTCAATTTAGTCCTAAAATTTTTAATTTTTTTCAATCGAGTCCTAAAATATTGCGTGAGATGCCAATCTATTCCTCATGCTCAATTTTCATTGGAAATCGCTGATATACTGCTAGAGATGATTGGACCACCACATAATGGATTTTTTTGTGGAAGTTGATCGAAAGGATTACATTGGAATTTCATGCAAATATTTAGAACTAAATCGATAAAATTAAAAGGTTTAGGACTAAATTAATATAAAGATAATAAGGCTCCATTTGTTTTGCCCAAGGCATGTGAGGCTTGCCCCTCACTTGTGGTTGGGTGCTGGTGATTGATAGAAGAAGAAAGAAAAGAAAAAAAAAGAAAAGAAAATTTAAAGAAATCGATTTCTATTTTAAATAATTAAAAGAAAAGGAGTGTGAAGAAGTGGAAGGAGGAAAGATGAGAAAAAAATATATTTTTCCTCTTTTGGCTTTGTTTATTTCATGAAAAATGTGGCGTTTCTAGACAACATTTTCTAGGAAGTCGTTTTTCAAGAAAATGATGATACTTTTTAATATTTAGTTGAAACTTGAAAATGAACTAAAAATATTTTCTACCGTTTGTTAAGAAAAATCAGTTTCCATTTACATGACTTGTAATAATTTTTTTAAATCAATTTTTTTATTATTGTATTTTTTATATTTATATTATTTTTTTTATTTTTTTCTTTCTTTTCTTCTTTGGCTCGCAACTAGCCATATCGATTAGCTAGTGAGGCTTGAGCTCGCTACCCTTGGGCAAGGCCAATGCGAGCCTCAAGCCTCACTCATCCATTGGCCGCAAGACTCACCTCGCTAGATTCGAGGACACTTGCCTCGGTTAAGGCCTACGAAGCCTTGCCTAGCCTCCCCTATGGTTGGTCATCGGTTGTGGCCATGGGCGGCAACCTACCGAAGATGAAGAGAAAAGAAAAACAAGGAAAAGGAAAAGAGTAGAATGAAAAATATAAAAATGTAGTTTTCATATTTTTAAAATAAAAATGAAAAGAAAGTAAAAATAATAATTAAAAAGAGAGGACATGTGAAAAACAAGAAGAAGGAAAGATAAGCGAAATTTTTTCCCCACTTTTGAAAGAGTTTTTTCATGAGTGCAAAATATTTCCTTAACTAGCTTATCTTTCGGACACCAAATGCCTATGAATTCGGAAATTTTCTTTTGGGAAGTTGTTTTCCACGAAACACACGGAGGCTAAAAAGGAAAACATTTTCCCTACCCTTGATGGTGTGTTTTTCATGGTGGAGAATATTTTTTGTAATAAGTTTTTTTTCCATAAACCAAATGCTGAAAAATGCAGAAAATATTTTTTTGGAAGTTGTTTTGGCGAAACAAACAGACTCTTAGTTTAGGACTAACTGGATTATGTAACCAGAAATCCTAAATATGGCAATTGTTACACCAATATATATTTTGTGACCTTGGTATAAGTTTGAGATTTGTTGACACGAAAATAAAGTTTGGGATATTAGTATCAAAGTGAGAAAAGTTTATGAATTTTCTTTTTTTGTGGTAGACAAGGGATATTTTTGCCACATTATTACACGTTTGAGCTATTGGTGACATGGAAAATAGGTTTTGGATATTGGTGTCACAATAAGCAAAGTTTATGATTTTTGTGATGGACAGATGGTATTTTTGTCGTAATTGTACAAGTTTCAGAATTTTGACAACATGGAAAAATTGTTGTCATAGTATGTATAGTTTAGAGTTTTGTTGGTATTTTGTTTAAACAAACATAACAATTTTACGGTACCGGTTGTGGAGCTGGATGATATATCTTTGTCATTTATGATTTAAAAACTTTACTTTGTAAAAGCATTCTACTATAGCATGTTGTGAACCTTATTGTGGAAAAGAGTCATCATGATCGTAGACACAAGTAGTCAATGTATAAGTACCAATCTGATTTTCCTTTTCTCAAAACAATGTGATAATATTGGTATCCGCGTTATGCTTTAAAAAAGACCTTTTTGTTACATCCTTAATTGAAGGAAATTTTTTTCATCTAAATCTCTAAGCAGTTGATTTCGTCAATATTGTGCTAGCGGAAAATTAATGCCTTGTTTTGGTGCAAAAATGTTTTCTTTATTTTCATAAGTATCTTTGTTGACTGTAATTCTTTTCTGTTGATTATCCTTTTTTTAATGAGCTAAACCTATGAAAGTTCGGAAAATTATTTTTACAAAATTTCTTTTTAGCGAAACAAACAAATCTCAAATTGTGCATACCTGCCCATCATTATAGACAAAGAGTATTTTCTTCCAAGTGGGAAAGGGGGGATGAAAAATTTGGATTGACAATGGAGGTATAGGATTTTGTTATAGCAAATGGGGATCACGCGATGTTACAATGCTAACTCGAATACAAATAAAGAATTAGTTTCTTTTCCAAATGCATTAGGTTGATAGTCCTTATAATAAAGACAAAAATATCACGTCATATCACGCCACACGAAAATATATAAACGAGATTCGACCTTTGGATTCCACAACATTTCAAGTTTACTACATACTAGCAAGCAACAAATGAATTGTAAAACGAGTAGGGTGTATCGGTATCGCGCCACATTTTATAAGCTCTCTTTTTGTGGACTTTTATATAGAATTATAGTAGAAGTGTAATTTATACTGACATATGTAGCATTACTCCACAATGTTGTTAATGGTTTTAGGCAAATTTCCTTTAAAGATACAACAAAGTCTCAGTGAGAATAACAAATAGCAACTCTGATATTTTTTTAGAATTTCTTTAGGAAAAAAAAATTAGAGAGAGTGGATGTATTTTCTCTTGAAAGAAAAAATGAAAAATGGAAGATGAAGTTTTAAATTGAACAAGCACGTTTAATAATATATAGAGAAAATTTTTGAACATACACGACCTTTCAAAGGTTAATGAGTTATGTCTGAACAAATATGATCTTTCAAAGATTAAGAAGTTATGTTCGATGAGATATGACCCTTCAAAGGTTCAGAAATTATGTCCGAACAAACACAATTTGAACACACATCTTCAAAGGTTGTAAAAGCCTTTTGTGAACGGTCACACTGTTTCATTAGAAAACAATGGTAATTATTGATTAGTGCCAAATCTAATCTACACTTATATCTTTTTTGATATGAGACAAGGCACCTCTTAAGTTGTTTTACAAACAAACTGTCAACACTTACCACCTTTGTTCCTCGTTACTCTAGTTCCGGTAGATACTATATGTTTCGTCTTCTGCCATTTTTTTTATTGGCTCAATAAATTAATGAACTATTGACACCTAAATTTTAACTAACTTTTAAAATCATTTTTCATAAAAAATAAAAAATAAAATAGAACTAAATTTAGTTCTTATTAAAAATAATTAAATTATTTCTTATATTTATTCATGCATCTCATTCTGTTTGTGGTGAAGAGTATGAGTTTGAATTGACGAGCGATTAGACTAAACATGGGGGTTGGATTTAAAGAAATATTTTCTTAAAGATTGAATTGCAAATACTTAAAACTTCAAGGACTAGAATGTAAATATTTAAAACTTGAGGAACTATTTTGCAAATAACTAAAAGGTGAGTTAGTAGAGAAATTAGAAAGGAAGATGGAGAAAGGATAATGGAGATAGAAGGGAAGATTTAGAAGAGTTGATAAAGAAGGGAAGATGAATAAGAGTTGAGAGAGAAAGGAAGATGGAAAAGAGTTGATGAAAAATGGAAGATGAAGAAGAGTTGATGAAAAAAGGGAGATGAAGATAAATAAAGGGAGATAAAAATGAAGAAAGGAAAACGGATAGAGAGAATGCGAGTTAGTGGAGAAATCAGAAAGGGAGATAGAAGAGAATGTTATAAAAGGAGAAAGAATGCTTTGGGAAGAAGAAGAAAAAATTCCAAAGGGAACCAAATGAGAGCATATTTTCAGAAGAGAGTTTTTAATGAGCGAAAGTTTGGAAACTCGGTGCCACCATCGCCAATTCCTCCTTCATCGACACAAAATTGCATCCATCTCCGCCATTGGAGTCGTGATCTAAGATTCTGATCAACAATGCGACACGAGATTTGAGTTTGGTAGTTAAATCCATCAAATTAGATAACGATTCTAACCTTTAGAATATAAAAAAAAAATTCATTACCTAAATTGATTGATTTGAATCCCAATTAAATCTTGTTAAATATATTATTTTATTACCATGCTTAAAAATAACATCTTTCAAAAATTCACATCATGTAGATAATTGCACGTGTGATCTATCTTGTAAATATTTATGTTGAACAACATTTTTTTAGATTACATCTCAAAAAATGAAAATTCATGTTTAAAAAAAATCATTCATGGTATGCATTGCATAAAATTTAGTTCTTCACATTGTCATAAAAAAAAATTTGCACCTTTAAACTTCAAGTGAAAATTCATCATAAGTGTCAAGTTGAACATTTTTCATAAAATTGATACCGAAAGGATATTAATTAAAAAAATTAATATAACAAAGTCCCGAACTCATTGATTTCTGGTTCATAGGAATAAAGTATTCCTTTGAATACTTTATTTAAATGTCTAATCAACCTACCTAAAATGATTAGTCCCGACTCCAAAAAAAATTAAAATCTTTTGTCTAATGACTAGTTACGATTTGATAGAACTTGGGAGAGTTCAAGCTAAATTAATTAATTTAATTAATTTGGTAATCAATTATCCTAAAATTTGGAAAGCTCGATTTTTTTTAGGTTACGACATGAACGGATGCTCTAATTAATGCCATATGTAGAGTCCTCTTTACTTCAACGCGTGGCCAAATTGCTCAAATACACTTTTTTACAACTATCATTTTTTTAGGTTATGTTCTTTTTGTGAAAAATAAGATATTTCTAAGATATATTTTTCAAAAAGCCATTTTTCAAGAAATGACAATATTTTTTGTTATTCGGTTGAAACCTGAAAATGACTTGAAAAATATTTTTGGTTGTTTGGTATGAAAAATCAAATTTGATTTTCCTTTCATATACTCCCTTTAATATATTTTTTTTATTTTCCCTCTTTTGCTGATCACTAGTCACGGCAACGAACAGCGAGACCTGGCCTCGCTTGAGACTTGGGAGGTCGAGCTCGATGGCCATGGGCATTGCTGGCGATCGGGCGAAGAAGAAGGGAAAAGAAAAAGAATAGGAAATAAAAAAATAAAAAAAAGAAAAGAGAGAAAAATTAACAAATAAGAAATAAACAAATTTAGAATATCTATAAAATAAAAATTATAATAAAATTAAAAAATAACTTGAAATGAAATATGAAAAAGAGGACAAAGAAAAGATAAGGAAAAATGTTTTAATCTTTTCAAAAAGAGGAAAATATTTTCCTTACTTTTGAATGTATTTTTTTTCGTGTGGGGAAAATATTTTCCTTGACTAATTTATTTTCCATGAAATGAATGCCGAAAAATGCTGCAAATATTTTTTTCTAAAAGTCATTTTTCACAAATCGAACGGAGCCTCAATTACAATGCATCTTCAATTCTAAAATCTACACTTCACATCCCTTCAAAGCTCTCTTTCTGCTATGTATGTTGAATATTCATGATTATTTAATCTTTCTAAGAGAGGCAAAAAAACTGATTTAGGGTACTCAAATCTTTAGATTCAACTCAAGAGCATGTATAATTCAACAACATAACCTAAGTGCTCAGCATATCTAAGCCCTAGATGATCTTCATCTGCAACTGAAAGAGAAGAAAGCCAAGAATCACCCACAACGACATGCAGCAAGATTAATTTATAAAAAAAAAAATTTCCCTTGCAGTGCATGCAGGTAAACATATGTATCTTTCAAGTTATTTATATAGCCTTCTTTAGGGTAAAAGACATCATTTCAACATACGGACCAGATGTTCTTGAAGATCTCTTCCAAGATCTTGTTCCCGTTCTGCGAATACGGCATCTCAACAATTTTTGTACCTTTCCGACTGTCTATCCTGTGTATTTCTAGGGTTTGGGACCGTACCTCATCTGCAACGTTAACTAGTATGCTCTAAAAGCAAAATGATTGATGAACACGTTATCTTATTCTCCTTTTGAGTGCAAGGCAACAAAAAACTTATATATTAAATCAAGGAAATTGAAGTCACATGTTCTACTTATGCGTTAGGTTATCCCGCACAAAAAATGATGTCTTATCTACGTGATACGCATGCGCATTATTCTCCGTTCTTCCTATAAAAAAATTTATTTCTATTCTATTTGGATTCCTCGTCTCGAAATAATCAGGGAAAAAAATTGATTTTAATATACGGATCAAAAATTCCTTCCAATCATTCAAAGGCACCGTCCATCCGACCGATCATTTGGGGACAACAAAATTTTGTTTAAGGATTTTTTGGAATAATTTTTCATTATAAGAAAATGGATGAATTTGTGATATTATACTCGATGCTTCACGATTATTCATGTGAACAGCCACAGTGAATTCCAAGAACACCGAATAATCTTTCCCAAGATAACGTGAATGAATATGCTTTACCTAAGACAATTAACTAGAGTAGTAGCATTCGTAGAAAGAGTTGGAAATGTGCAAAAACAAAAAAACTACAAAACGGGGAAATTTTCTAAGATCTGTACATACATATAGACATTCATACTTGTAGCAAACTGGAGTACCAATGCTATGCATAAACTTTGTTAAAGTATCCCACATTACTTGTTTACGGAGTTTATATATTCTTTATATTGATGTAGTCTCCTACAAACCATAAGTTTAAGCCTTTTTTTTTTGGGTCGAACAAGTTTAAGGGTTGAGGTTCAATTTTTTAATAGAGTATCACATCACAAGATTTATATGCTCTTTATATACATGTGATATGATCATAGGGACCTATAAATATTGGGTTTAAATCTCTTAGTAGCATAATGTACTATATCGAATGCTTCTATTTACATTTTCAATTTTCTTCCCTTCTTTTTTTCAAAATCAGTTGACTTAGGCTTCTTTTGTTTCACGAAAAATGCGATACTTTCGAGAAATATTTTTCATGAAGTTATTTTTCAAGAAAATAACAATATTTTTCGGTGTTTGGTTAATACTTAAAAATGAACCAGAAAACAATTTTGGTCGTTTGTCAAGGAATTGATTTCGGCGATCGACCGCCAGCTGCCAATCGCCGAAGGTCGGCGATGGCGATCGGCGAGGGAGGCAGGGCCGGTGACTGGCAGGCGATAGGGGCGGCGGCAGTGACCACAGGTGGAGAAAGAACGAGAAAAGAAAAAAGTGTGAAATAAATAATGAAGAAAAGATGAGGAAAACATTTTCCACACTTTTCAAAGAGATTTTTTTCATAGGAGGAAATTTTTTTTCAATATTAGCCTATTTTCCGCTCTCCAAACGCCGGAAAATCCGAAAAATATTTTCCAGAAAGCTATTTTTCGTGAAATAAACAAAGCCTTAGTATTGTATTTAACTCTCTATATTTTTTTTTGGGGTCAGAAACTTGCTTTATTTTCTAGCAACTTATGTATTTCTTAATTGTTCTTGCAGCATTTAATTTGCATCTTTTTATTTATCTTAAATTCATCCAAACGTCGCTTACTAATTTGCCTTTTAAATTGATACAGTTCATTGAAGAGAGTTGGAAGAAAAAAAGGTTAACGTGATATTCCTAAGAGTTAAAGCGTGAAAGCCTTTTGAATTACCTATGGCTTTAGTACAATTTTGATGAGACATGTCCATTATTATAACATTTTTTTGTGTGCTCAAATGAGATTAAAATAAAGTATCTACACCCTCTTCAAATTTTCCCTATAACCAAAGCGACTTGATTGAAAGTCAATCTGAACTGATCGATAACATTTTTTAATTGAGAGTTAATTGACTTGTTCGAGGGCATAGCTCAATACACTTGAGCGACATTATTGACTCACACGTGGCCAACAATCATGTTTAACCATTGATTATAACTTTCATCCGTATCTCCGCTTATGACGAATTACTACGTTAATTAAACAAGTTTTTACAGATTCTCTTCACACTTTTAGATGTTTTTATTTAATCTACTAAACTATGGCGACCGCGAATCCATAACACGAACGGACAAAAAGCAGGACTATCACGTGATAAACATGGTATTATTGAAAATAGGTCGCCGTGTGGGATGATTTGACTGAAAAAGGAAGGAATATAACGTTTTACACAAGCGTCGGAGAACAGTGCGAAAAAAAGGTTCACTCACGGTACAAAATCTCAAATCAAGAGCCAGGTTTCACATGCTGTATCGTGTTGGAATTTCGAGCTAGGTTCCGAGGTGAAGCCTCCAACTATGAATATTAGGATAAGAATTTTCCTTTTCTTTTTACGGAAAACGTGCTAACTGATGCCCGTCGTCTGCTATCCCAGGGCAAAATGCGAATCCAAACAATCTTTGTCAGATGAGGGAAATGTGAGGAAACTCGATTAGCTATCATTATTTAATTTCAAGCGTTAATACCACAAAAAATTTTAAACTGGTACACTAAGACAAAATTTACTCAAAACAATTTTTTTGACCTAAAAAAACCTCCAAACTGGTACACTTGTGATAAATTTATTCTAAACTGATATATTATGACAAATATATCATCCGTTAATTGTCATTAAATTTAACATCAAATTACTTAATTGGATGGCATGTGGCACTTCACAATATACCGGTTTGGGATTTATACCCTTTGTTTATTATAGGTATATCAATTTAGGATTTTTCATAGTACTAATCCAATTTAACAAAGGGTAAATTTTTCATATATGTAATAATTTGAAATTTTTCGTGGTAAAAAAATTAGTTTGGGGTAAATTTATCACAAAGGCACCAGTTTAGGATAAATTTATCATTGGTATACCAGTTTGGGTTTTTTGTGATAAAAAATAGTTTGAGGTAAATTTGTCACAGGTGTACTAGTTTGAGGGTTTTCGTGATATTAATCCTAATTTCAAACACGTGTGATCTTACGTCGGTCCAGAAAAAATTGCCAAAAACTATTGCAATTATACCGATTTAATCTTAAACTTTTTTTTTATCAATTTAGTCCAAAATCTTTTGCATTAGTAATAGTTCAATCCATTTCATCAGCCGACACTAAAGTGAACAATTTTGATAATATATTTTTATTTTTATTTTTATTTTTTTGAGTGTTTTTTTAAATTTCTTTCATCCTGTGGCCGATTGCCAGAGCTCGTTGACCACTAGTCGAGGGCCATGAAGCCCTCACCGACCATAGGGGAAAAGAAAGAAAAAAGCAAGATTGGAAACCTAAAGTTAAAACGACTTTCGAAAATTGAATAGTCAATTTCATGTAGACTGTGGATTTAGTACTTTCCGGAGGTTTGAAAATACAGCGCCAGTTGTTTATTTAAAAAAAAAAAGAGAAGAAGAAGAAGAAAAAGAGGGAAGAAATGCAGTCTGACCAACTGTGTTCAGTAATTTCACGTTTTTTAGGTGACAAAAAGTTGGAAGAATTTTCCATGGGAGTTTAGTCAAACTTGGAGGCAAAAAATTTTGACAAAATGATGCTTTCGAACAATTTTATACTCCTTTGACCAAAAAAAAAAATATTATCGTCCTCTTAATTGCCACCTCACCTAGCTTTTTGTATCACATTGACAACATATGCATGGGGAACGTGTGATATAAGTCCTCTTCGCTAGACCATTCTCCCAAAAACCTAAGTACAAGTTTGTTGTGTGTTAAGCCCGGGAATTTTTATAAAAGTTAGAGAGAACAGTCGCTCCTGCTAAATTACGTCTCGAATTTGGATCCGTGGATGAAACCCAATCAATAACCCGACCATGTGATCTAAATGAGGAAAGTGTTGATCCGATGTTTGGTTCACCGAATATATAAAGCATCAAAAAGTCTTCGTTGGAATTGGATTCTTTGCTTGTGTCGGCTACAAGGGATTTCATATTTCAGATATGCGGATTATATCTATAAGAAGTTGGTCTTGGTTTTAATCCACTAGAGCAAATAAGAATAATGTTAAGGTTTTTCCATTGTGGTTTTTTTGAGTGAGTTCTCCGTGAAAAATTATGAGTCAACACTTGTGAGTTTTGCTTTGAGTGTAACCTAGAGCTGAGAAGCACTTGACCAGTTGAATGATTGTAAAATCTGTACTTCTCCGCAGTCATAGCAGATTCATTGGCGGTTGGAGTGTATAGATACACTCGGCCAAATCGCGTAAACTGTTGATGTCTTTAACGTTCCTCATTGATTTCGCTGGTAATTTCTTCTTCTTCTCACGTTAGGCTTCAATTATACAACCCATTAGCTTCTGCGATATTTCGCAAAAGTCCCAATGAAGATCTTGAATCGAATCATGACTGTCTCATTTTTACTTCTTGTATGCCTCTCCTTAATAAGATTCTAGGGAGAAGGATACTCCGTCTGACTTGTGTAATTTTCGCCTCAAGATATTTTAGTTGCTGATGCGAAAATATGATCGATATGGTTAAATGGGTGTGACGTTCCTCTCGCTTCTCAGATCCTCTAAAGCATCGCGGCTAGCTTTTGTTCTTAGATCAACTAAACAGTCACCTCAAAACTGAGGTCAAAGGCAAAAGATCTTAAATTGAGAAAGATCAGCCTTAATCCGTGGTAAGAACCCTAGTATTGTGTGTATATGAGAGAGAAAGACACTCACCTGTAAATTTACCATAATTGACGGGTAGAAATAGTTACGAACAATGCAGAAGATAAGAATTGAAAATTTTAAGCATGTTTCAACGTATCATGCCTATTGATAGGCTTTATGAGATAACTATTTAAGGAAAAAAAGATAAATATAATACCAAATACACCCACCCATCGGTGGCTCAGCTAGTTTGCGCTCCGGTCCTTTCACGAGAGGTCCTAGGTTCGAACTTTGCTGAGTGCCAGTGATTTAAGCGGAGGGTCGTGGTG
Source organism: Psidium guajava (assembly GCA_016432845.1). Taxonomy (NCBI): domain Eukaryota; kingdom Viridiplantae; phylum Streptophyta; class Magnoliopsida; order Myrtales; family Myrtaceae; genus Psidium; species Psidium guajava. Next base: position 12,397,564 of record CM028230.1, on the reverse strand, counting down.
GTGGGATGCTACGCTAGCCCTCCCGGAGGATTAATCGAAATGCGCGATCCGTACGGATGCTGTCTTGGACACTTTCGATACCAAAATATATATATAATACTAAATACAACCAGTCAAGTCAATCATATACACTATCAAAAGAAGTGTATACATAATTCTAAGAGATAGATGGAATCAAGTAAATATCCTAATATGACTAATACAAACCACTCATAACAGGTTATGTATTTATTGAAGACACGAGATGGAAATAAATCGACAGGAGATTACTACCATCACCCTTGTATAAAGTAATCACATTAGACACTTCATTTAAAGTTTACCATTACCGTTTACTTGAGAGATTTCAATTATGATAGATTTACTAAGATTGATTTTCAAAAAGGTTTTAATATGTTTAGGCATTTAAAAGAGTGGACTATATTCAAGGATCAATCACATTTGTAAATGAATTTCCCAAAGCGAACTTAATTTCTAATCCAATCACATTATGGCTGTGTGTGCGTGTATATGTGTATATTTATTTACAGAACCCAACGTGTCTTGAATTGAATAATAATTTCGCACTTTTTTTTTCCTGATCAATTAATGGTGAATACGTCTTCATCGACTCATCATGGCCGTCATATCATACACCTTTAAAAAAACAAAAAAGTGAATCTGTCAGTGAAGGACTCAAAGACTTAACTGTACGTACTCCACGCTCCACGATTAGAAAAAGCAACCATGTGACTTATATAATGATACTGGTAAAGTAACAGAAGCCATTCTATCTATCTATCTATCTCTATATATAAACACACCAGTCAAGCGTCAACTCTCGCTACCCAAAACCGTAATCCGTTCCTATCCTCGCATTATTCTCTGCTATTCAGGATCGACATGCACACACCAAGTTCAAGGATATCAGGTTTAGATGCTGCTCTTTTAGAGTGCATTCGCCAGCATCTTCTCAACGACGATGACTTCGAAACCCTGGCGCAGATCGCCGACATGTCTTCGTCGCCGGAGACGACATGGTCGTTCGAAGGGACTGATTACGACGACGTGGACGCCTATCAGAACCCCCGGAAAGACGCCGCCAAGTTGGGATCCCCCAGCGCGTTGAACGAGCAATCGGTAGGGGATTATGGACACATCAAAGCGAATGAGGCACTGCCCGGAGGGTGTCACTACCGAGGAGTGAGGAGACGGCCATGGGGGAAGTACGCAGCGGAGATTCGGGACCCGAAGAAGAATGGCAGGAGGAGGTGGCTTGGGACTTATGAGACGCCGCAAGACGCCGGACTGGCTTACTACCGGGCCGCGTTCGCGATGCAGGGGGCCAAGGCCAGGCTGAATTTCCCTCACTTGATCAGCTGCGATGAGGTGGAGCCAGTGAGGGTCACTCGGAAGCGGCACCGCTCGCCTGAGCCTGAGAGCGGCTCGCCGGATCCCAAGTGGAGAGGGGAGGACTTGACAGGCTCAGCCGGCAACTCCGACCCCAGCGACCTTAGCGGCAACGTCCTGTCGTTCCAATAGAGTGGGCCTTGAAATGGACTAAATTGAGAGGCCTTGTGTGATGATTTTCAGTCATTGTGTCATGAACATGCGTCCCGTGTATAAATGATCTGTTCTTTATCTGGAGAATCGGAAACGGAATTCTAATGATCTCTTCCACCCAAGAAAAAGAAGCACATGAAAATCTCACTTGTGTCTGATTTATTAGTTGTTTCTTTCTTTCTAATTTTATCCTTTTTTCCTTTTTCTATCACACCTCCCACTGGAACCCTCCCTATCTTTTCCAAGCAGACTATTAATGTCATAACCTAGTTTGCAGTTTGCACACGATCAAGGAAGACCCAATATATATATTTTTTCCCGTCAAAATTTTAAATACTGATTAAATTTCCAAAGATTATCAAAAAATTACATGTGAATATTTCTATGTAGTGAACATTCTGGGTTTTTCGGTTAAAAAATGATTCGAAGTGTACATATTGCGCAATTTAGACTAAGTCAAAGCAAAAGCAATAAACCTACCTAGACACGATGTCCAAACTGTAAAGAGTCGCTAATTTGTGTGCTCATGGACAAGATATCGCGATTGTTTTGCATCTAGTAGTGCTAAGGGCATTGTGGTCTATCAACTGATGGAATGATAGTGTCGTTTTGTCTTCTCGATTAAGACTCGGAATCAAGTCATTTTTGACAGTCGCATTGTTATTTTCATAGATACTTTTATCTCAGATCTTGGTAGGTCGTAGATTCATCTAATATGTCTGTGACGTTCATCTCGAAATAAAAATGCATAATTCTTTCTTGCTAACATAGAATTATAACATGACCCTACATTCCTTTCCTTGATCTTTTCTAAAAGATGAACCATACTAGGTGCATGGCGAATGTTTTTCGTTTTCCAATATAAGAGTAGGATGTCGTGAGTTTAAACCTTTCTAGGCTCATATTTGCCTCCTTAAAGAAATATTTTCATGCCTAGTACCAGACAAAGAGACCAGACTAAGCGCGATAAGGAATTTTGGCAATTACATCATACATTGATTATAGAGAATGTATATGATTATCTAAAAAACAAATATTTACTTAAAAAAGAAAAGGACATTTTAATTGTTTTAATGGTGAATAAAGTTAAAGCCAAGAGGTATCTTCTTGTCTTCCTCTTATATATGAAGTCTCGCGCCTTCCAATTCATTTTCCATGTGCTATTTTTGAAATTTAAATTTGTTGGGGGGTGTGGTTTGTACTCTCCATCGATAAGAAGGCATAAGAGTCTCGCTCGTGATGGTTTATGCATCGAATGCTACCAAAATTTATTCCTGCTTTTATGCTTGACTTCTTTTATGGTTTGTACGCCGAATCTTAAAAAATTATTTGTGCATGTGATTTTTTCTTTATATAAGTTATTAATTCTGGAGAATTACTAGTTAGGGATGTTCTTGAAGTGGGTGAATAGGTTAAGATCTCCTTGATTTGTAATGATAAAAAATGCTGGACAATGTATTCTGACAATCTTGCTTCTCTAAATTTACTTCTACTTTTCTTTATTTAACTGAAATATTGTGAGTCATGTATTTCGACTCTCTTTAAATGCAAAACACTCGAAACTGGTCAAAACTACACAAGCTATAGATGTTGAAATTTAAATTGACATTTAATTCTTTTGTAATCTATTGAAATTTAATTGGATTTCATATTTTGACAAAGTAAAAAAGGATACAAGGAGCCCTTGAATTTTTAAAATATAGAATCATATTCAAATTTGATTCATCACACTGAAACTCCCTTCTTTTTTTTAACAGGCATTAACAGTCAAAAGTTCTTTTACCCACACGTATTACCCACACCTATTCAAATCTGATGTGAAGGGAAATATCAGACTCTAAATCATCAGATCTCTTGTGATTTTTGGAAATAATGAGTTTTAAAGATAGTGTTTTTTCGAGCTCTAATGTTGTCATCTACCCCATGCATGGAGGTGCCAATAGGGGGGAGGGGGGGGAGAGAGAGGGGTCAGGACACAAGATAGATAAACTAGGCTGTAGTGGCATTAAAGGTGAACACGGTCTAGGTTGATTCGGTTTCCTCAAGAACCAGGGATCCCACCACACCGGTCTAGTTCTTGGGCAATCAACAGAACATATAAAATAAAAATAAAAGGTAAAGGACTGTATTTGGCCGACTAACATTTCCCAATGAGATGGAAAGTCCACATGTGAGCAAAGGAATGTTATTTGTTAAGTTGCAAGTCCCTTTCTTTACCTAAAATCTCATTTCAAGAACCCTCTAGTTTGAAAGGTAGAGCTATTATTCTAGAGAGTGATATCTATCTACACATACCAATTGGCCCCATAAAGCACTAAAATTGGCTCCTACAATCAACATGCTGAAAATTGAGAGGTTGAGATTGAGAGCAAGATGGTGAGAGACCCCAGCTTCCGATCGTGACAACTCCTCTCTAGACTCCTAGTTCCTACCTCGGTTCAAGCTGATAAATAAGATCTCCTTCATCCCACTAGACTTCGTCATCCGGAGGCTTAGCCATGCCATCGAGAGCGTCCTCGAGCTCTGCCTGGTGACATATGTGATGGTGATAGGTGTTAAGATCATGCGAATTAGGGCTAGCATGCGAGAGGTTGAGCAGCCGTTGAGAGAGATTGATAGCAAGAGGGTGGAGAGAGGACTAAGGAGATAGCAATCGCTAATTAGGGCTTAGGGCTTTGGGGGATTAGGTCAAGACTCAAGGAAAGTGAGCACTTTTGGGCTTTGAGTTTGAGGCATGACTGCACGAGGTAGGAGCTGCTTATTTGTTTAGAATATCAGGTTTTGTTTTTGCCTTTTTGTGATCAAAATTAAGTTTTGTATTTAGTTTAGGAAATTGAATATTTGTCAGTCCGGGTGGGTGCCCCATCTGTCCAATTCTCCCATAGAACTGAGAATTGAATATATCAGACATCAGTTTCGCCTTGAGGAACCGAGGACCAAATCAGTGATCTCCAGAACCAGACCAAACTCATTGGTCCAATTCAATTAGGGAAATTCCTAGCCCAATCGATCCATCTTGCTCATCCCTAATGTTCGGGAGAAATAGGCAGCACTTCGCCATAAACCAAGCCAATCCAAGATTAATTTCAGTAACAAAACTAAACTAACTTAATTCATTAACAACCAACAATATATATCTAATAAAACATCTTCGAGAACGAGTAAATATGATAGTGGAATAATAAGGAGACAAAAAATCAAAATTTTACGTGAAAAACTCAAAATGGCTAAAATCACGAACGGACTAAAAACTTCCACAAATCACCAAGAATAGTAGGTATATAAAGGGATTTCTCTCAAGTCACACACTAGAGGTTCAACATCATAATACAAGGACATTTCATCATCACAAAGATAGAATAATACAAAATGAGCAAGAAAACCCTCTCAATGAACGAAACTGATCAACTTGTAGCCCCTAGTCTCATGAACAACGTACTAAAATCTGGGCCAATTTCAACAAAGTTTGGCTGTCGAAACTCACCAAAAGTCGTTGCCCTTTTTGTTTCTCTTCACCGATAGCTCCCCTCCCCTATTTTCTCCTTTTTTTCCTCGTCTGCACAAAGTAGCTTCTTTTTCTTTTTTTGCTTTTTGTCTTTCTTGTTCCTTGTCACGACCTAAAAATCGGCTTTATGATTTTAGGTTAATGGATTACCAAATTAATTAATTAGATTAATTAAGTTAGCTCGAACTCTCCCAAGTTCTACCAAATCGTGACTTAAGTTTAATTTCAGAAAATATATGTATATTGGAGTCGCCACTAATCATTTTTTGGTTGGTTGATTAGAAACCCGAATAAAATAGTGGAAGAACTACTTTATTCTCTATGAACCAGAGATTAGGTGATCGAAGACTTGGTTACGCTAGATTACTCTAACGCCCTTTCGGTACCATTTTTATTTCATGAAAAATCATTTGATTTGACAATTTTGATGGATTCCTCACTGAAGCTCAAGATAAAAAAAAATTGGGTTTTTCTTTTTATGACATGGGGAAGAAACTAAACTATATGAATGCATGTAGTTTACTCTAAATATTTACAAGGTAGGTTATACATACGATTATATACATGATGTGAGAATATGCACTCTTTTATCTAGACATGACAAATCTTTTGGGATTTTTTTATTACATTGTGCGATGGATATACCTCAAAATTGAATGTACAATTTATCTAAAGAAGACATGCAACATATTTAACGAGGTATAATCATAATTCAAATCAATCCATTTAGGTAACAAAATTCTCAAATATTTAAATGATTAGGGTCGTTACCTAATTTGATGGACTTGGTTGCCGAATTCGAACCTCGTATTACCTTGTGGATCAAGGCTATAAATTATGGCACAAACAACGGGGATGGACTTGTGGCTTGAATGATGGAGATGGACTCATAACCTGCGTTGGTCGATGGAAGAATTGGGATGGCAACGCCGAGTTTCGAAACTCTCAACTACCTCTCAACTAAAACTTTCTCCTCTTTCGCTATTGATTATTGCATTGTTATTTCTCGTTATCACTTTTTAATTCGACTATTTTAATCTTTATTTTCAACTTGACCTTGAAACGATTATCAAGAACAACGTTAAGAGAATTTTGTAATACGATTCCCTGTGGGTTCGACCCTTACTTGCCCTTGCTATATCTTAGATAGGTCGGATAATGATTTATTTTTGTTGCGTTGACGATGTGTATCAAATTTTGGCGTCGTTGCCGGGGAATCATCTTCTAACGAAATTTCTTTTACCTTATCGGTAATCAATTGACGATCAAGTGTTACTTACTGTTTTATTTTGTTTTATTTCTCATGCATGAGACGCAGTCGGAGCAAAGAGTCGACTCCTTTCAATCCTGAAATCGAGACAACTTTCCACAGGCAGCTCCGGCAAAGGTCAAGAGCACAACAGGCAGATATGGCAGATCCGGTTGGTGACAATCTAGTCCAGCTGGAAGCTAATGAAGTAGTGTTGGATTTGGACAACAGGCCGATGGTGGAGTTCACATTGGCGAGGCAGCACGTGCATCGATCTTACATTATGCCACCAGCCATCCAGGCTCGTGATTATGAGATTAAGATATCAGTGATACAGATGATCTAGAACTTGGTACAATTCAGAGGTTCACCGATGGAGGATCCACACGAGCATTTGAGCAAGTTCTTGAGCATTTGCGACACATTCAGGCAGAATGGGGTTCCACAAGATGCAGTTAGGTTGAAGCTGTTCTCATTCTCGTTGAAGGATAAAGCATGGGGGTGGTTCAATTCACTCCCGGTGAATTCTATCACCACATGGGCATAGATGGAGGAGGCTTTTCTGGACCAATACTTCCCTCCATCGAAGATATCGCAGATGAGGAATGAGATTACGACGTTCCGACAGCAAGACATGGAGTCCTTTGTGGAAACGTGGGAGCGTTTCAAGAATCTTTTAATCCAGTGTCCCTACCACGGCCTTCCGGGATGGAGATAGTTGGAGGCTTTCCACAACAGGTTGACGGAGTCTCCCCGCAACGACCTGAATTTGGCGTCGAATGGATCATTCTTGAAGAAGTCCTATATCGAAGGGTTAGAACTCTTGGAGACGATGAGAAAGACTTGCATGCCAAATCAGCACTTTGATTGGATGAGCAGAAAGAGAACACCTGGATCACACGAGCTCGACGCCCTAACATCAATTCAAGCTCAGCTATCAGCCCTTACCAAGAAGTTCGAGACGGTGAATGTCAACTCAATTCAAGGGACTTCGAGTAGCTGTGGGATTTGCGAAGGGAATCACCTGACCGATCATTGCTCAGCGAGCATGGAAGAGGCGAATTACATTGGGAACCAGAGGAACAATCCTTTTTCCAATACTTATAATCCAGGGTGGAGGAATCACCCAAATTTCTCGTAGAGGGGACCACAAGTGACAGAAAATCGAGCGCTGCCACCTGCAAGTTTCCAGCAGCCTCGAGCACAAGAAGTGGAGAAGAAGCCAAACTTCGAGGAAATGATGATGAAGTACATGGCTAACCAGGATGCGCTAATGAAGAATCAAGTTGCATCCATTCAGAACTTGGAGAACCAAGTTAGCCAGTTGGCCTAAGCCATGAACTCTCGGCTGCACGGGTCACTTCCAAGCAACACAGAGGTGAATCCGAGGGACCATGCGAAAGCAATCACTTTGAGGAATGGCCGAATGCTTGAGGAAGGAAGCAAAGATACAAAGAAGAAAAATTTCAGATCTTACGTAGAGGTATCCAGTACTTCAGATGGATACACTCGTGTCGATCCACCGCCAGCGAGCACCCTCCCTACCGAGGTTCTGGTCCCTTTATAGCAAAGGAAAGAAAAGCACGAAGCTGTAAGAGATGGAAAGGAGCACTCAGCACTACCTTTTTCACAAAGAGCGCGGAAGTAAAAAGAGGATGCCCAATTTCGTAAGTTCCTTGATGTTTTTAAAAAGCTTCACATTAATATTCCTTTTGCAGAACGCTTGAACAGATGCCGAGCTATGTCAAGTACATAAAGGACGTACTCTCGAAGAAACGACGACTAAGTGAGTTTGAGACTGTGGCATTGGCCAAGGAGTGTAGCATAATCCTAGGGGAATAATTGAGGGATGTGTTGGTCAAGGTAGATAAGTTTATATTCCCTACTGACTTCCTTATTCTGGACTTTGAGGAGGACCAGGAGATTCTGATCATCCTAGGACAGCCATTCCTAGCCACGGGACGAGCCTTGATAGACGTCCAAAAGGGAGAGTTGACCATCCGGGTCAATGATCAGGAAGTGACGTTCAATGTCTATAAGTCTATGAAATAGCCAAGTGAACCTAACAAATGTTTCTTTCTTGATATTTTGGACAAGTGTTCTTTTGAGTCTTTCTCATAGATATACCCTAAAGATCCACTGGAAGCATCGCTGACTTCGGAAGCCTCAGAGGTTGAAGCGATGTGTGAAATCTAGAGTATGACGGAGGCCTCGCCATACTTGACAACGAGGTTCAACCGCTTTGATACGTTGGAGCGGCCGATGAACCCCATGAAGCCCTCCATTGAAGAACCGCCCACGCTAGAGCTCAAGCTGTTGCCGGAGCATCTAAGGTATACTTATCTCGGATCCTCTAATACTTTACCCGTAATCATCTCTGCAGATTTGACAACACAAAAAGAAGAGAGGTTGCTTCGGATTCTTAGAGAGCACAAGAGAGCTTTAGGTTGGACGATCGCGGACATCCGAGGAATAAGCCCTTCGGTGTGCATGCACAAGATTCTCTTAGGAGATAACCATAAGGCATCAATTGAGACTCAATGGCAACTCAACCCGAACATGAAGGAAGTAGTGAAGAAGGAGATAATCAAGTGGCTTGATATAGGTATTATATATCCTATCTCTGACAGTTCATGGGTGAGCCTTGTGCAGTGTGTGCCGAAGAAGGGGGGCATGACAGTGGTGGCCAACGAAAAGAACGAACTCATACCCACAAGAACAGTTACGGGATGGAGGGTGTGCATGAATTACCGCAAGCTGAACAAGGCTATAAAGAATGACCATTTCCCCCTTCCTTTCATTGACCAAATGCTTGATAGGTTTGCCGATAAGGAATTTTATTGCTTTCTCAATGGTTACTCCAAATACAATCAAATTTTGATTGCTCCAGAAGACCAAGAGAAGATGACTTTTACATGCCCGTATGGGACTTTTACCTTCCGTCGTATACCTTTTGCACTATGTAATGCACATGCGACCTTTCAACGATACATGATGGCAATTTTTTCTGATATGGTCGAGTATGGCTTTGAGGTGTTCATGGATGACTTCTCCGTCTTTGGTACATCTTATTCTGATTGTTTGGTAAATTTAGCTCGTGTGTTAAAGCGATGTGAGGAAACTAACCTAATCTTGAATTGGGAGAAATGTCAATTCATGGTTAGAGAAGGCATTGTCCTTGGGCACAGGATTTCGAGCAAGAGAATTGAGGTGGACAAGGCCAAGATCGAAACCATCGAGAAGCTACCATTGCCAACATCCATTAAGGCAATCCGTAGTTTCCTCGGTTATGCCGATTTCTACCGGAGATTCATCAAGAACTTCTCTAAGATCACGAAGCCGCTTTGCAACCTTTTAGAGAAGGGCCAGCCATTCATCTTTGATGAAGCATGCCTTTTGGCTTTTTTATGAGTTAAAGAGGATGTTAGTATCCGCACCCATTGTCATTGCACCTGATTGGAACTTGCCTTTTGAGTTGATGTGCGATGCGAGTGATTATGCCGTAGGTACGATGTTAGGACAAAGGACAAGCAATTTTTTTCATGTTATCTATTATGCCAGTCGTACCCTAGATGACGCGCAAGTAAATTATACTACCACAGAAAAAGAATTGCTTGCCGTTATGTTTGCCTTTGATAAATTTCATAGCTATCTCGTTGGTACTAAGGTTGTAGTGTTCACAGACCACTCGGCGATCAAGTATTTGATCGAGAAAAAGGAAGCTAAGCCGAGATTAATTTGTTGGGTTTTGTTGCTACAAGAATTCGATTTGGAGATTAGAGATAGGAAGGGCACCGAAAACCAAGTAGCGGACCACTTATCAAGGATAGAGAATGAAACTAAAATTAGGGACAAAACACTGATCAACGAGTCATTTCCAGATGAACAATTATTTGCGATTGATAATTTTATTCCTTGGTATGCGGATTTCGTGAACTATATCGTCTCTAACTTCGTGCCTAATGAATTCAACGCCCAAAAGAAGAAGAGGTTTTTGAATGAGGTGCGTCATTATTTGTGGGATGAGTCGTTCTTGTTTAAGCAATGTGCAGATCAGATTATTAGGAGATGCGTGCCGGAGGAGGAAATGAATGACATACTTACGCATTGCCATGCCTCACCCTACGGAGGCACTTTGGAGGAAACCGCACAGCGGCAAAAGTGCTCTAAACAGGTTTATACTAGCCCACCTTGTTTAAAGATACTTACAACTTCGTTGCGCAATGTGATAGGTGCTAAGGAGTAGGGAACATCTCGAGGAGAAATGAGATGCCATTGCAAAACATCCTCGAGGTGGAGTTGTTCGACGTTTGGGGCATCGACTTCATGGGACCATTCGTTACCTTTCTAGGTAACAAGTACATCCTAGTCGCAGTAGATTATGTGTCAAAGTGAGTGGAAGCGATTGCTTCCCCCACTAACGATTCTAAAGTGGTTGCAAGGTTTGTGCAGAAATAGATTTTTACATGATTTAGCGTGCCTCAAGCGATCATTAGCGATGAAGGTACTCAGTTTTACAATCGGAAGTTCACGGCATTGCTTGGCAAGTACGGCATGAAGCATAAGGTCGCCACGGCATACCATCCTTAGACAAGCGGCCAAGTCGAGGTCTCCAACCGAGAGATCAAGCGGATCCTGGAGAAGACGATAGGTTTAACAAGAAAAGATTGGGCGATAAAGCTTGATGAAGCTTTGTGGGCCTACAGGACATCATACAAAACTCCAATCGGGATGTCTCTATATTGGCTCGTTTTCGAGAAAGCATGTCACCTTCCGGTGGAACTCGAGCACAAAGCGTACTAGGCACTCCAACACCTAAACTTCGATGCGAAGAAGACGGGAGAAGCGAGGCTCCTACAATTGAACGAACTCGAGGAGCTTTGACACCAGGCATACGAGAATGCGAAGCTATATAAAGAAAAAACGAAGAAATGGCACGACAGCAAAATCCTCAATAGGAACTTTGCACCAGGTGACTCGGTCTTACTTTTCAATTCTCGACTGAAGTTGTTTCTCAGTAAGTTGAAATCCAGGTGGTCGGGGCCGTTCCAAGTGGTGACTGTCTTTCCCCATGGAGCGGTGGAAGTCAAAGCAGAGAATTCCGAGAGAATATTCAAGGTTAATGGACAACAGTTAAAGCATTATCAAGGAAGTTTCGATCATGAAGTAACCTCGGTTTCCCTGAAAAATGCATAGTTCAACTGGACAGTTGAGCCATCGATTATAAACAAGGCGCTTATTGGGAGGTAACCCAAGTTTCTTTTTATTTCCTTTTACTTTTCCGCATCTTATTTTGATTGTTTCAATAATGTTTATTATACTAATTTATTTGAGATTGTTTCTCAATGCATCTATCCTTTCACTATTCTAGTCATAAAAAAAAATAAAAGAGAAAAAACATTTTAAAAAAATGCTCATGAACTCTTTTTGGCAGAACACTTTCCCCCAATTCCAAACAGCAAAATCCCTAACTTGCCGTCTCTCTATTGCAGACGAACTCGCCGACGGATCCAAGCGCAGAGTCGAGATTCTTCAGTCGTCAATTGCCGACCTCCCTTCGTGTGCTGGATAGAGAAGGAAGAGCCGATAGATCGGGCCTCTCATTGGCGCACAATCATACCTCGCCGAAGACCATCGCCACTTTACTGTCGACCCTTGAAGCTTCGTACGGAGTTGAGCTTCGACCGTATCACCACTTGTTCCCCGCTGGAGCTCGGTTCAGATTGCTGTTTGGTACCCAGATCGGCTATTGCTCGACCTTCTGAAGCTCGGTAATTTCTTTATACTGCTGGGGATTGATTTGCGCATTGGGTGCTTTGCTAACATATTATTGGATCATCTCTGGTAACATCTATTCCGGTGAGTTGGAGCATTGAGAGTGAGACGTCGAGTATCCTGTATCTATTTTTCTTAGTTCGTGGTGGGTAGTTCGTTTCATCAAGTTATGGCACCTAAGAAGGCCCGAACAAAAGAAGAGTCAATTTTTGTGTCGAAGTCAGCACAACATAGATTTCATGAGGCAATCGAGAAAAAGAAAGTTTTTATTCCAGAACGTAGGTTCAAAATTGAACTTAAAAGGGGGTTTCGGTACTGGTTCCTCTCAGATGTTAGGGATAGAGGTTGGGAAAATTTTTGTGCTCCTCGTGAGAGTGCAGCAACTGCAGTGGTTAGAGAATTTTATGCGAATGTACCGGAGCACCAAGATGGTCAAATCCACGTTCGAGGCAAGGCTATGCATTTTGATGGTGCGACGATTAATCGATTGTTCGAGTTACCAATCCCTGATAAAGATGAATATGATGAATTTGCTTCTGGAGAGTTTACCCATGCAAGGACGGAGTTGGTTTGTAATGTTGTAACGAATCATCGTGGATCATGGGAGATGCACCACGAGGAATACATTTTAATTCGGTAGCAGTTTCTCCATGATGCAGTGAAGGTGTGATTTTATTTTGTGGCATATACAATGATGCCGGTGACAAATTTGCATCTTTGTCGCCGGGAGCGAGCTATTTTGATATATGTCATCTTAGCAGGAAAATCTATGAGTGTGGGTAATCTTATTCACAAGATGATAGTTCAGGCAGCTACAAGCCTGAAGGGGGGATTTTGTTCCATTCGGTCGTCATGTCATTATGCCGTCATGCTAAAGTTCATATAGTTGCGAATGAGGAAATGTTGCCGCCGGGGACAATTATGACAGCCAAGCATATTGAGAAATTATGCAACCAATCAGCCTGGGTCATTGACACTCAGTCGACCTCCACCAACAGATGTGCCCCACCATCGGCTTCCACCTCACATGTCGAGGAAACGCACATAGAAGGATTGATTCGTCAATTACAACAAGAGAACTCGGTGCGGAACAGGTATATTGAAGAATGCTTCAAACGCGTTGAAGACATGTTCCGTTTCCATGGGGCAACAACTGGCATTGACATGATGGGACATCCTAGCATTCCCTCTTGGTCTTCATGTCAACAATCTGCTCAGCTGAATTCTGAAGACGGAACTACAAACAAGCAACGGTCATCTTCGGAGGATAACTCAAACGACTAGACTATTCAGGGAAGTTCCCTTCCTTACCTTTTGTTGTCATTTACATCGGGATGATGTTTTGCTCAGGTTTGGGGGAGTAAGATTGCTATTTTGCTGAATTTCTTGGTCTTCGCTAGGGAATGTTGCTGCTGGTTTTTGTTAAGGTTCTGTTTAGTGTCTGCTTAATGATTAGGTCGAGTTTTGAGTGTTATGTTTAAGTCAATTCCTTAGTAGAACTTGATGAAATCTAAGATGAATTGACCCTAACTCAGTGATGAATTTTAGTGGTTTGCATTTATAACTTGTGGAAGAGAAGAATTGACGCTTGACTCATGATTGCATTACAATATTTGCAAATGGTTTCACTTCAATTTTTCGGAAAAACTCAGTTTGAAATGGAATGGTTGGGACAACCTCATGTCTTATAACGCATGGTAGTTGGTGATGAATAGAACTACTTGAGTACTTCCTTGATGCGAAATCTTAGGTAGAGTTCATTTCAAAAAATAAAAATAAAAAAAAATAAAAAGAAGAAGCTACCAAGGCTCTGAATACCGATGTTCAGGTGAAAAAAAAATATGAAAAGAAGAAAAGAAAGGATGAATTGTTTGTGATACATGTCTAAATATGTGCTTGTGATGTGAGTCACCTGGGTACCCTAGTGCCGATCTACTTGTTTTATTGGAACTATGAGGTTGGCAATATCCATTGAATGACGTACTGAGGTGACTTAACATTTTGACATTAAGCTTAATGAAGATGAAAACATACAGTTTCACAGTTATGAGATGGGTGAAGAGGAAACTTGGCCACAAGTTTGAATGCACCATTTCTGAGAACATTAAGGGATTGTTCAAAAAGGTTGATTCGTGTAACATCCTGAAATTCGGGTGTTCATAAAATAAATGATAATGGATTTTCGAGGTTTAAAGGATAATGATTGGCCGTCGCTTCGAAAGGCTCGGAAATAGGCTATTTGCACTCGGAGTGCCGAGAAAAAAGGAAAAAAAAATTTAAGTTGTCCGACTTATCTCCGATTTGCTCTGGATGATGTGGCTAGAGGGTAGAAATAATTGTAGCGCAGTCAGAAAATTTTTCAAACGTTGTTTTGAGTCGTTTTTGGGACGCAATTTAGCCAAAATAGTACCGATTGAGCTCCAACCAGTCCCAATTTAACACAAATCTCGAGGTTTGACCAGTCAATCCTTGCTGCCCAAGTTTTGATCGAAGAAGATAAGCTTTGACCAGATTTGACTTCTTTGACCAAAGCTTTATGTCATTTCAATTACATAGCAAATTGATATTTATTATTTTATTAATTTAATAAAAAAAGAATGGTCTCTCTCTCTTTTTCCCTCTTATTTTCGTGCAGTACTCTCTCTCCTTTCTTTCTTTCCACCGCAGCTCACTTTCTCTCACTTTTCTCTCCCTTTCTCCCTCGGCTTCAAATCCCGACTTCCAGATTCAACTGGACGCCGACGGAAATTCGACTGTTGGATCGTCGTGATTTCTGGATATGTTATAGTTTGATGTCTTGTGGTTCTAACCCAACTTGAATCGCCTCGATCGGAGGTCGTTTGACCCTTCAAATGTATTTTCTCGTATCAGTCGACGAATCTGTCTTCTGCTGCTCGAATTTCGTATCTTGTTCATGTTGAAGTATCTTGACTCCAGCAGCCTCTAGGACTCATTTCTAGGTTCAAATGATGATTTTTAGTATGTTTTTATCCTGGTCCAGCCCCTGAAAAGTTCGATTCTCATTAGATCGTTGCGAATCAACGCCGAAATTCCAAATCCGTCCGCTGTTGCGCGCTGTCCAGCAAGCTTCCTTCGACTTCTCAACTTCAAATAGGTGAGTTCTACTTCTAAATCTTGAGTAGGGCATTGGATTATTCATTGATTGACTCTAGGATGCGATCCGGGGTAGATCGGTTTAGAAAATTTGGTGGATTTGGCGATATTTATGGAGAATGGTTCTGTGTGAGGATATGGTGCGCTGTTCGCACTCGGTTTAAGGCTGATTATATTCTGTTTGAGCTGATTATGTATCTAGACGATGACTTGAGGTGGTTTAGACATCGAATTATGAGCATTGGGATCAATTAGGGTGGAAACGGGCCCAATTAGTAAGTTGAGTCGCTAGTCGTGACACTTTGAGGGTTGTATATGGGTTGAAATTACATGCTTATGGGTTGGTCATGTAGAATTGTGGTCATAGATTGAGTCCCTATGAACGTTAAATGCGAGTTTTGGTTGACAAAGGCAGAGAAAGAGTAATTCTGGTGAATAATTGTGTGAGAGCCAAAGTGAATGGCTCAAAACACAATTTGGGGCGAGGATTTGATATGACTGTGTCTATGTTTATAGATCACTTGAGTTGCAATGTTGTGAACTGTGCCTCGTAGTGTCTGCATTGTCCATTCCTTTGAATTATGCCTGGTTGAATATCTTGTGAATTGTGAATTACATGCTTATGGTTCGATCTAAGAGTATCTGATATCCTGAGCGAGATTTAGAGGGTGAACTTGCTGAGCTGTTAGCTTACCCCTACTTGGGGATCATCTTTTCAGATGTGTAGGTTTGGCATTGGATCGAACGATGGAGATGATGAAGTTAATGGATGGTCCCAATAAGAAGGGAGCGAGCAATGAGTAAGCCTTGACGTAGCGTTCTGGGGCGCTACAATTCGAGTTTTGATTGAGAAATAGTCGTGTCGAGTTTGTCTTTGCGTTTTTCTTTCTATGTATTTGCTCGAGGACTAGCAAACATTAGGTTTGGGGGTGTGATAACTCTACAAAAGTAGAGTTAAAGTGCTTCTAAAATGAGGACAATTGAGTTTAGTCGTTCGAGTTTTATTTAGTTTTTAGTGTTTTTTGCTTTACTTTAATGTTTTGGTTGTGGTTAGATGATTTTTGTATTAATCCTCATGTTTTCATGCTCGGGTTTCTCAATATTGTCTTAATATGTGTAGTTGTGATGATGAAGAGATGAAGCAAAGAATTTCAGTGAGAAGATTTGGACAGTTGCGGCCTCAAAGTTGCTGGAGACAGAATTGAGATGGATGCATCCATCTGCATTCTGTAGTCGAGTGCAGAATTGAGACGGATGCATCCGTCTGAGAGATGGACGCGTCCATCTACACGCTGTCAAGGATGTGCGACAGGAGCTCTTTCCCTTTTTGCCGCGGTGTGAGGAATTTCATATTATTAGAATATTCTATTTGGTATCTTAGAATTTGATTTAAAGGGCTAAGGATATTATATTTTAAGAGATCTGGAGTGGAATATTTGGTGTGGGGATAAATAGGAAAGAGAGAGGTAACCCTAGAAGAGGCAGATTTGGAGAAAAAAAAAAGACGACAATTCTGCGGGGAACAAGAGACGGCCGGGGAGGGACAACGAGGTTCTCGGACGGAATTAGAGGTCAAGGGGGCTAATCTACTAGTCGGAAGACGGAATACAAGATTTCTTATCTCTTTTTCTAGTTTTCTTATGTCGTTCTTCATGTTTTCTTTTAGAACCGTGATATTTGATTTTCCCATCATGAACTAATTTGTTTTCCTAGGACTATGACGGAACCTTGCGTTCCTATGAATTTCATGAACTCTTTTGCTTGATGTTTATCGAATTTCTCCAATTGCTTATCATATGTTGTTCCTAATGCCTGTTAATCGATTGGCCACCAATTAATAGAGAGTTGATAATTTAGGGATACTTGCGTTGACGATGTGTATCAAATGATCGGAAGGATTACATTGAAATTTCGTGCAAATATTTAGGACTAAATTGATAAGATTAAAATTTTAGGACTAAATTAATATACATACAATAAGGCTTCATTTATTCCACCTGAGGCTCGTCCCTCACTTGTGTCCGGTGACTAGCAACTGATAGAAGAAGAAAGAAAAGAAAAGAATAAAAAAAATAAAAGAAATTGATTTCTATTTTAAATAGTTAAAAGAAAAGGAGTATGACAGAGTGGAGGGAAGAAAGACAATGAAAAATATATTCCTCTTTTAGCTCTGTTTGTTTCGTGTAAAATGTGGCATTTTTTAAAAACGTTTTTCAGGAAGTTGTTTTCCAGAAAAATGACGATATTTTTCGGTATTTGATTGAAAACTTAAAATGAAATGAAAAATATTTTCTACCATTTATTAACAAAAATCAGTTTCCACCGTACATGACTTGTAAAAAATAAAATAAAATCAATTTTTTAATTATTTTGTTTTATATTTTATATTATTTATTTTCTTTATTTTTTCTTCTTCAGCTAGCAATCAGCCACAGCGATTGGCTAGCAAGGCTCACTAGCCTTGGACAAGGCCAAGATGAGCCTCACTAATACATCCATAAGGCCGCGAGGCTTGCCTCGTCAAATCCAAAGATGCCTACATTAGTCAAGGCCCACAAAGCCTTGCCTCACCTCACCTCCCCTACGGTTGGTTGTCGGCCGTGGCCATGGTTGGCGACCTACCAAAGAAGAAGGGAAAAGAAAAACAAGGAAAAGAAAAAGAGAAAATTGAAAACTATAAAAATATATTTTTCATATTTTTAAAATAAATAAAAATGAAAGAAAGTAAAAAATATAATTAAAAAGAAAGGACATGTGAAAGAGAAGAAGAAGAAAGATGAGCAAAAAATTTTCCTCACTTTTGAAAGAGTTTTTTTCATGAATAGAAAATATTTTCCTTGACTAGTTTATCTTCCACAAACCAAACGCCGGAAAATCCTGAAAACATTTTTTTAGAAGTTGTTTTCCACAAAACAAATGGAGGCTAAAGAGGAAAACATTTTCCCCACCCTTGAAGATGCATATTTCATGGGTGGAAAATATTTTTCGTAACAAGTTTATTTTCCATGAACCAAATCCTGATTAATGCAGCAAATGATTTTTTTGGAAGTTGTTTTCTGCGAAACGAATGAACTCTTAGTTTAAGACCGATTGAGTGAAATCCTATATATGCCAATTGTTACACCAATATATATTTTGTGACCTTGGTATAGTTTTGATATTTTGACACGAAAATAAAGTTTGGGATATTAGTATCAAAGTGAGCAAAGTTTATCAATTTTTTTTTTGTTTTTGTGGTAGACAATTATATTTTTGCCACATTGTTACACATTTGGGGTATTGATGACACGGAAAATAGGTTTTGGATATTAGTGTCACAATAAGCAAAGTTTATGATTTTTATGATACACAGATGGTATTTTTGTCATGATTGTATGAGTTTCAGAATTTTGACAAGATGGAAAATATTGTTGTCATAGTCTGTATAGTTTAGAGTTTTGGTGGTATTTTGTTTAAACAAACATAACAATTTTACGTTACCGGTTGTGGAGCTAGATGATATATCTTTGTCATTTATGATTTAAAAACTTTACTTTGTAAAACCTTCCCAAAAAAAAAACTTTACTTTGTAAAAGCATTCTACTGTAGCATGTTGTGAACCTGATTGTGGAAAAGAATCATCATGATCGTAGACACAAATGGCAAATGTATTAGTACCAAGTTGAATTTCCTTTTCTCACAACATTGTTATAATATTGGTATCCGCATCATGCTTTAGAAAAGACTGTCTTATTACGTCCTTAATTGAAGGAAACTTTTCTCATCTAAATCTCTAAGCGGTTGATTTCTTCAATCTTGCGCCCGCTGAAAATTAATACCTTGTTTTGGTGCAAAAATGAGCTAAACCTATGAAAGTTCGAAAAATCATTTTCACGAAATTTCTTTTTAGCAAAACAAATAAATTTCAAATTGCGCATAACCGCTCGTCATTATAGGTAAAGAGTGTTTTCTACCAAGAGTAAAGGGGGAAGAAAGAATTGATTTGACAATTGAGGTCTTGGATTTTGTTATAGCAAATGGGGATCATAAGACGTTTCAATGCTAACTTGCTTTTTTTGGTCGGAATTACAATGCTAACTCAATTACAAATAAAGAATTCGTTTCTTTTCCAAATGCGTTAGGTTGATAGTCCTTATAATAAAGACAAAAATACGACATCATATCACGCCACATGAAATATATACGAATTAGACCTTTGGATTCCACAACATTTCAAGTTATCTGCGTACCGACAAGTAACAAATGAATTTTAAAATGAATAGAGTGTATCGGTATCGCGCCACATTTTATAAGCTCTCTTTTCGTGGACTTTTATATAGAATTATAGTAGAAGTGTAATTTATACTGACATATGTAGCACTGCTTAATAATATATCAATTTTTATTGTTGAAATCGTCGGAAATAGGATGACCAGCGAAATCAGATTTTGAGACATGAAAACACTCACATTAATGATTTATTTACCCCCACAATGTTACTAATGGTTTTAGGTAAATTTCCTTTATGATACAATTAAGTCTCGATAAGATTTCAGATAGCAATTTTGATGTTTCTCCAAATCTCTCTAGGAAACAATTAGAGAGAGTGGATGTATTTCTCTTGACAAAAAAAATGAAAAATAGAAGATGAGGTTCTAAATTAAACAGACACATTTAGTGATATATAGAGAAAATATTTGAACGGACACGACCTTTTAAAGGATAAAGAGTTATGTCCAAACAAATATGTTTCAGAGGTTAAGAATTTATGTCTGAACAAACACAATCTAAACATACATTTTCAAAGGTTTTAAGAACTCTTTGTGAACAATCACATTGTTTCACTAGAAAATAATGGTAATTATTGATTAGTGTCAAATTTACTCTACATGCGCACTCACATATTTTCAATGTGAAACAAGGCACCTCTTAATTTGTTTCTTGTTACGGTAGCCCCACCACACCTTTATAAGTAGAGGTGGCCACGGGCTAGTTCTGACACGGAACCGGCCGGGTCAAACTCGAAACCAGCTCGATCAATGGGCCGATTCGTTGCGAACCGGAACCGGCCCGTGTGGCATGGGTCGGTTCCGAGTTACAAATTTTGGGAACCGGCGGTTCCGTGCGGTTCAGAACCGCCCCGGCCCCAAATAGTCGAACAGCTATATAGCCGTTTATATATATTTAAAATTATTAAATAATTTTATTTTCTATTTAATTTATTTAATAATCCTAACTATTATAAATACCCATCACCTTTCATTTTTTCCTCATAATTTCTCTTAAATTCTCTCATTTCTCTCACTTCTCAAATTCGCTTAATTTTGTCAGTTTTCTTCCGCTCAATTCTCTCAAAAAATGGCCAGTGAAAGAGGAAAGAGCCCGATGATTTTGAAAGAATCAAATTATTCTCATGATCATTGTGAGTATGCACATTGGGGATACAATGATGATGATGATGATGATATCAACATTATTCCCAATGTCGAGCACATCCCGACGCAAGAAAATTTGCATCCAACTACCAATATCGAAGAAGCGTCAACAACAAAGGAAATGAGTCGAGAAGGTGCATCCATCATATGGCAACACTTCATCAAGCAACATCTAGAAGGAAATGACTACAACCTCACATGTAAGCATTGCAAAAAAGTATATAAATTTACAAATGGAAGTGGCTATGAAACATATCAACGACATTTGGTGTCAAAACATCCAACCGAATTCGGGATCGACACGAGGCAATAACAAATTTCTAAGTTTGTCGATTCTAACACTTCTCATTTGTTTCGTTATGATAGAAATAATTATAAGTAAGAATTAGCTAAATTTGCTTCTATTGAACATTTATCGTTTAATTTTGGTGAAAATTTTGGTTTTAATACTTTTATACAAAATGTATATACTCTACAAGCAAAACCTGTTTTGAGAAATGCGCTTAAACGCCAAATTTTTAAACTTTATAAAAAAAGAAAAGAAGATTTGAGAAATTTTTTTTATTTTTCAATGGACGTGTGTATATAGGTAGCGACATTAGAGTGATCCTTAGCAAACTCATTATTATATGGGTATTACATGTCATTGGATAGACGATGATTGGAACATTCAAAAAAGAATTATTGCATTTCGAGTTTTTGATGAAATGCATACGGTACATAATATTTATAAAATAATTAAGCAAGTTTTAGAAGAATATTTATTGGTTAATGAAATTTTTTGAATTGGTTTTGATAATGCCTCGGCAAATATTGTTTCCATTCACTAGTTAGAAACAATTTGTAAACCTGCTTTTGGTGAAAAAAAATTTCACATTAGATGTGATTGTCATGCTTTAAATTTATCCGTACAAGATGGTTTACGAACTCTTGAAATTACTCTCCGTCCAATAAAAATAGCAATTCAATATTTATGGAAACATCCCCAAGTTATGAGAGAGTGGGGTAGATTTTGTAAACAAAATGGAAGAAAACCAAAAAAATTTCCAAAAAACGTTCCAAATCGTTAGAATTCTACATACAAGTTGCTTAATCAATCTTTTTCATATCAAGATTTATTATGTACATTTTTTTACGAATCATATTTCTCAAAATAATTTATACCCATAAGAGTGGGGTATTTGCAAAAGAATTTTAGATTTATTAAAAGTTTTTAATAATGCAACTTATACTTTATCCGGCGTTGATTATCCTACTACACATTTATTTTCAACAGAGTATATAAATATTGCTAGTATTTTTGAAGAAAATAAAGACAACAATGAATTAGGTCTAACTATTATACCAATGCCAACGAAATGGATGCAATATTATACTAAAATTCATATTATTTATTTGGTTGCTTGTGTTTTGGATCCACGTACTAAAATGGATGGCTTACTTGATGATTTAAATTCATGCTATGACTGTTACATTTGACTGAAACTATGAATATTAGAGATATAGAAAAAGAAGTTAAAAATATAATAGTAGAATTATATAATAATTTTTTTAATAGATATAATATAGTTGATGATATAAATAGGCAAAAAAGACAAAATGAAATAATGAAAAATATTTCCAAAATAGAAACTTATTTAACTACTGTGTTTGAGTTTCCTCAATCAGAAGGCATGGATTTCCAAATTCTATAATGGTAGAATAGTCGTTCAACTCAATTTTCAGTACTAGCTCACATTGCAAAAGAGATTTTAGCAACTCCTTACTCAACAGTTGCGGTTGAACAAGCATTTAGTGCTGGAGGTAATATTTTAGATGACCAACGTTCAAGATTATCTCCAAATTCGATTGAGGCTCAAGCTTGTGTCGATGATTGGACAAAGGCTGCATATCGACAATAAGAGATGGATCGCAATAACGAATTCGAATTTTTCAATGATGAAAATACCGCCGCCACGGGTAGTGACAATTGACGATGAGATAAATATAGGGTTATCAAAGGTAAAAGAACTACTTGGATTTTGATCCTTCTATCCCCAAAAAGATATGTAGGTGCTTAATGATAATTCATTAAGTTCAAACCCTTTCCTCCCTTCTATTTTCTTTTCCCTCGATCCCCAAATTTATTACAATTTGAATTTAAAAATTCATTATTTCTTAATTTTATATTTTTTTATTTCATAATTCATTCTTCAAATTTTTTTATTTCGTAAAATTTTATTTGAAACTAGTTTGAACCGGATGGAACCGGAACTAGAACTGGCCCTTGAATCGCCCGAACCGCTAGTTCATGAACCGGAACCACCTTCATGATAAGTCACTAATCGGAACAGGCGGTTCCGAACCAGAATCGGCCCGGTTTCGAACTGTGGCCACCTCTACCTATAAGGATGCTCGATGACCCTGCTCCGGTAATTACTATCTTTCTCGTCTTCTGCCATTTTTTTTCTTGGCTAAATAAATTAATGAACGGATGCTCTTATTAATGTCGTATACTCAATTAGCAAGATAACGATCTACTTATAGGTGTAGAGTTCTCTTTACTTCAATGCGTGGCCAAACTACTCCATTAACTTTTTCCAACCTTCATTTTTTTTTAGGTTCAGTTCGTTAAAAATATTTTTAAAAAATTCATTTTTCAGGAAAATGACAATATTTTTCATTTTTCGGTTGAAACCTGAAAATACTTGGAAAATATTTAGTTGTTCGGTATGAAAAATCGAATTTGATTTTCCTTCATATACTCGTTTTAATAAATTTTTTATTTTCCCTATTCTGCTGGTCACCAATCACAGCACCGACCAGCGAGGTCAGGAAGGTCGAGCTCGCTGGCTGTGGCCATTGTCGGTGACCGAATGAAAAAGAAGGGAAAAGAAAAAAGGAATATAAAAGGAAAAAAGAAAGAAAGAGAAAACAATAACAAATAAAAACTTAGAATATTTAAAAATAATTAAAAATGATAACAAAATTAAAGACATCTAATAATAAATTAAACATGAAAGAGAAGGAAGAAAAGAAAAGGAAAAATGTTTTCATCTTCTCAAGGAGAGGAAAACATTTCCTTACTGTTGAATGTGTTTTTTTTTTATGTGAGGAAAATATTTTCCTTGACTCGTTTATTTTCTATGAAACGAATGCCGAAAAATAATTCAAATGTTTTTTTGAAAGTTATTTTCCGCAAAATGAAAGCTTTAATTATAATGTGTCTTCAGTTCTAAAATCTACACTTCGCATTCCTTCAAAGTTTTTTTTTTCTGCTATGTATGTTGAATATTCATGATTATTTTATCTTTCTAAAAGAGGCAATAAAACTGACTTAGTGTACTCAAATCTTTAGACTCAACTCAAGAGCATCTATAAGTCAACAACATAACCTAAGTGCCCGGCATATCCAAGCCCTAGATGATCTTCGTCTGCAACTGAAAGAGAAGAAAGCCAAGAATCACCCACAACGACAATCAGAAAGATTAATTTATAAAAAATAAATAAATAAATAATCCCCGCGCAGTCCATGCAGGTAAATCTAATTATCTTTCAAGTTATTTATATAGCCTTCTTTAGGGCAAAAGATACCATTTCAACGTTCTTGAAGATCTCTTCGATGATCTTGTTCACGTTCTGCGGATACGGTATCCCAACAATTTTTGTATCTTTCAGACGGTCTATCCTGTGTATTTCTAGGGTTTGGGACCGTACCTCATCTGCAACGTTAACTAGTATGCTCTAGAAGCAAAATGATTGATGAACACGTTATTTTATTCTCCTTTTGATTGCAAAGCAACAAAAAGAAAACTTGCATATTAAATCAAGGAAATTGTTTCGACCAAAAAAAAAATTCATGGAAATTGAAGTCGCATGTGCTACCTACGCAATAGGTTATCCTGCACAAAAAACGATGTCTTGTCTACGTGACACGCATGCATATTATTCTCTGTTCTTCCTATAAAAAAGAAAAATCGTTTCTTTTCTAATTTCGATTCCGCGTCTCGAAATAGTCAGACGAAAATATTTTGATTTTAATATACCGATTAAAGATTCCTTGCAATTATTCAAAGGCACCGTCCATCCAGTTGTTTATTTAGGGAGAAAAATTTTTTGTTTAAGGATTTTGTTGGAATGATTTTTCATTAAAAAAAAAAGGGGATGAATTTGTGATATTACACTCGGTGCTTCACGATTTTTTATGTGAACAGCCCCACCAAATTCCAAAAACACTGAATAATCTTTCCCAAGATAAACATGAATGAATATATAGATGTAGTCTCTATTAAGTTGATATTACATCACTGGATTTGTATGCTTGTTATCTACATGTGATTTAAGATTTTAAGTTGGAGTTTCTTACTAAGTCAATTATAATGCACGATAGTATTATATATTAAATAACTCAATGGTCATAAGGACCTATAAATATTGGTTTTAAATCTCTTAGTAGCGTAGTGTACTATATAATATGCTTCTATTTACATTTTTTATTTTCTTCATTTAAAAAAAATCAGTTGACTTAGTATTGTATTAAACTTGTTGTATTTCTAGCAACTTATGTATTTCTTAATTGTTCTTGCATCATTTAATTTGTATGTTTTTATTTATCTCAAATTCATGCAAAAATAGCTTACTATTCTGCCTCTCTAATTGATACAGTTCATTGAAGAGAGTTGGAAAAAAAATGTTAACTTGATATTCCTAAGAGTTAAAACGTGAAATTTTTTAGGTTTTTATAGAAAATATCACCTCGTTGATGGATATGCCAGCGAGGAGTTAGATCCTTAGATTACAATCCACATATTTGACCACGCTACCCGAAATTTTAGAAGGAACCTGGTTTTTTTTTCTTGTCCTAAGTTCTAGGTTATACTGAAGTATAGAATAGGCAAAGTCCTTCGTTACCTACAACAAGTTTGATGAGGCATGTCCATTAATATATAACATTTTTTGTGCTCAAATGAGATTAAAATAAATAACGTAAGCTCCCCGGCCGCGCGGAATCCCCGGTTATAAAAAAAAAATAAACTAGCTACACCCTCTTCAAATTTTCAGTATAGCCAGAGTGACCTGATTGAAAGTAAATCTAAATTAACTGATAACATTTTTGAATTGAGAGCTACTTGACTTGTTCGAGAGCATAACTCAATACACTTGAGCGACATTATTTACTCTAATAATCATGTCTAATCCTTCATTATAACTTGCATCCATATTGCCACTGATTACGAATTACTACGTTAGTTAGAGGTGTTAATCCAGCAATTACAGCTTCCCTTGTCGTCATCGTCACAAACGGACAAAAAGCGGGACTATCACATGATGAATGGTATAATTGAAAAAGGTCTGTCATGTGGGACGATTCGACTCAAAAAAATGGAGGGAATATAATGTTTTACGCAAGTGTCGGAGAATAGTAAAAGAAAATGTTCCCGCACTGTACGGCATCTCAAGTCAAGAGCCAGGTTTCACATGCCGTGTCGTGGTGGAATTTCGAGCTAGGTTCTGAGATGATGAATAGCACAAGGCTTGTGCTTTTCTTTTGATTGATGAAGATTTAAAATAATAATAATAAATAACGATGTGCATTATTTCTGCTTTAGGACGACGAACATGTTACACAATCTTTATCAGATGATGGGAAATGTGAGGAAACTCGATTAGGCATTACTACTTAAGTTCAAATACAAGTGTTATCTTATGTCGACCTAGGAGAAATTATCAAAAAAAAAAAATCATAAATCTATTAGGCTTTTTTTTATTTTCTTTCTGTCTTTTTTTTTCCTTTCGCCGGTGACCAGCGAGGGTTGGTGGAACTTGCCGTGCACTAGGCGAGTACCACAAAGCCCTCTCCGACCACAGGGGAAAAGAAAACAAAAGACAAAGAAAGAAAAGAAAAGAAAAGAAAAGAGGGAAAAAGAAAACACAAATAAATAAATAATTATTAAAAATTAACCACATCAGTAAAAAAAATGGACTGAATTAGCATAAATGCAAAAGGTTTAGGACTAAATCAGTAAATATACATATATATATATATATATATGAATGAATTGACATAATTATAATAGGTTTGAGACTTTTTCGATGATTTCTCCCGTCAGTCAACATGAAAAAGTTTTCTTTACACTTGTATTAGATTGGCACATGAGATGGAATTAAAATAAAGGAAGAGACCCAGTCCATCTTTTAGATGCATCACATTGTATTTGACACTCCATTTAAAGTTTACTATAGTTCTCTACTAAATCAATTTTCTTTCCATTTTCATGCTAAGCCAGCATGGTAAATGGAAACCTAAAGTTAAAAAGACCTTTGAAAATTGAATACTTAATTTCATATGGGCTGTGGATGTAGTACTTTCTGGGAGATTTGAAACAGAGCGCTAATGATTTCTTCCACATATAGAGAGGGGGGTGCGCATACAATTTGACCCACTATTTTCAGTAATTTCACGTTTTCTAGGTGACGAAAAGTTGGAAGAAATTTTGATGGGTGTTTAGTCAAACTTGTTGAGGGTGTGGTTCATACTTCCCAACGGCTCAAAAGCATGTGGATTTCGCTTCATACTAAACGGGCAGAGGTCCAGGGGAACCGCCTCAGTGAGGGTCTTAAGGGGACAGTGCCTCCTAGGCACTAGAAGGCTTTTACGATTTAAGCCCATGTTTTTTTCATTAGTAATTTGAACTTAGACTCATGAATAGCTGCTACTATATATGTTTATTTTTTATTATTATTGAGGGATATAACGAGAAGTGCGAGGTACTAATTACAGTGGAATCATCTACTAGACCTAACCCTAATTTAAGGATGAGTCTAGATAAAATCTCATGTCTCTATTTCTACTTCTCATTGCTTTTACGCTTTATTTCATGTTGTGTGCCGATCCTAACAAAACTTGGAGGAAAAAGAATTGGCAAAATGGTGATTTTGAACAATTTTATACTCCTCTTAATCGCTACCTCACCTGGCTAATTTGCATCACATTGACAACATATGTATGGGGAACGTGTGATACATTCAATCAAAGTCCTTTTCACTAGACCATTCTCCCAAAAATCACAAGGACAAGTTGTTGCGTGTTGAGCCAAGGAAAATTCTATAAAGTTGAGATAATGCGTTGCTCCTGTTAATTTCGTCTTGAGTTTGAATCCATGGACGAAACCCAGTCAATATGAAGAAAGTGTTGAACCGACTTTTGGTTTACCGAATATACATAGTCCTGATGAAGATCTTGAATCGAGTCATGATTGTCTCATTTTCACTTCTTGGATCTTAAATTGAGGAAGATCAGTCTTGATCCGAGGTAAAAACCTTAGTATTGTGTATGAGAGAGAGAGATACACTTACCCCCAATTTCACAATAATTGACGGGTTAAGTAGCTAAGAATAATGGTTAAGAATAGAAAATTTCAGTAATTTTTATATATCTACATCAGCCTATTTATAGGGTTTATGAGATATATATTCAAGAGGGAAAAAATGATATACATAATATCAAATACGATGAGTCAAGGATATAGACTATAAAATATATATGTATAATTCTATGGGATTTACAAAATCAAATAAATATTCTAATATCGTTAACACAAACCGCACATTGCGGGTTTATGAGATATATATTCAAGAGGGAAAAAATGATATACATAATATCAAATACGATAAGTCAAGGATATAGACTATAAAATATATATGTATAATTCTATGGGATTTACAAAATCAAATAAATATTCTAATATCGTTAACACAAACCGCACATTGTGGATTATGTATATGTTGGAGACACGAGATGGAAACAAACCAAGCGGATATTACCATCCCCTTATAAAGGAATCGCATTAGACACTTCATTTAAAACTAATCATTATGCTTTCATTGACAGATTTTCATTATAATATATTTACTAAGATTGATTGATAGAAAGGGTTTAATACGAGCATGCTTGTAAATGAGTGGGTTATATTCAAAAATCAATCACAGTCTGACAAATCACTTAATAAATCAATTTCGTAAAGTTAATTTGTAATCCAATCACATTATGGTGTGTGTAATATACATATTTCACACTTTTTTTTCCTTGATCATATCATGGTGAATCCGTCGTCATCATGGCCGTCATATCATATATTTAAAAAAAAAAAAGGTGAATCTGTCTGTGAAAGACTCAACGATCTGGATCTACCTCAACGTACTCCACGCTCCAAAATTAGAAAGAGCAACCATGTGACGTATATAATAATACTTACAAAATAAGATAGAAGTTATTAATGAGATTTTATATATATATATACACACACACACCTGTCATGTCAAGCGTCAACTCTCGCCGCCCAAACCCTAGTCCGTTCCTATCCTCGCATCATCCTCTGCTATTCAGGTTTGACATGTTCACACCCAGTTCAACGATGTCAGGCTCAGATGCTGCTCTTTTAGACTGCATTCGTCACCATCTTCTCAGCGACGACGACTTCGAAACCCTGGCGAAAATCGCCGAAAATGTAGGGTTCCACCGCCCAGATCCAAGCTTCAACGCAACTTCGTCGTCGCCGGAGACAACAAGGTCGTTCGAAGCGAGTGATTTCGACGACGTGGGTTTAGAATTGCCCAGCTCTTCGAACGAGCAATCGCTCGTCGACTACAGAGACGCGGAAGGGAATGAGGCGGGCAGCGGAGAGTGTCACTTTCGGGGAGTGAGGAGACGGCCGTGGGGCAAGTACGCAGCGGAAATTCGGGACCCGAAGAAGGGCGGCGCGAGGAGGTGGCTCGGGACCTACAAGACGCCGCGGGACGCCGCGTTGGCTTATGACCGGGCCGCGTTCGCGATGCGCGGGGCCAAGGCCAGGCTGAATTTCCCCCACTTGATCGGTTGCGACGAAGTGGAGCTAGCGAGGGTCACTCGGAAGCAGCAACACTCACTTGAGTCTGAGAGTGGCTCGCCGGATCCCGCCGACCCCGACCCCGGCGAGCTTAGTGGCCATGTCCTGTCGTTCCAATTCAGTGGGACTTGAAATGGACGAAACTGAGAGGTTTCGTGCGATGATTTTCAGTCATTGTGTGTGAACGCGCATGCTATGTTCTATATCAGGAGATTTGGAAACCGAATTCTAATGATTTCTTCCGTTTCGTTTTCTCGCTCGAGACGTTGAATCAAGTTACGACGGTCGCATTTTTACTTTTATAGATATTCTCTATACCAGATCTTGGCAGATCGAAGGTTTAAACATCAGAGCATGATGCCCCAATTGAAGTAGATCATTTTCAGACCAAAGAAAAGAGTTGATATTCTGTAGGGTGTCTCTAGAATACTTGTTAAGCAAACAAAATGACCAAACGTCGCACATTGGATTTACCAACTTTTTTTTTTGGTGAGTAAATTGAACATTTCCTCGCTATACGAACTTAACAAGCACTATCAATAGGCATGCAGTCTTACTGATTAGAGGGTAGTGATCATAAGTATGGGGTTCGACTCCCTCACTTTGCAAAGAGGCAGAATAAAAGTCTAAGCGATGAAAATTAGAGATAATACAACCAAAACAAAACAAAAACACACTTAAAAAGCACCCAAGGGGTGCTGGTCAATATCTTGTTGGCATATATCTTCCAATTCAAAATGCATAATCACCTTTACTTAGACAGAAGCTCCTAAGTTTATATACTATCTTCAACTATATAACTTATGTTGCCCTAGATTTTACTCACTCGAGAATTGTTCGCTTTGTTCGTCTCATATTGAACCTCACGGTTTTGTCTTTTGGCGTACATGTGAGCAATTTCCCAGAAGATCATTCATCTTGAGAGTGTTCTCACATGAGTGCACTTAACTATAGAGCTGCAAGACTAAGCATTAACATTATATTAAAGGGAGCCTCCCTGAGTTAATTCCGATTTTCACATATATGTTTCACAATCACTTTCTTCATATATGGTACATAGTTTTGTTTATTTCTACCCCGTTCACCATCCTAAAAGCCTATCGGGAGACGCTTTTTATCTAGGCCGTCTCTGGCTCCGGCGACCAATCTTTGCCCTTGTCGGACCGGTTGTTCCATGACCAATAGCACAATTTTATCTCTTGGTTGATTTTATAAAAGAGATTTTACTATGTCATCATTGTGATTTGATTTTGAAGAGACGCTTTGATATGCATATGCATATATGATCACTTGATTAAATCCTAGATCAAGCAAAATAGAAAATTGTCTTATTAAATCGTAAACCAGCGAGCTTTATGCTGAAGCTTTGGCCAATCCTGCTAATGTGTAAGTTGATTCCTATATAAACTTTCAGCTTCATTGAACGGTTTCTGTATCTGCTAGTTGCAACTGTGCTTACCGGAGTATCACTTGCAGTGACGAAAAATCTGGGCGATGTCCTGTACTCGGCATTATGAGCCATTAGAATGTTCATGGGAATTCCCATATCTCTGTTTCCGATTTCAAGTATGGACGGCTATAGGGACTTTTGCATTTGCGCCATCTCTATCAGGATGTTTATCAAGATAGTTGTGATATATGGCACTCAGAAAAGGAGTTACCTTGTCGGCATCCGTAATTACTTATCCTCCTCTTCGGCGGAATCCCGATCGCCACACCAACTGTTCTTTTGGTTGTGATCGCTATTGGCTCGCACCAGCTATCACAATAGGTCTAGGCCATCAGCGCATTCAATATTCACACACACACGCACACACACACAGTAGAGCCTACCCACTTTATTAAAGATTCAATGCAACCGCAGCCGATGCTCGATTACAGTTCAAGATAAGGAAAAAGAAAGAGTTATAAGCAACTAGCAGATGATGCACCTTGAGGTTATTCTTACATTGCGAAAGTGGATTGCTTGAACAAGCCACAAGGAACACAAATTGTCGTTAAGGATGTCAACAAGGACATGGTTGTTGTTAGGGAAAATTGAGCAGCACTTCACCTCTAATTAAGCCAATCCATGATTTAAAAAAAATATTCACATAATTTCACCGATTTAATCTAGCAACAACCAACAATTATATCCAGTCAAAATAGCCTCATGCGGAGTAATAAAAATAACACACTAAGATTTACGTAGAAAACCCGAAACGGGAAAAATCACGGACGACCCAAAATCTTTCACTAGTCACCAAGAATAGCAGGTATACGACAGGGTATATCTCAGTTACACACTAGAGATTCTATATCAACATTACAACAATATTTCATCACCACAAAGGTGAAATAATACACAATAGGTGAGAAAACCCTAACCGCGATTGGAGAATTCGGAGAAGAATCTCAGCAAACGAGAACTATCAACACGTAGATCTCGGCCTCACGAACAACATATCCAAATTTGAGCCAATTCTGACAATATTTGGCCCTCAAATTTGGACTACAAAATTCTTCCTCTCTTTCTCTTCTCTCCCTCGCAGACTTTCTAAACCTTCTGTGTTTTCTCTCTTCTTCTTTTCTCTCTTTTTACTCTCTTTTGAAGAAAGACTCACGTACACATACACACACAAACAGTATTTTTTTATTATTTTCTCCCTCATTAACTCTTGTCTCCCACTTTTCTTCTAAACAAATAAATAAAAAAATGCTGCTGGGCACTCACCATCTGGTGGCCGAGTTGGTTTGCACTCAATTCCTTTCACAAGAGGTCATGGGTTCAAAAATTCTCGGTGCTAGGTGACTTAACCGGGGGGCCCGTGGTTGTGGGATCTGGGGGTCCTCCCAAGGACTAATCGTGCTTCACTGCTAGTTTGAGCACAAGCTCGCCGGCCACGTGGACACCTCGGTTATAAAAAAAAAATGCTGCTGGCCCCCCCACATGTGGGAGACCCAGCCAACAAATCTCCCCCTTTACCTCATGTGAGGAGTTCCATCATGCCCGCTTTGCTTCGATAAAAGTCAAGTTTCATCACTAGCAAGGTTTTGATCATCATATCGGACCCATTGTCGCCAGTACGGACTTTTTCAAGTAGAAAGAGCTTTTCTTCTAACTTTTCTCGAATCCAATGATATTTCACATCAATATGCTTTGATCTTGAATGCAACATTGGATTCTTGCTAAGATAAATAGCACTCATGCTATCATAATATAAAACATACTTCTGTTGCTTCAAGCCCAATTCTCATAGGAATTTCTGCATCCACAAGAGTTCCTTGCCTTTTTCGATGATAGCAATATACTCCGCTTCAGTTGTAGACAAAGTAATACATTTTTGCAATCTTGATTGCCACGAAACTGCTCCCCCTGCAAAGATCATTATATAACCTGATGTAGACTTTCGGGAATCACTGTTATCGGCATAATCAGAGTCTGAATAACCATTTAACTCAAGCCTTCCATTTCCATAACACAAGCATAATCTAGAAGTGCCTCTAAGATACCTCAAAATCTATTTTACACCGTTCCAATGTTCTTTACCTGGATTTGAGAGAAATCTACTCACAACACCAACTACATGAGCAATATCCAGTCTTGTACAAACCATGCATACATCAAACTACTCACGGCAGATGCATAAGGAATTTTCATAATCTCTTCATTCTCTTTCTTACTCGTAGGATACTCATTACTACTCAACTTGAAGTGACCAGCAAGGGAGTACTTACCGGTTTACATGTGCTCATATTGAATCCTTCAAGCACCTTTTCAATATACTTCTCTTGAGATAGATAGAGTTTCTTGTTCTTCTTATCACAAGTAATTTGTATACCAAGGATTTGCTTAGCCGATCCAAGATCCTTTATCGTAAAAGTTTTACTCAACTAATTTTTCAAGCTTTTGATTTTATTAGCATCATGCCCAACTATCAACATATCATCCACATAGAATAGGGGAATAATAAAATCATTATCTGAGAATCTTTTCACAAAGACACAAGAGTCAGAGTTGGTCTTACCATATCCATGATCTCCCATGAATGAGTCAAATTTCATGTACCACTGTCTTAGCGCTTACTTAGAATCGTATAAACTCTTTTTCAACCTGCATATAAAATGCCCCATTGCCTTCAACTTTAAAACCCTCTGATTACTCCATGTATATCTCTTCTTCTAAGTATCTATGAAGAAAAGCTGTTTTTACATCAAGCTGTTCAATTTCTAAATCCAAACTCGCAGCTAACCCAAGAACAACTCAAATAGAAGGCATTTTTACAACTGGTGAAAAGATATCTTCAAAGTCAATTCCCTTCTTCTGACGAAAACCATTCACAACAAGCTTAGCCTTGTATCGTGGTTGCAAACTGTTTTCTTCTGTCTTCAACTTATACATCCATTTGTTTGTGAGTGTTCGTTTGCCCTTATGCAACTTCACCAATTCAAATGTGTAATTCTCATGCAAAGATTTGAGCTCATCTTGTATAGCTTCATGCCACTAATTCTTCTTAGCACACGATATAGCTTATTCATAAGTTTCTGACTCTCTTGCATCGGTGAGTAATACATACTCATGCGGTTGATATTTTTGTGATGGTCTAGGCTATCTTTCTGATCTTCTCACTTGAGGTAGGACTAGTTCTCCTTGCTCAACCGGTTCAACTGGTTGCTCTTGCTCAACTAATTCACCTGCTTCCACTGAAGAATTAACATTCTATGAGGATTCATCATCTTCATGATTTCCATGCGCTTCTCCCCCTTGAATTTCACCCAATACGGTCGAAGGATTTGGACTAAAATTAACCCTCTGTTGAGCTACATTCTTTGGCTTCCCTGGCTTGTCGATGTCTTCAATGGTTTAACGCTCAAAGAACACCACATCTCAGCTTCTAATGACTTTCTTTGTAGGTGGATCCCATAATTTGTAACCAAATTATTCATGTCCATAACCCAAGAAGATACACTGTTTAGACGTGCCATTGTCGCGACCCTTTAAAAAAAAATTTTAAATTTTAAAAGGGGTTAACGGATTATTAGGTTAATTAGATTTGACTAACCTAATGCGGACCCTCCCAAGCCCTACCGAATCGCAACTTTGGTTTTTGTTTAAATGATTTTGAAATTTGGAGTCGCCACTAATCGTTCTTGGTAAGACGATTAGAAACCTAAATAAATTAGCGGGAGAACTAATTTATTCCTGCGAACCAGAGATTATGAGCTCGGGGACTTGGTTACACTAGTTAATTAAAACTAATGCCCTTTCGGTACCTTAATTTCATGGATATCCTAATCCGGCAACTCAGGCTTGGTTTATTCCTAAAGCTCTAGTAGGGTATTCTCTTTTGTGTTTTCACTTTTTAAATAGGATGCATGGATGGTATATATTTTTATTTGTTATATTTTTTTAAGTGTTAAAGATTCCCTGAAGCCGAAAGAGGGAGTGTGTTAACGACTTCTGTGCAGTATTACGACCTACTCATCTTTTGGGTCTGATGATTCAAAAATTAAATTATAGGAAGTACATGACAGTGAATAAACACCTCCAATGGGAGGCCTAGCATTGGCTTGGCTCTTCCCTTTGGGATTTAAGGTACAGGTATTTAAGTTGCAAGTATTTAAACTACTGTAAGTAAAAACCTCCAATGGGAGGCTAAGCATTGGCTTGGCTCTTCCCTTTGGGATTTAAGGTACAGGTATTTAAGTTGCAAGTATTTAACTACTGTAAGTAAAAACCTCCAATGGGAGGCTAAGCATTGGCTTGGCTCTTCCCTTTGGGATTTAAGGTACAGGTATTTAAGTTGCAGGTATTTAACTACTGTAAGTAAAAACCTCCAATGGGAGGCTAAACATTGGCTTGGCTCTTCCCTTTGGGATTTAAGGTGCAGGTATTTAACTACTGTAAGTAAAAACCTCCAATGGGAGGCTAAGCATTGGCTTGGCTCTTCCCTTTGGGATTTAAGGTGCAGGTATTTAAGTTGCATGTATTTAACTACTGTAAGTAAAAACCTCCAATGGGAGGCTAAGCATTGGCTTGGCTCTTCCCTTTGGGATTTAAGGTACAGGTATTTAAGTTGCAGGTATTTAACTACTGTAAGTAAAAACCTCCAATAGGAGGCTAAGCATTGGCTTGGCTCTTCCCTTTGGGATTTAAGGTGCAGGTATTTAACTACTGTAAGTAAAAACCTCCAATGGGAGGCTAAGCATTGGCTTGGCTCTTCCTTTTGGGATTTAAGGTGCAGGTATTTAAGTTGTAGGTATTTAACTACTATAAGTAAAAACCTCCAATGGGAGGCTAAGCATTGGCTTGGCTCTTCCCTTTGGGATTTATGGTGCAGGTATTTAAATTGCGGATGGACTTTGTCCTCTCCATTTTGGGGTATGAATTTTTTAAAATGAAATACAACGAATTGATTCAACAATTTGAAATTTGTGCGCGCTTGAGAACTCCTCCAATCCGATTTTGTGCTTCCATAGGATTGACCATTGATATAGAGCTGCGGCTTCCTGACATAAAATAGAGTGAAGTGTTAGTATACAAAATATGTGCTAATCTGCACCTAAAACCAGAAGAGTAGAAAGAGTACTTATCTCCCATTTTTTGGGAGGGATTTCTATAATTGATTTTCGCTCTCTATGTTCCCAATATAGAGAGTTTCTTTTGAATTAAGAGGGACTTTTAGTCACAGATCAGTTGAGAAATCGGTGGACAGCTTAGGAGCTTGTCTGGGCCGATTTTTGCATCTCGACGAGATTTTTGCTGTTGACGTAGAGATATCATTCTCCTGACATAAAATATGGAAGAAAAAGGAGATGGAGAAAGTGTATACAATTTGTGCTAATTTGCGAGTAAAACCATAAATAAATGAATAAATAAAAACACTTAGCTTGAATTTGTTTGCTCGTTGACGAGGATGAACTCTTGATTTATATTGATCGATGAAGGAATTTGTGATGATAACCCCTAGCTTTAAACTCCCATCATCTTCAAAATTCTCTCTCTTTTGGTATTTTCTTTCTCTCAAAATTTTCTTCAATCTCCCAAAACTCTCTCAAACATCCAAAATTTTCTCTCCAAAAAATTCTCCCAAACACTTCAAATTTTCTCTCTCAAGAATCCTTTCTCAAGCTCACTTCTTCCTCCTTTTATAACCTACTCATCTATCTCCCATTCTAATTTTTCCACTAACTCTATCTCCCATTCTAATTTCTCCACTAACTCTTCTTCATTTTCATCTTCCATTCTCCATCTCTATCTCACATTCTAGTCTCTCCACTAACTCTTCTTCATCTTCATCTTCCCTTCTCCATATTTATCTCCCATTCTAATTTCTCCACTAACTCTTCTTAATCTCCATCTTCCCTTCTCTATTCTTATCTTCCATTCTAATTTCTCTACTAACTCTTCTTCATCTCCATCTTCCCTTCTCTATTCTTATCTTATTTTCTCCATCCATTCTTCTCCAACTTCTCTTCTTCATCTCCTCTTCTTCATCTTCCCTTTTCTATTCTAATTTATCCACTAACTCTTCTTTTTATTATTTGTAAAATAATCCTTCAAGAGTTAGGTATTTGCACTCTAGTCCTTGAATTTTAAGTATTTACAATTCAGTCCCTGAAAAAAATATATTTCTTTAAGTCCAAATCTCCTCACAATTTTTGACACACCAAAATTTACCACATGTCAAATTTAAGCTCATTTCTTGTCGCTGAAAATAATGCATAATTTAATTAAAGCCCTTTTGCAAAATTAAGTCATTCTGGGTATAATTGGGCTAAGATGAAAATTTAAAATATTAGAAGACAATGTCACAACTCATAAAAAGTGAAAGTTAAAAATAAGTTGACTCAAATTAAATTTTTTTAGGCCCGATTCGAGATTATACTCGTGAAGGAACACGTGACTCGAATTGGATTTTTCTGAATTTGCGATGGCCAATATGAAAATAGATTTAAAATAAAAATATTAACTATCTTTGTGTATTTTTTGGCCTCAAATGTTATTTTTCCAAAATTTTCAAATATTTTTGTATTTTTTTAAAAAAATTAAAATATATATAATATGAAAAATTATTTTTTGGTCAAAATTCGTTCCCTAGGCTTGGCTAAGGTTCCCAAAGTTGATTTTTCAATTTTATGAATTCTATTAATTTTCGAAAATAAATAAATAAAAAATACGTAAAAATACTGAAAATATGAAAAATCATTTTTTGGTCAAAATTGGTTCCCTAGGCTTGGCTAAGGTCCCCAAAGTTGATTTTTCAATTTTATGAATTTTTATGGATTTTTTATTACTTTAGCAATAGAAAAAATGATTAAAAATCAGGTGTCAACAGCTGCCCCTCTTTGAAAGGAAGCTCGGTAGAGGTTCATTTCAAAGACGAGATGACACCTGGATTCTTATCGACTCAATACAAGTAAATAAAAAGAGTCGTGACATGATTGTTCCACTGAAAATGAAATGAGAACCTAAGGATTCGTTATATAAAAAAACTTTAGGGTGGTTGAACTTGAACCCGTATGGTGGATCAACCCATGGTAGATTCCTAATAAAAGGATTCTACTGATTAAAAATTGAATTAAAATTTGACCCGTATGGTGGGTCATACCATTTGACCCGTATGGTGGGTCGTACCATGGTAGATTCCTAATAAAAGGATTCTACTGATTAAATTTTGATTGAGATTTGACCCGTATGGTAGGTCACCACATGGAGATACCTGTAAGAAGGACTTGGTGCCTGTAGAAAGGACTTGGTGCCAGTAAAAAGGACTTGGTGCTTTGCCTGTAAGAAGAACTTTGTGCCTGTAAGAAGGACTTGCTTTGCCTGTAAGAAGGACTTGATTTGCCTGTAAGAAGGACTTTGTTTTGCCTGTAAGAAGGACTTACTTTGCCTGTAAGAAGGACTTTGTGCCTGTAAGAAGGACTTGATTTGCCTGTAAGAAGCACTTTGTTTGCCTGTAAGAAGGACTTTATGCCTGTAAGAAGGACTTGATTTGCCTGTAAGAAGGACTTTATGCCTGTAGGAAGGACTTGATTTGCCTGTAAGAAGGACTTTGTGCCTGTAAGAAGGACTTTGTGCCTGTAAGAAGGACTTGATTTGCCTGTAAGAAGGACTTTGTGCCTGTAAGAAGGACTTGGTTTGCCTGTAACAAGGACTTAGTTTGCCTATAAGAAGGACTTGGTGCCTATAAGAAGGACTTGGTTTACCTGTAAGAAGAACTTGGTTTGCCTGTAAGAAGGACTTTATGCCTGTAAGAAGGACTTGGTGCCTGTAAGAAGAACTTGGTTTGCCTATAAGAAGGACTTTATGCCTGTAAGAAGGACTTGATTTGCTTGTAAGAAGGACTTGTTTTGCCTGTAAGAAGGACTTGATTTGCCTGTAAGAAGGACTTTGTGCCTGTAAGAAGGACTTGTTTTGCCTGTAAGAAGGACTTGGTTTGCCTGTAAGAAGGACTTGGTGCCTGTAAGAAGAACTTGGTTTGCCTATAAGAAGGACTTTATGCCTGTAAGAAGGACTTGATTTGCCTGTAAGAAGGACTTGTTTTGCCTGTAAGAAGGACTTGATTTGCCTGTAAGAAGGACTTTGTGCCTGTAAGAAGGACTTGTTTTGCCTGTAAGAAGGACTTGATTTGCCTGTAAGAAGGACTTTGTGCCTGTAAGAAGGACTTTGTGCCTGTAAGAAGGACTTGTTTTGCCTGTAAGAAGGACTTGATTTGCCTGTAAGAAGGACTTTGTGCCTATAAGAAGGACTTGATTTGCCTGTAAGAAGGACTTGGTTTGCCTGTAAGAAGGACTTATTTTGCCTGTAAGAAGGACTTGGTGTACCTCAAAGGGTGCCATTCTGGAATCTGGAAAGATCAGGAATCCTGCAGAAGCTCAAACCCAAATTATATTATCCTGTCGCTTTAGGAATAAACCAAAGAGGCAGAGATCAAAAGGTCTCGAACATTTCTGTCCTTGAGACAAATCATGCTTTATTGAAGAAGGTGGATACCTGTATGTACCGCAATGGATTCGAGTACCCCAACAACCGTCAGAATTCATTCTCTTGAAAGGTTCAGGTTGAAGATATACTTACCTGAGAATTTGGAAGAAATGCTTGGTGGCTTCTCGACAACCAGGCTTGTTCATTCAATAATCGCTGAATGAATTTCAAGACTTTGGAAGGTAGTTTGAACATTGGGAATGTGTTGCCTGTCAGGCAGTATCAGAGGTAACATGTGCAAGCATTTTCATCAATGAGTTGATCGGTTCATGTAAAACTATTCAACCAAGTCGGCAATGATTAGAAGCAGTCTGTGTGATAACTCATGATGCAATCAATCCAAATATGGATCATGCAAAACTATTCTGTCAAGCTTGCATTACCAATTCTGTTTAAGGAGGTTCTCATAGTATGAACGCCTCGAATGTAATCTGAATGGGGGACTTCAATCCGAAAGGGCCTTCTCTCACTCTGGGGAAAGGCTGTTTATCTGTAAATTAAAATGTTAGACTTGCGTGGAAATGGTTTGCCTTTCCTCATCCTGTCATGCCCCATTCTGCACATTTGATGTCTCCTGTGCAGTTTATGCTCTAAGTTGGAGTTGGTAAGTTAAACACACGGAATAGTCATACATAATTCATGAACTGTGTAAGCACAATGCAGATGTGACAATTTTTTAGCATTACGTGTGTTTATATAATGTGCAAATATGGGCGGATTTGAATTGCCCCTGGTATGTGGGCGGACCGAACAAATTGGGAAGCCTACTCCTTATGTCGAGGGGTGGTTCGTCTCAAACTTTGTCTCTACGTGATGAAGCATATGGGTGAGGGAGCATTTCGGTTTGTTTAATGACAGCGACCGCCACGGTTTAGCGGTTGAATGCCCCTGTAAAAAGCAGAGAAATTATTCTTGAAATCAAACGAGATAAGGAAGACATATTTGCTTTTTCGCTTCAGAGCTTGTGATCAATTTGCCCCATTTTTCACCAGAATAGATCTTGTCAGATGATCATAATTTTCTTTTGGATTTGTCTCCTTCAACATGTTAAATGTTAGTGTAAATATTTCCTGTAAAAAGAAAAAGAGACATATCAGCCAGTATTAAAAGGGATAAATTAAAAACGATACTGATTTACCCTTCATCTTGAATGTCTTGCACGAGTCTTTTACCAGTTTTGTTGGATTGAATTTTCCTCGACTTTTGTTGGGCGCCTCACCATTATGGGAAGACTATGGTAAAATACTGACTTTGATACTACTCGTCGAGTATTCCTGTTTGTAAAAAAAAGAAATGCACAAAAAGTTGTTTCATTTATTTATAATACATACAACATTCCCCACCCTTGGGGATCGAACTCGGAATATTTCGGACCTACTGTCATCCCCCATACCATTCGGTCCATTAGACCGTAGGTGTCCATGGGGCTTTCTTTTCAAGGGTTAATCCTTGGGGATAACGCAGCCCTGTTGTATCACCTTGGGCCATGTTACGGTATTTCTCGAGGTAATTTGCAATCCCTGTTAAGAATGGAATAAGACAATTCAAGACTTGAGATGATTATGTGCACATTAGAACGATACAGAATTACCCATTTCTGAGATTGTTCGCGTCTTTCGCTTGTACTTTCCTTTGTCCGAAGCTGTCTATCCCGTGGTAATGCCCATGAGTTGATTTACCCCCAAATTTTATCCAACCTGTATTCGGATATGATTGCGTTCTCGGGTCGATTTGCAATTTCCTGAGAATAGAAGGGGCTTAATTTTAAAACTTGGAGCAACTGAGGGTAAATTGAAACGATACGGAGTTACCCTTCAGGTTTATGCAGATTTTCACTTGCCATCAATTCGTCGCGAGGTTGGTGAGGTGGCGGATTCGAGCATTTAATAGGGGGAAGTCGGATTATTACTCCTTGCTTTTACACATTCACAAAAGCAGAAAAACACATCACGTAAGGAAATAAAACACATTCACTCATTTAGGATTAGTTCCGTTTCCTCTGCAGGCTCTCCCATGATCAGCTGGCTTCATCCCAAATTAGGTATGCATCGGCCATATTGAAGGTCTCGTGGTCACTGGCTGAACAAGTGCATCACAGTCCCGATGCTTTACCGATATCAAACTGGTTGATTATGGCGAAAAGATCATCGTCAATGTCCGCTTGGTGGTGATCTGTCCCTTCTTCCTCGGGAGGTATTGATGCTGATCCAGTATCATTGGTCCTTTTGTACCCTCCTCCAACAGAACTCGATCCTGTTATAAACTGGTCTAACTCACCTCTTAAACGTGCATTTTCGATCCTCAGATCATGCATTTCATCGAGGGTGAGGAGGAGGCTATTGCAGTTGGGGCAGGTGGCGGAGTCAAAAGTCTCTTTATACATCTTGTTTTCCGCTCGGAGGTTTTCATTTTCAACTCTTAGAAACTCGGCTTCGTTGTGCTCATGATGAACCTTCATTCGGGTTCGCCTATTTTGAAACCAGAACTTGATTTGCAAAGGTTCAAGTCCTAACTCTTGACTCAGTTCCATTTTCTGTTTGCCGTCTGGCATAGGGCATGTTCTGAAGAAATCCTCAAGCCTTTGTACCTGCTCCTTAGTATGGCGACGGTAACGCTTCTTTTGACCCTTACCGTTATTGTCCTTATCTTTACTGAGATTTTGGACGTCGTCGGCGGAAGAGCCAGGCTCCATAGGCTCGATCCCAAACATGGCTTCGAACTCTTCCTCTCCCATATTCAGCAGGCAATGATAGCTCTCGGGAGTATTGGGTTGAGACATCTTTGATTTGGTTGATGATTTCTCAAGATTTGCTACTCGCTTCCGGTGTTTTCACTCTCTTTGAATTTTTCTGAGCGATTGCCTATGCCTTAAGACCCTCTTCCGAGCATGGCGTCTCTTTTAAAATTAAACGTGGGTTTAGCAACTGTATTGCTTCTTCCAAGGGTCCGGCCTTTCTCAATCCTCTTTTCTTATCGTGTCTCTTGCTCGGCTCGTCTCCTTCCATCTTTTCGTGATAGGGCCCCTTGTTGTTGTCTCCACCGTCAATTTGCTGGCGAGTTCTTCAATAAAGACGAGTCGTATCTCTTTTCTGCCGAAAATGTCTTTGTCTCCCACTCAGCTTATTTTTTTTATCTTTTCTTTTTCAAAGTAGTGGCGTCCCGTTTAGCTTTGCCGTAGAGACGTCGGATTTGCTTGGCTGGAGATTGGAGACGAGTAGCGGAGGTGATACTGATAGGGAATGTTAGACAGGAAAATCTGGCCAGTAGAGACTTCCCCTGCAAAAATGAAAGAGAATGCGGCAGTATATGTTCTTCATATTCTAGAAAAATTGGAACGATATTGTTTTACCCTTGTGTGTACTTCTATTGAATTTGAATTGAGGAAGTTCCTTCATTTGGACTGGATTGAATTGTATGTCCCGAGTTGCCCTTCACTTTGAGCTTGCCACGTAAGTACTTTGCTTAGTTGGGCCTTATTTTCTTTCGGGTTGCCTTGGACCATCATCATTTTCTATGCCATCAGGTCCGTGAACCGGAGGGCTCCTTTAATTTGAAGGTTACCTTCGAGGCAAATGAGTCCTATCGCGTTCCATTGGGTCATTTCATTTTGCGACACTCTTGAGGCACTTTGCGATTCCCTGGGTGAGAATGGAACAAATCCAATTTAGCATTTTGCAACGATTGAGGGTAAATTGGAACGACACACAATTACCCGTCTTCGAGCTCGCTTGGGTATTTCACTTGAAATTTCCCTACGTGAGGCCATTCAACATTTCTCATTATGGCAGTCAGCGACGTTACCACAAATTGATCCGCCCTAAATCTAGCATAAAAAGGGATTCACGCATTCGACGGGATAAAAAAAAATAAATAAATTGCCCCATTGTCCCTGAATTAAATCAAGACACCTAGAAAGCTGGAAAATATCATACGCAGGGGAATTAAGCATGAAATAAAATGTGCACTTATTCAAGGTCAGTTCTGCCTCTCCTGTGGCTCTTCGATAATCAGCTAGTCTCGTGTTGGTTCGGTTGTGGATGATCGATGTTTGAGAGTCACTACTCACTGGCTCCTGATCGCGGCTTGGGACGTCTGTCAACCCTAAACTGGTTGACCAGGGCAGTAAGCTCATCATCTGGGTAATCTCTTGAACCTTCCAGCAACTGATGCTCGAATTGGGCATTGTTGTTGGCAAATGCTGGCGGTAGATTTCTCATTCTGTCCTCGCCATGAGCAATTTGACTTCTCGTGCTGGAGCCTTCATCATTACTCGAGAAAGTGTGGGGATCACCAACTGTCCTGCTGCCAAAAACTCCTTCCATTCGAGGATTAAAGAAGTGGAAGTGCTCAGGATAATTTCTTGTCTGATTCTCTGGCTGCGCAGGCGCGCTGATCATGGGATGAATTCTAGCCACGGGTTGGTGCTCAGACCAAGGAGTCTGAATACACTGCCCCTGCGGTCTATACTCTTGAAGAGCATTAGGGTGATTCTGGGGGATACTTTGATTAACGCCTGGAGGATTGATGGCACGGCTACTGGCTTGGTTGATGATGGGAAGTGGCTCGCCCCATGCTAACCCGCGGAACTTATGGTGGCGAGGAGACTCGACATTCAGGCTTGGATCAGTCCCGCCTTGGTTTTCTTGATTCTGAGCTGCATTGTGTTCTCTCACCCTTTTTCTGTACTTCTGAAGATGACTCGAAACATTTGCTTTAGTGAGTCCCTCTA
This sequence comes from Psidium guajava, assembly GCA_016432845.1. Taxonomy (NCBI): domain Eukaryota; kingdom Viridiplantae; phylum Streptophyta; class Magnoliopsida; order Myrtales; family Myrtaceae; genus Psidium; species Psidium guajava. The sequence goes on along the minus strand of CM028230.1, from coordinate 12,353,402 downwards.
CGTTCATAATTTCCAGTATATGTTGCGGCCGTGCCGAATCGATTCCTACCTGTTGAACTGCATTAACAAACATACGATGCAGCTCGGGAGACCAACTCATCTTCTTTCTCCAGTTGCTTGGAACAAAATTGAAGGCTTGATGCTTGTTCTCATGGTCGTGCAATTGCTTCCTTACCACGTGCTGCCATATGTTTTGAAGCATCTGAACCCTAACTGGTTTCGTTACGACGTCTTGGGCCCCATTTAAGACAGCCTTCATTATGGCTTGCTGATCATCGCTTGCCGATATTACGAGGACTGGCATGTTTAATTTAGAATTGATGACTTCCAAGAGAGTGAAAACATCCATGTCAATCCCTACCATGGCGGTGAGGACGATATCAAACTGGTCACCACTCCTCCTTAATATCTCTAAGGCCTCTGTCGCCTTTGCTTGAGCTACAACCTTATACCGGCATTTTCTCAATACGGTAACAAGGATTGACAGAGAGACTGGATTACCGTCAATGGCCATGACCAGTAGACCCTCAGGGTAAGGAACTTCATTAGCTTCGACCAGGGTTGAACATGCGCCCGTTTCCCTAATGCTCGACATATTTCTGGATCTAGGACTGCCGACTCGAGACCGCCTCAGGATGTCTTCTTGGACTTGAGGGATCACGGGATCGTCGATGGTTTCTCGTAACAGGCTTTGAAAGCCGATGCTTTGATGGTGAAGGTTTTGAATTCCTCTCCCACGAGAACTCCTTCCTCTCTATCTTTCTCCTGCGAGTTCTTGCGAATGAACTCAAATGAGGACAAGTTCTCTCTCTGGCAATAGCAACGACTTCCCTCTTCACGGGCAGTGCTATTAGATTTTTCGAGGGAGAAAATCTGATATTCAGCTTTTGATCAAAGGGGAAATCCTTGTTTCTCGCTCAGTTCGTCTTCCTTTTTTCTTTTCGTGGTAGAGGGCCCTTGTCAAGATCTCTACCGTCGATTTACTGGCGGGTCCTCCAATAAAGACGAGTCGTATCTCCTTTTCTGCCGAAAATTTCTTTGTCTCCCACTCAGCTTGTTTTTTATTCTTTCTTTTTCAAAGTGGTGGCAGCCTGTCCAACTTTTCTGCAGAGACGTCGGGTCTGCTCAGCTTGAGGTTGCCGCTTGACTTCGCATTCCGATCATCTGCCTCGCCTCTCTCCTCCTTTCTTTCGTGATCTGCTTTCAAAAATGGCCAATTCTCCTAACCATACCTTCTCCGCCGAAATCCTGGCTGGGTGGGAGAGACTCTACAATCTTCTTGGTAGAGGTTACGCTCATATAGCCCAAAACTCTACCGTTGAGGCTGAAATCCTCGGTTTATTCAGGACCCTAGACGCTGCTTCTGTTGAGGGTACCCAACTGGGGAGGGAGTATCGGAACTTCCCGACCCTCTTCATTAATTTTCTGGCTGCCTATAACCGCGCTTATGAGACGGTCATTGTGACTGCCGTCGTGAAAGCTCGTTACCGAGACCGGCACGAGCGTCTGGAAATAGTCACATTTATGGCTGATAATCACAAGAAAGCCTTCAAGTTTGCCAATGATCAGCTTTCGTGGCTAGTTCGTGAGAGGGGAAAGTTGGTGGACCGTCTGGCCTTGGTCCGAACTTACGCCGAACAGGAGCCGAGCAATATTATGATGAGGTGCAAATGCGGTTGGCTGCAGGAGAGACTTGATGACATTACGGCAGATATTGCTTTCGAGAGGGCGGCGATTTCGGACTTGGAGTTTGCTGTCGAGCATTACGAGGCCAGTATGGCCCAGGCTAAGGAGAAGCGCGATTGCCTCTTCTTTAGGCTCGCGGAGCTTGATCCTGAGAACGCCCGGTGCACCCGGAGCATCAACTGTTTGGAGAGTCAGTTGAGCTCCTTCGTAATGGTTATCAGGGCTCAGTTTGGCTTTACTTTTCCTCCCCAGTGAGCTGTTGTAATGCTCTTTGATGAATGGAATGAAAGAAAAGCTTCACGTGTTTTTTTTTGTTTAATTTTCCTGCTATCGTTTCTTCCGCATAGCATAACAGAACGATTTGAGGTACCGAAGATGTCGAGGCTTAATGTTTTTCTTGATGTTCTTGTTTAATTGCTCCAGACGATGATATCGAGAACATTGATGAAGGGTTCGGCGGTGGCCCCCACTATCCATCTTGAGATCACAAATAATAACACTATGACAACTCGATCAGTGCGCTGGTAATAAATCCGGCCACCTGTTGTGTGCCCACTTTTATCCATATTTTATTTCTTTCGGCGTCCACTTGCTCGTGTCGGTCGCCTGTAGCGTCGGGAGAAATTCCTGTGGGCCACGTTCATTAATAGAACCTCGGTCCTCTAAAACCCTCCGCATGTTTCGGATAAGAGGAAATTTTAAGATCGGTCTCTGGTTGATTTAATCAGGTAAAGGTATTTGTTTCATGGGTTCTGATTATATAATCCATATTGTCTTTCAAAAGACGCGGGATCCTCTGCAATACATTAAATATGCCCCCGTGTTTAATCAGTATAAATCCACCGTCATATCAGAATACACTGCCCATACAAGTTTACGGATTGACATAACTCTGTCTGTCAAAGATGGACAGTGTTCGTTTGCCCCCCGGAATTAACGGTTGAAGCCTCGGTGTTTTTCGTCTTTTGGTATTTCTGGAGATGATTCTTGATATATTTTGAACTTAATTTTTACACCCGTCTAGGGTATCTAGGGTCTCCCTGCAAAAGAAAATGATATAATTAGCATGCGACACAAGGAATGTCGGTCCATGACTCCTATATTAGTCCAATTTGATTTTTTTTATTTTTATGAGAAATCAGAAAAAAAAAATTCCCTTAGGAAGAAATGGGTTAATACAGAATTTTTTTGCAGATTTATTACTCTTTTATTTTTTTTTTAAGGAATGTGACAAAATCTCTTGACGTTTACTAAAATTTTTGAAGGAATTTCCTTTTTATCAGAATAAATTTTCAGAGGTAAATTTGTCAGGAAAATTTTATTTTTATTGAAGCAGGAAAGACATGACAGAAATCCTTTATTGGTTAACAAAATTCCCCCGAGACATTAGTCTAATTTTATTTAGAGAAAATTTTCTTAGAAAAACATGAGCAAATTTCTCGAAAAGAATTTTTGTTGCAAGTTTTTATAATTTGAAAGAATGTGATAAAATCACTTGATGTTTACCAAAGTTTTTTTTTTGAAGGAATTTTTCTTTTATCGAAATAAAATTTTAGAGGAAAATTTGTCAGGAAAATTTCATTTTTATTGAAGCAAGAAAGACATGACAAAAATCTCTTATTGGTCAATACAATTCCCCCGAGACATTAGTCTAATTTTATTTAGAGAAAATTTTTTTAGAAAAACATGAGCGAATTTCTCGAGAAGAATTTTCTTGCAAGTTTTTATAATTTGAAAAATGTGATAAAATCACTTGATGTCTACTAGAGTTTTTTTTTAGGGAATTTTTCTTTTTATTGAAATAAATTTTCAGAGGAAAATTTTTTCAGGAAAATTTCATTTTTATTGAAGCAATAAAAACATGACAAAAATCCCTTATTGGTTAATAAAATTCCCATGAAGGGATTTTTCACATCATTTTTTCAAAATTTTTTTAAAAGAAATGAGGGACAAATTTAATTTTTATTTTCTTTTAAAAGAATGGTCGTAATATCAAGCTCAAAAACTGACTAACACCTAGCATGGACCGACCGAAAATATATACAAGATAAAATTAGAGAACTTACTTTTACCTTGGAGAAATGCAAATCACATAGTCATGCGCATGACTCAAGTGAGGAGTGAACTCTAGAAAATAAAAGAAGGAGAGACAGGGTATGGACCTAAAAGGCCCCCACTATCTGAATTGACAACCTTACCCTCCGCGCAATCAAATCACAATGGGAAGAATTGTCAATTCAGATAATGAGCGGGATAAAATATGGTCAACCCGAGCGTAATCGACGCAAGAGCTTTACATATTCGATCCCTATCTATGGTTTTCTAGGAAGAATTTCGCGACTTGGGTTTAGACGCTTGTGTGTGCAGGTGTCGTGATCCTCAGAGTATGCAAGACATGCACAACAATTGATATCAAAACAGCGCTTCTAAAAATATGCGAAATTAAACAAATAAACCAAACACCGAGCCTGCAAAACAAAGGGGTTAGCCAAACACTCCGCCCCTTATAACTCCCATCCTGCAAAAACATATAACACCTATAGAATGAGTCCCAAACAAGATCGCCAGAAGCGAGATATCCATGAAATTTTCATTGGCTTAAGTCCACTAAGACTTTTAAAATTTCGAAAAAATTCAAGTATTCCAATTGGTATCTTTTTTCGAAAATTTAAAAATCCCGTCCCCAGTGGAGTCGCCAGTCTGTCGCGACCCTTTAAAAAAAATTTTAAATTTTAAAAGGGGTTAACGGATTATTAGGTTAATTAGATTTGACTAACCTAATGCGGACCCTCCCAAGCCCTACCGAATCGCAACTTTGGTTTTTGTTTAAATGATTTTGAAATTTGGAGTCGCCACTAATCGTTCTTGGTAAGACGATTAGAAACCTAAATAAATTAGCGGGAGAACTAATTTATTCCTGCGAACCAGAGATTATGAGCTCGGGGACTTGGTTACACTAGTTAATTAAAACTAATGCCCTTTCGGTACCTTAATTTCATGGATATCCTAATCCGGCAACTCAGGCTTGGTTTATTCCTAAAGCTCTAGTAGGGTATTCTCTTTTGTGTTTTCACTTTTTAAATAGGATGCATGGATGGTATATATTTTTATTTGTTATATTTTTTTAAGTGTTAAAGATTCCCTGAAGCCGAAAGAGGGAGTGTGTTAACGACTTCTGTGCAGTATTACGACCTACTCATCTTTTGGGTCTGATGATTCAAAAATTAAATTATAGGAAGTACATGACAGTGAATAAACACCTCCAATGGGAGGCCTAGCATTGGCTTGGCTCTTCCCTTTGGGATTTAAGGTACAGGTATTTAAGTTGCAAGTATTTAAACTACTGTAAGTAAAAACCTCCAATGGGAGGCTAAGCATTGGCTTGGCTCTTCCCTTTGGGATTTAAGGTACAGGTATTTAAGTTGCAAGTATTTAACTACTGTAAGTAAAAACCTCCAATGGGAGGCTAAGCATTGGCTTGGCTCTTCCCTTTGGGATTTAAGGTACAGGTATTTAAGTTGCAGGTATTTAACTACTGTAAGTAAAAACCTCCAATGGGAGGCTAAACATTGGCTTGGCTCTTCCCTTTGGGATTTAAGGTGCAGGTATTTAACTACTGTAAGTAAAAACCTCCAATGGGAGGCTAAGCATTGGCTTGGCTCTTCCCTTTGGGATTTAAGGTGCAGGTATTTAAGTTGCATGTATTTAACTACTGTAAGTAAAAACCTCCAATGGGAGGCTAAGCATTGGCTTGGCTCTTCCCTTTGGGATTTAAGGTACAGGTATTTAAGTTGCAGGTATTTAACTACTGTAAGTAAAAACCTCCAATGGGAGGCTAAGCATTGGCTTGGCTCTTCCCTTTGGGATTTAAGGTGCAGGTATTTAACTACTGTAAGTAAAAACCTCCAATGGGAGGCTAAGCATTGGCTTGGCTCTTCCTTTTGGGATTTAAGGTGCAGGTATTTAAGTTGTAGGTATTTAACTACTATAAGTAAAAACCTCCAATGGGAGGCTAAGCATTGGCTTGGCTCTTCCCTTTGGGATTTATGGTGCAGGTATTTAAATTGCGGATGGACTTTGTCCTCTCCATTTTGGGGTATGAATTTTTTAAAATGAAATACAACGAATTGATTCAACAATTTGAAATTTGTGCGCGCTTGAGAACTCCTCCAAGCCGATTTTGTGCTTCCATAGGATTGACCATTGATATAGAGCTGCGGCTTCCTGACATAAAATAGAGTGAAGTGTTAGTATACAAAATATGTGCTAATCTGCACCTAAAACCAGAAGAGTAGAAAGAGTACTTATCTCCCATTTTTTGGGAGGGATTTCTATAATTGATTTTCGCTCTCTATGTTCCCAATATAGAGAGTTTCTTTTGAATTAAGAGGGACTTTTAGTCACAGATCAGTTGAGAAATCGGTGGACAGCTTAGGAGCTTGTCTGGGCCGATTTTTGCATCTCGACGAGATTTTTGCTGTTGACGTAGAGATATCATTCTCCTGACATAAAATATGGAAGAAAAAGGAGATGGAGAAAGTGTATACAATTTGTGCTAATTTGCGAGTAAAACCATAAATAAATGAATAAATAAAAACACTTAGCTTGAATTTGTTTGCTCGTTGACGAGGATGAACTCTTGATTTATATTGATCGATGAAGGAATTTGTGATGATAACCCCTAGCTTTAAACTCCCATCATCTTCAAAATTCTCTCTCTTTTGGTATTTTCTTTCTCTCAAAATTTTCTTCAATCTCCCAAAACTCTCTCAAACATCCAAAATTTTCTCTCCAAAAAATTCTCCCAAACACTTCAAATTTTCTCTCTCAAGAATCCTTTCTCAAGCTCACTTCTTCCTCCTTTTATAACCTACTCATCTATCTCCCATTCTAATTTTTCCACTAACTCTATCTCCCATTCTAATTTCTCCACTAACTCTTCTTCATTTTCATCTTCCATTCTCCATCTCTATCTCACATTCTAGTCTCTCCACTAACTCTTCTTCATCTTCATCTTCCCTTCTCCATATTTATCTCCCATTCTAATTTCTCCACTAACTCTTCTTAATCTCCATCTTCCCTTCTCTATTCTTATCTTCCATTCTAATTTCTCTACTAACTCTTCTTCATCTCCATCTTCCCTTCTCTATTCTTATCTTATTTTCTCCATCCATTCTTCTCCAACTTCTCTTCTTCATCTCCTCTTCTTCATCTTCCCTTTTCTATTCTAATTTATCCACTAACTCTTCTTTTTATTATTTGTAAAATAATCCTTCAAGAGTTAGGTATTTGCACTCTAGTCCTTGAATTTTAAGTATTTACAATTCAGTCCCTGAAAAAAATATATTTCTTTAAGTCCAAATCTCCTCACAATTTTTGACACACCAAAATTTACCACATGTCAAATTTAAGCTCATTTCTTGTCGCTGAAAATAATGCATAATTTAATTAAAGCCCTTTTGCAAAATTAAGTCATTCTGGGTATAATTGGGCTAAGATGAAAATTTAAAATATTAGAAGACAATGTCACAACTCATAAAAAGTGAAAGTTAAAAATAAGTTGACTCAAATTAAATTTTTTTAGGCCCGATTCGAGATTATACTCGTGAAGGAACACGTGACTCGAATTGGATTTTTCTGAATTTGCGATGGCCAATATGAAAATAGATTTAAAATAAAAATATTAACTATCTTTGTGTATTTTTTGGCCTCAAATGTTATTTTTCCAAAATTTTCAAATATTTTTGTATTTTTTTAAAAAAATTAAAATATATATAATATGAAAAATTATTTTTTGGTCAAAATTCGTTCCCTAGGCTTGGCTAAGGTTCCCAAAGTTGATTTTTCAATTTTATGAATTTTTATGGATTTTCTATTAATTTTCGAAAATAAATAAATAAAAAATACGTAAAAATACTGAAAATATGAAAAATCATTTTTTGGTCAAAATTGGTTCCCTAGGCTTGGCTAAGGTCCCCAAAGTTGATTTTTCAATTTTATGAATTTTTATGGATTTTTTATTACTTTAGCAATAGAAAAAATGATTAAAAATCAGGTGTCAACAGCCATCAAACTTGAATCTCTCATCTCTTGGAATTTATACAAATGCCCGGCAGTCGAACACTTTCAGATAATTATAGGAAACATCTTTCCCACTCCAAACTCTTTGTGGAACATCCCCCTTTAGAAGAATTGATGGAGAAAGATTTATCAAGTCCACGGCCGTTCTCATCGCTTCACCCCAGAATGACTTAGGCAACTTCGCATGAGATAGCATACACCGAATCCGATCATTAATCGTCCGGTTCATTCTCTCTGCCACTCCATTCTATTGTGGTGTTTTCGGAACAGTCTTCTCAAGCTTGACGCCATAATTCCTACAATAATACTCAAACGGGCCTTTATATTCTCCACCGTTGTCGGCTCGAACACATTTCAACTTCTTCCCGATTTCTCTTTCCACGTTGACATGAAATTGTTTGAAAGCCGCAAGCACCTGATCTTTAGATTTCAAAACAAAAACCCACACTTTTCGAGAGCAATCATCGATAAATGTCACAAAATATAATGCACCACCAAGTGTTCTAGCATCCATGCAACAAACATCAATGTGAACTAGATCAAACACATTAGATTTTATGTGTGGAGAGGAACTCTGAAACGAGAATCGATGTTGCTTACCCATTATGTAATGAGTACATTTTGTTAGATTTTTCTCCTTCAATGGTAGAAAATTTTTTCTAGCAAGAGTCTCAAGTTCTTTCTCGCTAAGATGACCAAGCCTCATATGCCATAAATTAACTGAGGAGTCCTCCACTGCATTTACCTCTTCTCTGATCAACTTTGCTTCCATGGTGTAAAGAGTGCATGTCTTCTTGCCTTTTGCCACTATCATAGAGCCTTTAGTCAATTTTCATTTACCATCATAGAAAAAATTGCCATAGCCATCGTCATCTAAGACACCTGTAGAGATCAACTGCAGTCAAATATCCGAAACATGTCTCACATTTCTTAGAAGAAAATTGCATCCCACATCAGTCTCCAAGTGAACATCTCCTATGCCAACAACCTTAGAAACACCATTGTTTCCCATCTTAACACAACCGAAATCACCGCTGTGATAAGATGTAAAATAATCACGCCGTGAGGTGACATGAAAAGAAGCTGCAAAATCAACAACCCAACTAGAGTCTTGACATGTAAGGTTCACATAACCATCATCACAAATGAAGATAATATCACCGTCGGATGCAGCTGTTGTTGTAGCTTGATTTTCTTCTTTCTTTTTATCCCCATTTTTATCATGGGATTTATCTCTCTTTGGTTGCTAGCACTCTTTAGCATGATGTCTCATCTTGCCACAATTATAGCACTTCACATTTCTGCTCGATCTTGACTTCAATCTTCCCATTGACTTGCCCATGTCATTACTTTGAAACTTTCTTGATTGACTTCTGGACCTATTTTCTATGACAAGTGCCTCCGATCTAGAATTATAATTCAAGTTTTTTCTTCTTGTTTCTTCTTTGAACAAGCTTTCTTTAATCATGCTCATAGAAAGCACATCACAAGGAGCTGAATTATTTAACGCCACAATCAGTGTGTCCCGACTATCAAGAAGAGTACCAAGCAATAAACATGATTGCAATTCATCACCTAAGTCAATCTCAAGATTTGTCAATTGATTTACAACATCTTGAAATTCACTCAAGTGTTCCGACATACTACTTCCCTCATTGCATCTCAAGTTTACAAGTCGTTTAACTAGAAGAGCTTTATTTTGCGGGGTTCTTATCTCATAAAGATCTTATAGTTTCTTCTACAAGGCATCCGCTTTGGTTTCTTGAGCAACATGATAAAATACACTATCATCAATCCATTGTCGAATAAACCCAACAGTCTTCCGATTCATTCGCTCCCAATCTTTATCTTCCTTGTCTCCTTGAGCTTCGTCACCGTCGATAGGATAAGTCTTTGCAATATAACATGTCTTCCATCCGGGGCTTCTATATAGAATAATTAGAGGCATTTAACTTAAACATGGTGCTATTTGATTCTTCCATCTAACACTGAAATCTCAACACAAGCTCTGATGCCACTCTATTGGGAAAAATCAGACAGTACTTCACCTCTAATTAAGTCAATCCATGATAAAAAAAAAATATTCCCATAATTTCACCAATTTAATTCAGCAACAACCAACAATTATATCCAGTCAAAATACCCTCATACGAAGTAATAAAAATAACACACCAAGATTTACGTGGAAAATCCGAAACGGGAAAAACCACGGATGACCCAAAATCCTCCACTAATCACCAAGAATAGCAAATATACAACAAGGTATATCTCTAGTCACACACTAGAGATTCTACATTAACATTACAACAATATTTCATCACCACAAATGTGGAATAATACACAATATGTCACTACAAAAATAAGGGCTTTTAGCAACGAACAATTAGCGACGAAAAATAATTCATCGCTAATTTGCGACGAAAATAGCGACGAAATAAATTTCGTCACAAATTTGTCGCAAAATTCGTTGCAAAATAACGAAGGTTTTTTAGCCACGAAAAATTAACAACGAAATAAAATCGTCACTAATTTGTGACGAATTTTGCGACGAATTTAGCGACGAAATTATTTTCGTCGCTAATTATTAGGGACAAAATTAATTTTCATCGCTAATTAGCGACGAAATTGATTTTCGTCGCTAATTATTAGCGATGACGTTGATTTTCGTCGCTAATTATTAGCGACGACTTTGATTTTCATCGCTAATATCGGCGAAATTTATTTTCCCCGCTAATTATTAGCGACGAAAAATATTTTTGTTGCGAATTTTAGGTTTAGCGACGAAAAATTATCTTCGTGGCAAACTATTGGTTTAGCGAAAAAAATATTTTCGTTGCTAATTTTAGGTTTAGCGATGATTTTTTTTTTCGTCGCAAATTTTTGGTTTAGCAACAAAAATCATTTTCCTCGCTAATTTTTGCGACGAAAAGTTATACTCGTCGCTAATTTTAGGTTTAGCGACGAAAATCTATTTTGGTCGCAATTTTTTTTTGCGACAAAAATTTTTATTCGTTGCTAAATTCAGGTTTAGCGACAAAAATAATTTTCGTCGCAAATTTTTTGGTTTAGCGATGAAAACCCTAATTCGTTGCTAATTAGCGATGATAATATTTTCGTCGCTAATCAGCGACAAATTAACGTTTTCGTCGCTCATTAGCAATGAAAAAGAAAAATTCGTTGCTACCGAACTTAACCCTACTTCAATGTTGGCAGACGTTGAATGCGTTATTGGCACTTTCAGTAAAACCCCTTTGACTCGAGTCTTGCACTTTTGAGAAGCTCCAGATTCGCGCTCATCTGCACGCACTTGATTTCGCACTCGGATTTCTATCATCTGCACTTTCGACAAGATTTCGGACTCAAATTTTGATATCGCTCATCTGCACTTTTGAGATTTCACTCACTCAGATTTCTCTCTCTGTCTCTTTCATTCTTCCTATCCACCACCCGTTTCTCCGAGAAGGGTCAATCCAATCGACGCCCACAGTTTCGAAGGTGAGTTGCCTCTTCAATCTGCGATTCCTTTTGTTGTATGTTTGGGTTTGTGTTTCGGGCGCCTTTAGAATCTGTAGGTTACGCTTTGATTTGCCGTAAAGTCGAGTCATTTTTTTTCCTTAGGTTTGTTTGTTTGTTCAGGAATGAAATCGTGTGCTGAATTATTCGAGCTGTGGTAGTCTCACTAAGCAGAATCGAGATGTGCAAAAATGGTTGAATGTTATTTTCGAGCTGTGGTTAACTGTATGTCCCATTTGGCTATGTGGAAATCTATATTCCCTAGGTAAATGCAGTTCTTGGGGCGATGGTTTTTGCAGATTTTGGATTACCTAAGGCAGATCACTCAAATTTCTAGTTTTTAGGTTTCGATTGGTTGACTGTATGTCCCATTGCCTCTCTTTCTCCTCGCAAGAAGGTGCTTTTTCATTTAGAGTTCAGACTTATCATTTACCAATTGATGGATGGATGTCATGCCGTTGTGTTTGAATAGGCTCATCCTTCCACCTACTATATCTAAGCTCTTTCCCCCTTATGTCGGTATCGTTATCAAGCAAATACGCATTGACATTTTCACATTGTAGAATGCGAGTAATTTGTGTGACAATTTGCTATTTAGCTAGTTTATGGTGGAGATAATTTAGCAGATGATTGTTGATTGCACTATTGCAGCGGATGTTTTTTTTAGATCAAAGTGCATTATGTTAAAGTGATTTCACTTTTTTTTTCTATTTCAGCAAATGCACTCGAATTGAAATACATTTGCTTACTCCTCAGGGTTTACACGTATGGTATTTCCTTTTTATGTTTATTTTTGCTGGACCTACCGGGTTTGTTTTGTTCTGTTTGTAGTCATTTCTTTAGTTGAATCATACTCATGCGACATAAATATCAATTTTTCTTTGTTTTGTTCTATTTGTAGTCATTTCTTTAGTTGAATCATACTCATGTGACAGAAATATTGATTTTTCTTTGTATTTCTATGTACTATCGATTTTTTTATTGTGTAATTTGAATTGAACTGTATAGTCGGTGCCATGAAAAGAATTAATTCATGTTCATCTCACTACTTGATAGAAATTAGATAATCTGAAGGCACAAGCATTTATAGGTTGGTCTCTTCCTCGGGTGTTCTTTCATACATATATATATATATATATGTATATATATATAATTGCACAAAGATGATTGATGCTACTCTCCAAATCTGAAAGTGCTTTGGACTGGATTTGGAAAGCGTCATAGTGGCTATTCAGGATTTAATGCCGGCTTTCTTCATGTTCTCAATTTTGCTGGTGGAAGAGGCCTTGATATCAAATTACAATTCTGCAGGATCTTGACGAGTTCAAAACCATCCTGAAACCACGACTGAAACTAATTGTACAGAATGATGAGAGAGAATGGTTTATTGTGTTTGTGTCCAGAGCTCATCCAACTAACGATCAGGCCACTAAATTGGCCAAAAAGGTATATGCCAGGCTTGAAGTTGATTTCAGCTCCAAGAAAAGAGAAAGGTATTGATAATTCCTGTAGTTCCTCTTAGATTCTACTTAAACAAAACCATAGCAGTAACAAAAAACGTGATTAAGCAATATCCCTCTGTTTACTTATGCTTCTTATTAGAGCTTGTTATTTATTTCTAGCTCTTTGGAACTCATTTTACAAGGTCAATAAGTGTACTTACGTCACCTGGAAGTTTTTTAACTTAATCACCAAACTTTATTGCGATTATGAATGCATGTGGCCTGGAGGTGTCCCTAGTTTGTGACTACGTCATTGTCCCTTGAGCACTTATCATCTCTTGAGGCAACGATTCTCTCTCTCTCTCTCTCTCTCTCTCTCTCTCTCTCTCTCTCTCTCTCTCTCTCTCTCTCTGAGTCCAAGGAGTAATTTTTCTTGTGACCAGTTGCAAGTTTCTTTGTTATTCTTCTGTCTTTTTTACTCGGTTCCAAAGTTACTGTCGGCCTTTACCATGCTCTGAGATTTGAGCACGTCCTTGTCTCAGGTGTTGCAAATATGACATACACGGTCCTAAAGCAAATTTCTAGGAAGATTTGGAATAAAAAATTGTAGAGTCCATCAGGAATACCTTGGGTTAACGTGTTCATTTTTATGAGGATGAGATACGGAAGCTCAGTGAACAACGATTCATGCCGATTTGGAACTTCTGTAATTTTTTCATATTGAAGGTCTTTCCCTTCTCTTCCCTTCTCAAAGTTGTGGACCATTGTTATCAAATGAAGTGTAACTTTAGCTTAAGTGAGTTGCCCTGTTTTGATTTTTCCTGTTGCCTGCATAACTTTTGTCTCACATGTATCGATTTTACGCATTTGCATGATTATTCTATCATAAGTCTTAGGTCTATTAGTCTTATCCATTCATCTCAATGCAATTATGAGGCGCATAGTACTTAATGCAATTATGAGGCACATTACTTAGAAATTTCCTGTCTTCTTGTGCCTATTATTCCAAATCAATTCAAACTTTCTCTGCAACCTATTCTCACGGTTTCTTTCTCCTTTTAATTTTTGGAATGGTCAACAGGAGAGCTTGGCTTTTATATTTGAAATGGCACAACTTCCTGAAGACGCGTTACGTGAGTATGATGAACTAGAGCTCAGCTACTTGGAAACAGGTGCTTATTCCATGAATGCCTTGTTGAGCTTGGCTTTTATATTTGAAATGCCTTGTTTAGTTATAATGCTTGATATTGGACTCTGCATCTTCTCAGTTGCTCCAATTGGCATTTTGAGTCCACTTCAATGTATGAAATTGATGGTTATGTTTGATTTCCTGTAGATCATTCTACAAGCTAGTCCTAGAGTCAAGCACTTTGGAAATCTTTCTCGTCTTTGGAGGATTTTGAGGTATAACCACCGGCAAGCACAATCTTGCCTTAGCATTTACTAGTAGCTTTATGTCATTTTATCTTTCCTTCGCTTACTTGCTGTTTTCATTACGAGTTTTTTCTAGCTCACAAAGTATGCTATTGATCTCAATCTTTCATTTTCTTTCAGGCATTGAAAAGCTCCGATGCAATCATTTTGAATCCTGGTAGGGGGAGATTTGCCAAGGATGGTCTGATTCACCCCGAGGTTGCTTAAGTAGTTGCTTTAAAGTGCTCAAGATCATTTATTCTGTCATTATGTGTACTATAAAGAAAAATGTTTATGTCATTCTTGTGGGAAATGTAGATGAATGTACTTCATTTTCATATTATTATAATATTTTGATGTTATTAAGTGCTTAATCAATGTTAAATATAAATTCTAGAAATTAATTTTTCTTTTGATTAGATTTAAAATTGAAAATTAAAAGAAATGATTTTATCATACGATCACAAATAATAAAGTTCGTTGCAAAAAAAAAAATTCGTCGCTAAATTCGTCCCTAAACAATATTCGTCGCAGAGTTCCTCGCTAAAGAATTAATAAAAATTCGTCGCTAAATTCGTCCCTAAATAATATCTTTCGTTGCTAATTAGCAACGTATTTGGCCACGAACTGATTTGCGACGAATTTTTCCATGAACTGATTAGTGACGAACTTTGCCACGAATTGATTAGCGATGAATTTTGCCACGAACTGATTAGCAACGAACTTTGCCACGAACTGATTAGCGACGAATTTTCCCACGAATAAATTAGTGACGAATTTTGCCACGAATATAGTACGTCGCAAATTAGCGACGAAATTTGAAAATTTTCGTCGCTAAATTTTGCGACGCCGAATTAGCGACGAAATTTTTTCGTTGCAATTTTCGTCGCAACTTCATTTAGCGACGAATTTTGCTAAAATTTTCGTGGCAAATGCCTTTGCTAAAACCTTTTTTTTTTGTAGTGTGTGAGAAAACCCTAATCGTGATTGGAGAATTCAAAGAAGAATCTCAGCAAACGAGAACTATCAACACGTAGATCTCGCCTCACGAACAACATATCCAAATTTGAGCCAATTCCAAAAATGTTTGGCCCTCAAATTTAAACTACAAAATTTTTCCTCTCTTTCTTTTCTCTCCCACGTAGACTCTCTAAACCTTTTGTGTTTTCTCTCTCCTCCTCCTCTCTCTTTTTACTCTCTTCCGAAGAAAGACTCACGCACACATACACACACAAACAGCATTTTTTTATTATTTTCTCCCTTATTAACTTTTGTCTCCCACTTTTCTTCTAAATAAATAAATAAATAAAAATGCTTCTGGGCCCCTACATGAGGGAGACCCAGCCAATAGTTGTCCTCCTGGCAGCGAGAGATTCTCGATTGGAGAACCAAGACGCCATCAATTCTGCAATAGTTACCATGTTGGCAGACCCTAAGGAGGTAGCGGTGAATCTCTACGTAGAATTTATTTACAGCTGTTATCGAAGAAAACGCTGCTCATTGTATCTTGTTACTGCGAATCCCCTGAAGCTCTTTTGTATGCTCCGCGTCGCTTCTTGATGTTAGGCACGATAGGGAATCCAAGCAGCTCACTTTCTTCCATTTAACGGCTCCAACAAAAGGACCGCGCTCACATACATTGATGGTGCTGTGAAGATTCATCGTGTGAGCAAAGGCGCACCGGAACAAGTAAGAGATTATTGAAGTCGATAGTTAAGAGCCAACAATGAGATGAGAAAAACTCGCAATTCGTGTCTAAAACAAACTGGAAATCAAGAAGAAGGCACATGCCATAATCAAGAACTACGCGGTACATGGACTGAGATCACCGGCCGTAGCCCGCCAGGTGATCAATCTGTCTGAGTAGCTGTTTCTTTGCCCCGTAGGCAATATCGAAATGTCTTTCGTTCTTTTCTGATGTAATTCTTCTGCCATCCTTAGGAAGTGCATCTGGCAGCAAAGAGAGTCCTGGCGGCCCCTGGAAATTCGTTGGGCTCTTGCCTCTTCTCGATCCGCCATGCCACACCAGTGCCAAAACGATCAGAACAGCTCTAGACCTCGGCGTGAGTGTTAAGATGATAACCGGAACCACATGACAGCCACATAAGCTTATGAGATTCGAATGTACTGGTGGATTTTCATTAAGAGGTCAGGAAAATTGATGAGCTAAACATTGTTGCTTCAGCTCTGTTCACATTTCAGGTGACCAACTCGCGATAGCTAAAGAAACAGGGAGGCGACTTGGAATGGGGTCCAACATGTACCCTTCCTCATCCCTCCATGGGAATAGTAAGGATGACGCAGTTGTAGCTCTCTCAATCGTTGAACTCATTGAGAATGCCAATGGTTTCGCTGCCATGTTCCCCGGCATGCCCTGTTGATTATCCTATCTGATCTTGATCGGACCCCCTCTCATTTGTATTTTCTTTACTCGATCCTACCATCAGAACACAAGTATGAGATAGTGAAGAGACTGCAGGCGTGAAAGCACATTATGATGCGCCTGACTTAAAGAAAGCCGATATTGGGATTGCCATCGCCGACTCCACGGATGCTGCCCAAAGTGCTACTGATGTAGTGCTCCTGGAGCCTGGCTTGAGTGTGATCATCAGCGCCGTCTTGACAAGTCGTGCTATTTTCCAACACATACGATACATTTTATTGTTGCAAATTAGAACTTGCTCGAGAATTAAATACACACATGTGGGGGTACTCGAGGTTCACAAAAATTGACGTTCATATCTTAACTTTCCCTTTGTGCTCTTGGACGTTCACTACACATTTTTGTGGATCAACCTTGAATTAACATGACAGTTACTTCACAGCTCGGGTTTATATTGCTTACCGTTTTCTGGAAATTCATTCCACTCCCCACCTTTCATGGTTCTTGTGATTCCTATTCTTGATGGTGGTGAGTTTTGGTATTCTTGTTCCTGTCTTTTTCGTTCAGGTTTCTAGATGAGATGGCTCGAGTCGATGGCCTATCGGTATATCGAAAGACAGAGTCAAACCTTCTCCAAGTCCCAACATCTGGAAACTCAATGAAATTTTCACAATCGGGATTGTCCTTGGTGGATACTTGGGTCTGACCACAGACATTTTCTTCTGAGCAGCATATGAACTAATTTCTTCAAGGTACTTGCCTGGTAAATATTGGTATTAATTCACGAAAGATAAGTGACCTCTTCTTAACAATTACAGAAGTTCACAGACCTTTTTCAGCAATCCAGTGTAGTCAAGAAAGTCTGCCAGAACCCAAGAGCTGATGCAACTAGGAGCAGAACACTCCCTCTTAACATGCGTATATTTTGCCTCGTATCTTGGACATTGAAACTTCTCTGCAGGAATTCGACACACCGAGAGAACAAGAAATAAGGGCCTTAACCAGCATCACTTTAATACGTTGGATCAAGATGCTTCCAACCAGCCAAGCCTTGATATTCTTGGCTCGCTCCCGGGATTGGTCATTCCAATGAACGACCTGGCCTACTGCTGGTGATTGCCTTCGTCATAGCCGAATTAGTGAGTTCTCAGTTTGTAGGGCTAGTCAGTCTTATTCTCTCCAGATTTCACGAACTTATCAAATCCTAAGGAAGGCTTGCAGTTCTTTTATGTTTTTGTGCAGATAGCCACGGTGATATCCGCCACGGCTAACTGGAAATTCACAGGGATCAGAAGCTTAGGTTGGGGATGGACCAGTGTCGTTAGGCTGTACAATATCTTGATACACTCTCTAGTTGATCCTATCAAATTTGCCGAAAGATATGAAATCAGAGGGTCAACCAGAGAGTGAGTGAACCTCATTCCCAATTTCAGGACACTTGTGCTGAGAAATTGAACCTCCGTAGTCTCCCAAACAACCAGTGCCTCCAATGTTGCTCAATAATCAAGTCATGATCTTATCTTTCATGTGTAATGATATATTTAAGCACGATTCGACAGACTTTTTGCAGACCGCCTCCACAAGCAAGACTGACTTTGCAAGGGAGAACGCGAGGCAGCGCAGGCTGCTGAGGAGTGGACGTCACACGGCCTCCAGACAGTTGAGACATCAATGATGGTTTCTGACAAAGGTCCTAAAGACTTGAACCTCATGGCTGAAGAAACTAAAAGGCGTGCGGGGTTGCAAGGTTTAAGTGTCTGCTTTCTGAGTGCTGTTCAACTATTATGTAAGCGAAGTTAATAAGATGAAGTACCTAAAAACCAAGCACATTTAGCTCGGCAACAGGGTTGTAGTAATGAAAACTTTCCGCTCAAAGAAGAAATGGCCCGTCGTTGGCACCAAATCATCGCCAGGAAATATGCTTCATTGGTGAAAAAAGAAACAATGTCAGCATGTTTTGGAAGTCAGCCTACTTATGCAGCATAAACTTGACTTCATAGCTGGTTTATGCACTTGGTCCTCTTTTCTGAATGACTTCCAATACAGTACGATGCAGGTTGAGGGAACTCCATGCCCTGAAAGGGAAGGTCGAGTCATTCGCAAAGCCGAGGGGTTTCGACATCGATGAGATGAACCATCATTATACCATCTAAAGCATCAAATTACTTTCAATACTTGCCCACTTTTCAAGAGCCTCCAAGAGCACAGCAAAGAGCTAGAACACGAACAAGAACAAGGGACACAGGTGCAGATATGTATAAGTTTGGCAGGGAATAAACATATGATGCGTCATTTTAATGAAGTATAACTTTCTCATTTGTGCATCGCAGCGAGCGTGTATTATGCGACTCCTAGCATTTCAGTCGAAGAGGAAAGTGAGAATATCCGTGACTCCTCTCGCAAAGGCAATGTAGGGGATTTCAAGTTTAGATTCGCTCCCGATTCAACCTGCAAAATTGGTCGAATGTGTTGTCAGGATAAAAGCATCTTGATAAATTTAATCTTCGCCTATGTATTTGTTCAACACAGGCAAATGTTAAAGTTGCTAAATTCAAGGTGCACTTTTGATCAGCTCGCTTAGCAGATCCAGCAATGCAGAATCTGCCATGCAAGTTGCAGCATGAGATCCTTTCTGCAAAATCCTATGATATGCAGTCTGAGTCTATGGCTCGGAAATAAACAAAATAGAATCCGCAGGAATATCAAGAATCGTTCTCGCAGCAAAAGGCCCGACTAAACTGGATGCAGCTAGGAGAAAAGAACTTCAGTCGCGTGGCGAAAATACTGCTCTAACTGCAGCTGGGATGAACAAAAACAGTACATGCTCGAAGGACATTTTGGCGAGCATGCATCATGTGATTTGAGTTACACAGCGAAAGGCCCGGTCGTTGCAGTACCGTCCGAGCGCTACAACTTTGTAGTTCGAGGAGATGTTATCGAGCGAGAAACAGGACATCTTTACACTGGAAATAATGTCGTTTGACTGTATTTCAGCAGTAAACATGCAATCGTCACGTGCCAGTGCTCGGGACCGAGACAGTGCAGCGACTTAGGCTCTTTCGCGATAGATGGATCGCCTAAGCCAAGCCTTGCCTCAGGATCGATCGCTCACGCTTACCAGCCCACTCGGATCGTAGAGAGAGAAAGAAGAGAGGGAAGCTCGCGAGAGAACGTTCCCATGTTGGGTGATTACAAGTGAGGGGGACAACCCTATTTGTCCACGGATGAGCACCGAATGGGTGACCCCTTGGGACGCTTCACCTTCCTTGTTTTATAGGATCCTCTAGGCAGGATGTGATCATTGGTTGGCTCGCTCCTAGAATGATCTTGGGGAGCTCCAGCACACTAGGGATCGTGCTTGGCCGCCTTGGATCATGCTTGCTCGTGTTGGGTCTGCTCGTGGGCCACTGTGCCTGGTCCATGGCGTGGTCTGTGGCACAGGTCACGGTCAGTCGTCGCACGAGAATTTTGTTGGGCCAGGAAACAATCCTCTCTCTCTCTCTCTCTCTCTCTCTCTCGCGCGCGCGCGCGCGCGCGCGAGGAAAAGGAAGTTTCAAGTCAAGAATCAGAATATGGACCCATGAGAAGCCTCTCTCTCTCTCTCTCTCTCTCTCTCTCTCTCTCTCTCTCTCTCTCTCTCTCTCTCTCTCTCTCTCTCTCACAGCATACTTTAGGATTGGGACTCTGACGAAAGGATACTTTGCTTGAAGTCGTCGAGGATAACAACAAGCCATTCCATTGTTCTTCTCTAATATATACAAATGTCCACAAATCTTTGCCATGTCTAAGGTATTCTGCGATAATGGGGATGTTCCAGAGCTTCTTGGGGAAAGGTAAGTGATCTTGTTCCATGCACGAACAGATCTTCATTGATTAAGACGATATGATTCGAGTTGATCCTTGAGATTTTCTCTTTCCTATATTTCTTTGTAGGAGGGCCGTCACCTTCATCGCAGATGGTTGGATTTTTTATGGGAACGCTTTACCAGCAGTTCGTGGAGAAGGATATCACAAACTTTGAGGAATTCCACATTGCCGTTCTTGACATTTTTAAGTAAGGTCATCTTCCCTATGTAGAAACAGTTAAAAAAAATAGTCATCCAGGAGCTCAAAATATCGAATCTGTGCAGCAATTTCAACTCGGCATTGCCCGGCAAACATTTGGACGTACCGCCGCGAAACAAAATAGAGGTATGGAATCGTCCGGAGAGAGTTTCGTGTGCATGACATGCTTCATTTTTCATTCAAATGTTCACTAGATTTCTGTTCATCCTTTTAGCCTTCCAAACTGTACATCGGACAGGTAAAAGAGGCTGCGCGTTTAATCTTCTGGTGTATGCGCAACGTTATGCAGGACTGCTTTAAACTGTGGGAAGAAGCCAGAGGGACGAAGAAAAAGAAGATCTTCGTAAATTTCATGACGAGGAACGTCAATCTCAGTAAGCTCGATGACTACACAGTCGTTACGGGAGTAGTAATGCCACCGGTGGCTATGGTGGCCAAAAGGACTGGACAGAACGTGCCACAGCTGAACTTTATGAAGGCCATCCCCGATGTCGTGTTCGTGCCATCGGCCACTGTTTTAGCCCTCATCTCCGTTAAGCTGTCTCGAAGAATTTTCCTCAAGACTATAGCCTCCCAAGAGTAGCAAACTTAAGGGAACTCGAATGCATGTGTGACTATAAATAAACAAGAGAAGCTCTTGATTGGTTTCAAATGTACCAATAATAAATCACTGATGAAATTATCATAGTCCGCAAGCACTGTTGCTTTTCCAATACGTTTCCCGCCGATATATATCCAGAGAATACTCAAACGGACAGCATACGATATCAATAGCACAAGTATCAGATTTCAAATGCACAAAAGTGCTCATCAACTTAAAAGAGTGTAATTGAGAGGAAACCCATGTGAAATTTGTTTATACTCGCTCTCCCCAGTGCGGTGTAAAAGCAATTAATGCATCAACTCCAAAGGGTTTAGATAGTCCGAAGATTAAATACCGCTAGCTCGACTAAGCAGAAATATCATAGAATCATGAAAAAAAAATCAAGGATGGTAAAAATTAGAAGATGTAACTTAAATCAACCATTTGAACCCCGAAAATGTAAATAAAAGACATAATATTCCAGGTAAAGAAAAAAAAGGCCTATTTGATTCACATATGTCCTCCAAATGAACAGTAAAGTGTTTCCAGTTCCACCAGAATATAAAATCCATAGGGGAAGAGGGAGAGGATAAACAGAGGATATACAGTTAGAATACGCAAATCTATACAACTCACCTTTTCAAAAGCAGAAACTATATAATCTTTCCTTCCTCTCTCACAAACACTTCTCCAACTGTTACAACTATCTGCAGCCTCACCTAACCCGAGGATTTCCGGCTCCATCGTCGCATAGCTGCTCGCCGACTTCGCCTCCTCCGTTTGCTACGCACATAGGTCTGGCAAATTGGAGGAGATTTCAAACTAGATCTTTTTTCAAGAGAGTCGGTTTCAGATTTCAAAGACGAAAACAGAGAATCAGTTTCAGTTTCATGCAGCTCCAATGGTTCCTCAGGCTTTTTCTCCCTGATGAGCTGATTTCTGAACTCTTCTACATCAAATGATTCTTCCTCCACTGCCTGCTCATTCATCAGAATTTCTTCCTCAGTCTGAAAGTGCGGAGAAAGTTATTTCACTTTTCTACCAGAAACACTAATGCCAAATAGACTCAGCATATAGATTGTATTCTGCTAATCGACTTAAAAGTTAAATAAAAAAAGCAATACTTAAGAGGTGGATAGATTTGAGAGAGACAGAGACAGAGACAGAGACAGAGAGAGAAAATACAAGAAAGATTAAATTCATTCTGACAAGGATTATTCCTCCTATTTGCCATTGCCAGTTCTCCAAATTAAACATGCAGTACATATAGACCCATATCAACAGCAGAACTTGAGAGAATTAAGAACATCCAAGAACCGCATCAGAAAGGACTAAGGTTATGGCTTTTCAATTGGAGTTTTGAAATAAGAAACAAATGCAAAGGTTAATGCAAACACAAGCTATAGTTACTTACATTATCACAAGAAACCCCTCTAGATGTCTGATTTGTGCTCTCAATGATAACGGGCAAACGGATCGCCTCACCAAGTATTGAATTTGCAGTTTCAGGCAGAAGTATATCATCTACATTGGGGTTCGATACTCGCAGAGATGCCGTATGGACAGATTTACAAGAAGATACAAGTCCATTCCCATGATGAGATGCCTGTTTTTTATCAGAGCTGGTGAACTCATCTTTAGGTGGTGGCATACTCAACCTGTTAACTGAAGAGAACTTTCCAGGATTTTCACTTAACACCTTATCCATTCGGGCTTTCAACTTGCATATGTGAGACTTTGCTGTCTCAATTTTAGCAAGTATTTGCTCCAGGGAATTTACCCCATCTTCAAAATCAAGTGAATCACCAATACTATCACCTACTAGCCAAAAGACATTAAGGAAACATTCATCAGAAAAAATAGAACTCAAATAAGAAGGCTTTTGGAGGACAGAAATACTAAAAGCTCATGCAAATTATCTCAAACACCAACTCCTCAAGTCAATTTGGCATTACAGTGCAGCAACTCAATTAAAGACCATAATATAGGTAGCACAGCATCTTCTAATTATGTAGGGAAAATTGAATCATAACGAAGGGAACTTCATGACATACTAACTAAGGAACTTTTTGAGTAAATTTATTTATTAGACATGAATCTCACTGAAAGTGATCACATGAATCTATGAGGACAATTTCGTATAGGATAACTAGAAGTGTTGACTGAGTGCTTTGGATATCTCGAATGTCACAAATTGGCACGCTCGTTCCAAATTATGCATTCTACAAGGAGATCTCTGATGCCTTTCTAAGAAGAGTCCTCTTTTTCCTTTTGGGATATTAAGTATGATAGATGAAGATAAATGATTAGTGCATAAGAATACAGTCACTGGTAACATATTTCGACAAAAGCTTCACTTCCAGAACAGGCATTGAGGTTGCTCCCCATTCGCTCCCCATTCAAGATGAAGGACCAAATTCCAGAAATAAGAATAGTTAGTAAAGCTCCTAGGAAGTAAGTCCTATAGGGTAAGCAATACTAAATGGCCATGCTTATATGGTTTTCCCTGTGCACTCTTGTACAAGACAATAGTATCTCCTATAATATTTGTGGCCTCCATTTTCTTTTATGGAAAAATTCACAGTTCTCCTAACTCCTAAGGTCACTTTCATGAGATCGTCTCCTGGTGCATATCACCACCTAGTCTGTGTATACGTGCTAGTTCACTAATATTTTTTTCGTAGAAAATGAGATCATTCTTTGTCATATGTTTTTCCATTGTGAAATGACATGAAAGCTATCACCTTGTCTCTCGATAATAATTGCGTACATTTGGACATGCCTCATTACAGCAGACTATATTCTGGCAGAAGATAAAAGCACATTTACAAGACTCAAAAAACTAGACCATTTACTAGTAGGTGAGACAAAGTAACTGAACCAAAAGATGAAAAAATGTTGGAAGCAAGAGGGATCCAAGCATTCTTTTGTCATCAAAATTACAGAAATTATTCGAGAAAAGTAGTGGTTTCATGTAATATGATTTACCAGCATGTTAGACCAATAGTTCTGATATAAGGAATCAAATTGAACAGCTAAGTCGGAAGTTCAGTCTAAAATAAGGGAAACAGGACATTAAATGAGTCATAACACAGATTCACTATCCACCAAAAGGAAATGGATGAACTTGAAAGGCAAGGATCCAAGCACATGCTCAACCATCTAATCTTCATCCTATATGACGAAGAGCAAGAGAGGAGGCAAGACAGAAGAAAAATCACCAGCTCTGAATATCTCCATAGATGGAAAAGAAGAGTTTATCAACTGTATAAGGTTATCTGGCCTCAAATTTGGCCTGTCTTGGTACAACTTATCAGCTACTTATTCTTCCACATATGACTTTCCATCAGCAAACCGTGCTTGTGTTTTTCATGGCAAACAACTTTCCCCGTGTATGCATATAAAAGATATATATGATTCTACTTTTCAACTTTTAATGTTTCGAAAGGAACATATGATTCTACTTTTCGACATTTTAATGTTTCATATATAAAAGATATCTATGATTCTACTTTTCAACATGTTAGTTTCGAAAGGTTAGTTTTCATGTTAAATAAAAGTCAAAATGCGAGAGTTGCAAAATCTATAACAAGTCAAAAGTTAAAAAAATTAAAACCACTTAGATCCCAATCATCCCAAAATAACAATTATGTGCTACAAAGGGTACAAAGAAGTATATATATGCCTTTCCATATCCTTACCCTCTTTTCTCAGCAGAGGTTTATAGCTACCAAGTCAGAACATGATCACGAACCTACCACTCATATTCTAAAGAATGAAACACACCCCAAAAAAAAAAAAAAGAAAGGACAAAGTGCCTGGATATCTTGCAATTAATAGCTTTGGTATTCAACCAACATAAAAAAGAAAGTGCTTTAACACCTCACCGTGATTGCCACGACGATTTTCCATAGGAAAATGATCAGCACGCGACTTTTTATCTGCGCGATCAGAAGGAAGAGATAAGAGCTTATGTCATTGGATTAAAACAAATGAGGCGATGGCTTTAAATGTAGTACCATAAAAGGAGAACAAGTTATGCTGTGACATATATGATGCTATATCCCGTGTCTCTTCAACTCTTTTTCTTTTTCTCCTCATCATGACTTTCTCTCTTGAGAGTCGACCAGAAAATGCAAGTAACTTGGAATTAAAATCTTGCGATTCTGGTCTTTCAAAATTATATTCCTTCTTTTGGTTGTACTCTGCCAGTTGCCTATCATACTTTCGTGCTTGGGAGTTCAACTCATTAATCTGCAGTTCTACCCATTTACATCGCCACTCAAGAGGCTGTATGAACCTTCTCCAGTGATCTGTCAGCTTCTTCCTGGAAAGACGAACAAGAATTAAGACGAATGCATTAGAAAGACACTGAAGTTGAAAACAGCTGGGCCCTAAGCAGAACGCTATGTTCCCTTCCATGAATTGATAATTTAAGATATCACTATCAATAACTTTCTAACCTTTTATTTCATATAGATTAAGGGAATTACCAACAGCCTGAATGTTAAAAATCCCTCACCATGCATTTAAGTAATCAGCACATGGTGTACACTAATGCTATGTACATACAAGGGAGGGGAGGAGAAGATTTAAAAAAAAAAAAAGACTCGGCAGGGGTTGGGGATGAAAGTTTGGGTGGAGAATGGAAATTGTGATGAGGAGATGAGGATGTCCCCTACTTTTCCTTCTCTCTCTCCCCTCCCAAACATAGCATAAACGATATGACGAACTGCCTCGCCACTTCAAGTTTAGCCACAGAACCAAAAAATGCACAAAGGCCTCATCCTAAGAAGCATTCTCCGGATATTCATGTACAACACAGGATGCAGTCAGAGCCCCCATGCAAATTATCACATCATTGTCTGTTATTCAGCAACCTACCAATATGGGAATGGTCGAGAAAAATTATCTTCCATGGGCCACATACGTATAATTCATGAGCTTTAAGAAGCATAATTATCTTGAAGGCAGCTTATCCTATTTTTAAAAGCAATTTGTTTCCTATCAAAAACTAGTCCTCTTGAATTCAAATGACAGGACTACAGGCCCTACTACCTGAAATCAATTTGTTCAACAGCTACAGGATGCGCCAAAGGGAGACTTTCTCTATATCTAGATTATCAAGGACAAGACACCAACATGCCTTCCGTCATTACTATACTTTCGGTTTCCAGTCTATCAATAAAGATAAAAGTTAAAGAGCTATCCATCTTCACTAAAAAGAAAATTTACTTCCCGGAGAGATTATTCAAGTTATAAGGAATCGAAAAGTTTCAGAACGATCAATCACAAGTAGCAAGACCTTTGTGGCGTCTTAACTTCTCGGAAATAAAGATGAATATGAAGTTCAATTAAATACTAGGATAATATATTCCATTCCATTACCGCAATCAGACACTATCAGTTTCCTTTATCATCAAATGAACTTAAATCCAAGCCAAGTAAAACAAGTGAAGAGCAAGTTTACGTTGCCAACTTGCTTGGAGATCATCCACCCTATGAGCGGCTAATCTAGACTAAAATTGCTGCATAAAGAATATGATGTCAAGCAACCAAAGCCCAATAGTGGCAGATTCACGAAACAGATATCAGCAGCAGCTTGAAACGGTGAAGTAGATACATCAAGCAAACAAGAAGCTTGGTGCAGGGCATCTACTGGGGTTTCAGGGGTGATGGGACTGATGTGCGATTATCGTAAAACCAACTGCAGGGGAAAAGGTCATAAAGCATCTTCGTCTAGCTCGAATGATAAATCCAGAAGGTCCGTGAATAGTAAAGTCAACTTTATGCATTTTAATAAAAATGGTGAAGGATCAGGGCAAATATAACAAGGGAATCTAATCACAAGAAGTATCCAAGACCCTTCAAAGATTCAGTACACAGTACCTTGTTGGATAGAGTTCACTCTGTCCAGGATAAAGTAATCCTAGCATATTGCCACCAAGATACTGTGACTCAACTTCACCATCACTCATAGCTAAATTATTCTCAAAGCCAGATGATGTATCACCAAATGAACTAGAATTTTCAGTCGTATCCCCTTGGCCACCTTCATATGGGCCTTCTTTAGCCTGATTTTTGCGATCAATTATGTCAACATCGGAATTCCTGTCCCCATCAAGCATTTTCGCATCATGCAAACTCTCCATGTCAAAGCCCTTGTCCTCGCGGTTACTCAAACAGAGCATTGTTTTAGCTTCCGGATCTTGGGGAATGGTTCCATTCTCCTTGCCAACTGGTACATTCGGTGCAGCCTCTGGCCCGCCCATCGGGGTCTCCGATTTGACCCAAACTTCTAGGTCAGGACCCAAAGAGCCCATAATCAAGTCAACCGCTCTAGCAATCCCTCACTGTTCCTGCACAATTCAGCAGCTAGTTACGAATTACCCCACGATCGAGGAGTCTCTGAGGAACCAGAAACGCGGCAACTGCTCTGCTAGTCTAAAACCCCTATTCTACCTCCTCTACAACAAAGAAACCCCATGAAGCTGGATTGATAAAGAACCGCGAAAGCCATTCACAGCATCATCCCTACAGGGATGTTTCTTGCGCAAGCAATTACTTGCCCTTCCCCTTTAAAAAAAAAAAAAAAGCCATCATTCCCGCAAACAGATATCAACCCCATTCAAAAAAATCGCAGAGGGCAAAAAAAAAAAAAACCCAAAACACGCAATACGTGAAGCATCAACGGGAATAGAACAGCAGCGCACAACCAAATCCGCAGAAACCCCCCCAAAAAACCAAAACACCGAAACCCTAGAACGGAGCGAAAAGGGGAGGGAGAGGTAGTACTCGGGCTAGCCATGGTCGTCTCCTTCGAATCTCTGCGCTAGATGAGCTCGGCGTGTCACCCAATCCGTCACCATTCAACGAGCGAAGCAGAGAGAGAGAGAGAGTCAAATAGCGTCGCGCTCTGAATTGGCGGTGCAGTAATCTTCTAAAGGTCATTAAAAACCGTGCTACGTGGCCGAATTCGATTGGTCCATCAGTTGTTGTCCAATAGAGCGCGGGAGCATCAATCAATCGCGGTACGGACGACCAAGATTTTGAGGAGGATTTTGGGTGGTTTTAATTGTAACTTTTTTTTTAATTCTGGCAATTTTTTTTATTCCTTAAATTTTCCAAAACGTTTTTATTTATTAAGTTGCTGCGCAGGCATTGGAAAATTTAATTGCTGTGGGACCCTTCTATTATTTCCCAATTTCTTATGATGTTTTTTCTCGTGCCCCGAGCTTCTCGACTCGATTAATTACTCTCATTTCCTATGCGCATGCTTCGATTACCAAACGACCGAGCATAAACCTCGGAGTTACGGATATATTAAAAGAGACTACGCTTAGTATATAATTTTTCTTTTCCCTTTCCTTCGAATAAAACATAGTAGACTTTCATTTTAAATTTTTAAAAAAAAAGGGTACGGCAAGTACTGGCAAATTA
The DNA here is from genome assembly GCA_016432845.1 of Psidium guajava. NCBI lineage: Eukaryota > Viridiplantae > Streptophyta > Magnoliopsida > Myrtales > Myrtaceae > Psidium > Psidium guajava. Next base: position 12,324,796 of record CM028230.1, on the reverse strand, counting down.
CAAATCGCCCAAATAATAAAACTCAATAGACAAGTTCGTAATCTTTGCCTCCACCACGACGCGAGCGGAGAGTTCAAGACCCGAACGATGCACTTAACCCTCAGTCCCATAATTTGCGGCAACCCTAAGCATTTCGAGATAGAGAATGGACCGAGAAGCTGTGCCTGTGACCTTCTGCTCGCGAATCCCGCTCGCGGCTCGCTTGATCGACCGCCGCCGCGGCAATCGTGGCAAGCTCAAATGCGATTTCGGGCAAAATCGCGATCGTTGCGCAGTTGGTCGCACTAATTCGGTCCGTTCCCTAGGCTGATTCTATAGCTCAAATCTAATTTTCTTGACCAGCCGTAAGTACCGGAGAAGTACTTGTGCATCCTTATCTGCGATGCCGGGACTTCGTTGCTCTTCACGTTTCGTGCAAAGTGACTCCAATCGCAATCCGATTCCGTTTACTCAAGACGTAGTGCGAACAAATCGATGCGACCGACCCTTTCCATAAACTTAAAATGTCCACACTGCCGGCATCGATCAAGCCCTAATTACTTCGAAAATTAGGAAAAGAACGGACGAAGAACTTCCGGTCATCGTAGGTGTTTGAAAAAAAGATAGTTTTTTTTTTTCTAAAAGGTTTTGGGGACGTCGACGCGTCGATCTGGATTCCATTTCTTCGCTAATCTCTTTGTTTTAACCATCGGACAAAAGATTGAATTTAAGCACGCGAGACGTGAGTCGACTCAACTCCATTGCCACACTCTCAACATTTAAACACAAATTCACAGGAGAGAGAGAGAGAGAGAGAGAGAGAGAGAGAGAGAGAGAGCATTGACAAACCTTTGATGCCGACAATGCGATGAGGAAGAAGCGACGAAGGAGAAAGAGCAGTGGACAATTCTCTCGTACCAAACAAATTTTCTAGGATGGAGACAGACAAGACTGAAGAGTTGGTAGCGATTTGAGCCTAATTAAAGCTGGTGCCATTAATTATCTTTTTCTTCATATTAAATCGATTATGTTCATTTCCCGGAACCAAAAACAAATATGGGCAAGTCTAATTCGGAAACTACTTATATGTTAGGTGTCATTTGGTTAATTGAAAAAAATAGAGTGCGTTTCGGGGGGAAATAAAATCCTCCACAATGAAGGCAATGGTGGTGGTTAATGTCATGAAATTAATTCCTCTTCTCTCTTTGATATTTTTCAAGATTTTTTTTTCTTGATTAGTTATGAACATGCTTGTCGAAGCAAAGAGTTCGTGGATTACCGTTTGGGAAAATTTCAAATAACGGCCTCAAATGCTCTCATTTTTTTAAAATAACGATCTCAAGTAGTTCTTATTTCAAATAAGGACTCAAAGTACTCTCTTTATCTCAAATAGATGACTAAAGTGGTTATGCCTATTTTAAATAAAGGCATAACCTTAATAGCTAGCATAATATTCTGACCGATTAGGGACATTTTAATCAAAATATAATTTTAATCTAATTTTTAGTTAAATTAGGTTAAAATTTTAAAAATCAAAAGAAAAAAATACAAGTCCTGCCTATAGCCACCGCCCCATCGTCAATGGGGTGGCGAGTTCATGGCTGCCTTGGTGAGAGCTAGCAACCCTGCTAACTAGAAGCGAGGGCCAAAGCTGAGAAAGGGTCGCAGCCCTCTCCTAGACCTAGATGAGGGTTGCTAGCCCTCAGCCGAACCATGGTGAGGGTTGCCAGCCTCTCGACCAAGAGCAGTGACTCTCGTCAATGCGCTAGCAACATTGATGGCCATCACTGCTGACCCACCAAGATTGGGGTGGCAATCGCCTATGTTTGTTTTTTTTTTTCACTTTTAATTTTTTTAATTTTTGAAAAATTGAAAAAAAAAGGAAAAAATGAATAAAAATAAAAGATATGAAAAATATTAAATGACCAAAATGCCCCTACTAACTAGTTAGTCGGGCCTTTTTCTTTTAGACTAATAATGTTACTTTAGGCCCTTATTTGAAATAATATTCACTTCAAGCCCTTATTAAAGATAATGAAATCACTTTAGGCCTTATTTGAAACAATGTTGATTTTATGTCCTTATTTAAGAACATAAAGGTACTTGTGGCTTTTTTGTGAAATTTTCCCTCATAGTTTTTACCCACCTTATAATCCAACTTTAGGTTAAGTCTCAGATCTACCCCGAACCTAAAAAAATCTCAATTTTAAGTCAAGTCTCAAATCTATCGTGAATTTTTTTTTTTTACTCAAAAAAGACCCTCAGCTTCAGGTTTAGTCCTAAATTTGCTCCAAAATTTTTTTCCTCAAAGAAAATCCTAAACTTTAGGTACAATTCTAGATCTACACAAACTTTTTATTCTAATCTCAAATCTGCTCCACTAGCCCTTTGTTCAAAAATCACCATTAGTCGTCCCTAATTTTCATATCCTCGAATGATTTCATTTTGAAGAATTTCTATATTGGGGCGGATTTAATATTGGTATGGAGATGCCCCGTCGATCCGTACTTATCACCTTATTACTTTGCTAATGTGAGTTTTTTATGATATGGAAATGCCACGTCAAATTGGAACTTCACCACCTAGTAGATTTGAGAATATATTGAAAATTTGTGATTTTTTATGCAAAAAAAAAAAATTCGGGGCAGATTTGGGACTATACCTAAAATTTGAGATTTTTTTTGGGACAGAGAAAAATTCGAGGCAGATTGAGATTGGACCTAAAATTGAGATTTTTTTTAGACAAAAAAAAAGCTCAGGATAGATTTGGGACTTAATCTAAAGTTGGGGCTTATTTAGGAAATTATCCCAGTTCGCTAATAAGTTCCGACCATACTGATTTACGAAAATGACATACATGCACATTCCGGCAAAAATACCAAAATCGTTGGGAAAATCAGCGAAAGATCTGTTTAAATCACATGATTATATCATTGAATTGGCCCGCTTATTAGGGGAAATTAACAGATATTTTATTTCGAGGATGAAGGGCAAATTAACGGATTAACAATTTCGAGCGTTGATGTTAAGATTTAAGGTTATTTGATGGACGTACTAAAATAGCTGATGAAGATGTAATATAAACCGGTCCTCTCTCTCTTTCTACATAAATCATGAGATTAAAAAAAAAAGGGATTAGAGAGGGAAATCCGTTTCTTTCGTGTTGTGTTCCACTCATTCGGGTATGTTTGGAATTTTTATGGACATGTTCAGTTTTCAAGATACAAAATCTTAGGGAAAATTAGTAAAAAAAAAAATGTCATATATCTATTGCAATTGTGCCAATGTATTCATAAATAAGTTTTTTTTTTCAATTGAGTCATAAATCTTTTATATTCATGTTTTTTTTTCATTTTTTTATTGTTTATTCTTTTCTTTCTTTCCTTTTTTTCCCTTCTCTTTCTTCCTCCAGCTGGTCACCAACGAGGCTTCACCTCACCTAGCCATGGAGATGGCGACGTCAACCGCGTCAGCCCTTTCCTTTGGCTAGTCGATGGGTGATCGATTAGAGGATGAAAGAAAAAAAAATGAAAGAAAAGAAAAGAATAAATAATTGAATTAATATTAATAAGATATTGTTAAAAATTGTCACGTTAGCACCAGCAGCATCACATCAGCGTTGCTTTGCCAGCCAAAGTTGGTCAAATGGACGAAATTGGCACAAATACAAAAGTCTTAGAACTCAATTGGCCAAAAAAAAAAGGATTGAACTGGCACAATTCTAATTGGTTTAAAACTTTTTTTGGTTATCAATTTTCCTTATAAAAAGTTAACGATTTTCATAAATAAATGAATAAAAATCACCATTGTAGAGAGTTGCCGATTTCGATAAGTTGCTAATTTTTTTTTTTTAAATAAATAAATACTCTTAATTTTTTAACAGAAGTTGCTGGTCATATTCATCGCCGCATCCCGAAATACAAAACAGGATATCACTACTATGTTGGAATGAGTTTGCTTGTCTTAAAATAGGCGAGTCCAATTTAGAAAATAATTCCACGTCGGGTCTGTTTTAGTTAACCCAAAATAGAAAATATTTTCCGAAAAAAAATGTCCAAATATCCTTCTGACAATCTTGGATGCCATCAGTAAAGAGGTAACCAATAAGGAAGTGGCGGCAACAACACCGCCAACTATTGGAGTTGATAATGTTGGACGCAACCGTCAAAGAGGTAACCATCAAGGTAGTGGAGTCGATGTAATTGTCGCATGTAGTTCATAAATAACCCAAGTATACTCATTATAAACACCCGTCGCGGAACTCAACCCTTTTTTTTTTTGCAAATTTATCATTATCTTTACTTTTCTGCAAGTTATATTGTTGGGCACAATTGTCTTCAATTTCCGTAACTTTTAGTTTTTCTTGCCATTTACTTTCTTGTCCAAATCAACAAAGCTACCATTCGAAACATTTGTCGATTCATTCCAATCCACATTCTAAAAGGTCAATCGCGGTCAACTTTTGGAGGAAACATATTTTTGGCACACCAAAAAGAACATATTTTGTTGATTCAAAGAGATTACAATGACAGGAAGTAGAAATCAATGAAGTTGCGTTTCGTTATTCGGATTTCTAGTTAGGATAGAATCGGATAGAATATGATAGGATAAGAAATTCAATGATTTGATCAACTAAAGAGGCACGGCTGGGCGTGATAGGGAGGTGGATGAGCGTGGCAAGGACGGCTTGAGCAATGGATAAAAGAAATCTATCTAGCTTTATCCCACCCCCTCTCTATGATTATTTTATTCTCACAATATCCTCCTTTATCATGTCCTAGATAACTACCAGATGTAGAATATGATAAAACATATCATATCCTGAGTTTTATCTAAACGATCAAACATAGCTTAAGAGTCCATCACTATGTGCGGATTGAGAAAAGAGATGATTTTTAAAGGGGAGCTAATTATCTATTAACTTAAAGAAACGATATTGTTATTGCCCTTTTATCCTGCTAGGATCGGGGTATTGACACTAGTTGCATTCTTACCGTGCTCTTTGAAACTTGGATTCATCATTCATTTCACAAAAGTCAAACTGCATGTGGAGCTTGTCCCCAAGATGTCCCTTTTAACTGCTACACGTCGGTGGAACCACCGGTGATCGAGCGAAGCATAAAGGGCTTTTGCTTGTTTCATGGCAAGAACGACGGATCGAAAGTTGTCTTCCGACATGTCCAGGCCATGTTCATACTTGAAGTGATTCTGTGGCTCTAAGACAGGCTCATACCAGAAGCCCAGAACTTGAATTTACGTTTAACAGAGTCCTCGGATAGAACCGACCTCCGGTCGCGATGATGCTCTTTCGGACCGTCTTTTGCGGGCTTTTTTTTTTTTTTTTGACATTCTTGAGGCGTGAGAGCAATGTCCCGTTCGCCGTACCAGCATGACTAATCGCCCGACCTGAGCTTTACCGAAGAACTGCTTAATAGCAAAATGAGACAGAAAAGAAAATGGGGGAGGAAGAGCTCGCGAGTAAGATCTAGTTAGGACCAACGAAAGAGAGGGATGGAAACATTCCGTCGGTTTTGACGAAGTTCTTGTGCCGATGGATCTTCCATAAGGCATTGAATGTAAGTTGCAACGGCCGAGCTGAGGACCGTGGTTATGGACCGGAAGGACTACAGAACTTCCGCCGGTCCGGCACTTAATACAGCTGATGCAGTCGGAACCATTGCAAGAAGTACAAATGCCTAAGAAAAGGAACATATCTACTTCCGTACAGAAGGACCAATAGAGTAAAATCACAAGCACTACATAACGCAGGCAAAAGATTTGGCAATGAAGGATGTGAAACAAGGCAAAAAGAATGTTGAGGAAATTGCTATGAAATGCATATACACCTGGCTCGATTAACTTCCATAACAATGTAAAGTTTTAATCTTTACCTATAATCGTCTTCGCTGATGTCTATGCCTACTGATCCGTCGATGGATACCGTCTTTTGAAGCCTAATCTGTTCCCTGAACTTGGCAATGAATTCGTCAGCCTTCTTATCGACCTCGTGAGCTTCAGTTCCCATGTCACTGAGAGAACCGGACAGGGCTTCTTCATCTGAGGTCCTTCGGGGATTTTCAGCCTCAGCCTTCCACTCCTCTCCAGAGTTCACATGTTTGTTGTCACGATGACTCTTTTCGCCATTTGCACAATCAGCAAACTCTTGCTGCAGAACAGGACTGGAATTTCCCAGAGTTGGTTCCCCCGCGTTACTGAAGCAGCTACGAGAACCTTCAGTTTTGTTTCCTTCCTTCCTCATACGAAACTGGTCTGTCTTATCATCCTTCATTCCCACCTTGTCGTCTATGAAATTTCGACAGGTCTCTTCGAATTTATCAACTGTTTCTGTGCGTCTGCTCCCTCTGAATGTTCTGACCGATTTTCCTCTCGGTGTACCTTTGATGTTCTTGTCGCGTGGTTTGACATCTAGCTTCAGAGAACCCTGAGGCAACCCTCTTCTATGAGATAAATTCTCTCGGCTGATCCTGCCCAGGTCCTCATAATCACCCTTCAGTTTTCTCTGGCCATCCCCCTCGGGAAAAGTATCGATACTAGTATAGCTACGAGAATGAGATCCACGAGGTTGAAGTTTCCCACCAGAGAATTCCTTACTACTCTTCTCACCCAAATCCATCCCCTCATCATTTAACTTTTCAATACTAGTATAGCTACGAGAATGAGATCCAAGCGGCGGAAGTTTACCACCCGAGAATTCCTCATATCTCTTCTCACTGAAATCCATCAGCTCATCATTGAACTTTTCAATGCTAGTATAGCTACGGGAATGAGATCCACGCAGCGGAAGTTTATCACCCGAGAATTCCTGACTTCTCTTCTCACTCAAATCCATCCCCTCATCGTTTAACTTTTCGGGAGTAGGATAGCTACGAGAATGAGATCCAAGCGGTGGAAGTTTACCACCCGAGAATTCCTCATATCTCTTCTCACTGAAATCCATCTGCTCATCATTGAACTTTTCAATGCTAGTATAGCTACGGCAATGAGATCCACGTGGGGGAAGTTTATCACCCGAGAATTCCTGAGGTCGCTTCTCGCTAAAATCCATCCACTCATCGTTTAACTTTTCGGGAGTAGGATAGCTACGAGAATGAGATCCAAGCGGTGGAAGTTTACCACCCAAGAATTCCTCATATCTCTTCTCTCTGAAATCCATCTGCTCATCATTGAACTTTTCGATACTAGTATAGCTACGGCAATGAGATCCATGTGGGGGAAGTTTATCACCCGAGAATTCCTGAGGTCGCTTCTCGCTAAAATCCATCCACTCATCGTTTAACTTTTCAGGCAGAATCTTCTCGCACTTCTGAGAATGCAACATGTCTGGTGAAGCTTTCCTGTTCATCGAAGATGAATAGAATGTGCTTTTGATGTCAACCGAACCATGTATTACATTTTCACCGTAACTATCTTTATCTGTCAAGTTTCTCTCCATGCCCTTCTCATAGCCAGCCACATCCAACGAACCGCAAACATCAAGTGGTGAAGCGGCAGGTGAAGAACAGGACCGGTCCTTCTTGTTCCAAGGGTCCTCCATTTTTGGCAAGTCAGAAGAAGCGGGATGTGAGGGAGAGATCTTGTCAGGTGAAGAAGAAGATGACGTTGAACCTGTATGCGAAGTTAAAGACCCGTTGGACCTTAAAGACCTCGATCTGTGATGCCTAGACCGGGATCCCTCGACCGAGATATGCCTAGGATGTAGGTTCTTCCCAACGTTGCCAAAACTCTCGCTAACCCCGATCCTCCCGGACCTAGACTGCCACGGTATTGTCGAATCCGAAGGGACATCCACAGTTTCCTCGAACTTATTCTCCAAATTAACCGGACACACATCACCAAAATTCCCATTGACACGGCTATCGGAGCTTATTGAAGAGTGCCCTGAGCCAGAAACAGGACCAGATCCACCTCCATTCCTCGATTTTCGCCTCCTCGGCTCCCCAGTTCGTGATCTCAGACTCCTAACAGGCAACCCCAAGGGCTTGCAATATTCATCACCAAGATTAAAGTTCGGCTGAGCCACCACAACCATGGGCTCATACTGAAAACACTGAGAACTCCAGGTACTAACCACAGTACCACCATTCTCAGAGCTCAAAGATCCAGCCTTTATCTGTTTCTCATTACCAAAATCGCATTCGTCACTGAAAGCACCCTTAGACTCACCTTGAGAGTAGTGCGCAGAGTCCCATTTCCACGCCTCCTGAACCGGTCTCTGGATCTTCCCATCAGACCCGCATGAGAACTCATACCCGTCTTCGAAAATCGGCAAGAAATCGCCCACGCGCGACGCGCTCCACGATGCGGGTGTCTCGGCATTCTCGGGCTCGTCGCCCCCCAGGTTCCTGCGGCTGAACAGGCCGTACGACACGGCGACGCCGATGAAGAGGAGGTGGAGGAGCTCCCAGAACTCGGTGAAGACCCGGTGGTCAAGAAAGGCGGGAGCTTGCGAAGGGAAGAGAGGGACAGCGAGGAGGAGGAAGACGAGGAAGAGCGCCTTGAAGAGGAAGCGGGAGAGCGAGAATGGGGGGGCCTTGGAGGGCTTGTGCTTGCTCGTCGGGTTGAGGCTCCGGAGTGGGAGGTGTGGGTTGGGGTGTGACGTGTGAGCCACCATTGTCGGGCTAGTGAAAAAGCTTTGAGCTTCAGCTGTGTGCATGTGGGGTGTTGCGGGGGTGTGTTGCCGAAGTAGGTGAAGAAGAAGAAGTGGAGATGGTGAAGAAAGGAAGACTTTGAAGCCAAGGTAAAGCAAAGACAGGAGTGGGAGGGGCCAGATCTTCAAAAAGTGGCCATAGCCATTCGGTCCAAAAGGACCAAATTAGCCTGGACATGCCCTTTCCCTGTTGTCCCCGATTCTTTGTCCTATTCGAACTTTGATTTGCATACTCCACGAAATTCTAGTAAGGGTCCAAATAGATTCGTAAGATTCAAGAATTGAGAAAATAAGGGAAAAAGAAAGGCCCAGAGGGAAAAGAGAAAAACTATTGCCGTACTAAGCAAGGGAAGAAGAAGAATAACATCCGAGGCTTGTTTCGGGAAAAATATTTTTCTTTTTTTTCCGTTATTTAGATTGCTTCAAAAAATGAGTTAATAGATCATTTATATTTAAATGCAGAAAAATAATTTCTTCCTCAAAAATTATTTTTTAAAATATGACTAGATACCAACACGTGAACAAAAACCCACTACCCTAGTACCCTGGCTTGGGTCCATAAAGGCAGAGTGTGGGATCCCAAATACTCCTATCCTAATCCCAACACTCAAGCCGAAGTCTTGGGCTCAAGTCCACCATGCTCGACCTTGGGTCCATCGAGACTAAGCCCGGAACCTTGATGCTAGTGCCCGACCCGAGAGGTTGAGCCCGTGTCCATCAAGGCCAAGCTTGGGACCCCATTGTCCTTGGCCTAGATGTCATGTGTTTGAGTGTCGGAGTTCATCAAGGCCAAGCTTGGGACCCCATTGCCCGTGGCCTAGATGCCATGTGCTTTAGAGCGCGCATGACAACCATTCTGTTCCAGAAATAATTTTTGAAACAGAAATAAAAAAAATTTTGTTTCTGATTTTGAGCCAAAATCTATTTCTGGAACAGTTTTTTGTTCTAAAAATAGAAAAACAGATTTGCATTACCAAACGAATTTCTGTTCCAAACCTATTTCTGAAATATGTTTGGAACAGAAATAGCGAAACAGAAACGTTCTCATGCCCACCCCATGCTCAAATCTCCCACGCTTGAGCCCATGTTTATCGAGATGAAAGCTCGAGACCCTAATGCCCGCACGCTAGTTCATTAGAGTCGAACTTAGGCAACATGATATGGGCACAAGCATTGGGGTCCCTAGCTCAATATTTGTGGACTTAGGCTTGTGCACCGGGAGCCCAAAAATGAGAACCGGGGTCTCTAACCTCAACACAAGAGACCCAAGCACTGATGACCGTGGCCTAGTCATCAAGGACCCAAGCATGAGCACTAGTGTCATGGGCCCAACCTTGATCAAGGCTCGAGTGTTAGGGATTTGAGCTCAAGTGCTAAGGACCTAGTTCACCTAGGTCCTCAGCACAGCCTCTATAGATTGGGCCTAGGCCTACCTATTGCCATCCCGCACTCGGCTTTTGTGGACTTGGGTTGTTGCCAAGGCCTCAAGTCGAACCTCTATGGACCTGAGTCAGTGTGTTAGGAAGTTGTGCAGGGGCACTAGGTTCTTGATTTTGGCTTTGTTGGATTCAAGATCGGTGCTTGTGCTCTTGCTCAATACCTAAATCCCGTGCCCAAGTCCTCAACGCCTAGATCCCTGGCCCATCGAGACTAGACGTGGGATTCCAATGCCCGTGCCCAGATACTCGACTGCTCATGCACAAGTTACTAGCACCCGAATGTCGCGACATTCCCAAAAGTAAACCACTAAGGAAAAACTAATAAATTACTAAACGTGGTGCTTAGTACTAACTTTTCCAAGCCCTAGCAATCGCAGCTTTGTACTCAAATCAATATGCAATTGAACTAACCTATTTGAGCTGCTACCAATCAGTTAGGGTCGATTAGACATTCAAGTAAAATGCGATAGTGTATTTTATTTCTACAAACTAGAGATTCAATAGGTACGGGAACTTAATTACGCAAGATTAATTTAACGCCATTTCGGTACTTTTATTCTTTATTTTGAAAAAACGATTATAGACGCAGTTTTCATCAATTTTTAAGCCTAAGCTACTAACATGTGAAGAGTGATTATGAGGTGTGCAATCACCAAAATTAACACCCAATAAACAAAGCAATAAATAGATTGCAGAACATTTAAAGAACTTGGATGCGCTAAGCAAAAGCAAATCGTATCCCCCTATTCATGGCCATGGGGATTTCTGTAAACTATTACTTAGGAAAATATGCGGACATAATGCGTGAATGACATGCATGATTTTGATTGGGTCCAACTAAATAGCTAGATGAAGTGCAAGAATGATGCAGCCATACGTTATGCATGATGTATTCTAAATGATATGTTATGGAATTAATTTGAAATAATATCCATGTGAGAAACTAGTTGAAATTAATCCTGTATGAGACTCTAATTCTATTTTTTTTTGTTCTTTTTCTTTGTTAATTAACCAAAGAGAAATGACCCTAAAAATCTACAAATTAAATGAATATGCATTGACTCCTAATCGTGCATTATATTAACATAGATAAGCTAGGTTCACTATGCGATTAGTGAAAGTGCAATCTAAGTCCTAAAAATCTACTTTAACTACTATGAAGCCAAAAACTAGATGATACAATGCTTGTTGGAAATATAGTGTGGGTGAATGAGAAATTGTTTCTCAAAGAACACCCTTGAGTTGGTGTTAATGGATGATTTTGTAACAATGCTTTAATGCGAGCTCAGAAGCAAAGTGTGTTTCGGATGAGCTCAGAAGCAACGTTCAAAAGCAGCTCTCACAGGGTCAGAACCAGCGTTCAGAAGCAGCTCACGCAGGTTCATAACCAGCGTTCAGAAGCAGCTCGAGCGGGGTTCAGATCCAGCGTTCAGAAGCAACTTGAGCGAGGCTTAGATCCAGCGTTCAGAAGCAGCTCGCGCGGGGTTCAAATCCAGCGTTCAGAAGCTACTCGCGTAGGGTTCAGAAGCAGCTCGCGACGCTCAGAAGTTGACCATTTGTAATGTTTTGGAATGTCATTACATTACGACAGTTATAAATGGCAGAGTTAATCATCCATTATGACATAAACGGCATATTTAAATGTCTGTTACACCACAACAGTTACGAATGGCAAATTCAAATGGCCGTTATCAACTGTTACACCATATAATTTCGAAATAACCCTTCACTCATTTTATAAATAGATGATTCTCTTTCAGTTTTAAAAAACACAGATACACAGACACACACTCAGACGAAAATCAAAACTCTCCCTTTGTTTCTTGCATTGTTTTCGATAGTGTTCAAACACAAGTTTTTCAAGTTCGCCGAAAACTCTGAGGTGTTGTGCTCACTTCTTAGTTGTCAACCGTTGTATCCTGGGAGACAGACGCTCACGAAACCTCAAGCACAGAGTTGAGGGAGCGAATCTGTTTTAAGGAAACTGTGTTCAACACAGACCTCGGTTTATGCTTGTGTCGATCCCACTTTTCTTATGTCGAAAAGCTATTTGCAAGTGAATTTGAAAGTTTTCACCAAACCTTTTTAAATAGTAAGTGTTTTCCAGGAATTCAGATTCAGACACGTTCTGCTTCTGAATGCCCTTTTTAAGCTGTTCAGATTCAGACTCAAGCTCAGGCTCAACAGGTTTTCCCAACATTCCTTCTGAACTAGTGAATCTGAATCGTTTTAGAGATTGATTCTAAACAGGCTGCCGAACCAACAATCTTAAAACAGATTCGTCTGCTTCTGAACTCTGTTTAATAGTTCCGAAGCAGATACGTTTGAGGTCTGAACTCTTTCTGATACTTCAGAAGCAGAAAATTTGCTGTCGAAACAGAGTATCCTTGTTTCAAAATGGCTGCTGAGAAAGAAGATGTTCAACTTGGTTCTAAAAACTTTGGCCAATCTTCTGCTTCTGTTCCTGCTCCTGTTTCTGTTCACCAAGGCGAAAGGCCTGAAAAGTTCAACGGATCGAACTTTAAAAGGTGGCAACAGAAAATGTTGTTTTATTTAACAACGTTGAATCTTGCGAGATTCTTGACTGAGGAAGCTCCTCAGATATCCGATGGTGAAACGGATAAACAAGCCTTCAATGCGCTTGAGGCTTGGAAGCATTCTGACTTCCTCTGTAGGAACTATGTCATGAATGGCTTGCATGACTCTCTGTATAATGTCTATTGTACAATCAATACGGCAAAAGAGTTGTGGGAATCTTTAGACCGGAAATATAAAACAGAGGATGCCGAAGTAAAGAAATTTGTTGTCGGTCGATTCCTTGATTATAAGATGGTAGAATCCAAGATTGTGATCAGTCAAGTGCAAGAAATCCAAGTGATTTTGCACGAGATTCAATCTGAAGGGATGAATCTAAGTGAAACCTTCCAGGTGGCTGCCATTATTGAGAAGCTACCTCATGGGTGGAAGGATTTCAAGAATTACCTTAAGCACAAGCGAAAGGAAATGAACTTGGAGGAGTTGATTGTCAGACTTCGCATCGAAGAAGACAACAGAAGCTCTGATCGCACGAGGTTCAATCCCACCGCAGCTAAGGCAAACGTTGTGGAGCATAAGCAAGCCCACAAGAACAAGAAGGCTATCAAGCCGAAGCTGGGACCGAAAGGAGGAGTCTCCAAAACAAAGTTCCAAGAGAAATGCTTCAACTGTGGCAAGATGGGCCATAAATCCGTGGGATGCAGATTCCCGAAGAAGAAGAAGCATGAGACGAACATGGTGAATGATGTCGCTCATGACTTCTCAGATATAAATCTCTCTGCGATGGTGTCTGAGGTGAACCTGGTCTGGTCCAATCCAAAGGAATGGTGGATTGACACTAGTGCCACGAGGCACGTATGCTCAAACAAAGATCTGTTCACAACCTTCGAACCAATCGATGGGGAGAAAGTCTTCATGGGAAACTCGGCCACGTCTGCAGTTGAAAGCCAAGGGAAGGTACTTCTGAAGATGACCTCTGGGAAGGAGCTGACTCTGAACAATGTTCTGTATGTGCCAGAAATCCGAAAGAACCTGGTCTCCGGGTCTCTATTGAACAAGCATGGATTTCGTATGGTGTTCGAGTCAGACAAAGTTACTTTGTCAAAATCTGGAATGTATGTGGGAAGGGGATATGTATCTGATGGGCTTTTTAAGCTCAATGTACTGACAATTATCAATAAAGATAATAAGTCTTCAGTTTATATGCTTGAGTCTTCCAACTTATGGCATGGCAGACTTGGACACGTTAATTATGATACATTGCGTAGATTAATTAACTTAGAACACATTCCCTCATTCCAAATTGATTGTAAACACAAATGTGAAATATGTGTTGAGGCAAAGTTAACGAGATCATCGTTTCAAACAGTTGAAAGGAACACCAAACTAGGGGTGTGCAAACTGGACCGGACCGGCCCAAGACCAGACCGGACCGGCCGGGTTGGTCCGGTCCTCAAGGGGAGCGGTCCTGTCCACGGTCCCAATAAATGGGACCGGTGACCGGGCGGTCCGGTCCTCGGTCCCGTGGTATGGGACCGGGGACCGGATCGCCTGGACCGGACCGTCCAATATATATAATTGTATATATAAAAAAAGAATTAGAAATATTTGACTTCAAACAAATGATAAAATAAAAGGAACTAGATGCCTATTGAATTAGTTAAAGTTTAGGTTGCTATTGGCTACTAATTCACCATATTGGTTGCGTTAGGGTCGTTATCACTTATATCCAACTCAAAAACAAAAGTTAGGACTTCAAATACTTTTTTGATTTAGTGGAGGAACCTGAAGTGGATGCATATTTTGTCGTCCAGCACCTATTATTAATATCATTTATAGCACTACACAAATTTTTGCATGTCTTTCAAGAGTTAGATTTTTATAAGTAATTGGTGTTAGCGATCCGGTCCGGTCCGCGGTCTTGAAAATTTGGGGACCGGACCGCCGGTCCCGGTCCTGTCCGGTCCCGGTCCAGTCCACGGTCCTGAAAATTTGGGGACCGAACTAACGATCCGGTCCCCGGTTCCATGCTAGGACCGGACCGGCCCTGACCATGCACACCCCTACACCGAACCTCTTGAGCTAATTCATAGTGATGTTTGTGATTTGAAATTCATATAAACAAGAGGTGGTAATAAATATTTTATTACCTTTATCGATGATAGCACTAAATACTGCTATGTGTATTTGCTTAAGAGTAAAAGTGAAGCCTTAAAGAAATTTGTTCTCTATAAGAATGAAGTTGAGAATCAACTCAACAAGAAAATCAAAAGATTGAGAAGCGATAGAGGTGGTGAGTACGAAGAACCGATTGGTGAATTCTGTGTGCAACACGGAATTATACATGAAGTAATTGCACCCTATTCGCCTCAATCAAATGGTTTGGCTGAACGTAAAAATCGCACATTGAAAGAAATGATGAATGCGATGTTACTAAGTTCAGGTTTACCCCAAAATATGTGGGGTGAAGCTATTTTGTCAAGCAATTACCTTTTAAAGAAATTTGTTCTCTATAAGAATGAAGTTGAGAATCAACTCAACAAGAAAATCAAAAGATTGAGAAGCGATAGAGGTGGTGAGTACGAAAAACCGATTGGTGAATTCTGTAGCAACACGGAATTATACATGAAGTAACTGCACCCTATTCGCCTCAATCAAATGGTTTGGCTGAACGTAAAAATCGCACATTGAAAGAAATGATGAATGCGATGTTACTAAGTTCAGGTTTACCCCAAAATATGTGGGGTGAAGCTATTTTGTCAAGCAATTACCTTTTAAATAAGGTACCTCGGAAAAAGGAGGATAAAACCCCTTATGAGTTATGGAAAGGTAGGAGACCATCCTATAAATACTTACGAGTGTGGGGTGTCTTGCAAAAGTAGCTGTTCCAACACCAAAGAAAATAAAGATAGGTCCTAAAACGGTGGACTGTATCTTTATAGGCTATGCACATAACAGTAATGCATATCGGTTTATTGTACATGAATCGAAAATTTCAGATATACACAAGAATACGATCATGGAATCTAGGAATGCATCATTCTTCGAAGGTTATTTCCTTGCAAATCCAATGATGGATCTAGTTCGTCTAAGCGAACGATTGACACTATGAATGAAGAAAGTCATGATTCTGATCATGACAGAGTTCAGATGTAGAGCGAGTCTGCTTCTGATCATGACAATATTCAGAAGCAGAGCGATTCTGCTTCTGACCTACTCCAAAGAAGAGTTCAGAAGCAGAGCGATCCTGCTTCTGAACAGCTCAGACGGAGCAAAAGAGCAAGAGTGGAGAAATTATTTGGAGATGATTTTCTAACTTATTTGTTAGAAAAGGAACCACTAAACTATTCAGAAGTAGTAAATTCTTCTGAGGGACTTCTATGGAAAGAAGCAATTAAAAGTGAAGTTGATTCTATATTGCAGAATCATACTTGGGAGTTAGTAGATCCTCCTCTCGGATGCAAACCTTTAGGATCAAAATGGATCTTTAAAAGGAAAATGAACGCAGATGATTCTGTTGATAAGTATAAAGCCAGACTTGTAATCAAAGGATACAAGCAACAAGAAGGCTTAGATTACTTTGATACTTATTCTCCTGTGACGAGAATAACCTCCATTAGGATGATACTTGCAATTGCAGCATTGCGAAATCTAGAAGTACATCAAATGGATGTAAAAACAACTTTCCTAAATGGTGATTTAGATGAAGAAATCTACATGGAACCACCCGAGGGTTTTATAGTTCCAGGAAAAGAAAGGAAAGTCTGTAAATTGGTTAAATCATTGTATGGCTTAAAACAAGCGCCAAAACAGTGGCATGAAAAGTTTGATAATGCAATGGTTACCAATGGATTTAAGATCAGTGAATGTGATAAATGTGTCTACATTAAAGGAAAAGAAAATGGCTATGTCATTTTGTGTCTTTATGTAGATGACATACTTATCGTCGGTAGTGATGATGAAATGATCAAATCCACTAAGAATATGTTGAATTCAAGATTTGACATGAAAGATATGGGACTTGCTGATGTGATTTTAGGAATTAAAATCACAAGAACGTCAGAAGGTCTTATCTTAAACCAGTCACACTATGTGGACAAAATTCTTGGAAAGTTCAATGTGGATGATTCTGGTATTGCGGGAACACCACTCGACAATAGTTTTCATCTATCCAAGAATAGAGGAGAGAGTATTTCTCAAGTAGAATACTCTAGAGTTATTGGAAGTCTGATGTACCTAATGAGTTGTACTAGACCAGACATTGCGTACTGAGTTAGTAAACTGAGTAGATATACGAGCAATCCGAGTGCTGATCATTGGAAAGCAATTGTAAGAGTACTTAGGTACCTACGATATACTCGGAATCATGGTCTGCACTATACCAGATACCCAGCTGTTCTAGAATGATACAGTGATGCGAACTGGATATCTGATATGAAAGACTCAAAGTTTACTAGTGGATATGTATTTACACTAGCAGGTGCAGCCGTATCATGGAAATCCTGTAAGCAAACGGTTATAGCCAGATCCACAATGGAATCTGAATTCATTGCTTTGGATAAATGTGGATAAGAGGCTGAATGGCTACGTCACTTACTAGAGGATATTCCAAAATGGCAAAAACCTGTGCCACCAATTTGCATATACTGTGATAGTCAATTTGCAATTGGAAGAGCACAGAGTAAAATGTACAATGGTAAGTCTAGACATATACGTCGTAGACATAATACCATTAGACAACAGCTCTCAACTGGAATTATCTCTATTGACTACGTAATGTCAAAGGATAATATTACGGATCCGCTAACCAAAGGGTTAAACAGAGAGTTAGTTGAGAAATCGGCAAGAGGAATGGGACTGAAGCCCATGAAAGAATGAGTTGATATAAAGGAAACCCAACCTAGTTGACTGGAGATCCCAAGATCTAGGTTCAAAGGGACAACCTAATTATATTGACTTAGTGATGTCACTGTAGGGGTTTATCCCTAAAACAATTCCTCAGAGATAACAGTGATATTGTAAGGAAAAGGATAACAGTTTTGCTTTAATGATTCTTAAGTGGAGTAATCAAATTACTTAAAAATTAAGTAATCACCTATGTGAGAGAGAAGTGGGGCCGCTTCAAAGGAGAATTTTTTGGGCTAAATTCTTTAGAAACTCTTGCAGAACTAGGTTGGTGTTCACGGCCAAAACGAACACAATCATGAGAACTAAAGAAACGTTTGATGATTCCTGTGTGGAGTATATGGTTCGTTTACATAAGAAAGCAGGACAGTTCAAGGACATCATGTCTACTGGACAGCTAGTAAAGTAAATATACTCTCACAAGGGAAGGTTCAAAGGGTAACACCTACCTATCCTATACAGGTTTCATTTGTCAAACACTATCATCGAGTCAAAAACAAAAAAATTTTCATTCATGTGGGGGATTGTTGGAAATATGGTGTGGGTGAATGAGAAATTGTTTTTCAAAGAACACCCTTGAGTTGGTGTTAATGGATGATTTTGTAACAATACTTTAATGCGAGCTCAGAAGCAGAGTGTGTTTCGGATGAGCTCAGAAGCAACGTTCAGAAGCAGCTCTCACAGGGTCAGAACCAACGTTCAGAAGCAGCTCACGCAGGTTCATAACCAGCGTTCAGAAGCAGCTCGAGCGGGGTTCAGATCCAGCCTTCAGAAGCAACTCGAGCGAGGCTCAGATCCAGCGTTCAGAAGCAGCTCGCGCGGGGTTCAGATCCAGGGTTCAGAAGCTACTCGCGCAGGGTTCAGAAGCAGCTCGCGACGCTCAGAAGTTGACCATTTGTAATGTTTTGGAATGTCATTACATTACGACAGTTACAAATGGCAGAGCTAATCATCCATTATGACATAAACGGCATATTTAAATGTCTGTTACACCACAACAGTTACGAATGGCAAATTCAAATGGCCGTTATCAACTGTTACACCATATAATTCCGAAATAACCCTTCACTCATCTTATAAATAAATGATTCTCTTTGAGTTTTAAAAAACACAGATAGACAGATACACACTCAGACGAAAACCAAAACTCTCCCTTTGTTTCTTGCATTGTTTTCGATAGTGTTCAAACACAAGTTCTTCAAGTTCGCCGAAAACTCTAAGGTGTTGTGCTCACTTCTTAGTTGTCAACCGTTGTATCCTGGGAGACAGACGCTCACGAAACCTCAAGCACAGAGTTGAGGGAGCGAATCTGTTTTAAGGAAACTGTGTTCAACACAGGCCTCGGTTTATACTTGTGTCGATCCCACTTTTCTTATGTCGAAAAACTATTTGCAAGTGAATCTGAAAGTTTTCACCAAACCTTTTTAAATAGTAAGTGTTTTCCAGGAATTCAGATTCAGACACGTTCTGCTTCTGAATGCCCTTTTTGAGCTGTTCAGATTCAAACTCAGGCTCAGGCTCAACAGGTTTTCCCAACATTCCTTCTGAACTAGTGAATCTGAATCGTTTTGGAGATTGATTCTAAACAAGCTCCCGAACCAACAATGCTAACTTTTGGTTATGGTTTTTCCAATTCTATATGAACTATATACAATGTGCGCAATGTAAACGTAAAGCAATTAATAACTAAGACTATCTATATGACATTATTATCGACACGATAATTCAAACACAACATCCAAATTCAAGACATTTTTTAGTTTCAACAGATCCATGTAAATTTTTCTTTATTCGTTGTAATTGAAATAAACCAAATAGACATTTGTGAAATGTTGCAATTAAAAAATCAAAATTTACGGCATTATATCCTTAATTACGACGTGACATCATAAGCATTTGTAGACTGTCATAATTTTAAAAATTCCTAATTTTTACAACACTTAGCTCTTGATTACGATTGCAGGCTCCTGAATCTTTGTAAATTGTCATAATTCAATTACTATCAAAATAAACGTGGTTATGTCTTTGTTACAATTGTGTGTCCCAATCCTTTTTTAAATATTTGCAAATTAAAAAAAGCGAAATATTGTACAATTTCTATTTTTTTTATATGAGCATCCAGATGTAATCGAGCCGAGTTGGATCGATGCACAACTATGCTCGAGCTCGACTTGACTCACATTCAATGCTCCAAGTTCGACTCGAGCTGGGCTCCACTCAATCACCAATCAACTTACAGATAAAACTCAAGCTTGAACTTTAAAAGTTCAAACATTACGTAATTTTAAGTAGTCTTATTCTTTTTTTTTGTGTGCAAATATTTAAAACAGATAATGAAAGATGGATTAGGTTTGCAAGCTATCGAGTTGAGCATTGAAAAGCTTGAGCTTGACTCAACAAATGAAGCGAGTTGGGATCGAGATGGTCACAAGTAGCTTGACTCGCTTGGATCTCTAGAAGTGAGAAAATTATCAAAAAAATCTTAAATTTATTACAATTATGTCAATTCAATCCTAAATTTTTTTTTGGGCCAATCGAGTACTAATCTTTTTCACATTTGCCAATTAGTTTATTCGGCCAAATTTAGCCAAAATTAATGACATGGACACCAGCTGTCTTTCGTGGCATTGCTGGCCATTTCATGAAAATTTTTAATTTTTTCTTTTATTTGTTTTGATTTTTTTTCTTTTTGTTATCAAGGTCTGCAGGAGGCCATTGGCCACTGGTCGAGGCCCAGCGACCTCCACTGACCATTGGGTGAGGGCCTACAACCCCTCACTGGTCATTGGACGAAGTTTCCGAGTCTTTGGCAGCCTCTTGCCAGCCTTAACAATAACAAATAGATAGAAAATATTAATAAAAATTTCAAAAAAAAAAGAAAAAAATTCACATTAGCACTGGCAATATCATATAGGTTAGTAGGCATCCACGTTGTCAATTTTCTGCTAAAATTGATAGGATAAACTTAATTGGTAAAATGTAAAAAGATTTAGGGTTCAATTAGCCAAAAAAAAAGAGAGTTTAAGATTGAATGTCACAATTGCTATAGATATAAGATTTTCTTTTTATAATTATCCCTTCTAGAAGTGCATACAATGAGATGCAAAGGAATTTTCAAATAAACATTTTGGAACTTATTGCAAAATGTTCGTGTATGACCGTCGTTAATTGAAAAATATTTAAAATTTCCCAACTATACCACTTCGAAGAGACATGTGTTTTTGACAAAAAAAAATATGTCGTATTTTAATTAGACGAAATGTTTTTTTTATAACACACCTCACGTGGCATGGATTTTAATAAAAATTACGAGAGATTACATCGTCTTTAAGAACAAGGGAAATTTTCAAATTAAGGCATCAAATGTTATTATTTTCTCAAATAAGAGTCTAAATTGGATTCTATTTTTCATAATGTGCTCTATTTATTTCAAAGAAGAGCATGATCAAAGGCACTTCAATCATTTGCTTTTTTCATTTTTTTTATTTTTTTATTTTTCTTTTGTTTCTTTTCGATGGTTGGGAGGCCTCGTGCCGCCCAAGTGAGGGTGACGACGGTGGCCTCGCCTCGATGACTTAGGTAGGGCAAGGCCTCAATGGCTTTTGGGCAAGGCAAGGCTACCTTGCTCCCTCCGGTGGCTCGGACGATGGCAAAGAAATAAAGGAAAACTTAAAAGTGAAAATAAATAAATAAATAACGATAATGTTTTTGGTTAGATACTTATTTGATATAAATAGATTAGCCCTTGCTTGAAGCAAGTTCGTGTGCCTTAGAGCACTTCATGTGGTGAAATTTTCCGGAGAACGTCGTCGTAGATATTGTAAAGTAAAAACAAGGGAGGAGGAGGAGAGAGATTTCTTCACTTCTGAGACCTCCGTCGACTGGCTTCGCCGGAATGGCGGCGACGGACGAGTTCGTGGAAGCGGACAATGCGGAGGCGATCATCACCAGAATCGAGCACAAGTCTCGCAAGATCGAGAGCTTGCTCAAGCAGTAAGCTTCCTCCACGCTCGATCCCTCTCTGCCTTCGTCCTTGATTTTAGCTTACCCTCGCCCTGTTCGTGTCGGTTCGTCGGGTGCAGGTGGAAGCCGGTGGAGGCTCTCAAGACCGCGCTCGAAGGATCGCCTCCCAACACGCGGGACGAGCGATGCAAGGTTCACCGTTTTTTTTTGTTTTGTTTTTGTTTTGGTGTCGACTACTTGTGTCAGTAGATCTTTTCGATCGAGAGAGAGAGAGAGAATTGGGGTGGTGAAGTCGTTTGTTCGTGTTTTTGCAGTCGGCGAACTGGATAGTGGTGCACAGAGCGATAATGGCAATAAAGGATCTGGATGCTCTGTTCTCTTCTTTGGATCCTGAGTACTACGACATCCTCATGAAGTGAGTGGGCGGTCTTTCCCTGTTGTTCATATCTGTCATTTGTTGATTGCTCGTTCCTTTTGTTGCTTCATGTTGCTTAGTAACCTTTGCCGTGGACTTGAAATGTTTGAAGTGATAGTAGCATTTGAATGCACAAGGGATTGTTATCTTGCTTCCATTGAGTTTGTAGCGCTTCAAGGCACAAGTAGTGGTAGCATTTCTGATTGATGGCTATTAAACTGCCCATATCTCGACCTAGCTCTAGCCGCACAGTTGTTTAAGCCACAACTGTGAGCTGTTGTTCATCTCACCCACCTTCCATACCGATATCAATGCTGAAATGCCGTGTATGTGGGGTTGTGGAGGCCTTTATCTTTTCACCCAACCATTGTCTTCTTTTGTTGGGCCGGTTCAGTGCTCCCATAGTCCCTTGATACAGATTAGCATAAGGATCATGAAGGGGCTTCTCAGGTAGTTGAGTGGTGCATGTTACAAGGACTTCGTGTCTCTAAAATAATCTCTCAATGTTTTACCCGATGATGATTCTTGGGACTTTGAACTGTTGTTGCTGTGCGATTGGTAGATGCCTCTTTCTTGCATTAAGCGGTTTGCTGTGGCTGCAGCTTTGAGTAGAGATGTTGAATGGAGATCAAGTTTCATGGCTCGAAAAAGCAAACTGTCTTTTCAGTTTCCTGGGTTTACCTGCATCACCTGGGTTGGCACGTTAGGTTTTGTGAGGACTTACCTTATTTCTTTAACAGTTTAGTTTGATATTCATCTTCTTACTTCCGGTAATTGTCAAACTCACAAATGTTTGGCTGAGAATACTCCATTTAACAAAGATCTTTGCAGTATTCCCATTTGTGAAATTTGACCATAACTTTTGCTAAGAAATAGCCAACCACTTGTTGACTCTAGTTTAGGAAGTCGGCGTGTCACTTTCGCTTTTAAAGAATAGGTTGCGCCAGTATCCACTATTTAATTGTATGCTTTGGCTGATCATAGCCCATATTTTTAAGGCCTTGTTAAAAATTTTATGTTGTTGTAACGTGAATTCACTGATATATGCTACTTCTGATTGTTTAATTTATGTGCTTATATACCATTTTTCAAACGAACAAAACTTGTTAACTGTGCAAGGTGGTCAGTTAGAGTGTATTTAGGGATTCCTATTCCCAAAGAAAAGAGGTTACGCTCAGACTAAATTTGAATTTCTTTATTGGTACGATGTAATTTCTATTAGGCGTTCTAGTTGTCTCTTCCTAGGGATCAGTGCTAATCCTTTATTTGTGAAGGAGGGGAGGGAAAGGAAAATTGGGGGTGGTGTGGGAAATGGGGTAAATTTTAACGCTTTAGCAAGAAGAGGAGGGAAATTTAAATTTTCTTTCCATTTTCCATCCCCTCCTCACCTTCCAAAATGAAGCACAATAGTAATAGACAGGAAGAATAAAGCAGGGCAGCTAAGGTTGTCAATTTGGAATGGAAGGTAACTTATGGTCAATGATATTTGCTCCTGTCCAGGGTCTCACGTGTTTATGCTTGGAGTAATCGTAGATTTAGGGCAGCAGAAGCAACTCCTGGTATAGATTATCTCAAAACTACGATGATGTGCAATAGCTTTCCCTGAATTCTAGTCATGCAATCTATTCTTAAAATATCTACTTTCTAGATCAAATGCCCGAGACTTCTGAGTAGGTTGATCTAACGGTATTTCTGGTCTGAGTGATTGGAAGGAGAGACGAATTAAATTGATGACTTTTGGATTTAGCTTAATCTCAAGGCCAGGTTTCAAGCATTAGTAGAATGAATTTGGTTCTGCAGGATTCTGGTTTAGATTACATTTTCGCCGACATGCCATGCTCTATCTGCTTCCATAGTCATCTCAACTCAGCCAGAGAAAAGTTGTTCCATGTATATTTGTCTCGTGTGTTCTTCTCACTCACTGTATTTTGGCATATAATGATCATACAAGACAATTGTACGCTGTTTTCCCTAGTCTTCCTATGGTTATGTGTTTTGAATTTGTCCACGTCCATAATGGTGTCATTTGACTAGATAAATTGGGTTTGATGCATCTTGCAGCACAGTTCTTTTCTTTCTGTTCAGAGAACATGTTCCTTTTCTTCATCAGCACTTGAAACCTATCTTGTTATTTTGGATACTGCAAAGATGACTTATTTGCCTATCAATGCTTAAGAGTGGCTTACAGCATCATCTAACTCTCCTTGAGGAGTTATATGCAAATGCTCTGTGGGATAATATTCCTTTGTCGCTATTGGTACTTGAGTTAATGAAAACTGACAAGATGGTGTATAACAAAAATTGTCTTGAGGTTCTCATCAAAGTACTTGAATGCTTTTACAGCTGTGAACATGTTCATTTAGGAGCGGTTATTAAGTAGATAGAGATTTGATGGCATCTATTTTTTTGCCTTATGTATGTTGGCTTGACATGTATTTTAGTTTGACCTTGTTGGCTCAGTTTGCAATTATGGTCTCATGACCAGCGAATTGAGCATTGTCTTCCAATTTTACAATGGTTAACTAAGATTAAGGGTTCTGGTTGTTTGGCTGGTCAATAGGTCTGATTTGAAGAGAGCAGAGTTTTTCATTGTAATATTTATTCCTCTTGTCTGATCCTTACTATCTTGCTCGGATTACCGTTCTTGTGAAGGCATTTGTTGGAGTTAAACATGCATTCCTTCTCTATTGAAGTAGTAAGAGAATTCGCTGTGTGATTGCTATTGTTGCTGTAGTTCATATGTGTACTTCATTTCGATCATTAGTGCCTTCTTCTTCTCCCACTCCCAACATCTCTGAGAAACTAGAACCTCCTCTAGTAATTTGATCTTCCTGTTGCTTGCCAGATATTTGTACAGAGGTTTGTCTACAGGGGATCGCCCCACCTGTGACCAGTGCCTGCGGATTCACGAAAGGCTTACCGAAAGGGCAGGCTTGGGCTGCATACTTCGTTCCTTGGCAGACACCGCAAATACAGTGTGACGATGATTGGTATCTTGATCTGAAGAGAGTAGAGTTCCCACTGTATTATTCCTCGCCTCCCTTTTCTGTAGATTTGGGCTGCTATGTATCCAACATCGACATGCTGTAGATTTGGGCTGCTATGTATCCGACATCGACATGAATGTGAACAGTATTACGTTTATTAGGAACCATTGTCTCTGAGTCCTTACAAAGCTAAACTTGCTCCAGATTGCTAGAGACTCTACATTCTTTCATTTCGAGGAGTTGAGCGTTTGCCTACCCTTAAGAGTACTCCAGATTGCTAGAGACTGTGCATTCTTTCATTTCGAGGAGTTAAGCGTTTGTCTACCCTTAAGAGTACAAGTGGCAACGATGGAAACTTACACAATAAAAAGTAAATTAAAAGAAACAAACAGATTAAATCTAATTTGTTCCTGATATAAGTATGGCTAACCAATGATTAGCACAGTTTGACTGTCTTCATCCAGATTTTACGTAGACGATTCTGTCTCGTCACTTGGGGACTGGGATGGTCAAAAGCAACGTTTTTGTTGGGTCCAGTTTCGTAGAACTGAAAGTAGAATGAAATCTCCATAGCTCATCACGGCAACTGACTTCTCTGTATTGATTGTAGGTCGAAAGGGCCATTGTTACGCGACAGGGTTAAATGTATAGAATCCTCAAAGTTGTCAAAAACTGGGTCAAATGTAGAACCAAAACATAAGCAAATGTTCTGAACCGGCGTCCCATTTTTTTGGGTTGGCATCCACATTCCACAGTCGCCTTTCGTTTTGAGTCGATGCAGGGACGGCATCAGACTCCTTTTCTGCTTGAGGGCTTGAGCTCTCAAACAGCAAACCGTCTTCTTCCGCTTCTTGAAATCACCACCTAATGAAAAAAAGTATTTCATATATCGGTCACACATCTGACATTGGACTCGATGCTTGAAAACACACACTTTTGATCAGCTTGCTACACCCTAAGTCGCCGTCAAATGCCGCTTGTTGTAACCACTTACTCTACCTAATGGGAACTGGGTAGTCAGTGAACTGGCTTCAGTATTCCTGAACCTAACCAGTTTGCCGAAATGTTGTCGGCGATCTAGATTGATTATTGATAGAACAAATTAAAGAACGAAAGATGTGCTCATTGCCTAATCATAGAATGTGGTTGCCATGCATACATTTATGGTTAAGGGGAGATCATAAAACTGTTCTTTGATGAGCCGTATTACTAATACTCTGGACCGTGTCTCAGTATGTCTTCCTCCTAAATTCAGCTGCGCAAGGCATGTTCTGGGTTACCTGTCAACAAATGTCATTAATTGAATTGCTTGAAACTTCTTATGACCCAACATGGTAGATGAGACCATGATTCATTGACATTCGAATAGACACCAGCGTCATGATAGATCGTCAAATTTCCAAAGTGAACAAGATCCATGAACAGCGAAACGTTCACCTTTTCCCTTCCTGTCCTATTTTCAACCCTAAACACAGAGAGAATATTTCTCTATCCCAGCAATCAATGTCCTGTTATCAGCAAAAAGCACGGTAGACGCTCACTTTTGCTAGTCATTCAATCCTTCTATGTCATAATCTGCTAATGTATCATCAGTGGATCAGCTGAAACTCTTTGCTTTACGCCTTGGGCACATGTCAGAGAAGCCATTAAGGTTGCAAATTGTTCAGTCCTTGTTGCATCTGTAGCCTTGCCCAAGGGCTGATGGATGCTCCAGACGGACTAGACGGTTTATGGACCGGCCCCGTGCGGCCAATCGCTGAGGCAGCAGCTGAAGATGAAGACGGAGATGATGATGACGAGGAAGGAACGGACACTCGCTGACATGAAGGGCACATGGTGAGCGTGGTGGGGGGGTTCATATGCATGTAGAGCTGTGGGGAGAGCAGCTTCAGTGCTCTGAGCTCCTGCACTTCCTTCTGCAGCCTCTTGTTCTCCTGCTTAAGATTGTCGCAGCACCTTTTAAGGAACTCACAGTCCACCTCAGTTTGCTTCGTCTTAGTCCTACACCAAGTTGGGAAAGAGAAAAAAGAAGTTATGGTACGTCCGAATACAGAGCTCCCCATGCAGATTGTTGATGCTACACTACACTAGGATAATAACGCATTATTGGCTCAATCTAGTATGGGAGTTTACGATAGCCTCATGCCTGGGGTCAATATGAATAAAAAAACTTAAACCCATTTCCATTTGCTTGAGAAAATCCAGATGGTGGTTGTCAGACAAAAGAATTTGCGCATTTGGTCAAACCTAACCCAGAGAAGCTTCTTCATCAAACCAAGTCATCGACACAAAAGACCCAACGTCATTAACCTGACCATAAACAGAGCCTTCCGAGAGGTGCATTGCAGATCATATGAATGCATGAATCCAAAATTGGCATGAAATTTGGGGTATTGAGTCCTCCCTGGACGCCCAACTGAGCGTGCATGTGGACCCAAAGATTACATGCACTCACTAAAAGAAAACAACAACTTTGCAATCGAACCGTCAAACTACCATGAAATGATTAAGATGATTAAGAAAGACCCCTCATCACATGTATAGAATTCCAACTACCCCACCCCAAGGGTCAAAGATGGTTAATCAAATCAAGAAGTGGGTCTTCGCACATTTCTTCGACAATGATCAGAGTGATTCAGATGACGCAAATGTAAAGCCATGTAATTGCGGAAAAAGAACTAAAAAGTATCAGTTATAAGCCCTTACCGGGCACGCCTGTTCTGAAACCAGACCTCCACCTGTCTGGGATTAAGGTTGAGCTGCTTGGCCAAGGCAAGCTTTTGCTTCTGAAACTCAAAACAACCTCCAGTTAAACTCATCGAAACCACCCCTTTATTACATCCAAAGATGAACCTAAATATTATCTCATTATTCATAAATGAAAATGAAAATGAAAATCAATTTGCGATTCACATAGATTCAATGATTGCAAAAAAGAAATCAAGAAAAAGGTCTCAAATCCCCAATTCGACTGTTACTGGTAACTGATAACTACAGATAAACATCGATCTCATGACTGAAATGCACTTTGAACTCTATTTTCCAACCAACCATCCATGTCGGGTTCATATGCAGTGATTGAATGCTCGTGCACGTTTGAAGAAAGCATATACTTAATTAGTAATGAAATGACCGAAATTGCTGCTCACAGGGTTAAGAGTGTTATGCTCTTTGAATGTCTCCTCTAGCACCAACGACTGTTCTCTAGACAGCCTGAGCTTCTTCCTTGCTGCATCTCCTCCACTGCCATCTTCTTCGATGCTCTCGCAAGAGCACGAAGTTCTCTCAGCCTCAACTTCATTGTCTCCATGCGGGTCTCTCTCACTTCTCTTCCCACTTATGCTCGATACGGTGCTGTTAGGTGATGAGACCGGATTATCATCATCCAATTCCACCACTACTATGTCTCTGTTGATGCCAACTCCACCGAGGAACGGCCTTGTTTCAGAGTTTGTTTCTGAAAGTTGATGAATACAAATCAGGATTTGATATCCGAGCCAAGGAGAATGACACTCCTCCAAAACTTAATCGAGTTTCTTTGAGGCAAATCTTACACTTCAACCTCCTCGAAAAAGACAAATACCAGCGATTGCTAATGAAGAGTAGTGTCTTAGCCTTCTACATCTAATCTAATAGATGACTTTCAACACGACGTAAACCTCGAAAGCAAATGTCACAGGAACTTTTCTGCTTTGCAGCTTCTATGAACCAAAGTATACAAAATGCAGAGTACACATTCGGACAAATGCCTCGCAAAGTGATGCATGTTAATCAGGAATGAGCAGATTGGAAAGAAAAACTCATTACACTTTCAAAAGAGTAAACAAGAAAACAGAACGTGAGATTGGAGAAGGCAACAAACAAGAAAATCAGACCCAGAAAAAACTTTCTCACCAGGAGAGTGGAAAATATCGTTCCAAGAATTCTTTTGGCCAGGACTCCGCCTGGACTGCGAAGGAGCTTCCACGAGATTGAGGTTCAAAGACAATGCATTCTTCGCGCATCCCAGGCTCAGACTCAACCCCAGCCCATCATCTCGCTCGCCCATTTCCACTTCCCCAAAGAGGGGTCGAGAGGGGTAGAGGGTTCAAACTCAAACCAAAAAAGTATCCTCCTCCTTCCCCTAATTTTCCTTTCTCAGCAGCAACAGCTTCTGGGTTCGCTGATTTTGGGGCTGTTTCAGGTTCCGAGAAAACAAGAACAAGAAGGGGGGCAAAGAAACAGGGGATTGAAAAAATGGCTGAGCTTTGTTTTGGGGGGTTTTGGGGCCGGACTGCTCTGGTGGGTGTCTCACAGCCTTTTTGCCAGACAATGAAAGGATGGGACAATGTACATCAGAGATAAAATGGAGAGGGTAGAGAGAGAGAGAGAGTAATGATGACCAGTGTCAGTCCTGCCTATTGCATGAATGATGATGATTGATGGCTCCCACACACCTCGCAGACCATGAATTCACCCTATTGATTGCACCAGCGCCTCCTCCTCCTCCTCCTTCCCCTTCCTCTTTACTGCGGTTAAAACGTGGGGTTGGGTTCGGTTCGTTCTTGGGATGGGCATCATCTCTCTGCCCTCCCAAGCGTGGCGACAGAACTTGGGGTGGGTGAGCATTGGAACTGCAGGCGATTTTTGCTTTTCCTATTTGACCGTTGACGGGACATAAAGCTGCGGATCCCACTCATGATGAGATGATCATCAGAGAGAGATAGAGAGAGGGAGGGTGTGTGAATCATGAATGATAAAGATCTTCACCCATGGATGGAACCCACGAATCCTCACGCTTTTACAAGAAGAGGGATTTGTCCATAAACCGGACCGGATCATCGGAAGTTGACGACGGTCCGATCGCGAAAGAACGAACCTCGATTCTCCGTTCGAGATCTTCGGCGTCACGTTTTTCAGTACAGCAAGAAAATAGTCATACCTAGTGGTGAATGGATCAGTCCTTTGGGGATCATTAAAAACCTCAAAATTTTTTAAAAATAATAATTTAGATAGAAAATGAAAAGAAATTAAACTCATCATTTTAGTAAACAATTTCAAAAAATAATTTTTTTTATAAGTAATATAAGCGATTGTGTTAAAAATATATATATTTAAAATCATTTATTTTGCGCAAAATAAACGAAACTTTAGTAAAGAGTCTATATCCATCTCGATTACGAAACTCGAAGAGGACATGTTATAACCTTGTCAAGTCCATTTGAAAATATTGACTAAAAAAAAAAAAGTCCTCTTGTAAAGATGATTTTAGACATTCATCTTATCAATCAATCCTGATTCTTGACCATTCTATTATGCTTGAAGTCGCCCCTAAAAATCTAGTATGTGGTCCAACTGGTTTCTTGTTAATTGGTCACTAAATTTAGTATCCTTAGGGCACTTGTTAGTAAAATTACTTTTCAAATCTAATCTTCCCATATTTAAAAAAGAAGCAATGTTGGGCCATAAACACAAGTGTGGTGGCAAAGCACATATGTAGTCATATATATATATATGTGATTAGAGTCTCAGTTATATATTTTGTTAATCGGTGTGTGTATATATATAGATGTATAGGACGTCAACAAATCAATCATCACCTAGGCCTTGCCTTTAACATTTCAAAGTTTGAATGCTCGATATCATCTTTACTTTTTTTTTTTTTGGGAGGGTGCGATGCACGATTTGTCTTTCAGAATAACAGTTATAATCCGAATTGAAAATTAATTCCTAATCCGGTTTTCTTTTACTTTCTGCTTCCATAAAATTGAAAAAGAAAAAAAAAAAGGGAAGCAAAGGTGTTCAAAATCGATAGGACACATCAATCATCGTCACACAACTTCTGGTGTTCCCATGTATTAAGGCAACTGGACCCCACGTGAGATTAGTTAGAGCAAAGCTAAGTCTTCATCGTACGGTGCACGCTCATCGGTGTCCGAGGGATTCGCGCAATCCCAGCCGTGGATGGTGGGGACCGTTCCCCAACGCGGGCGGGCACGTGATCGAAGCACCATCAAGGGGACGATCGCACGTGCGGGGGTGGTCATAAAAGCGGATCTGGATTTAGATTTGGCCATCGGAGATTTTGGCGATATTCTCCGACACCAACGCTGTTTTAATTCAGACGGTTCGGGCCCGGGATGCACGTGCGCGGACACGATTGCACGTGCGCCATGATTTGCCGACCATTTCCATTTCCATAGTCTCTTCCTCGTGAGAGCTTAGAGGCCATACAAAGCATGATTTGAGCCATCGGCTTATTCTCTCTGGGTGGATCTTCTGCACGTGATCGAACATCCATGGCAGAAAGCAGAAGAGATGGTGGAATGGGAAAACCCGAAAAGGGTAGCCCGAGTTCCGGTGGAGACAGGGTAGAAACCCATAAGACGTGAGGGCATCAAGAAGATCGATAATGGATGTCGAGAGATGTGAATCGCTCAATGGCATTTCTACGGTGGTGTCATAAGAAACCATTTCCTTATAAGTCACCTGCTCTCGTTGATAGTGGATCTCGAGAGATGTGAATCACTCGATAGCATTTTTTACGGTCGTGTCGCGAGAAGCTATTTCCTTATAAGTCACCTGCTCTCGTTGATAATGGATCTTGAGAGATGTGAATCACTCGATGGCATTTTTACGATGGTGTCACGAGAAACTATTTCTTTATAAGTTACCTACTCTCGTTGATGATGGATGTCGAGAGATGTGAGTACTCGATGGCATTTTTATAGCGGTGTTGCGAAAAACCGTTTCCTTATAAGTCACATGCTCTCGTTATCGGTGACTTGCTTTCGATTGTTTTAAAGGTGATTGATTAATAAAGACTATCATGATGTACTTTTGACCACTATATACACTTACCGATGACAATCATTCCATCAAGTCTATCTGACGAGACGGGAAAAAAAATTTAGGCCACATTTATTTTATGAAAAATACATGATTTGATTTTTCAAAAAATTACCGCTTGTATCACTTATAATTATGAATGGATGACAAGTATTTTCATCATCTGTGAAAATATTTAGATATAATTATTATCGATAATGAAATTTTTTTTATTAATTACGAAACCTTAACCATGAAATTCTAGGCAACTAAGGGCTATGGTTTATCAACGACTTTATGCACAAGTATGGCGCCACTCTCAAACTTAGCATCAGAAAGCTATGGGTGATTGGTTTCGGTATAGGTGGTTTCCACTCTAGAATTAAGAATCGCCCGCCAAGAATCGATTCAACAAATTACGAACTGCAAACCACTCATTTGTTCCATGATCCACCCCCAAGAACGAACCATTGTTCTGGTCTGGTTCCAGGTTGGATGTTGATTACAATTCTACTAAGTACCAACATCAATTAAAAAAAGAAAAAGAAGCCAATACCCAACTATTAAAGAAGGAGGGCTCAATTTGGGATTTTGGCAGTGCATTTCCCTCGTTTGCGTTCAATATTCTTATCACATAAAAAATTTAAGAACCATGTCTTTGTAGGCGGAGTATTATTGTCAACAATGGATACAAGCATTGTGAAAAATGCAATAGCAGTTGATCAATTAATTAATGTAAGTTTTCAGATGCATCCATAATATATAACACATATCACACATGAAAATATGTTAAGTTTGGACTCTCTTTTTTTTACAGATGGGTCTGGGCTTTGGTCTTTGAGGGAGATGACTTCAATTAAAAAAAATACATTTATATTCTATAAATGAACCTTTTTGGTTGGGTTGGTTGGATGGTTCCACCGAAATCGCGAACCGAATGGGTGTTGACACATGATTTTTAAATCTTTTCTCTTTTAAAATTCATAAAATAAAAAAAAAATCAACTTTGGGGACCTTAGCCAAGCCTGGGGAACTGATTTTGACCAAAAAATGATTTTTCATATTTTCAGTATTTTTCGGCATTTTTATTTTGGAAAATTAATAGAAACTCCATAAAAATTCATAAAATTGAAAAATCAACTTTGGGGACCTTGTCCAAGCCTAGGGAACCAATTTTGACCAAAAAATGATTTTTCATATTTTCAGTATTTTTCGATATTTTTATTTTCAAAAATTCATAAAAAATCAAGAAAAAATGAATTTTTGACAAAATCAACTTTGGAGGCCTTGCCCAAGCTTAGGCAATCATTTTTGAACAAAAAATAATTATATATATATTTTTTATTTTTTAAATATATTTTTTAGAAATTGGAAAAATATTTAATAAATAATAGCATTTGAGGCCACAAAAGTACATAAAAATACTCAATATTTTTCTTTTAAATTCATTTCCATGTTGGTCATCGCAAATTAAAAAATTCAATTCGGGATCGTGTATTTCTTCATGAGCATAATCTCTAATAGGGCAAAACAAATTCAATTTGAATCAATTTATTTTCATTTTTCACTTTTAGGAGTTGTGACATTATTTTCTAATATTCCAAATTTTCATCTTTGCCCAATTATACCCAGAATGACTCAATTTTGCAAAAGGACTTTAATTAAATTTTGTATTATTTTCAGCGGCAAGAAATGAGCTTAAATTTGACATGTGGTGAATTTCGACTAAACATAAGGAATGTGTGTCAAAAATTGTGAGGAGATTTGGACTTATAGAAATATTTTTCTAGGAACTGAACTGCAAATACTTAAAATCTCAAGGACTAGAGTGCAAATACCTAACACTTGAAGGATTATTTTGCAAATAACAAAAAGAAGAGTTAGTAGAGAAATTAGAATAGAGAAGGGAAGATGGAGAAGAGAATATGGAGAAGAGGAGATGAAGAAGAGGAGATGGAGAAGGAAAGATGGAGAAGAGGGGATGGGAATAAAGTAGGGAAGATGGGATGACAAAGAGTTAGTGAAAAAATTAGAATAAGAGGTGGATGAGTAGGCTATAAAAGGAGGAAGAAGTGAGCTTGGGAAGAAAATTTTTGGGAAAGAAAATTTTGGATATTTGAAAGGGTTTTGAGAGATTGAATAAAAATTTGAGAGAAAAAAATACCAAAAAGAGAGAATTTTGAAGATGATGGGAGTTTAAGGTTCCGTTTGTTTCACGGAAAATGGCCTCCTAGGGGAAAACATTTTCCGGGAAGTCATTTTCCAAGAAAATAACTATATTTTTCCGGTGTTTAGTTAATACTTAAGAATGAACTGGAAAATAATTTCCGTCGTTTGACAAGGAATTGATTTTTCGACGGCGGGCGGCGGCGGGGGTCGGCGGCGGGTGGCCGTGGGCGGCGATTGATGGTCGGGGACCGACGGCCGCGGCCGACGGAAAATGATTTCCGTTTTTAAAAAGAGGAAATCGTTTTCCACAATTTTCAAATGGATTTTTCCATAGGAGGAAAATGTTTTCCAGGGTTAACCTATTTTCTGCCCCTCAAACGCCGAAAAATCCGGAAAATATTTTCCAGGAAAACTTTTTCCCCCAAACAAACACAGCCTAAAGCTAAAGGGTTATCATCACCAATTCCTTAATTGATCAACATAAATCAATAGTTCATCCTCGTCGTTCGAGCTGTAATTTTAATCCACAAGGTGATACAAGGTTTGAATTCGGCCATCAAATCTGTCAAATCGGGTAACAATCCTAGCCATTAAAATCTTTAAGAATTTCGTTACCCAAATGGATTGATTTAAATCTCGATTGTGTCATATCGTACTCATATGTCTCCACATCCACATGTCACATTCGTATTATAATTTTCTGCAATTTAATTCTTACACCATCAAACTACAGAATGGGAAGGTCGATCCACTCATTGGTGATCTTTTATTTTCTGCAATTTAATTTCATGTAATTTAATTTCTGTATCATCAAACCCCACGATGGGTAGGCCGAACCAAGACCAAGTCCCTATTAGAGGTCCTTTATTTAATGCAATTTAATTTTCTGTAATTTAATTTCAGTACCATCAAACCCCACGATGGGTAGGCCGATTCAAGGCTGAGTCCCCCGTTGGAGGTCCTTTATTTAATGCAATTTAATTTCAGTACCATCAAACCCCACGATGAGTAGGCCGAGCCAAGGCCGAGTCCCCTGTTGGAGGTTCTTTATTTAATGCAATTTAATTCCCTGCAATTTAATTTCGGTATCAACAAGCCCCACGAATGGTAGGCCGAACCAAGGCCTAGTCCCCCGTTGGAGGTCCTTTATTTAATGCAATTTAATTTCTTGTAATTTAATTTTAGTACCATTAAACCCCATGATGGGTAGGCCTAATCAAGGTCGTGTTCCCCGTTGGAGGTCCTTTATTTAATGCAATTTAATTTCTTGTAATTTAATTTCATCACCATTAAACCCCACGATAGGTAAGCTGAATCAAGGCTGAGTCCCCCGTTTGAGGTCCTTTATTTGATGTAATTTAATTTCCTACAATTTAATTTCAGTACTATCAAACCCCACGATGGGTAGGGCGAGTCCCCCATTGGAGGTCCTTTATTTATTACAATTTAATTTTCTGCAATTTAATTGTTGTACCATTAAATCCCAGAATAAGTAGGCCAAGCCACCTATTGAAAGTCGCAACACTGCACAGAAATCGTTAGTTCACGCCCTCTTGCGGTTTCAGGGAATTTTAATGATTTGAAAATACCAAAAAATGTCATTCATATGCATTCCATCTAAAAAGTGAAAAAAAAAAGATGTCACCTCACTAGAAACTTAAGAATAAACCAAGCCTGAGTTATCAAATTAAGATATCAAATTAAGATAATCATGAAATAAAGGTACCGAAAGGGCATTAGTTTTAATTAACTAGTATAACCAAGTCCCCGAATCCAGAATCTCTGGTTCATAGAAGTAATTTAGTCCTCCCGCTAATTTACTTAGGTTTCTAATTAACCTACCAAAAATGATTAGTGGCGGCTTCAAATTCTAAAATCATTTGAATAAAAAATCAAAGTTGTGATTCGATAAGACTTGGGAGAGTCTGTATTAGGTTAATTAATTTAATCAACATGACAATTCATTAACCTAAAATTTTTTCCACCAAAAAGAATTTTTTTTAAGGGTCGCGACAATGGATACCCACCGGTTCTAGAAAATTAGAAACAAGAACTCGACTGGTACCATCAGTTCCATCTAAAATCAATTACTTGGGTATGGTCCGGTCTGATTTGAGTAGAACATGATTTTTTTTGCTCACCTCTATTGAAAGTCCATAGTTGATAAAAAAAAAATGTCTTCCTAAACTATGAGTTTTTTGTATTTTTGTGTTTGATTCATTGAAAATGAAGATCGAGGAAACATTTTTTTTTGTTTACATGTTCATCTTGAAAATCAGTATATTAACCATAAACATAAGTTTTGTTAATTTTGCGAAAAATGAATAATTTGAAAATCACTTTATTATAAATGATAGCTTATATCTCTTAAAATAATTAGTCAAAAGAAAAGAGTTTCGTTATTGATAACTATTACTTTTTAAATAACTTTGTGGAGTAAAAATTATCAAAAAAAGTCTTAAGTATTCTATAATTTTGTTAATTAAGTCTTAAGTCTCTTAAGTTTACCAATTTAGTCCTAAATCTTTTTGCCTTTTTACGATTCAGTCCCATTGGCTAGAAATTTTGATGTGGATGCTTATTGCTCTGCGTGGTACCACTGGTGTGACTAGAACAAATTCTAGTATATTTTTGAATATTTTATTTTTTTTTCCCTATTTTTATTTTCCCTTTTCTTTATTTCCTTTTTTTTCCTTTTCTTTTTGCCCTCCGTCGACCGCTAGTGAAGGTGACCCTCACCTCGACCAACCTTGGTTGCCCTTGCTCGAGGTTGACGAGGGTTTTCGTAGCCTAAGGCCAGTGGAGGGTCAAAAAAGAAAAAAAAAAGGAAAAAGGGCAAAAACAAAAGGAAAAACTAAATAAAAAATACTAAAAAAATGTTAAAATATTATTAAAA
This sequence comes from Psidium guajava, assembly GCA_016432845.1. Taxonomy (NCBI): domain Eukaryota; kingdom Viridiplantae; phylum Streptophyta; class Magnoliopsida; order Myrtales; family Myrtaceae; genus Psidium; species Psidium guajava. Next base: position 12,288,033 of record CM028230.1, on the reverse strand, counting down.
ATTATTTACGTCAACACTAGTGGTACCATGTAAGATGGAGGCAATGCTACGTACGACGGTTGGCTTCCGTGTTAGCAATTTTAGCTAATAAGACTAAATTGACAAAATGTCAAAATATTTAGGACTAAATCGACAACTTTTAAAAATTTAGGATTGAATTAGTAAAAATATAAAAAAATTTAGGATTTTTTTGGGGACAATTTTCCCTTTTCGTGAACTATGAATATTTTTTTCGTTTGTTCATTGTTATAAGCATCATATGCTATTATTTTTAAGAAAATATTCTTTAAAGTTTTCGTTTTTTGTGAAATAAATACACCTTCTAAGAAAAATTTATCTCAAACATGAACTAGTTTTAATTGTGAAGGTCAAAATAGAAAAGCAAAATAAAAGACACAAATTATGATCACACTCTAGAGAAAGAGAGAGAGAGGGGGGGGGGGGAGGGAGAGAGCCTACTCTTGTTACACTTAGGGGTGAGCAAATTGGACTGATCATAACGGAACTACTCGGACTAAATCGAGATCGGTGATCCGATTCTTAATTCTATAGAGGTCCGGTCTGGTTCTCGATTCCTAAAATTAGAATCGGTGATCGAGCAGTTCAGTTTCTGATTCTTGGTTCTTATGACTGGACCGGATCGGACCGCTCGGACCAGGCTGGTCCTTTTTTAATTTTTTTAAAATTTGGCTCGTGAATCTCTTTCGGCTCCTTAGGCCTCTTGTTTTTTGATACCGAGAAGTCATTTTATATAAATATTGAAGTTCTATAATGTTATCGATTTCAACAATTAGAGAGTAATTTGGACTACATTTTTTTTATTCGGTCCGATCTAATTCTTGAGATGGTCGGTCTGGTTCCCGATTTCAACAATTGGAAACTGGGACCACTGGTTCGATTTCCAGTTCTTGAAGGAAATTAGATCGGACTGGGAACCGATCACCCTTAATTGCACTAGACTCTAGAAAAGTCAATCTTTTCACCGAAGATAAGTTCACTTTTCTAGATTTTGGCCCGAAATTCATTTTCAAATGACAGATTCATTTTTGTGTGTCTAAACACGAGAAGTCTGAAAGCGTTTTCCTAGAAACTAGCTTTATTTGAAACAAGGGTTAATACCACGAAAAACCCCAAACTGGTACGTTTGTGACAAATTTACCCCAAACTGTTTTTTTTATCACGAAAAACCCCAAACTGGTACACATGTGACAAATTTACCCCAAACTATTTTTTAACCTAAAAAACCCCAAATTGGTACATTTGTGACAAATTTACCCCAAACTGATATATTTGCGACAAATTTACCCTCCATTAATTTTCGTTAAATTTAACGTTAAATTACTTAGTTGGATGGCATGTGGCACTTCACGGATATACCGGTTTAGGATTTTTACCCTCCGTTTACCACAAGTTTATAAATTTAGGATTTTTCATGGTACTGATCCAACTTGATAAAGGGTAAATTTGTCATAGGTATAATTGTTTGGGGTTTTTCGAGGTAAAAAAAAATTAGTTTGGGGTAAATTTGTCACAAATGTACCAGTTTGGGATTTTTCGTGGTCAAAAAAATAGTTTGGGATAAATTTATCACGGGTGTACCAGTTTGGGATTTTTCGTGATCAAAAAAATAGTTTGGGGTAAATTTGTCACAAGCGTACCAGTTTGGGATTTTTCGTGGTATTAACCCTTGAAACAAACACGCCCTTAACATTTCAACAAGAGAGACGTTTGCAGATGAGGCCAATCGCTCACAACTTGAGAAACACCATCCTTGATTCAATGGCTTTCAGAGACTTAATTTGCCTCATGTTCCAAGATTTAGCTAGGGTGAACCGACAATCGGATGAGCAATGACAACACCAGCCGTCATCCCAAAAATATGAACATATCGGTTGCATCGTTCTCTCTTGCAGATGATCATAAGAGGGATTCATGCAGAAGCTTAGCCATAAATGAATAGCTGCTTCCTTTCCTCACAAACTAGATATGCAGAAACTTTCAATAGCTACAACAGGAAACCCATTAATTTCGCCATACTTGTGTTACGAACTCAGAGTCGATCAACCGATTTCACAATCCGTGCAGCCTTAGAATATGATCCAAGTCAGCCTTCACGATCACTCACACTTGTTTGAGGGTCGGGTTATGGAAACCGAACCGAAACACACGAGATCGCACAAGAGAGTGGAGAGAATTCTAATTATATTATGGCTTCCTACCTGTTGACACTTGATTTTTTGGCCAATTTTATTTTCAAAATTTTTTAGAAAATCCATAAAAATTCATAAAATTGAAAACAACGAATTTGGGGACCTTGGTTTGGCCTAGGGAACCAATTTTGAGTAAAAAATAATTTTTCTTATTTTTCATATTTTTCTGCATTTTATTTTTAAAAATTCATAAAAAATAAATAAAAAGTGAGAAAATTGCAAAATCAACTTTGGGGACCTCGGTTTGGCCTAGGGAACCAATTTTGAACAAAAAATAATTTTCCTTATTTTCCATATTTTTCTGCATTTTATTTTAAAAAATTCATAAAAAATAAATAAAAAGCGAGAAAATTGCAAAACCAACTTTGGGGACCTCAACCAAGCCTAGGGAACCAATTTTGAACAAAAAATAATTTTCCTTATTTTCGCATTTTTAATATTTTTCAGAAATTAGGGAAAAACCACATTCAACTGGTTTGACCTATTTTCATGGCTTTGGCTTCCCGAACCTCCTAAAATGACCATTCTGCCCCTCCGGTCAATCCGACCTGAACAATTCCAAATCACCCCGAACCATCCTGGAACTAAATTGATGCGCTTTCCTAGGCTTTTAAGACTCCCTTTCGTTTGTATTGACTGATTTCGACGTGATTTCCCTAGTTGCGCATTTATTTCATGATTGTGATTGATAGAATAAAAACTCCCATTCGTATGTACCCATTAGATTTCCAGAGCCTACCTTACCCAATCTTGCCTGCATGAACTCTTTAGATTAGGAAATCATTCAACTTAGGTACCGAAAGGGCGTCGACTTGCGGGTTGACGTAACCAAGTCCCCGAATCTAGATCTCTGGTTTTCGTAGGATCGGACGATCTCTCCCAATCGTCCGATGGGGTTTCCAGTCATACCCTCTAATAAATGACTGGCGGCGACTCCGATGGCATGCACACTATTCACATGTTACCCGACCACACTAAGGTCGACCTCGATTTAAATTTTCCTGACGTGATTTGGTATGGGCCTGGGAGGGTCCGAGCGAAGCCTAGATTTCAAAATGGGCCTAGCAATCCATTAGCTCCCTCGAGATCCCGGAAAATCTCGGGAGGGTCGCGACAGACTGGCGACTCTGCTGGGGACTTAGTTTAACCCATTAGAGGACTTGAGCCGGTTAAAAAGTTGGGTGTTCTCTAATGTATTTTTTTCTGCAGATGCTCTTGAAGGTGAGGTAAGTCCACTAATTGAACGTGTTAAATGTTTTTGCAGACGGGAGTTATAAGGGGAGGAGTGATTGCTAACTTGTCTTATGCAGGGTTGGAGTTTGGGTTTGTTTGTTTATTTTCTGCAAATTAGAAGCGCTGTTTGATATCAACTGCTGTGCATGCCTTGCATACTTTGAGGATCACGACACATGCACACACAAGCGCCTAAACCCAAGCCGCGAAACACTCTTCTTAGGTAGCCATAGATAGGGATCGGTATGCAAAGCTCTAGCGTTTGATTGCGCCTGGGTTGACCATATTCGATCCCGCTTGCTGTCTGGATCAATGATTCTTCCCACTTGACGTTCGATTGCGCTTGTGGGCAAAGTTGTCGAATCAGACAGTGGGAGCCTTTTAGGTCCATACCCTATTCCTCCTTTTATTTTCTTTTCTAGAATCGATTCCTCACTTATCTCATGCGCATGTGACTTGGTCGGTTGGTATACCTAAAACCAAAACATGAAAGAGTCTGGTTGGTAAGGCTTTCTTATTTTTCGTTTCATAATTCATTTCTGTATACCATACATCCCATACATCATTTCATGATTGAGTCGTCACCTTGATAATTGGTCTGAAAGCCACTTTGGGATTGAAGGATATTTTCTACATACTTTTGGATGTTGTATTTCCGCATCCTCCTCATCCCATTTAGACTTGATGTATTAGGGATCTTTTGAGATGTATTCGCATACTTTCCCATTTCATTTTCGAGATCTTTAGATAGGCAATGGCCTTCATTCCAATCATCGAGGGATCCTAGCCAATTGCATAATTTCTTTGGGAGAAATCTTGATTAAAACCCTCTGACTAACTTCTTTTGGTCAAGTAGGAATGTTTTAATCCTTATTTCACCAGGAGAAAATATGAAATTGGGCTAGTGCATTGCATCTTCGTTATAACCCATGGTAATTAATTTTAGTACATTCTTGCATATTCATGATAGATGGGGAAATCGGACATTAAGATCATCCCGGTCCCGCGTAAGGAGCTTACAGCGTGGTGGAACCGTCTCAACCGGGATAACCAAATCTATATTGAAGAACGCCTGGGGCACTTGGTGGATCTCCTCAAGGTCAATTACCAGCCCACCCTCATTCAAGCCTTGGCAAGATTTTGGGATCCAGAGACCATGACCTTCAATATTCGAGAAATAGAGATCACACCTACCCTGGAAGAGTACACAGCGATCATCGGACTGGAGTTTGACGATCACATCGTGCGGCCTGTATTGGGAAAAGACTCTACCTTAACCCTGTCTAAATTCCTCCATCTCAAAACCTCAGAAATTGAGAAGGTCCTCAAATCCAACTCTGGTAGGTTCACCCTCTCATTCCTATACAACAACTATTCCTCCCTCCCAGTCGAAGCTGGTCTTAAACCGGCTAAAGTTTTCATCCTTACCTTTTTCGCCTTTGTCTTATTCCCCACCTCCCAAATCACTTTCCATCCTTCCATGGTCCACATTGTTAAACAAGCCTGCTACCGCTGGAATTACTCCTACATGATTCTAGCCGAAACCTTCCTTTCCCTAAACCGTTTTCAGCCAACCCAGAGAGGTACATTCCAAGCGTCCAATAGTCTTCTCTACGTGTGGTTCACCTCGCACGTTAAAACCCTTAACCTTCGTGTCGGGTGTTACGAGATCAGCCGACATATCCACCTACTCAGTTCCTTCCTGAAATGTCAGTCCACCGTCAAGCAACTATCCTTCGAGGATTGGAGAAAAAAACTAGAAGACCTAGAGCCGAAACAACTTCATTGGCGCTTGACCTGGCCTAAGATCCTGGAAGCTCGCATCACAGGAGTAGATGGAGACCCTATCCCTTTACTGGGCTGCACGGGTGGAACCGCCTACTATCCTATCAGGGTGGTAAGGCAATTTGGCATGCTACAAGAAGTCCCGCCGGCGGTACAACCAGGAGTCTTCGCCTTCGACTTGCCACGAGGTGAGCTTACCAAGGAAGCAAAGGCAGCGTACCAGGCCAAGATCGACCTCATCATCCACACCTTGAAGAATTCCCCACTGCAGAGCGTGGAATGGCCGGACTACCTAGATGACGAGATGAACGTCCACCGAGCATCCAAGGACTACATCAAGTTGTTCAAGGAATATCGACAATCCTTCGTAAAGCCGTACGTACCGGACTACATCGTCCCGCACTTGCCGGGAGTTGAGCCATATGTACCAGAGCACGTGGGACCACCGCCGGCCGAAGAAGATGAAGACCTGCAGGAATGGGACCTAGATGAATCGGAAGACAGCGAGGATGCCTTAGCCTCCAAGCGCCGTCGGATAGAATAGACGATCTCCCTACTTGATTTTGCTTCTGATTGTAATAGGATCATGACATTTTCATATATGATCATTCATCATCATTTTCTTAAATAAAGTAATTACCATGGGTTATCCACCTTCTTGATAATATGCTCATACACATTTAATGAGTAGAAAGACCGGTTTCATGAGGCTAAGGCTCATGATCGAGTCTTTCCCCCCATTAACCATGTGTGAACATAGTATCGAGAAGGTTTTAAGTTCCTGCACTTTTATTCAACTCGCGCATCCCTAACTCGCTACTCTTAAAACAGGTAAAATTCTGTAGTCACAAAGACTCGCAGTAAGACGCGAAAGATGGCTGAAGAGCTGACTTCCAGAGTGACTGGCCTCAAGGATCAGATTAACTTGATGGCCGCCATGATGGCGGAAATGAAGTCAATGATGACCGCGCAAGGAAAGGCCCCAGCTGCACCCGAAGTTAACCCCACCGCTTCGAACGATTCCGACACCAACCAGACCACTAGCACTGAATCTGAGAGAGACGTGCCCCATAAAACCCCTCCGTTCGTGATCGACTTGGAAAAAGAGAAGAAGGAAAGGCCACCGGCTAAAACTGAAGAAGGCGCGAGAAGGCTCGCGAAAATCGAAGAATGCCTGAGCAGCCAGGGTTACGAACTGGCCAGGTTCGACAAGGTCTCTCCGTTCACCAAGATCGAAGTCCCCGCCGGATACAAGGAGCCAGAGTTTGTGAGGAAGCATGATGGGACAGGCTGTCCCCGGGCTCACCTGAGATATTACCTGCGCAAAATGGCGCATTATTCGGACTACGTCCCATTACTGATGAACACCTTCCAGGAGAGTTTGTCAGGCGCCGCGCTGGCCTGGTTCATTGAGTTGGACATGGAGGAATACGATAGCTGGGAGGATTTGGCGGAAGATTTTCTACACCAGTATAAATTCAACACGGCTACAGCACCGATCAGGGAAGACCTGTTAAGGACCGCGAAAGGAAGAAACGAGACGATACGCACCTTTGCCCAGAGGTGGCGGGCTATAGCCACTCAGGTGAAACCGCCTATCCCGGAGGAGGAGTTAGTGGACCTGTTTTTGAAGACGCTGCCACTCGATTATTTCGAGAAACTGAACACGTCGGGCTGTCAGACCTTCACCCACCTTGTTAAGGTGGCAGAACGTCATGAGTGGGCGCTTAGAGAGAAGCGCGTGTCAGAACCACCGATCAGACGATTTTATCCAACCAGGAGAGAGCGAGAAAACGTGGGAGACGTTGCATTTGTACCAAACCCCCCGAAGCCGAAGAAGTTCCCAGAATTCACCTCCACTCAGGGTGGGACGTCAGGATTGGCCCCAAAGAAGTTCGAGGCCAGGAAGAAAGCTCCACCATCCTTCACACCGCTCCCTCGCCCTCTGTCAAGGCTACTGCCCATGCTGTTAGACGGGCACTTAGTAGCCAAAGAGCCTCCAAGACCGAACCCGCCGAGGTTCCCTGGGTTCGACGAGACCAAGTCATGCGCATACCACATGGGAGAAAAGGGGCATAATGTGGACAACTGTCTGGTGCTCAAGTATAAAGTGCAAGCGCTGATAAACGGGGGAATGCTGGAATTTGATAAGACAGAGCCGAATGTGCAGCATAACCCTCTGCCAGACCACGGGAGGGCGAACGCTATTTGGGACAATGGTGATGCAGATAACGGAAGGTTAGGAGAGGCCCCACGTGAACACGGACCGAGTGAAGAGCGAGCCGTTGAAGAGTTTAACGAGGAACCAGATGATGAGGACGTCCGTCGTAAAAGGGCGCATGAGGCCGACAAGAAGTTCCTACGAGAGGCCCTAGAAAGAGGAGATATAGTGGATACCTTGGGACAGGATAGCGGCGACTACAACTACCGGGTGCTTTATTCCGTCCCGCCAAGCTTTTTCGTCAGGACGGAGGAGATCGTCCCTGATGGGTGGGACGGCATGGATGACCCTGTTAACGAAGAGGAAGCAGTAGCCGAAGTGGATAAAACAATCCCGACCCAGGCAAAGGAACAGTGTGATTTGGGAACTCAAGAACGACTCGTCGGTTTAGAGAAAGGCATGGACAGTCTAATGGCCGAACTGTCAAAAATGGCAGAGAACACACGGGCGCCGCCCGCGGAGGAGAAGTATCAGATGCTGGAGCTGAGGAAAACCATCGAGTGGCAAAACAGAAAGATAGCCGGATTGGAGGATCAGTGTAAAGACTTGGCCAACATGGTGTGTGAATTGAAGGCAATTGCTACCCGGGAAGGAAGACAATATCGACCTGATCAGTCGATAACGTTCCCACACAAGTTCGGAGGGGAAGGCTGCCCCTTGAACCACATCTCCTGCTACCTCAGCAGGATGGCCGGTCATCATGAGGATGATCAGATCCTCATCAGCAACTTCGAGCACAGCTTAATCGGCCCGGCCCTGCACTGGTATCACTCGATCGACCTCGACTGGATTGTTGACTGGGAGGATCTCGAAAGGCAGTTCATACAGCGATTTGAGGCCAACATAAAGTCTATAGTCGGCAAGGACGACCTGACCCGCGTTACCATGGAGGAGGGCGAAGGGTTCAAGGCATTTGCACATAGATGGGAGTTGCAGGCAAGGCAAGTTCTACCTCCACTGAGTGAGAGGGAAATGCTGGAGCTGTTTGTACAAACCCTTCCCCAAGAGTATCTCGATCGTATGTGCGCATACGGATTCCAGTCGTTCAGCCACATGGTGAGTGTTGGAGTAAGGCACGAACAAATCCTTCGAAGGAATGAGCTCGGAAGCGAGAGGAATCCTAACTGGGCTGCTACTTCTACGGAATCGGTACGGGCTAATGATCGCCGAAGGCAAAACGACTTTCTGCCGAAGCCGATGAAGACGACAACAGGGCCATGGTGCCGAGATTACGATTCAGACCACATCGATGAGGATGAGCTGATCGCGATGATAGGAACGAGGGCCCCTTTCGTGATCAAGTTAGCCGAAGTAGACGAGTGTAAAGACGTCAGGAGTGTTTCCGCAGGACGTGGTGATTTCCCTAGCCAATCTGGAGCTAGAGGATTCGAAGAAGCAGGGCGATAGTAGGACTGAGAAAATCGTGATAAAAGTCCCGCCACCGGCAGAGTATGATCCCAAGGCCGTCCCTTGGGACTATGGGACAGGAGAGGTCGATGCAGTCATGAGGTCCGGTAGGTGTTACGCTCCGAGAGAAGGGGAGCATGACAAGAGGGAGGTATCAAAAGAAGATGCAGAGAGGGCTTTGTCCATCGTCAGGACAAGCGAATTCGAGGTGATAGAGCAACTGAGGAAGATGCCAGCCCAGATATCACTGCTCGACCTGTTTATAAACTCGGAAAAGCATAAGAGTGCACTGATGAAGGTGCTGAACGAAGTGCACGTGCCGGAGACGATAAACGAAGCGCAACTGGAGGAATTTGTCGGATCCATTCTGCTGAAGGATCAAATATCCTTCTCAGATGAAGACGTCCCTGTAGACGGGTGGGCCCATAACAAGGCGTTGTATATATCAGCCAGGAGTCACGGCAAGCACATCTCCCACGTACTGATCGACAACGGCTCGGCATTCAACATATGCCCATTAGCTACGCTCAGAAACTTGGGCATAAACGAGGAACTCATCCGCACCTCCAAGGCCACCATCAGGGCGTTTGATGGGATGAGGAAGACCGTAGTTGGCGAGATCGACCTGGACGTCTTCATCGGACCTGTAGAGTTCTCCATCGGGTTCCAAGTCATGGATCTCCCGAGCGCCTTCGGACTTTTACTGGGCAGGCCGTGGATTCATACAGCTGGCGCAATACCATCGAGTCTACACTAGAAAGTCAGATTCGTGGTGAACGGGAAAGTGATAACTGTACATGGGGAGACAGATCTGGCGGCGTATCAGAGGAGTGCAGTCCCGTACATAGAGCCAGAGCAGAAGGAGGAGGCTAGCTACCACTCTTTCGAGTTGGTGGCCGTCACGCACGCGCCTGCTGGGACTAAAAGGAGAATTCCTGAACCTTCCCAGTACACTTTGGCTCCTGGGAAAATATTACTGGCGCACGGGTTTATTCCCGGACGCGGGTTAGGAAAGAATGGCAAGGGAATCCGGTCGCCACTGCAGTTAGACGTTAACGAGCGACGGACAGGTTTGGGGTATACCGGTAAGTCCAGTGGGGGCTTTACTTCTAGAGGCCGATGCAAGGGCCAATATGGAGGCCGTGGAAGCCTGGGAAGTAGAGTTGGACCATCCATCGGCTCCAAGGCATGGAAAGGGAGGGCTAGCATGATCAACAGCCCTCTGGACCAGTATTTCTCGGGGTGCCCCAAGATGCTGGCAGACGAAATGATTCAGAACGCAGCAGAACCGGATTTGTCCAACCCGTTCTTAGAGGACACGGTGAATGTCGTCATCGAAGGACTTGAGAAGGAATCCGACCAGCCTGAGTAAAGAGGCCCCTTTTCCCTTATGCATTTTAATTCCCGCATGTTATTTTCATCCCTAGGCAATGCATTTCCCTTTCAACCTAAAAAAAAAAAGAGAAAAAGAATGCCCTTGGATCTCGGACCGTTGGTTCAAGTGGTGCATGCTGTAATGCGGTCCATTTTCTAATAAAAACCCCATGAATTTTTGTTGGGGACATGTGGGATGACAAATCGGCCCAATGATGATACTCGGCTTTAGATTTTTGAAGTTTGAGGGCTGATTTCCCACATGATCCTTCGTTTCGTCAAAAAAATTTCTAAGAGAGCGAGGGCGTCCGATGAAATGAGGACTAATCCCCCTCCTCTCTTTTGCTAAAAAAAAACCCTTTTCAAAATGTTTTTTTAAAAAAATTCATGCATCTTCATTAGTATCACCAACATACTGACCGTGCTTATGACATTCCAGGCATGCCATCCCTCACATGCATAACAGGTTAATACGTGGCTCAGACTACGGTGATGACTCCTCCTACGAGATCGAGGAAGAGTGCGAGGATGATGCCAATGATATCAGAAGAGACTGGGGCAGATATGAGGAACACAAACCACTGACCGCAAAGGACACTATTATAGTCAACCTCGGAGATTCTGAAAATGTGAAAGAAGTCAAGATAGGAGGAAGATTATCTTCGTCTGAGGCGGCTCGATTTACCGAACTTCTCAAAGAATACCAAGATGTATTTGCCTGGTCCTATGCAGATATGCCAGGTTTGGACCCGAATATTGTCGAACACTCGCTCCCGACAGACCCGAGCGTTCCTGCCAAGAAACAGAAGCTTCGACGGACAAAACCGGAGTTGTCTAAGAAGATCGAAGAAGAGGTAATGAAGCTGCTAAAAGTGGGATTCATCGAAGTAATCGCTTATCCCGAATGGGTTGCTAATATCGTCCCGGTGATGAAAAAAGACGGAAGAGTCAGAGTCTGCGTGGACTATCGCGACCTGAATAAGGCAAGCCCGAAAGATGACTTTCCGCTTCCATATATAGATGTCTTGGTCGACAGCACGGCGGGATTCGACATGTTCTCGTTCATGGATGGGTTCTCTAGATACAACCAAATCCTTCTGAAGGAGGAGGACAAAGCAAAGACCTCGTTTATAACACCATGGGGCACCTTTTGTTATAAGGTTATACCTTTCGGCTTGAAGAATGCAGGGGCAACGTATCAAAGGGCTATGGTGGCTCTATTCCACGACATGATGCATAAGGAGATAGAAGTATATGTCGATGACATGATCGCGAAGTCTAAACCTGGAGAAGATCACGTTCAGATATTGAGAAAGTTGTTCGAACGACTTCGGAAGTATAGGTTGAAATTAAACCCTGCTAAATGCATATTCGGGGCACGGTCAGGAAAACTTCTCGGGTTTGTGGTGAGTAATCGAGGAGTCGAAATCGATCCTTCCAAAGTCAAAGCGATACTAGACCTCAGTACTCCCACTACAGTTAAGGAAGTAAGAAGTTTGCTGGGAGACTAAATTATATCGCTAGGTTCATTTGTCAGCTCTTTGATGTCGCGAAGTCGTTCTTCAAGTTGCTGAAAAAGGGAGCCAAGGTGAAATGGGATTCCAAATGCCATCAAGCACTAGAGAAGATCAAAAGCTACCTTATCTCACCACCGGTTTTGGTGCCTCCCGTACCAGGGTCTCCGCTAACCCTGTACCTCACCGTTCATCAGGAATCCTTAGGAGCTTTGCTTGCTCAAACGAGTCCGGAAGATGGCAAGGAGCGGGCCATCTATTATCTGAGCAAGAAATTCACTGTATCGGAAATGAATTACCCCGCAGTCGAAAAGACCTGTGTCGCGTTAGTCTGGGTACTACACAGGTTGAGGCAATACACTCTTCATCACCACATACAGCTGGTAACGGAGAACGACCCAATAAAGTATCTCAAAAGCCAGCCCTAATCGGGAAGTTGGCCAAGTGGCAGGTTCTTCTGTTAGAATTCGATGTTAGAAGCTCAACTCAGAAGTCTGTAAAGGGGCGAGCTATAGCGGATATGTTGGCTGAAGATGCCCAGGGATCCAGTGTCCCAAGTGATGAAAAGGCGGAAGATCGCATTTCCAATCTGTCCGAAAGTGAATGGACGATGTATTTCGATGGCGCAGTAAATCTCGCGGGGTCTGGAACCGGGGCAATCCTTATATCTCCTGAAGGACAATATTATCCGGTCGATGCAAAGTTGACATTCCCATGCACCAACAACATTGCCGAGTACGAGGCATGTATTCTCGGGTTGCAACTAGCCTTCACTATGAAAGTAAAGAAATTGCAAGTGTACGGAGACTCCATGCTGATCATTTTGCAAACCCAGGGTGAATGGAAGACCAAAGACTCAAAGCTCATCCCCTATCACAGGCTCCTAGAGGAGATGATTGAAGAATTCGAAGAGATCGACTTCGAATACCTGCCCAGAACTCAGAACCATTTCGCAGATGCATTGGCCACCCTATCGTCCATGCTGCAGGTCACGGAAGGCTTAGATATTGAGCCATTGAGGGTAGGCATTATCAAGCAACCGGCTTACTGCATGGTGATCGAGGAAGGATTTGACGACCAACCCTGGTATCATGATATCAAGAATTATTTGCTGAAGGGAGAGTATCCTCCAGGGAGCCAGGCGGGAGATAGAAAGTACATAACCAAGATGGCTACCAAATTCTTCCTCAGCGGACAGGCACTGTATAAGAAGTCATTTGATTCAATCCTGTTGAGGTGTGTAGATTCTGAGGAAGCAAACCTGCTTATGAAAGAGATCCACGAAGGGGAATGCGGACCACATATGAACGGCCACCTCCTCGCTAAGAAGATCATGAGGCTCGGTTATTATTGGATGACCATGGAGTTAGATTGTAACCAGCACGTGAGATCCTGCCATCAGTGCCAGGTGTATGGAGATCGGATCAATGCTCCCCCAAATGAGCTTCATCAGATGTCTGAGGCCTGGCCATTCTCTATGTGGGGAATCGACATGATCGGGCCAATCAACCCTCACGCTTCAAATGGGCACCGCTTCATCTTGGTGGCGATAGATTATTTCACCAAATGGATCGAAGCCAATTCGTATGCCAATGTCACAGCTAAGAGCGTCGCGAAGTTCATTAAAAGGGATATCATCGCGAGGTATGGGGCGCCTCAGGCTATTATCACAGACAATGGGTCCAACATGAATAACAAGCTGGTTGATGATCTTTTGGACCGGTTTAAGATCAGACACCTTAACTCTTCCCCTTACCGTCCGCAAATGAATGGAACTGTGGAAGCGGCAAATAAGAATATAAAGAAGATCCTGGCCAAGACTGCCGAGAACTTTCGAGATTGGCACGAAAGGCTACCGTACGCACTAATGGCATACCGAACTTCAATCCGAACTTCGACTGGGGCAACTCCTTACTCTTTGGTATACGGCATGGAAGCTGTCCTTCCTGTGGAAGTGGAGATCCCTTCCTTGCGAATATTAGTCCAGGCCGAACTTTCGGAGGCCGAATGGATCCAGCAGAGGCATGAGCAGTTGAACCTGATTGATGAAAAACGGCTGAAGGCTATATGTCATGGACAGGCGTACCAAAAGCGGGTAGCCAAGTCATTCGATCGCAAGGTAAAGCCTAGAAGTTTTATGGTCAGGGATTTAGTCGTGAAGAAGGTGCTCCCTAATGTTCCTCATCCCGGGGGCAAATTCGCACCGAACTACGAAGGTCCGTACGTGGTGCAGAAGGTCTTACCAGGCGGCGCTCTAATTCTTTTGAATATGGACGTGGAAGAATTGGCAAATCCTGTAAACGCAGATGCTGTCAAGAAATATTACCCTTGAATAAGACGAGGATTTGACCAACTCTCGTACCCCACTCGAATCTGAGCCACATTGAGACCCATTACACGCACTCCATGCATACATGCATACGTTTGCATATTTCTCTCTTTGTCGCAGGTCCAAGAGAGATTCCCAGATAAAGGAGGCAACTCGAACAACTTCACCCGAACCGAGGGATCATGAAGAAGAGAGAAATCCGCAAGACAGGCTACCTATCAGTGTTCTGGGTTTGCAATCAAGGGTAAAAGTCGTATCGTTCCAATTTTTAATGCAAGAATGGACACTAACCCCTGAAATGTTTTGTTCTTCTCAAGTACCTCCAGCCGCCGCGAGCAGGTAAGTATTCCTTACTCTAAGACGTTCTGGTCTACTACGTCATGAACAATAAGATCACACCATTGACAAGATGCGTGAGGTAACTTCGTTCGCACTCTCATTTCAAAAATCTTCGAAAACCTGACTTCCACATGCATCACGAATCCCTTGTGAAAGCTAATGTTGATAAAATGGAAATGAAATCTCCAAATGAGAACGATCAAGTCTGTCATGCTAGAGTAGACCGAAATCTGAGGGGGCCAACCACGCCTAAACACGTCCCTACACACTTGAGCGGATGAGTGAAAGAAAGGCAGGATAAAAAGCCTTTGTCCATGAACGTAGGGACCATTCGCAGTGATTACACGGATTGAAATGATAGAAGGCATTTTCATTTCTTTATCATAAACACATAATGATCCGTCGCAAGCCCATTTGAGCATGTAAGGGGAGAATTTAAAAGCAACTCTGTCAAGAACCACCCCACACCGGGGCAATTTGGAGGTTCATCGGTTGGTTCCTAGGAGAAAAGATCAAGGTAAGACTTTATTGTGCTGACTTGCATCAATCTTTTCGTAGTAACTTCAGATGCAATCCCGTGGAGATCTGAAACATCAAAGTGAAAGAGAGCAATTCATTTCTCTATCCTACACACTTTATCCTTTGATGAGCCAATTTGAGCCTGCAAATCTTCTTTTCAAAACCCAGTTGGTGATCACATCCCTACCCTGGGGCAATGCATATGACCTGCCAATGAAAAGCAAGACACCTGATAAAGGCAAGGCCAAAGCCAATTATTGAAGAAGAGCAACAATGCTTAAAAACCAGTCAAAGAAAAATGCAATGAAAATGTCAAAAGGCAATAGGGCTAACAAAAGCAAAGTGCCTGGTAAAAGCAAGGCTAAAGTCCTTCATAGGAACAAAAGCCATGATGAATGAAGCGCCAAAAGAAAATCTGTTGGCAAACGAGTGACAGGAACAAGGAAAACATGGAGCTTAGTTGAACATGAGTATCCAGAGAACCTTTGGGGGGGCACAAGATACAAATTTAAACCCCAGCAGCTATGACAGTGGGTGATGATGCAAAGGTGATCACCAGCATATCGTACCCCTCACTCAGAAAATGGCCATTTCAAACCTACCCTGAACCAATGTTACAACCTATCCCGAAAGCCTCTCCTCATTGAGACGTTTCAGATCAACACGGGATTTCACACGAGAGACTACTGCCTAAAGGAGTAAGTACAATCCAGTCCTATATGATCTTCGAGGTTCTTGACTTGTAAACCCGAAGAAGTCGCTTTTAGAATGTTGACTCTTTTCTAAAAACCTCAAGATGTCTACCCATTGCGTAAGCCCTTGACCAAGCCTGCATTACGGTCCCTTAGAAGACCTTCTCTGATCAATCAGGTTGTATACACTGCGAATGGTCTCGAAATTCTTGGCATAGGTTTCGAGTGTTAGTTTGAGTGTTCCTAGAAATCTCTCCCCAGTGAGAAAGCAAAATCTCTCAGAAATGAATATCGTGAGAAGTCCTCCCTGATAAAGATATTCCAGTTGATATGACCAATCGAACTCATTTGGAGACTTCAGATTTATTGATTCAAAATTATCCTAGCAAAGGATTTTCGATTACACATGTAGGTTGCAAGATTGTCTTGATTAACCATCTTATGCACCCCGCATTTTCTGAAACAAGTCCATATGACTCACGGGGGCATGGCTCATGTTGAAATTCACATATGTCTGATGCGTAAGAATTCTTTCCAAACTCTTCATTCACCAAAATAAATCGGGTTCGAGCTTCTGCGGGATTCCTGGATCCCAGAATGGCACCCTCAATGATAAGATAAATCGGGTTCGAGCTTCTGCAGGATTCTTGGTCTTCCCAGATCCTAGAATGGCACCCCAAGTCCTTGATATAGGCGCAAAAGTCCTTGATATAGGCACCAAGTCCTTGATATAGGCATCTCAATGGGGCGACCTACCATACGGGTCAAATCTTAACCAAATGTCAAATCAGTAGGTTTCTTTCACTAGGAATCTACCATGGGGTGGCCTACCATACGGGTCAAGTCTGAATCGAGTTTTAATCAGTAGAATCCCTTCACTAGGAATCTACCATGGGATGACCTACCATACGGGTCAAAAGTCAAATCAAGTTTTAATCAATAGAATCCTTTCATTAGGAATCTATCATGGGTTGACCTACCATACGGGTCCGAGTTCAATCACCCTACGGTTTTCTTATAACGAATCCTTCGGTCTTCATTCCGGAGCAGTCAATGGCGACGCGAGGCAAACAGGTAAATTCCAGGTAAATCTCCTGACTAGCTTTTCTCCCTCTCTCCCCACGTAAAAGTGAGCAACATGAAATCTGGACTTAAGCTGTCAAAGAGGAAACTAGAGTTGGATGTCACGACTTTTCATTTTTCCCAGTAGAGTCGGTTAAACTTCAAGTGTCACTTTGTCTTTGAGAGCGATCTCTCACGAGACCCCTCTCAAAGAGGGGCAGCTGTTAACACTTCATTTTTTGGCCAGTTTTATTTTCAAAAATTTTTAGAAAATCCATAAAAATTCATAAAATTGAAAACAACGAATTTGGGGACCTTGATTTGGCCTAGGGAACCAATTTTGAGTAAAAAATAATTTTTCTTATTTTTCATATTTTTCTGCATTTTATTTTTAAAAATTCATAAAAAATAAATAAAAAGTGAGAAAATTGCAAAATCAACTTTGCGGACCTCGATTTGGCCTAGGGAACCAATTTTGAACAAAAAATAATTTTCCTTCTTTTCCATATTTTTCTGCATTTAATTTTCAAAAATTCATAAAAAATAAATAAAAATTGAGAAAATTGCAAAACCAACTTTAGGGACCTCAACCAAGCCTAGGGGACCAATTTTGAACAAAAAATAATTTTCCTTATTTTCGCATTTTTAATATTTTTCAGAAATTAGGGAAAAACCACATTCAACTGGTTTGACCTATTTTCATGGCTTTGGCTTCCCGAACCTCCTAAAATGACCATTCTGCCCCTCCGGTCAATCTGACCTGAACAATTCCAAATCACCCCGAACCATCCTGGAACTAAATTGATGCGCTTTCCTAGGCTTTTAAGACTCCCTTTCGTTTGTATTGACTGATTTCGACGTGATTTCCCTAGTTGCGCATTTATTTCATGATTGTGATTGATAGAATAAAAACTCCCATTCGCATGTACCCATTAGATTTCCAGAGCCTACCTTACCCAATCTTGCCTGCATGAACTCTTTAGATTAGGAAATTATTCAACTTAGGTACCGAAAGGGCGTCAACTTGCGGGTTGACGTAACCAAGTCCCCGAATCTAGATCTCTGGTTTTCATAGGATCGGACGATCTCTCCCAATCGTCCGATGGGGTTTCCAGTCATACCCTCCAATAAATGACTGGCGGCGACTCCGATGGCATGCACATTATTCACATGTCACCCGACCACACTAAGGTCGACCTCGATTTAAATTTTCCTGACGTGATTTGGTATGGGCCTGGGAGGGTCCGAGCGAAGCCTAGATTTCAAAATGGGCCTAGCAATCCATTACCTCCCTCGAGATCCCGGAAAATCTCGGGAGGGTCGCGACACTGCCTGCTTACAAGTGTTGGGGTTCACCCAATTATATACACAGCTCAAGAGAGCTTCATCCCGAGTGGGATCTGTGTCATCATCACATGACCAAACACATTTACTACCCGGCCATGTAGTAAATATCAGACGCAATCACTACCTGACCTTGCATTAACTAGCCGGCACAATTACTACCCGCATCACAATTCATGTTGGAGGAATCTCCGATATTCAGGTACCCGGTCGTCTTGGAGAATGCGTGACCGGTTCGGATTGTACTAAGCTTTCGTTCCTCATCCTGCTCGATCCACAAATTGATCCGTGGGTCGTTTTATGATCGAAGGGACTGATCCCAATCATCGGGCCGTGATACTTGTCTCTCTCGAACACATAAGCACACATGACTTCTGGCGTACCATGGATCTGAAACACACAAATGCAGAGAGGGACCAAAGAACCTCATGGAGATTAACGATCTGTACAATGAAGGAGCAAGATACAGAAAACTTGTTTCCAAAGAGATGGTCATGCTCCAACATCTCGTTACAAAAGAACAAGGAAAAGCTCTGACATCTTACAGAAAACTTCTTTTAACTTCTGGTCATAAACAAACATGCAAAAAAAAAAAACCAAAACATCAAGCCCTGCCTGCCAAAAGTATGCGACCCCACGAAAAAGGAATAAGCTAATGGATATAAGGTAATCCCATCCCATTACCAATCACTACAATCTACAGGTGAAATAAAGGTCCTATCAAAGGGGATATTCTAACTAAGCTGTTGAGCATCCGCTTGCGTTAACTGAGAGTAGATGTACTCGTCTACTTTCTGTTTGGCCAGTGCTACCTGTCATTTCACAAAAATAGGGAATTAAAAAAGACTTAGAAAGTGCAAAATCGGTAGCTTGCTTACACAGCAGAACTTGCAAAATGCTTCTTTTAAAGTTCATTCTCAGGGTTAATCAGCCAATCTGTTGCATCCATTACCTGATCCTCGAGTCCATGAGCGGTTAATACCATAACCAATTAAAAACATGGTGCACGTTAACCGAAAACTGGAAACACAAAAACCAAAAGTTACAGAGAGTGTGCCACCGACAAAGCAGGTTAGGAGGACCCATGCCAGGATAAGGTCAAAGGGAACATAGCTAATGATATTGACTGCCACGAACTTGGCAAACAATATTGCTTCAGAGGGTCCAAACAACGTACAGAGCCCCAGCAAGACATTTATAGACTCAGTTGAAATGATTTCTAAAATGCCTATCCCACGATTGCATCTCTAGTGGTGCATTCATGTTTTGGCAACATGTAGCTCCATTCACAAACTCCAGGTTACTATAGACAAATCTCCATTCTACTCCATTGATTGCTTTCACGTTTACCAATGCTATGACAAGTAATAACTGGTAGCATGACAAATAACATAACTCAATGAAAGAAATGATACCTGCTGAGCAGTACCACCAAACTGGATCTGCCGATGCTTCTGTTCACCTTTTCCACCATAAACCTATGCAGGTAAAGAATAATGAAGCTGAAAGATAAAATGTAAAAAAAACTTTTGCCTTGTAAAGAAACAGAAGCCCATAGTTAGACAGTCATGACAAACGTATTCCAATTTGTCAAGTATCACATTAGGGAAATGACAAGAGTTCTCGATGAAGGAAACTTGCACAGAATAAAATCAAGAATGATATGGCTTACTACATAAAATATATTAAAACAATTAGTCTGGCCACATTATTCAGATTCGATAATGGGTGCCAAATCCAGACAAACCAAAAAAGCAAGCAACAATTTATTCATCACTCCAAAATGAGATTGTGAGGGCTGCCTACCTTGATTGTTGCTCCAGACTCGTTTCTGATCCTCGATATGTTGGAGCCAGCCCTACCTATCAAACCTCCGACCAATGTTTCCGATATCAGCATCTCGAACGTCATGTAATCAGCTGAAACATTGTAATCTAATGTAAGGCATTTGTAACAATGATTCAACTTGTTAACAAATAATGTGTGCAGTTTTGACATAAATTAATCAGATAACCTGAATTGGGATCAACATATGGTTGAGCTGGGTGAATCAAATTATAATTGTATGTTGGGCTGATGGAGATCACTTGTCGAGGGGGATTCTCCCTGGGAAAAGAACTATGTCAGTATTCCAAATGCTAAGAGACATGTTTAGAATCTAACATTGTCAATCTAACTATCTAGACCTCAGCTGATGACCAATCTCTTCCAAAGCCTTAAGCACTGCAGGGATGTCACCTGAGATCTGCATGTAAACAAGAGCTCAGTCAGTGGTCAGAACCAAATAAAGAGTCTCAAAGGCAAATAGCACTCTCACAAGGCCGAGAAACATAAAGATATATTGATAAGTATTTCCATGTCCACTTGTTTCGACCAGATGAAAGCTCAAAACGCAATTTACTGAAGAGGCACTCTAAATAAAATAACAAAGTACAAACTACGTAATGAGATACAGCACAGACTTGAAATTAAAGTTTTCACAATGTACTTGTCCATGAATACCAGTTCCTTAAGGCTCACCTGTACTACTCTATCAGATTCAAGAGCAGATGCACATAACGGTAACTGATTTGGAGCTAAAATTGTTATTGTAGCACCAGAAGAACTCCTTAGTTTCTCAATATTCTGTCCAGACATCCCAATCAGACTTCCTGCTTGAGTTCCAGCAATCAACAGCCTTAGTGTATTGGCAGCCACATGCACCGCACCAACTTTTGATGCCTCAGCATTACCATCGTCTTCCTGTTCAAGAGGGAGTCAAAGCCATTTCGCTATTGCAACGTGAAGTTCTAATCAGAAAAAATTCAGCATCATGAACTGAAATTAGTTGACATTTGGCCTCTTGGAATTACATACAAGATACCAAAAGTCACCTTTCTGCCTGTTCATTAGCATGACAATACTCCTCTAGTAATTAACTTTGAAAAGGAAAATCATTCAAACATAAACTAGAACTAACACAAAGGCCAAATATTCACTATCCATTTCAGTATACATCATCACATGGTGCAGTGACAACTGCTAAAGTGATTTGAGATTTTCTATTGTTTCCAGGTCATTTTCTAATATACCCCACGTATTATCAGCTGTCAATAACGAATGTCTTAGGGGTTCAAGCATTCAAAAGAAATACTACTAATTCAACAAATCCAGCTAAAAAATGGAGGACCACAAGAGGAAGAAAAAAGGGGGGGGGATTGTTGGGGGGAGAGTGGGGCGGGGAAGAGAGAGAGAGATTACCGAGAGGCGACAAGCCCAGCTCGGGTACTACAGTCTCTACCTGAATGGAGGACCACCTCCAATGAGTCCCTCGACACCCTGAGTATTCAATGGAAAGTAAGTAAGAGAAATGGGGATTGGGAGTAGGCAATTGAGAAATAGGGGTGGGGACAGGGGCAGAGTGCCAAGATTGAGGGAGTGGGAGGAGATGACTTTAAAGCATGTAAATAAAGGGGACAGGACGGTACTTATCCTAGTGCACCGAGATTACCAAAAATAGGATTGAGGCGTGATAGTATAAGAAATGTAGGGAGGGGTGCAGAGTCAGCTTAACCATTAGTTCCAAACTTTTTACCTTTTCAAAGTACCAATATGAATAAAAAATCCAACTTGAAACAAATATAAGCGGACTGGCCTAAGAATAAATCCATTAACAACATCAACATCATCAACATCACTTTTATCCCAAACCTGTTGAGGTCGGCAATAAATCCATTAACAAAGCCGAAAAAAAAACTTCAATCCATACTCATTTTGCAAGTGCTTCGTCCTTCAGATGTCGTTAAAGGATGCAAATGTCAAATTTTCCTCCATCTTTACCATTGAATAGCCAAAAGAATAAGTTGAATGGTTTCAACATTAAGCACATATTAACTCAGGCTGGTTCCACTTCCACCACCCACTTATATTCTTAGATAGATTCTTGATTTTTCATTCTTTCTTTCCTGGTCACCCTTTGTTAACTTCGAGGACAAGGTCATGCTCAATTATGCTTCTCAGCTATTCTTACATAAGTTGCCATCCAACAAGATTACTCATAAACGAATTACTACACATATAGACGCCACTATTGGATCTCAGTGACAACTTATTCTCTAAAGGTAAATGTCTACCAAGGGCTCCATGTTGTTTCCAAAAGTCAAAAGGCACGAAATGGCAGCCGTTGGGTGGATAATTTCCATCCATTTGCTCTCTCATTCGTTGCCTCAGCTCAACATTACACAAATAGACCAGGTTCAGTTGTGTTCAGGGCAGTTCTCAGTTGCTGTCTAACCTGCTAAAACCCTCAGCTATTGATACCAATTCATCAATTCAACGTGTTCAATAGTCAAGCAGCAATTACTTTCAACAATGCTACGGATCCATTTTTTCCTTTCTGCTACATAGAAGCAACCATTCGGTACCAAGGATGAAACTCACAAAGAGGACAAAGGTCCAACATGCACCTAAGTATGCACCTCAGAGTCTGTACATGTAAGGAGCAATTGCAATTAACAAGATATCTATACATGATTCTACCAAAAGTAACAGACATATTGTTATTACTACCAGGCTCAGATATCACTCTCAAGCTAAGCCCAATAGACAGCATTAGCTGTTGAAATCCAAGACAGTACTGCAGATAGAAATTCATAGATTCATCAATGGTAATTTCTTATGGAGGCTTATTGTCAAGAACAGTTACAAAAAAACATTAACTAGAAAAATCCATCAATCAGGTTAACATTGTTTTCTACCTTTTTAGAAACAAAAGAACTGTTTCTAAAACAGTATGTACACTGCCAAAGGTCCCTTGAAATTAGTTGGTGTGCATACTTGCTACAGTCCCGAGTAAGGGCAAAATAGTGAAAAATCTTCATGAAGATCGTGACAATTACCCATTTATTACTGACATTGCCTTTTGGCAAGTGATACCTGTACATGCAACATTTCTTCATAATTTACTGGTTATTCACAACTTCTATCCACTTAGGCAGGGAGATTAGGTTGATAATTGACCAAATGCATTGATCTTTCCTCCACATCTCTAAAAGAGTTTGGGTAGATTGATCATCTGATTGTATTAGTTTCTTGACACCATTCACTCAAGGAGCTCAAACAAAGAACATGCACATCCACAAGCTTGGTGGAAAAGATTGTCTAGATGAGCCATCATAGAAAGTTCACCTTAAGGATCAAGGTAGCAATTTTCTGCAGGGCATTTTCCGCATCAGTAACATTGCTGTCATTGTCCTTAGAACTTATAATAATTACACGCTCTTCATGTCTCTGCAAAAGATCGTTAGTGTCAGAATAAATATCAAGTTCCAAAAATGGATTAACTGCACCTCGTGGCTTTATGAAATGATGTTTCTGAATAAGCTTCTTGTTCAAGAAAAGATAACATTTTAGCCCTTAACAGACGGTTAATTTCTTGGTATCTTCCATACTTGAACTAAGAGGAATACATGTCCATAAGTATCTATTAGAAGACACTTCGTCTAAATAAGCAACCATTTCTTCAGTGAACATGGGATACGGCAAATTTGTGAATCATTGGAAGCATGGTCTAAAAAGATAGATCATCCTCACGATATATATAAGGTTTAACATGAGCATGACTCACAGAAAGGACACAGATTTATCAAATGTTGTATTAGGTTTAACCGATAACTCCAGGATATTGCCCCAAGACAATATGAGGGATGGCTTTAAGCTTGTAAACATGCACGCAATCTTGGCATTCCATAGGCCACTATGCTAAACCATGCAGTATCTAAGGAACAGGTGACCCAGGAATCATGCATCACAAATAGACATCTAACAAATCATCCTTCTTGCGCTCTCAAAGCAAGCAATCCATGGGCTAAAGGTGAGAACTTCTACTCTCCATCTACTATTTGAATTTCGATCACTAGGCTTCCTATACAGAGGGACAAAAACTTTCTGTTCCCTCTTCTTAAAAAAAGGACCAAAAGACATAAGAAAAACCTCAGCCAGCACGTGCACATTCCTCAGTATGATGGAATATATCATCGAAACGAATGAAAAGAGATTCTGCAAGTCACGTAATCAGGCCTTCCGATCCTGCATGAACTCATGAAATTACACTTTTACGCAACCCATTCTCAATCACGAACTCATCTCCAAAACACCAGCTTTACCATTCAGGACACACGAAATCAGCATGGCAACCATTCTAAGCAATTCCCACTTCAAATTAACACAACAAAAATCTAACAACATCAACATCAACATCAACTTTATCCCAAACCAGTTGGGTCGGCAGTCGATGAGCCCAAAGTGAAAATCTTAAAATATACTAAAATAAAAGTAAAAATATGACTACGCAAAAATAAATAAATAAAAAACCGGAACTGCTCCCTCATCAAACCACACAGAATTGACCAACTAACCGCACTGCACTCACAACGATGGCGTCAGCGATCTTGACAGTGGCCTTCGTCTCCTCCCGAATCTTCTGGATACGGCAACCTTCCTTGCCGATGACCTTCCCGATCTGCCTGGACGGGACCACGATCCTGAATATGACGTCCTGCGCCACGGCCCGGCGCTTCGCCGCCGACAACTCATCCTCAGCCGCAGCGCCTCCATCGTCGCGGCGGCGCTTCGAGCTGACCGGATTAGCCGGCGCCCCGACGTACGTCGGCGGCGGAGCGGGGTTCGGCGGCATCGGCGCGGGCATGGGCCAGGGCACGGGATGGGTGTACACGGGCACGGGGACGGGGTTCAGGGGTGGTATCGGAGGGTAGATCGGGTAGTGGCCAGGTGGTGGTTGCGCCATCGCTGCGGGAGATGGCGAGCTCTCGTTGACTTCGGTAACGCGGTGTTTAAGGGTTTTGGAATCCCACAAGTCAAGCTATGCTCTGTGATCGTTTCCTCCCCGCTCCTCCTTTCTTCTTCCTTCCTGTTGCTCCTCTTTTTCCACCAGATGCGTATATTCTTCAGCTGCGCTGAAATTATTTTTATAAATTTACTGTTCTGCCCTCCATGTCGTCGTTTTCATCAGTCCCTTAAAAACCCACACTTATTTCTAGGTTTTGAGGCAAGAACCCCGAGAGCTGTCGTGTGAGAGCCGATTCCCGATCTTTAAAGCCGAAAATCGAACGGACCGATTTTGAAATCGGCTTGGAACCGAACTGATTTGACCGAATTTAACTCTATTGCAAGACCAACCCGAACCGATCTACTCTTCTTCTTCTTCTTCTTCTTTTCCCCACTTTATTTTGTTTAATTATTTTATCATATGCATTACTTTACTTGCAAGATCTCAATTGAGATATCATAGTGGCTTGCTTATGTTGAAATACTCAAATCTCATTACTCTTTTGCAGAACTTCTCAAATAAGAGACTTGTACAGGGTTTTGTTTGGATCGATTCATAACTAGTTCATAATTGGGAACATAAAATGAGATCGATCTTCCTATGAACTCGCCAAGGAAGCCTAGTCTGGTTCCCTTCCCGCATAAAACGGGCCCACTTGCTCATTTCGATATTATTTTTGCATAATTATCTCAATGATGTACTTTCATATCACTTGTCTTGCTCTTCAAGCTCCTTTTTTTTTTTAAGGGTTAAATATTGTGATGCTTTGTGGCGGTGACAAATAATAGGGGTCGAGTCAAATAGGATTTCTTATGAAAGACCTTATAGGGGCACGCTAGGTATTTTACTATAGTTACCTCGAGAGGAAAGAAATTGCACGCGGTCCAACAAGCCCATCAAGCAATACGAGCCCAACAAAGCCCAATTTCAACCGCAACGGGGAATTTTGCCAATCGTTCGAGCTCGAGAGCTGAGGCGGCTCAGGGGGATCGTCAGTCCGGGAGAGATGGCGACGGAGGAGGAGGGAGACGGGGGACGAGCAGTACCCATCGGGACTGGAATCGGAATCGAGAGCCACTGGTGGTGGGCGATGGGCGGCGCCGCCCAGCTCGGTTTGGGGATATCGTCGTGCCTGAGGGGTTACGCCGGCGGCCCGGGCCTCATGCCTTTGAAGGCCGCCGCCGTCGCCTCCCTCTTCGTCGGCGCCACCGCCTGCGCCTCCGTCGCCGCCCTCCATGCTTCCGGAATCCGCAAGGTCCTTCCTCTGTTCCACTCCAGAACGTCTTCTTCTTGCCTTTATTTTCCAATTAAGTTTTTGCTTGATAATTAGCGGTACAGACTGATTTGGGGTGGCGACGATGATAGTGCTGACAATTAGCAAGCGAGCTATGTTTCGATACGCTCCGTCTGTTTTTTAGGCTGTTCGTGCTCATTTGCTTGATTTGCCCCCTGTTTGATCGTACCATGTGTAGCACTCAGCCTTGAGAAGTGTACCGACATGTAAAGTTTAGTCCTTGGTCTCCATTGCTACCTTAATGTACCCAATTGCGTTTTTATTGCGTACCGAAAGAGAATGTAGCAAAAGAATGTTTCAGCTGTTGTGCGATATGTTTCTTCTATTTAAGAGTCCTGTGTTTGTTTTGAATATGATTTTGCCGGGGCAAAAGAAGGGGAATTTCAGATGATTTCAGGCTGTCATGGTTGCAAGATCAGTTGTAGAAGAGATGAAATAAGGGAGGATTTATCTCTGGTTGCTGCGCCTGCAGCCCTAGTATTTTCGTGGGTAAAAATTGCAATTCATGGGTAGGCCAGTGGAGATAGCCCGAGTTGGGGTGGATCTCTTCCTCTGAGTTTGAGGATCACCGTGAAGCAAGATGCTCTCTGGGGCCAAACTGTTTGGTTGGAGGGCCTTTCTAGTTTTCACATGGTGTTGTGATATGGATTTAAGATGAGAAATATATGCAATTAACAGTCCTCTCCCCTTATGAAATATCTCTTGACACAGTGCAGTGGTGATTTCACATTATCTGCTCCATGCGCATTATCTATCAGCATTGGTTGGGGTATGGATGTGTGTGCCTTGATGCTTTGAAAAGCCTCCATCTGAACAGTTAAAGTTTGCTTTCTGGCTTGTACTATGACTGCCACATGCAATGGCAGACCGAGAATTTTCTGCCTATTTCCATGTCGTTTTGCTACCAAGTAAAGAAGATAAATTGTTTCGATCAAGAAGAAGAAGAAGATAATATTGCGGTTCTACTTTCAAATATTGGCCTTGCCATAGCATGTGGTCTACATTTTTGGTGATCTACTAATGGTTGTGTAACTTCCGTAGGTTGAAGATCTCATTGAGTTAGGTGCTAATATAAGGACTAGCCTTGGGAATCCTGCAGAAGCACTGGTGAATGAGTATGTTCTTCCATCCATATCCTTTGAAATAATAAATCTCCTGCGATCTCTCTTTTTCCCCAACCAGATGAATCGGTTACTTCTTGAAGCTTATGATGTATAATGAGCATTATAGCATGCACTGGAGTTGTAGAAAGATTTTTACACAGCGGTGCTGTTCACCCTTGATTTGAGGATTTTAATAATCCACTCTCTCCCTAACCCTTAAATCAAGGGTGGATCACACCGCATGTGTGAAGTTTTTTTCACTGGTGGTGTAATGCTCTCACTTTCCGTAATGCTTCCTTGGGAACAAGAAATGAGAGAGAGAAGAGTTTATTTTGCTGCGTACGGTTTTCCTTCTCTGTGCATTTTCAACTTCTAGCGTGATTCTATTGTTTAGTTGCCCTGCATTAGTTTTATATTGACCTCTTTTATGTCTATACCATACTTGACACCTTTGTGAAGTTGAGATAATCTTGCATGGTGCTCACTGGCTAAGCCTCCTAGTTCTAACTAATGGTTCTTCCAGGAGGAAATCTGATGATCGATGACAAGAATTTCGATGGTACATGGCACAAGGACGTGTAGGAAACTCCAGTTACCGATTGATGGTGACGATGGAATTGCGTGTGATCCCACTTCATCTGATCTAAGCGCCTTTCTGCTGCCCACTTCACATAACACTAGTGATTTCATTTATATCTTGGACTCATCTTTCGGTAGTGGGCAAGCACAAGATGAGTGGGATTTCGTTGTTCGTTTGCTGCTTGAAAAGCTGAGTATAATCTCAGGATGGGCAAATACTTGCATGAATCGTGATTGTTCGGTTTCTGAGTTGATGAAGCAAACCTTCAGGTTTGAGGTTTCTCTGCAGGGAGCAACTCGTTTGGTGGGGTTTGGGACATCTTAACTCAAATGTTATTTCTCAACTCAGATAAATTGTCAAGAGGGTTCTTGATGTATGGACATACTTTGGCACTGTTCACATGCTTGTGATTCAGCCAAGAGCTCACCATTGCTGTCGAAAATCCTTGAAACAGAAGAAATTGAGATTACCGTGAGGAATCTGAGGTTTCTATTCCTTAAATTAAACAGAGAAATGCCACAAGCTTTGCCCTCGGCAGCTGTCAACTAGATTCTCAAATGATTGTACTCTTCCCACTCCCTAACTTCTCTCCAACTATCTTTTTTAAGTCCTTATCAAACCCCTTTTGCCGCTCATCAAAGAAAATTGTAGGATCATCACTTAATTGTGGTTGACCCTTTATTGTAGTTATATTGTACAATTTTTATCTCTAGGATCGCCCTAGCTCGATTGATCGAGCCGAGGAATATAAGTTCGAGACCTTTTATGTTCTGATATTACTGGGTCTCCTTCATATCAAATTATTTGCATGATATGGATATCTTTCGATGGATATTCATCGATATGTTTCACTAATTTTCATGACTGAACTTTTTAAAATTTCCCCCATCTCTTTCTCTTTTTAGTTTCTTTATTTCCCAGCGAAGTTTGTAGATTAGCAACATAATGGAGAAATAGATACAAAAAAGTATCGTCAATTCCTTTCTGACTCGTCTAGCTTTTCAATGGGAGCGGAAAAAACTAAGCTATTCTAAACAAGTGATGATTGTTTGTTCATTCATACGCTTCATTAATGGGTTAGTAAGTCGGTCTTGCAAAGATTTTCTCGATCTCTCTCTTCATTTTCTTTCTTTGTTGGCCAGTAGAATTTGTAAATTAGAGCGAATCCCGTGTTTGTGTTCATGGTTAGATTGGGGGGCACACGATAGATTTATGCCAAACTAAAACTTTGTTCGCCGTGAATTGCATAGCCCGTGTTTTTCCTCGAATCATGAGATCAATGAACTATCGTACTTCATTCTTTTTGTTCTTTCTAATTCTCCTTCATAAGCATGAATTACTCGAAAAAAGAAACGTGTTGAAAGAGAGAAATAAAAATATGTATAAAAAAGGAAAAAGAAAAAGAAAAACAGATAGAGAAAAAAAAAATACATTGGTAAAGCGAGAGAAAATAGGGGAATGTGGGTGAAGTGGGGGAGGTAACTGTCTCCCCTCCAACCGCCTCTTTTCAAAAAAATCTTACAACATGGGACAACACGAAACGATGGACGAGTCACGGACACACGAATGCGTTTATGCAGGAGGAGGAGGAGGAGGAAGAAGAAGAAGGAGAAGAAGAAGCTTCTGCTTCCTCATTCGAAAGAAGACACGCCCGGAAGAGCAGATGAGAAGAAGTTGTGTGTGTTAATGGAGGGGAAGAGGGAAGAGCAGCAGCAAGTGCTGAGGAAAGGGCCATGGAAGGCCGAGGAAGACGAGGTCCTGATCAACCACGTGAAGAAGTACGGCCCACGCGACTGGAGCTCCATTCGATCCAAAGGCCTCCTGCAGCGCACCGGCAAGTCGTGCCGCCTCCGCTGGGTCAACAAGCTCCGACCTAATCTCAAAAAGTATCCTTCTTTTTTCCTTCGCCGACATGGAATTTTATGCTCATGGCTGGTGTCGGCGCCATTTCATGACCCTTCCATCTCTTTCTGCATTTGTTGTCTGAGTGGTGTTGGGACGAAATTGAGTACTTAATTGGTTGATGGCTTGCGATTTTTTCCTTTCATTCCTCTCCCTTTCTGGGTTATGCTTGTGTGTCCAGTGGTTGCAAATTCTCAGCAGAGGAAGAGAGGGTGGTGATAGAGTTGCAGGCGCAGTTCGGGAACAAATGGGCGAGGATCGCGACCCACTTGCCTGGACGGACGGACAATGACGTCAAGAACTTCTGGAGCAGCAGGCAGAAGAGACTGGCCAGGATCCTACAAGCCTCATCCTCCAAGCAGCACAAACACAAAAGGGAAGTTCCGGTCGTTCCCCATCACAATGTCCCTACCACGGAGGTACAGAAAATTCGAAAACACTCACTAGTAGTCTCTGAAACCCTGTTTTCTTTCCTTTCTTGGCTTCATTTCTTCCGAATTTCGCCAGTTACTCGGCATTGTATTGGCAGGATAATGTCGTAAGCCTCCTCGATGTAGTTCAAGTGCGTCGGAAACTGGTCCTTGAGTATAATCTGTTGTTGTTAATCTAGTTCGAAATGATCAGTTATACTGTTGTTGATGAGCATGTTTCAAGGGAATTGAAGTTTCAATTCGAAGTCCGTGAATTGAAGAAAGATGGATGGATTGATGCTCTTGTCCCCATTCTTTTCTAGGTTCCGAAATTGAGCTCTTCAGTGGAGGAAGAGTTGACCTCGAGGGCTCGCTTGTGCGCAACGCCACACATCACTGATCCTCTGCCGCTGAGGCTGCTTCCGCCACCGCCTGATCTGCTGAACCCCAGTACTCCCACTGCTAGCGGCCATTGGGCTCCACATGAGTTCAACTCCAAGGAAAACCTCTACTCCGATCCCCATATGCAAATGTCGTTCCCTCACATACCGCTGCCGCAACTAGGCATTTCGTTCTGGCCTGAGAGCCAAGACCTCATGGCGAGGCTCGACGACCCCAACTATTTCAGTTTGCTGGGCCCCGGGGACGACGCTTCCGAGCTTATGGACGGAGAGGGATTTCCCCCCGACATCCCCCTTCTCGGTCCTTCCTTGTGCTGTAAAGGCCGCAACGGCATGAGAGACGGGAATATGAGCATGGGGAAGCCGGATGTCTTCTACGACGACTTGCCACTGGATGTACCAGACCATTTCGAGCCGCTTCCGAGCCCATCGAAATGGTGATCATACAAGTAATACCGAGCTAGGAAAGGTCCACCACGGAGACGAGTTTTTCAATTGTCTAAGCTTCGGTGATTTGACAAGATTCAGCGACAAAGCAATTCTTGGCGCTGTTTATACTTTGTGTTCAGATCAGATTCAAGAATGTTAATGTATGAGAGACCTCTAGTTCATGTGTTGCAGCAGTATGAACCAATTGGCTTCCGATATAATTCCCAAATTTAGCGGCGTTCACATGAGCATCATTCGGGGAGGATGAACAACATAAACTGTCCTAACATAAAAATGATCCGACACAACCTACACATGACAAAACCAGCATAGAAAGAAAGCAAACTCAAACACTCCCAATTGCTCCATCACGTATCGTCAGTGCAAACACCGCTTCATGGGTGCCGTAGCGGCTCGCGCTCGATGCCGGTTTCCTCAGGGGTCGTGCCGATCTCAAATCTTTTAGCGGTGAACGAATGGCCGTCCCGAACGATTTGCCTTTTGAGATGCACCCACCCGCAATAGCTCGGTGTTATCTTGTACCCTCTCGCCTTCCTCCAGTACGTTGAGGCCGCCATCTTCACTCCGTCCCCTGCAATTGAAGCTGGTTTAGGAACACGTCGAGATCACCGTGTGTAATAAGATGCCAAAAATTGAAGCTTACCATGAGTGATGAACAGCAGATTCTCTTCAGGGTATTTGTCAACGAGGGAGTGAATAGTGAGGAGGTATCGATCTTTCGCCCCGGATTCGCTCTCTCCCCATTGTGGCAGCTGCAGCAATAGACCCCAAATTAGACCATGCACTGAACACACATTTAAACTTACAGCCTTAACACCATCTACATTCGAAGGTTGATTTTTTTTTGAAATGGGGCCGTTTTTGCAAAAGAGTTCCTAGAGTGGATCTTGTCTCCGATACACCCCCGAAGCGAGCGACATGGCCCGAAATCACTCTCGGCTCGCCTGCCAATCAAGCAAGTGCAGGTTTCCGTGACAACGACAGGGAGAATTGTTCCGGTCCGGAGCAATATTTGAAGCAGTGTGCCGTGTAAAAACCTCGTACCTCCTCGAACACCCGGTGCGGTGTGAGGTCCGCGACGCCGGGCGGAAACGAAGCCTCGAGCTTTTTCATGTCGAATCCCCATGAATGGCGCTCTGTGGGATGATACCACAGTGAGACGTCGTTGAACACCTCACTCATTCCATATTCTATGGACGCCTGCAAGAAAAAATTAGTGGCTCAGCACTTAAATGTTCGTTTGTGTGGAAAAAAGGTCCTTGAACTAAATGTCTCAACACGGAAAGAATACATTGCAGCAGATCAAGGCTGAACTCAGATCAAGAACCTTCGGCCAAACCCACTTGGATTAGGAGAGATTACTCGACCTTGATTGCTGGTTTCGACGTGTCAGCGGAGTTGCCATCATCCAGCGAAACGTTCGTGGCCCCATCGCCCTCCGTGGAGAGACCGGCGACCAGTTCCCGGGCAGTCTCGACGCACCGTCGGAACGGCGAGGACACGACCCGGTGGATCGGGAACCCGAGCTCGGCCCGGAGTTTCTTGCCGGTCTCGAGCGCCTTGACCCGGCCCGCGTCGGTCAACGGCGGGTCCCACGGCTTGGCGACCGTCGTCCACCACGCCTCGTCGGCGCCTTCGTCGGCGCGGTGGCTGTGGCGCATGACAAGGACGTGTTGGAAATGGCCGGCTAATCGCTTGGCCATTTGCGGTTGGGGACTGGAGTAGAGAGGAGCAGAGGGAAGATGATGAGGAGAGAAGCAAGACTGTGGGATCAGCGTACGCTTGTAGCTCACAGATCTTTGCTAACCCAACAATTGAAAATGTGGGTCGAAGGTTGAATGGTCGCCGGTGGGGACGCACCAGCGTTTGCCTTTTTACTCCTGGCCGTTGATAATTGGGTGACGAAGTGAAGATAGGTTGATAGACAGATAACTCCAAAAATACCCTAAACAGTAGAATTACGAAAACACCCTTAGTTTCTCTTTTCTTTTTTTTTTTCATTGCTTCCTCCCCGGCTGTCCTATATTTCCCTCCCTCACCTGACCAGGCAAGTGACATGCACCGGGAGTTCTGTAGCCCAGATGAATAAGGTCTTCCGTACTCATGTCTTATTATGGGCGAAGCTTGTGGGTCATCATGGTGTGAGTATTGTAGAGGATAAGAGGCAGTTGAGTCATGTGAATGGGGTCACAACAAGTTTGTACTAGGAGCTCCAAGTTAGATAGAATATACCCTTAAAAAATCTGAAAGCGGGGTTGGTCTTCTGTGCATAAACTAATTGGAAGTTAATACCGCTCTCCTCATAAGGTCATGGTAGGCTGAAACTAATTGTTATGCCTGTAGGACAATATAATGGATGCCCGAACTGAGTTGGGTGTGGTATGATTTAAGACGAGAAAGTTATTTGTCTAAGTGTTCTATGGAAAACCATATGAGGGAGACTGGTCTAGCTTGGCTTGCTAGACGCCGCACAGGGTAATTCTGCAATCAAAATGTGTCGGCTCGTGACACGAGCACACTTGATTGGCTCTCGTGTCTGGTTTCTTGGGTGATCTCTGCTGCGAATTTCCGGCGAACAATCGTCGTTCTGAAGGTGCCTATCGTTCTGGGTTCTTTGATTATCGGTGCTGCGAATTTCAGGCGACCAATCGTCGTTCGAAGGTACATGCCCTTCGGCGTTAAGCTTTCCATCGTTTTGTTTAGACTTTTTCCATTTCCCTCGCTGACCTGGGCATCTTCAGCTGCGATCCTGAGCACCCATTTGAATGCCGGACGAGGGTTGTACTTTGAAGGAATCTGGGCTTTTTACTCTCCGTTAAATTTGTGGATTCTTATGCAGTCTGATGGGCTCCTGGAAAACGTCTTCTAATATCTCTAGTTTCTTTATCATCTGGCTTTGCAGAGATGGAAGTACCCCTTTCTTTGCCCAGTCTTTTATGCCCTATTCTTCTTGTTTGGGTGATTCTTGATTTTGAGCGGCATTGGGATTTGATCAATCGCTGCTTTTGACTTCACTTCAGTGCTGGCCCCACTGGGGAAATTCTGGGTCAAATCTTATAAAGATACGCAATCCAATCTTCGTTTGTTGAAGTTTTTCCTTTCTGTACGAGATTGTGAAGATGCGGAGGGAGCTGGCGGCAACAAGATGAGACAAACCCGGAACCCAGAAATTCGATCCACTGTATTGACATTTTCGGAGTGTCTGGGTCAGTTGGGTCGGACGGATTTGAACTGACGCCCGTCGGATGGATCCGAACCGACGACCCTGATCCCCATCTTTTTTCCCAAGCTTTTTTGCGCACGCAGGAACAAGGCAGAAGGATGATGGCCATTTTGATGCGCAATTGGTGCACGCCGGAGGCTAAAATGAAGTCCGCTGGATCGCCAATGTTCCCCGGGACCGACTAGACCAATTCGTACGTGTTGGCACGTGAGGAGAAGCTCGGCGGAAGCTTCTCGGGCACCCAATTTTTGTTTTT
Source organism: Psidium guajava (assembly GCA_016432845.1). NCBI lineage: Eukaryota > Viridiplantae > Streptophyta > Magnoliopsida > Myrtales > Myrtaceae > Psidium > Psidium guajava. Next base: position 12,253,559 of record CM028230.1, on the reverse strand, counting down.
TCAAAGATTGAAACCATAGTTCCAGGCGGTTTTGATCAAAAGGGAAGGATTCCGTTCAGCTAGAACATTTCCATAGCAGATTGAGAGAGAGGGAGAAGGAGAGAGAAGGGCGATCGAGAACTCAGAGGGACGCCATTGTGGAGCTCGGCCGAAGGCTTCGAAGCTTTGGTGAGAGCGAAAGAAGAGAGCGAAAGAAGCGAGACCGAGCTTCCTCACCGATTCACCGAGCTTCTTGGTGGCCGAAGGAGCACGAGGAACTATCTCTCCCGACGTTTCATCCCGGAAAAAAAAAGTTACTTGCTATTGAAGCTTTTGAGCTCCGTCATTAATGGTGGATCGCGATTCTTTGTACATTTCTTTGTGATTTTTGTTCTGTTTGCATCTAAACAGCCTTCTAAGCAAAACCTACTCTTGTATTTGCATGTGAATTGCCATGGCCGAGCTTTGTAAGCTTTGGCTCCTACCAGACTTTCATGAGTCCAACCCAGTGTAAACCGAGACCAACTGCCGCTCAAGTAAGTCTCCTCGACCGCTATTCTTGCTAGTTGAAGGGATCCTCCTCTACGGCTGGACCATCTTGATCCGGCTGGGGGCTGGTTATTGGATGGTGCGCCGCTCTTTCAAAAGCGGCGCACAATATCCCTTTAGGAAACTTAAGGATATTGGAGAGGGTCACAATGACTGTTTGAGCTTTGCTAGGCCTGTTCTAGTAGGTTTTAGGTCCTAAATCTTAGATATGTTATGTATTAGGGGTGGGCAACATGGCCCACCCGAACCGGGACCGCTCGGATCGGACCGAGACCGGTGGTCCAGTTTTCGGTTCTATAAAGGTCCGGTACGGTTCCCGGTTCCTAAAATTGGGACTGGTGACCGGGCAGTCTGGTTCTCGATTCCCGGTTTCTAGGACCGGACCGGACCGGTCATTTTTTTAAAATTTTTTTCCTAATTTGGTCCGTAAATCTATTTCGGCTCCTTGGACCTCTTATTTTTTTCTATTGGGAAGTCATTTTATATAAACATTGAAGTTCTATAATGTTACTAATTTAAAAAATTAGAGAATAATTTTGGTAAATTTTTTTGGTCGGGTCGGGTCCAGTCCGATCCATTTGTCGATCCAGTCCAATCCGGTTTTTGGGATGGTTGGTACGGTTCCCAGTTCTAACAAATTGGGAATGGACCACCGGTCCGGTTCCCGGTTCTTGAGAAGAACCGGATCGGACAGAGAACCGATCACCCCTATTATGTATGGGGTTGCTTAGATTCCATTAGGCTCAAGATCGGAGTAAAATGGATAGGTTGAGGGATTGTTTTGGCATCTCCGGCGGAAATTGCCGGATTTTGGAGGCCTTCGATCATCTTTCCCGATAAGGATTGGCTTGGTTAACGATAACGAGGCCACCACGTGGCTTGCCATGTTAGTGGAGACTTTTTTTTTTATAAAAAAATAAAAAATCGACTGGACGGACATGATTTGGCCATGTGTTGCGATGTGGTAATTTTGAAAATAAAAAATCTATTTTCAAATTAAAAATTGATTTTGGAAATAAAAAATAAAACCCAAACCGATGTGTCATGTCTCGAGATATGAAATGTTCAAAATAAAAAATCATTTTTGATATAAAATTGATTTTTGAAAAGTAATTTTTTTGTCGTGTGGCCCAAATTTGATCACATTTCATCTTTTTAGGATTTTTAGATTTTTTTATTTTTTATAATCCAAAAATGTAACAAAAAAGAAATTGATTAGATGATTGTGGATTAGCCACATGTCCAGATTTCAACTATTGAAAAATAAAAAAGGCTAGAAAATAGAAAATGGCTTCAAAAAATCAGAAAATACCTAAAAAATAAAAAATTATATCGTTTTAGGCCAACTCGGAACCTATACGGTCTGGGTCGGGCACCTGCGAGGTGTGAACTGGGTGACCCAGTGCATATAATTTTCAGAAAATGAAAGAAATTTTAAAAAAAATTGAAAAATAGAAAATGAATAAAAACAATTCAAAAATTGATTAAAAATCAATACAAAATGGAAAAATTCCAAAATTTCGTAAAATCTCAATAATTATGAAATGGTTCCATTCAATTAATCAATCTATTTTTGATGTTTTGCCTTCTTTGTTTTTTTTTTTGAAATAATGATTTTTCCCTTTTGGGCAAATTGTTTAAAAAAAATTCCAAAAAATTCCAAAAAAGCTCAAAAATTAGGAAATTAGCACATTCAACTAGTCAATCCTATTTTTAATGATTTTGACTCTAAATGCTTTAGAAAGTGATAATTTTTCTTTTTTCGGCAAATTGTCTCAAATTGTTTGAAACTCTCTCCAAACTTAAATTGAACATTCTCTAAGCTTATAGGATTATGCTAGAGGTGCTATTTATTGGCTTGATGCGATTTATCCATGTGTTTTTGACTCATTGATTTGCATGCTTATTTTATTGGTTGTGGCTGTTAGGATCAGTTTTTTTTTTCATTTGCATGAAACCCTAGACTTTAGGACTTTCCTTACCCAAAATTGAGCCTAGACGAAATCATAGTTAGGAAAATCAATCAACTTAAATATTAAAAGGACGTCAATGATGACATTGGCATAACTAAGTTCATGATCCCAAATCCCTAGTTCCGTTTGAATTGTACGGTTTCTCCCATCGCTTGATGAGATTTTTGATTTACCTTCCCCAAAGATGAGTGGAGACTTTAAAGCATGTATACTTATACACATGTCATATGACCGGTTGAAACCGTCTTTGAATCTTGCCATCGCATAAAGTGGGAACTTGGAAGAGTCTAAATCGACCTAAGGATTGCCAGGGATGCTTAGACGTGGTAATCACCCCTTAACTCCTACTCTCAACTGTCGCAACTCTATACAATTTGAATATAGGTTTCAATAAGCAGAGTTCTTTATTTATGAAATGCGGCTTGTCTACACTAAGAAAGAAGTCCAAGCTAAATCACTAGTCATTGCAAAATGATTTGCATTTGAATCTGAACATTGTGTTTGATACTATTATTAGAGTTTGAGTCATACTCACCTTAGAGTTTGAGTCTGAATAGATTCACATTTTGATGAAACTCTCTGCGTTTGCATGCTCTACGAGGATGAAGAGACATCACATGGAATCTGAACACACATAAGCTATGATGGTATTTCCATATTACTCCGATAATATCCAAGTTATATACGATATCAACGAAGTAAATATCTAGAGCTTCAAATGCGATACTTAGAACTTCACTTGAGCTCCCATCTTTTGGTCCCTCAAAGTATATTGACAATCGCAGGTCTATCTCGCCGTTCATCTATCCAAGGTCCTTCAAGTCTTACCAAACTTCTCGTTCTAGGTTTGTTCACCTTCTATGCAGGTACCTCAAGCTATTATACACTTCTATGCCCAATATCTTTTTCACCATTGATAGAGAACTCATAACCTTTTGACATTTTGTTAAGACACCATTTTATATAACTGCTTGTATATTTTCCGCTTGGTTCTACTCAATCAATAAATGTATTAGTAGTCTTTGATTATTTTGTCATCTTCAAAATATCATAAAGGATTTTCCTCATCAGAAAATGACCTATTTACCTCATTCAAAAAATATAAACTACATATGTTTCCATTTTTGATAATCTAAAAATACAAGCATAAGGATTCGACTAGTTGGAAGTTCATAAAACTCCATGCAAGCGTCACAAATCAATTAAGTTCTGGCTTTGACCTTTATAGGCGACATGAAGGACCGCCTGTACTAAGTGGGTGGTACTCACACTCAACCGACTATGTCAATTTCGAGGGGTCAAACTACATATATTTTGTACCATGGTTTCATTAGTCGTTATTCATATTCTAGTCAAACACCATAAAATATCGCGATTTTCATAGAAAGTAACTTTCTAGAAAACATTATTGGAAAATGTCCCATCTTCCGTGAAACAAGTGGAGCCTAAGATTGCTTTATAAAGGTGGGATATGATTTGATATGATACATTTTCATCACTATGATTCATTTGGTTATGTAATAAACGTTCATTTTTAGTCTGCAAAATAATTAGATATACAGATTTTGCAAACCTATCTTAATGTATACTTTAGTCCGTCTAAAAGATCATAGGTTTAGTACCATCGATTCGGGAAATAGGGGTTGGTTCATGTACGTCAAGACGCATATTATGTAATTAACTTGGGTCTTTAACCCTCTCTTTTCTACCAAAAAAAAAAAAAAGGAAGGGATAAAAAGAAATTCATATGCTTCAATTGGAAGAGAACTAGCTCAATATGAATTACAATAAAGCCGATCGGGGATTTAAAAAAAGATTTATAAATAAGGAACTTGCTAACTAAAGTTGTTCTCTCCAAAGTCCTATCAATAAGATCATGTCTCATCCTTCTTGGCTATTGGCAGAGTGATCACCTATAGAAAAATAAATAGGTCAAGGGTACTGTGGACCTCCAGAGATTGCACGCCAAATTTGACCATTGGCTTTGTCACAACATAATTCTTCCCATCCCGGTCAAGAATTACATCATTGTGTTTATAAAGCAACGAATATGAAATACCAAAGCATCCCGTTAACCATTGATACATTATTGACACTTGATTTTTGACTAATTTTATTTTCAGAAATTTTTAGAAAATCTATAAAAATTCATAAAATTGAAAAATCAACTTTGGGGACCTCAGTCAAGTTTAGGAAACCAATTTTGAGCAAAAAAATAATTTTCCTTATTTTTTGTATTTTTCTGTATTTTTATTTTAAAAAAATTCATAAAAAATCAATAAAAATGAGAAAATTAAAAAATAGACTTTGGGGACCTCAGCCTAACCTAGGAAACCAATTTTGAGCAAAAAATAATTTCCCATATTTTTAGTATTTTTCTGCATTTTATTTTTAAAAATTCATAACAAATTAATAAAAAGTGAGAAAATTACAAAATCAACTTTGAAAGCCTTGGCCAAGCCTTGGAAACCAATTTTGACCAAAAAATAATTTTCCTTAATTTTGGCATTTTTAATAATTTTCAAAAATTAGAAAAATACTAAAAAATTAATAAAAAATAGTATTTGAGGCCAGAAAATTACAAAAAAATAGTAAATATTTTTAATTTAATCTTCCCTCCATTTTTTATGAATAAATTTTGAAAAATTTAGTCTGGAATTTAGAGTTTCCTTGTTAATTTTATTTTTTTGATTATTTAAATAATTTCTAGAAATTTGATTTTAACTCTATAATTTTCAATTTTTACATTTCTGGAATCGTGTCATTCTCCTCTATTTTTCAAAATTAAAATCCAGAATTGAAGTTTCAATTCGAAGTCCTAACAATTGAAGAAGGGGTGGGTTTATGCTATTGTCCTCATTTCTTTTTGAGTTCCTGAATCGAGCTCTTTGGTGGAGGAAGGCTGGACCTCGAGGTCTTGCTTGTCAACAACGTTGTTGTTGTGATCCGATCTCAAAAATAATCGAGCTAATAGATTACTAAACCTCTAGGATGAGCTTAGCCTGAATCCTTTCAGGCCCATATTAAATTAAGGCGGGTTATACAAGCTTGACCATAGCGTGATCGGGCGACATGTGTACCTATACATGCAAAAAGGAGTTGCCACCGGTTTCTTAGAAAGGCAGATCGGAAACTTTATTAAGCAGTTGGGAGATACCATTCAATTCTACGCATCTATAGATTAAAAGATCCAGGGACTTGGTTATGCTAGTATTTTCATCGACGACCTTTCAGTATCGAGATTGAGCGTTTTATTTACATGATCATGCAGGTGTGAGTCTATCTTATCAATCACAGTCAAGGTATGTAATGTGCACAATCAAGGAGTCAATGAGGCGCAGATAAAACACAACAAATCAAGCATGTCATCCTTATTAAAGCCCTAAGAGTTTAAAGAAATGTCAACTTAGGGTTTGAATTGAAATTGCACGATTTACTCATAAGGGAAAAATCATCATTTTTTGGGGAATCTAAGCTCAAAACTAGGAAAATAAGGTCAATCTAGCCATTTTCAATTTTTGTGATATTCTATAATTTTTTTTATTTCTTTAAAAAAGATTTGGGCCAGGCCAATAGACCCAGCTTGCGCCATTGGCTCACGACTCAGGCCTTAAGGACCAAAGTTGATTTAAGACAAATGCAAACCTTGGACTAGGCTCTGTTTTGGTATTTTTTAAAAATGATTTTAAAAAAAGGTCCAATTTTTACTATAAAGCCTACAATCCTAGATTCCAAACTAAGCCCATACACTAACCTAAATATAAAGTCAGACGCAATACTTAGCTCTTTTTTATTCCTAAATTCTTTTCCTTTAAAAGAAATCCATTTTTTTTTAAGATTTTAACTAGCCCAAATAATTGACTAACCAAGTGATGAACCCTAGTAATGCTATCGAGCGCATTATCAAAATTGAGGAAGAAGAATGGGGTGAATTGAGCATACTAGGGGAAGAATAATGGGGTGAATTGAGCTTATCAAAATGGGGGAAGAAGAATGGGGTGAATTGAACGTGTAGTAAAATCGAAGGAATGCCAAGACCATTAAGATTTATGATATATACTTCTTCTAAAGTTAAAGATCAAATGAATAAGTATAACGTAATAGATTGATCAACACATATAATAAATGTGTGCAAAATTGAATTGAAAAAGAGGGTATATTACTTACGTGGCACTCTTCCAATTTAATTTAATTTGGTTTAATGATTGAATTTGTAATTCGTTAAAGGCCAAAACATGTTTAGTCCAAATATAATAAACAATTAAGCCAAAAAATCTAAAAAAATTTCAAAAATTTTGTCCATATATCTCTCAAATGGGAACCGGACAAAATGGTTTTTCGTAAGAAATTTTTTCAAAGAAGCATTAAATTGTATTGATCCTTACACTATTAGTCTTGGAAAAAATATTAAAATTGTTTGTAATAATCTCAGCTACATTTTTGTAAATTTTGATGATATTTTGATCACTCTATGATTTTTCATTAATTTTTTTTCCCAAAACTCGATGAAACTGGAATTTCCTGGATCATGGTCATAAGTCAAATCAAATCATGTGAGGGAGTCTAGTTTAGAGCCATGGATTAACTTGTCATTCTCACTTTCCTCCCACAACATACTAATGAAGTCCACATAATAGCTGGCTGTATTTGGCTAATTTTTTCCTATGTTTATATAGAAAAAAATTGGTATCTAATTCAAATAAATGCAGGATTTGAGCATAAATAAAAGGGGATATGGGATACGGACTTAATTGGATTGAGGCTTGGTATAGAAACCTACTAAGTCAGAAAGGCCTTAAATTAAAGATGTGCCAAATTTTGTTTTAACATGACTTTTGCATTTGCAAATTAGATGCAATAGAGACAGTTCAATTCTAAACTGACCTTTTTCAATTGTAGCCTATTTTCTTGACTATTAAGGTAAACTAATTAAGTAGGATCATTATACTTTTAAACTGACCTTTCAATCATAGTCAAATCAAACTAGCATATGAATAGATCAAGCTACTGTTTAATGATTAGTGATTTTAGATATTGTGACTGAATAGATCAAGCCTCCATATAAGAATCATTTTTATTCATTATTAGAGGAGCGAAGAATAAATACAGGAAAAAATTCATCTTTACTTCAATTGCTTTTTTCTTCTTCTCTCAGTTTTCGACTTTTGTTCTCTTCTTAGCTCTTCTTCCTCAATTTCTAACTCTTTTCTTCTTCTTCTTTGCTCTTCTTCCTCAATTTTTAGCTCATCTTCTAAAGATGTAGAATGCGATGTGGGCCTGCGTTATCGGAGTAAAATCAAGAAGGTTTCTAACTCTTCTTTCAAAGGTCTATAATGCGATGCTGGCGTACATCATCGAAGTAAAATTGGGAATAAAATCGGGGAGGTTTTTGAGTTTTCTTCCAAAGATCTAGAATGCGATATCCAAAGTAAAATCATAGAAGAAGAATGTGGTGAATCAAGCATGGCCATGCGATGAACCTAGTAATGCCATCGAGCACATTATAAAAATTGAGGAAAAAAAAAAGAATGGGTGAATCAAGCGTAATTGAGGAAGAAGAATGGAGTGAATTGAGTGTATTAAAATGGAGAAAGAAGAATGGGGTGAATCAAGTGTGGGATAAAATTGAATGAATACCCGAACTATTAGGGTTTATGATATATACTATTTCTATTGTTAGGGATGAAATTAACAAGTATGATGTAATAGACTAATCGACACAAATAAGAATTATATGCAAAAATGAATTGAAAAAGGGGGGTGGATTACTTGTATGAGACTTCTCCAAGTTAATTTAATTTGGTTTAATGAATGAATTAGTGAATTGTTAAAGGCCAAAAGATATTTAAGTCCAAATATAATAAACAATTAAGCCAAAAAACTCTAAAAATATTTGAAAAATTTGTCCATCTATCCTTTAAATAGAAACTAGACAAAATAATTTTTCAGACAAAATTTTATAAAGAAACATTAAATTGTATTGATCCATGCACTTTTAGCCTTAAGATAAAAAAATGAAAATTGTTGATATCGTATCGGCTATCTTTTTGTAAATTTTGATCACATTTTGACAATTCCATGATTTTTCATGAATTTTCTCCCAAAACTCGATGAAACTAGAATTCGGTAAGTCATGATCATGAGTTAAATTAGGTCAGGTAAGTAAGTTTGATTAGGGTCATGGATCAACTCTTTGTTCCCACTTATCTCCTGCGACATGCTAATGAAGTCCACATAATAATTGGTTGTATTTGGATAGCCTTTTTCCTATGGTTCATATAGAAACAGAAAAAAAAATTCGTATCTAATTTGAATAAATGCAGGATTTCAGCATAAATAAAAGGAGGATGTGGGATACGGACTTAATTGGATTGAGTCTTAGTATGGAAACCTACTAAGTCATAGAATCCTTGGAATTAATGATATGTCAAATCCTATTTTAAGATGGCTTTTACATTTGTAAATTAGATACAATAGAGACAGTTCAATTCGAAACTGACATTTTCAATTGTAGCCTACTTTTCCTTGACAATTGAAGTAAATTAATTGAGCAGGATCATTATACCTTTAAATTGACCTTTCAACTTTAGTCAAATCAAACTAGCATATAAATAGATCAAGTCCCCATTTAATGATTAGTGGTTTTGGATATTGCAATTGAATAGATCAAGTCTCCGTATAAGAAACATGTTTATTCATTATGAGAGGAGTGAGGTAGTGTGCTTTCATCTGGAAATGGATTTGTTCTCTTTTGTTTTTGAAAAAAAAGCAGAGAGAAAGAGGGTTTTGGACACAGGACCTTGGTCTTTTTCGAGGCATCTCTTGGTCTTGCGACCTTGGGCCCCCAATACTCTTCCTCACAGTCTCTCTTTTGATTCATATGTTTTCTGGATGCACATTGTCGGGCTCCTTGTGGAAGGAAGAACAGAAAAAGTTATTAAAAGCATTGCAGAAAAGGTAGGCAAGGTAGAGGGCATTAAAATTAAATCGAAAGGTTTTGCGAGCCTGTCAACCTGCAGGGCCAGGATGAATCTCAATCTTGCATCCTCTCTGGAATCTGGGTTAATCTATAGCTTCAAAGGAAAGGAGATATTGCTAGATTTTTGGTATGAAAGGCTACCTACATATTGTTATTTTTGCGGGAAGATAGGCCACTACGTGAAGAATTGTCCAAAAATCCCTTATAATGAGGAAACATTTGCTGATGATGTAAATCAATTCTATGGATCTTGGTTGAGATGAATCTACATAGCCCCTTTTGGAAGTCTTACTATGAAGCAGATTTTGAAAACAATATGGAGGAGGAAGTTATCCCAGAAACACCGGAGAACCCACACATGCCAGACCTCTCGCGGGGAAAGGAAGGGAGAGAAATAAGCAACTCCTTTAAGGAGGGAAGGTCTAAAAGGAAGATGAACGAAGTTAATTTACTTAACTCAAAAGGGGATAATCCGGATGAGAATCTTGCAATGCCCAGATCAAACCCTCTTCTTCTAAAACTCCCTTCATTCCAGCAAGGCAGGGAATCCCATACCATAAACCATAAGGAGACAGAATTGAGACACATCAAGAAAGGTAGGAGAAGTGAAGTTTATGAGTATCTAGAAGGTAATGTGATGTTACTAGATGAAACCAACTTGTTGGATACTCCTTTTATCTTTACTGGGGAGACCTCAATACGGGCTCTGGTGGCTTACCCAAAAAAGCCACAGGGTACAAATGAGTATTTTACCTTGGAACTGTCAAGGACTGGGCACACCTTTGACAGTTCAAGCTATGGGAGCCATTATGGCTCAAGAAAGGCCCAATCTAGTGTTCTTATGTGAAACAAAAAATCATGAGCTCATGGTTCAAAGGGTGAGAAAAAGACTCCAGCTGCATAAACACTTTGTGGTAAATCCTATCGGTATTAGGGGAGGTTTAGCTTTGATGTGGAATGAAGATGTTGAAGTTTCGATGCTCACGGCTTCTGAACACCTGATTGATATTCATTATACAGATCCGTCCCAAAAAATCCTTTTTAGGATAACCTTTGTCTATGCTCCAGCAACTTATAGAGAGAGGCTAACTACTTGGGAAAACATTAGACACCTCAGCAACGAGAATGATTTTCCGTGAGTCTGGGTGGGTGATTTCAATGAGACGCTCCACCATTGGGAAAAGATAGGGAGAAGAGAGTTAGAGAATTATTGTATGCAATCTTTTAAAGAACTGCTGGAAAAGCTATGGCATGCTTGATCACGAAAGTAAAGGCTGTGCATTTACTTAGTCAATTAATAGAGAGGATGGGCAAATGGTTAAGAAAAGATTGGATAGGCCTGTTTGCAATCTGGATTGGAGACTCACTTTCCCCTTAGATGAAACATTTGCATTACCTGTGATAGGTTTTGACCATAGTCCTATTATTATCGCTTTATCGGCTGACAGACGTAGGGGAAAAACCCTTCAAATTCGAAGCTTTCTGGATGGAAAGCGAAGATTGTGGGAGCCTGATTAAAGAGACATGGGAGAGGGCTGAAAGAATGGGTGCGGGCTTACATAGCAAACTAAAATCTGTCTTAGAAGTGCTGGAGAGGTGGAGTAAGAAGAGATTCCCAAACAACTTGAAGATGATCCAGAATCTAAAATGTGAACTAGAAATCCTAACTAATTCATAGAATACAGTGTAGTCTATTAGCAAAAAGAAAGAGATTCTAGACTAGATTGAATCCTTATGGAAAAGAGAGGAAATGTACTGGGGTCTCCGATCGAGAATTAATTGGCTTAGGTGGGGGGATAAAAATACAAAGTTCTTCCATACTACAACTATCCAAAGACGTCAGAGAAATAGAATTTCAATACTAAAGATGGTGGGTCTAGAAACTTGGATTAAAGATCAAGGGCAATTGAAACTTATGGCAGAGAACCATTTCAGGGATTTGTTTACCTCAGGGGTGAGAGAAACTTTGAACCTATACTTCAGCAATGCCCCCAGTTGGTTTAGGAGGAGATGAATGTGAACTTACTAGGCCCAGTTTCTTTGTTGGAGATACAAAAGGTTGTTTTTGAGATGGGACCTCTAAAAGCTCCAGGCCCGGATGGCCTGAATGGTTTATTCTATCAGAACTGGGAAAATATTAAAATGAGTCTATTTAAGGATATTAAAGCTTTCTTTGAGACTGGGGTTTTGCATCCTGAGCTGAACAGAACACACATAGCTTTGATTCCAAAAGTTGAAAACCCAGAAAGACTTGACCATTTCAGGCCTATTAGCTTATGCAATTTTGCGTATAAAATTATCTCAAAAGTACTTGCAAATAGACTTAAAAGGTGGCTGCCTGAGTTAATTGCCGAAGAACAAAGCGCCTTCGTGGGGGGAAGATAGATTCAAGATAATATATTAGTCATGCAGGAAGTGCCACATCAAATGAGAATCAGGAAGAGGACTAAAAGATTCTAAGCCATTCTCAAACTTGATATGAGAAAGGCATACAACAGAGTAGAGTGGGACTTCCTTGAAGCTTGTTTATTAAACATGGATTTCTGCTTCTTTGGGGTTGACAGAGTTATGACATGTGTCACTTCCGCCACTTTGAGTGTAAAAGCCAATGGGGAACCTTCGCCCTTTTTCAAACCATCTAGAGGTATTCGACAGGGGGACCCCATGTTGCCTTATTTGTTTATTCTCATATCTAATACCCTCTCTATATTAATGAAAAAGGCTATTGGTGATGGAACTCTTACAGACATCAAGCTTAATAGAAACTGTCCTACCCTTTCTCATATGCTCTTTGCGAATGACTCCATTTTCTTCTTGGATGGTAAGCTTATCGAAATGCAGAATTTGACTTTAATCCTAAATCAGTATTGCTTTGCCTCCAGAAAAGCAATAAACCTAAACAAGTCAGGCCTGTTCATGGGACCAAACTACCCTTCTCAGCTCTAGGAAAACCTAGCAGCTGCTTTGCGAGTCCCAATCATAGAGAAAATAGGCAAATACCTGGGCATACTATCAGAGTGGGGGAACTCTAAAAAAAATGTTCTCTTGGATTAATGCGAGAGCTAACATGAAACTTGAGGGCTGGAAGGAGAATCTTATCTCTAAGGAAAGGAAAGAAATTCTTATTAAATCTGTTGTACAGGCCATTCCCCAATATGCAATTTCTGTGTTCAAAATTCCCACCTCTATCTGTAAATCAGTAGAGAGAAAACTAGCATCTTTCTGGTGGAAGAATTGTGAGTCTAAGACTAAAATTCACTGGAGAAAGTGGGACTTACTGAAAAGCAGAAAAGATGAAGGGGGATTGGGTTTCAAAGATCTCTCGGCTTTTAATTTGGCTATAATGGGAAATCAAGCTTGGAGGCTTGCGGAAAATCAAGACTCATTGTGGAGCAAGGTTCTAAAAAGTCTCTACTTTCCTAATTGTTCTTTCTTTAGAGCAGGGAAAGGATACAGATCATCCTAGGTGTGGTAGAGCATCCTATATGGAAGGGATATGATTTCAGAGTCAGTAAGCTGGTTTATTGGCAACGAGAATTCAGTAGACATAAGAGAGGATCTTTGGCTTAACAGAGATAGGATTGGAAGCCCCGCAAACAAGTCTGAACTATCAAAAGTTGCAGAGTTAATTACGGTCTAAGAAGCCAGGTGGAATGAAGATCGACTCAGACAACTTTTTGGTGAGGAGTTAGTTGAAGAAATCCTGTCTACCAACCTCAGGGTGCCTCTTGTGAAAGACAAACTCATCTAGACCGGGAAACAATCTGGAAAGTATACTGTGAAGAGTGCCTATAATGTTCTCAGGCGATTTGCAGTCTCAATTTGCAGCTACTCTACCCTCCACCTCATTTCTACCATCCTGCAACCTATGGAACAAGATATGGACAGCCTGTTTCCCCCCAAAGCTATGGTTTTTCCTATGGAATGTCTGTCAAAATGCTCTCCCTTACAAAAGAAAATCTAGCAAAGAGGAAAATCATCAACCAACCAGATGTTCCATATGCAACTCAAAAATAGAAACAACAGAACACATTTTCCTTCGATGCCCATGGACGGATCAGATCTGGAAGGATCCGAGAACTTTCTGCCAGAACCAAAAACCTAATGAACATTGTATGGACGAGTGGATACAAGAGATTATTGAGGGCAATTACTCAAGTCCTACCTTCGAGTTGGGGTCAGCTATACTGTGGTGCGTTTGGAAGAAAAGAAACGATTTTATCTTCAGAGGCTTACAACCGAGTGCTTCAAATGTGATCTGTGAAGCAGAAGACCTGCTTAGTTGCTACTCTCGTTGGAATAGGAAAGTTCAAATTCTATCGAGAAAGACCTTAAACTCACCGACAACCTGGATCCCCCTGAGAAACCCAGATCTGAAACTCAATGTTGATGCATCCTTTGTCGGGGCTGCAACTGATGGTGCCATCGCAGGGGTCCTCTAAGACTCTAGAGGATCTCTACTCGTCGGATTTGCAAAACATTTCAGATTTTGTTCTCTAATCGAAGCAGAGGCCAAAGCCTTGGTCGAAAGATTGAAGTTTCTATAGGAAAGGAGAGCTCTTGAAGAGTCTAGGAGAGAGAGAGAGATGGGCATATCTATCTAGAATTTGACTCTCGTACTTTGGTAGAAGCAGTCAACGGAGTTGGGGAGTCATGTTGGGAAGCCGAAGATCTGATTTTAGAAGCCCAGAATCGTCTAGCCCACTTGAGGTTCGTCTCGTTAGCCCACTGCGATAGAAGAGCCAACCAAACTGCAGACTAGTTAGCAAAGAGTATGCGATCCAGGATTATTCCCCTGTCTTGGGTTTCTAGGCCCCCAATTCCCCTTTGGAATTTACTCTGTCTTGATGCCCCTTCGCTAGGCTGTTCTTGTTTGAACCCTTGAGCCTTTTTTATTATTAATGGAGCTCCTATTTTTGACAAAAAAAAGGGAATAAAATTAGGAAGAAATTTATGCTCACTTCAATCGCTTTTTTTTTCTAGTTCTTCTTAGTTTCTGACTTTATTTTCATTCTTGGCTCTTCCTCATCAGTTTTTGGCTTTTTTTCTTCTTCTTCTTTGCTCTTTTTTCTTGGTTTTTGGCTTTTCTTCTAAAGATCTAGAATGCCAAGTGGGCTTCCATCACTGAAGTAAAATCAAGAGTAAAATTGTGAAGGTTTTTAACTCTTCCTTCAAAGATCTAAAATGCGATTTTGGCCTGTGTCGCCGGAGTAAAATTGAGGAGCTCTGTGATTGTTCTCCTAAAGATCTAGAATATGATGTTCAAAGTAAAATTGAGGAAGAAGAATTGAGTGAATCGAACATTGGCATGCAATGAACCTAGTAATGTCATCAAGCACATTATCAAAATCGGGAAAAAAATAGGATGAGTTGAGCATAATTGGAGAAGAAGAATGGGGTGAATTGAGTGTATTAAAATAAGGAAAGAAGAATCGGGTAAATCGAGCATGGGAGAAAATTGAAAGAATGCGAGAACCATTAGGGCTTATGATAGATACTATTTCTACCATTAGAGATAAAATTAACAAGTATGAATTAAAAAAATGGGATGGATTACTTACATGGCACTCATCCAAGTTAATTAAATTTGATTTAATGAATGAATTAGTAAAAATTGTTAAAAGGCCAAAGATGTTTAGTCCAAATATAATAAATAATTAAGCATAAAAAAATTCTAAAGTTTTTTCTAGAATTTTGCCTATCTATCCCTCAAATGAAAACCAAACAAAATAGCTTTTCGGATAAAATTTTTCTAATGAAGTATTAAATTGTATTGATCCACGCACTTTTAGCCTAAAGACAAAAAATGAAAATTTTTTGTCATTGTCTTGGCCTAGGAAGCACGGACACACTCTAGGAGTGATGGTGTCAATATCGTACATGTGTCGCGTGTCTAACACGTGTCCAACATGTTTGGACATGAGTTAACCATGTGTCAAACTTCCGAGACGCGGTCAATGAGCCAGACACCCTCCTGACTCGCACGTCCGGCTCTAGACATGGCCACGTATAGAAATTTTACGGGCAAAAATGTTAGTTCACTAAACATTTAATCTGTCCTAACTCTCTCCTCCTTAGACTTTCATCTTTCCTTTCTCCTTGAAGCTCTTGCTCTTGAACCATCTCTCTTCTTCTTCCTCTCTATTCTAGCTCAAAAGTTTTCTGAAATGGCTATGAAGAAATGGGGTTTCCCGATTTGAAAGCTACTATTGCTGCTTGATTTTATCCCGTTTTAGACTCTTATGTATGAGTTCTCTCTCTCTCTTCACGGTTTTAGAACTTTTTTTGCTCTCTCTCTCACTCTTCGGTGGGGAATGGTGTTTGCTGTGCTCGTTTTGGTTGGTTTACTATTGGCTTATCCTGTTTGACTCATTACTTCGCGTAATGCGAGTGGCGTTTTTGGTTGATTTTCATTTCTCTTCTCTTCTTCCATGGGCAATGGTCGGTAATTGATGGCTATTCTGAATTTTCTGATTGTGCTAATATTCGGTTCCATTTTGGCGGATGGCTTTGTATTTGATTTTGGTCTGAATCTTCCGTGGGTAATGGTCGATGATTGATGGCTATTCTGAATCTTTTGATTGTGCCAATATTCAGTTCCATTTTGGTGGATGGCTTTGTATTTGATTTTGGTCTGAATCTTCTGATTATGTCCATATTCTTTTATGAATTTTCTAAATTTTTATTTGGTTAGGGACTAATGGCCTTGAGCAAGAGAGAGAAGTATGCCATTGTCAACTCTCTGCAATTATTTGTGATGTAATTACCTTTAGTTAGTAGTGTTCATTGTTTAGAAATTTGAAGTAACAGTTATGGATAACAATCCCCTAGAAACTCTTATACATATGTTTATTTGTGATGATGATGCAATGACTCTCTAGTTAGTAAGATTTCATTGTATGCCAGAACCATTGATGGGAGATTAAATTGATCAAACTTGAGATTTTATTGTGCAATTGAAAATAAATACAAAGTCCATACCCTGTAAATTTGATATACTTAGAGTTGGCGAACTTGGAATGGGTTGAAATTTGGCCTATTACTTGGAAATGAGCCATAGATATGCTTGGAAACGAGCCATAGATAAAGAGTCCTTGCTATGCCGTGACTGACATTGTTTTTTAATGTTTCGTGGTCGTCTTGATAGGTTTTTAGGCAATTCTTTATTTTTTAGTAGCGTTTTTCATAATTTTTTTTAGTAGTGCTTCTGACTCTCTAATTTACTCTTTTGCAGATTTGTTTTTATATATCCTCAATCATCAGACAACTTGAATTGTAGATAAGAAGATACAAGAAGGAAATAATTGGAGTTAACGACTGCGACTATTGAAAACTCGTTGGGCAAGGTAAAGGGGTCTGGTGTAATTGAGATTTTTATGAAAAATGTTATCGAATCCTATTTATTGGTGATATAAACACTTATTGTCATGATGGTCTAAGTATGAGTTTATATTGATTTTTAGATATTGCCTTTTAGTTTCTTGGAATGAAATACTTGTCAAGTTGTCATGTGTTTGACAATACTATTGCCATGTTTGCTTATCTTTCATTTGACCACCCGTATTTATGGATGAGTAATGGTGTTTGAATATCTTGTTGTCTATAACTTGTTTTGTAGTATATATTATATTTATAGTTTTTCTAATTGTATTTTTTGTAGAATAACTTCTTCAAGCATGGATAGTAGTACTTCTAGTGTACGGCCATCTACATGTAGCGATGAAGATTCAAATAAACAATTATGGAGATATACCACTAGGTTGGCTAATCATGGCGATGCTGGGGGGAATTTGTCTTGGAAATGTAACTTTTCATACATGAAAGTTACGGCCCATTTATTGATGATAAGTGCAAAAGGAAATGGAAAATGTGAAAAAGTTAAAAATAAAAAGCTTTTGAAAATGGAAAGATTAGATGGAGATGTCAATACTAGAATGAGTAGTATGTATAGAAATGTACCTTTGCCTCCTTCTAATTTTTCAATTGATGGAGATAGTAGTGGTGGGATAGGTTCATGCTTTGACTTAAAAAGAAGAAGAGGAAGATCGGAAGTGAGAATGGGAGTGGAGGATCACTTGAGAAGGAGTTCAACATGACTCAATGGGAACATTTAGATTATGAGATGCTAGGATATTTTATTCGGCGGGTTGTCGTTTAACCTAGAACATAACCCTTACTTTCAATCCACTTTCACTTATGCCTCTAATCATAATATTGCAGATTATGTACCACCGGAATATAATTTGTTGAGGACCATTTTATTGTAAAAAGAAAAGGAAAATATTGATAGATTGTGTGCATCTATTAGAAGCATGTGGAGGAAGAAGGGTGTCAGTATTGTGAGTGATGGATGGAGTGACTCACAAAGGAGACCACTTATTAATTTTATAGTGGTGTCGGATGGAGAGCTTATGTTTTTAAAATCTATTGATTGTTCCAGAATAACAAAGGACAAGTATTTCATTTTCAAGTTATTGAAAGAAGTAATCAATAAAGTTGCGCATGAGAACGTGGTCCAAGTAATTACGGATAATACTTTGAATTGTAAGGGCGCGGGACAACTCATTAAGCAAGAATTTTCATCAATTGTTTGGAAGCCTTGTGTGGTGCACACTCTTAATCTAGCTTTGAAGAACATTTGTGCCGTAAAGAAAATGGAGAGTAATCAAGTAGTTTATGGGGAATGTAGTTGGATTTCAAAGATTGTTGCAGATGTTATGCGTATTAAACATTTCATCATGAATCATTCTATGAGATTAGTAATGTACAATGAATTTGTTAACTTGAAGTTGCTTTCCGTAGCGGATACACACTTTGCTTCGATGATTATCATACTTAAGAGGTTTAAGTTAATCAAAAGCGGTCTTCAAAGCATGGTTATTTGTGACAAATGGAATATCTATCGAGATGATAATCAAGAAAGGCCTAAGTTTGAAAAAAAAAAGGTGTTGGATGACTTTTGGTAGGATTCAATTGATTATATACTTTTCTTCATGGCTTCTATTTATGATATGCTTAGAATTTGTGACACCCACAAGCGTTATTTTTACTTAGTTTATGATATATGTGATTCAATGATTGCAAAAGTGAAGAGAGCTATATATGCAGAAGAAGTGAAAAGGCTAGATGAGGAGTCTACATTTTATGAGGTACTTCGTACAATTCTTGCGGATCGTTAGAGTAAGAGCAACACTCCACTTTATTACTTGGCACACGCCTTGAATTCTAGATAACTTCTAAAATTGTATGAGATTATTACTTTATTAATTGATATATATTTTTGATATGATAATATAATACCCCTCTTACATATTATGGTTTTCTATTTCTATTTTATAGGTACTATAGTAATCAAATGGCTCAATGAAAATCCTACTCGAGTTTCTCCATACGATGATAAGGAGATCAACCAAGAAAGTCTATTGTTGGACCCGTGATAAAATGAATGTTATCTACTTAGAGAACGAGGGCAGTTTGAGTGGTAAACATCTGACTTTGATTAATTGTGTGGTAGTTTCATTCAACTGCGTGTAGCTTTTTTTTTAGTCGCTTCAGGTGTCATCCCATAATTTATATTCACATCCATAGATGCTGGTGTTTTATGATCATGACATTGTCAATTAAAGGATTCTGGTGCATGATGATCAAGCTCATATTAATAGTTATGTTAGATGCTCAAACTGAGATAGTACACCAGAGATATCGTTTGCTTAATGTTGTATCCTGAGGAATCTGAACTAGTTGATTTATCTTGGTGAATGTTACTTGAGTCCTTATGCAACAAGTGTGAAATATCTTTTAATTTTCGTGATTTGGATTTTAAATTTCATCCATAAATTCGAAAAAAAATGCAATAAAAAATTAAAAAAAAAGTGAAATGAAACGATGAAAACTTTATAAAAATCATAGAAAAATCTAAAAAATTCCAAAAATTCTCAAAAGCCTCACAAATCAGGAAATGGATCATTTTAGCTGACGAGTCTTATTTTTGACAATTTTGTTCTTTTTGAAATTTTTAAAATGACGATTTTGCCTCTCAAGGATAAATTGTCTCGGAACATTCCGAAAAATTCTCAAAAAATTCCAAAATTTAGGAAACGGGCCATTTCGACTGCCAATCCTATTTTTGATGATTCTTTTCATGATCTTTTATAAAATGACGATTTTGCTCCTTATGAGTGAATTGTCTCGAAAAATTCTGAAAAATTCAAAAAAATCTCAAAAATTAGGAAACGAGCCATTTCGACTGGCGAATTCTATTTTTGATGAATTTCCTTCTTGATTTTTCCAAAATGATGATTTTGCCCCTTATGGGTAAATTATCTCAAAAAATTTTGAAAGATTCAGAAAAATTTCAAAAATTAGGAAACGGGTCATTTCAACTGGCCAATCCCATTTTTGATGAATTTGTTTTTTCTAATTTTTTCAAAATGACAATGTTGCCCCTTATGGGTAAATTGTCTCAAAAAATTCTGAAAAATTCAGAAAAACCTCAAAAATTAGAAAACGGGCTATTTCGACTGGCCAATCCGATTTTGTTGATTTCATTTTCTGATCTTTTCAAAATGATAATTTTACCCCTCATAGGCAAATTGTCTTGAGTAAATTTTAAAAAATCCAGAAAAATCCTACAAACTAGGAAACGGGCTATTTCGATTGGCTAATCCTATTTTTGATGATTTCACTTCTTGATCCTTGAAAAATGACCCTTTTACCCTTCTGGTTAGTTTGATCCAAAATTTTCCCAATCATCCCAAATGAGTTCTTATGAAATAAAATGGCACCGAAAGGGCGTTAGAGTAATCTAGTGTAACTAAGTCCCCGAACTCATAATCTCTGGTTTATATAAATAAAGTATGTCTCCCGATACTTTATTTAGGTTTCTAATAGACCTACCAAAAACGATTAGTGGCGACTCCAAGTTTTAAAATCATTTAAATAAAAACCAAAGTTGTGATTCGGTAGGGTTTCGGAGGGTTCGCGTTAGGTTAGTTAATGTAATTAACCTGATCATCCGTTCACCCGATTGAAAAATAGAAAATTTCTTTACGGTCGCGACAGTACCAATTTTTTCTTTTTCTATATAAACCATAAAAAAAACAAATATAGCTAGTAATTTTGTGGACTTCATTAGCATGCCCCGGGATGGGAGGTAAGTGGGAATGACGAATTAATCCATGGCTCTAAAATAAACTTACTCACACAACTTGATTTGACTCAAGACCACGACCCAGGAAATTTCAATTCCGCTAAATTTTGGGAGAAAATTCATGAAAAATCATGGAGTGATCGAAATGTAATCAAAATTTAAGAAAATATAGTTGAGACGATGACAAATAATTTTCATTTTTTGTCCCAAGGCTAAAACTGCATGGATCAATAAGTTTAATGCTTTTTTAGAAAAATTTCGTCCAAAAAACTGTTGTCTTATTTTCGTTTGAGGGATAGATGAGCAAAATTTTCAATTTTGTTTTATTTTTTTGGGCTAATTATTTATTATATTTGGATTAAGCATCTTTTGACCGTTAACAATTCACTAATTCATTCATTAAACTAAATTAAATTAACTTGGAGGAGTGTCACATAAGTAATCCACCACTTTTCAATTCATTTTTGCACACAATTCTTATTTGTGTTGATTAATCTATTATATCATACTTGTTAATTTCATCTCCAATGGTAGAAATAATATACATTATAAACCCTAATAGTTCTAGCATTCCTTCGATTTTATCCCACGCTCGACTCATCCCATTTTTCTTCCTCCATTTTAATATGGTCAATTTACCCATTCTTCTTCCCCAGTTACACTCAACTCACTCCATTCTTTTTTTTTTTTTTTGAATTTTGATAATGCATTCGATGGCATGACTAGGTTCATTGCATGCGCATGCTTAATTCACCTCATTCTTCTTCTTTGATTTTATTCTGAACATCACATTCTAGAATTTTGAAAGAAGAGCCAGAACCTCTCCAATTTTACCAGTGATGCATGTCCACGTCACATTCTAGATCATTGGAAGAAAAGCCGGAAATCCTCTCAATTTTACTCCCAATTTTACTTTGGTGACAAACGCTCACATCGCATCATAAATGTTTAGAAGAAGAGCTAGGAATTGAGGAGGAAGAAGAAAAGAGCCAAAAATCGAGGAAGAAGAGCCAAGAAGTAAAATATAGCCAAAAACGAAGAAGAAGAAGAAGAAGAAGAAGAAGAAGAAGAAGAAGAAGAAGAAGAAGAAGAAGAAGAAGAGAGCAATTGAAGTGAACATGAATTTCTTACTACATTTATTTCTCACTCCTCTGACAACGAATAAAAATAATTCTTATATAGAGACTTGATCTATTCAGTTGCAATATCCAAAATCACTAATTATTATATGGAGACTTGATCTATTCATAAGCTATTTGATTTGATTACAATTGAAAGATTAGTTTAAAAGTACAATGATCTTGCTAAATTAATTACCCTCAATTGTCAGGAAAAAGCAAGCTACAATTGAAAAGGTCAGTTTAGAATTTAACTGTCTCTATTGCACCTAATTTGCAAATGCAAAATCCATGTTAAAACAGGATTTGACACATCTTTAATTCTAGGGGTTCTCTGACTTAGTAGGTTTTCATACCTAGACTCAATCCAATCAACATCCAATTAAGCCCGTAACCCATATTGCCCTTTTATTTATGCTGAAACCTTTCATTTATTCGAATTGATTTTTTCTTTTTCTATATAAACCATAGGAAAAAGACTAGCAAAATACAGCTAGTTTTTATATGGCTTTCATTAGCATGCCGCAGCAGGTAAGTAGGGTCGACGAGTTGAGATCTCTGACTTTAAACCAAACTTACTCACGCGACCTAATTTGACTCACGACCACAATCTAGAAAATTTCAGTTTCATTGAGTTTTGGGAGAAAATTCGTGAAAATATCATAGAATAATCGAAATGTAATCAAAATTTATGGAAATATAGCCAAGACCTAGGTAGCCCCGCCATGGACACATGACACGACATGACACACCGACACGTCATTTCTTAAAAATACAAATTTTCAACACGTTGGGGTACACATATATTATATATATTATATACATGATAAATTATAGTTAATTTGATTTGATCCAAATTCATTCTACCTATCCGTAAGAATATATAGTTCACCTGCATGTGCTCGACTACAATGTAAGCCACTTAACTTTGACATTTCATTTTATCTCTCCCCTGAAATATTGCATATCCACAACTTCTATAGTAAAGTAAAATAGCTTTAGCAAATCTGAAACTCCACAATGAAACTTGAGGGGAAAAAAGATAATCCATCTATATTTGTTGACACCTGATTTTTAATCATTTTTTTACCCTCTAAAAAATTTTAAAATGTTAAAAGGGGGTTAACGGATTATTAGGTTAATTAGATTTGACTAACCTAACGCGGACCCTCCCAAGCCCTACCGAATCGCAACTTTGGTTTTTGTTTAAATGATTTGAGATTTGGAGTCGCCACTAATCGTTCTTGGTAGGCCGATTAGAAATCTAAATAAATTAGCGGGAGAATTAATTCATTCCTGCGAACCAGAGATTATGAGCTCGGGGACTTGGTTACACTAGTTAATTAAAACTAATGCCCTTTCGGTACCTTAATTTCATGGATATCCTAATTCGGCAACTCAGGCTTGGTTTATTCCTAAGGCTATAGTAGGGTATTCTCTTTTGTGTTTTCACTTTTAAATAGGATGCATGGATGGTATATATTTTTATTTGTTATATTTTTTTAAGTGTTAAAGATTCCCTGAAGCCGAAAGAAGGAGTGTGTTAACGACTTCTGTGCAGTATTACAACCTACTTATCTTTTGGGTCTGATGATTCAAAAATTAAATTATAGGAAGTACATGACAGTGAATAAACACCTCCAATGGGAGGCTAAGCATTGGCTTGGCTCTTCCCTTTGGGATTTAAGGTACATGTATTTAAGTTGCAGGTATTTAACTACTGTAAGTAAAAACCTCAAATGGGAGGCTAAGCATTGGCTTGGCTCTTCCCTTTGGGATTTAAGGTACATGTATTTAAGTTGCAAGTATTTAACTACTGTAAGTAAAAACCTCCAATGGGAGGCCAAGCATTGGCTTGGCTCTTCCCTTTGGGATTTAAGGTATAGGTATTTAAGTTGCAGGTATTTAACTACTGTAAGTAAAAACCTCCAATGGGAGGCTAAGCATTGGCTTGGCTCTTCCCTTTGGGATTTAAGGTACAGGTATTTAAGTTGCAGGTATTTAACTACTGTAAGTAAAAACCTCCAATGGGAGGCTAGGCATTGGCTTGGCTCTTCCCTTTGGGATTTATGGTGCATGTATTTAAATTGCGGATGGACTTTGTCCTCTCCATTCTGGGGTATGAATTCTTTAAAATAAAATATAACGAATTGATTCAACAATTTGAAATTTGTGCGCGCTTGAGGACTCCTCCAAGCCGATTTTGTGCTTCCATAGGGTTGACCATTGATATAAAGCTGCGGCTTCCTGACATAAAATAGAGTGAAATGTCAGTATACAAAATATGTGCTAATCTGCACCTAAAACCAGAAGAGTGGAAAGAGTACTTATCTCCCATTTTTTGGGAGGGATTTCTATAATTGATTTTCGCTCTCTATGTTCCCAATATAGAGAGTTTCTTTTGAATTAAGAGGGAATTTTAGTCACAGATCAGTTGAGAAATCGGTGGACAGCTTAGGAGCTTGTCTGGGCCGATTTTTGCATCTCTACGAGATTTTTACTGTTGACGTAGAGATATCCTTCTCCTGACATAAAATATGGGAAAAAAGATGGACAAAGTGTATACAATTTGTGCTAATTTGCGAGTAAAATCATAAATAAATGAATAAATAAAAACACTTAGCTCGAATTTGCTTGCTCGTTGACGAGAATGAACTCTTGATTTATATTGATCGATGAAGGAATTTGTGATGATAACCCCTAGCTTTAAACTCCCATCATCTTCAAAATTTTCTCTCTTTTGGTATTTCCTTTCTCTCAAATTTTTCTTCAATCTCCCAAAACTCTCTCAAACATCCAAAATTTTCTCTCCAAAAAATTCCTCAAACACTTCAAATTTTCTCCCCAAAAAATTCCCCCTCTCAAGCTCACTTCTTCCTCCTTTTATAATCTACTCATCTATCTCCCATTCTAATTTTTCCACTAACTCTATCTCCCATTCTAATTTCTCCACTAACTCTTCTTCATTTTCATCTTCCATTCTCCATCTCTATCTCACATTCTAATCTCTCCATTAACTCTTCTTCATCTTCATCTTCCCTTCTCCATATTTATCTCCCATTCTAATTTCTCCACTAACTCTTCTTAATCTCCATCTTCCATTCTCTATTCTTATCTTCCATTCTAATTTCTCTACTAACTCTTCTTCATCTCCATCTTCCCTTCTCTATTCTTATCTTATTTTCTCCATCCATTCTTCTCCAACTTCTCTTCTTCATCTCCTCTTCTTCATCTTCCCTTCTCTATTCTAATTTATCCACTAACTCTTCTTTTTATTATTTGTAAAATAATCCTTCAAGAGTTAGGTATTTGCACTCTAGTCCTTGAATTTTAAGTATTTACAATTCAGTCCCTGAAAAAATATATTTCTTTAAGTCCAAATCTCCTCACAATTTCTGACACACCAAAATTTACCACATGTCAAATTTAAGCTCATTTCTTGTCGCTGAAAATAATGCATAATTTAATTAAAGCCCTTTTGCAAAATTAAGTCATTCTGGGTATAATTGGGCCAAGATGAAAATTTAAAATATTAGAAGAAAATGTCACAACTCATAAAAAGTGAAAGTTAAAAATAAGTTGACTCAAATTAAATTTTTTTAGGCCCGATTCGAGATTATACTCGTGAAGGAACACGTGACTCGAATTGGATTTTTCTGAATTTGCGATGGCCAATATGAAAAATAGATTTAAAATAAAAATATTAACTATCTTTGTGTATTTTTTGGCCTCAAATGTTATTTTTCCAAAATTTTCAAATATTTTTGTATTTTTTTAAATTAATATATATAAAATATGAAAAATTATTTTTTGGTCAAAATTCGTTCCCTAGGCTTGGCTAAGGTTCCCAAAGTTTATTTTTCAATTTTATGAATTTTTATGGATTTTCTATTAATTTTTGAAAATAAATAAATAAAAAATACGTAAAAATACTGAAAATATGAAAAATCATTTTTTGGTCAAAATTGGTTCCCTAGGCTTGGCTAAGGTCCCCAAAGTTGATTTTTCAATTTTATGAATTTTTATGGATTTTTTTATTACTTTAGCAATAAAAAAAATGATTAAAAATCAGGTGTCAACAGCTGCCCCTCTTTGAAAGGAAGCTCGGTAGAGGTTCATTTCAAAGACGAGATGACACCTGAATTCTAATCCACTCAATACAAGGAAATAAAAAGAGTCGTGACATGGATGTTCCACTGAAAATGAAATGAGAACCTAAGGTTTCGTTATAAGAAAACATTAGGGTGGTTGAATTTGAACCCGTATGGTAGGTCAACCCATGATAGATTCCTAATGAAAGGATTCTACTAAATAAATTTTGACCCGTATGGTAGGTCACCCCATGGTAGATTCCTAACGAAAGGATTCTACTGATTAAAATTTGATTGAAATTTGACCTGTATGGTAGCTCAACCCGTGATAGATTCCTAATGAAAGGATTCTACTTATCAAATTTTGACCCCTATGGTAGGTCAACCCATGAAACTGCCGGTAAGTATATCTTCAACCTGAATGAATTCTGACGGTTGTTGAGGAACTTGAATCCATTGCAATACATACAGGTATCCACCTTCTTCAATAAAGCATGATTTGTCTCAAAGACAGAAATGTTTAAGACCTTTTGATCTCTGCTTCTTTGGTTTATTCCTAAAGCTACAGGAGAATATAATTTGGGTTTGAGCTTCTGCAGGATTCTACTTATCAAATTTTGACCCCTATGGTCGGTCAACCCATGAAACTGCCGGTAAGTATATCTTCAACCTGAATGAATTCTGACGGTTGTTGAGGAACTTGAATCCATTGCAATACATACAGGTATCCACCTTCTTCAATAAATCATGATTTGTCTCAAAGACAGAAATGTTTAAGACCTTTTGATCTCTGCTTCTTTGGTTTATTCCTAAAGCTACAGGAGAATATAATTTGGGTTTGAGCTTCTGCAGGAATCCTTTCATTAAGAATCTATCACGGGTTGAGCTACCATACAGGTCAAATTTCAATCAAATTTTAATCAGTAGAATCCTTTCGTTAGGAATCTACCATGGGGTGACCTACCATACGGGTCAAAATTTATTTAGTAGAATCCTTTCATTAGGAATCTATCATGGGTTGACCTACCATACGGGTTCAAATTCAACCACCCTAATGTTTTCTTATAACGAAACCTTAGGTTCTCATTTCATTTTCAGTGGAACATCCATGTCACGACTCTTTTTATTTCCTTGTATTGAGTGGATTAGAATTCAGGTGTCATCTCGTCTTTGAAATGAACCTCTACCGAGCTTCCTTTCAAAGAGGGGCAGCTGTTGACACCTGATTTTTAATCATTTTTTTATTGCTAAAGTAATAAAAAAATCCATAAAAATTCATAAAATTGAAAAATCAACTTTGGGGACCTTAGCCAAGCCTAGGGAACCAATTTTGACCAAAAAATGATTTTTCATATTTTCAGTATTTTTACGTATTTTTTATTTATTTATTTTCAAAAATTAATAGAAAATCCATAAAAATTCATAAAATTGAAAAATAAACTTTGGGAACCTTAGCCAAGCCTAGGGAACGAATTTTGACCAAAAAATAATTTTTCATATTTTATATATATTAATTTAAAAAAATACAAAAATATTTGAAAATTTTGGAAAAATAACATTTGAGGCCAAAAAATACACAAATATAGTTAATATTTTTATTTTAAATCTATTTTTCATATTGGCCATCGCAAATTCAGAAAAATCCAATTCGAGTCACGTGTTCCTTCACGAGTATAATCTCGAATCGGGCCTAAAAAAATTTAATTTGAGTCAACTTATTTTTAACTTTCACTTTTTATGAGTTGTGACATTTTCTTCTAATATTTTAAATTTTCATCTTGGCCCAATTATACCCAGAATGACTTAATTTTGCAAAAGGGCTTTAATTAAATTATGCATTATTTTCAGCGACAAGAAATGAGCTTAAATTTGACATGTGGTAAATTTTGGTGTGTCAGAAATTGTGAGGAGATTTGGACTTAAAGAAATATATTTTTTCAGGGACTGAATTGTAAATACTTAAAATTCAAGGACTAGAGTGCAAATACCTAACTCTTGAAGGATTATTTTACAAATAATAAAAAGAAGAGTTAGTGGATAAATTAGAATAGAGAAGGGAAGATGAAGAAGAGGAGATGAAGAAGAGAAGTTGGAGAAGAATGGATGGAGAAAATAAGATAAGAATAGAGAAGGGAAGATGGAGATGAAGAAGAGTTAGTAGAGAAATTAGAATGGAAGATAAGAATAGAGAATGGAAGATGGAGATTAAGAAGAGTTAGTGGAGAAATTAGAATGGGAGATAAATATGGAGAAGGGAAGATGAAGATGAAGAAGAGTTAGTGGAGAGATTAGAATGTGAGATAGAGATGGAGAATGGAAGATGAAAATGAAGAAGAGTTAGTGGAGAAATTAGAATGGGAGATAGAGTTAGTGGAAAAATTAGAATGGGAGATAGATGAGTAGATTATAAAAGAAGGAAGAAGTGAGCTTGAGAGGGGGAATTTTTTGGGGAGAAAATTTGAAGTGTTTGAGGAATTTTTTGGAGAGAAAATTTTGGATGTTTGAGAGAGTTTTGGGAGATTGAAGAAAAATTTGAGAGAAAGGAAATACCAAAAGAGAGAAAATTTTGAAGATGATGGGAGTTTAAAGCTAGGGGTTATCATCACAAATTCCTTCATCGATCAATATAAATCAAGAGTTCATTCTCGTCAACGAGCAAGCAAATTCGAGCTAAGTGTTTTTATTTATTCATTTATTTATGGTTTTACTCGCAAATTAGCACAAATTGTATACACTTTGTCCATCTTTTTTCCCATATTTTATGTCAGGAGAAGGATATCTCTACGTCAACAGCAAAAATCTCGTAGAGATGCAAAAATCGACCCAGACAAGCTCCTAAGCTGTCCACCGATTTCTCAACTGATCTGTGACTAAAATTCCCTCTTAATTCAAAAGAAACTCTCTATATTGGGAACATAGAGAGCGAAAATCAATTATAGAAATCCCTCCCAAAAAATGGGAGATAAGTACTCTTTCCACTCTTCTGGTTTTAGGTGCAGATTAGCACATATTTTGTATACTGACATTTCACTCTATTTTATGTCAGGAAGCCGCAGCTTTATATCAATGGTCAACCCTATGGAAGCACAAAATCGGCTTGGAGGAGTCCTCAAGCGCGCACAAATTTCAAATTGTTGAATCAATTCGTTATATTTTATTTTAAAGAATTCATACCCCAGAATGGAGAGGACAAAGTCCATCCGCAATTTAAATACCTGCACCATAAATCCCAAAGGGAAGAGCCAAGCCAATGCCTAGCCTCCCATTGGAGGTTTTTACTTACAGTAGTTAAATACCTGCAACTTAAATACCTGTACCTTAAATCCCAAAGGGAAGAGCCAAGCCAATGCTTAGCCTCCCATTGGAGGTTTTTACTTACAGTAGTTAAATACCTGCAACTTAAATACCTATACCTTAAATCCCAAAGGGAAGAGCCAAGCCAATGCTTAGCCTCCCATTGGAGGTTTTTACTTACAGTAGTTAAATACTTGCAACTTAAATACATGTACCTTAAATCCCAAAGGGAAGAGCCAAGCAAATGCTTAGCCTCCCATTGGAGGTTTTTACTTACAGTAGTTAAATACCTGCAACTTAAATACATGTACCTTAAATCCCAAAGGGAAGAGCAAAGCCAATGCTTAGCCTCCCATTGGAGGTTTTTACTTACAGTAGTTTAAATACTTGCAACTTAAATACCTGTACCTTAAATCCCAAAGGGAAGAGCCAAGCCAATGCTAGGCCTCCCATTGGAGGTGTTTATTCACTGTCATGTACTTCCTATAATTTAATTTTTGAATCATCAGACCCAAAAGATAAGTAGGTTGTAATACTGCACAGAAGTCGTTAACACACTCCTTCTTTCGGCTTCAGGGAATCTTTAACACTTAAAAAAATATAACAAATAAAAATATATACCATCCATGCATCCTATTTAAAAAGTGAAAACACAAAAGAGAATACCCTACTATAGCCTTAGGAATAAACCAAGCCTGAGTTGCCGAATTAGGATATCCATGAAATTAAGGTACCGAAAGGGCATTAGTTTTAATTAACTAGTGTAACCAAGTCCCCGAGCTCCTAATCTCTGGTTCACAGGAATAAATTAGTTCTCCCGCTAATTTATTTAGGTTTCTAATCGACCTACCAAGAACGATTAGTGGCGACTCCAAATTTTAAAATCATTTAAACAAAAACCAAAGTTGCGATTCGGTAGGGCTTGGGAGGGTCCGCGTTAGGTTAGTCAAATCTAATTAACCTAATAATCCGTTAACCCCTTTTAAAATTTAAAATTTTTTTAGAGGGTCGCGACAATATTCCACCATTAAGTTTAACATTTACTGATAAGTCCAACAAAAAGAAAAAAATCCACATTTCACCATCACAACTATAACAATAACTCATTCATCTACATCTATATTACCCACTTCTTCTAAAAAAAATAATAAACTCCATCTCTGGCTCATCAAGTAAAAGATTCGCAACTTCAAGCACCATAACATCTTCAAACATGTCAAATGCATCTCCGCCAATATCCCATATTTTGGTCTCTCCTTTCGTATATTGTGGATTTTTTTTTTATAGAAGACGAAAGTTGCTATGAATGTAAACCAAATCTTCTCCACATTTTGGGGTCATCTTATTTCTTCTCATCTAGTGCACAAAGGAGTAAATACTCGGATTCCTTTCAACACATGATGAAGACGAAGGTTATGCAAGAAGTTTTAAGGCTGTGCTTTTAAGCATCGGTGCACATCTATCATGAATAACCCATCAAGCTTTAGGATCCATAAAATAGCGATTTTGAATTGAATCAAATTCTTAAAAATCCCCATTTATGCATGCAAAATCTACATATTTCAAATTCACCTTGTTGCGCTCGTCCAAGTTAGGATAGTATCTTCTAAAGCATTTTAAATCAGTTGAATATAAGTCAATTGATTTATCTGAAGGTCAAGAGAACTTACCAGGCGTCCACCAGCAATAATAGTAGTGATGGCAACAACTATCAAGGGATGCCTAGCTTAATTCCAGGTCGACGGGAGCACCGGTGAACTTGCTTTCACCTTGCTCACGAGTGATCACTAAGGACGAACTTAACGAGGAGGAAAATTCAACGAATGGATGAAAGATAGCTCCTTGGGACTGTCAATGAAAGCGAACTTCTTAGGGAAGAGTGTGTTGGGAAAAATCGGGTAATTTTTTCCCACAAAATCAACAAAACAAAAGACCCGACAAATAATATTGAATACTAAAAAAGACACCAGATTTTTGTTAACGGAGTTCAACTAATTTAGCTTAATCTCCGAACACCGCCCAAATTGGACTATCTTATTATAGAGGAGAAAAGATACAAAATGTATGGAATAAATAACAATGAAGGAGGAGAGGTTAATTTATAGCCTCCAAACCTCCTTCCCAAACATACATCCATTGGTGTGGGATTAGAAAAGAAGGAAAAAAGTCAACAAATCTCCACCTTTCCTTAATTTCAAATCCCACCAAATACAAATCTTCTCAAACAAAACAACATAACAAAACAATCTTCGCGGTGCTTCCAATTGTTGTGCCGTGAGACGCAAACTCAAATGTGCATGATATTAACCAAGTCTAAACAATGTTCAAACTTGGTTCTTGTAACCACCTTGGTCAGCATATCTGCAGGATTCTCTGTCGTATGAATCTTCTCTAGAAGTATCTCCTCTTCTTCGAGAATTTCCCTCACAAAATGATAGCGAACGTCAATGTGCTTCGTCCGTGCATGAAAGACTTGATTCTTCGCTAAGTGAATAGCACTCTGACTGTCAGAAAATACCTCAAGTTGTTTCTGACCAACTCCCAAGTCTTTAAGCAACCCATAAAGCCAAATTGCTTCCTTCACAGCCTCTGTAATTGCCATATACTTTGCCTCTGTTGTAGACAAAGCCACCGTTGACTGCAAAGTAGATTTCCAACTAACTGGCGCTTTTGCTAAAGTGAACAAATAGCCAGTTGTAGAACGTCGCTTATCCAAATCACCTGCATAATCAGAATCACAATATCCAACTATGCATTGACCAAATGATTCATCCCGCTCGAATGTTAATCCAACATCTACGGTATTTTGAAGGTATCGTAGAATCCATTTCACAACTTGCCAATAACCCTTGCCTGGATCATGCATGTACCTGCTAACAACACTAACAGCTTGTGAAATATCTGGTCTTGTACATACCATTGCATACATCAAACTTCCAACTGCATTTGCATAAGGGACTTTTGCCATATACTCTCGTTCTTCATCAGTCGTCGGAGATAATTGGCAACTCAGTTTGAGGTGAGGGGCTAGTGGGGTACATACAGGTTTTGTATCATCGTGAATACCAAAACGCTGTAGCACCTTCTGCAAATACTGCTTCTGTGACAGCCAAAGTTTTCCCCTGTCTCTGTCCCTACTTATCTCCATGCCGAGAATCTTCTTGGCTTCCCCCAAATCCTTCATCTCGAACTCTTTACTCAACTGAGCCTTCAACCTATCAATATGAACTTGGCTCTTTGCTGCAATCAGCATATCATCAACATATAAGAGTAAGTAGATGTAGGAACCATCTTGAAGTCTGCGCAAATACACACAATGATCGTATTTGCTCCTCCTGTATTTCTGACCCTTCATGAACTTATCAAATCGTTTATACCATTGTCTCGGAGATTGTTTCAATCCGTACAACGATTTGCTAAGTTTACAAACCCAATCTTCTTTACTAGCAACCTTGTACCCTTCTGGTTGAGTCATGTAGATTTCCTCATTCAAATCACCATGTAAAAACGCGGTCTTTACATCAAGTTGAGCTAGCTCCAAATTCAACTGTGCTACCAAGGCCAACAAGATTCTAATAGAGGAATGTCTAACAACGGGAGAAAATACCTCATTATAATCAATTCCTTTCTTCTGAGCATAACCTTTAGCCACTAACCTTGCCTTGTAGCAAACATCTTCTTTGTTAGGAAATCCTTCTTTCTTTGCAAATACCCATTTGCATCCAATTGCCTTCTTTCCTTTTGGTAGTTGTGCCAGCTTCCACGTTTTGTTCTTCTTTAGAGATTGCATTTCTTCTTCCATTGCAGCTGCCCAACTCCCACTTTCTGAACTCAGAATGGCTTCTGGATAGGTGGATGGAATGTCATCAATAACTGGAAGTGCATAAGCTACCATATCAGTGAAACGAGCAGGCTTCTGAATTTCTCGTCTCTGTCTTCTAACTGCAATTGGTGCAGATTGCTGTTGAGGTTCTTGGGTAGAAACCTCATCCTCATCTGACTCTTCTTCTACCATCGGAGAGTCACTAGTGGTATTTCGTGCTGGAATTACCACTGTCTGTTGAAACTCGACCTGCTTCGGAGTACACTCCACCTGCTTCGGAGTACTATCTTCCCCATCTGGATTTACCTGTTTGAGCATAGCAGATTCATCAAAGGTAACATCCCTGCTGATAATCGTTTTCTTTGCCTCTAGACACTACAACCGGTATCCCTTCACTCCAGGGTTGAAGCCCATGAAAAGAGCCTTCTTTGCCCGTGGATCCAACTTTGATTCAACTACATGAAAATATGCAGTGGAACCAAAAACATGCAAAGAATCATAATCAGTTGCAGATTTTCCAGACCATACCTCTAAAGGGGTTTTGCCATCTATAGCAGATGATGGCAACCGATTTACGAGATGTTGAGCGTACGTCACAGCCTCAGCCCAAAATTTTCTGCCTAATCCAGCATTAGACAACATACAACGAACTTTCTCCATAAGTGTCTTGTTCATACGCTCTGACACCCCATTCTACTGCGGTGTTTTTCTTACCGTGAAGTGTCGCACTATGCCACAATCTTGACATACTTTCAGGAATGGATCACTCTTGTATTCTCCTCCATTGTCTGTTCGAAGAACCTTGATCTTCCTTCCTGTCTGGTTTTCAACTTGAGCTTTCCACTTAAGGAAAATTCCAAGCACGTCATCTTTGTTCTTCATGGTAAATACCCAAACTCTCCTGGAAAAATCATCAACAAAAGTGACAAAATAATGCCTTCCTCCAAGGGATGGAGTCTTGGTAGGTCCCCACACATCTGAGTGCACATAATCCAGAATACCCTTGGTATTATGAATTGCAGTGCCAAACTTCACTCTTCGTTGTTTTCCAAGAACACAATGCTCACAAAATTCAAGTTTACAAGCCTTCGTACCTTTCAACAATCCTTGCTTAGCAAGAATTTGTAAAGACTTTTCACCAGCATGTCCCAACCTCATATGCCACAGCTTCGTTGCCTCAACGTCCTTCTTTGTGCTCGAAGTTACTGTCGCTACTGCTCCCACCACAGTACTACCTTGGTAGTAGTACAGATTATTCTTCCTCTTACCTCTCAACATCACCAGTGCTCCTGAAGTTGCTTTAAGAGCCCCATCTCGCATCATGACAACTAGGCCTTTAAATTCTAAGGCCCCCAATGAGATAAGATTCTTCTTCAACTTTGGCACGTACCGCACATCCTGCAAAATTTTGGTGGATCCATCATGATTGCGCAGCTTGATTGAACCTATCCCGGCTGTCTTACATGGATTATCATTACCCATGTAAACAACCCCACCATCGAGTTCCTGAAACTCAAAAAACCATTCCCGAATGGGACACATATGATAGGTACAACCTGAATCCAATATCCATTCATCTGGATGTGATGATGCCGAGGGCGAGACAATCAAAGAGATATCAGATTCCGCATCACTTTTGCATTCTGCAACATTTGCATCTTGCGGAGCCTTCCCTTTCTTCTTTAGCTTTGGACAGTCTTTCTTCCAGTGTCCTTTCTCGTGACAGAAAGCACACTCATCTTTTGCAACAGCTCGACCTTTAGATTTAGACCTTCCTCTTCTCCCCTTTGTCTGGCTTAACTGACGACCTCTTGCCACCAATGCTTCTTCGGATGTTGTTGATTTGGATTTCATTTTATCCCGCTTTCTCAATTCATGACTATATAAAGCAGAACAAACAGCATCTAATGACACGTCTTCATTTCCATAAAGTAACGTAGTCTCCAAATGTTCAAATTCATCGGGAAGGGATGATAACAACATCAAGGCCAGATCCTCATCCTCAAATTTTACATCTAAATTCAACAGGTCTGCTACTAACTGATTGAACATAGTGATGTGTTCATTCATAGTAATACCTGGTTGATAATCAAATCGGAATAACCTTTTCTTCATCAGGAGCTTTGTTCTGGCCGGTTTTCTTCAGAAATTTGTCCTCCAATGCCTTCCACAATTTGTGTGCAGAAGTTTCATTTTTGAAAGCATACTTCTGCTCTCTTGACAAGCAGGAACGAATAGTTCCGCATGCCAATCGGTTAATGGTGCTCCAATCTTTATCGTTTACATCTTCTGGTTTCACCTCTTCAATGGCAATATCAAGACCCTATTGGAAAAGAGTCTAAAACCTCTCCCTGCCACATACCGAAATGGCCAGTACCATCGAATTTTTCCACCGTCAGTTTCAAACTGGACACTGGGAACCTCGACCATGATGACGAGGAGCCCAACGCCCCGAATGGAGTATTTGAGACAACCTCCTTCGCTTCTTGATCTTTATTTGCCATTACAGACTCAATTGTATTCAATATTACAACTACAAACAACCCAAGATTTCAAAATGGCCAAAGTAATTCTTTTCTGATGTGGAAGATCAGACAAAACTGCAACCACAGAGCATACTAAGACAGAACCTTGGCTTAAAATAGACTTTGGACTCAAAATGACCAAAGAACTTCTTTTCTGATGTGGAAGTGCGACCACAGAGCATACTAAGACAGAACCTTGGGCTCTGATACCACTTGTTGGGAAAAATCGGGTAATTTTTTCCCACAAAATCAACAAAACAAAAGACCCGACAAATAATATTGAATACTAAAAAAGACACCATAATTTTGTTAACGGAGTTCAACTTTCAACTAATTTAGCTTAATCTCCGAACACCGCCCAAATTGGACTATCTTATTATAGAGGAGAAAAGATACAAAATGTATGGAATAAATAACAATGAAGGAGGAGAGGTTAATTTATAGCCTCCAAACCTCCTTCCCAAACATACATCCACCGGTGTGGGATTAGAAAAGAAGGAAAAAAGTCAACAGAGTGGACCACTGCCTTGTGCACTAGTCTCCTCGTCTTTATTCTCTTATGGGGAAGCCCTTTCTCAAGAGAGATGTTGTCGCGATCAGATCGAGCCACCCTATGAACACATTGCATCACAAGTTGATTCACCGTGACTCGTAACTTCCGGAGAATTATTCCAACTGGTAGATGCGCTGGTCTCAACACCTTACTGAGCAGGAAAAAGTGGTGGCACATCCTGCATAGCTGATTGGATAGACAAATTGATTGCCATTGCTAATTCCAGATCTTCTGTGGCAGGCGGTGCAGTTTCTTTCGCGTGATCTGCGAAGACCCCTGCACACGTGCCTTGAAGAAGTAGTGCACCAAGAGTCCAAAGTCCGCACGGCTATTCCCATGGAGAATGGCTACGCCTCCTTTCTGGGGAAGACTGAGTTCGTGAACATGAAAGAGAACGATAGAGCAGCGCAAGAGATGGGGTCCCTTGGATGAGGTTGAAGCTCACTAGATCGGCACCGGTAGGAGAATATGGCCCTGTCGATCGAAATGAAGAGATCTGAGCAATGTGGGATTGGAGAACACGAGGTCATTTGTTCCATCTTGTCTCCCTCTTCTTCTGAGTTTCCATTGCTTCGAGAGCATTTTTTTTTCAACTCCTCCAATTGCGCTTCGGCAATTTTAAGTTCCAACTGCTCCTAATACTTTGGCAGATCTTCCTTGCATACATTCTGTAGAAGAAGCGACTATGGCACCAATGAGAATTGGGATACCATCTACATCCACGACAGCTTTCTTAGCTGTGGTTGACTCAAAAAAAAAAAAAAAAAAAAAGAGAGCCTCCAAGGCATCAGCAATACTAGCACAAACAGAAGCATCATTTTGCTAGCCCACGAGTTGTAATAAAACTTTGACAGCTCCAGAATTTATCACTTTGGGAATGCTTTCACTGAAAGCCAGCATAAGACAGGTCGAGAGAGCAGCAGCGTTTGACTGAGCAGCAACATTATCAAAAAACAGAAGACCAATAATAATACCCACGCCCCCAGCCTCAAGTGTATCTTTCCAGTACCCATCCTTGTCACCATAGAGGTTCCTCAGTGCTGCAATAACAAAACCCTCAATCACTTTGTCTTGTTTGTTCTCTGGATCAAGTTGATCCCATAAGTTTGGTACTATGGCTTGGGTAACAAATATCTTCATACCCACATGATCGCCTGATAGCCCACCACCTGAGACCTCATATATTGTTTTAGCTGCTGCCTTTTAATTCCTGCAGATCAAGGAAAACTAGTCCACCCGGTCGACTCGTTACTCTTCCCCGTTCCACTTGCAGAGGCAAAGTATCGAATAAGACCTCAAAACTCTCAAGACGAAATTGAATTGATATGCAAGAACTCTTGCCGGCCACTTTAAATCTTCGCCATTGAATGCATTAACCGAAATCCGCTCAAACGCGAATAGATGGTGCAAGAGACGACTCGCTCAATAGATACTTCCCCCTCACAAAGCTGAAAGGAATATCACTTCTTTTCGGTACTTGTAAGATAGGTTCTATCAGAAGTCTCTATGAAATGAGGGGTGTCACCTTGCCTAAGGACACACGTGCCCTTGGGAGAAGCTCACGATGGAAAGTAACAAGCTTTGCAATTGTTGTTATCACAAAACAAAGAAGCCTTACCCACCCATCGGTGGCCCAGCTGGTTTGCGCTCTGATCCTTTCACGAGAGGTCTTAGGTTCGAACCTTGCTGGGTGCCGATGATTTAAGCGGAGGGTCGTGGCGGTGGGATGCTACGTTAGCCCTCCTGGAGGATTAGTCGAGGTGCGCGATCCGTATGGAGGCTGGCCCGAACACCTTCGATACCAAAAAAAAAAAAAAAGAAGCCTTGCCCGTGATGACTTCCTAATGGCCCAACAAAGTTGCAGCGCCAACTCTTTACAGGACTATCATAAGCTTCTCCAAGCCTATCCAAGTTTCTTTAGAAGAGCAATAAGGTTGAGAGAACGCTGAAAATGCTGCAAGCATGAATCCCAAGAGCCTCTTTTGAACCTCATAAGAGAAGGTTTTGTCTGGAAATATATTTGGAAATCCTGGACATAAGCGGGGCAATCAATGGACAAATCAAAGAGTCGTTTACTTCATGTAGAGCAATGGCAAAATAAACATCAAGGAGTCTGGAAGCTATGTGGAATGCTTGTTTCAGCCGCTCAGACTGAGGGTTATTTATTGCAGCCTGTAGTGTAGCTGTCATCCCTGGAGAAGTCCACCGACATTCAGCGAAGTCATCGTTTTCATCCTTCTCTAGTGCCACAACCAAAACTGGTGAGTCCATTAAAGATGGAAATAGAGGAAGAAAAGATCCAGTGACAATCAACCCAGGAAAAATTTTTGTGAATGATTTCTCCAACTTCTCTCCATTCCACGCAATCAACTTCAGCAACCGTTGGAAAAACCATGGGAGCAGTGTAGGAAATACATGCAGAAGTTTCTTCTTACACGTAACAAGGAGGGTTTTTTTCCAATTTATGTTTCAAATTTTTTTTTACTAAAACAGGATTAAAAAAAACTTATTTCCCAAAATGCCGCGCGGCAATCAAAATGTCGCACGGGCCCGTGCGGCCCAATGGCCCACGAGGACATTTTTTTTTTGCTTTTTTTTTCAATAATTTATTAGGCATTAAGAATTATATTTAAAACATTTATATTTATATAAATTATTAAATATAAATTTTTATTTTTAGGTTTATTTTTATAACATAATTATCAATAAATAATTAAAAAATTTCTTAATATATATGTAATTAATTTATTTAGTTCATAAAAAATAAATAAATAAATATCCATAAAATTTA
Organism: Psidium guajava; assembly: GCA_016432845.1. Classification (NCBI taxonomy): domain Eukaryota; kingdom Viridiplantae; phylum Streptophyta; class Magnoliopsida; order Myrtales; family Myrtaceae; genus Psidium; species Psidium guajava. Next base: position 12,214,735 of record CM028230.1, on the reverse strand, counting down.
TTTTTATTTATATAACTTCGTAAATATAAATAATTAACTTATCAAGATAAATTTATATATAATTTTTTATTAATTATTTACATACTAAATTAATTAATTACATACATATTAATAAAATTGATAATTATGTTATAAAAATAAGCTTTAAAAGGAAAAAATAATATTATAAATATAGACATAAAAAATTAAATATTTATATCAATATAAAATTATAAAAAATACTTAAAATAAAAAATAAGAAATTAAAAAAATAAAATTACCATTTAATATAATTTATTTAGTATGTAAATAAATAAATAATTTTTTAAGATAAATTTTTTTTATATAAATTTGTATATAAATTAATTTTAACTAATTATTGATAATTATGTTATAAAAATAAGCTTGAAAAGGAAAAAATAACATTAGAAATATAGATATAAAAAATTAAATATTTATATAATTATAAAATTATAAAACTAAGTAAAAAATACGAAATTAAAAAATTCCAATTAATATAATTTATTTAGTATGCAAACAATAATTAATTTATGAAGATAAATTTTTTATATAAATTTTTATTAATTATTTATATACTAATTAAATTTTTTATTAATTTATGAAGATAAATTTTTTATATAAATTTTTTATTAATTTATTTAGATCGCCATATGCAAGCCTTGTCCCCTCATATATCACTGCTGCAACTAGAAATCTTTTTCTCATCTGAGAGCCAAGAGCTTAGGGCGAGACTTGATGACCCCAACTATTTGAGCTTCCTAACCCCAAGCCGTATGACAAACCCAGCCACATAAAATCTCGCATATTACAATTATATCGATTTAGTTATAAACTTTATGCATATGTGTCGATTCAGTTAAATTGGCTAGGAAATCACTGACATGGCACTGCTGCCGCTGACACGATAACTTTTTAAATAATTTTTTATTTTTGAATTTTCTTCCTTATCTTCTTCTTCGTCCAGCAAGTCGCTAAGATCTAGCGGCCGCCAGAGGCAAGGTCCGGGGACTCGCCACCTGTAGGCAAAGCTCGCCCTCGCTGACTGGATGGAGGAAGAATAAGATAGGGAAGAAAAAAAAAGAAAAGAAATAAGTAAAAGAAATAAATAAAAAAATAAAATTCGAAAAGACATTAGAATATTATTGAAAATCGCCAAATCAATGATTTCTGGTCAAAATTGACCGGAAAAATTAAATTGACAAAAAAAAGTTTAAGAACAAATTGATATTATTTCTTTTTTGGTAATTTTTCTTAAAAACCTCATACCTCCTGGTGCATCCGGTGCGGAACGAGGTCCGTAATGCCCAATGGAAATGAAGTCTCGAGCTCTTTTATGTCGAATCGCCACGATTCGGGACCCGTGGGATGATGCCACGACGCGACGTCGTTTGGATCTCGCACGCTCCACGGATCCCCGCGAAACGTTCAAAGCGAATGGGACCGGGCAATTGGTAAGAAGCACTTACTATTATTCCTTCCTTCTTATCTCAGCATTTTTTTGTTTTTTTTTTTTTTTGTGGAAAAGGTCTTTGGAGTTGGAACTAGAAGTGTTGCACGCAAAGAATATGTCGCAATACATCAAGAACTTTCAGGGAAACCCGTGTGGATAAGGAGGGAATTACTCGACCTCGATTCTTGATGTTAGCAGCTCAGCGGAATCGCCATCATCACCTAGCACAAATCCCGCCGCATAGTCTTCCACCGTGGAGAGACCGGAGATCCGTTCCATGCGGAATTGACGCACTGGTGGAACGGCGACGAGACGACCCGGTGGGTCGGGACCCTGAGCTCTAAGATCGCTTAAAGAGATGAGCCGGTTGAGGTGTCCGAAATCCGGTCCATTCATCTCCTCACCTACTTGGTTGGACAGCACTTTCGTTTAACTCTCTTATTCGATAATTTTGAAATTAGTTGAATTGTGAGCCAAATAATCATTTTTTTTTGTTTTTGTTTTTTACGTTCCCGAACAAGTAGGCATCGAGATTATCATCATCATTTCATGGATAATGAATTACTCGAAAATTATTTTATTAAAATTAATAGTTTGTGTCGCTTGAAATAATTGATTATTGCAAAATAATGAAAATATCAACAACAATCTATGTTCAAATATTTTTGTAAATGATGAATTTTTTTTTTGTTTATTCATTTTTATAAAAAAAATACAAGTGATTATTATAAAAAATATATTTTTTAAATAATTCATTTTTGGGGGAAGCAGAAGCTCAAAAGAATGGAGTTAGTGGAAGCCTATGTTAAAAATCTGACAGCGGACGGAAATTTAGTTTAGAGAACTACTTCATCAAATTCAATGTTCAACCACCAAATAAAGCCGTCGAAGCTTGTCGGAACGGCGTCAACTGTCCTAACATCAGAACGATCCAACAAAGCCCACAAATGGCAAAACCAGCATAGAAAGCAACTTAAACCCTCCCAATGCTCCGTCACGTACTGGAAGTCCAAACACCAGTTCATGCTTGCCGCAGCGGCTCGCGGTTGATGCCGGTTTCATCCGGGTTCGTGGCTATCTTAAATCTATTAGCGGTGAACGAGTCGCCGTTTCGAACGATTTGCCTTTCGAGATGCGCGTAGCCGAAATAGTCCGGTTTTATTCTGTGCCCTCTTGCCTCCTTCCAATATGTCGAGGCCGTGACCTTCACTCCTTCCCCTGCGGTTAAAGCCGGTTTAGGAACATGTCGAGACGCAAGAAGGCCCTTCACATTCCGTGCCATGATCACGAGGGACGGGTGCAATTACGCGGTGTCCTACTTGTATCGGTGTACCATAAAAACACTTAATTTGGGCAACATCATGTCATCTTCTAAAGTTAGCCGTGCGCGCATGCACCACATCGTATGAATTTGTCACAAGCTGGTTATACACGAGTCAATTCGGGCTCCACCCATTTGACAGAGCTAGTCAGGTGTTTACATCATATGGGTTTGAATTTTGATTAAATTGATTACAAAGAGAGAAGGGAAATGCCAAAAATTGAAGCTTACCATGAGTGACGAACAGCAGATTCTCTTCTGGGTATTTGTCAACGAGGGAGCGAATGGTGAGCAGGTATCGATCTTTTGCCCCGGATTCGCTCTCTCCCCATCGTGGCAGCTACACCGATTTAGATATACTCCAAATTAGACCATTCAATTACACTTACACATGCTTGAACTTACAAACTTCGTGGGTGATTTTCTCTTAGTCTCGTTTATGATGGAAGTAAACCTAAGTTGCATAGCAAAGACAGGGAAAAAAAAAAAACCTTACTTGTGAAAACTTCGCAAGGGTCGTGATTTTAGCGAAACCGGATAATTCACTACTAAAACGATGTCGTTTTTCACATTTCTAACTCCGCTTTAAAAGAAACAAAAAGTTCCGCCATGCGCGAGTAGCTTTAGTAGTGACTCTTTGATGCATGTTGCTATCACTGAAGACGTCATCATCGAAGCTTCAATTATACACACAGGCTTTGTGCCACATAAATAGAAAAAAGAAAAAGAAAAAGCTCGTACCTCGTTGAGCACCCGGTGCGGTGTGAAGTCGACGACGCCGGTCGGAAAAGAAGCCTCGAGCTCTTTTATGTCAAATCCCCATGAATCGCTATCCGTGGGATGATACCACAACGCGACGTCGTTCATCATCTCACACATTCCGAATTCTATAGATACCTGGAAAAAGCTATTTGATAGATTAGCACTTGAATTTATTGTTCTTTACGTGAAGATGTTCTTCGGAGTTTGGGCCGAAAGCCAAAACGGAAAGAACATATCGCGTTCGAAATTGAAAGCAAAGCGTGTTTGACTTGATCAACATGAGCCAGCCTAGTTTTACTTTTCAGCAATAGATTTTTCTTTTTTTTCCCCCATTATCAAAACGGATGGGGATTAGGAGAGATTACTCGACCTTGATTCTTGATGCTGATGAGTCGGTGGGATTCCCATTGCCTTGGTTTACGGCGTCCACCGGGGAGAGACCGGTGATCAGCTGCCGCGCGGTCTCGACGCACCGTCGGAACGGCGACACGACAACCCGGTGGATTGGGAACCCCAGCTGGGCCCGGAGTTTCCTGCCAGTTTCGAGCGCCCTGGCCTGGCCAGCATCGGTCAGCGGAGCGTCCCATGGTTTGGGGACCGTGGTCCACCATGAATTGTCGGCACCGCTGTCGGCGCGCTCGCCGTGGCGCATGACGAGGACGTGTTGGCATTGCTCGGGTTTGACGGTCAGTGGCGCCATTGCAACCGGCGAGTTAAGGCGGTGAGGGCTGTACGCTTAGGGAGCGAGAGGGAAGGCGAGAAGAGGAGAGGAGAGGAGACGAGAGAGGGCGATTTCGTGAATGCAGAGTGAGATCAGGCAAGGCTAAAGCATGAGTCCAGATTTAGCGGAGGTTAATATATAGAGCTAAGGGAAATATGTCCTTTCCCAAATAAATATTGAGCCTTGGTTAATAAAACAATTAAAATCGATCGTGAATTAAAAAAAGAAAAACGAAAATTCTCAAACGGAAACATCCTAACTAAAAAATTACTTGTTGCCCATTTTCCCACGAGAATTGATTATATAATTTGGATGACTGTTATGCTATGGTCACCAAAAAAAATTAATTAAAAATCATTGCAAAGTCCATTTTTTTAAACAATTTATGATTCATAACATATTATTATTATTACAATAATCCAAAGATTGTATGCTAGCAATTAAGTAAAATCAACACCGACACTCCTCATATGACACAACACTACACGATACCGCATGTCGATACGTCATATCTAAAAAAAGATAATTCCGACACGTTAGGGACGCGATATATAAAACATATATTTTTATATATAAATGATAAATTAACTTTTTTATGATTATTTCAATCAAATTAGTTTGATTCAAATTCATACATAAATTTTTTTAAATTATTTTCAAATATAATATATAGTATATATGGATATTACTTAGGTAGAAAGGATCATTATTTAATTAATTCGTGATAATTATGGACACTTAAGATTAACGCTAAAAATAAATAAATAAAAAGAGAAAAATCAAATAAAATGGAAATGGAATCTTTCAAAATTGCAATAAAGAAATTTAAAAGGAAAGGACAAACCAAGGACAAATCAGACATGACAAAAAAAAAGAGTCAAAGTTTGGTAAGGATCGTACTCTCCTTCTCATCTCCCAAGATTTCCTTTTTCGATAACACCACCACAAACTGCCCACTCCTCCCCCAACGCCAAACCCTAGACTTCATCTTTATTCTCTCTCTCGCGCCAATAGGCTTCAGGGTCGCCTGACCTCATCGTCGATCGGATTAGTCTCTATCTGCGAGTGATCGAGTGTGTTAGTCTGGCAGTTCCTTTCTTTGGCTTGCTTCTCCGATCTGCGACCTCTTTATGGTTTCCTCTCCACCCTCCTTGCAACCCCACGACCTCCTAGAGCTCTTTGCCTTCATCGCTCTTCTCTGCTAGCATAGGATCGAATCTAGCGCAACGCTCCGCCAACCATCCTCGCTCTTCCCAAGGCTTACCTCGCCTCGGATTTAGTGTACGTTCTTCTTTTCCTTCTTTTTTCGAAAAAAAAGAACCTTGCGTGCCCAACACGGCCGACACGCGTGTCGACGTCTTGTCCGGCGTATTGATAGTGTGTCGAATGTGTGTCGGTATCTGACGCGTGCTCGACACCTACGCGGCAAACCCCTCCACATGGTTCTTAGGCTAGCATTGACATTTATGGGAATGTGCCAATCAAATGTGGAGTTTATTTTATTTGTCCTTTTGAAAAGTATTTTTTTATGTCAAGGCTAACTTTGTTTAGCGAAAAAAAAAAAAACCCAAAATAATTTTTGTTCTTTTGAAAAAATTATGAGTAAGAAATATTTTTGTCATCCGTGAAGTTGTGATAATGAAAATAATTCTCCATGTGTAGTTTTTCAAGTGAGACAAATGACTATGAGGATAATATTTTTCAAATACTTTTTCTTTCACGAACCTAAGCCACGTGGAAGTGTTCGAACTTAGCAAACAATCGAAGGATTTAACGACGGGAAAGTAAATTTATTGAAAAATCTTGAGGAAATTTACGATAATTGACATGAACAGCAACACGGTTCAGAGAAAGCTCGAGTCTCTCGAAGCACCGATTTCTTTTCCCCAAGACTTTTGTCTCTCGAAACACTGACTTCTTGACGAATTATTAATTAGATCGAACCATGGATTTCTTGGCGAATTATTAATTAAATGTTTTTTGGTCAAATTTTGATTAGATGTTGGTCTCCGTGACGACCGAGCACGTTAATCTTCATGTCATCTCTATATTCAAGCCTTATTGAGAGCATTTAGAACAAAGAAAGAAATTCTGAACGTAACGAGCTAGCATGAGAGGGTGCGCGCTCATAAGATTGCCCGAAGAATGGGCTGGTCGAGATGCGCGAAAGCCGATCCGGACATTATCTGACCTGCTATACCCAAAAAAGAAATAATAATAAAAATAATGTCAGTGCGGCAGTACAAATTGCTTCGATCGCTTAGAGAGAACTTCTTAAATCTCTTGTATATGCGTATTGGTTATACTCGATTTTTGACAATGCTCTTATGTTTTGCAGAGAGAGTTCTTTTTTTTTTAACCAAATATTTTGCACAGAGGTGTCGAGTTTCTCAATGGGCAAAGTTCTATTCTCTCCAAACATCGACATCTTTTTGGGAGTCTCTGTCATTTGAAAGTATCAGAGAGAAGGACAGATAATCCGCGGTTTCCAAGCAATAATTTTTCAGAAAATCATTTTTAAAAAATTCACGATATTTTTTTTCGGGTTTTTTTTGCTAATACCTAAAAAGGAATAGCAAAATATTTTCCATCGATTTGTAGGAAAAATCTGGTTTGATTTTCTTGGAGAAAATTACCAATTTTTCTTTCTTTCTTCCTCCCTCTGCCAGTTGCTAGCCATTGCCACCGTCCATAGCTGAGGGATGAGGTTAAGCTCGCCCAGGGCCAGCGAACTCAATCCTCGCTAGCCTCAAGGGAGCTAGGAAGAAGAAAATAAAAATAAAACTAAAAAAATAATTAAAAAGAAAAAATGTAGGTGAAGGAGGAAAGAGGATGGAAAATGATTCCTATTTTTAAAAAAATCCACTTGTGAAGGTGTTTTTTTTTTCAATAATGGAATATATTTTTTTCACTAGTTCTTTTCATAAGAGCCAAACGCCGAGAAAAGTTTGAATTTTTTTTTTCCCTAGAAGTTGTTTTCCTTAAAACAAACAGAGCTTAATATTTTCTTGCCAGATGACGACGAACTTGATGTCGGCCCTCATCGTAAGAGCGAGGAGAGGCTCTTTGAGCCTAAAAGATCCGTGAAGATTGAAAGTCAATCAAAGGCTAGAGCCGCCACCCACCTCGCTAATATTATCTTGAAAGATCCATTATCGATTTGGGCGAATCAAAAAGGGAGTGAACAATCACCATCTTTCAAAGACCATTGCCATACGACTCGGATTTAGCAAATACGACGAGACGAGACGAGACGGCACGGTACCACACGACGTAAACGAAGAGGTCAATCACGAGAAGAGCAAATTTGTTGAGAAATCTTATGAAGGGTTCACGCCCACATCCTCGATACTTCATTGGAGCAGAAAAATCGGACGGATGACATCAACGCGGTTTACATTCTCTTTTTCGGAGAGAGAGAGCGACCTTCTTTTCTTGCCAAACGCTTTTGCACGGTTGTCGAGTTCCTCAGTTGGGCAGTCCGGCGAAGCATCGACCCCTTTTCGTCGGTCTTTGTCTTGTGCAAGTTCAAGAAGAGAAGGAAAGAGAACCGGCGGCTTCCAAGCAATGAGGATGGTCTTTGCTAAAGATAAGGTTATCCCAATAGTTGACTAACGAGATGTCGATTTACTTGACGAGGGGAGTTGGATCTGTGAATGCATTGAACCGATAAAGGGGAGTTCATCTTTCAGATTTCTTTTGGAAATGAATCAGTTGAGTTTCGTGAAAGTTGGTCCGAATATTACTTGACCTACTATAAAAAAAAAAATGTTCGTTGTTGATTTTCATTACGTTAGGAAAACACTTGGGTGCAATTTTCTCGGGCTTTTTACGAAAATGGGTTAACATTTTTTTCTTTTTACGAATTTGGGTTTCGCATCCAAAAATTTACGAGAAATGGGCTTGTTCGGCAGTTGTACTGCCGAACAAAAAAAAAATAAAAACAAAAACAAAAAAACCCTTGTTCCGCAGTTGAACTGCCGAACAAGGAAAAAAATTAAAAAAAAATAACAATAACCCTTGTTCGGCAGTTGAACTGCCGAACAAGGGAAAAGTGGGGGGTGGGGGGTGGTGTGGGGTTTAAAAAAATTAAAAAATTCGTAAAAAATTATAAAAAAGAAAAAATACCAAAAAAATTCTAAAAAATTTTCATAAATTCCAAAAATTAGGAAATTGACCATTTTAACGAGTCGGTCCTATTTTTTTTTTTTATGGTTTTCCCTTTTAGACATTTCGAAATGACGATTTTGCCCCTTACGGGCAAATTATCTCGAAAAATTTCAAAAGTTTCCAAAAAAAATTTCAAAAATTAGTAAATGGGCCACTTTAATTGGCCAATCCTACTTTTAAGGATTTTTCTCATCTATCTTTTCAAAATGATGATTTTGCCCCTTATGGAAAAAAAAGTATCCACAAAAAAAATATTCCATCATAAATATTTTTCTCATCAATCGTTACCTGTTTATTTTCTTGCAGGAGATCTGGGTCAGACACATAATTCGAATATGACACTGACTCATTATGAGCAAAACCCATATGAACCAAAATTATGTATTATTATAAATTTGATGTACTAGAACTTTTTACATCATAAATATGATATTGCTATGTGTTGACATCGTTGAATCTATAGACATTGAAAAATCATATTTAGAAGCTTTAACGAAGCCTGAGGATCCAATTTGGAAGAAAAGTAATTTTTGAAATTTGTCGTAAATTTTAATATTATTTTTCATATTAAGAAAATATCTGAAAATAAGAAAATAGATTCCATAGACTACAAATATGAAGAAATTGCTAAAATTTTATTTTAAAAACCTTTCCATGTTGGACCATTTAAAATACTGACTATTTTTTTCGTGAACATTTTTTTTCCATAAGGGGCAAAATCATCATTTTGAAAAGATAGATGAGAAAAATCCTTAAAAGTAGGATTGGCCAATTAAAGTGGTCCATTTACTAATTTTTGGAATTTTCTTTGGAAACTTTTGAAATTTTTCGAGACAATTTGCCTATAAGGGGCAAAATCATCATTTCGAAATGTCTAAAAGGGAAAATCATCAAAAATAGGACCGACTCATTAAAATGGTCAATTTCCTAATTTTTGGAATTTATGGAAAATTTTTAGAATTTTTTTGGAATTTTTTTATTTTTTTTATAATTTTTTACGAATTTTTTAATTTTTTTAAACCCCACCCCACCCCACCCCCTCCCCCCACTTTTCCCTTGTTCGGCAGTTCAACTGCCGAACAAGGGTTATTGTTATTTTTTTTTTCTTGTTCGGCAGTTGAACTGCCGAACAAGGGTTTTTTTGTTTTTTTTTTTAATTTTTTTTGTTGTTCAGCGCTTGAAGCGCCGAACGGGGGCTTGTTCGGCAGTACAATTGCCGAACAACCGAACAAGCCCCTTTCTCGTAAATTCCTGGACGAGAAACCCAAATCCGTAAAAAGAAAAAAATTTTAACCCATTTTCGTAAAAAGCCCAATTTTCTCACAGTTCGGTTCATCTGCAGCAAAGATCAAATTGTAGATCTGTTCACAAAAGGTCTGAGTTCTAATCGCGTCAGATTTTTTGCAGAACAAGCTTCACCTGTAGCGAGCTGCGCTCAGCCCGCGGCGACGTGATATGTTCCGCCGTTCTAAAAAATTCGAATTTTGAATTAAAATTCTGTCCTCAACTTGAGGATACTCTTCTTAATTTAAGGAATCAATGTCGTTCTCGTCGTGTAACGAACCGTGTATCTATTTAAACTCGTTCTGTACATCGTTAGAATAACAAGGGAAACGAAAAAGTTCGAAAGTTTCTTTTAATATCTTTTAGCAAATCACGACCACTCGTTGGTGGCGGCGGGGAGGTCGCTCGAGCCTCGTGGTGGCCATGTTGACGGGAGAAAAGATGGCGAGGGAAAGCGAGAGGAAATTTCTCAGAGAGAGAACGGCAATTTCCCTCTCGATCCCAGGAGAGACATGCACAAATCTTTATGCAGAAAGCGTGTGGGACTCTGTGTTGCTTTGACGTCCTCCTTTTGTTTCGCAGGAAGATTCTTTCCAACCCGTTCGTGCCTTCCCAGCAATTTCGTCGCTCCTCTTGAGTCTCCAAGAAATTGTGGTGGAAGATTCATCGTCCCGTAAGATTTCACTGCGAGTCTAAAAATTAGAAAAATGATAGCCCCTAACATATGAACGAGTTAACAAAGATACAAAACTCGCAAAGCCAAAGCTCTTTCGCCATCCCTCATTTGTATTTAGGAAAAATTGAGCAACATTCCATGTCAGGTATCGATCACATCGGCGTCCTCGGCAAGCATTGGATGCCAGTTTCGCCGTAATTCCCGACAAGCTCAAACGTGCCAGCCGTGAACGAGTTGCCATTTTGAAATACCTGTCTTCTAAGCTGTGCGTATCCGCAGTAATCCATCTTAATCTTGAATCTCTTAGCATTCTCCAAATGTGTCGAGACCGTAACCTTCACTGCTTCCCCTACATAAACGCGAAGGGATCATTTCGATATGTGAGGCCCCATGATTGTTTGATAATGTTAGCTTTACTAAGAACTTATAGCATGGAATTATTGGTGTAATATATGATCGTCGGAATAGATCTTCTTCCGGAAAAAAGAGTTTGAACAAACGGTAATCATATGGATGTGTAAGTAGGCCAAATACTTAATCTTTTGTCGAATGTTCTTGTTGCAATGTACCTGATCTTGACAGCTTTCAATCTAGTTGCATGTTGGAGCTTACCATGAGTGATGAGTAGTAAATTTTCTGAAGGGTATTTATCAGCAAGGGAACGAATAGTGTGGAGATATCTATCTCTTGCCTTTGGCTCGGTCTCTCCCCATTGTGGCAGCTACAAAAAATCGAACTCTGATTATTTGATTATATGTAATGAAAATTAAAAAATAAGTCAATTATATACCAGACGAGATATGAGATCCTCTCAATTTAGATAAAACTTGAAATAATGAAACGGATGGTCCTAAACTTTGACTAAATATGCAATGTGATCTCCAAACGTTTAATTCATTTAGTGTGATCCCTGCTATGGAGCCGCATTGCACATCCATCTATTAACCAAATCTAGTCTCGTAAAACGAAATTCACAAAAAAATAAAATCAATTTTTCTGTGGACTTCAAAATGTGAAGATATTTTTGTACCTGTTTGAACACTGGCTTCACTGCATGATCCAATGTTTCTGCTGGAATCAAAGCTTCAATCTTAGGAATGTTGAATCCCCAAGCACCATGATCTGCAGGATTAGGAGGAGGATGTCTGATTGCTCTGCTGTTGAACAACTCACCCAATCCAAACTCTATAGATACCTGCGAAAAGAAACTGCGTTGACCATTGTTTTATACAAATAGTAAGTAGCGAAAACCTAGGCATCATTAATTAAATCACATATGACTAAACAATTTCAGATGAATGTGAGAGAGAGAGAGAGTCACGGACCTTGAACTTTGATGGGTCAATGCGACCCCCGCTTATCGTGACATCGGGGCCCTTGTCCGCGACTGAGCGAACGGCAATCAGTCCAAGAGCGGTGTCGACGCACCTTCGGAATGGAGACACGACAACCCGGTGGATTGGGAAGCCGAGCTGGGTGGGGAGTTGCTCAGCCGTCTGGACTGCCCTGGCCCGGCCGACCTTGGCCAACGGAGGGTCCCATGGCCTGAGGGCCGTGGACGGCCACGACTGGTCAATGTCGTCAAGCCGGTCGCCGTGGCGCATGATGACGACATGCTGGTGTCGGCGACGTTGCTCTGGTCTGACAATGGCCATACTTGCAGGAGCAAAAATGGCGAGGGAGTGGGAGAGGAACTTTGATAGAGAGAGTTTGGGAGTTCGCTCCATAAATTTTCTTAGTTTTGGGAGAGGCACAGATGTTCGTACATGTAAGTGTGAGACCTCGTGTTTTGATTTTCTTATTACCTTTTATGAGGTTCTTCACTATCTGTTGGTGCCTTCCGAACAACTTCTGCTACAATTAATAAATGGTTAATATAAAAAAAAATCCCAAACTGATAATATACATAAATTTATTCCAAACTAATTTTTTTAATACCAAATATTCAAAATGGTACACCAATAATAAATTTATTTTCTCTTAGTTTCTATTAAATTTTTTGTTAGATTACTAAGTTGAATAACACGCGACAATTAACGAATATACTAATTTGATGTTTTTACTTTCCGGTTATCATAACTATACTAGTTTGGCGTTTTTCATGATAATAACTCAATTCAACGAAATTAACGTATGGTAATTTTGTCAGAATTGCATTAGCTTGGGGTTTTTTTATGGTCAAAAAAATAAATTTTCGATAAATTTATCAGAGGAATACTACTATGGGGCTTTTTCTGGTTAAAAATTAGTTTGAAGTAAATTTTTCATATTCCCGTGATGATAACCTCAATCAAGACTACACAGGGCATATTTACTGTTGAATGCAAAAAAAAAAATGTAAAATGTGGCTCAAAGATGGAAAATCTCTTTAGCGTATGATTTGGTGAAGAAGAGTTGATTAGGAGATGCGACTTGGCTTTGGAAAAAGAACCAAAAGATTTTCAAACGTAATAGAATTAACAATGACCAAAGAAATTGTGGTGGAGGTTTCCATCATGTTTCCCGACAAGACCCAGACTTCGAGTCTTGACTGTCGGGATTATTAAAAATATTCTTAATAGCATAAAACATAATAAAACGCGGTGAACTTCGCAAAGAAGTTATCTAAGTATATTCCTCTACATGTGACGGATCCTGATCGATCTTCCGTTCCCGGCATTTTATTTCGTGAACAACCAGGAAAATACATAATTTCATTTTAACTCACTGACGTATTGTCCCTTTTAGCCCGTTCCATATCGAGCCTCACAATTTTATCCTTAGGCGTACAGATAGACACATTCTCATGAGGTCACCAACCTTAAAAGTCCTCTTACCTGAGCACGCTTAATTTTGGAATTCCAAAACTGAACATTTTTATTACGTCAAAGGGTACATCTATGAGTTTTCACATATATATTCCAGGATCGCCCTACCCCTATTCGATGCACCGTTCGGTTCATTCATGCCCCGTTCGCCATCCTAAAACATGTCAGGAGCTGCTCTTTGTCCAGACTTTCTAGCCTCGGCGATCACTCTCCTCTCTCATTAGACCTGGTCATTACATCAAAGTTGAATTTTTGATATTTTATCCTACTGCAGCTTGCTTAAAAAACATTAGGATCATAAAAAAATAATTTCTCTTCCCACATTTTTTTTATGATTTTTCTATGTTTTATGATTTTTATAGCAAAATTTCGTTTTATTAATCAATGATTTACTGTCAATTTCTCACATACACATAAGCTCCGTTTATTTTATGAAAAATAAGCGATTTGAAAAAAAAAATTCGAAAAGCGATTGCTTATATCATTTAGAAAAATTAGTCAACAAAAAATATTTTCATCATCAATAGTAATTTATGCCTAACTATTTTTGTAAATGATGAAAAAAGTTTCGTTTATTCATTTTTTAAGCGACAGAAGCGATTACTTTTTAAAAAATATTATTCAAATCGCTCATTTTTCATGAAATAAATGGAGCATTGGGTGCGCACTTGTACTAGTGATAGAGTAAAGAGAACCTTCTATTTTTAAATGGTGACAAATCCCTGTTTTTCTTTTTCTTCTTCAAACTCTCCTCAATTAGTTATTTTACTCCATCGGAACGCGTCGCTCGGTCGATGCCCTTTCTCTGTTTTTTTTTTTTTACTCCATTTACCCGAACTCTCTCCTTCGCGGAAAGACACGAAAAGCATTGCTTGACAATTGCACGAGCAATGACCTCTCGCGTTGACTTTTTGACCTCCTAGTCTATGCAAAGTCTAAGAGATGATGTTCGAATGATTATTTTAATTATTTTAAAAAAAAATTTATTGGGAAAAATGAATTTTATTATTAGAGGACATATCTTTTATCTTACTATTGGCAAGAAAAATTCATTCGACTCGTGTGCTCATTTTCTATACATTTTCCGCAAAATCGAGAAATCATGCAGAGTTGCTCGCCGCGGTTGAGTTGCTCATCCTTAAAAGCTTCTTGGTTAAATCACTTTAATGCTTCGTTGGTGAAATGATTCGCGTGTTTGGATCTTTGAAGCGTGATAGATCAAAATTTGACGGTTGGCAAAGTTTTTTTTTTTTTATATATAAAATAGAGTTATTAAAAAGAGGATTTTGCTTGTTTAGATCTTCCAAATTTGATAAATAAAAGGTAGATCGATGGTTAGGGAACAAAAAAAATGAGAGCAAATTTTATGTTCCCCGAGAAATTGTGTTGGAACGATGGCTTACAAAACAACTTCTAGTGACGTGACATTTCATTACTAAACCTAGAATACACGCCCTTCTAAAAATTGGAACAAATTTTTTATTCGCGGTCTAATTCAATACCGATTTTTTTTATTCTATTAATTCTTTTTAGCGAAAAACGAATGATTCGAAAAATATTTTTTCTAAACATGATCGCTTATATTGCCTAAAATAATTAATCAATGGAAGGCATTTCATTTCGACAAAAAATTATGCCTAAACATTTTCGCGGACTATGAAAATATTTTTCATTTTGATTTTTGTAAGAAATGCGAGCGGTCATTTTTAGGAAATTATTTTTCAATAATTCATTTTCTGCGAAACAAACGGAGCTTTTAACGAGGATCCGAGACCAACATAGACTAATTGAAAAGGCAAACTAGAGAAAAGAACGTATCACATTCAATGTTGAACACCAAAGAAGATAGCACAGTCATAAATTGTCCGTCCTAATTGGCAAAAGAATTCCCCTAACATATGAAAGAATTAACAAAGAAACAGAATCATAAAACCAAGCTCTTTTGCCATCCGTCTTATGTAATACAGCAAATCGTGTAACAGCGGACGGCGAAGGGTATCGATCACATCGGCAACCTTGGCAAGCACTTGATGCCGGTCTGGCCATAGTTCGCGAGAAGCTCGAACTCCCCGGCCTCGAGCGAATCGCCGTTTCGAACAACCTGCCTTCTAAGCTGTGCGTATCCACAGTATTCCATCCCAATCTTGAATCTCGCAGCGTCCTCCAGATGTGTCGAGATCGTGACCTTCAGGGCTTCCCCTGCATAAACGTGAAGGGATGATTCCATTACATGAAGCCCGGTGACCGGTTGAGTACATTTAGCTTCCCTAAGATCTTCCGATACGATTTTATTCGCGTAACGTATCGTCGGTGGATAAGCAATAATCGTATGGACGTGTAAACAGGCCAAACACTTGAGCATATGTCGCGCGAACTTCTTGGTGTAACGTACCTAAGCTTTATAGCTTTCAATCTAATTGCATGAAACAATACGGATGAGGATTTTTGGAAAGAAATATGAAATAACATTTGAAGTTAGAAGCATACCGTGAGTGATGAACAGAAAATTTTCTGAAGGGTATCTATCGGCAAGGGAATGAATGGTGTGGAGATATCTCTCCTTTGCCTTTGGCTCAGTTTCTTCCCATTGCGGCAGCTACAAAAATCAAACTTTGATTATATGTATCCAATCGAGGAAAAGAAAAATCCCATTATTGACGATTTCTTTTTTTTTTTCTATAATTTTGGCATATCAACATCACTGTTATCTCAAATCAATTGGAGAATTTTGTACCTCACTGAACACTGGCTTCACTGTACTGTCCAATGCGTCTAGTGGGATCAAGGCTTCGATCTCAGGAATGTTGAATCCCCAATCCCCATGATCTTCAGGGCTAGGAGAAGGATTCCTGATTGCCATGTTGTTGAACAACTCACTCAATCCGTATTCTATAGATACCTGCAAAAAGAAAAATGTGTCGTAACATGTTAACATGTACAAGGACCACAAGCTAGGCACCTTTAATGCATGGATATATGGACTAAACAATTTAACATGAACGTGAAAGAGAGGCTAACGGACCTTGACTTTTGATGAGTCAATGCCACCGTCGCCCATCGCCGCAGCGGGGTCCCCGTCCGTGGCCGAGAGACCGGCAATCAGCCCGAGAGCGGTGTCGACGCACCTCCGGAATGGAGACACGACGACCCGGTGGATTGGGAAGCCGAGCTGAGCGGGGAGTTGATCGGCCATCTTGACCGCCCTGGCACGGCCAACCTCGGCCAACGGAGGGTCCCATGGCCTGAGGGCCGTGGATGGCCATGACGGGTCGACGTTGTCGAGGCGGTCGCCGTGGCGCATGACGACGACATGCTGGTGGTGGTGACGGTGAGGTCGCGCCGGTCTCAAGGCGGCCATGTTCGCAGCAGAAAGAACGGTGAGGGAACGAGAGCGGAGCTTCGTTAGAGAAAGATTAGGCGTTCTTAGCATGAATGTTGTCTCTCAATGCTAAGAGATGCACAAATCACAAATATTTATAAAGAGGCGAGACATTCTTCTCTGATTTTTTTTTTCCTGTTACATTTTCAGGATAAGTCACGAAGAACTTCCGAACAATTTCTTCTACAATCCACGCGGACATTGAAATTTCTTCACCGTGTAACTCGGTGCATGAACGTCGGCTGCGAGAAAGAACCAGAGGAATCAACCCAAGAAATTGCGGTGGAAGATTCATCGTCGATTATAATATCTTTGATAAATGAAGCAATTTTGGGTTGCCAAATCAGTGTTGGTTTTGCGGGGCTATATAATATTTTTAACAATGTAAACAAAAAAAAAAGTTTTCCTTTTTCTTTTTTCTGGTCATAAAACAAGGTGAACTTAACGCTGAAGCTATATCTAGCATGTTCTCCTTCCTCTGTCCCTAGTGATGGTAGGGGACCCCTCCGCCGTTGCCGGTGGTGTAGCATGGGGTTGCCCTCACCTGATGTGGCGGTGGTCACCATGACCACCGATCGAGGGCAATGGCTCTCAAATGCTCATGCGATGGCGATGGGCCACCAGAAATGGCTTGTTGCCTTCGTTGCCACCCTAGCGACTAGTCCATCCATCTCTAAGCAGCCACGACCTGACGCTTCACCGTCCAATCTCTCGTTATTTTTGTTTTAAAAAATCGTTCTTCTAATATTAGTCTTTTCTTAGTTTCTAGTTTTCTTTTTTCTGACTTGATGGCACATTATCGCTATTTATACAAAAATAGAAGAAAAGTAACATAGATGATGCATTATCGCTATTTATACAAAAATAAAAGAAAAGTAAATATGAATGTTACATGAACTTTTAGTCTAGGAAAATTCGATGGAGTAAATAGAAGGGCTATGTAAAGAAGGCCGGCAAGCTCTATGACTCAAATAACAAAAGAGAAGAAGTTTTACGACTGAATTGACTGAGCGACACCAATTTTAGGGCTTTTGCCGTTCTTATCCCTACATAACTTGATCTTAAAACTTGAATCATTTCTATTTTTTCACAAACAGCTTTACCAAAACAAGGCTAATCTTAAGATATTTTTCATTTCCACATAATTCTTTTAAAAATCAATTTCTCCCATATATGCGCACTTCTGCTAAGTATAGATAAAAAAAATTGATTGTTTCGCAAAAAAGATAAAATAAAAAGCACAAAGGAAGCTATCTCTTTAATTTGAAAATCAACTTTGCGTGTTTGACCAATTCTCTCTCTCTCTCTCTCTCTCTCTCTCTCTCTCTTGGAAAGACATGAAAGGCTTCCATAAATTCTTCTTTGTCTACACTTTAATTGACCTCGCGAAGACTTTTGACCTCCTGCTCCAAGCGAAGTCTAAGAGAAGATGCTTGACTGATATTTTTTTTTATATTGTTTCTAATTTATAGAAAAATGAATTTTATTTGCAAAGAAGAATTTTGGTTGCCTTTTGTGCTCGTTGTCAAATAATTTTCTGCGTAGATCCAATGCTCCTTCACGTGGAAGGAGTTACTTGTCGCCGTCGAGTTGCTCGTCCTCATAAGTTTTTTTTTTCTTTTTTTTTTGGTTAACATATGTGTATGCATCGTAGTTGAAAGGATTTGCATACTTAGATCTTCTGAAATGCGATAATCCAAAATTAGACTGATTATAAAGTAAATATTTAGAGTTATCTAAAGGATGATTTTGTATGTTGGACCTTGATAACTCTTCGGAGACTACTCCCTTGCCTCGCCTACGCCCACCAATCGCCAGCTCAATTTGAATCTGATTGCAAACACCAAAACCACGTCCCAAGACTCGATTCCGCCTTCACGACCCATCGAATTCGCTCGAATTAGGATGAATTCAATAGAGATAAATGGTTCTAGGTTCCATATAGGTTCCACCTAGAACCTAAGTATCAGAACAAATTCTTCATGTTTTATAACCTTGAACCTATTCTACGTACTCTGCAAACTAAAACCTGTCTCGTCATAGATTTCAAGGTCAGTTCCAAGGTCTAGAGAGGTTTCATCAGTATTCTTCATCAAACACAATAAATTATTACATTTAATGACTACAATTTGTTATCACAATTCACTGACCACAAATCATATTTAGACCTATGACTAAATGTGATATATTAATAAAGTAAAAGTCTTAGTCATAAATATTGCAAGAAATGAAAGCTTAAGCTGGTGGTTCCAAATTACAGTCTCATTATTTGATGCCATGAAATACTAAACGATCGCGCAAAGATATATACCAAAAAAATCACAAAAACTTATTACAAGTTACAGTTTCCAAGTTGCACGTACTTGAAACTTGGAACTCACTCGTTGAAATGAGTTTCGCAATTTTTGGAACCTAAAACCTACCTTACATACATTGAAACCATACTCAACCCTAGAATTCAAAAGCTTTCAGCTCCAAGCTCGCAGCAAAGCCCGAGATTCACACACGAGGAGTGACAAGAGAGGGCGACACCAAACATAGGGTGATTGAACATGAAGAGCAACGACTGCTTACGAGCTGAATAGGAGAGGGATGAGCTCACTGCCCTTGGGGCAAGATCGTCCCTTGCTTGTGGCCGGGCACCAGTAGAGACAGAAAGGAAAAAGAAAAACAAAGGCAAAAAATTAAAAATTCACATTTTTTGGTAATTTTTCCCAAGAAAATGAAAACAGATTTTTCATATCAAATGGCGGTAAATATATTCCTATTCATTTTCAGGTTTCAACTTAACACCGAGAAATATTATTATTTTAACTTTCTAGAAAATATTTTCCAGAAATCTTTTATTTTTCGCGAAACAAACAGAGCTATTGAATATCTATAGATGTGGGGCATTTGTTTTAGAAGTGTACTTGCACTAACCTCACATCAATAATTTCTTGATTTCGAAAACTAATCTTGCCTTATATTAAAAAAAACATTCTCAAGATGAAAACTTGCTTACAATTTTCAGCTAGCTAGAAGTTTTTCTAATTGTAGGAATATTTTATTTATTTATTTTAGGAGTATTTACGTGTAAAACAATCACGTGTTTTTATTTCTTTGTGTGGCGGGGGTTGAAAATAATTTCATCTATTTTAGGGTAGACTTGTGTGTATTGGAACATCGATCAATTACTATAATATAGAAAACAATTTGCAAAAAGAAATAATTATGTGACTATCCTTAATTTTTCATGAGATTAACAATTTATCATGGGCCACAAAAAAAAGTAATAAATAATCACAAATAATGTGAGGTCCACTTCTTCAAGAATTTGTGGCCCAGTATGTTGTTACTCTTACAGTTACTTAAAAACAATTATGCTAGCAAAGCCATCGATAAAATAAACCAATATGCAAAATCCATTAACTACAATGAATGTGACTTTCCCTCGTATATGTTTATATTTGAAAAAAGATTAGGCATAAATCCTAGGTACATACCCGTAAGGTTGAAAATTTAGGTGCTTTGGTTGGTAATTTAGGGTGCTTTCCTTTTCTAGAACTTTTTTTTTAAACTCTAATCATTCTTATCACTTTAAACAAATGTGCTACCCAAAACTAATATCATTATCGACAAGAATGTTTAGTCTCCATAGGAATTGCAATACCCTACACGGAATGATACGTTAGAAGAAAAAATAAAAATGAAAACTAATCCAAATTCGAAAAATATTAAAACATCATTGAAATTTGACCATGTCAGTGAAGGTCATGCCATATAGGATGGCGGACATCTACGTAATCAATTTTTGGCAAAAATTGACAAATTTTGAAAATTCTTAAGATTCAATTGGCAAAATTAAAATGTTTAGAACTGAATTGATAAAAGTACAATAAGTTTATGACTTTTTGGATAAGTTTTTGTCGAATAGCTGAATTCAATCATATCAACGATGCAAGAAAGTAATGAAAATTTGCACAACACACGAATTTACGTGGTTCGGCAACGGAGAGGTTCCGCTTGCCTACGTCCATAGGAAGATGAGATCTGTTTCACTATCATGGAAAAGTATTTACAACCCGTTTCGCCCTCAATATATATAGCGAAACCCTACGTGGGACAAATTTACAAAATTGCCTACATAGCCTAAAAATATTTAATTTTCCCATATAAATCATTTTATGACTGAACATAAAACGTCTTTGGCGGCTCGGGGGCGCTGCCCCCGCGACCCCCGTCGGGGCGGCCCCCCCAAACCCCCGCCCGCTCACCGGGGAGCGGGACCCCTGTTCTGTCCAGTCGTCAGTGGGCCTTTCGAAACCGCCTCATAATCTCTTGGATAATAGAATATAAGACATCAACCTCAACAATCTCCACATTGGCTTGAATTCTGTAGAGCCACCTGTGAAAGAATGTGGAATACAGATGTCCTCATCCCTATACCTCCATAAGAGGTACACTCCCGCACTTATCGAGTGTGTCCCTCACCTTCAGCAGCGAGTTATATTAATTGAGCCCAAACAGGACCTAAACTTCTCAATAGTGACTGGCTTGGTAAAACAATCTGCAAGATTGTTACTCGTGTGAATCTTCCTCAAATGAATGCTGCCATCTGACACAAGCTCCCTAATTTTGTGAAACCTCACATCTATATGCTTTGTTCTTGCATGAAATACTTGATTCTTAGCGAGATGTATGGCACTCTGACTGTCACAATGTAACACCGCACCTGCTTGCTCTAAACCCAACTCACGAACTAACCCAGTTAACCAGAGCCCTTCCTTAGCAGCTTCTATAACTGCCATGTACTCTGCCTCTGTAGTAGACAATGCAATTGTGGATTGAAGCATCGCCCTCCGCGAGATAGGTCCACTAGTTAATGTAAAGACATATCCTGTAGTAGACCTCCTCCTGTCTAGGTCACCAGCAAAGTCTGAGTCAACATATCCCACTAGCTCCTTTGAACCTCCGTCGCGACTGAACATAATACCCAAGTCTGCAGCCCCGCTCAGATATCTGAAGATCCATTTGACTGCATTCCAATGTTCCTTCCTTGGATTACTCATGTATCTGTTAACAACACTAACTGCATGAGATAAATCTGGCCTGCTACACACCATAGCATACATGAGACTTCCGACTGCGCTAGCATAGGGAACTCGAGACATCTCCTAAATCTCCTCATGTTTTGTGGGGCATTGCTGTTCGGATAACCTGAAGTGGCTAGCTAATGGTGTCCTCACTGGTTTAGCCTTGTTCATGTTGAAACGCTCAAGCACCTTTTCAACATACCTCTTTTGAGATACCCAGAGTTTACCTACACTTCTATCTCTATGTATTTCCAGACCAAGGATCCTTTTAGCAGCACCAAGATCCTTCATCTCAAACTCATTATTCAACAAAGACTTTAAAGAGACAATATCACGCATATCCTTAGCAGCAATGAGCATGTCATCAACATAAAGCATCAAAAGGATAATCGAATTATCATCTAACACTTTAAAATAAACACAACAATCATACTCACTTCTCGAATAGCCAATTTTCACCATAAAAAAATCGAAACGCTTGTACCATTGTCTTGGAGATTGCTTAAGACCATAAAGTGACTTCTTAAGCAGACAAACGTGATCTTCCTTTCCTTGCACTTTGAACCCGTCAGGTTGCTCCATGAAAATCTGTTCCTCTAAGTCTCCATGAAGAAACGCCGTCTTCCCATCAAGTTGCTCCAGTTCAAAATCAAACATGGCTACCAAAGCAAATAGAACCCGAATGGAAGTGTGCTTTACTACTGGAGAGATTATTTCATTATAATCCACCCCTTCTTTCTGTGCATATCCTTTGGCTACAAGTCTAACCTTGTACCTTACCTGCTCATTCTCAGATATTTTCTCTTTCTTGCGAAAAATCCATTTACAACCAATGATCTTTCACCCTTTAGGTTTCTCCACAATCTTCCAAGTCTCATTTTTCTGTAGGGATTCCATTTCTTCCATCATAGCTGACATACATTTATCACTATCACTATCAGTATCAGATATCGCATCTTGATAGGAAGATGGATCACCCATACCTACTGTGAGGGCATAAGCAACCATATCCTCAAACCTGTATCTCACAGGTGCTTTGTGAGTACGTTTTCCTCTACCTTCTGCAATGATGTAGGTATCTTCTACCGTCTTCGGTGATTCTGGTGAGTAACTAGATGATTCCTTTCCTCCCGCTATTTCTGGTTCACCTAACTCCACCTGCACGGTAGATCCTTCTTCACTTCTGCCATCTGCATGTGAACTATTACTTGCCTCCACCATGTTAGATTCATTAAAGACAACGTCCCTACTGATCACGGTCTTATGTGCATTTTAGATCCCATAGCTTGAATCCTTTCACACCTTTCTCATAGCCAAGGAAGATGCACTGCTTAGACTTTGAGTCTAACTTGGAACGATGTCCACTTTGTATATGAGCATAGGCTGGACAACCAAATACTCTCAAACCAGAATAGTCAATCGAATTTCCTGTCCATACCTCCTCGGGAACTCTGCATTCAATGGCTGTAGATGGAGACCTGTTAATGAGATAGCATGCCATATTAACTGCTTATGCCCAGAAACTTTTACTCAGCCCTGCATTCAACCTCATACTCCGAGCCATTTCCAAAAGTGTCCTGTTCATCCTCTCAGCTACACCGTTTTGTTGTGGTGTATCTGCTGTTGTGAAGTGACGTGTGATCCCTTCAGCTTTACATAGTTCTACGAATGGTGTGTACCTGTATTCCCCTCCATTGTCTGTCCTCAAGCACTTTAGCTTCTTTCTTATTTTCCTTTCTACTTCAGCCTTCCACTCTTTGAATTTGGAGAAGACTTTGTTTTTCTGCTTCATGAAGTAGACCTAGACTTTCCTTGAGTAATCATCAATGAAGGTCACAAAATATTCGGCTCCACCTTTTGATTTGATCGGTGCAGGACCCCATACATCGCTGTGTACATAATCTAGTACATCCTTGCTCGTATACGTTACAGTTCTGAAACTAACCCTGCTTTGTTTCCCGAAAACACAGTATTTACAAAAGTTTAATTTGCAGCTTTTAACACCTTTTAACAGCTTCCTTTTATGAAGCTCCATCATAGCCTTTTCACCTATATGCCCTAACCGCATATGCCACAGATGAGTGTCATCTATATCGGGCTCTGCAACTGTAGTTACAAATGCTCCACCCGTTACTGTACTCCCGATGAGCCTATATAAACTTCCAGTCAACTCTCATTTCATGACAACCATAGCTCCCTTGATGACTTTAAGAACTTCACCTGCTGCTACATACTTGCAGCCATTCACATCAAGTGCACCCAAAGATATCAAAATTTTCTTTAAATCTGGAAAATGTCTTACATCCACCAAAGTTCTGACTATACCATCAAACATTCTAATCTTAATAGTCCCTATCCTAATGGTTTTGCAAACCGCATCATTCCCCATTAGAACCGATCCGCCACTGTATGACCGATATGAATCAAACCAATTCCTATTCGGGCACATGTGATAAGAGCATCCAGAGTCTAAGATCCATGAATCAAATAACTGATTCTTATTTGATGATATAGAGAGAACATCTCCATCATCGTCGCCTGAGCTATCAGCCACGCTTGCTTGATCAGAAGGTTTATCATGCTTCTTCAAGTCTTCCTTTCTCTTATAACAGTTTCTTTTCAGATGGCCTTCCCTTTTGCAATATTAACAAAAGAGTTTCGTTTTACCCCCTCTAGATTTCGATCGGCCCTTACTCCCGAATCCCCACTGGATTGTTCTCCCCCGTTCATGCTCCTTGACTATCCCGATGAGACCCTCACCCGTGCCGTAGCACTATTAACTCTCTTTCTCGTATCATTAGATAATAGGGCAGAAGTGACCTCATCTGTCTCAAGCGTCTCTTTTCCATACAAAAGTGTAGTCGCTAGATGATCATAAGGTGCTGGTAGTGACAATAGCAGTAATAGGGCTTTGTCTTCATCTTCCATTAAAACCTCCAGACTTGCAAGTTTACTCAGAATCTGATTGAACGTATTGATGTGTTCTAACAGATCTGAGCCTTCCTCCATCTGTAGAGAGTATAACTGTTTTTTCTAGAGAAGTTTGTTCGTTAGAGACTTGGTCATATATATGCTCTCAAGTTTTGCCCACACTTGCGGAGCCGACTTGAGATCCACCACATATTGTAGAACCTCATCAGATCGGTTCCATCGAATGGCGCTTACCGCCCTTTCCTCCATCTCCACCCAATCTTCATCACTCGTTTCTGGTTTCTTCCCTTTCCCCTGCAGCACTTTCGACAAGCCTTGCCGAATTAGAATGTCCATCATTCTTTGTCGCCAGAGAGTGAAGTTGTTCTTTCCATTAAACTTCTCGATGTCGTACTTGACACTCGAATCCTTTCCTACCATCTTGATAGCTTGCTGAACTTGGCTCTGATACCAATTGTCGAATATCTGAATTCGATTCTATCAACGATGCAAGAAAGTAATGGAAATTTGCACAACACACGAATTTATGTGGTTCGGCAACGGAGAGGTTCCGCTTGCCTACGTCCACAGGGAGATGTGATCTGTTTCACTATCATGGAAAAGTATTTACAACACATTTCGCTCTCAATATATATAGCGAAACCCTACATGGCTCAAATTTACAAAATTGCCCACATAGCCTAAAAATATTTAACTTTCCTATATAAATCATTCTATGACTGAACATAAAACGTCTTTCGGACCCACGTGCTGTCCAGTCGTCAGAGGGCCTTTCGAAACCGCCTCATAATCTCTTGGATAACAGAATACAAGACATTAGCCTCAACAGTTTTCTCACGTTTTGGTCAATTATCGATCAGTTTAGTTTCTCAAATGGAAGTCATATTTCACATTTTAGCGCGAATTATAAACATGTTTACGAAACAATGATATGAATTACCAATCCTAGATGTGCGACCTCGTGGCTTAACCAAAGCGAACGATCCTTGTTTCTTGTTCCCATGCAGCCAAAGTACAGCAAGTATTGTCAAATGAAGCAAAGATATTTGTCTGGAAAAAGTAAAGTACATAGTGATATATCGACCATTCAACGGTGGCTATTTGATCCTATTAAATAGTGAGGTCACAATTTATTCACGCGTAACTGAATTACCTCCATAAATTGAGATTTTTATCAGATGTTTGCCACTATAAACAAAACCCTTGTACAAAGCCCTAACATTTAAGGTTGCTATCTTAATCATGAACTATCAGGTTATTGTTCTAATTGGAGAGGAATTTCATATGGATCCCAATTCATTGAAGGGTGTATGTCATAGTCGTTGATCGCATGGACTCAGCTCATGAAATTCACTCAGTCAACGGCTGAAAGTTAAATCACGGCAGAAACTTCCCCTCCTTTTGGGATGTTTATACATAATTTTCCCGTACTAAAAACGACCAATGCACAAAATTTCTAACATGAAATTAGAGGTGGCACAACGAGTTAAAAATCCATATCTAAGAGTAAATGATTTTTTAACAAACTTAAGTGGATCATAAATGAGACACTTAATAACTTAATGAGTCTTAAGTGAGTTTTAAATGGGTCATTAATAAATTAGTTAACTATCTTAAGTGAATCATAAAAATATTTTTTGATTTTTTAGTTTTTTATTTTTCTTTCATTTTTTCCCCAATGGGTCCGATAAGGGTTGCTAGATCGGCGAGGGCCTTGAAACCCTTGCCCGTGGTCAACAAGGGCCATCGACCCTCACTGGACTTCAAAGAAAAATGAAAAAAATTACAAGAACATAAAAAAGGAAAAGAAAAAAAATAAAAATAAAAATAAAAATAAAAATAAAAAATATTCAACTACAAAAATTGTCCACAATTTTAATAATATATTTTTTTTTCAATAATTCATAAGCTTTGCTAAATTAGATTAAATGTGAAATTGTTTTAGTAATATGAATCGAGTCGGGTATGGGAATTAGATTTGTATTACATGGAAATAGGTTAAAACGAGTTAAATGGGTTAATATAGGTTGGACGATATTCAATTCGACCCACCCGTTTGACACATCTATATAGAATACCGACCCTTTAGAAAAATAAAACAAAGTTTGTGATTGGCGATCTAAATAAAAACTGATTTTGCAGCTTGACTTAATAACATAAACCGAGTGAAAAAAAGAAAATTAGAGAAAAGAACATGTAACATTCAACGCTGAATCATAAAAAGAATAACACATTCAGTAATTGGCTGTCCCAATTGGCAAAAGAATCAACGAAAAAAATATCGTAAGAGCAAGCTCTCTTGTCATCCATCATATGTAATACGACAAATCATGCAAACATTCGACAAGAGGTTATCAATCACATTGGCATCCTCGGCAAGCAGCGGATGCGGTTTGGCCATGGTTTCCCAGAAGCCCGAACTCGCCGGCCTCCAACGCATCGCCGTTCTGAATGACTTGTCTTCCAAGCTGTGCGTAACCGCAGTAATCCATCCTAATCCTGAATCTCGCAGCGTCCTCCAAATGTGTCGAGACCACAACCTTCACTGCTTCCCCTGCATAAACGTGAAAGGATGATTCCGATACCTGAAGCCTAATGATTGATTGAGTGTGGTAAAGAAATACTAAGAACTTATAGCACGTAATCGTTCGAGCAATATATCATCTTGGTGTAATACACCTGAGCTTTATAGCTTTCAATCTGATTAGCTGAAGCTTACCATGAGTGATGAGCAGCAAATTTTCTGAAGGGTGGCTATCAGCAAGAGAATGAATAGTGTGCAGATATCTATCTCTTGCCTTCGCCTCAGTCTCTCCCCAGTGCGGCAGCTATAAGGAAATCAAGTTCAAATTAGTTCATTACATGTTTCCATTCCACGATAGACAAAGAAGTCCACTATTTACTAGACAAGGTTAGGGATCTTCCAATTTAGGTAGAACATTGATAAAATTTTGTCTTTTCCCTTTTCGACTTTATGCTCGAGAAAACAATAAAATGGAACTCTCGAGCAAGAATTAAGCAAGAAACGAAAACCAAAAG
This sequence comes from Psidium guajava, assembly GCA_016432845.1. Taxonomy (NCBI): domain Eukaryota; kingdom Viridiplantae; phylum Streptophyta; class Magnoliopsida; order Myrtales; family Myrtaceae; genus Psidium; species Psidium guajava. Next base: position 12,187,120 of record CM028230.1, on the reverse strand, counting down.
TCACGAAAACGGTTGAAAAATGAATGGGTTAATATAATAAAAAAAATCTCAAATTGATGCTTATGCGATAAATTTATCCAAAATTAATTTTTTGACCATAAAAAATCCTAAGTTGGTATACATGAAACAAATTTATCCTAAACTAATTTTTTAACCACCAAAAACTCTAAAATGATACATCTGTGATAAATTTATCCCCCTTAATTTTCATTAAATTGAATTAACATCACGAAAAACTCCAAACGATTACATACACCTATGATAAACTGATGGTAGAAAAATCACGAATTCGTACATCCTTCAACTGTCATGTGTTATTCAACTCACCAATTTGATGGTAAAATTTAACGAAAACTAACGGAGGATAAATTTATCACAGGCACACTTATTTGACGTATTTCATGGTCAAAAAATTAGTTTAGAATTAATTTATTGTAGGTGTATCGATTTTGGATTTTTCGTGATATTAATCCAAAAGAAATCGGCCATTTTTTTTTTCTTTCTTTCAATTTTCGGGCTCCAAACATGAAAAATTATCTATCGTACCTCATGGAACACTGGCTTCGCTGTATGATCCAAAGTGTCCAGCGGGATCAAGGCTTCGATCTCAGGAATGTTGAATCCCCAATCCCCGTGATCTTCAGGACTAAGAGGAGGATGTTTGATTGCCATGCCGTTGAACAGCTCACCTAATCCATACTCTACAGATACCTGCCAAAAAGAAAACGTGTTAAGACATCATTATAAACAAAAATATTGAGGACCAAAACCCTGGGCATCATTAATATATGCGGACAGGAGAAAACGATTTCGGATGAATGCGAAAGGGGGACCCATGGGACCTTGACTTTTGCTGGGTCAATGCCACTGTCGCCTTTCACTGCATTGGGGTCCTCGTTCGGGGCCGCGGCACCGGCGATCAGTCCGAGAGCGGTGTCCACGCACCTCCGGAACGGAGATACGACGACCCGGTGGATCGGGAAGCCGAGCTGGGAGGGGAGCTGGTTGGCCATCTCGAGCGCCCTGGCCCAACCGACCTCGGCCAGGGGAGGGTCCCATGGCCTTGGGGCCGTGGACGCCCACGACCGGTCGACGCTGTCGAGGCGGTCGCCGTGGCGCATGACAACGATGTGCTGTTGGGTGACGGCCATGTTCGCAGCAGGAAGAAGGGCGAGGGAATGAGAGAGGTAGTTCGTTGGAGTGAGGTTGGGAGTTCTTAGCAGGAACTTCGTATCTTCTTTTTCTTTCTTTTTTTGGGAAAGATGAACTTCGTATCTTGATCTTTGGGAGAGGCATAAACCAGAGTTATATATAAAGAGGTGAGACCGCGTTTTCTGATCTCCGACCTCGGCCAGCGGAGGGTCCCGCGACCTCGGTTTGGACCTTCCTGATAATTTCTTCCATGGCTATTTCGAAAATGTTGACGCGGCATGAGTCTCTCCGGATGCTGATGGGAAACTTCTTTAGCGTATGGGATGGTGAGGAGGGGATGAGTCCCGAGTGGGAGACGCTGTTTGGCCGTGAACAAGAATCCATAGAATTAACAGAGTACCCAAAAACTTGGGAAAGCCGTCCTAAAAATCATAAATCTATTACACATTTGTCAATTCAGTCCTAGATCTTTATAATCTTGCCAATTATGTCTTAAACAGTTTCATATTTTTTTCAATTGAGTCCTTCTGGACAATTCTGATTGGAAATCGCTCCCGTGGACATTGGTTGCTAACGTGAATAATTTTTAATAATATTTTTTCACACTCTTTATTATTTAATGTTTTCTTTTTTTCTTCAAGACAATGGCCAGTGATGGTCGACAAACCTCACTTGGATGCCCTCGTCGGCCAACAGGCGAGGGTGTCAGCCCTTGACTGGAATTGGGCGAGGGCTTGACACTCTCGCCTGGATTTCATTGTCTGTTCTACTTCTTCACTATTTTGTGGACATTACATTTTTCACAAGCCTAGACTTTTGACCTCCTACTCTATGCAAAGTTTGAGAGAATATATCAGAATGAATTTCATTTTTTTCCCTCGTAGAAAGAGAAAATTTTAGAGTTATTTGAAAGAGGATTTGCATATTTATATCTTTGAATATTTGATAAATCAAATTAAAGGGTTAGAATTGAGAGCAATGTTTTTTTGGATTTGGGCCTCTGCGCAAGTTAAACCGAACCGGGATGGATTCAGTTTGGGCCAATTCTCTCCTCTTCTTTTTTTTTGGTCTAGACTCCTCATTTTCCCGGAAACTCTGGGCCAACTGCGGTCGGGCCGGGCTTATCCATTGACATAATGCTCGACTTGCCTGGCCTTTAAGAGCACCTTCGTAACTATTGTTGGATATTCCCATTGAAAATGTGTACAAGGATGACTAATTGACTACCAGAAGTATTCTAGCGATGTCACATTTCCTAAGCAGTTATTAAAATTAGTAGGCCTATTTAAACAATCGCTAAGGATCCACAGCATCTCTTCGTGAACAAAACTAGTATATGTTCTAACATATCAATTTACATGGAGAGAGAGTCGTCTGTAAACAATGCATCACAGCGGTCATTTTCCTGTAGATGCCGACCAAGTTCTATTACTAAAGACTACCATTGTAAATGGAGGTATAATGTGGGCTATATAAAAAAGTGAAAACCTCTAACTAGGGAAGGAAGCAATGAAATGTAAGACTAGAGTGCGAATGATAAGATATAACTCTAAACCTATTGCATTTGTGCTAAGTCAGCCACAAACCTTTTAACTTAGCCAATTTAGTTTTAAATCTTTTAACGATTTGCCAATTTAGTTCGAAACATTTTAATTGTGCCAATTTCATCTTAAATATTTGATTATTTGCTAATTTAATTCTACATCTTTTGACAATTTGTCAGTTAAGTATTTAACGTTCTACATGACACTATTGGCACTGACGCGTGCAATTTTTTTTATAATTTTGTTAATATATTTTAAAATTTTTAACCTTTTTTTCCTTTTCTTTTTTTTTCCCAACTCTTGGCTAGTGAAGGTGAGGGCCTCCATGCCCTTGTGAGCCATGGGCACGGGTGTCGCTGTCCTCACCTAGAGTGGCCCTTGTCGGCCATGAGTTGGAAAACAAAAGGAAAAGAAAAGAATAATAGAAGGAAAAAAATAAATGATAAATAGTTCAAAAAACTTTAAAAGAAAACTTGTAAAAAATTGTATGTGTTGGCACCAATCCTGTCGCATACGATGGCGAGCTCTGACTAGAATACTATGTTGATTATTTCATACCAGAATTGACAAATTGTCAAAGATTTATGATTAAATCGGGCAACTTGTCAAAATATTTAGGACTAAATTGGCACAATCGAAAGTTTTACGAGTAAATTTACGAGTTCTTAAAAAAATTTGGGACTCAATTGATCAAATTGAAAGATTTAGAAAAAAAATAGCTTTTTTTTACAAGTTTTCTTTTAAATTCAAAAAAATATTAAAATATTATGAAAATTTGACCATGTTAGCGCCGATCGTGCCATATAGGATGGCAGGTATCCACATCAGTAATTTCTAGCAAAAATTAATAAATTTTGAAAATGCTTAGGACTCAATTGGCAAAATTAAAAAGTTTAGAACTGACTTGATAAAAGTGCAATAAGTTTGAGACTTTTGGATAATTTTTCACATGTTTTGGTCGATTATCGATCAGTTTAGTTTCTCAAATGGAAGTCATATTTCACATTTTAGCACGAATTACAAACATGATTACGAAACAATGATATGACTTACCAATCCTAGATGTGCGAACTCATGGCTTAACCAAAGCGAACGATCCTTGTTCCTTGTTCCCATGCAGCCAAAGTACAACAATTATTGCCAAATGAAGCAAAGATATTTGGCTGGAAAAAGCAAAGCACATGATGATATATCGACCATTCAACAGTGGCTATTTGATCCTATAAAATAGTGAGGTCACAATTTGTTCACGCGTAACTTAATTATCTCCACAAATTGAGATTTTTATCTGATGTTTGCCACTGTAAACAAAACCCTTGTACAAGGCCCTAACATTTAAGGTTGCTATCTTAATCATGAACTGTCAGGTTATTGTTCTAATTGGAGAGGAATTTGATATGGATCCCAATTCATTGAAGTGGGTATGTCATAATCGTTGATCATATGGACTGATCAACTCATGAAAATCACCCAGCCAACGGCTGAAAGTTAAATCACAGCAACACCTTCCCCCTCTTTTGGGATGTTATACATAATTTTCCCATCCTAAAAACGACCAATGCACAAATTCCCGAGATAGAATTAGAGGTGGCGAGATGAGTTAAAGAATCCATATTTAAGAGTGAATGGTTTCTTAACAGTTTTTAATAGACTTAAGTAGATCATAAATGGAACACTTAAGAACTTAATAAGTCTTAAGTGAGTTTTAAATGGGCTATAAATGGGTTAGTTAACTATCTTAAATGAGTCATAAAAATATCTTTCGATTTTTTTATTTTTTTTATTTTTTTTTCCCAACAAGTTTGGTAAGGGTTGCCAGCAACCCCTCACCGGTCCCAAGCAAGGGCCCCAAAACCCTTGCCTATGGCCAATTCTGGACTTAAAAGAAAATGAAAAGAAAAATATAAAAGGAAAAGGAAAATATAAAAATAAAAATAAAAACTAAGGAAAAAATTATTATTTTTTTAACTATAAAAGTTGTCCACAATGTTTCAGTAATATAATTTTTTCAATAATTCATAAGTTTTACTAAATTAGATTAAATATATAATTATTTTACTAATATGTATGGGTGAGCAAATTAGAAAGACCAGACCGAGATCGCCCCACAAAACGGTCGAGGGTCGGTCCCACATCTACACCCCCATCAACCCATAGGCAGCAAACGATCCGTATAAACCGCAAATGCGGGAGCTCCGATATTTCATGCGGTGTCACTTCCCATGTAAAGTGAAAGTGGGCATCATATGATAGGGTCGGTAAGCTGGCCATATTACCTTCTTATAAAAATTTCAACAGTAAAGGGGTACTAGAAGGAGATCTCGGGCTTGTAGGCCCACTACCTTTTGACTACGTGATGCCATAGGGGCCCATGTCGTATTATTAGGGTAGCAAGCAGGATATAGGCCGTTATGAGAGTCCAGGTGGTGGTAGGGTCAGGTGAGAGATTTTTGGTTGGGGGCTCAATTTCCTTATTGTACATATATCGAATAGGGCTTCGAGCGACTTTTTGATGCCACCTGACTATACTCCCAGAAGTATGTAAAAAGAACCGGATATTTGTTGGTTGTAAATAAATGAAGTGCCTTGCTTTCAATTACACCTGTCGCGGTTCACGGGTCGCGATCCTACGTCAGAACCGTGATGTCCCAGGTCCGCCACAAATGCTATCGGCTTGACGATTTAATTTGACCAAGATAGTAAGTAGACAATTGAAAGCAATGCACTTCATTTATTTACAACCAATAAACATCGGGTTTTTTTTTACATACTTCTGGGAGTATAGTCAGGTGGTATCAAAAAGTCGCCCGAAGCCTTACCCGATATATGTATAATAAGGAAATTGAGCTCCTAACCAAAAATCTCCCACCTGACCCAACCACCACCTGGACTCTCATAATGGTCTGTACCCTGCTTGCTATCCTAATAATACCACATGGGCCCCATGGCGCCACGTAGTCAAAAGGTAGCAGGCCTATAAGCCCGAGATCTCCTTCCAGTACCCTGTAGATGGACACAAAATGGTGAAGGGTTGGTCCCACATCTAGATCCCCATCGACCTATAAACAACAAACGATCCGTATAAACCGCAAATGCGGGAGCTTCGATATTTCATGTGGAGTCACTTCCTAGGTAAAGTGAAACAGGCATCATATGATTGGTCAGTATGCTGGCCATATTATCTTCCTATAAAAAGTTCAACAATAAAGGGGTAAGATAAAAATCTCAGTAAGTCAAATCTCTATTCTCCTGACTAATGCAACCAATAAGGATTAAACAACAATGAGTCTAATAGGCATCAAGTTTTTTTTTTTTTACTAACAGGTCAGGTTATCTCAATCTGAGTTTACTATCAGTGATGATATAACGTGACAAAAGACCATGTTCCACAAGTATATGAATCATATTTAGGACATTAACACAATATGTTCATTAAAATCAAGTAACGATAAAACAACAACAACAACAACAACAACAAGTCCAGTCACACAGCAAGATCACCCAGATACACAGCAGGGTCTTTCCATAAATTCCATGGGGGTAATTCACTTCAAAGCTCGAAGCTTGTTATCATGGTCCTCAACTTATTTCTTCCGCAACATGCACAATCGCGGATATATATATACATATATGCATATATATATATATGAAGTTATCATATGTTTGACATTGTGTTCTAATAAATCTCTAATGGTAGATTCTAACATTTTCCCGTTGGCACGATCTAATAAGCATGTATTGAATCTTGTGACCTATCCATTTCATCTTTGACAACTACATTCGCATATAAGCATCAAGGTAACATGCCAAAAAATATAAATGGATCTACATAATCTAGTGAAGGCATTTTGCCGTATGTTCAATCAATAGTCTGATTCTACCCATAGGTTTCTCAATTCTCAATCTACACTTCCTCCTCCGCAGCTCGTTACCCAACGAGTTATATTTCATCAATTACTCGCTATTTTCCTTTCGGCTGCAATGGGACATTCTTCTAGCTCCATAGTAATTCTACTCTGCTAGCCAAAAAAACAAATCTAACCCCTTCCCTTTTTTTTTGTTTTTGTTTTATTTCTTATTGAATATTTATTTTCTAGTAGACCACTGCATCATAGTTCATTGTCTCCCTTACTTTTGGCCTCCTAAAAGCTCCACTTAATCTAGTTCAACAACACGATATCGGTTTTTCACCAAGTATGCTAACACTGCCACTTAATGTCTGCACTTTCCACCCCATAACTCATCATTCATATTTTTTTTTCTTTTATTTTACAGTAGTTCAACACCTACACAATCCATACAAGCTCCGAGGCAAATGCCAATAACATCTCGTATATGCACCGAGATCCAGTCATTAACGGGGACAAGGTTCATCATCAAACTTACTGGATAATAATCGTCTATACCATTCTATCATGCCACATGTTCCCGAGACCAAGAATTTAGCTCACCCTACTCATTTCCTTCACTAAATACTCCGTTAACCCCAGAAATCTATACTAACTGCTCCAATGTTGAACTACCCAGCAGAGCACCAACTTTGTAACCCCTGTTCTTGACTCCCCATCGCATCAATTTAGTAAAAGAGTTAGAGAGTCAACTCGCAAAAGCCCATCGTCCAGTAGAAATAACACTACCCTCGGTCAAGTCTTGCATTCCTTTTTATGCCATACATAACGCAATGCCCTCCCTTTATGTCGCTACTGTCGTACTAAACCCAGGTGAAAGAGAGCATTTTTACAGCTCGGTTTCTCATTCCTTGTTCTCAACCGAAATCTAGCAACTCCTTGTTGGAAATATGGTGTGGGTGAATGAGAAATTGTTTCTCAAAGAACACCATTGAGTTTGTGTTAATGGATGATTTTGTAACAATGCTTTAATGCGAGCTCAGAAGCAGAGTATGTTTCGGATGAGCTCAGAAGCAACATTCAGAAGCAGCTCTCACAGGGTCAGAACCAGCGTTCAGAAGCAGCTCACGCAGGTTCATAACCAGCGTTCAGAAGCAGCTCGAGCAGGGTTCAAATCCAGCGTTCAGAAGCAACTCGAGTGGGGCTCAGATCCAGCGTTCAGAAGCAGCTCGCGCGGGGTTCAGATCCAGCGTTCAGAAGCTACTCGCGCAGGGTTCAGAAGCAGCTCGCGACGCTCAGAAGTTGACCATTTGTAATTTTTTGGAATGTCATTACATTACGACAGTTACAAATGGCAGAGTTAATCATCCATTATGTCATAAACGGCATATTTAAATGTTTATTACACCACAACAGCTACTAATGGCAAATTCAAATGGCCGTTATCAACTGTTACGGCATATAATTCCGAAATAATCCTTCACTCATCTTATAAATAGATGATTCTCTTTCAGTTTTAAAATACACAGATACACAAACACACACTCAGACGAAAACCAAAACTCTCCCTTTGTTTCTTGCATTGTTTTCGATAGTGTTCAAACACAAGTTCTTCAAGTTCGCCGAAAGCTCTGAGGCACTGTGTTCACCTCCTAGCTGTCAACCGTTGTATCCTGGGAGATAGACGCTCACGAAACCTCAAGCACAGAGTTGAGGGAGCGAATCTGTTTTAAGGAAACTGTGTTCAACACAGGCCTCGGTTTATACTTGTGTCGATCCCACTTTTCTTATGTCGAAAAGCTATTTGCAAGTGAATCTGAAAGTTTTCACCAAACCTTTTTAAATAGTAAGTGTTTTCCAGGAATTCAGATTCAGACACGTTCTGCTTCTGAATGCCCTTTTTGAGCTGATCAGATTCAGACTGAGGCTCAACAGGTTTTCCCAACATTCCTTCTGAACTAGTGAATCTGAATCGTTTTGGAGATTGATTCTAAACAGGCTTTCAACCAACAATCTTAAAACAGATTCGTCTGCTTCTGAACTCTGTTTAATAGTTCCGAAGCAAAAACGTTTATTATCGACTCTCCTTTTGAACTCTTTCTGATAGTTCAGAAGCAGGAAATTTGCTGTCGATTCTTCTTCTGAACTCGTTCCGATAGTTCAGAGGCAGAAAGTTTTGCTGTTGATTCTTCTTCTGAACTCCTTTAGCTGACGAAACAGATTCTCCTTATTTTCAAATGGCTACTGAGAAAGAAGTTATTCAACTTGGTTCTGAAAAATTTGGCCAATCTTCTGCTCCTGTTTCTATTCACCAAGGCGAAAGGCCTGAAAAGTTCAATGGATCGAACTTTAAAAGGTGGCAACAGAAGATGTTGTTTTACTTAACAACGTTGAATCTTGCGAGATTCTTGACTGAGGATGCTCCTCAAATATCCGATGGTGAAACGGATAAACAAGCCTTCAATGCTCTTGAGGCTTGGAAGCATTCTGACTTCCTCTGTAGGAACTATGTCATGAATGGCTTACACGACTCTCTGTATAATGTCTATTGTACAATCAATACGGCAAAAGAGTTGTGGGAATCTTTGAACCGGAAATATAAAACAGAGGATGCCGGAGCAAAGAAATTTGTTGTCGGTCGATTCCTTGATCATAAGATGGTGGATTCCAAGACTGTGATCAGTCAAGTGCAAGAAATCCAAGTGATTTTGCATGAGATTCAATCTGAAGGGATGAATCTGAGTAAAACCTTCCAGGTGGCTGCCATTATTGAGAAGCTACCTCCTGGGTGGAAGGATTTCAAGAATTACCTTAAGCACAAGCGAAAGGAAATGAACCTGGAAGAGTTGATTGTCAGACTTCGCATCGAAGAAGACAACAGAAGCTCTGATCGCACGAGGTTCAATCCCACCGCAGCTAAGGCAAACGTTGTGGAGCATAAGCAAGCCCACAAGAACAAGAAGGCCATCAAGCCGAAGCTGGGACCGAAAGGAGGAGTCTCCAAAACAAAGTTCCAAGGGAAATGCTTCAACTGTGGCAAGATGGGTCATAGATCCGTGGAATGCAGATTTCCGAAGAAGAAGAAGCATGAGACGAACATGGTGAATGATGTCGCTCATGACTTCTCAGACATAAATCTCTCTGCGATGGTGTCTGAGGTGAACCTGGTCGGGTCCAATCCAAAGGAATGGTGGATTGACACTGGTGCCATGAGGCACGTATGCTCAAACAAAGACCTGTTCACAACTTTCGAACCAATCGATGGGGAGAAAGTCTTCATGGGAAACTCGGCCACGTCTGCAGTTGAAGGCCAAGGGAAGGTGCTTTTGAAGATGACCTCTGGGAAGGAGCTGACTCTGAACAATGTTTAGTATGTGCCAGAAATCCGAAAGAACCTGGTCTCCGGGTCTCTATTGAACAAGCACGGATTTCGTATGGTGTTCGAGTCAGACAAAGTTACTTTGTCAAAATCTGGAATGTATGTAGGAAGAGGATATGTATCTGATGGGCTTTTTAAGCTCAATGTGCTGACAATTATCAATAAAGATAATAAGTCTTCAGTTTATATGCTTGAGTCTTCCAACTTATGGCATGGCAGACTTGGACACGTTAATTATGATACATTGCGTAGATTAATTAACTTAGAGCAGATTCCCTCATTCCAAATTGATTGTAAACACAAATGTGAAATCTGTGTTGAGGCAAAGTGAACTAGATCATCGTTTCAAACAGTTGAAAGGAACACCGAACCTCTTGAGCTAATTCATAGTGATGTTTGTGATTTGAAATTCATACAAACAAGAGGTGGTAATAAATATTTTATTACCTTTATCGATGATAGCACTAAATACTGCTATGTGTATTTGCTTAAGAGCAAAAGTGAAGCCTTAGAGAAATTTGTTCTCTATAAGAATGAAGTTGAGAATCAACTCAACAAGAAATCAAAAGAATGAGAAGCGATAGAGGTGGTGAGTACGAAGAACCGATTGGTGAATTCTGTGTGCAACACGTAATTATACATGAAGTAACTGCACCCTATTCGCCTCAATCAAATGGTGTGGCTGAACGTAAAAATCGCACATTGAAAGAAATGATGAATGCGATGTTACTAAGTTCAGATTTACCCCAAAATATGTGGGGTGAAGCTATTTTGTCAAGCAATTACCTTTTAAATAAGGTACCTCGGAAAAAGGAGGATAAAACCCCTTATGAGTTATGGAAAGGTAGGAGACCATCCTATAAATACTTACGAGTGTGGGGGTGTCTTGCAAAAGTAGCTGTTCCGACACCAAAGAAAACAAAGATAGGTCCTAAAACGGTGGACTGTATCTTTATAGGCTATGCACATAACAGTAATGTATATCGGTTTCTTGTACATGAATCGAAAATTTCAGATATACACAAGAATACGATCATGGAATCTAGGAATGCATCATTCTTCGAAGGTGTATTTCCTTACAAATCCAATGATGGATCTAGTTCGTCCAAGCGAACGATTGACACTATGAATGAAAGAAGTCATGATTCTGATTATGACAGAATTTAGATGCAGAGCGAGTCTGCTTCTGATCATGACAGTATTCAGAAGCAGAGCGAGTCTGCTTCTGATCTACTCCAAAGAAGAGCTCAGAAGAAGGGCGATCCTGCTTCTGAACAGCTCAAACGGAGCAAAAGAGCAAGAGTGGAGAAATCATTTGGAGATGATTTTCTGACTTATTTGTTAGAAAAGGAACCACTAAACTATTCATAAGCAGTAAATTCTTCTGAGGGACTTCTATGGAAAGAAGTAATTAAAAGTGAAGTTGATTCTATATTGCAGAATCATACTTGGGAGTTAGTGGATCCTCCTCTCGGATGCAAATCTTTAGGATCAAAATGGATTTTTAAAATGCAAATGAATGCAGATGGTTCTGTTGATAAGTATAAAGCCAGACTTGTAATCAAAGGATACAAGCAACAAGAAGGCTTAGATTACTTTGATACTTATTCTCCTGTGACGAGAATAACCTCTATTAGGATGATACTTGCAATTGCAGCATTGCGAAATCTAGAAGTACATCAAATGGATGTAAAAACAGCTTTCCTAAATGGTGATTTAGATGAAGAAATCTACATAGAACAACCCGATGGTTTTATAGTTCCAGGAAAAGAAAGGAAAGTCTGTAAATTGGTTAAATCATTGTATGGCTTAAAACAAGCGCCAAAACAGTGGCATGAAAAGTTTGATAATGCAATGGTTACCAATGGATTTAAGATCAGTGAATGTGATAAATGTGTCTACATTAAAGGAAAAGAAAATGGCTATGTCATTTTGTGTCTTTATGTAGATGACATACTCATCGTCGGTAGTGATGATGAAATAATCAAATCCACTAAGAATATGTTGAATTCGAGATTTGACATGAAAGATATGGGACTTGCTGATGTGATTTTAGGAATTAAAATCACAAGAACGTCAGAAGGTCTTATCTTAAACCAGTCACACTATGTGGACAAAATTCTTGGAAAGTTCAATGTGGATGATTCTGGTATTGCGAGAACACCACTCGACAATAGTTTTCATCTATCCAAGAATAGAGAAGAGAGTATTTCTCAAGTAGAATACTCTAGAGTTATTGGAAGTCTGATGTACCTAATGAGTTGTACTAGACCAGACATTGCGTACTCAGTTAGTAAACTGAGTAGATATACGAGCAATCCGAGTGCTGATCATTGGAAAGCAATTGTAAGAGTACTTAGGTACCTACGATATACTCGGAATCATGGTCTGCACTATACCAGATACCCAGTTGTTCTAGAAGGATACAGTGATGCGAACTGGATATCTGATATGAAAGACTCAAAGTCTACTAGTGGATATATATTTACACTAGCGGGTGCAGCCGTATCATGGAAATCCTGTAAGCAAACGGTTATAGCCAGATCCACAATGGAATCTGAATTCATTGCTTTGGATAAATGTGGAGAAGAGGCTGAATGGCTACGCCACTTACTAGAGGATATTCCAAAATGGCAAAAACCTGTGCCACCAATTTGCATATATTGTGATAGTCAATCTGCAATTGGAAGAGCACAGAGTAAAATGTACAATGGTAAGTCTAGACATATACGTCGTAGACATAATACCATTAGACAACTGCTCTCAACTGGAATTATCTCTATTGACTACGAGATGTCAAAGGATAATATTGCGGATCCGCTAACCAAAGGGTTAAACAGAGAGTTAGTTGAGAAATCGGCAAGAGGAATGGGACTGAAGCCCATGAAAGAATGAGTTGATATAAAGGAAACCCAATCTAGTTGACTGGAGATCCCAAAATCTAGGTTCAAAGGGACAACCTAATTATATTGACTTAGTGATGTCACTGTGGGGGTTTATCGCTAAAACCATTCCTCAGAAATAACAGTGATATTGTAAGGAAAAGGATAGCAATTTTGCTTTAATGATTCTTAAGTGGAGTAATCAAATTACTCAAAATTAAGTAATCACCTATGTGAGAGAGAAGTGGGGCCACTTCAAAGGAGAATTTTTTGGGGCTAAATTCTTTAGAAAGTCTCGCAGAACCAGGTTGGTGTTCACGGCCAAAACGAATACAATCATGAGAACTGAAGAAACGTTTGATGATTCCTGTGTGGAGTATATGGTTCGTTTACATAAGAAAGCAGGACAGTTCAAGGACATCATGTCTACTGGACAGCTAGTAAAGTAAATATACTCTTACAAGGGAAGGTTCAAAGGGTAACACCTACCTATCCTATGCAGGTTTCATTTGTCGAATACTATCATCGAGTCAAAAACAAAACAATTTTCATTCATGTGGGAGATTATTGGAAATATGGTGTGGGTGAATGAGAAATTGTTTCTCAAAGAACACCCTTGAGTTGGTGTTAATGGATGATTTTGTAACAATGCTTTAATGCGAGCTCAGAAGCAGAGTATGTTTCGGATGAGCTCAGAAGCAACGTTCAGAAGCAGCTCTCACAGGGTCAGAACCAGCGTTCAGAAGCAGCTCACGCAGGTTCATAACCAGTGTTCAGAAGCAGCTCGAGCAGGGTTCAGATCCAGCGTTCAGAAGCAACTCGAGCGGGGCTCAGATCCAGTGTTCAGAAGCAGCTCGCGCGAGGTTCAGATCCAGCGTTCAGAAGCTACTCGCGTAGGGTTCAGAAGCAGCTCGTGACGCTCAGAAGTTGACCATTTGTAATGTTTTGGAATGTCATTACATTACGACAGTTACAAATAGCAGAGTTAATCATCCATTATGTCATAAACGGCATATTTAAATGTCTGTTACACCACAACAGCTACTAATGGCAAATTCAAATGGCCGTTATCAACTGTTACGGCATATAATTCCGAAATAACCCTTCACTCATCTTATAAATAGATGATTCTCTTTCAGTTTTAAAATAAACAGATACACAAACACACACTCAGACGAAAACCAAAACTCTCCCTTTGTTTCTTGCATTGTTTTCGATATTGTTCAAACACAAGTTCTTCAAGTTCACCGAAAGCTCTGAGGCACTGTGCTCACCTCCTAGCTGTCAACCGTTGCATCCTGGGAGATAGACGCTCACGAAACCTCAAGCACAGAGTTGTGGGAGCGAATCTGTTTTAAGGAAACTGTGTTCAACACAGGCCTCGGTTTATACTTGTGTCGATCCCACTTTTCTTATGTCGAAAAGCTATTTGCAAGTGAATCTGAAAGTTTTCACCAAACCTTTTTAAATAGTAAGTGTTTTCCAGGAATTCAGATTCAGACACGTTCTGCTTCTGAATGCCCTTTTTGAGCTGATCAGATTCAGACTGAGGCTCAACAGGTTTTCCCAACATTCCTTCTGAACTAATGAATCTGAATCGTTTTGGAGATTGATTCTAAACAGGCTTTCAACCAACACTCCCAGCACGAAGTCCTTCGTTTTCTCTTGAATGTCACGTCCTAATCTCTTACCACCACCAGACCCAACTAGTAGCCTACGAAACCTGCAACACCGTGCTCTGAGTCCGGCACCACCTCTTCAACCCGAAGTCAATGTCGCTCGCACCCATTCGCGCATCTATAAGATTTCACAATTTAGCATCCGAAATACCATGTTCAAGACCTCTACTCAACATGCACAGAAAGTTTTCGCTACGGCCCTTTCCACTCATGCCAGAACCAGACCATCCAGTTCGCTACCCCCAGACCGAGATATCGTCTCTGACCGATACTGGAGGGATTAGTAAGCTAATTAGAGAGAGGACTCACCTCGTTCCTACTGCAATACTATTCTTGAATGGCTGGTCTGTTCTTGCTCTTGGGCTAGCGCAAAGTTGAAGAGCTCTCTGGACAATGGACAGAACTAAAAATGGGGAGGAAGCGTCTTTAAGGTGGTGATATGGTCAAGGATTGTAACGTGGAAGATGGATTGTTCCAGATGTCTTCTCTTGGGGTGCCTCTGTCCCATATCCACTCACGGTCAAGAGTCCATGAAAAATGTGTATGAAGGGTGAATCTGTTGCTTTCAACTTTCTCTCGTGGCTTTCCAATGGACCAACTTGGAAAATGTTGGGCCTTAATCCAGATGGACCCACGGCTGAAAGTTGAGGATAAAAATTTTCCCCCGCGCCGAAACAAATTGCTAATGTACATTCGAGTTGGGCTAGTGCATTTGAGTTTGTTATTTGGACCAAATTCCGTGAGCCGATTTTCCTTTTTCATCGTTCACGCAAGGGGAAATGGATTTGAGGCTTGATAATCTATTTCAATTTAGGCCGAGTCTTATTTGCCATTCTTCGGCCACCGTTCATTATACGGCCTATCACATTCGATGACGTAGTTCAAATCATGTCCTAACCCGTTCGATCCCAAGTCAATTTTCGAATCCATTTCGTCCATTTCTTGACAATTTAGAACTATTAAAGTGGGCATTACACCCAGACCGGTGATCTGGTTCTTAATTCTAAAGGGATCCAGTCCGATTCTCGATTCATAAAATTAGGACTAGTAATTGGGCGATTCGGTTCCCAATTCTAGAGATATAGGACCAGACCGCCTGGATCGGTACTTTCTTTTTCTTTTTTTTATAAAATTTATTTCTCAGTTTGGTCCATGAATCTCTTTTAGCTCCTCGAGCCTCTTGTCGAGTGCTCTCCTAAGTGAGGCCATCCATTTATGTTTGTTTGTTATTGAAAAGTCAGTTTATGCAGACGTTGAAATTCTATAGTGATGTTGATTTCAATAATTTAAGAGTAATTTGGGTTCTATTTTTTTTTCTGTCCAGTCTAGTCTAGTCTAGTCCATTCGTAGGTCTAGTCCAGTTCCTGATTCTTAAGGAGAACTGGACCAGACCGAGAACCGATCACTCCTAGTAATATGGATCGGGTTAGGTATGGTTGGGTCGGGTATGAAAGTTAGATTTGTACTTCATGAAAATGAGTTCAAAATAGTCAAATGGATTGATATGGGTCGGATCTTATTCGACCTGACCCATCCGCTTGACACAATACAGACCCTTAAAAAAAAAAACAATGTTTGTGATTGGCGATCTAAATAAGAACTGATTTTGTAGCTTGACTTAATGACATAAACCGAGTGAAAAAAAAGAAAATTAGAGAAAAGAACATATAACATTCAACGTCGAATCATAAAAAGAATAACACATTCAATAATTGGCTGTCCCAATTAGCAAAAGAAGCAACCAAAAAAAAAATTACATCATAAGAGCAAGTTCTCTTGTCATCCATCATATGTAATACGACAAATCATGCAACATTTGAGATGAGGTTATCAATCACATTGGCATCCTCGGCAAGCAGCGGATGCCAGTTTGGCCATGGTTTCCCAGAAGCTCGAACTCGCCGGCCTCCAACGCATCGCCGTTCTGAATGACTTGTCTTCTAAGTTGTGCATAACCGCAGTAATCCATCCTAATCTTGAATCTCGCAGAGTCCTCCAGATGTGTCGAGACCACAGCCTTCACTGCTTCCCCTGCATAAACGTGAAGGGATGATTTCGATACCTGAAGCCTAATGATTGATTTAGTGTAGTAAAGAAATACTAAGAACTTATAGCACGAAATCGTTCGAGCAATGTATCATCTTGGTGTAATACACCTGAGCTTTATAGCTTTCAATCTGATTAGCTGAAGCTTACCATGAGTGATGAGCAGCAAATTTTCTGAAGGGTAGCTGCCGGCAAGAGAATGAATAGTGTGCAGATATCTATCTCTTGCCTTCGGCTCAGTCTCTCCCCAGTGCGGCGGCTATAAAGAAATCAAGTTCAAATTAGTTCATTACATGTTTCCATTCCACGAGAGATAAAGAAGTCCACTATTTACTAAACAAGGTTAGGGATCTTCCAATTTAGGTAAAACATTGACAAAATTTTGTCTTTTCCCTTCTCGACTTTATGCTTGGGAAACACAATAAAATGGAATTCTCGAGCAAGAATTAAGCAAGAAACGAAAACCAAAAGTCACGAAAATCGAAAAATAAATGGGTTAATACAATAAAAAAAATTTCAAATCGATACACATGTGATGAATTTATCCAAAATTAATTTTTCGACCATCAAAAATCCTAAATTGGTATACATGTGACAAATCTATCTCACACTAATTTTTTTTAACAACCAAAAACTCTAAACTGATACATATGTGATAAATTTGCCCCCACCATAATTTTCATTAAATTGAATTAATATCACGAAAAACTCCAAATGAATACATACACCTATGGCAAACCAATGGTAAAAAAATCACAAATTCGTACATCCGTTAACTATCATGTGTTGTTATTCAACTCAGCAATTTGATAGTAAAATTTAACAAAAACTAACGGAGGATAAATTTATGACAGGTGTACCGATTTGACGTATTTCGTGGTCAAAAAATTAGTTTGGAATAAATTTATTGCCAATATACTAATTTTGAATTTTTCGTGATATTAATCCAAAAGAAATCGGCCATTTTTTTTTTCTTTCTTTCAATTTTCGGGCTCCAAACATGAAAAATTATCTATCGTACCTCATGGAACACTAGCTTCACTGTATCATCCAAAGTGTCTAGTGGGATCAGGGTTTCGATCTCAGGAATGTTGAATCCCCAATCCCCATGATCTTCAGGACTAAGAGGAGGATGCTTGATTGCCATGCCGTTGAACAGCTCACCCAATCCATACTCTACAGATACCTGCCAAAAAGAAAATGTGTTAAGACATTATTATAAACAAAAATATTGAGGACCAAAGCCCCGGGCATCAATAATATATGCGGACAGGAGTAAACGATTTCAGATGAATGCGAAAGGGAGACCCATGGGACCTTGACTTTTGCTGGGTCAATGCCACCGTCGCCTTTCACTGCATTGGGGTCCTCGCTCGGGGCGGCGGCACCGGCGATCAGTCCGAGAGCGGTGTCCACGCACCTCCGGAACGGAGACACGACGACCCGGTGGATCGGGAAGCCGAGCTGGGAGGGGAGCTGGTTGGCCATCTCGAGTGCCCTGGCCCAACCGACCTCGGCCAGGGGAGGGTCCCATGGCCTTGGGGCCGTGGACGCCCACGACCGGTCGACGCTGTCGAGGCGGTCGCCGTGGCGCATGACGACGATGTGCTGTTGGGTGACGGCCATGTTCACAGCAGGGAAAAAAAGGGGGGGGGGGGGGGGGGGGGGGGGGGGGGGGGGGGAGGGAATGAGAGAGGCTGTTCGTTGGAGAGAGGTTGGGAGTTCTTATAATGAACTTCGTACCTTGATCTTTCGGAGATGCATAAATCAGAGTACATATAAGGAGGTGAGACCGCGTTTTCTGATCTCCGACCTCGGCCAGCGGAGGTTCCCGCGACCTCGGTTTGGGCCATCCTGACAATTTCTTCCCCGCATATTTCGAAAATGTTCACGCGGCATGAGGCTCTCCGGATACTGATGGGAAACTTCTTTAGCGTATGGGATGGAGAAGAGGGGATGAGTCCCGAGTGGGAGACGCTGTTTGGCCGTGAACAAGAATCGATAGAATTAACGGAGTACCCAAAAACTTGGGGAAAATCATCCTAAAAATTATAAATCTATTGCATATTTCTCAATTCAGTCCTAGATCTTTATAATTTTGTCAATTATGTCTTAAACATTTTCATAGTTTTTCAATTGAGTCCTTTCGAACAATTCTGGTTGGAACCCACCCATCGGTGGCCTAGCTGGTTTGCACTCTGGTCCTTTCACGAGAGGTCTTGGGTTCGAACCTCGCTGGGTGCTGGTGATATAAGCGGAGGGTCGTGGCGGTGGGATGCTGCGCTAGCCCTCTCGAAGGATTAGTCGAGGTGCGAAATCCGTATGGATGCTGGCCCGGACACCTTCGATAAAAAAAAAAACAATTCTGGTTGGAAATTGCTCCCATGGACGTCGGTCGCTAACGTAAATAATTTTTAATAATATTTTTTGCACGCTTTATTATTTTATGTTTTCTTTTTTTCTTCGAGACAATGGCTGGTTATGGCCGGCGAACCTCACTTGGACGCCCTCGCCGGGATTTCATTGTCCGCTCTACTTATTCACTATTTTGTGGAAATTACATTTTCACAAGCCTAGACTTTTGACCTCCTACTCTATGCAAAGTTTAAGAGACGATATCAGAATGAATTTGAAATTTTTTTTCCTCGTAGAAAGAGAAAATTTTAGAGTTATTTGAAAGAGGATTTGCAGATTTATATCTATGAATATTTGATAAATCAAATTAAAGGGTTAGAATTGAGAGCAATCTTTTTTTGGATTTGGGCCTCTGCGCAAGTTAGACCGAACCGGGATGGATTCAGTTTGGGCCACTTCTCTCTTCTTCTTCTTCTATCCAGATAGTGACTCCTCATTTTCCTGGAAACTCCGGGCCAACTACAGTTGGGCCGGGCTTATCCATTGACATAATGCTCGACTTGCCTGGCCTTTAAGAGCACCTTCGTAACTATTGTTGGATATTCCCATTGAAAATGTGTACAAGGATGACTAATTAACTACCAGAAGGATTCTAGCGATGTCACATTTCCTAAGCAGTTATTAAAATTAGTAGGCCTATTTGAACAATCGCTAAGGATCCACAGCATCTCTTGGTGAACAAAACTAATATAGTTTCTAACATATCAAATTACATGGAGAGAGAGTCGTCTGTAAACAATGCATCACAGCGGTCATTTTCCTGTAGATGCCGACCAAGTTCTATTACTAAAGACTACCATTGTAAATGGAGGTATAATGTGGGCTATATAAAAAGTGAAAACCTCTAACTAGGGAAGGAAGCAATGAAATGTAAGACTAGAGTGCGAATGATAAGATATAACTCTAAACCTATTGCATTTGTGCTAAGTCAGCCACAAACCTTTTAACTTAGCCAGTTTAGCCTTAAATTTTTTAACAACTTGCCAATTTAGTTCGAAACATTTTAGTTGTGCCAATTTCATCTTAAATATTTGATTATTTGCTAATTTAATTCTACATCTATTGACGATTTGTCAATTTGGCAAAAAAGTGCCAAACATTCTACATGACACGATTGGCACTGACATGCACAAGTTTTCTAATTTTTTAAATTTTGTTAATATATTTTTAAATTTTTTAATTTTTCCTCTCTCTTCTTTTTTCCCCAACTCTTGGCTAGTGAGGGTGAGGTCTCCATGCCCTTATGAGCCATGGGCATGGGCACAGCTGCCCTCGCCCTGAGTGGCCCTTGCCGGTCATGAATTAGAAAACAAAAGGAAAAGAATAGAAGAATAGAAAGGAAAAAAGAATAAATAATAAATAGTTCAAAAAATTTAAAAGAAAACTTGTAAAAAAATTAAATATGTTGGCACTGGTCATGGCACATACAATGGTGAGCACTCACTAGAATACTATGTGAGCACTTTCCTGCCAAAATTAACAAATTATCAAAGATTTATGACTAAATTGAGTAAATCATCAAAATATTTAAGACTAAATAGGCACAATTGAAAGTTTTACGACTAAATTTACAAGTTGTTAAAAAAATTTAGTATTAAATTGGTCAAATTGAAAGATTTAGGGAAAAAAAAAAGTAGCCTTTCCTGAAAACAAACACCAAAGGAGAAAAAAATTAAACACTCCACAAGGCAAATAAATGAATATTTTAATTGGTCTATATTTGTTCATTGCGAGGGTGTCGATCACAATAGATGTTCAAAATTTTGGAGATCCATTGAGCATAACTCTATTTATTGCTAGATCGACCCCATCTTCCTCCTAATTGGCTTTCTAAGCCCCCTCAACTAGAGGTGGCCACAGGCCGGTTCCGGCCCGGAATCGGCCCGCGTCAAACCCAGAACCAGCCCGTATGGCGCGAGTCGATTCCAGGTTGCGAAATTTAAAAATCAGCTTGGAACCGGCGGTTCAGGGCCGGTTCGGAACCGGCGGTTCCGTGCGGTTCAAAACCGCCGGTTCCGAACCGGCCCGGTAGCCATTTGGAAATAGCTATTATAATATTATATGGTCAACCAAACGTCTATTAGCTGTTTGGTTGACCAACGGCTATATAGCCGTTCAATTTTTTTTAAATAATTTTTAAATAATTTTTTTTTAATTTTTTTAAAAAAACATAACCATTATAAATACCCATTTTTACTCTTCATTTTTCCTCACAACTTCTCCCAAGTCTCAAATTCTCTCATTTCTTAAATTCTTTCAAATTCGCCCAAATTCTACATCTTTTGACGATTTGTCAATTTGGCAAGAAAGTGTCAAACGTTCTACATGACACGATTGGCAATGACACGCACAAATTTTCTAATTTTTTAAATTAGGTTAATATATTTTTAAATTTTTTACTTTTTCCTCTCTCTACTTTTTTCCCCAACTTTTGGCTAGTGAGGGTGAGGTCTCCATGCCCTTGTGAGCCATGGGCATGGCCATAGTTGCCCTCGCCCTGAGTTGCCCTTACAAGCCATGAATTGGAAAACAAAAGGAAAAGAATAGGAGAATAAAAAGGAAAAAAGAATAAATAATAAATAGTTCAAAAAAATTTAAAATAAAACTTGTAAAAAAAATTAAATATGTTGGCACAGGTCATGGCACATACAATGGTGAGCACTCACTAGAATACTATGTGAGCACTTTCCTGCCAAAATTAACAAATTATCAAAGATTTATGACTAAATTGAGTAAATCATCAAAATATTTAAGACTAAATTGGCACAATTGAAAATTTTACGACTAAATTTACAAGTTGTTAAAAAAATTTAGGATTAAATTGGTCAAATTGAAAAGATTAGGGAAAAAAAATAGTCTTTCCTAAAAACAAACACCAAAGGAGAAAAAAATTAAGCACTCCATAAGGCAAATAAATGAATATTTTAATCGGTCTTTATTTGTTCATTGCGAGGGTGTCGATCACGATAGATGTCCAAAATTTTGGAGATCTATTGAGCATAACTCTATTCATTGCGAGATCGACGCCATCTTCCTCCTAATTGGCTTTCCAAGCCCCCTCAACTAGAGGTGGCCACGAGCCGGTTCTGGCCCGGAACTAGCCCGTATGGCGCGGGTCGATTCCAGGTTGCGAAATTTAAAAACCGGCCCAGAACCGGCGGTTCGGGGCCCGTTCGGAACCGGCGGTTCCATGCGGTTCGAAACCGCCCGTTCCGAACCGGCCCAGTAGCCGTTTGGAAACAGCTATTATAATATTATATGGTCAACCAAACGGCTATTTAGCCGTTCAATATTTTTTAAAATAATTTTTATATAATTTTTTTAGTTTTTTTTTAAAACATAACAATTATAAATACCCATCTTCACTCTTCATTTTTCCTAACAACTTCTCTCAAGTCTCAAATTCTCTCATTTCACAAATTCTCTCAAATTCGCTCAAATTCTACACCTTTTGACGATTTGTCAATTTGGCAAGAAACTGCCAAACGTTCTACATTACACGATTGGCACTAACACGCATAATTTTTCTAATTTTTTAAATTTTGTTAATATATTTTTAAATTTTTTACTTTTTCCTCTCTCTTCTTTTTTCCCCAACTTTTGGCCAGTGAGGGTGAGGTCTCCATGCCCTTGTGAGCCATGGGCATGGGCATAGCTACCCTCGCCCTGAGTTGCCCTTGCCGGCCATGAATTGGAAAACAAAAGGAAAAGAATAGAAGAATAGAAAGGAAAAAAGAATAAATAATAAATAGTTCAAAAAAATTTAAAAAAAAACTTGTAAAAACATGAAATATGTTGGCACTGGTCATGGCACATACAATGGTGAGCACTCCCTAGAATACCATGTGAGCACTTTCCTGCCAAAATTAACAAATTATCAAAGATTTATGACTAAATTGAGTAAATCATCAAAATATTTAAGATTAAATTGGCACAATTGAAAGCTTTACGACTAAATTTACAAGTTGTTAAAAAAATTTAGGATTAAATTGGTCAAATTGAAAGGTTTAGGGAAAAAAATAGTCTTTCCTCAAAACAAACACCAAAGGAGAAAACAATTAAGCACTCCATAAGGCAAATAAATGAATATTTTAATCGGTCTTTATTTGTTCATTGCGAGGGTGTCGATCACGATAGATGTCCAAAATTTTGGAGATCTATTGAGCATAACTCTATTCATTGCGAGATCGACGTCATCTTCCTCCTAATTGGCTTTCTAAGCCCCCTCAACTAGAGGTGGCCACGAGTCGGTTCCGGCCCGGGTCAAACCCGAAACCGGCCCAGTCAACGGGCCGGTTCATTGTGAACCGGAACCGGCCCGTATGGCGCGCGTCGGTTGAGTAAATCATCAAAATATTTAAGATTAAATTGGCACAATTGAAAGCTTTACGACTAAATTTACAAGTTGTTAAAAAAATTTAGGATTAAATTGGTCAAATTGAAAGATTTAGGGAAAAAAAAATAGTCTTTCCTCAAAACAAACACCAAAGGAGAAAACAATTAAGCACTCCATAAGGCAAATAAATGAATATTTTAATCGGTTTTTATTTGTTCATTGGGAGGGTGTCGATCACGATAGATGTCCAAAATTTTGGAGATCTATTGAGCATAACTCTATTCATTGCGAGATCGACGCCATCTTCCTCATAATTGGCTATCTAAGCCCCCTCAACTAGAGGTGGCCACGGGCCGGTTCCGGCCCGGAATCGGTCCGTATGGCGCGGGTCGGTTCCAGGTTGCAAAATTTAAAAACGGGCACGGAACTGGCGGTTCGGGGCCCGTTCGGAACTGCCAGTTCCAAACCGGCCCGGTAGCCGTTTGGAAACGGCTATTTAGGGCGCGCATGGTAACACTCCAGAAGTGATTTCTGGCAGAGAAATCAACTTCTGGCAAGGAAATCCGTTTGGTAAAATAATTTCTGAAGTAGAAATCCGTTTGGTAAATTTTTTCACTTCTGGTAGACTTTTCAACTTCTGGTTGGATTTTCTACTTCTGGTTGGATTTTTTGGCCAACTTGAGAAGTAAAAAAAAATTACTTCTCAGCTTCAAAAATCACTTCTAATCTTCGCCGCCGCCGCCGCCGCCGGCGGCCACGGCAAAAAGAAGCTTTACCATGCGCGCTTCAAATGCATTTCTCTATCAGAAATTAACTTCTGATAGAGAAGTTGAAAAATCAACTTCTCCATCAAAAGTTAATTCTCGATGAGAAGTGTTACCATGCGCGCCCTTAATAGCCGTTTCCAAACGGCTGTTATAATATTATATGGTCAACCAAACGGCTATTAGCCGTTTGGTTAACCAACGTCTATATAGCCGTTCAATTTTTTTTTAAATAATTTTCATATAATTTTTTAAATTTTTTTTTAAAAAAAATAACCATTATAAATACCCATCTTCACTCTTCATTTTTCCTAACAACTTCTCTCAAGTTTCAAATTCTCTCATTTTTCAAATTCTCTCAAATTCGCTCAAATTCTACATCTTTTGACGATTTTTCAATTTGGCAAGAAAGTGCCAAACGTTCTACATTACACGATTGGCACTGACACGCACAATTTTTCTAATTTTTTAAATTTTGTTAATATATTTTAAAATTTTTTACTTTTTCCTCTCTCTTCTTTTTTCCCCAACTTTTGGCTAGTGAGGGTGTGGTCTCCATGCCCTTGTGAGCCACGGGCATGGGCATAGCTACCCTCGCCCTGAGTTGCCCTTGCCGGCCATGAAATGGAAAACAAAAGGAAAAGAATAGAAGAATAGAAAGGAAAAAAAGAATAAATAATAAATAGTTCAAAAAAATTTAAAATAAAACTTGCAAAAAAATTGAATATGTTGGCATTGGTCATGGCACATACAATGGTGAGCACTCACTAGAACACCATGGGAGCACTTTCTTGCCAAAATTAACAAATTATCAAAGATTTATGACTAAATTGAGTAAATCATCAAAATATTTAAGACTAAATTGGCACAATTGTAAGTTTTACGTCTAAATTTACAAGTTGTTAAAAAAATTTAGTATTAAATTGGTCAAATTGAAAGGTTTAGGGGAAAAAAAAGTAGTCTTTCCTAAAAACAAACACCAAAGGAGAAGCAAATTAAGCACTCCATAAGGCAAATAAATGAAAATTTTATTCGGTCTTTATTTGTTCATTGCGAGGGTCTCGATTACGATAGATGTCCAAATTTTTGGATATCTATTGAGCATAACTCTATTCATTGCGAGATTGACACCATCTTCCTCCTAATTGGCTTTCTAAGCCCCCTCAACTAGAGGTGGCCACGGGCCGATTCCAGCCCGGAACCGGCCCGTATGGCGCGGGTCGACTCCAGGTTGCGAAATTTAAAAACCGGCCCGGAATCGGCAGTTCGGGGCCCGTTCGGAACCGGCGGTTCCGTGCGGTTGGAAACGGCCAGTTCCGAACCGGCCCGGTAGCCATTTGGAAACGGCTATTATGATATTATATGGTCAACCAAACGGTTGCCATTTGGTTGACCAACGGCTATATAGCCGTTCAATTTTTTTTAAATAATTTTTAAATGATATTTTTAATTTTTTTAAAAAACATAATCATTATAAATTCCCATCTTCACTCTTCATTTTTCCTCACAACTTCTCTCATTTCTCAAATTCTCTCAAATTCACACAAATTCTACATCCTTTGACAATTTTTCAATTTCGCAAGAATGTGGCAAACGTCCTACATTACACGATTGGCACTAACATGCACAATTTTTCTAATTTTTTAAATTTTGTTAATATATTTTTAAATTTTTTGCTTTTTCCTCTCTCTTCTTCTTTCCCCAACTTTTTGCAAGTGAGGGTAAGGTCTCCATGCCCTTGTGAACCATGGGCATGGGCATAGCTGCCTCGCCCTGAGTTGCCCTTGCCGACCATGAATTGGAAAACAAAAGGAAAAGAATAGAAGAATAGAAAGGAAAAAAGAATAAATAATAAATAGTTCAAAAAAATTTAAAAGAAAACTTGTAAAAAATTTAAATATGTTGACACTGGTCATGGCACATACAATGGTGAGCACTCACTAGAACACTATGTGAGCACTTTCCTGCTAAAATTGACAAATATCAAAGATTTATGACTAAATTGAGTAAATCATCAAAATATTTAAGAGTAAATTGGCACAATTGAAAGCTTTACGACTAAATTTACAAGTTGTTAAAAAAATTTAGAATTAAATTGGTCAAATTGAAAGGTTTAGGGGAAAAAAATAGTCTTTCCTAAGAATAAACACCAAAGGAGAAAAAAATTAAGCACTCCATAAGGCAAATAAATGAATATTTTAATCGGTCTTTATTTGTTCATTGCGAGGGTGTCGATCACGATAGATGTCCAAAATTTTGGAGATCTATTGAGCATAACTCTATTCATTGCGAGATCGACGTCATCTTCCTCCTAATTGGCTTTCTAAGCCCCCTCAACTAGAGGTGGCCACGAGTCGGTTCCGGCCCGGGTCAAACCCGAAACCGGCCCAGTCAACGGGCCGGTTCATTGTGAACCGGAACCGGCCCGTATGGCGCGCGTCGGTTGCACGTTGCGAAATTTAAAAACCAGCCCGGAACCAGGGGTTCCGTGCCGTTCGAAACCACCGGTTCCTAACCGGCCCGGTAGCCATTTGGAAACGGCTATTATAATATTATATGGTCAACCAAACGACTAATAGCCGTTTGGTTGACCAACGGCTATATAGCCATTTAATTGTTTTAAAAATAATTGTTAAATGATATTTTTAATTTTTAAAAAAAAAACATAATAATTGTAAATACCCATCTTCACTCTTCATTTTTCCTCACAACTTCTCTCAAGTCTCAAATTCTCTCATTTCTCAAATTCTCTCAAATTCGCTGAAATTCTACATCTTTTGCCGATTTGTCAATTTGGCAAGAAAGTGCCAAACGTTCTACATTACACAATTGGCACTGACACGCATAATTTTTCTAATTTTTTAAATTTTGTTAATATATTTTTAAATTTTTTACCTTTTCCTCTCTCTTCTTTTTTCCCCAACTTTTTGCTAGTGAGGGTAAGGTCTCCATGCCCTTGTGAGCCATTGGCATGGGCATAGCTGCCCTCGCGCTGAGTTGCCCTTGCCCCCCAAGAATTGGAAAACAAAAGGAAAAGAATAGAAGAATAGAAAGGAAAAAAGAATAAATAATAAATAGTTCAAAAAAATTTAAAAGAAAACTTGTAAAAAAATTAAATATGTTGACACTGGTCATGGCACATACAATGGTGAGCACTCACTAGAACACTATGTGAGCACTTTCCTGCCAAAATTGACAAATATCAAAGATTTATGACTAAATTGAGTAAATCATCAAAATATTTAAGACTAAGTTGGCACAATTGAAAGTTTTACAACTAAATTTACAAGTTGTTAAAAAAATTTAGGATTAAATTGGTTGAATTGAAAGGTTTAGGGAAAAAAAAATAGTCTTTCCTAAGAACAAACACCAAAGGAGAAAAAAATTAAGCACTCCCTAAGGCAAATAAATGAATATTTTAATCGGTATTTATTTGTTCATTGGGAGGGTGTCGATCACGATAGATGTCCAAAATTTTGGAGATCTGTTGAGCATAACTCTATTCATTGCGAGATCGACGTCATCTTCCTCCTAATTGGCTTTCTAAGCCCCCTCAACTAGAGGTGGCCACGAGCCGGTTCCGGCCCAGTCAACGGGCCGGTTCATTGTGAACAGGAACCGGCCCGTATGGTGCGGGTCGGTTGCATGTTGCGAAATTTAAAAACTGGCCCCGAACCAACGGTTCCGTGCCGTTCGAAACCGCCGGTTCCTAACCGGCCCGGTAGCCATTTGGAAACGTCTATTTAATAGCCGTTTCCAAACGGCTATAATAATATTATATGGTCAACCAAACAGCCGATAGCTGTTTGGTTGACCAACGGCTATATAGCCGTTTAATTGTTTTAAAAATAATTTTTAAATGATTTTTTAATTTTTTTTCAAAAAAAACATAATCATTCTAAATACCCATCTTCACTCTTCATTTTTCCTCACAACTTCTCTCAAGTCAAAAATTCTCTCATTTCTCAAATTCTCTCAAATTCGCTCAAATTCTACATCTTTTGACGATTTGTCAATTTGGCAAGACAGTGGCAAATGTTCTACATTACACAATTGGAACTAACACACACAATTTTTCTAATTTTTTAAATTTTGTTAATATATTTTTAAATTTTTTACGTTTTCCTCTCTCTTCTTTTTTCCCCAAATTTTTGCTAGTGAGGGGGAGGTCTCCATGCCCTTGTGAGCCATGGGCATGGGCATAGCTGCCCTCGCCCTGAGTTGCCCTTGCCAGCCATGAATTGGAAAACAAAAGGAAAAGAATGGAAGAATAGAAAGGAAAAAAGAATAAATTATAAATAGTTCAAAAAAATTTAAAAGAAAACGTGTAAAAAAATTATATATGTTGGCACTGGTCATGGCACATACAATGGTGAGCACTCACTAGAACACTATGTGAGCACTTTCCTGCCAAAATTAACAGATTATCAAAGATTTATGACTAAATTGAGTAAATCATCAAAATATTTAAGACTAAATTGGCACAATTGAAAGTTTTACGACTAAATTTACAAGTTGTTAAAAAAATTTAGGATTAAATTGGTCAAATTGAAAGGTTTAGGGAAAAAAAATAGTCTTTCCTAAAAACAAACACCAAAGGAGAAAAAAATTAAGCACTCCATAAGGCAAATAAATGAATATTTTAATCGATCTTTATTTGTTCATTGCGATGGTGTCGATCACGATAGATGTCCAAAATTTTGGAGATCTATTGAGCATAACTTTACTCATTGCGAGATCGACGCCATCTTCCTCCTAATTGGCTTTCTAAGCCCCCTCAACTAGAGGTGGCCACAGGCCGGTTCCGGCCCGGGTCAAACTCGGAACCGGCCCGTATGACGCGGGTCGGTTCCGGGTTGTGAAATTTAAAAACCGGCCTGGAACCGAGGGTTCCATGCAGTTCGAAACCGCCGATTCCGAACCGGCCTCGTAATAGTCATTTAGTGGAATGGCTATATAGCCGTTCAATTTTTTAAAAATAATTTTCTAAATTTTTTTTAAAAAAAAACATAACCATTATAAATATCCATCTTCACTCTTCATTTTTCCTCACAACTTCTCTCAAGTCTCAAATTCTCTCAAATTCGCTCAAATTCTACATCTTTTAATGATTTGTCAATTTGGCAAGAAAGTGCCAAACGTTCTACATTACACAATTGGCACTGACACGCACAATTTTTCTAATATTTTGAATTTAGTTAATATATTTTTAAATTTTTTGCTTTTTCCTCTCTCTTCTTTTTTCCCCAACTTTTTGCTAGTGAGGGTAAGGTCTCCATGCCCTTGTGAGCCATGGGCATGGCATAGCTGCCCTCGCCCTGAGTTGCCCTTGCCGACCATGAATTGGAAAATAAAAGGAAAAGAATAGAAGAATAGAAAGGAAAAAAGAATAAATAATAAATAGTTCAAAAAAATTTAAAAGAAAACTTGTAAAAAAATTAAATATGTTGGCACTGGTCATGGCACATACAATGGTGAGCATTCACTAGAACACTATGTGAGCACTTTCCTGCCAAAATTGACAAATTATCAAAGATTTTTGACTAAATTGAGTAAAATTGGCACAATTGAAAGTTTTACGTCTAAATTTACAAGTTGTTAAAAAAATTTAGGATTAAATTGGTCAAATTGAAAGATTTAGGGAAAAAAAAGTAGTCTTTCCCAAAAACAAACACCAAAGGAGAAAAAAATTAAGCACTCCATAAGGCAAATAAATGAATATTTTAATCGGTCTTTATTTGTTCATTGGGAGGGTGTCGATCATGATAGATGTCCAAAATTTTGGAGATCTATTAAGCATAACTCTATTCATTGCGAGATCGACGTCGTCTTCCTCCTAATTGGCTTTCTAAGCCCCCTCAACTAGAGGTGGCCACGGGCCGGTCCATTGTGAATGGAACCGGCCCGTATGGCGCGAGTCGGTTCCAAGTTGCGAAATTTAAAAACCGGCCCGGAACCGGCGGCTCCGTGCGGTTCGAAACCGCCGGTTCCGAACCGGCCCGGTAGCTATTTGGAAACGGCTATTATAATATTTTATGGCCAACCAAACGGCTATTAGCCGTTCAATTTTTTTAAAAAAAATAATTTTAAATAATTTTTTTAAAAGTTTTAAAAAAAAAAGCATAACCATTATAAATACTCATCTTCACTCTTCATTTTTCCTCGCAACTTCTCTCAAGTCTCAAATTCTCTCATTTCTCAAATTCTCTCAAATTCGCTCAAATTCTTCCGCTCAATTCTCTAAAAAAATGCTAGTGGTGGAGGAAAGAGCCCGATGATTCCCGAAAAATCCAATTATTCTCATGATCCTCGTGAGTATGCACGTTGGGGATACGATGACGAAGATGATATCAATGTTATTCCTAATGTTGAGCACATCCCGATGCAAGAAAGTCTACAACCAACTACCAATACCGAAGAAGCATCAACAACAAAAGAAATGAGTCGAGGGGGTGCATCCATCATATGGCAACACTTCACCAAGCAACATTTAGAAGGTAACGACTACAATCTCATATGTAACCATTGCAAAAAAGTATACAGGTTTACAATTGGAAGCGACTATGGAACATATCAACGACATTTGGCGTCAAAACATCCAACGGAATTCGAGATCGATACGAGGCAACAACAAATTCCCAAGTTTGTCGATTCTAACACTTTTAATTTATTTCGTTACGATAGAAATAATTATGAGGAAGAATTTGCTAAATTTACTGCCATTGAACATTTAGCATTTAATTTTGGTGAAAATTTTGGTTTTAATACTTCTGTACAAAATGCATGTACTCCACAAGCAAAACCCGTTTCGAGAAATATGGTTAAACGCCAAATGTTTAAACTTTATAAAAAAAGGAAAAGATGATTTGAGAATTTTTTTGTTTTTTCAATGGACGTGTACATATAGGTAACGACATTTGGAGTGATCCTTGGCAAACTCATTGTTATATGGGTATTACATGTCATTGGATAAACGATGAATGGAACATTCAAAAAAGAATTATTGCATTTCGAGTTTTTGATGAATCGCATACGGCACATAATATTTATAGAATAATTAAGCAAGTTTTAGAAGAATATTTATTGGTTAATAAATTTTTTTCAATTGGTTTTGATAATGCCGCGTCAAATACTGCTTCTGTTCGCGAGTTAGAAACAATTTGTAAACCCGCTTTTGGTGGAAATTTTTTTCACATTTGATGTGCTTGCCATGTTTTAAATTTATACGTACAAGATGGTTTACGAACTCTTGAAAATGCTCTTCATCCAATAAAAACAGCAATTACATATTTATGGAAACATTCCAAAGTTATGAGAGAATGGGGTAGATTTTGTAAACAAAATGGAAAAAAACCAAAAAAATTTCCAAAAATGTTCCACATCTTTGGAATTCTACATACGAGTTGCTTAATCAATCTTTTTCATATAAAGAATTATTATGTACATTTTTTGCGAATTATGTTTCTCAAAGTAATTTATACCCACAAGAGTGGGATGTTTGCAAAAGAATTTTAGATTTGTTAAAAGTTTTTAATAATGCAACTTATACTTTATCCGGTGTTTATTATCCTACTACACATTTATTTTGAACAGAGTGTCTAAATATTGTTGATATTTTTCAAGAAAATGAAGTTGATAATCAATTAGGTCTAACTATTATAGCAATGAGAACGAAATGGATGCAATATTATATCAAAATTCCTATTATCTATTTGGTTACTTGTGTTTTGGATCCACGTACGAAAATGGAGGGCTTACTTGATGATTTGAATTCATACTATGAGTGTTTACATTTGATTGAAACCGTAAATATTAGAGATATAGAAAAAGAAGTTAAAGATATAATAATAGAATTGTATAATGATTTTTGTAATAGATATAATATAGTTAGTGATAGTGGAACTTCTTCCCAAATTAGTGGCATGCAAGGTAAGCACCTAGGTAGAGGGTCTAGAAATCTAATAAATAGACAAAAAAAGACAAAAGGGAATAATGGGAAATATTTCTGAAATAGAAATTTATTTAACTAGTGAATTTGAGTTTCCTCAATCAGACGGCATTGATTTTCAAATTCTAAAGTGGTTGAATAACCATTCAACTCAATTTCCAGTATTAGCTCACATTGCAAAAGAGATTTTAGCAACCCATTGCTCAACAGTTGCGGTTGAACAAGCATTTAGTATTGGAGGTAATATTTTGGATGATCGACGTTCGAGATTATCTCCGGATTCAGTTGAAGTTCAAATTTGTGTCGATGATTGGACAAAGGTAGCATATCGACAACAAGAAATGGATCGCAACAACGAATCCGAATTCTTCAATGACGAAGATACCACCACTACGGGTAGCGACGATTGATGATGAGGTAAGTATGGGGTTATCAAAGGTAAAAGAACTACATGGGCTTTGATTCTTCTATCCCCAAGAAGATATGTAGGCGCTTAATGATAATTCATTAAGTTCAACCCCTTTCTTCCCTCCCTTTTTTTTTCCACGATCCATAAATTTGATTACAATTTGTATTTGAAAATTTATTATTTCATAATTTTATTTTTTTTATTTCATAATTCATTATTTAATTTTTTTTATTTCTTAAAGTTTTATTTGAAAATCGGTTTGAACCGGAACTAGCCCTTGAACCGGCCCGAACCGCCGATTCATGATAGTCCCGAATCGGAACCGGCCCGGTTCCGAACCGTGACCACCTCTACCCTCAACCCCTTTCAAATTTACTTTCTCTTAATGCTAGCTTTGTTTGTTTTACCAGTACTGAAAAGTTAAATGAAAGTATGTGCATTTCAACCAAAAAAAAATTCAACCTTTCTTTAGTCTAGCCCAATTTAAAAGTGTTTCACTCTCTCACTGTCCAAGAGAAGAAAATTAAGTGGCTAACTGGATTGCCAGAGCTACCCATAGGAATATCCTACCCTCTAATTTCCAACCTCCGAAGTGAGGATTTGATCAGTAGAGGGGGCTACTTTGCCTCTGCGGAATAAGAATAGCCCCCAAACTACTTTGGAATTTTTTATGTTGTGACATCAAACATCTATGTTTTATCTACGGCACTTAAAGAATGAAGTATCTTTTTAGACCCAAAAGATTAAAAAAAAAAAATCAGTCTTTCTTTCACAGGAATCCTCTAAATTCGCTAGGATGGTAATAAGACATTGAGAGCGTCACTACTTGATCAACCACGTTGTTACGGAAAGAAGATGTCAATCTCCTAACCGACTTTAGTTCCTTTTGTGCATATTATTGGGTTGCTTGGAGACATTACATTTGACCTAAACATTTGGCACTACTCTTGTCGATAGCGATAACTCACAAGAAAGAACATAATCAGCGCCACTCCTAGCGCAGAAACACGTGTTAAAACGACGACATTTGAGTTAAGACAAATCTGCAAAATTGATATACCAAGTGTCGTGGTCGACTTTTATTGGATATCAATGATTCCAGGCTGCTTGTTTTAAAAGCCATCATTGAATTCAATTAATTTCGTAAGCTAGTCTTGCTTTATGTTGCAAACCATTCTCAAGATTAAAAAAGGCGCAGTTTAGAATGTTTAGTGATTACAGTGACAATGTCGTGTAGAACTCGTACGTTTTAGACAAGTACATCAGATTGGCTGTGTTGCTTTCCATCTATATATACACTATTGCTTTCCATCAATACATACACTCGTGATATGAAGAAACCATATGTTTAATTGTTTAACTATAGAGAATGTGACTTATCCCCGTAAATGTTTCCACTTGAAAATAAACAAATGCACTAATTCTAGATAAGTACCGGTAAAAGGTTGAAAAATTAGGCTGCTTTTGTATCGCTTACACAAATGAACAAAAGGAAAATATTTTTACCATTTATGAAAATATTTAGACTTTAATTATTATCGATAATGAAAAATATTTTTTATTCAATAATTATTTCAAGTGAAACAAATGAGAATAATGTCTTCAAAATTATTAATTTTTCATGAAAGTAACGAAATACGAAAAATATTTTCTTAAGTTCAACCGTTTTTCCTGCTTTAGATAAGTACGTTAGCCGAAGATCCTTTTATTATCAACAAAAAAAATTTAGTCTTCGCAAGTGTCACGACCCTAAAAATTATTTTCAAGTGAACAGATTATCAGGTTAATTAGATTAACTAACCTAACGCGGACCCTCCCAAACCCTATCAATCGCAACTCTAGTTTCTTTGTGTAAATGATTTTAGAATTTGGAATCGCCACTAATCGTTCTTGGTAGGTCGATTAGAAACCTAAATAAAGTATCGGGAGAAATACTTTATTCTTGCGAATTAGAGATTATGAATTCGGGGACTTGGTTACGCTAGGTCACTATAACGCCCTTTCGCTACCATTTTTTTTTCATGAAAACTCATTTGAGATAATTGAGAAAAGTTTGGGTCAAATTGATTAGAAGGGAAAAATGGTCATTTTTCAAGGTTCGGGAAGGAAACTTATCAAAAATAGGATTGGTCAGTCGAAATGACCTGTTTCCTAATTTCTGATTTTTTTCAGAATTTTTTTTCAGAATTTTCCGAGACAATTGACTAATGAGGGGCAAAATCATCATTTTGGAAACACCGGGGTGGAAACTCATCGAAAATAAGATTGACCAGTCGAGATGTCCCATTTTCTAATTTTTGAGATTTTTTCTTTTAAATTTCTTAAATGAATACGCATGAATTATTTTATGTGAAATGCATACAAATGACACTTTTTTTGTATTTTCAACGCATTAAAAATTCCCTGAAGCCGAAAGAGGAAGTGAGCTAACGACTTCTATGCAGCGTTACGACCTCCAGCAGGTGGCTTGACCTACTCATTCTGGGGTCTAACGATATAGGAATTAAACTTCAAAAAATTAAATTGCAATAAATAAAGGACCTCCAACAGGGGACTCGGCCTTAACTCGGCCTACCCATCGTGGGGTTTAATGATATTGAAATTAAATTGCAGAAAATTAAATTACATTAAATAAAGAACCTCCAACGGGGGGCTTGGCCTTGATTTGGCCTACCCATCGTGGGGTTTGATGGTACTGAAATTAAATTGCATTAAATAAAGGACCTCCAACAAGGGACTCGGCCTTGGTTCAGCCTACTCATCGTGGGATTTGATGGTACTGAAATTAAATTATATTAAATAAAGAACCTCCAACGGAGGACTCGGCCTTGGCTCGGCCTACCCATCGTGGGGTTTGATGGTACTGGAATTAAATTGCAGAAAATTAAATTGCATTAAATAAAGGACCTCCAACGGGGGACTCGGCATTGGTTCGGCCTACCCATCGTAGGGTCTGATGGTACTGAAATTAAATTGCATTAAATAAAGAACCTCCAATGGGGGACTCGGCCTTAGCTCGGCCTACCCATAGTGGGGTTTAATGGTACTGAAATTAAATTGTATGAAATTAAATTGCACTAAATAAAGAACCTCCAACGGGAGACTCGGCCTTGATTCGGCTTACCCATCGTGAGGTTTGATGGTACTGAAATTAAATTTCAGAAAATTAAATTGCATTAAATAAAGGATCTCCAACGAAGGACTCGACCTTAGCTCAGCCTACCCATCGTGGGGTTTGATGGTACATAAATTAAATTACATGAAATTAAATTGCATAAAATAAAGGACTACTAGTGGATGGGTCGGCCTTCCCATTCTAGAGTTTGATGGTGCAAGAATTAAATTGCAAAAAATTATAATATGAATGTGACATGTGGATATGGAGATATATGAGTACGACATGACATAATCGAGATTTAAATCAATCCATTTGGGTAACGAAATTCTTGAAGATTTTAATGGCTAGGATCGTTACCTGATTTGACAAATTTGATGGCCGAATTTGAACATCCTATCACCTTGTGGATTAAGATTGCGACTCGAACGACGGGGATGAACTCTTGATTTATGTTGATCGATAAAAGAATTGATGATGATAACCCCCTAGCTTTAAACTCCCATCATTTTCAAAATTCTCTTTCTTTTTGGTATTTTCTTTATCTCAAATTTTTCTTCAATCTCCCAAAACCTTATTAAACATCCAAAATTTTCTCTCCAAAAAATCCTCCCTCCCAAGGTCATTTCTTTTTCCTTTTATAACCTACTCATCTATCTCCCATTCTAATTTTTCCACTAACTCTATCTCCCATTTTAATTTCTCCACTAATTCTTTTTCATTTTCATCTCTCTTCTCTATCTCTATCTCACATTCTAATCTCTCTACTGACTCTTCTTCATCTTCATCTTCCCTTCTCCATATTTATCTCCCATTCTAATTTCTTCACTATCTCTTCTTCATCTCCATCTTCCCTTCTCTATTCTTATCTTATTTTCTCCATCAATTCTTCTCCACCTTCTCTTCTCCATCTTCCCTTCTTTATTCTAATTTCTCCACTAACTCTTCTTTTTTGTTATTTACAAAATAATCCTTCAAGAGTTAGGTATTTGCACTCAAGTCCTTGAGATTTTAAATATTTGCAATTCAGCTCCTGAAAAAATATTTCTTTAAGTATAAATCTCCTCATAACTTTTGACACACCCCGTCGAAATTCACCGCATGTCAAATTTAACTTCATTTCTTGTTGCTGAAAATAATGCAAAATTTAATTAAAGCCCTTTTGCAAAATTAAATCATTCTGGGTATAATTGGGCCAAGATGAAAATTTATAATATTAGAGAACAATGTCACAACTACTAAAAGTAAAAATTGAAAATAAATTGACTCAAATTGAATTTTTTAGGCCCGATTCGAGATTATGCTTGTGAAAAAATACACGACCCTGAATTGGATTTTTTTAAAAAAATTTATGATGGCCAACATGAAAAGGGATTTAAAAGAAAAATATTGACTATTTTTATGTATTTTTGTGGCCTCAAATGCTATTATTTATTAAATATTTTCCTAATTTTCTAAAAATAATAAATAAAAAAATAAAATATATATATGTTTTTGTTCAAAATTGGTTCTCTAGGCTTAAGGTCCCCAACATTGATTTTTTTAATTTTATGAATTTTCTATTAATTTTCGAAAATAAAAATACTGAAAATATGAAAAAAAAAAATTTGGTCAAAATTGGTTCCCTAGGCTTAGCCAAGGTCACGGAAGTTGATTTTTTAATTTTATGAATTTTTATGTATTTTTTTTATTAATTTTAAAAGAGAAAAGATTATTAAAAATCAGATGTCAATAGCAAGGCCCGAAATACCCTCAACACCATTTGTTGACAAGGTACAAGACAGAGAAGAAAAAGGAAAATCTAGACATTCTCGAGTGATTATAAGACGTTTTAGTTGTTTATCGATAATGTACTTTTTTGGGATAAAGGTTATCTCATGTCTCAATGCTAATAAGACGCAACGTGAATCATTAACATGATTACGATGCTATAACACGAATTGCCAACCCTAGAAAGTCGGTTAGCTAACTTAAAATGATCATACGTTGCATTTCATGGTCATGCACATTGCCTTAGAAGTATAGATGGACATGAAACATGTGAATTGGAATTTTCAATTTTGTCAACTATGTTGAATCCAAGCCACCCCGGTCATGTCTGTTGGAAAATTATATTTAATTTTGAATAAAAAAACTACTATACTTTGATTAAAAGACTTTGATTTATATTTCAATGATTTACAATAAATATATTTCTATACCTTCATACTTAATGTTTCTAATGTTTCTATTCTGATAGAAGCAAGACTCGTGGTGACTTAGAGGCATATGAAATCTTATAAGAGATACATTTCGATCTTCATATTTAATCCTAGCTGATTATTAAATCTTATTCTTGTTTATTTTAGCGAGATACATATCCCATACTAACAGTCAATTATCTAGTTAAAATTGTATTTCTAAGTTAAATCGATTGACCATCAATCACATAGATATTATCATATTCTTTTCTTGTGATGATTCTTAATTGATTGGCAATCTGCTAGACAATTTCCTTATTGAGAAAGTTGATTTAAGGATTCTAGGATTTGATTATATTAACGAGCAAAACCTTGCATATCTCTAATTCCTCTCACCTCAATGGCTTGTGATATTTACTCATCAATAACCAACAGCTAGTTCACAGAGATAGATCCTCGGAGTGGCTTTGTCTAGTAGGAGGTTTGAAAGATAACATGTATATAAAGAGCACCAAGTTCGAAGATCAATGAGAAAGATCGAGAGTTTATCCTCCTTATTCAAGAAAGCTTTACTTATTTAAATTGTCTACTTAAGCGTTTACTAGATATCTTGCAAGAGGTGCACACAAAGTCAAGTGTGTATAGTGAGATAGTTTTAGTAGAGGTAGCACTCGCTTTTGCGAAAGCGCTTGTGGCAATTACATCTTTTTGTAACCTCTTGCTTGATTTCTTAGTAGATTCTAACCAGTAGACTGTTGGTGGGAAAGTGGACATAAGCTTACTAAAAGCCGAACTATTATAATTTCTTGTGCATTATTTTTTACTCTCTACTTGCCTCTATTAACTGTCTGGTAGAGACATTGTGCAGTTTTCTTTACTTTATCTACTCCTATCAAACTTGCAGCTTTTGATTCCACATTATTTTATAAAGTTTGATTAGATTTACCTATTTACTCCCTCTAGGTGATATTCTAGCGAAACAACAACGTCGGCCCTATTTTCTTGTTTTCCCGAGCAACCAGAGAGGAGTTCTAGCGTTGCCTTGTAAAGCAAGGATGTTGGGATGGAAAAGGCAGAGCACATAGCACCAAAAGCGACTCGTGTTCGCGAGGTCGATCATTTTCATTGTTGCGTGTGTGCTTGGACATTGGATGTTCCTAATGGCTACGTTTTGGATTTCGATGGCAGTGGAAATTGCAATAATTGTGGGCACTTTAGTCCCTTTTTTCCCTTCTCCTTTTCACCCCTTTCGTATGGGTAGTTTCCAAGAAGGATCTTTGGTGGAGACGATCACCCGAGAGCTCCCGCTCTTTGGGCATCGATTAGACAGGTAGGGTTATCTTTCCTCGATTTGGGTTTTTGGTTTTTTTGGAGGGTCGAAAATGAAATTACTTCATTACTAGCTGTAATTAAAAGACCCCGAAAGAGAAGCGTCAATACATAACAAAGCCTCTTTACCAAAAAAAAAAAATACATAACAAAGCCTAAAGAGGCTCGAGGAGGGATATGAAGCCAGTTTTGTGGAAGACGATATAGCCAAGACTCCACGGCCTAGTCGGCAGCTTCGTTAAGAGGTCATGGGGCAGCGGGCTGAGAGAAGCTGCGGATGGGCTGATATTTGCTTTAGGCAGTCCGCGATAGGAAGTCTCTCTTCCCGGTTAAAGCGACATGGATTTTGGCTTATCGAAGCATTAACCAATTCGAACCGATCTAACTCGATGCAGATTGAACTTGAACTGAGAAAAAGCTACTGGAAACGAGGAGGAGGGCTTCGAATCCGGGACAGGCTTCCGCTTGTGCCGCAGAGGAGACTTTCCCCCGATTTAGCGAGGCCGGCAACGAGACTACCAGAGTTGTCCCATTAGATGCACACGATGGCTCCGTCGACCAATTTTTCTTTGAAGGAGCCATCGACGTTGATTTTTATGGCTCCTACTTCCGGTGGGATCCGGGTTCGGTTTCTTGGGACGTTGCGTTCCATGGCTTTCTTCAAGTTATGGGAACTCCATTTACGACAAGTTCGGTCGCAAACAATAGTTTTCCCTCTTGCACATAGTCATCACTCATCAGCAGTTGAAGGGAGCAAGACAGAAGATATTTGTCTTAGGTGAGACCGATGAATTTCAATCGGTCGATTAGGTTGAGTTCACGTGCGAACTATGCCATCTAGCATGTGATTGTCGCCGGGCTGCTGAGAATGCAGGTGCTATGCTCCTTATAGTTTTATAATGCCATCTCGTGATGATGGGGATCTATCTATTTTGACTTCTTGGAAATGATGATCATGTAGGAAAATTCGAAAAGACCTTATTTATCGAGATTTATGAATTTCTAAATATTCGAGAGATTTCCTACTAAATAAAATTCAACTTTCAAACATGAAAAGAACAAATATTTCTACACTTAAAATAGACTCTCTTTTTTTTTGGTGCTAGGCATACAAAAAAGAGTTGATTCTCTAATAGCGCTGCCAAGAGACTTTGGAGCTCTAAACCCCCTCGGCCAAATGCAAATAGCGTTTGCTTCATTTTTTGTTCAACTTTAGGAAAATGCAATTGCATTTCCAAATGGCCATAAAGGCCTCTAGCCCAAAGTATTTCGGAATTATTTAGCAAGCTGCATTTCCAGATTACAATATTTTATTTATAATCTTTTTATTTTATGTGATTCTTTTTTAAAAAATAAAGTAATTAAAAATAAAAAAATATATAATTTTTTGAAAAAATAAAATAAAAATAATTAATAAAATTGAAATAATAAAAATAAAAATAATTAATTTAATTAATTAAAAAGAAAAAATATTTTTTTGAAAAAATAAAATAAAAATAATTAATAGAATCGAAATAATAAAAATTAAAATAATTAATTTAATTAATTATGTGCTTAGGGCATTTTTGATTTCATTTTAGACTAATGTCTTTGGAAAAATGCGAATACTTTTGAGTTAAAGGGTTTGACGAAATGCAAATACTGTTTGACGAACTGTAATTAAAAAGTGCATTTGGATGTATTTTTTTTATCAAATGGCATTTTTTTGTCGAAATTACATCCAAATGCACTTTTTAATAAAACAGTTCATCAAACAGTATTTGCATTTCACCAAACCCTTTAGCTCAAAAGTATTCGCATTTTTCCAAAGACATTAGCCTAAAATGAAATCAAAAATGCCCTAAGCACATGAAAGTTAGTGTGTCTTATGAAATTAACACAGTGAAATCCATAATTAGTCGAGTAAAATCTAGTAGTCACTCTATAAATTTTAGTGATATTTACATTAGAAGGTAATCTTCTTACCCAAAAAAAAAACGCTAGAAGGTAATTTACAAATGGTATTTTTCACCAAATGGCATTTTACGTCAAAATTGCATCCAAATACACTTTTTAATTATAGTTCATCAAACATTATTTGTATTTCACCAAAACCCTTTAGTTCAAATGTATTTGCATTTTTCCAAAGACATTTACCCAAAAAATGCCCTAAGCACATGAAAGTTAATGTGTCCTATGAAATTAACACAGTGAAATCCATAATTTAGTCGAGTAAAATCTAGTAGTCACTCTATAAATTTTAGTGATATTACACTAGAAGGTAATCTTCTGACCCAAAAAAAAACACTAGAAGGTAATTTACAAATGGTATTTTTTACCAAATTACATTTTATGTCAAAATTGCATCCAAATATACTTTTTAATTACAGTTCATCAAACAGTATTTGCATTTCACCAAATCCTTTAACTCAAAGGTATTTGCATTTTTCCAGAGACATTTGCCCAAAATTAAACCAAAAATGCCCTAAGCACATGAAAGTTAGTGTGTCCTGTGAAATTAACACGGTGAAATCCATAATTTAGTCGAGTAAAATCTAGTAGTCACCCTATAAATTTTAGTGATATTTACGTTAGAAGGTAATCTTTTGACAAAAAAAAAAAAAGGTAATTAGGGTTGTGGGTCAAGGAGCTTTGTGGATTCTTTGCATACGGAATTGGTCGGACGGGAATCACTGCTTCTCTTTATTCATAAAAAGAAATTGACATGTAGTTAAAAATATGCAAGTGTGTGTTGATTGCACCTCTCAAAGGAGGTGTTAAAATATCTTCCATTGCTTGGCAATAAGGCT
Organism: Psidium guajava; assembly: GCA_016432845.1. Classification (NCBI taxonomy): domain Eukaryota; kingdom Viridiplantae; phylum Streptophyta; class Magnoliopsida; order Myrtales; family Myrtaceae; genus Psidium; species Psidium guajava. The sequence continues at coordinate 12,145,305 of CM028230.1, read as the reverse complement.
CATATGCTTCTTATATGCATATAATCTACCTCTACCTATTAGCTTATACTTTTAGAATATTTAGCAATAGTCATACAAAATCTCACAAAACAGATTTGGGTTTTACTAAACTTTAACTGATGCTAACCCTCTAGAGAAAAGCAAAAAGAGAAAAAGCCCTTAGCTTATTTATTGTTGATCCATATATCTTGATATGGCAAGTATGACAATTTTTTTTCTTTTTCACTTTTCTAGTAGCAGCTTCACTTTTTCATCATTGCCATCTTTTCCTGTAATCATTCAATAAATTATGAAGGATTAATCCTCAAAATGCATGCAAGCTTTACGCACCCCGACCCTCTTCTTTTCTTTTTCTTCTCCTCCTCCTTTCGATTCTCCTCCTCCTCGCCTTTTCTTCCCAAAGAGGCTTCTGATGCAGCACGTTACGCTGACACCCGTCGATCGCCCGAAGATCTTGGAAGGTAATAAAAGAAAAGCAACTCCGATTTCCCCCGTCTTTAGAATTAGGGTTTGGTAACGAGCTCGAGACAAAGAAAAGGACCCAAAAATTGAAAAAGGAAAAAAAAAAAAAGGCAAAGCAACAACCCCCCCAAAACACACATAAAAAGCTAATGGGGAACAACTTGTACACATGCCTCTGCGTGATTTGATTCCCCCACCCTCGCATTGATGGAATTTGCCATAGCCACCCAATAAATTCTCAGCAAAGCCTGTACTTTGAGAAAGACAACCCCGAGAATAAATGTGCAAAAGGGGCCCCCCCAAAATATATATATATATATATTATACATATAAATAAAATATTATCAATTTATCATGGAGTTGAGTTTGACTCATGGCCAGCAATGTGATCGGGCCCCACTTTGATGTCGAAATTGGACTGGGGCCCCACTCATGTGGCCATGTGTTCGCATTCCGAAGAACGTCTCTCCTACCTAGGCCGGTTCTAGATCGGCCGTATGGCCGTTAGTATTGTCGCAAATCATGGATTAACATGTGTTAGAATAGTGCTACCCACATGAAAAATTCAAAAAAATAAGGCGAAAATTAGTAATAACGACAATAAATTCGAGATGTGATTAATTAATAGTTTGAATCGACGGCCATTAGGCATTCTTGCTCCTACTCATGTGTTTTTGCGTCGAGTCACTTGTCTTCTTCCCTGGCGGCCACAGCCCCTCCACATGAGAGAACTTTCTCGCTGGTTTTCCTTCGAACAACTTCTCCGCCACTTCATTTGCAGCATGTTTTTTTTTTTTTGTGTTCTGGGTTTGTTTATTTCACTTCTAAACTCTGTTTTTGTCTTTGGCTTTGCCCACTTTTTGGGTATTGCACCGGATAGATGTCAAATGCTGGGCAGCTGCGAAAGTAAGATTGGATTCGGATCGAACGCCATCGCTGTCTGGCATTTATCGATCGCCTAAGTTTGCCCTGTGCTCGAAATTCGTCTGCACGAGCGGTGTCGTTCTCGTTACACCCGATTGAATTCCTACAGGAGTTGAGAATTTTGTTTTCCTTCTTATAGATGTAATTGAAAGTGGTGTTCGATAAGTTCGATCGATAGAAAAATAACCATAAGTTCATTTTCTTTTTCTTTTTTTTTTCCCTTCTTGAGAAGGTAATTTCATAGATAAACATGTTTAGAGATTTATGGGGGTCAAAACGTGGGATACCTGATTTTGATTGTTGCGTGTGTCAATTGGCATGTGCTTGCATCCTTTAAAGGGGGATATGAAAATGAAACTGCGAATTTTTTTTTTCGGTTATTATTATTGTTTGGAAATTTTGAAAAAGATAAATAATCGATTTAATTAGATGCTACGAGTCAAGGAACCGACAAAAGGCGGGCCAGGTAGGGCTGAAAAAGATTGATATCACATGAAATTCACGGTTGAATGGGGGCACGACCCCGTTTGGCCTACCATTTTCTAGAGGAACTTAATCAAACATGATCTATCAATTCGAAGGACAATGTGCTATGTATGCATCTGGTGGATCCACTCGGTTTAATTAACCTCAAGCTTAATGTGGGTATATGTACCCTTTCCAAAATTGAATGTGTCATGTGCGATCACGCATAAAACGATTTGGTGGTGGCATCCAGCATGTACTAGTTGACTTTTTTTTGTCGAAATTGATATGAATTTTTCAAAAGTATGATAGGGAAAACTTGTCTAATCAATTCTAAAGCTATGTTCCAACAAAAAAAAAATTCTAAAGCTAAGTAAGGATGTCAATTCATTCTTAAGTCTTTTAATTTTGCCAATTTAGTCTTTAACTTTTGAGTGAAATTTCTATGTAGTCCTTTCGATGAAAATGGAAATTGCTAACGTGATTGTAAGCCACATAGAATGACCATCAATTACTAGACCGTCACGTCAGCAATCTCCTGCGAAAATTGGCCAAAAGGAAGGACTACATTATGCAAAGGTTTAGGACTAGAATGGAAAATTCAAAAACTTATAATTGAATTGGCATTCATACAATAATTTTGTTTGACTGATGAGGTCATTCTCTATAAAAAAAAAAAGTATACAATTTACATATGGCCTTAAAAACGTCAATTCAGTACATGGTCTTAAAAAGGGCCATCTCTCGAATGAGATCAAGGACAGAGTATCGCCAAGAGATGAGAAGATCGACGCGGGATTTCGATTGCATCCCGAATATGGGGAGGTTTTCATGGAGGGGGTGGAGAAAAGAAAAGAAAGGAGATGACCCAATGTTCCCAAGTGCAAGTGTACATTGAAAGGGCAAAGTGTCCGAGGATTCAACATAGGGACAATGTATGGACACAAGAAAAGACCAAAGCCAGGTAAATAATGCACGTAAGGAAGGCACAACATGATCGTGCCAAGGGGCAATGCACACTATTTCTTGCCACATGGGAAACAAAATCGCTGGTGAACTGTACCATGAGATCTCTCCTTCCCATTCCAGTGCCATGGGCCCACTCCTCTTTTATGTCCTTTTTCTTTCTTTCCTTTTTCTTTTTTTTTTTCCCTCTTTTCTTTCTTCCTTTCCTTTATTTAATTTCCTTTATCTTTTGCTTTTTCTTTTATATATGACATTTATTTCCAATTTACGGAGGCATCATAAAAAGCCCAACATTTTGTGTTTGGGAATCAAATGAAAACCACTCTCTCCCTCCAATGGCACAACATATCAACATTGAGAGTAGTGCCCAGGAAAACTGTCCTAGCTCATCTTCACTAGCTGCCCCGGCTGCCGCCGCCGCCGCGTCCGCCACCTCATGCTCCTCCTGTTCCTCCCCCGTGATAGCCACCGCGACAACCTCCTCCTCCACCTCTCCGGCACCAGAACAGAGCAAAAGAAATGAGGACTGCGCTGCTCAAAAGGGCCCGGGGAAATCTCCAAACTCGAGCACCCACTTGGAGGAGCCAACTAGCAAGAGGCGCAAGGCCGGGGGCTCGGGCGAGCACCCAACGTACCGGGGGGTCCGAATGCGGAATTGGGGCAAGTGGGTGTCCGAGATCCGCGAGCCGAGGAAGAAGTCGAGAATCTGGCTCGGGACGTACCCCACCGCCGAGATGGCCGCCCGGGCCCACGACGTGGCGGCATTGGCCATAAAAGGCAGGTCGGCCTACCTCAACTTCCCCAAGCTGGCCCCGGAGCTCCCGCGCCCAGCCTCAACTTCACCGAAGGACATCCAAGCGGCCGCTGCGAAGGCCGCCGCGGCTTCCACGCCCCTCCCGCCGGAGCATGGAGCCGGCCCGAGCCAGGACGCCTCCGAAAGCTCCTTGTCCGATACGAATTCATCACAAGAATCAACAAATGGCGGCTCGAATGACTATGAAGACGCCCTGTTTGATCTACCTGATCTGGGCGTGGACCAACCCAATGGCTTTAGGTTCTGTCCTTCCTTCTCCTGGCAGGTTTGTGCGGCGGATTCGGGGTCTCGGCTTGAGGAGTCCTACTTGTCATGGGTTTACTTCTAGACCATTTAATTACCATTCGATTTGTGCTAGAGACTAATTTGCTTGCTCTTACACATGTTCCTCGAAGTCCTTATCAAGGTAAAATCTGTAAATTATTTACTTCCCCTCCACGTACATATACGACTCCTCAGGCCTCCCCGTCCTTCCCGATTTTCAAATCCAAGAACACCCACTTGGAAAATGGTCAAGTTTCAGTCGCTCAAGAAAGTTTTTGGCTGCTTCCGAGTTAGGTTTCAACGTAGAATTTTGATTGAGATCGAGATCGAGAGAGAGGGACATATGGTTGAGTTTCTTGCAAGACGAGGGTTTTACTTCGATCTAACTGTAATATACGAGCACGCGCCACCTGAAATTAGTATCAAGTGATTACTTAAAGGTGGGCATTGATTTGGAGTATGTATGTCTAGCGATAAAGGGGTTTCGTGCATCTGATTAGCAATTATTTCAATTGCCTGTGTATCAATCTTGCTCTTCAAGACCCTCCAAGAAAAAAATAATGAAGATGTAATCTATAGTATATTGATCAGGAAACCTACCCATCACTCAACCCTAAAATATAGTCTTAAGGTGATCTTACGTAAATAATGACATCACATGTAGGACATGTGAACGAAGATAAGGAATACTGTTACGTGTGACCAAATGCCATTTTCTATTCATTTTGTCTATCTACTGGTTCATCAACGGCTACTATGTTTTTCCAATTTTTTGACCAAGAAGGGAGATCGGAAAGAAGTATTTGCGACCAGGACATCATGCTTACGTGTCATTAAACCGGCAGAGGGCTAGTACACAGGGATAAAGATAGATTCGCGAAATAAAAGTTCTCTAAAGATCGAAAAAGAGAAGTTAGGTACGTGAGACTGTAGAATTTTCAATCATGTGGACTCACCAATAATCAAAAGATAACGGATTAATTACTGCTTAATCCCCAGGAGATTGGCCCAAGCTGGGTAGTGATAAGACTTGAAACTTTTGGTTTCATGAAAGATGAGATCTTGAGTAGAACCCACTCGGGAAAGTGGATGTGCTCTGAAGGAAGTAATCCCTAACACATTCTTAATCACCGATGTGTCGATAAGTTTAGTCTGATGCACGACAAATCGACTTGACATGTTATGTAACTGTAGAATCAGAGCAAGCAAAGAGGATAAGCAAAGTTCATTTGACTTTTGCTTGGCATTCATTTGGTAATTTCCTAATCGAAAGTATCATATCTAATGCATTTGTGTAGCAACATACTCCATTGTAAGACATTCGTTCTTTAATATTAACCTTCTAAAGGATGTGATGAAGATCAAAGAAGGGGAACAAAGTCATTGGAATTGTGGGAAAAAAAAGTTATGGGTACCAATTCCAAACGCATGCAATTTAGCAAAGCCCAAAAACAAGGCGCCCCCTCATTCATGCACCCAAAAGTGATGAGACCTGTTCAAACCACTTTAGCTCATTGTAGCAAGTGACCTCACTATCATGATCTTTGCCTCTATTCAATACCAACCATCATTTTGGAGCTAACCCCACTCCATACAAACAGATCTTCAATCTACCCCCTTATACAAAATGCAATTATTTGGTGGGGTCCCACAAGGCACCCAATTGATTTTTGGATACCCTTTTCAGCAAAAAGGGAAAAAAAAAATTAAAAGCACTGGAAGGAGAGACGGGGACAATCCAAGAATTTCATGGGAGGAAGCTGTGAAGAATGTGACAAAAGAAAAGATAAGGGTGTATTATATGTGAAATTAGGGTTTCTTTACAGCTATATAATGGCATTGAAAGCTTTGATGAGATGGTACAAAGAGTGCTTTTCCTCTTCCTTGATAGGGACCTCCCAAAAGTAGTAGTGTTAACCCACTTGATTAGGACATTGGCAGAGTTAGATTCTATATCTAGGAAGGTGCGTGCATGGCAGTGAATTAGCTTGGTCCTTACATTTTTGTGGGATATCTCTATCTAGGCTTCATCTCTAGGGGGATGTAGTATCTAGATGATAGCCTGAATTGGAAGCTTTGTGCTTCTGGGTTTTTGGATTAGATTTGATTGTGACATATATTAACTGTCGTGTAAATGAAGTAGGTCAGAAATGTTAAGCATACCTAGGCATAAGGAGACATGCCATGGTAAGTGAAATAAGAGTTAAAAGCTTGAACAAGACCAGCTAACCAGCCACAGCCTAAAAGCAAAACCGGGATTAGCATCTTCTTTAATTAAAGTGGTAATAATTAGGACAAAGCCATGATGGTTCCTCCAACATTGTTGTTTTGCGGACATAGAATCTGTACTTTTGAGTGCAATTCAGTGCTCTTCCAAGGCTATGATATCCTGTAAAGAAGATCTCCTTCTTATGCTCTCCATTTGATCATGCATTGAAACTTCGAAATCCGTTTTCAATTTCTTTCGAGGGCTAAAATCACAACACCATCGAGAATGGAAAATAGCTCAATACCTTTGTAGATTTAATGCAGAACCATGGGCTTACTAAAATTTCAAAATTACTCAAATTGATTCTACAAATTGCGCAACGTACGGAGCACTCGTGGATTTTAAATTTTTAGCAATCTGTAGATTCTTTTAGTAGGTCATGGTAACTCGAGGGGTGCCTAAAATTCCATTCCAAAGTATATAAAGGGGATAAATAAAAGAGAAAGGCAAAACAAAAAGAAGAAAGCACAAAAAATGCTGAGAGAAAAGTTCCAAAATATAAGAAGATGTGATTGATAAATGCATTCAATGGAGAAATCAGATTAATTTAAAATAATAATAAACAAAAAGTATAAAATATTGCTCGGTGCCACTTGCCTCCAAGTAGAGTGACAGATCTAATCATTACCCCATAATAAGATCCCATCACCAATTAAATAATAAATATGATGATTTTGAGATATAATTTGCAAATTAATAATCACACAAAAAATGTTGACTTCACCGTGGACCAAACCTTGATCAATGGGAAAGAATGGGTTCTTAAAAAAAAAAATTAGCTGGAGGCCTGATTAGCTAGAGATACAATCTGGCAAATCATGCAACGCATGATTATCAACAATGATAATGACAATGACTGTGGTGATAATGACTGGTTTGATGCAGAGTCCGGACCTAATTAAGGGAGCTTCGTGCCTGATATTAGATTGAGAGCCAAATTATCCAATGCGGATGAACAAAAAGAAAGATAAATGGGTAGTTTACTACATTTCGGCAAAATCCATGGGGGCGGAGGACTCAATGCTGGACTTGCATTGGGGTGTCGAGGAAGCCTCGGTGCGTTGTCTCGGTGACCAAGACCTAACTCTATACATGGAGTTGAATCGATACCTAGATTTCGTCTTAAACTGATTTGATCGTGTAATTTCTCTTATCAACGAATGGATTGGGCTTTCTTTGGAACATAATTTCGAGTGAGGCTCGTGTATTACGCCGTGTCGACTCAACTTGTGTCGATGATACCCTTAGTTGGGTCCCACCATGTAATGACAAGAGCGTGAGTGTTGTACTTAGGAGGAGGATGTGGTGAAAAGAGCTCATATTTTCAAAAGTCACGTATTAAATCTTGGATGATCGAATTTGAAAGCCCCACGCTTGATTGGTAAATATATACTAAAGCAAAGATATTATAGTCCAACCAAGAGCTAGGTATCCTTTAATCATGGAAATGATGGAGTTGAATGTTGGTTGAACGTTGAATTTTCTACAAATGAAAATTGAGTGAGCTGCTTGATTAGTTTGAATTTTATTAAATTAAGTAGAAGAATTTCCAACTCAGGAAGCTTAATTGGTGACCAACAGCTAGTATTTCCAGCTAATTGAATGTAATTGGATTGGATATGAAGCAATCAAGCTGATAGTTGGTACTTTTATATTGCTGATTGATGATCTCTTGACATTGGCTAGCGAGTCATTCACGACATGTTTGTTGATAGAATTTTCAAACACCTACGGATTAAAAATAGGTTAAAAAAAGAAAGAAAGAAAAAATCTAAGTACCTTGTGTATTACGCAATTGAGCTTAGCCTCGAGACAAAAAAGAAAAATCGAACTTAGCCTGTGCGACTTTACTTTTTCTATCCCAACGATTGTGCAACTCTTCGACGATGGCATCCAATTTAGAATTCCAAACCGTGGGCTAGAATACAAAACAATAAACAATCATATGTATCTCCGTACCCACCTAATCTAAAAATGGCCCGACCTAGTCGATAGTCAGCCACACTTAATGAGGAAATATAAGCTCGACCCACAGGAATTTCTTATGGAATCTCTCACCAGTAGGTTGAAACGGGTGGAAAGTAGCATCTTCTGAAGCTAAAGTTTGAGCTTAAAGCATGTTTTTATCATCATTAAGGGACAGAATACCTGTCTTTGGATCTTCTTTCTTCATGCAATCCATTAATTTTTATGAGATTAATTGAAAAGCAAATCAAGAAGAGAAAGTGGACAGAAAAGAATGGGTCCAATTGTGCCAATCAATAATGAAAATAGGGGACAAATACCTAAGAGCGTGTGCTGAAAAAGAGTGGAATAAGCTTTCCCCGATAAATATTAAGACTCATAACACCACTCGGTCGCGAAGCCTATCCAGGAGGTTTTTTATTTGCAGTCACGCTTTTTGGAAAGTGCTACTAAATTAATATCTCTTTTATATGAAGGAAGTATGACTGCCTTACTAATAGTGGAGACTCAATTAGGAGATGTTTCGACTTATATTCCTATTAATATTATTTCCATTACTAATAAGAACTGAACTATTGTGACAAGGAAAATTTTGATTTAAAGTGAGATTGGTTTTTTAAGCTTTTCGGTGTATTTTTTTACATGCATAAAATATAGCATAATGAAAATAGATAGAGATATAACTTTTCCTCAGCCAGGCTTGGTCAAAATAGCAAAGCAAGGCAAAATATTAGTAGCAAAGTAAAAATGAGTTTCCCCATCTAGGATCTGTGGGGAAGAGTATCTCGCTCTCTCTCTCTTTCTCTCAATAGTTAAAATAAAGCAATTGCCACTAGTTTTTGTAAAGTATGCAACTTTGTTGCCCTTAAAGACTCATACATCACAAATTGCTTATTAAATCAGAAGTCCTTCGCGATATTACATGGAAAATTCAGAAAGGACAGGAAGAGAGGTCAGAAAATGTGGGGAATCCAATGTCATGAAATTGGTCTTCGGTACCGTGCTGCCTAGAGAAGTGACAGGGTATCTCAGGACATCAAAAATTAATAGGATGATGTGGCGATTGCCGGTTGGTTATTGTTGTATTTGTACATTAGGGCCCAGGAAATTGCATGAGTGGATCAGGTGGGTGATGCTGTTTACCATAAAGTAGCAATAGCCAAGACTCTTGATAAAGAACTTGCAGGTGCAAACACGTGATTCACCAATTTTTTTCGCTTTATTGGTGTTAAAAGATGCGCATGACTCATCATCGAGCCTGAGGAAAGGGAGAAGTGTCTCTTCCCTTATATAGATTTACATATATTGACAAAATTTTGATTTTCTCATATTGAGAGCTAATGATGGCAAAACATGAGATGTTTGAAGTAGATCTAGGTTAGCAAGACAGATTCAGACATACCCTTCTTTCTGAAGGAGGTAATCGTTGCTTTGGGCATTTCGAAGTGAATATTCATTTGGTCTTCTTCTTATATCTTGGCTTCACTGTATGTGAGATACGAACACCGGGTCATCTATTTATTCACCCACTATGAACGGCCCATAAATATTATCTAGGTTCATTTGATCATCTCGATTATCTAGTAACATAGTTTCGAAGGGTTTTCTTTTTTCTTTTTTAAATCTCGTCCGGTGCTCTTTTCGGTGGCTTAATAAATCTCAATATTTGATAATGAAAATGAACTCAATAGCTAAAGCCATTGATGCATCAAAGGGAAGCACCATACGGAGTAGAGGATTTCACCCCCTGAAAAAACTTCTGTGCTTTTCCATTTGGGAGAAGATGTTGTATGGCTCATTCTATGATTGCGATTCTTTAAAATCTGGCCCATCGATCCGCAACCATGTCCTTTTACTCTCGATACTTTTGTCCCCACGATCTCTTGGCTTTCTTGCCGAGTGGCGATTTCTCTAGAATAAGTGCCAACTGGCTCATGACCTTGTCCTGGTGGTCACATCCCTTTTAACACGTGTTTGCTGACTATCCCCACAAAATCCAGTTGACTCATCTATCTTAGACTCATAATTGTGCTCAGCCATGGCGAGGGAAATTACACCTCCGTGCTCTTCAGACTGAGAAGTTTTGTACGGATCGATCTTACCAACTCACCCTCTTCACCCATCAATGCCTCGCCGTTATTCATCGGCAACTGGTCGATGATTCCTGTAACCAATGTATTATATCTATTTGATCCTTGTAGCCATTGACATAACGACAAGGCCTTTTAACGTGGTCATGCTCTAGTCACAAGCTTGTCGATATCAATGTGTTAATATTGTTACTGATTGCTACATCTGTTGGTCATGGGTCATGCGCTTCTATGTTGCCTGATCCCTCTGACTTGTGTTTCTCATGGTCGTGAATTCGGACATTTTTTTGGTGCAAACATCAGGTAAAGGTCATAAAACATCTGGTGCCATACCTTTATTCAGGGTTTAGAGACAGAGTGAAAACTAATGAAACTCCGGTTCTCAGGCATCTTGATCCGTATTGAACTTCGTTGGGCCATTTCCCACCCACATAGCGTCCGCAAGCGTGCTGAAATTCTAATTCTTCCACAGATGGTCGAGTCATTTTTGAATCGTCTCTCCAGGGATCATCTGTATGTACAGGTCAACTGCCGACGTCCCAGAAACCATGAAATCCGAAAGGGAAGCTCAGTTCCTCAGGCACTTCGAGTCGTGCTACGGGAGCGTCGGCTTCTCCTCCGATCCTCTCGGGATTCAGAATGATCGGTTAACATCTCTGAAGCGAGACTGCTTACTGCAAAGACACGAGTGGGACGAGTTACATGGCTTTCCCCCGGCAATGGCAACAATTTGGAACTTCACTGAAGGTGCCATGTTTGTGTTAGCTACATACCTCAACCATAAGAATGTGCCCATCATATTCTTTGGCTACTTTGGGGACGAAGATCGGCTCCCCGATGAACCTGCGGTCGCCAGGCGACCAAGTGCTGCTAGACTCATCAGACATGTTGAGCTTCACGACCGAGTCAAACGGGAAGTGCGACAGAGCTCGACGGAAACCAGAAGTCGTTCCAGCGTACACGTACTCGTTTTTCCTCCCGGCAAATCTCATATTAATCGCGGGAAAACCCGTAGGCTCCGTCCAGTCGTTGAGAGACTACACGGAACCCTTCTGGCAATCCCCTTGGGCGTTTATTTCAATGGGCACCTGCATCATGCAGGCCCTAAAATAGTGAGCTTATCAGTTTCCTTTAGGGGAAGATTAATACTACAAGATAAATGCAACAGCAAGTACACCTGAACCAGATGAGGAAACAAGGCCTTCTCTTCTTGTTTGACATTCATGAGTGAAGGATCCAATTTACCACTTCGCCAATCATATCCTGTTATGGCCAAATATACAAGTTAAATCCTCACCAAACTCACAAATTTTTCATATTCATGTCTAAGAAAAGATCTAAGTCAACTCATGATCACCAACATGTGTGATCACTACTTAATGAATTTACACTCACACCCACCAAAGAACTTGTGGACGTCGAACCATTCATAGGAACAAGCAGAGGCTTGGAACCGTATCTCCCTCGTCCATTCCTTGTCATCCACCATCTCGAAGGCGTTGCCGAAGTGCGAAAGCCAAAGCTGTGCAGGCATTTCAATGGCGGATCTCCAATCTCGGTCGTTTTGGCTCTCGTTCTGTGATCTTGGAAGGAGATAAACCGGAGACGCCGATTTGCTGGGGTCCAATGAGAACGCTGATATCATCGGCGATACTTCACACACTACAAATTGACCCTCCAATGACGTTCAAATTCCCACGCACTGTCATTTTAGTTACCCAGAAAAGGGAAGCAAATCATCAATTTGGTTTTTGGTGGAAGATGTGAGGACTTATTGTCTCCAAATTTATGTTAGCATTACCTGGAATGTCAACCTTGATGCGGTTCTCAAATAATACATAGTGAGTATCCGTGAAAGCCCAATCATGAATGGCTAGATGATCGCGAACATCGAATTCCTTCCTTTGTAACAACTCGAAATTTGAGTCAAATTCTGCCGTTGCAAACGAAGTATGCATTTTTTTGGGGAGATTTATAATAAAAAAATAAACCTATTATAATTGTTCCAATTCAATTCTAAATATTTTTTTTATCAATTGAGTTCCTAAACCTTTTGTATTTGTACAATTCTTTTCATCCGGCCTATTTTGCCTGAAAATCGTTGAGGTGTATGTCGCCGTCTTACGTGTTGTGACTAGCTCTACTGTGGATAATTTTAAATAATTTAATATTTTTTCAAATTTTTTTATTTCTTTTTTTTTCCTTCTTTCTTTATCTAATCGGGCGCCAAGGCCAGAGGCAAGGGCCAGTGAGGCTTTCCCTCGCCCACCCCTCAACCTTGCCCTCGATAGTGCCCTACAAGGTCGACCTCGTTGACCCTCGCCTTTGGCCGGTCATTAAGATCTAACGATTAGCTGGAGAAAGAAGGAAGAGAAGAAAACAAGAGAGAAAGAAAAAAAAACTTGAAAAAATATTGAATTATTATTAAAAATTATCCACGTTAGTACTAATCACACCATGCAAGACAAATATATATTCAAAGATAGTTGAAGTGAAAGATTAATAACCATAAAAGTTGAAATGACCACGGGACAAGAACATGTCCTCTGAATTGCAGGACAAAGTGAGAAGCCTTTCCTTCCTTGCCTCCACCTTGCAATGAGCTAAACATTCTCTTCGCCGTCATTTTGAACACTCCTGCATCTCATATTCACGTAAATTTTACTCTTCGGCTCATAAAAATTTCGAAACTTAAAATCCAAAATAGAACAGGAAAGTCGACTCGCCTAGGGATGAATAATTTATTCACGAGCATACTTTACGTACCATACAAGATAATGGGCTTCAAAATGCAAGCAGCAACATCCCATACGTCACCAACGCCACGGCCGTCACCGCGCCGTGGCCTGCGACGGCCATCGATCCCCTCGAGCTTCCCTACCGTGTTCAGTGACCCGAGTTCGATCTCATACTGGCAGCCGCCTTCCCAAAGGCATAGCAACTTCCCTCCCCACTTCACTACGCTGGTGTTCGCGACGTTCTTCGTCACTTTCATATTGCCGACCTTCCTCCCTCCCGTGAGCACCGAGAACGGTCTCCGGTGCGTGAACCGCCACATGTGGCTCGCCAGGTCGTGCTCCTCTATCCAGGCCTCGGTTTTCACGTACCTGGCCGTGAACTTGACCTCCTTATTATCGGCTGCCCCGCCGAAGCTGAAGCATCTCAGGTAGCCATGCCCGTCAAAAGGGTGCACCGTGGACCCGTGGTCGTTGGTGAATAGCCCCGGGCCAATGGGAAATCCGGCAGAACTGCCCCGTCCACGACCCAGAGCACGGTGGGCTCAGTGGCCTCGGATCGCCGCGACATGAAGAGGGACTGGTAATCTCGGAATGCAGCCTCCGAAATAAACCTTGGAAAATAATGGAAGCTTCGGGCATATACTAACAATACGAGGAAGTAACTGTGGAATCGGTTGGGCTTATATAGGAAAACAAAAATTACGGAAATTACGGAAAACAAAAATTACGGCTCTTTCCAAAAGGCGTATCTGTCTGTGGCCCTACCCCGAGTGAGTCTAGCCTCACTCACACCATCACAGCCTCACCCACAACCGCGTTGGCCTTACCTAGATCTCGGCGAGGGCCATACCCTCGCCCGCGCTTGGTGAGGACACAGTGACCCTCGCCAACCACTGAAAAATAGAAGATTGAAAAAAAAAAGTAATAAAAATTTTATAAAATGTTAAAATATTATTATAATTGGCCACATTAGTGGCTGTCATGCCACGTCAACGCCGGTCACACTATGTCAGTGATTTCTAGTCAATTTTGACCGAATAGATTGAATTGACAAAAATGCAAAAGATTTAAAACTGAATTGGCAAACTTAAAATGGGTTAGAATTGAATTAACAAAAGTACAAAAGGTTTAAGAAATTTTTAACATTTTTTCCTTCTATCAACATCAGAGGTTCGTAAGGAATTACTTTTTGATTTTGATTCTCCCCATAGAGGTCATGCCAGAAAGGAATATAACCAAGATATCGAGCCTATTACTTTACAAGAATTTTTGTCAATTCATCACCAACTTGACCAACACTTCGGATATATTTTGGATATTTATCTAAACTTTTAAGTGAAGTGAAATATTTGAAATAGAAAAGCATGCTATCCGCATGCAATAGTCAAATTAGCCATCCGGTCCATCTCCATCTTGCTTCCAGGGAGATAAAGTGATGCAATGTTTTGCAATCGCTCTACTAATATATAAAGTAAACTCAAAGGATGATTTTTTTAACTAACATCAAACATATTTACCTAAAATTAACATTTCCAATTTTATAATATTTAAAAGGTTTCTCCCAAGATAGTTCAAACCTTCATATAGTATTATTTCGTTTGTTCATTCCAAACATTTTCGATGTTCACTACTTTTTTAGTTGTGCAATGCATGAGCTCTTTTTTTAGTGACCAGACTAAGCGTAATAAGAAATGATAGATTAATTAAATATTAAATAGCCCCTTCATTTTACAACATAAGTTTTTTATAACATTTAGCAATGTCCAACAAAAATCTAACACGGTATCATAGTAAGACGTCTTGTACTTTGACAATTAAATATTTCCATGCCTATTACTTTGCAAAAAAAAAAAGCCAAATTAAAGAGTAATTTAAGTTTTTAAAACAGTTGGCAGTGATCCCATGAAATCTCCCATGGGTTTAGTTTATATGTGCGTTAGTTGTATAATCAATAATTTGCATAAATTCTTAGCCATTGAGTGCAAATTATCACATCTTGCAATTTATTGAAGGAAAAAAAAAATGACCGTTCTACCATCGAATGTTTAGGGTATGTATTGATTCACTCGGAAAGCAAAATATCTTTCACCAAAATTAGTTGACATTTAATTTTTACTAAATCATATGTTATGGTAATTTGGAACGGGGATTCGCTTGACTTCATGGGAAAAACGGATATCGATCCTAGAATAAATTACTTGATATAAAGAACAAGAGTTAAAGATCAATGACATTGCATTGATAAACTGATTAGGAAATATTGGAATGTACGTTCATAGTGATTGAGGGTTTGCAATGTATGTATGGCATTGCTTGATCTCTGTCCATGATACATAGTTGCCGATTATCCAATGTTTCAGACCACTTCCATCAATCAGTCTCACTTAACGACTAGCTTCAATTGCCGGGGTAAATACACTGCAAGTGTCATAACTTTTATACGACGCTCACTTGAGTGCCATAACTTTTTTTTTCGTTCACTTGAGTGCTATTGCTTACGTGGACACCGAAAAAGCTAATGTGGCAGCTGAAAAAGTTGACGTGGATATCGAAAAAAGATGACGTGGCCGCCGGAAAAGCTGACGTGGCTGCCGGAAAAGGTGAAATGGCACTCAAGTGAACGATTTTTAAAAGTTATGGCACTCAAGTGAACTAAAAAAAAGTTATGACACTCAAGTGAGCACCGTACAAAAGTTATGGCATTTGTAGTGGACTTACCCCTCAATTGCCCATCGATTACAGAGGGTTATCTTTTGGTGTGAGTAACGTGAAAAGTCGACATACGTAAATAATTACATAATTTACAAACCATAGAAAACAAAAACTAGAAGTTATTTTTAATTTTGATGCACCATGTGTTTAAGTGTCATATAAAATTGTGTTTATTAAAAGAGCTTTCGCATAACCTTATTTTGATAATTTCTCTTGATATCTGGATCTTGTTTGTCTAGGATTTATTTTGCTTTACAATTGAACTGAGATGTTTCTCTTATATTTAAAGTAAGTGAATGAAATAAAATATTATTTTGACCAAAAAAAAAAGCCTTCGCATAAATCTTAAAAAAAATCATAGGTGAACGGAACTAAATTTCATGCGTACATGTAATTAATGCAAATGAACGAGCATCTAATTTGCTTGTCTGGTCAATTCTTTTTTAAGGTGTGATTAACTCGTGCTGATTTCTTTTTAGCCTGTGTAAGGTCAACTATTGTTCATAGAATGAGGAGGGAGAGGCAAAAGAAAAAATTATGTGTTTTATTTGTGTCGCAACCTAAAAATTGATTAATACCTTAGGTTAATAGATTATCAGACTAATTAAGTGACTAACCTAATGTAGATTCTTTCAAGCTCTACCAATTCGCAACTTTGATTTGTTCAAGCAATTTAGAATTCGGAGTCGCCACTAACCATTTTTGATAGATTGGTTAGATACCTAAATAAAATAGCGGCAGGACTATTTTATTCCTACAAACCGGAGATTAAGTATTCGGGGACTTGATTACGCTAGTTAACTGAAACTAACGCCCTCTCAGTACCTTAATTCCGTGAAAACCTAAGCTCGGCAACTCAAGCTTGATTGATTTTTCCTTTTTTTATTGTTTTCACTTTTTTGGAATGGATGCAATGCATGACATGCAATGACTAACCTATATGCTGAATTTATATGAGTAAATTCAACATTTAAGATGACATCAAATTAATGCAACACTCAAGGCAAATGTAGATAGTCATTCACTTTTAAATAAAATAAACATGCAAAGACTATATATAATATGTGGAAGTTCAAACTAACCTAGATAACATGCAATTTTTTTTTATTCAAGCAATTAAAACATACAAATTAAACTATCCTAACATGAATATCCTAAGCATGATACTAATGACATGCCAAATCTCATGGTAAAAATAAAATATGATGTGGACATACAAGGTATAAGACATGTGAAAATGACAACGTCATAATATGATATGCATGATTTTTTAGAAAAATGAATGACGGACTAAATGAGGCTTAAAAATATAAACAGCATGAGAGATAACGCAAACATATGATATGCTATTTTGAAAATATGGAATGAAGGATATGATATGCAATACATGGGATTTTTTGTTTTTTGTTTTTTACTTTTGGCCTCACGAGGACATGTTTGATTTGATTTTCTTGGCTCTCATTTCTAAGTTGAACTTAACTCCCTAAATATTTGATTAGATATAATTTTTAAGAAACTATATCTTCCTAAATTTTAGGAATTTTAAAGTCTTAGAAAATTCGAAAAAAAAAATCAAACAAGACATCAATCAAGTAAATCCAAGATAACAACTCTAAGCAAATCAATCGTTTCTATCTCGCTTTGTTTTTGCAAAAAAAAAAAAAAACCGTGACTAAATCAAAAACCGGCTTTTCAAAGATGACGAACCAAATCTGAATGACAATAGATCGGGTTGGTTATATTTCCAGAGAAGAATTGTCCAGTTTTCTTTTTCTTTTAAAAAGAAGGGCATTGCAATATTGTGAATTATTTACCTTGATTGCAATTTGCCTTCCAATTTGAATCACACCGCATCGAACTTGCAAACAAAGCTTGGAGGATTAGACCGATTGGCTAGGGGAGGATCACTCGAATAAAGAACCTCGACGAAGGATTAGTCATGGTTCGAGACAATGGTGCTCACTAGTTCAATGAAGCTTGTTTCACATGAGAGATTTTATGCATAAACCCGCCTAAAAATCAGCACTAACACCGAAGGAATTATGCGAAAAAAACCGACAAGGTAATGACCCCTGAAAAGCCCACAAAAACTGCACTGGGAATTAAGTGAAAACGGACTGAATTACTACTGTTTTGGCAATGAACAGCAGTAGATTAGACACCCAAAATAACAGCAAACTTTGAGATTGAACAATAGGAAAGTTGACCCCTCTGAACAATTACCAAATCGACACCGAGCACGACAAATATCGACACTGGACAGCAAGGGAATCAAACACCAATCAGCAGAGGCAATTACGCAAGTGATGAAATTTTTTTTTGGACGAGAGCAAGTGATGAAATTAGCCTCGCAGGGAAGTTTACAGAACCAGCCTTTTGTTCTTTCCCCTCTAGTGTCAGAAGGTGAAGTGCTTCCTTTTCTTTAGACTTTTCAACCTCTTCTCTCTCTCTCTCTCTCTCTCTCTATATATATATATATATGTGCTTTTTCCTCCCCTTTTATCACGTGACAAAGCCCCCTGGATGAAAGTCTCTGTTTTTTTTTTGTTTTTTTTTTACCAAACCTCTCTTTTCCCTTCTCGTCTGCTCCTCCCTTTGAACGCCTGCATTTTTTTTTCTCTCTGTGTACGAAGCCCCCCTCCATCTCAAGGACTTGCTCTCCTTTTATAGAAAGAGTCTCCTACTTATCCTCCGAAAAATAAGCAACCGTGCAATCTTATATCCAAAAAATCCGCTTGTAACAGATAAAATCTTTCTATTTTTCTTCCCTCCAAGCTGATTTCTTTTCTTTTTTTTTTAAATGTTTTCTCCCCTTCCTCAGTTTGTTAGAGCAGAGAGAAACATCAAAGAGTGGATAATAGTTGTTCACATTTTTTAGCTAACAATAATGCGGAGGGGGCGGGCAAGTTCAACTTCTAGGGCAAGACGTTCCCGTCTAACTCTTCTATTTATTGCAAACTATACACAAAATGATTTAATTATTTTTGTAGGGACTAAAGTTAGTCTTTAATTTTTTTGTGAAAAATAAATGACTGAAAAAGTTAGTAAAAGAAAAATTAGGCATCAACAATTTAATAAAAGATAATACAAGAAAATGCTGCATTTGAAAAGTTAATATAAGACATGGTTATATGTCCGAAAATAGATGCGGACGAGAAAGAATTCTATGTATTGATGGCGTGATTAATGTGGTGGAACGACTCGATGGATCTCAATTAATTTTTTACCTTGACTTTTAAAATTCACATTTTTCTTCAATTCACCTATAAATATGTCAAACTTGAAACATTCGCCACGCAAAATAGATCTTGTTGCGTACGAAGGTCATGTGATATCCACACTAGACCTAATCACTTAACCAAACGAATCAAAAACAAAGATTTTTTAAAAAAAAAAGGGAAAACAAAAAGAGGAGAAGCGACTAGATCGGATTAGCGGACCGATCCATATTACTAAAATATTTCTAACATTTTATATTTTGAAGTAAACCCTAGATCAGCAAATTGCGTTTCAATTTTCAATAAAATAGAGTATTGACTTCCCTATCTAGAAGCAAACCCTAACAATTCTTCGATAATTCCGTTTGCCCGTGTGTTTACATTCTTTTATTGTTTGCAAATGTTGATATGATGCCATATAATAGAGTCACGACTACAAAATCTAGTGGGAAACTAGTCGATCATCAATTAGCGCCGCAACCTCATTCATAACGAATAAACCAAAAATAATGCTCTTTTTTTGTTTTAATCTTGGGAAATTCCCACTTGTAGGGAATAGAAGAAACATTTAAAAAAAAAAAGAGTGAATCACCAGTTTCGGGATCGACTCTGGAACCAGCCTGAACAGTTCAATCCAATTCTAAGATTGGGGACTGATTTTCGGTTCCATAAACCGAAAATCGATTCGGTCTAGTCCAGTTTCAGGTTATAAGGTGGGCATTACCCCTACCCGCAATCCTAGAGAGTCGTGTCATGTTTCGGTTTCTTGCACATTCATGTGGGCTAAAAAGTAAGACTTGCGTACCAAGGTTGAAAGGTATGAGATCGACAGTGGTCGATACAACTTGTTCGTGTGAATGGTAGGAGGTTGTGTTAGGAATCCAGAGACGGGATGGATACCATTTCAGAAGATGTCCAAAAACAGAGTTGGCTTTCCGTGCATAAATTGTTCGGAAGCTAATGATGTTCCTAGTGATGGCCATGCCAAGTCGAAAGCTGAAGTCACTTCTATGTCCTGCTTAAATTTGTCAGCATGGGCCCATTTTTCCACTCAGTCTGAAAACGGATCACATAAAATTTTTAAAACGGATCAATGTGGGTTTAAAAAAAATCTAAATTTTCTTTGTGAGTTTGTACAAAACTCGTATCCAATCCAGTTTAGATCATTAGCTCAAGCCCAAGATAGAACTACGTAAAATCCATGTTAGGGACACGACTCGCCGCCATTGCACGTCCCTCGAGAACCACCGTCGTGCCCGGTCGCTGGTCGCTCAAGCACAGTGCCATTGTTCTCCCCCTTGAGCACTGCGGCCGTCCTCTGTTCTCAGTGTTAGATCACGCTCTCTCCCCAGGACTCGAAAAACCTCTCGTATCAGATGCCGACGGAGGTCCTGCATGACATTTGTGGCGTCATGTACTCCGGAAGGTTGGAGTTATAGTTCTGCGGAAGCTAAGAGCAGAGGTGACTGGTGTTCGCCGTTGAAGCAGTGGAAGAGCCGGAGACCATTTCGCCCGATTTCTCGCAAGTTTCCGAGCCCGAACGTTGACGCGATTTGCGAACTTGGCGTTGAGAAACACGATCGAGTTTGAGAAGGAAAATCGCACACACTGTCGACGACGTTGACTTCGAAGTCGAAGGGACAGCGCGTTCGTGCCTGATTTCTGTTTTGGCGCGGTGATCGCAGGCAGGGGCTTGATGAGGAAATGATTGTTGGGCTTTAGAGCTTGATTGTGGCCCATTGCAAATTTGGGAGATTGTGGTTGCTGATAGGAGGTGCGATTTTATGTCGAAAGAATTTTAATTTTTGCAAATTTGAATATTGAGGAAAATTTCTAGTATAAGGCTTCCTTTGTTTTGCAAAAAATAAATGATTTGCAAAAAAAATTTCTAAAAGTAATCGGTTGTATCACTTACAAAAGCGAATGAACGAAAAATATTTTTATTGTCTAGGACAATGTTTAGATGTAAATTGTTGTGGGTGGTGAATTTTTTTCAATAGAATAATCATTTGAAGCGATACAAGAGATTATTTTTAGGAAAATATTTCTCAAATTATTCAATTTCTGCGAAACAAACTTAAATGTATGAAAATTTGGTAATCTTGTCCATAACTCAAGCACGTATTATTTTCCATCTGTTTGGTCCTCACCCACTTTCCACATTGCTTATGTGCCACGCGGAAGTCCTAACCCACAATCCGACCCGAGCTCCCTCACGACTCAGCGAGCCAATCCATTAGGTCGCCCATTCTTCAAAGGCAATGATCTAAGGAGGAAAAAAAAAATAAAGTTTGAGTATGGATCACTGAAATTGTATTGAACAAAAATGGGTAATTTTGATTGGGCAATTGCCGACCTAACCCAAACCCATCCCGACTCATCCGTTTGACGGGTCCAGTGTCCTTGGGAACGATCAACCGAGGGTATCGATAAATTGATCGTTCTTCTATTAGATGAACTCGGTACATTAAAATTTAAATTTTTGTTACAAAAGGAAGGGAGGGGGAAAAAAAAGAGAGAGCATCTATTGTCAAGCCATCTAATCATGAAATCGTGGCTGGGGACATTTGGTTAGGCAAAGATGAGACAAAAGCCTCATATTAATACATTAAGACATACGCAAGTGGCCCAATTAGAAACATCATTTGAAAATTGGTAGTCATGAGATTCCCGCATTAGACGGCCGAGGAATAGGTTTTGGCCCCCAAAGTCATTTGTCAGTACTCCGGCAGCATCATCCCAACAACCCCTCCTTGGCATCAAAATCGTCATCACCATGTCCTATTAGTGCTCCTCTTCGATTTTAACCCACTTTTCTAATACCATGGTTTATTTTATTTTTTTTCCGTTCATCCTTCGAAACCATATCACTCTACACTTTGCCCTTCTATAGCTCCACATGAAAATTATTTTAGACGCCGTATGAATGAATCATTCAACATCTTAGTAAATAGTTTGCCTGTCGTGATCGGTACCATTCGTGCATCGAACTAAGTCAAGACTATCTGATGGCAGAAGTGAACTCGCCACTATTCGAGAAAATCCATAGCTCAGGTTCAGGATAAGCAACCATCCCTATCATTTGCATATGACGCACCAAATTAAGTTAAAAACTTCGAGAATGAATTCGGAAGGGTGAGTCTGCGTCCTTAGCACAAGCTTGGGAAAATTACCAAAAATATCTTGAACCTATTGCAATTATGCTAATTCAACTCTGAACGTTTTTCTTTGTCAATTGATTTGCAATTAATATCAGTTCAGTTCATTTGACCAATTTTGGCTAGATATCATGGACGTAGCCTAGCTGTTTTTTTTTTTTTTTTTTTTTTGATAACCGAGGTGTCCGCGCGGCCGGCGAGCTTGTGCTCAAACCAGCGGTGAAGCACGACTAGTCCTCGGGAGGACCCGCAGACCCCACAACCACGGGCCCTCAATTAAGTCACCTGGCGCCGAGAAGTTTTGAACCCAGAACCTCTCGTGAAAGGAACTGAGCGCAAACCAACTGGGCCACCAGATGGTGGGTATATCATGGACGTAGCCTAGCTGTTGTTAACTTAGAGAATTTAAAATTTTATTTTAATATTTTTTTGGAATTATTTATTTATTTTATAGTTTCTTTATCTTTCTTTCTTCATTTCCTTCTCCCTCCAATCGGTCACTGGCTAGACCTCATCGGCCTCTAGGAAATCTCACTCCTGCCTGACAATGGTGAGGGCTAGCCTCACCCGGCCATGGAGAAGCCGCCCTTGTCTAGAGACAGCAAGGTTGAGCCTCACCCTTGTAAGTGGTCAGCGAGGGTAAGCTTTATCAAAGGTTGGATTGGTTAGAGGAGGAGAAAGAAGGAAAGGAAGAAAAAAATAAGAAAAATAAAAATAAGGAAAATAAAATAAAAATAACAAAATGATTCGAGACTCAATTAGCAAAAAAAAAAATTAGAACTGAATTTGCACAAATATAAAAGATTTAAAAACTATTTCGGTAATTCTTTCGTACATGCTCATTAGTACTTCTTCTTTTTTTTCTTTTTTCTTTTTTTGCTAGAAAAACACTTTCATTCCATCACAGTAGTACAAATATTACAGGGAGGAAAAAGAGCCTACAATAAAATGATTGATAAAAGAAGATTCTAATAACACTTTATTTTTCACCTTACATGGGAGATCATTAAAAAAGAAAACAAGATATCGTTTCTATCTAATGTAAAGCCCAATTTGCTAGCTCGTGACCAATTGCATACAAGTTCTACTGGTCCACGTCAAACTCCATCCTAGACTGTTTCTTAGGAGGAAACGAAAATTCGAGATGAAAGGATGAATGTACCAAGGGCAAAGGCTTATATGTTGTATTACATCAATTAACATCTTGCAATCACTTTCAAAGACTGTTTTATGAATACCGAGAGATTGAGCAGCATTGCAAGCAAGAAGAAGAGCCGCAACTTCCACTTCCAATGGCCAATTCCATCTTCCTCATCTTGTCCACGCTTGAACAACCGAGAGTCCAATCGTCCATGCAATAATACCTATGGCCCGCTTATTATCTTTCCACGTACTATGTACTTAACCCAAGGACGCGAGGTCAATCCAATCCGTCAGTGACTAAGCTAGAAGTCCACACACATATATATATTTGTGGACGAATGCCATTTATTCAACCGATCACCTCCCAACTACCAAAAAAAATCAAAAATCAAAAATCACACGATGGACAAGAAATATCTCTAGCCACTAATGAAGTTTCAAATAGCTAATTTAATAAATTAGTTTTGGGAAAGTGAAGCAAATATGTCTGCCACTGAGCCTGCCATAGTTTCTCCAATCTGCCCCATTAACTGAACGGGGGACGCAGTAATTTGTGCATGTCCCTACTACCTTATGTGCCATTCAGATTCACATCAAAAATATGAAGGAGGAACAACAGAAGAACCTGCAATGGCGAATCCGTAATTTCAACCAAAGCACTACCCAAATATTTATTTCCCCATCTTACTTTATGTGTGTGTATATATACATACAGGCGTATAAGCCCAATTGATTCCACATTGTCTTCCTCTTCCTCGCATCGTTTGTATCCCCCCCAAGCATCCATAGTTTCAGAGCTTGTTGCTTGCGAGCAGTATGCAAGCCAATGCAATATGCCAGCTAAGTCCAACCAAATTGCTCCCAATATTCCCAAGGCATGATCGAGCTCCGGCGGGCCGAGCCCCCGTCGAGGCCCCGCGAGCGATCTCGATCTCCACCTCGGAGGGTCGCTCTTCGGGCGTCCCCCCGGTGGAGGCGGAAGAAGAGCGGGTGGCCGCGTTCTGGGACTACCAGTTCCTCTTCGTGTCCCAGCGTTCCGAGACTGCCGAGCCCGTCGCGCTCCGGGTGGTGGACGGGACGGTGCCGCCGGATTTCCCCTCGGGGACGTATTATCTGATTGGCCCGGGGCTCTTCGCCGATGACCACGGGTCGACGGTGCACCCTCTAGATGGGCATGGCTACCTAAGGGGCTTCATCTTCGGCGGCGGAGCGTCCGAAAACAAGGAGGTTAAGTTCATGGCCCGGTACGTGAGAACCGAGGCCCAAGTCGAGGAGCACGACCCGGCGAGCGGCACGTGGCGGTTCACGCACCGGGGCCCGTTCTCGGTGCTCAAGGGAGGGAGGAAGGTTGGCAACACCAAAGTGATGAAGAACGTTGCCAACACCAGCGTGGTGAAGTGGGGAGGGAAGTTGCTGTGCCTTTGGGAAGGCGGCGACCCGTACGAGATGGAGCCCGGGTCGTTGAGCACGGTAGGGAAGCTCAAGATGATCGACGGCCATGGCAAGCCGCAGCACGGCGAGGGCCGCGGTGCCAGTGATGTATGGGATGTCGCCGCTAGCATTTTGAAGCCCATCTTACGTGGTACGTGAAAATATAGAAAATCTCTGTCTAGGTGAGTTGCTCTTCGTGTTCATTTTTTAACACAAAGTCCTAAAAACGCAGGAGTGTTCAAAATGCCGGCGAAGAGAATGTTATCGCATTGCAAAGTGGACGCAAAGAAAGACAGGCTTCTCACTTTGTCGTGCAATGCAGAGGACATGCTTTTGCCCTGTAGTAACTTCACCTTTTATGGTAATCCATTCTCATTTCGTTCTTTCTGTGTTCGCGAGTTAGTCGAGTCGAAAGTTCTAGTTACAGGGTGTTGACCCGAAGGGCCAAACGAAAGTCTACTCTTTGTTTACCGCGACTTACGTGTGCTCTGCCTGCAACTGCAGAATTTAACTCGAATTTCGAGCTGCTACAGAAGAAGGAATTCAACATCCCCGATCATCTGATGATTCACGACTGGGCTTTCACCGACACTCACTATATATTATTTGGTAATCGCATCAAGGTTGACATTCTAGGTAATGCTGAAATATTCGGAATTCGAACTTCGCATTCATTCGATGGTTTAGACTTTTAGAATAATTAACAGTGAAGTCACAAAAATTTGCATATTATCGGGGTAAAGAGTCATGGGTTCAAATCTTTTCTGCCTTCTTATTTGCATCGATCATTAAATATTTCAACGCTTGACATTTGAAATTGGAATTTCGTGCAGGGTCAATAAGTGCGGTGTGTGGAGTATCGCCGATGATATCGGCATTATCAGTGGACCCCGGCAAATCGACTTCCCCGATATATCTTCTTCCAAGATCACGGGAAGAGAGCCAGAAGGGAAGAGATTGGAGATCCGCCATTGAAGTGCCTGCACAGCTTTGGCTTCTGCATTTTGGCAATGCCTATGAGAACGTGGACGATGAGGAAGGGACGAGGGAGATACGCTTACAAGCCTGCGTCTGTTCCTATGAATGGTTCAATTTCCACAAGCTCTTTGGTGGGTATAGCTTCAAACTAATCAAGAAGTCACGATATGTGTTGGTGCAATTGCTTGACTAAACTAGCTGAACCTTAGTCAATATGTTTATTTCGAGATAATTTTCAAAAAAAAAAAAAGTCATAAACCTATCATACGACGGCCAGTTCAGTTCTAAGCCTTTCAATATGTCAATTTAGTCCTAAATTTTTTTTTTTACAATTTTCCAATTTAGTCCTAATAAATTTAATTGTATCAATTCAATTCTAAACATTTTTAAAAATTTGCCAAGTTAGTCCTAAACCAATTTTTTTTTGGATAATTAACCGAAAGGACTAAATTAACAAATTATCAAAAGTTTAGAATTAAATTGGCAAATTGAAAGGTTCAGAACTGAATTAATAAATATCAAAAAAATTTATGACTTAATTCCACAATTAAAATGTTTAGAACTGAATTGGCGGCTATACAATAGATTTAAGATTTTTTGGGCAATTTTCCCTATACATTTTAGTTCTTGCATAATCATAAGGTAGTGGCAAATAAATTTTTCTCTCATCAACAATTGAACCATCGGAACCAACCAATTCAGGGAGCGGAGGTTCCAGAACCAATCGGTTCGGTTCCGGTTCTAATATTTTGGAATTGAGGATCGTAGTATCGATTCCGGTTTTAAGCTTGGGAACCGATCCACCCCGGAAGATTATTCCTGGTGGATCATAGATCTTTTCCTCGACTTGAGCATGAATTTGGTTCTGGGTACACGTTACAATTTCGTCGAAGTATATTTGGGCAGGATTTAACTTGTATTTCTGGCAATAACAGGATACGATTGGCAGAGTGGAAAATTGGATCCTTCCATCATGAATGTCAAACAAGACGGGAAAGCCTTACTGCCTCATCTGGTTCAGGTGGATATTTTACTACCCCCACGTGCATAGGTGGATGCAATGCGATTGCATGCACTAAAGAAAAGATTCACTTGCTGACGCTTCTATGCTGTAGTATTAGTCTTCCTATTAAGGGAAAATTGCACAATTTGGGACTCTGCACATACTCACTACTTTAGGGCTTGCATAATGCAGGTGTCCATTGACGTCGATGCTGAAGGGGATTGCCAAAAGTGTTCCGTGGAGTCTCTCAACAACTGGACGCGGCCTACGGATTTCCCCACGATTAATCCAGAATTTTCGGGGAGGAAAAACAAGTACATATATGGCGGAACAACTTCCGGCTCCCGTCCGACACTGCCACATTTTCCATTCGACTCTGTCGTGAAGCTCAATTTGTCCAATAAGTCTGGCAGCACATGGTCGACCGGCAACCGCAGATTCATCGGCGAGCCGATTTTTGTCCCCAAAGGAACCGGAGAAGACGATGGGTACATTCTTGTGGTTGAGGTATATAACCAACACAACTGCAGCCTATTTACATCCGTTGCTATTGCTAGCGAGATTCATATAACCCGTCCCGCTTCTGTCTTGCAGTATGCAGTCTCGATTCAGCGATGTTATCTAGCCATCCTGAATCCGAAGAGGATTGGAGAAGCCGATGCTCTCGTAGCACGACTCGAAGTGCCTAGAGAAATGAACTTCCCTCTGGGATTTCATGGTTTCTGGGACGTCGATAGTTGACCTGTACACACACTGTAATCCATAACATCAATACTGGGTGTGGACGTATTCTTGGCTATGGGAGTGCATTTGCTTGCCTTTCTGCTCTAGACTTCCAGGTGGTTGTTGCTATACTGAATCCACTGTACACACTACTGAAATTGCTAGCTATGGAAACACTGATCGATGGTCCTAACCAGCAAAAACAAAAAACAGTCCGAGTCCATCATGCCACAGTTACATTACACCAATGCCAGCCATGCGGCCACTGCCGCCAGACACCAGTAGGCAAGCGCACGTCAATGGATCTTAATATGATTCGAATGTGACTTGACCATCAGTAGAAACACAACTTTTCCATCACACCAGCCAAAACTAGATAAAACCTCAACTAGCACGCTACTCAAGGTGATTCATGTCTAATCTGAAGCTGAAGTCGAAGAATTGATCTTGACAATTTGAGGAAGCTTCCATACTCCAGTTGAGAATGGCGGCTCCTAACTAATTATAGCTGCCACTATAGGCAGTCTCGTTTAGGTACCAGTCATCGCCACTTCACAAATGTAACTTATCGAAGATGAAAAAGATTGAAGTAACCAAATTTAGGTGAAGGCTTCTCGCGCTTTCGTTGGGAGGTCTAGGTCAGGCTCAAGTTCAGTGAGAGGTGAAAAATATTGATCCACCATGTCTTCTGAAACTTTATCCAAGCTTGGAGGATCCCACTGCAATTTCACAATCCAGAGAGTTTAAAACTGCATATGTGTTCCCACATCAAATTGTTCGATTGTTGAGTTAAATTGAATATAATCAACCAACTTAGCTCCACAAGTAAAATATCTAGAAATGAAGGATGGAAAAGAATTTACCTTTGGTGCTAAATCCTTGTCCACCATTCGCGCCCGAACCCCCTGTAAGGAAACCGTCACAAATATAACTACTAAAAGATCATGTATTCCGACATAGAGAAAGACAATCTTCACCTCACCTCACAAAAGTCGCAAGAAATCTGCTTAGAAATTCCTTGTAGGGACATCCGATACTCACGAGCCAAGCATTGGTCAAGTGTTTGGAACCTCCCTTCTCGTATCTAAAGCACTAGCCTGATTCAGAATTCAAACGAAGAAATGCTTGCAAACAGGAAAAAGACAACAAGATGCATATGAGGACTCACAGATCTCAAAGAAACCTTCAAGCTCAATGGGGAAGCTTCTCTAAGTCTCCTAAGGGCGAAAGTGCCCCATGAATCCTTCAGTCCAGCTGTTTTGCTTTCCTGAATGACAATATGGCACCATAGCAATTTAGAGTCTCACTTAAATTAAGCCCACCAAGACGAGCAAAGTAATCGTACAATTTACTTTGCTGATGGAGTGAACTTAATGTTTCAAAAAAAAACAAAAGAAAGAAAGATTGAAGCTGGCTTAATGCATGATGTAAATGATTTTGTCAGAACCTATTAGCACACTCATTCAGCAGAAGTACGAATACAAAAATCCCAAATCCCAGGGCTGCCTATGCATATGAAATGCAAAATTTACCGCATATGGATTATACTAATTCAGCATGCAGATAACTTTTCTGGAATAGACTCATAATCATCAATCAGGCATAGTATCTAACCAAGGCATCAACAATCTCTTCAACTGTGTCGTGACCGAAACATTTATCCACCAACTCTATCCTTCAACATTAAACAAGAGACAGTTAAGCATAACTTTATCAACAGATTTGGAAGAATGAATGAGAAAACAGAAGTATAACACAAGTTCCAGGTGTATTTAAGTAGGCATATCATATTATCTGGGCAGGAAAGAGCACCAACTTGTGAATTACACTCATCTCATCTGGACAGACAAGGTCTCCATATTTTTCCAGCATACTCTCAATCACTGATGGATCATCTGTAACCAATTTCCCCAGTTGTTCTTCTATTAAGGGAAGTCTCTGCAGCATGACATGGAAAACAGAACTCAATACTGCAATAGGTGCTGAAGTGAGGAACCACCAATGAGTAATGAAGAGTAAAGGTGAATAACTGCATCAAGGGTATAGTGCGTAGCAAGGCCGCAAGCAATCATTTCAGCACCAGTGAGTTTCTCTCCTGTTAGAGCCAAATACTCTCCTACAGAAAACGGGTGCATTTCATTTGAGGATGGTAGGTAAACAATGATAGCTGTCCTAAATTATTGAGTGACCAAAGGAAAGATGCTTCCACAGAACACTCAGTAAATAAAAACACCGGCTTTTCTTTAAGGACGTATAGATATAATGCTACACAATGTCAAGAATTGTCCGCATATAAAGGTTGAAATTGCAAGAAGAATGGAAGCTACAGCCACATACCTAAATGACCGGGTAAATGTGAGAGATAAAAGGAGGCTCCAGCATCAGGGTGGAACCCAATAAGAGTCTCCGGTGTCGCAAAGACCTGCAAAATAAGCTAATTCAACAGCCACGAACTTGTGAACCACAAATACACCGCGTAAGTGGATAAACCACTTATAACAGTTTTGTATGCTAAATACAGAATGTCCATTGAACTCAGCAATAATTAGCAGAATTGAGGGTCAAAATATAGATTTTAGTCAACTGTGCATGTGTTTCAGTTCAATCCAACGCTTGCAAGAATTATGGCACATCATCTTCCTTAGCCATTAAAATGGACCCTGGAGAAAACCAGCTAATCAACTTTTTTTGGACTGCATTGACAACGGAGAGCTGCAGTTTATCTTTGCTTGTCACCACTAGCTCTCTAGAAAGCTTCATCAAACATTGTTGGCTACATTTTAGTCAAATACTGTGTGAAAAACATTGTAGGCATTCTATAGCATGATACTTTGGGTAGCTCAATGGAGGCAGTTACCAAAAAATTGCGTCATTAAATTTTGGGGGGAATATAAATAATCTAATGGTCCCCAAAAGCCACAAATGTGCAAAGATCCAAAAGACCATACATTACAAATACTGCTACGATGCCAAGCTGACCATTTTCGTTTTCCATGTGTAAGGCTTCATCCTGAAGAAGCAATTACAAAGTAATTTCTCCCAGACAGTGTTCTATAAACCAAAACATGCATGCTGGTTCAACCATTTGGACTGGGAACTTGCTCCCGTACAATCCAACTTGACCCCTGAAGAAGCAATTACAAAGTAATTTCTCCCAGACAGTGTTCTATAAACCAAAACATGCAAGCTGGTTCAACCATTTGGACTGGGAACTTGCTCCCGTACAATCCAACTTGACCCCTTCAGTAACAAGTGGTTAAAGCTGTAAGATACTGGCATTGACTACAATTAATCCAGTAAAACCAGGTAAAACTGGCTCCATCTGGATTTCCAAAAATGTAATTCAAAGCTTTAGGCATGCATTGAGCCTCAAACTTCCACTAAGACTCTGATACACGCTACACCAACAAACCACAAACAACTTTTTGCTAATACATGTAACAGAGGCCACGTAAACCTTGTGATCCTTGCAAAATCAGAAGCCATGTGCATCTGCCAGCTTTGGAAAGTGAAATGAAGTGTATTTGATAATTAAATATCTCATGTCAGCAACACAAAAAGGTGACCTGCCAACATTACCACTAGGCAAGCTTCCTCTACCGGTGAAGTAAGAAATTTTAGATAAAGTGACCAAAGCATCAAGATTTCTTAAGACGGTCATGCCAATGTATGTACATATTCCACATCAATCAGACACAAAGCATCAAGATAGCTAGCTCATTAAATTATTATCTTTCCTATATGGCAAGGAGGAATTTATGATCTAAAAACTCCATTAAATTCTTTTAACAAGTACATCATCCATACAACTCATCATGATAACATTTGGAACATCAGTTACTTAATAAGAAGTTCAAAAACGAAATTCCGAGGACATGGGCATTGAAGAGAGCAAGCAAGCATAAATTATGAATATGACTATGATATCCAAATGATGCAAAAAAGCATGTCAGAACAATGTTAAAGCTATATGATATGAAGTGGAAATAAACAGCTCAGAGCTCCCAAAGGCATACAGTTTTATCAGTTGCAACTCGAAATGTCCCTGGAATTGAAACTCCAGCACCACCTCCCATTGTGATGCCATTTAACAGAGCCACCTACATGGAGATTAGGGCATTTGTTTGAGCACAAAAAGTTCTCATAATCGAACTAAAACTAAAGCTAAACTATGCAAGCAAATTCTGGATCTAGCATATCCATCCTACTTTTGGTGCACGAAAGGCAAATCAATAATAGTAATGGAAAGAGGATGAAGAATTCATTGAGCAGTTAGCCAATGGCGCAATAATAACGACTAATAGCCAATGGCGCGATAATAACGACTAACTGAATAGATCATCAAACTTACATATAGAAATATAATAAGGTCATCTGCATGGGCAAAAATTAGGCACACAATCCAACTACTATGTTTTATACAATTTGAACAACAGTAGCTCCAACTTCAATAAGAGTTGATGTATTGATCCACATCAGTCTGGTTGTGCAAAAACATTACCAAAACCATGAGCATAGCACAAGTCAGATAGGATAAGAAACTATGCCTGAACCAGTGACATTCGTCTCGAGCTTCACAACTATTTATCCAGCAGAACTGATCCAGATCACGAAACTCTCTAGAAGAACATCAATAACTAGTCTTCTGTAACATAAAATTTCTTTCAGACTGGCATGCTTCAGACAATCTAATCCGGTACTTAAGCACATTTTTAACAAGGGGAAAAATATATCAATCCTGGAATTAACAGTGCAGTCGACATAATGTTTTTTTTGGGTAAGGTGCAGTCGACATAATGTTGACCTGCACTTCACCATACGCTATACAGTCCAGTTAGCCCTAGGCACACCCCTCAATAAGATCTTTTTAATATAAAATCTTGCCCATCATATCTTAGATTAGTGAAGAACCAATATTGTTTGGAGGATTACATAATTCTTCTTCTGTATATTTCATAAGCTATGATCACATGAACATCAGATGTAATGCTGTCCCATGGCATTTGGTGGTACATAATATTCTCAGCTTCAAACGATCATATCAAATGGGTGGGCAATCCTCTTGGTGCTACTCCTAGGAGAAGCTTAATCAATAGAAATAGATGAAGCATTCTCTCAGAAGTTTCTGTGATAGATACTAGTCAAGCGGTAGACTTGAAACACTTGTAGAAGGGGGAACATGAATTGGAGGAAAAACAGAAGAGCAAGCAATTGAACCCAAATGCTGCATGGTCGCATCACATGATTGGTAACTTTGCATATTGCAGTCTAAAAAAAGTACTGTGGCTTTTTCCCTTGCATTTAATGGAGTGGGAAATAGATTGGCGTACGGTCTATCTTAAGACGGAATGGAGGAAAGCTATTCGCATTGTCAAGAGAGGAAAGGGGGAGTATTTCCTATGTTCTGCCCTGTTTAGTCCTTTCCATTTTTTATATTTATTTTTATTTATTTATTTATTTTTGGGGTATCCATGTTTTTGCTTTTATTTTAGTATATTTTACGCTTTTCGTTTCGGGTTCATCGACCGCCGACCCCAACTGGTTTGGGATAAAGGTGATGTTGATGTTGATGTTGATTGATACTGCTGCACCACCTCCGCTAGTGTATACATAAAGGTTAACACATACAACCATCTTATCTGAAACCTTTCCCTCCCCTTCTGCACACAAGCCTGCCAATTTTTAGTATCCAAATTATCTCATCCTTAATGTCTCCACAAGCATTCTACTAAGGTTATCTTCCCTTAAATGCTCTCACAAAGCATCCTCATCTCAGGTTCAGTCATATTATATGTATCTTGGCATCTTATGCACTGATGATTTGTCCCGTAAGACATGGGCAGGCTTGTCCTCAGCTTAACAGAATTTTCCTTTAAACTTTAGTAGTATCTAGCAATCTCACAAAACTTCAAGCCAAATTCTCCATAAAATAAATCCAACTAATATCCTGTGAGACCTCTTCATCCCTTCCGTCATGTTTGGCAAAATAGAACCACAATTGTGAAAATCATCCAACTCTTTAGTTCCTTTTTCATAGGCATCTAACTATTTAGTTTTTGATTTCCTATTCTCACTTCATTTTGCATTGCTTCTTTTACTAAATTTTCATCTCACACGTTATGCTTTGTAATTCTTTTCATTGTTCAACTAGATGATACGCCCCTTACACAGGCAGTAATTTTTAGAAATTTTAAAATTACACATGCAGTAATTTGTGGATAAGCGCCATAGAAATTAGCCGACAAAGGATGACTAAATTAAGTTGATCCCCTTAAATATGTAACGCTGGCAACTTGTTTATATTTCTTGATATGCCCAAGGAATCAAATCTCCTATAAGCCTTATCAAATCAACAGTAAGTAGAAAAAACGACATATCCATGTTCCCGCAATGAGCATATTTTATCCTTGATTATCCGCAATGAGCATACTTTATCCCCAACTGATTTGGGATAAAGGTGATGTTGATGTATCATCTAACAGAGAAAGAAAAGTATTCAAGCATTTCAAACGAAAAATCTATCTAACCAACCACAGGATTTGTAGATCAAGACACAACCCGAAAATTATGCTCATAATCATGACACTGCTTCAAAACGTTTAATACTTACATGTGGCTTCAAATATGTACCTAAAAAGTATATATATCTATATAACGTCCTAAAGAAGTCCTTGCAGTCCTCTATCTTTCCTGCATCAAGTTAAAAGTAGTCGAAGAAATTACCAGGAAGTAGCATAATTGTGAAAGACTTCTTTTTTATAGGTAGCATTGTCATAAAAGATACAACAAGCGAGCAAACCACATATTATAGGAAAATAGGTTAAAGACCTCTTCAAGGTACCTTAGATGTAATGATAACAAGAGAATAAACCACGTAATGTAGACATCAGAAAACCTTCCCATTGTACATATCCCGTTTCCCTCAAGTGATATTCTAAAATATGCCACAGGGTGAATCACTAAAACTTGCAGCCAATGTTGTCAAAGGAAATTGCCAGGAGAACCTGCTGCTTGAGCTAATCAGTGCCTTACCTACCTACTCTCCATAAAATTTCAAGCAAGACAATCTCATTCAAGCACACATGTTCTTGTCCTAAGAGCCAAGCAATAGAGTGGCACCATGTTTAAGTTTGTCAAATACATTACCAGATCCAGATGAAGTCCAAAACCTTCACTTTCTCATGCATGGAATAGTGTACCTAAATAAAATGTTTAGTTTTTTCTTGGGAAAACCCTAAATAGTCTTTTGTTGTTTAGATAGATTTGCATTGCAGCTC
Organism: Psidium guajava; assembly: GCA_016432845.1. Taxonomy (NCBI): domain Eukaryota; kingdom Viridiplantae; phylum Streptophyta; class Magnoliopsida; order Myrtales; family Myrtaceae; genus Psidium; species Psidium guajava. Next base: position 12,110,705 of record CM028230.1, on the reverse strand, counting down.
TCAAAGATAGTTTGAGATTCGACATTTTAGTTCATAAAGCATTCACTTTTTGGTCAAGAGTCCCTCAAAATACTCATTTTGATAAAAACCTTCCCCTCAGCATTATTTTAGGCATATGTAAGCATATTTCATCCTGTCCTTTGATCAACAACAGACAGATGTTTTCTTTAGGGAAGAAATAATCAAACCAAAAGAACTTTGAAGCAGATGTAACATAAAGTGGGCAAAGTAGCTATAAAATCAAAACTGGTATCACCTCTATTTATCAATTGGTAGAGGCCAACAATATCGCCCCCAGCACAGAACGCCTTGCTGCCACTGCCCTTCACAAGTTCGACATCCAAACAACATTATTTCTTTTGATGAACACCACAGCATCAATGAGAATTCGTTGTCTGTCGGCATAGAAAGAGACCCCTACCTTCATCATCACGAAACCTATGTCCGGATCATCTTCCCAGTTTTTGTACAGTTTCTGCAATTTAGCACCCTGAAAACCAAAAACCACACGTGGCTACGTACATCAAACGCCTCCCCTCCAAATGTGAGGAATCGGGAAACGCAACACAAATTTCGAGGCAAAAGGGGATCAATCAAAGAACTACGGAAACCACAGCCGCCAAGCAAGGTAATGGCGGCAACTGGAGATTGGTGCATCGATCGAGCAACTCGGTATACAGCAAAAGGAGATTTCGAACGGCAAAACACACCATTGCCGTAGTGAGAGCATTGAGAACCGAAGGCCGGTTGAGAATCGCCGTCCTCGAACAGCCTCTTCCCTCGACCAGGACCTGTCCCAAGGAGAGGAACTCGTTTCACCTCTAGCCCTACCTCTCAACTTCACAGAATCGTCATCGAAACATTGGAAAAAAGAAGCGATGAAGTTTAAAAACCCCCAAAATCGACACCGACTTGGTTTTCGAGATCATCGACCGACGCAGCATCTGGCAGAGAACGACAGAAGCTCCTGCAATGGCCGCGGAAGCGAGAGCCGCGAAGATTGCGAGCGAGCGACGCGGCTTCTCTGAAGCGACGCATCTTGGCTCTTTGCCTCGCTGAGGGCCTCCTCCTTTCTCTGCTCCGGTCACTGAGCAACCACCGTCCGCGGAGAAAATGTTGCGTACCCAATTGTTCCACGTCAGCACTTACACGTGTCGCAGTGGGCCCACCCGTCAGACAAAATTTGAAACTCTCGCTCGCGGGCCTCTCTCTCTCTCTCACTCGACGGTGTTTCTCCCTCCCCGGTCTCTTCACTCTTCACTGTTCGCTCTCTCTCTCCTCCCGACTTGCTCTCGTCCGGCGAACGCTGAATGACTGGCTGGGGAAGAAGGTTAGGGTGAAGTGCGACGGAGGACGGGCACCATCGGCGACCTCAAGAAGCTCGTCGCCGCCCACACCGGCACCCGGGCCGACAAGATCAGTCCGCTCCGAACCTGACCTGTTCGTACTTCCTGCTCGCTTTCGGCGGAGCCACCAGTACGTGTGCTGACGATTGCTCCGCGTGTGTAATTTCGTTTTGTTTTAGGTGCATTCATTTGGGTTTTAGCTGTTGTTCAAGGTAGACGGAAGATTTTTTCTTTTATTTTCTGCTGTACAAGGATTGCAGAGCTTGTAACAGAGTAAATGGAGGCTTTCAATATGTGAAGGGCCTATGTGCTTTCGCCGCCATGGTTGAAGTTTCCTCGATGATTCTGGTGTTTAGATTTTCCTTTCACTTGAGAAAAGAGAAGCCCTTTTTGGCACCAAGGGGAAAATTAGCACCACCACAATATTTCTTTACCTGGACTTCAATCTCTCTGCTTCATCTGCTTTAATTCAAAGTTTTCTGAAATGCCAATACTACTTTGAATTCATATCGTGTTTGAACTTGAATTCAAGCAGCTTCGAGTCGTGCTTAACCTGATCAAAGTTGAAAATACAGGTACTCTCATCTCATTCAGACCGGATGAAAACATCAAAGTCTTCTTTTCCACTTCGAGTACTCTCATTCACACCGGATGAAAACATCATATACCTCCAAGATAACAATTTTATTTCCCGTCCAAATGTTAAGATGAAAATATAAGTACAACTATGTAATCTTTCAATTAAAAAAGTAATGCTCATCCTTGTTCGTGCTATCCGGTGCTGTCGTGAAATGGGAAAAGGACACTTGTAGTACCAATAGTTGTGTATAAAGATCCTTTTTGTGCCAAAATTTTTAATCGAATTACTTTAGTATCAAATCGAAAACAAAAGGGTCACTTTACTATCAAATTGGAGACAAAAAGATTATTTTAGTGCTTTCGACGAAATTTTTTGACCAAAAGTACCATGTGTTATAAATAATTAATTTTTAATGCAAATGATATTTAAAAATAATAATAAGTCCACGTGGACTTCTACACTTTAAAATAATTAAACTAAATCAAATTCAATTTTAAAAATTAGCTAAAATTTAAATTAGTTTAAAATTAAGAATAAGCTTAACATTTTAACAAAAAAAACCTTAAAATTTTTATTTAAAAAAGAAGGGAAAAAAAGGGAAACATTGTCACTTAATTTGCGATCCCCCTTTTTTTAAAATTTTCAGCTTATTTTTTAAATTATTTTAAATAAAAGATTTAAATTTAAAAAAATGCCACCTGGGACCTCCAACAAACCACATTAGCATCATATATTAATAAAAAAAAAAGGTATCACATCAGATTTTCGGCGAGTGAGTACTCAAGTGATCCTTTTTCAAAAATTTTGACACTAAAGTGATCCGACGAAAACTTCTGACATCAAAGTAATCTCTGTACACAACTGCTAATACTAAAAATGTTCTTTTCCCTCATGAAATGTTTCCACCTTTATAATAATTCTCTTAAGTTTAGTAAATGTATATGTGTATATGCGTGTAACGGGAAAATTGTCAAAAAAGTCCTAAACCTATTGCATTTTTGCCAATTTAGTCTTAAACCTTTCAATTTTGCCGATTCAGTCCTAAATCTTTTCATATTTTGTCGATTCAATCCTAAACCTTTCGATTTTGCCAATTCAGTCCTAAACCTTTTCATATTTTGCCGATTTAGTTCTAAACCTTTCGATTTTGCCGATTTAGTCCTAAATCTTTTCATATTTTTTCGATTCAGTCCTAAAATTTTTATTTTTTTAAAAATATCTTAGAAATATATCCAAAAATTAAAAAAATAATTATAAGAAAATTATAAAAAAAATTTATAAAAATTTAAAAAAATTTAAAAAAATAAAAAAAATTAAATTTTAAAAAAAAAACATTAAAAAAATTTAAAAAAGAGTGAGCCATCGCCGCTGCTGCCCCCACCATCGTCGGCTCGCCCGTTCTTTTCAGCTTTATTTCCAAAATATTTTTAAAAAAAATTTAAAAGTTTAAGACTGAGTCGAAAAAATATGAAAAGATTTAGGACTAACTCACCGTCGCACTCATCTCTTTTTTTTATTTAGCTTTTTTTCAAAATATTTTTAAAAAATTAAAAATTTTATGACTGAATTGGCAAAATATGAAAAGATTTAGGACTAACTCACTATTGCTAGCGGGTGAGGGGCCTAAACTTTTTAATTTTTAAAAATATTTTGGAAAAAAAGCTGAAAAAAAGAGAAAAAAATTGACGATTTAGTCCTAATTTTTTTAAATTTTTTTCAAATATTTTGAAAATAAAGCTGAAAAATGGGCGAGCCGGCGATGGTGGGGCAGCAGTGGCGAGGGCTCACTCATTTTTTAATTTTTTTAATTTTTTTAATTTTTTTAATTTTTTTAATTATTTTTAATTTTTTTTAATTTTTTTATTTTTTTATTTTTTTATTTTTTTTATTTTTTTTTTTAATTTTTTTAATTTTTTTAAATTTTTTTAATTTTTTTAAATTTTTTTAATTTTTTTAAATTTTTTTAATTTTTTAATTTTTTTTAATTTTCGGATTTATTTCCAAGATATTTTTTAAAAAATAAAAAGTTTAGGACTGAATCGAAAAAATATGAAAAGAATTAGGACTAAATCGGCAAAATCGAAAGGTTTAGGACTAAATCGACAAAATATGAAAAGGTTTAGGACTGAATTGGCAAAATCGAAAGATTTAGGACTGAATCGACAAAATATGAAAAGGTTTAGGATTGAATCGGCAAAATTGAAAGGTTTAGGACTAAATCGACAAAAGTGCAATAGGTTTAGGACTTTTTTGACAATTTTCCCTGCGTGTAACACGATCGATTTCATGTTTACATGGACAACGCCCATTGTTGCCGCCTGCTTGTTTCGAGGATGCATCATGCTAGGTCGGCTGGAGCCAGGCCGTAACTCTCCACCTGCTCGGTGCCCAACTGTCTGCCGAGGTCTTGAACGGCAAGATGGAATCGATCGATGCTGCATTTCCTCTGCTCGAATCGGCAAGGTCTCTTGACTTGCTTACAATTTTCGGCGTTGGCGTGGCTCGTCAGATGTTGTTTGTACTGCGGATGTCGTTGAAGCCTGTGAAGGCGTGAACATAGCCACAGTGATAGCCGCAGTGATTGCCGGGTTTCCGGGCAAAGAAGGTATGGCGAGGAAGTATATGATTTGTAAAGACTTGCCAATCTGCAATGCTCGCGCTTCAGACCTTCGAGTGACATGCCGCTGCTGACCGAAAGGTGAGCAGTAATTTTTCTCGCCTCTAGGCAGTGACGTTATAGCTTTTGTTATACTTTACTTGCATAGCTACAAGTAATTGCCAACCCGGCGGATACAAACGCCCTTTGTCCTGAAAGATTTCGCTCCTTCGATCCCGGAGAAGAACATGGCAATGCCTCAGGAGACTTGAGCATAGCCTAGCTCTGACCCAAGTAGCCGAAAGGCTGCCCTGTAAGCAAAGTCGAAAAAGCCGTCGCTTGGGGCGACCGCTAGTCGACTCGGCATCCAGATGCTAATCGTGCCACCGTGACCATCAGCAGTAGAGAGCAATTTGCCCGAGATCGTTCTGCTGATGATAACTGGTTTGTCTAAACCCAATTTTAACGACTTTGTCGATATACCTCCATACAACGGAGGACATTAACTCAAATAGTTTGTCCGAAATCGAAGAAGCTCAAGATTTTCTGTTCTATTTCTTCCCCTACTAGAACGGAAAGACCAAAACCTGCGGCCCAACACTATGTACTGACATTTTCAAGGCACGTCCATTGCAATTTCGCTCCATCATGGGCAATGATGTGATCAAGAGGCTCGGAAGCTACCGAGTGGGCTGTCTTCTGCAAGTGCCGCTTGTGATCATATACGTGTTCGGGGTGCATGGCACTCCCGAGGTCGATAACCGAGATCTCGAATTCGATATAAGAAGGGAGATTCGTCAATTGTCCAAGATGGATTGTGGTTGATGCTGGGTTCGTTTATGCTGGATGGATATGTTCATTCCTTGGGTTAATCCAGTGGATCATAAGTATGAGGAGCACTTCTTTCTTTTTGTTCTGGTGGAAGAAGAACAAGAAGAAAAGGTGCAGTTAGGTTGTTTCCAAAGCTAGCCTGTGCTTTAATTTCTGAAGAGAAATTCATAAACGTGAATTAAAATAATATGCCGCTCAATATAGGCTCCGTTTGAAAAGGGCTTTTTCAATGGGCTTGGGGCCCAAATTTTGGGTGTTTTAGAATTTTTTTTCTGAAATGGCCTTTAAAGAAAAGTGGGCCTTGAGAAGGCTTCGGCTTGCTCGACATGTTTGTCCCTAGGGTTAGTAAATTTGTTTATTATAAAACTACCCTCACCAACTTTTCGATTTTTCGATTTTGCCCTCGTTATCCCTGCTCATTTTGTTTGCGTGAGGGCAGCTAGCAAGGGGACAATGACAGGCGAGCGAGGTCGTGTGACCCCAGGCGACTCTAGTTGAGGGTTGCCAGGGCCGCCTAAGGTCATGCAACCTCAAACAACAGTCGCCGAAGCTAGATCTAGGTCGTGGGCGGCCCTCGCGTGGGTTGGGTGACCCTCGTTGTGCGACCATCGCCGGGGGCCGCCTAAGGTCGTGCAAACTCAAACACAGCAGCCGGAGCAAGGAAAAAAAAAAGGTCCTTTCGGAAAAACTACATTTCGGAAAACTCCTGTAGCTTAAAGTACTCTGCATTTTTCCCCCAAAAGTCCATCCGAACACCTATGTTCATAATCATCAGTCGATGTAGTATCTAGAAGCTCATCTTTTAGCGGCATCCTTGATACTCGTTTGTCACCATTCCTGATCATTGTTGGTGCGAAGTGACGGAAAACAGAAGAATCATTGTTCATAGTGTTTCTTATACAGATTGTGCACTCCTAGAGTGGTTGTTTTGTCTGTCATCTAGAGCTCTGCATCAATGGCTGAACAGCCAATTTCAGTTCTGGCCCCTGGTGCTGCTGTAATGCTCCTCTACTTTCATTTGTATTTTTTTTTTCCAGATTGTACTTTATACAAAGAGTAATTCAACAAGTTTGTGGTATACTACAAGAAAGGGTCATTGAGGTTCTTTGCTTCCCAGTTAGGACACTATTCAATCGTATTCCTTTAGGTTTCTTGTGGACTTCGTTCTTTGTTCCTTGTTTTGGGCTTCTAGGAGTTGATTCTGAACAGGCACAACTTCATGATTGGACCGTTATATTTATACAGCAAGATCCTTCGAATGAAATGTTCTTTATCCTGATGAGAAATGGATTACACCAAGCTCTTCGAGAAAGCTGTGGTCGTTTCGTTCTCGGTTTCTTTGTTCTCGAAGATCATCAGACATATGTGGAGTTCCATGGATGCAGAGAAGGAGCCGGTGAAAGTGCTGGTTACTGGCGCTGCAGGCATGATTTCACTTCCACTGATCACATCCATTTTCTCTTAATCAGATGGTCGCCATCGGATGTAGTGCTCGGATGGTTCACCATTGCCGAATCTCGCATGATGTTCGCTTTACATGGATTCCTTGTTACAGTTGAAGTTACTGTTCCATCAATTTACGAGGTCGAGACTAACAGTGACGGCATGGGTTCTCCTTTGAATTCATGCCGGTCGCCCATAATTTTTTTAACCGGGAGTTTCGCCATTTTTCTTCCACAGGACAAATCGGCTATGCCCTCCTGCCTATGATTGCTAGGGGAGTCATGTTAGGACCCGATCAGCCTGTGATTATTCACATGCTCGACATTGAACAATCTGCCAAGGCCTTGGACGGCATGAAGATGGAGCTGATCGACGGCGCCTTTCCTCTGCTCAGAGGCAGACCTCTTCAAGCCGATTGCTCATCTTATGTGGTACTGAAATTTTGATGTGATCGGTGTCTGAATAGTCACTTTTACCGTGTGTGTGGTTCATCAGGTGTCGTGGCCACTACGGATGCCGACGAAGCTTGCAGAGACGTAAATATAGCTGTTATGCTGGGCGGTATACCCCGCAAAGAAGGCATGGAGAGGAAGGATGTCATGTCTAGGAACGTCTCGATTTACAAGGCCCAAGCTTTGGCCTTGGAGCAGCATGCCGCTGCCGATTGCAAGGTGACACAGACTGGACAAATTTCACTCTTCAGGAACACGGAAAAGTTGTTGCTTCTCTCTAGCAGTATGTTCCTTTTATAACTTGTGTCCGGCAGGTTCTAGTGGTTGCCAACCCCGCGAACACGAACGCGCTGATCCTGAAAGAGTTTGCTCCTTCGATCCCCGATAAGAACATCACGTGCCTCACGAGACTCGATCACAACAGAGCGCTGGGCCAGATAGCCGAAAAGCTGAAGGTGCACGTGAGCGATGTGAAGAACATCATCATCTGGGGTAACCACTCGTCGACTCAATATCCAGACGTTAATCACGCCACCGTCGCCACCAGCAGTGGCGAGAGATCTGTCAGAGATCTCATTGCCGACGATAAATGGTAGCTCAAAGTCCCTATTGATAGCGCAATTTTTGGATGCTATAGACCTATAGCCTGCCATTGGGTCACATTTCTCTGCAATAAGCTTCATTCTGGTTTCCGTGTTTTAACCAATACTTGACTGATCAATTAGTTGAAATGCAAGCAGCGCTCTCCTAGTACCTAATTTTGCTCCACTCTGTTAGATTTGGATCTCACTCCAAGTGCATATTATTCGCCAAAGTTGAAGAGCTCTTCATGTGACTCTTCCATCTTCTGTCGTCTTTTTACTTAGGTTGAATACGGAGTTCATTACTACCATTCAACAGCGCGGCGCCGCGATCATCAAGGCTCGGAAGCTTTCGAGCGCCCTATCCGCTGCGAGCGCCGCGTGTGACCATATCCGTGATTGGGTGCGCGGCACACCAAAGGTATCCATAAACTGTCAAGCGGGCAACATGATTCGATGTCTTGAATTTATTCTTCAAACCGTTTTTACGGGTTCGCTCAATCACTTGAAACTGTACGAAACAGGGAACATGGGTCTCCATGGGAGTCTGCTCGGATGGTTCGTATGGAATCCAACCAGGCCTTATCTACTCTTTCCCCGTTACATGTCAGAACGGAGAATGGTCGATTGTTCAAGGTTAGTTCCATCGTCCTCATCAGAGCCAGCCGCATCTTGTACTCATGGGGATTAGTGTTCAATTGTAAGGCACGGTTTTGGCAATCTGAATATGTTTAGTACTTATACATAAATCGGTCACGTATATCATGCAGGGCTTAAGATTGATGAGTTCTCGAGGGCGAAGATGGATGCCACAGCAAATGAGCTTATCGAGGAGAAGTCGCTGGCCTTCTCATGTCTCGGCTGATTCCGCCTTCTTTCTAGCGCGCAACGAAGACCAGTCATTTTATGTTCTATGGTTGAGCTGCTTGGTACCCCGATTAACCATGCCAAACTCCGGTTTATTGCAGGCTTCACTCAAATTAGTACATGAATTGCTTCCCAACTAGAAGTTTCACTTGTCCCTATTCTATAATCTTGGTTGCTTAACCGCATGAACATTTGATCTTTCCTTCGCGTGCTACATCTACCGATTGTTAGATCGATCAAACAATCTGAAAAATCGATCGCAAAAGATGAAACCTGTCTGCAAACCACGACAGAGAGATAGAACATGTTTAGTTAAACTTATTACATAAGAACGCAAACGAAAGCCACACAAACGCCCTATTGATCATCAAAATGCAGATCTTGCAAAATACACTACTTTTGCCATCTGCATTTCTCTGTCTAAGACGCTCAAACATGAGCTAAGACACTCCCAAACAACACCCTCTTCGACTATAACAGGACTAAGAAAGATATAAATCACATAAAGAGAACTAGAGACACAACACAATAAACCATCTGAAAATGCCTGAATCCACTTAAATCTCTTATGCAAAGGTCTCACACGCCCAACGTTGCCTAACATCCACATTCCTCCGTCCCAGGCTCATGGCGATGCGCCAAGGGACGAACCCGGGACAGTGGGACCGGTCGGAACGCACCCACCAGGGAGGGTGCAGAACCCAGACGGCCCGAACCCGACCCCGCCAACAAAACCAGGGCTCGGCAAGGCCCCACCTGTGCCGGGGCCTGGGAAGTAGTACCCGCCAACGCCGCCGTAGATGTTCTGAGGGCGGATGACCCTGTCCTTGCTCTTCAGCGTCCGAGCTCCCTCAACATTGACGTTGCATGCAAGAGAGAGGAGGCTCAAGAGCAACACTAACCAAACAAGCGACAACGACCACGACGATCTCTTCGCCTCCATAGTAGCGTTGGTGTTTCGGTTTCTGAGACTGGTGAGTGAGGGCTTGTGGCTTTGTGAGTGTGTGTTTTGAGAGTGAGAACTGAGTAAATTGCTACAGAAGATTAGACTTAACATGGCCCTTGCTTATATAGTAGTAGTATCTTTGTATTCTAATTCAAGTAAGAGATGGCATCTTGAAAAATGCTATGGTTGTGGTCGTTTTTTAAGAATTATGACGTTTCATTCATTTGGAGATCTAGGGTTAGTGCCGGTACAAACGAACTTTAGTCTCTCACCTGCACTTTTCAAAGTGGTCCCAAGATTTTAAAACTTGATTAATCATAGTCTAATCAATCAGAGGCCTGGCTGCGTCATCTGATTGATTAAACTGTGATTTAATATAGACTCAACCAGAGATGGCCAAAACCCTCTATGGAGATCTTCAACAGTAATCTGGTAACCCGATGCTCAGCTTGAATGCACATATTGTTTAACGTGCCGAGACTTGCACATCCTGCCTCTCAATTCCCTCATAATCTTTTTTCTTTCCATGAAAGAATGAATACCCTCGAGTTTTACATCCCAAAATTTAGATGAAATCTTTTAAGGTCATGCTTTGGACCAAATCACTTCCTTTGACATCTCAAGGAATAATAAGAAGTTGCGTTTGCTTATTGCCATTAAGCAGCCTCCTTTGGCTAATGGATGGACAAATTACCCCTTGTTTTAGCATAATGTTTTAGGGTTTAGTAGTACACAAGTGCTTGACTCATGAGATTTAAAACCCGGAGGAGAAGAAAACGATGATGATAAACTAATGAAAGGTGAAAATAAAAAAACTAAGAGACACGAAGGCATTTTTTTTTTTTTTTAGTATGTCTATCCTATCTTTATCTCCCTCAATACTTGATAACAAGATCAAACTAAGCACAGGTGACCCGACACAGAACCCGACGCGGGCTGTTCAGAGATTCGTACTCACGACACCCGGCCTCTTTATGATTTGGCCAACCACCTCGGAGGTTTCATGAAGAATCGATGTGCTGGGGGCGGGGGTGTCCGGATTTAATGTCAGCCTGACCCAACTAAAATTTACGCAATACCGCGTTTTCCACATTACCTCTCTGGAGTCGCAATTGATGCAGAAATTTCTATTTCCTCTGGCCCTGCCTCTGTCGGATTCCATTAGCTGCCCTCTCTGCTGACGTTTCCATAGTAAACTTTGACCTCCATGGAAATAGAAAGGGGCAGGCTGGGCCTAGGCTACCCGAGCACATTTATTAATCCATCTGGCAAAGTAAAACGAGGTCGAAATTGAGATAGCAACCTTCTAGTGATTTTTGAATTGCAAATGTTGCTCGGAAATTGACCCATCGATTTGTCATTCTGATAATCTAGCAGTATGAACGCAAGAGATCTGATTATTTAGAGGTCCATGGAATCTCTTATAAGTTCCATGAACCCATTTTTGTCCATGTCTTTGGATTATACAGATTCTTCGATGCATTTTTTGAGATGTGAATGAGTGACCAATTCATGAGCTAGAAATCACCTAAAAATTCAATCAACCATGCCAACCTAGATTATGTTTGGTTATATGGATTTGTAGTCTTCATATGATAGGATATGAAATTCATGGTATTTTACTATATTTTATTTATTGTTTGATGAATCGCACTATTAAAGGCGGATATTTTCGCCTCCTATCCTATCCATTATCTCTTATGAATGGCATATAAATGTAAAAGAACGCGAAAATTCCACAAATGAAGATTGAAAGAATCTCTTGCTTACTTCATTTTTATTGACTTTTTTTGTTTTTACTTTTTGTCTTTCTCTTTTTTTGATTCGTTTCATTTTTTTTGTTTCTTCCCCCCCCCCAAACCATTCTCTAATAAAATCTTACTAGCTAGTAAAATACCTAAAAGATGTAACAAATATAAGTGTTAAATATATGTCTATTTATATAGTGTATTTATATTATAGCATAGAAAGAAATTCTAATCTATCAATAAAAATAGGAATAAATAAAAATGAAATTATTTCTTTTTTGTTATTTTGAATTTTTTAGAATTCAAATATAATTTTAATTGTGTAGATTTACTAAATTTATTATTCGAAAAACTAACCTTTATAGCATTGATATTAGAAATCCTATCTATTTAATCTCACCTCCCTCATGAGATAATTTTATCCGAACTATATCCCTCTTATATCCAACTTTATCCTGTTAGAAGCAATCACACAATAAAGGATCATATCTTAATTTTATCCTGACTACCACAAGCAATCTTAGATATTAACATTTTATTGATATGGTTAGAATGTGTTCGGAATACAGGTAATGAGAGAGAGTGTTGGCCGTGTAAAATCGTTGTGGACAAATCAAGCTGTTTGGACAATAAGGGGTGCAACAAAATTCTCTCTGTAAGTCATGGCTTCATGCTTTGCTCACTATCCATTGGAACCTTATCCGTGTATCATCGATGTTACCATGTGAAGTCAGGAATATCAGCAGATCATGAAAGTACGCACAAAAAACTGTAATTGAATACAAAAAGAGTCTACTAGGTCCGGCGATCCGAGGTTGTCAACTCAAATTATTGCCATGCTTGAGAATTATCGGTTCGGTTGCCCGAAGGAGGCCGATGACTCAAGACCACATGGCTATGAAAAAGAAATAAATGAGAAGACAAATGATATCAAGAAAAACTTTTTCTTTCTCTTTCACACATCGAATAGTGTCAGTTTACGTCGTGTCAGTTCTTGGATGAGACCAGCGGTCAAATCCCCTGAGAAGCAAACAAAGAAAAGACGTGCGGGAATTGTCTTAAGAAATGTGCAGGTGTACATGTCCAGGATTCTTCCTTCAAGTTGACTCCCTCCAAGGATAGAACGGAAGACAACGCAAATGTTAGGCTAACTATAGATCATTGCTCACTCGCATATCGCGAGGAAAAGGCAATAGTTTTAGCTCTTGCTCAGCTATACAGCTATCCATTTACCAGAGCCTACCCAGCATAAATTAGGCACGCAGGCATTTCAATCCATTTTAATAAAATTGCTTTTCGTGACAAAATATAGGTTTTTCTTTTGTCAAAATGCGAAAGAATACCGATTGAAGTGGAGGGTTTCTTCAAGTAATAAGGAGTTGGATCAACTATTCAATCAAGTGATATTGAGCATATTTCTCAACTCTTTTAGAGAAACAAGTGGGCTATCTCTTTGTAAAATTAGACTCAATTTCATAAGTGGCAATCCCGCCACGATCTCTCCCGTCAGTTGAGGGAAGAATCCGCCCAAATGGAATTTTTTGAGAAATATATGGAGAGAAAATTAGATTTAGTTAGACACCCACCCATCGGTGGCTCAGCTGGTTTGTGCTCTAATCCTTTCACGAGAGGTTTTGGGTTCGAACCTCGCTGGGTGCCGGTGATTTAAGCGGAGAGTCGTGGCGGTGGGATGCTGCGCTAGCCCTTCCGGAAGATTAATCAAGGTGCGTGATCCATACGGATACTGGCCCGGACACCTTTGATACAAAAAAAAAAATAGATTTGGTTAGACAATGGGCGGTTAGCAAAACAATGATCGATTTCACGAGAGATTTTGGGTTCGAACCTCGCTGGGTACCGGTGATTTAAGCGGAGAGTCGTGGCGGTGGGATGCTGCGCTAGCCCTTCCGGAAGATTAATCGAGGTGCGTGATCCATACAGATACTGGCCCGGACATCTTTGATACAAAAAAAAAATAGATTTGGTTAGACAATGGGCGGTTAGCAAAACAATGATCGATTTTTAAGCAAGATACGGAATGTGTCATCAAATATTCAATATTGATTATAGAAGATCTCGTTTAGTAAAAACTTCGTACTAACGGGTACATGCCACAGCAAATCCCATTTACTAGTGGCTGTGATTGTACATGTCACAATATGATTGGAGGATACAATACTGCAATGACTAATGTATGCAAGCGTTCTTGCTGTTATAAAAGGTAGAAGAATCCTTTATTTCTTTATTTATTTAGCTGTAGTGATCAAATCATATTTAGGTCAGTTTCACATACCAAACTAATTGGACCTCCGTAATCATGTCCAAAGGTAGCCATCTACGCCGAGACCGGGGGATTAGCGCCGGTAGTTATGCTCAATCTTAATGAAACCTGAGATCATTTCAAGCTTTTTGAGACGTAAAATTTAATACGATTTTATCAACCGTTTGACAGGTCTAGTCATAATATGAGTGTACAAAAAAAAATATACTTCGACGGCTTATGCAAGCAAGCATTCTTGTTCCTGTGGAGGTAGAATCTTTCTTTCTTAGTTTCTTAATTTCCTTTGTAGTGTTCAAGTGATATTCCAGATCGGTTTTCACATACCAAACTAATTCGACCTTGGCATTTGCCCTTGCAGTTATGCTCAATGTCAATGAAATCCGAGATCATTTTTTGAGCTTTGCGAGACTGCAAAATTTCATGAGATGTAATCACGTGACCGCCCCCTGGGTCTATGTATAAAGGCAAGGGTGTCGATGGGTCAGGTCTCATATAGACTCGATCCAGCCCGAAACCAAATAGTGGTAAGCTAGGCCCGGGCCGAAGAGACCTGATACCCAAATCATATATGTTCAAAATATTCATATCGAGCCAGTTTTAGTTTTAGTTTTTTTTTTAATTTTGAATCAAACTCCAAAAAAGTGGCCTTGTCGACTTGTTCCTCAAATTTTGAATGGCAATAACTGACTAAAAAAAATGATATTGAGAGTTTGAAAGTTGATTCTTATATTCTGTAAAGACTAGCCCATGTAGATAATTTTATCAAAAGTCATGTGAATTTACTATTTGCGTCAATACACGGAGACATTACACGTGATGCAACAAAGTATGATGCAAATTTGATCAATAAAATCATTTTATTATGATTAATCAATTCCTTGTATCGAGTACAAATGATTTCATTACATCATTTGCTCCCTTTGGGGAAACAAAATATGTCGACAAAGTTCCTCGCTACTTCGATCAAGGTAGCTTGATGTTCAATTTATCTGCAAAAGAATAATCATGGATGAGATTTAAAAGAAGAACCATATCATATCAAAGATGTTTAACGCGAGAACATGAAAGGGCTAATGTGTATCATTTGTGGCGCAACATACCAACGATCTCCTTGTCCGAGCAATTAGTGTCGCGCCTCATCTCGCATACGGTTGAGCCATTGCCCTTGGCTTTGTACTCACTCTCGCACGTGTTAAAGTAGAACTTGAACTTCTCATTGACAGCGGCTTCTGCCATGCTCGTGCTCTTGAATTATCTAAATATAAACCAAAATTAAATAAAAGACTAAAGGATCCAAATATGTGCTATAACATATTTGCAAGATTGACTTCTTCTCGTACTTAATTTTAAAATATATATTTTTTAGAAAATTTGTCTAGCATGAGATGGAGGAAACTATCACGAGAATTTACTAACAATGGGTATGTTGCCATCAACTAGAAACCGCAGGAAAATGGAGCATAGGAAGACGGACCACCATATAGATATATATATATAGTTTTTGCTAGATCCAACAAAAAAGAAATTCTGACAAAATAAATAAATTGAATTAAAAATAGAAAAGTTCAAGGTTGCGAATTGGAACTATTAGCCTTTCGATGCTTCTCAAATTCACATGCATGCAAGCCTTCAACCAAAAAAAAAAAAGTTTAACCATTTTAGTGCATGAATGGAGAGAATAAGTGCCGGCCCATTATTGAAATGGTACCGGTATTGTATTGAAACAGTATCAAGGTCTAACCCGAAAATTTTCTAAATTTTCTAAATTTTCGGGTTAGGCCTAGCCGGATTAGGTCAGGTCGACACGGATCTTTTTGACAGCCCTATATAAAGGTACAATATCTGGTAGTAAGCAAGGTACGAAAACTTTTTCACCCAACAAAAAATCAACAAATTTGACTAGAAGGGAAAATCTTTAACTACACTAGGTGGTATACCAATTACCAAGAGAGAAATCCCTGAGCGTCCATCACGAAACGCCGCGCGTCGAGCATCGATTGGCTGTCTGCCCGCTAGTTGTGGTGCAAACTTAAGTGGGTATGGGGTCGAGAGTTGTTCATTTTCTCAAGTGTAATTTCAATATTTTCTTTCAACCCAATCCACTAATGTGCCATTTATGGATTCATAAAAATGAAAATGAAAATTAAGATGAATATTTGAAATATTAGGAAATTATTGTCGGATGGGATGGCTGGTCCTAATGTCGAAAATTTCAACAAAAACATTCCCTTCAAAAGAAATATAGAAATGTTGGATCATCGGTTAATCGATAGTAGTCGCTCAATTCGTCTATGAAAAATAGTACAGCTGTAGAAGTCTACTAAGTTAAAATGGATGTTTCTAAAATTGTAGACAAATAGAGAAAAACTCCCCCAAGCATCCCAAGTTAGGTTGGTTAATTAGTGTCAAAACAGGCTCAAAAGATATGCAATATTAACATTTAATAATCCCCTAATCGCACATCTTATTTTTTTAATCAATAATAGGAGAGAGCATACCTTGTTCTAGCCCTTGTAATCATCAATACAACAATTCTTAAGGATGAGGAATTGGAGGGAGAGAAAATTGTCAAAAAAAAAATTCTTAAACTTTTTGCATTTTTACTAGTTCAGCTCTAAATCTTTTAAGTTTATCGATTCAGTATTAAACCTTTTTACCTTTTGTCAATTCAATCATATTGGCCAGAAATCCTGATTTGGGAGCCAATTGTCTTACATGGCACCGCTAGCGTTAATGTAGACAATTTTTTTTATATTTTTAAATAATTTTACTAAAAAAATTTCTTTTTTTATTTTTCTTTTTGCTAATTCAATCCTAAACCTTTTAAGTTTTCAAATTCAGTCCTAAATATTTTCATATTTTGCCAATTTAGTTCTATTGATCGAAAATTCTTCACCGTTTTGTTTATTTGGTAAACATTACTTGTCTTCTCTCTCACCAAGCCACTTCTTATAAAGAGGCTTTTTTGGTGAGGAATTTATCTTCCTTGATCTTCATTATTTCATTAATCCATTATATGTCCTTATATTTTTTTTTAAATGGATTTTCATTTCAGCATAAGAAGATGATATAGAGGAGAGAGAGAAAATTAGTTAAAATCTTTCCACATGAAATTGAAACGCGATAAACAATGTATCTCAAATAAAGGGCATTTCATGTTCGTCTAAATCATTTACTTATAACTTTTTATCTTCCAAAATACATTAAGGTAAGGTTCATACTACTGTTCATATTTTTTTTTTTCTCATAGTCCATTTTAATATTGGTAAAATGTATACAGATTGCATATGGTAGGATGGAACTGACTTGGCAAAACAGGGGAAAAAATGAAAGTTCAAGAGAAAAAAAAAATTATGAAATTCCGGATTAAATACCCAAGAAGATCGGGTCCACCAGATGACCAATTGAATTCAAGCGAGGCCCGAAAGTATTGGGCCCGATTGATGGTGCTGGGTCCTTCATCATCTGTTCGTTCTTGAGCTCAGTCTTCATCGTGAACTTGGTGATCCTGGGTACGAGTACAGCAAACTAGAGAAAAAAATCCCTTTGTTTCACAAAAGATGGATGAATTGAAAAACATTCTTCCAAAAATAACTGTCTTGTATTGGTTGAAATAATTAGTCGACGAAAGATTTTCCATTATGGACAAGAATTTATATCTAAACATTTTCATGGACAGCCAAAATATTTTTCCGTTCTTTCGTTTTGAATCGATACAATTTTTAATTAATTCAAAAAAACATTTTTTTTCTCCAATTGATGCACGTCAGACCGGGCTCTTAAGACAAAATCAATCGAAGAGGGTATGACTGGAATTCAACACATATACTTCTTGATCATGTCTAGTTCTACCAGTTGAGTGCAGGAAAAAGAGAAGGAAAAAAAAAATGACAAATTGATTAATTGGATAGCTTAATATGGTAGTAAATTGCATAAGGTCCTTAGTAACGATGCCGTGAATAATTGCAATGCATGCAGGCACTAAAGAAGTAAAATGAACCTCATATGGTACAGATTCGACCAATTGGTCAGAAAGGCGGGTGTTCAATTGGCTAGATTTGAAAGAGTTTCGTTCAATGATCACCCCTCATGGAATATACAAGGCTAGGTGAACAAGGGCCTTCGCAGCACTTATTAGGCATACTTGGCCAAAAATGCCTCAATTTGCAAAGTATGGATCACCCAAAAAAAAAATGTAGTAAAAAATCTCAAATTTTTTTTTATATAGATTGCTTAACCAGCGTCAAGGGCGTCCTTTAACCGAAATTCTTGACTTAACGTAGGTTAAGTCGCAAACTCCTTTGGTGAATGTGGTACGTACCAGCAAGTAACTTTTTTAATACACATAGTATTTATGGGATATATACATATATATTTATATATATGCGTGTGTAATATAGGAATTTCGAGAGGGAGACATTCCGTACGACAGGGTCAACGTCCGTGTCAGCCTTTTTTTTCGTCGCAACAAATGCCAACGCCTCTTGTGTACGAAACCTGCCACAGACACCCTTGCGCGGGCCCCGCGGTACTCGCACGCGCGTACCCGACCGCGCTCTACTCGCTCCGCGGTTCCGCCACGCGTCGGACCGGGTTCCCGAGTTTCGTAGTTCGCGCGCGCGGGCGAGGGCAGGCACGTGAAAATCGGCCGAGGCCGGCGCGTGCGGGGGAGCGCGTCGTGCGGCGGAAAAGGGATGGGTCGTCGGGTCACTCCGGAGCCGGGGGGAGACGGAACGGACCGAATTGATACGTCGTACGTTGGAGATACGACCCATCACCTTCTCTGTCTTTCTGTGGGCCCCTTTTTCCACGAGTGCATGTGCTTCTCTTTTGTTTGATGGGGAAACAAGAAATCTGAAGGGGAAAACGAAAAAAAAAATTGACTTTGCCCCTGAAAAATCAAAATTGATCCTCCGCATGATCTCACCTCCCCTAAGTTTTTTCTTTTCTTTTTTTTTTATATATTTTACGGACCCATTTTATTTTTGGTGGGAAGTTTGACTATTTAAAAAAATTACAAAAAAATCGTTTTTCAAACAAATGACAATATTTTCGACGTTCGATTGAAATATGCTAATGAAATGAGGTTTCTTTATCCTTTGGAAAGGAGAAGTTGTTTTTATTTTCTAAGGAGACGTGCACTATTCTTGGAGTAGTTGGGCCCTCATATGGGGTCCTAGACCCAACCATGGGCCTAGAATTAAGGGACTCGGACCTGCTTGAGTGCCAACAAAATGGGGGGACTCAGGCCTAGCTGTCGAGCTCCCCAAGCCCAACCGCGAGGCCCCTCTAGCCCAGCCACTAAGACTCGAGCATAGAGCAAGGCACGAACGTCGGTAATTTGGGCTTGAGACTTGAATACCCGAGCATTGCCTTAGTGGACTTTGGCACGGTCTCTATGGACCTTGGGCAGTGATAGACCCAGGCATGGGTGCCGGTGACTTGGAGTAGTAATCGGAGACCGAAGTATGATTGCCAAGGACCCAAGCATGAAAATGGGGCCTTAGGCCCCACCTCAAGAGACTTAGTTTAACCCCCCCCCCCTTTATTGAAGGTTGAATTGTAGAGAAGCAAATGAAAGGCTTTCATAAAAATTTTCATAAAATAAAGAATGAGGTTTTCATTATGTAAATGCTTGATCATGAATTAGAGCATGCATAGGAACACTTTTGCTTCAAAAATCAAATTATAATCAGAAGTTGATTTTTCTACTTTTACTCTAGAAGCTAATTTCTGATTAGAAAAATTCGTTTAGTCACAATTGAAAATTTATACCTTTAAAATATTATTAACAAAAAATTTTCTATAAATAATTATTGTCCATGGTTGCAAATTTTTTAATTTATTTTTAAAAATTTTAAATTTCTTTAAAAAATTATTTTTATTATTAAAAATTATTATTTAGTTTGTAAAAATAAAAAAAAATTATTTATTTTTTACTCCAACAGCCCGAGATGGCGACTTGACAATGACGTGGTGATCAATGGTTGATAGTGGTCGGCGGCGACCGATGGAAGTCAACGGTGGGCGATGATTAGCAAAGGGGAGCGGTCAACAAGTGGAGGCAGTTGGCAGCAGCGGGTGATGGTCAATGGTTAGTGGTGGTCACAGGCGACGACAGGTGAAGGTTGATGATGGGCAACTGTCCACGATTGTGGGGGGTGGGTAGTGGTGGTTGCAAGTGGCGATAGATGGTGGTTGGTGGTATGCGGTGACAAAGGTTGGCAAAGGCAAGTATGGTCAAAAAGAGAATGGTGCGTAATAAAAAGACAGCGAAGCGAGAAATACTTTTTTTTTGTCAAAAGTACTTCTCAAATTAGGGAAAAATAATTTTAGAAATGAAAATTAATTTCAAAAGTACAAATTTCTTTTAGAAACAAAATTTTTTATGAAACTAATTTCTGCTCAAAGTTACCTATTTTCTCCCCCCCTTCTCAACCCACCCTAAGACCCTAGCCAATAGTAGCATTTTCTGGAGGGGAGAGAGGGACCTTACTCTCTCCCTCCCTCCCCCTCTCCCTTTTCTTAAGTTATTTTGACCTTTTATTTTCTTGATTTCCTCTCATATGGGAGCTTTTCTATTCTGATTTAGTTTAAATCTGAAAGCTTTTTTCTCTCTCATTTTTTAGAGATTTCTATTTCGATCTAGTTTAGATTTGGTGTTTTATTTGTGTATGCTTTCGGGGTTTCGCACTCTTCGGATTTCGTTGGCGAACAAGTCCAATTTCGAAAGAGATTAAAGGAACTTCGTGAAAGTTTCACTCTCATAAATGTCAAATCTATTGTCATTCAAACTTTTTACCCTGTTTGATGATGGTATTGAGGATGCTAAACCCTCGAAAGGTAAAGCCATAGCAACAGATGGAGTTCTCGGTGTATACTCATTACTGAAGGCGGATTTGGTAATCGACCGCCGATTATAGTGTGAAGAAATCATAGATATACTCTTGTAGTATGTAACCCATTATCTTATTTTGATGATTTCTTCAGTTATTTGGAGCTTATTTTGTTTTGAAGTTGTCTGAGATGTATTTTACTTTATAGTTGAACTACCACATTTCTCACTTGTATCTCGAGGAAGTGAATGAAATCAAATGTTATTTCCAACAAAAAAAAAAATGGACTTCTGCTCCAAAAGCACTGCTGAAATAGAAATTCATTTCTACAAGTGTTACCATGCGCACCCTTAGTAATCACATGCAATCTCCAAAAAAAATTCAATTGTTTTCAACTTTCTATTTTTGAAATGAATATTTATGGATTCCCCATAAATAGGATCAAACTTATTCCATGGTATTTATATGAGGTTCCTTTTTCTTATTCTTAAGCAAGCTCCCGAGAGGGTTCTCTCTTTTGTTTTGCGAGAAATTTGATCAAACTTTTTCCGCTATTTGATTGAAATATGAAACTGAAATGAGTGTTATTTTCATCAGTTGAAAAGAAAAACCTATTCCGACCAAAAAAAGAAGAAGCAAAACTAGGGGTGAGCAGTTCCAGGTTACGGATAGGTTCCACCTGGAACCTACTCGCTAGTACAGGTTCCTAATTTTTTGGAACCTAGAACCTACCATGTTACAGGTTCCAGGGTCCGGTTCCAAGGTACCCGAGAACCTATCGATCAATGGAGAGGCTTGTTATTAAAAAAAAGGCTTTTAATGAAATTGGGATACGTGAGAAACAGGATGCAGTCCTAAGAAATTTTGCAGGATAGCTACATTTTTAACACGCTCTCTTTCAAGCAATCATTCTCAAGTAGGGGTGAGCAGTTTCAGGTTCCACTTTGAATCTAAAACCTACATATTAGAACAGGTTCTTCATTTTTCGCTCCAAATTATATAGTCATCATTGGACGCCATAGAAAATTATATGATTGTGTGAAGATATATATAAATAAAAAATTTATGTTGGGATCCAGGGTACAGGTTCCAGGTTCCAGGTTCCAAGTGGTGAAACTTGGAACCTACCCGCTAGAACAGGTTCCTCAATTTTTGGAACCTAGAACCTACCCTACATACCTTGGAACCTGGAACCAGACAGGTCCCCGGTTCCAGGTTCTCGATTCTACCCTGGAACCATGCTCAGCCTTAAGCAAAACTTGCTTTTATTTTCAATATTATTTTCTAAAGAGATGTACTATTTTTGGAGTAGTTAGGCATAGGTCTTAGGAACCTAGACTGAACCATGGGAGATTCGGGCTTAGCCGTTGGGTTCCCAAGGACTTAAGCTTCCCCATCGAAGAAATGGGCATGGGCATGAGGTCTTGGGCCTAGCTTTGGGGGACTTGGACCCATTGGAGTCGAGTATTAAGAACCCCATGGGACTCGAGCTCGATTATCGAGCTCACCAAGCCTAGCTGTCTAGGCCTCTTGAGCCCAGCCATTAGAACCTGAGCACAAACCCGAGCACAAGCATCAATAATTTGGGCTAGGAGCTAAATACACGAGCACTACCTCTGTGGACTTGAGAGCAACCTTAATGGACCTTGTGCTAACCTAGATGGACCAAGGAGCGGGTGTCGATGACTTGGGTGCAGTAACCAGGGACCTAAGCACGATCGCTAAAATGGTGATCTTAGGCCCCACCTCAAGGGACTTGGGTCTAGCCTTTATGGACTTGAACCTGCCTATTGAGAAATTAGGCCTGATATCGATGGATCAAGCCCAAGAGCCAATTACTTAGGCACTAGAGCTGGATAACACAACTACGGTTGCTGGGCTCCTAGCATGAGCACCAAGTTCCCACACATGAGCATCGACGTATTGGGCCTAGCCTCAGGGCCCAATCCTTGTGGAATTGGATCCCACTACAATGGGCTCGGGCTTGAGCGCCATCGACTTGAGCAAGGGAGCTAGGCATACTTGTATGGCTGCCAGTACCCAAGAATAGGCATAAGTGTCTCCAACTTAGTCTTGAGAGACTTGAGCTCAGCCTCTTGGACGCAAGCCTAGCCACCAAGGTTCCTAGTACAAGCATCAGGGTTCTTGTGCCGAAGCGCCAAGATCTATGATCCAAGCATCAATGTCTTGGACTTGGCCTCATGGCCCAATCCTTGTGGAATTGGATCCCACCACGGAGGACTCGGGCTTAGTCGCCATTGGCTTGAGCAAGGGAGTTGGACATCCGTGTACGGGTAATAGTATCTGAGAATAGGCTTCAATGTTGAAAGGGATTGATGTAGAGATGTAGACGTGGGAAATTTTCTTCTTGTATTCATTCTAATGTAAACAGAGTACACAGAGGTTTATATAGAAAAGACAAGGTACGAAACAAAAGAAAGAAAATATACAGTATGTGTACATTCCAAAATGAAAAAAGAACAAATCAATCAAATAGTCCGAAATCTCCAATCAAGGAGATCACAATCTTCTGATAGTATCTCCAACAAATGTCTCAAGCTTAGTCTCGAGAGACTCGAGCTCGGCCTCTTCGACGTGAGCCCAGCCACCAAGGTTCCTAGTATAAGCATTGGGGTTCCTGTGCCCAAGCACCGAGATCTATGATCCAAGCACCAATTTTTCAAAATAAGGAAAAAGAAAATTTCCCATAAAACAAACAATAACTTTATCTCACTAATCTAATATGCTTATGCAAAATTCATAGTCGTTCTTTTCTTAGAGATATAATTTTTTTCCGTCAACTACATGACTCATTTTCCTAAGCGATCCAAAGAGCAAAAAATGAGGAAAAAGAAAAAATTTCGCGAAACAAACCGTACCTTAATCTCACTAATCTGATCATGCCTCTGCAGCATTCATAGTTAGTCTTTTTTTAGAGAGATAATTTTAGCCCTAAGGAAAAGAAAAATGATTGTCTCACCTTTTATGATTTTCAATATGTATGAGTCCCGAATGAATTTGGTTTTTTCTTTTAATTCCTAAACGAGCTACAATCCATGAAAAACAAAAGTACTTAGTCGAAATCCATGGCGAAAAGTGGTGAGGATGTGTTTATCCCTAAAAAATTCCAGGGAGATCAATATAACATTTTTTGAATGCGGAGATTGCCTATCTAACTCGGGCCTTCGTCGTTCTACGATATTAGAAAGCAAAAGAACATATCATGAACTCTTTAAATTACCACAACCTTTGACATTTTTGTGTAGCCATCAATGCTGTATAAAAATTCAAATGTCAAAGTTTCTATGCAATTTTTTTTTTCGGAATAATAACTCCCATTCTTTAACGAGTTTGAATAAACATAGGTTTGATTTCAAAACATAAAAGAGCCCAAAAGATGTAAAATCCAATTAGAGGGGAGATTTTTTCTACTGTAGGCTTTGGCAATTTTGGCAATCCAATCCGCCACCTTATTTGTTTGTCGGTTGTAATAGGCTACTCTAAGGTCGTGAAAGAATCTTAACTGGGGCTTGAGCTTCTTTGATAAGTAGATGCATCTCCCATGAAGACTGATCTGTGTGGCGGAGAGGCTTCTTATCATATCGGAGTGATCCTGAGTGCGACCCCGGCTTTGCTTCAAAGCGCGATATAAAGTGTTATATAGGGTTTTCAAAAGAGCTAGGACTTTCGTTTGCGCAGTCGAGGAAGCCTTAACCGTGTTGTGCAGATCCATCGACGAGAAGGCCAGAGTTGTCACGGCACACACATGCTATGGCGCCTTCATTTTCCCCTTCCAAGTAAATTAATTACCTTTTTCTTTTTTCTCCGAGCCGGTAAATTAACTGAGTTTTACAATGCCAGTGCACCTTCCGGATCATCCCACTGCATAGGATCATAAAGAATTGTGTCATGCCCTAATGTTTTTGAGGGCATCCAATTGTTTTAAGCTCGGCCAGGCTCAGGCCGGTACATCCGATTCGTATCGGTTGCTAGCTTGGTCCTCATCGTTCCGAACAGACTCGGCGGAAATGGAACCCTCGCTCGAGAAACCGCCATGTTCGACAGATAACGAAAGAAGTAGATAGGCGTGAACTTTTTTCCCCGTTGCGAAGATGCATCCGAAGGGCCAAATCGGGGAAGTCTGGGATTGATGAGGATGGAATCAAGATCAACAATGTTGAGAACTCGAGAGAGAGAGAGAGAGAGAGAGAGAGAGAGTGAGTGATGGTGATATCTCAATCACGTTGCTTCCTTACATCCAGAGAGGAGACAGGGAGCTAATCTCCTCCTCAATGTCCTCAGCTAACGTTTGCGCCATGTGCCAGGAAATATCCCATGAACAGACAAAGATTAACATACTTTGTCTTCTACCCACCCTCTCGTGTCACTTTCAACGTGACCTAATTCCTTAAAAAAAAAAAAAAACGCTCCGGCAAGCTTTCACTACAATACCAACTCTGCCCTCCCATCCAAAAATCTCTATCGGTTTCTTCGAAATCATCGACAGCAGCGATGGTTAGAAGGTTCAGCATCAGAGACAGTCGTCTCCCGACATGGATAGCTCAGAAAAAAAAAACCAATGACCATTTTTGGACGCGTGGCAGACGTGAAAGTAGTTTGTACATATATTATGAAAAACGAAATTCGGCAAAGGATTGAAATTGGAACTAAAGCAAGAAAATTTTTAGGGAATTAGGCCCCTTCGAAATACGCAATGTATAATTGCATGTTCCAGATAATCTATTACTTGAACATTTGGTTACCACTCCACAATGCTCGAGCTCATGCTCTATTAGATCTGGAAGCTTGGTATTCAAAGTTCGATTCACAATCGACGGGCGATCGAAATCAAGCTCAACTTAACAAGAAAAGAGATACTCAGACATAGCTCTGTCCGAGCTCGACTCGAGTACAGTCTGAGTCCTAAGCGAGCTCGAGGTCGAGCTCATTGCTCTGACAGAGAGAGAGAGAGAGAGAGAGAGAGAGAGAAGAAGAAGAAGAAGAAGAAGAAGAAGAAGAAGAAACAGTAATTTAGATGCTCCACTTGAAGTCTACAACGATGCCCATCTTGGGCTGCACATGAACTCTCCACCATGAACATGGAAGATACAGAGCTTGAGATTCTTGTGATAACCTAAACATTAACGATCAATCACCAAGAATATGCTTACCAATATCTAAGTGCCTACAAAGAGGGAGCCGTCATCAGACGGTCGGAGAGAGCCCTAAAATCACTTCTGTCATCCGCTGGAGAAGAAGAGAGAACACGAGGGCGACGATGCCGACGAAGACGACGAAGGCTGGTACCCCCGATGGCTCTGCCGGAAACAGTCCAGCGACATCCTCGGCGGGGACATTGCCACGGTGACCGACGAAGCTGACTGCGTTCCCGAGTCTGGTGGCGACCCTGTTGAGCAAAACCATACAAAAAAAAAAAAGGATTTGACAACGTCATCTTAACTGAGAATGCAGCAATTTACAAACTACAAACAAGGATCCAAAAATTACGATCAACCTCTAGTCAGTTCGAGGCATTGACTATACAGTGTAAAGGATCCAACTCTTGATTTCAAGTTGTTCGATGGCCGGGCCAAGAGGGGAAAGACAATGCAAGGGTTGAAAAAACTCACTTCCTGGGTTGTCGCCGGGAGAGCTCCGGCCGCTCTCTTGCTGCGCCTTGGCCGGGTTCTCGCGGTTCGGCTGCTGATGGGATTTCCGCCGCCGGCGGTTGTGGTCCGCCAGCCGTTTCCGGCAGCTGCGCTTCCCGTTGTCGAACTCCCCGAGGAGATGAAACCTGCGAATACGCGAGAGAGAGAGATTCTCGTTGCTGTACTCGTGAGTAAAATGGTACGAACTCGAATCAAACGGTAACTTCGAAATTTCCCAATAATAAATGGATGGTCGGGGAAGGCTACTATATCAAGCCGGATTCGGATCCCCAAGCAAGGCCAGAAAGCCGGTACGAGACATTTCCGGACGCAAATGCCCCTCGGGATCGCCCCCCCGTTTGTACGAGCCCAACCCTCCAATCATTTGCCGCTGGAAGCTTTCTCCCCAGGGGCATTTCCGTCTTTCCGCGTCGCCGGAGGCAAATTACGTTGATTATGTGCTGCTCATAATGGTTCCGCTCGATCGCTTGACCTTTGTCGTTCGGCCCCCCCCAAAGTCAACTCAACTCAACTCGCCCGGGAGCAATGAGAGAGAACTAAAATTCTTGTCGAAGAATGTTTCGCGATTTGATCATCGTGAACAGAATGCGATTGCTTTCGTTTTGATAAAGATCGATCCTTTGTGAAGAAAAATTGTAAAGAAAGCGAGGGAGCTTACCTGCTGCACTGTTGGCAGAATCGCTGGGTCAAGCCGCCGGCGATGACGGCGGCGGCCTTGGAGTGGAACTCGCACACCTTGTGCCTCCGGTGGTAGTGCTTGGCGTGGGTCAGGTCGGCGTTACACCCCTCGGCCTGGCAGCGGGGCGCGTTGGCTGCCGACCCGCCTCCCTCCCCGGTCGACCTCCCGGCCGACGAGCGCCGGTAGAGCCGGCTCACGAAGTCGTCCTCCACCGCCACCGAGGACGCGAAGTACGTCCGTCCCCCCAAATTCAGCCCTATCCTCGCGGCTGCGAACTCTGCCGCGGGCGAGGGCTGAGCCCCCGCGGCGTCTTCGCTCTTCGGCACCATCAGGAACCCTCCTCCGTTTTCTCCGCCGCCAAAGCAGTCGAGGGCGAAGGGGCTGGCGGGAGGCGGGTAGGACGCGCCGAAGGCGCGGGGGTCGAAGAGGGGGTGGGCATTGTGGTTGTGGGTGGTGGGGATAGGGGGTTGCTGGTGATGGGGAGGAGCGAAGGATGAGAAGGCGGCGGGGTTGGAGAGAACGTGAGTGGCGGTGGCGGCGCCGGTGTTGGGGAAGGACTGGTGAGGTGAGACCGGGTAGTGGTCGAGCATGATGGGGTGGTGGTGGTGGTGGTTGTGGGTCTGGGTCGGGTCATGTGTCGGGTCGTCGGTGGAGATCAAAATCTGAGATGGGTTCGCGCCTAGACCCCACTCGTACTCCAGCATTATCGCGGCTGCTTCTCCTCCTTGCTGCGGAAGCTTATTTCAGCTGACAAAAGAGAAGGAAAAAAAAATGGAAACTTTTCTGGCGGCGTCGTCTCAGATTTTAAGCCGAGATCATCATTGGAGGTTTACATAAGTTGAGAATTTTGTTGGGTTGTTTTTGTTGGTGCGAGGATTGAGTGGCTTTTGGGAAACATGTCGGGGATTTCCGAGAAGAAGCTATTAAAAAAAAAGGGGGAATTTTCTTTTTCTAGGGTTTTTGGTGGGGAAGAGAAAGAGAGAGAGAGAGAGTTGCAGAAGTAGATTCGGAACCCTAACTTGCCATTTTGCAGAGTCTTGTCTCTCTGCGTCTCTCTTCTACGCACTCAAATGGCGTGTTCTGCTCTTTAAATCTCTCTCTCTCTCTCTCTCTCTCTCTCTCTCTCTCTCTCTAAGCCCGGTTTCAGTGGGTGAGAGCCTGAGCTGAGGGAAGTAACAGAGGATGAGGGAACAACTGCGAGGGGTCAGCTTTCTTTCTTCCCATCGCGAGGTGGAGTGTGAAATCTGAAGAGGAGAGAGAGAGAGAGAGAGAGAGAGAGAGAGAGGAGGGTGGAATGACGAGGATGCCCCCGCGAAAGCAACGTATTCACTTGGGGCAGCCACTGAAACAGCTCCAATGGAATTCAGTGAAAGGAAAGGGAGAGTTACAAGTGAAAACCAAAAAAGAGGATCGGCAAAGCAGCGGTAAAACTCAGGCTCGACCCTCCACACACACACAAAAACCCAACAACCCACCCGAGATCGATCGTAGCCGTCCGAATCATGTGGATCCCACGACACCGACGATCGCGATCGCATCCGGTCCGTGGATCGGCGGGCAGTTCCGGCGTGGCAGGGGAGCGGATCGGGTGCGGGGAGTCCCACGAAAGTGGGAAGCGGGAGTTCAATGCGCCCCCAATCAGAAGAAGAAGCAGA